>CM033320.1:50771509-52024009 GCA_019359835.1 Pharus latifolius | reverse complement strand
GGATTGTTGTATACATGTATATGTCTTTGTACATGTATGACTATGTGTATGGATATATATATATTTGCAATACATGTGTTTATGTTTGTGTATATGTGGCTGGATATGGTCCTAACAGAAGTATGCATGTATGTGTAATTAGGTGCATATATATTTTTATATACATATGTGTATATGTGTTCTTCTAGATAACCACATATGTATATATTTGTATAAACACCGATTTGTGCATGAGAATCGAAGATGATCAGAAGGTGGCGGCAAGAAGTGGTGGAAGGATTGAATTGCGATTTTGGAATATGGGTTGGATTGAATTGTAAATAGTCGTCATTTGGAGGTTAGTTTGGACTTAGTTCAATACATAGGTTCTGGTTAGGTAATCAAATTAGGGATGAATTGGATAAAGGTAAGAACGAAAACGAAAATAGAATTAGGGTAAAAGTGAATAGTATTTTTACCGAAAACGAGTGAAAACGCAAATAACTCGGTCTCGGGGCCGAATCTGAACTTGGTACAATTGGGAAACTTGTGTTGAATAGCTGAAGAAACATGATGGTTCAATCAGACTGGAATTTGGAAATGAATTGGAGAATTTAGCCATTTTGGGCTTTTGGAAATAGGAAAAGGACTTATTTGCGATGAAATCTGGACCGAATCACGAAAAGTGGCCAAATGAACTTATTTGGCTGATAAGTTTTAGGTCTGGTATGCAAGCGTATTAAGATTTAGGGTTCCAAGGAAATCCAGAAGAATCTACTCTGGAATCATCCGAACCGAAGGCTGAAAAGTCAAGCAAGGTAATTAGAATAATTTAGTATTCTGGTTTTCGAAAATAGAACTAGGTTGAGTTTCTGGGTCTTAGGAACTGAATTTGATGTCGACACTGAAGACAAATCTGGATAAGATAGGTAGGACATCCTATTTGTTCAGTCTGATTGTAGTTCTGAGCTATCTGGGGAAATTAGGCTAATTGTGGGCCTGGAAGGACTGAACTGCAGGTAAGATAATTAGGAGACTGGACCAGTTTATAAATGTTTTGAAATGAACTTAATAACCTAGTTTTTGGATAAATATAATTAGGGTAAATAAGTGTTGTAGGTTATTTTGTAAATTAGGGTTTTGGTTCTGGAGTTAAGACAAAAGGAAATTATTTAGGAATAGGTTTTTTTTTAAAAAAAATTTATGCACTATTTTTGGGATATTACACCTGTAGTACTATAACAGTTAAAACTCCTAGCCCAGCTGGTGGGAGCCCTCTTCTGCTATGTTGTCTACCTGGGTTCGAATTCCCGCTCCCGCATTACAAATTCTTTTACTTGTTGAGTCCTCACAACTCAACAAACTGTGTTTGTGGCTTGTCGTGGTCGAGGGGTTCGACAAGGTCCTAGTCGTGCCTTCAGTGCTCGACATGCTGGTCGAAACACGACAGGCAGCTTGTCGAGCTCCCAGAGCTCGACATGCTGACATGGCAGGTCATTTTTGTAAATTCTCGCAACTGTGGGTTAATTTTGTAATTATTTTTTTAATCTGGGTTATTAATAAAAAAAAATCTGCCTTTTTAGAACAGGAAATAGGCAAATACTCCTAATAGATAGGCAAGAACTATTCAATTTTTTTTAACAATCCAAAGAACAGAATCTTTTTTTAAAATATTCCAATAAAATACGAAAAACTTACTTGCCCTTCTCTTTAGTTTTTTAAAATATTCCAATAAAATAGTAACTTTTATTGGAATATTCCAACAAATATAATTTTTTTTAACAACACAAAGAATAGAAAATTTGCAGTGTAAATGAGAATTTTTTTTGCAAATAATTACAGACTATGTATATTTTTTATCCTTCTCTTTAATTAATTTGAAGTTACAAAAAAATAGAAAATTATAGATAATAGAATTACACAAGTATGATTAAAGTACAAACAACGAAGTCCTCTACAAATATGATTAAAGTACAGATAATTTTGTCATGTCCTTAAATAAAACCTATGTAACAATCGTCATACATTTATAAGACATAATATATAATCATATAAGATTTTATATAAAATAGATTAAAATCAGAATGGTATCATAAAACTCACTTTAGTCATTTCATGAATAGGGTACATTAGTTTCGAAGAAATAAGAAATATGAACTGAGCAAAATGTAAAACTTCTGGTCACATCTCTCTTCAATTGATTTATTCTACTGTCCAAACTCATGTTCTGATGACTCTTTAGTGACATGATCACCATCTTTTGAAGTTGTAAAAATTAATTTAATATAAGGATAAGTATGATAAGTCATACTTTACAAACTGCATACACAATAATAGATAAAGAAATTAATTATTTTCTTTTACAAAGAATTTATATTAGAAAATTATTTATAATTGTGGAGTCACATCCACTTCATTGGTAATAAATATAAATAAATAAATAAATAAGAGTAAAATAATTTATGATGCCACCTATAACAACATTCTCAATTCTAAGAGTTATTAGGATGAATTTTATATTTTACATTCTATAGAGAGGTACTCTGACATCATAATTTTTTCAAAGACACTTCTGTCCTTAAAGAGTAAAATTCTTTGGTCCTCTGAGAGTTGCCATCTTGACTTACTAGTACCGATCGCTCCTACAGACTCTGTTCCACTTGCTAGGCACATAGGATGAACGAACAAAAAAGAGGTGAGACCAATGGGTGATTGTCACTACTTAAGAAGTTGAACCTAGAGGAAGATGGAATGAAAGAGATAAGAGAGGCGAGAGAGATACAAATAAGTGTAATCCTCTTCTCTCATCGTTTGGAAGGGATACTTATGTGTTGCTGATCTTCAAATTTCATAGACATGCATTTTATTGCATTATACTTTTTCATCAACTGATATAAAGATTAGTTAGTCCACCAGTGTCATCATGAGTGGTTGATAAACAACGATTCTAGTTTGATTTAGGAAGTCCCCTACCCCCATTCTTTGCTCGCCAGCTGTCTAGCTCGTTATTCTTTGAGATCTGGATTGAGTCTCGCTTTGGGGCGAGGGAGGCAAACAAAAGCGAAGAAGGAAAGTAGTAGTTTTTAGAAAGAAACACTTTAACCTCTACGGGTGGGGCCCTCGCACCCAAAAGACACTTCCCTACGTTTAACTGCTTTTTCTTGACCAAAGTAGTTGTGAAGCTCAGATACCAAAGTCAAAGCTTGAGCCATGTTGGATTATTTTCTCGATCTATACAAACTTGAATGAAACGGGCCAAGAGTTTGTGAAAATTCTCACTCCTCTCCTTTTCTTCTCCTCTCTCTTTATTTTCTTTTTTCCCTGATTTTTCTGGACTTAAAGTGATTATTTTGTGAACTGTGATAGACTAGAGGCTTTATATAACACTCGATGAGTGATAGAAAAGGGCTCACCTATGAGCTCAAGTCCTCACTTAGTGAGTGATAAAAAATTGATGCTGATCGTTACCACGTCTTGATATCAACAAAATGCGATAGGGGCGACACATTTCAGTTGTTCACCTAGTTAAGATTTGAATTCAAATCTTAATTGAGTGTAATTCAAGTTCTAACTAGATTAGCGATAGAAGATCATAATTGCAATTTTTTAAATATTCAGTCCAATTTTGATATTTACTCTTTTTTGGTTATTAAAAAAAAATTCTACCCCTTCACTCATTTTGTCTGAAGACTCTTTGAACTAAAGCAGTAAACCCTACCCCTTCCCTCCCCTCCTCGCAGCAGCACGCAGGAAGAAAAAAATGTCCGACCGCCGCCGCGACATGGAGAAGCCCCGGGACCGAGAGCGCGACCGGGACGTAGATCGTCACCGCGACCGGGAGAGGGAGAGGGACCGCGACCGCGAGAGGGAGAGGGACCGCGACCGCGACCGAGAGCGCCGCCGGGACCGTGACCGGGAGAGGGACCGCGAGCGCGACCGGAAGCGCTCCCGCTCGCGCTCCCCCTCGGCTGACCGCTCCCACCGCCGCCACTCCCACTCGAATCGCGGCCGTTCCTCCCCGTCACCCGACGCCCAGCGCCACAAGCGCCGCCGCGACTCCTCCCCCGACGCTCCCGCTGCCGACCCCAGGGGCGACAAGAAGGTGGAGCCCCCCGCCGCCGTCGCGAAGGGCGGGGGCGAGCCGGCGGTGGCTGACGCGGATGCTGACGCGGAGGAGATGGAGATGATGAAGCAGCTTGGGATCCCCGTCGGGTTTGACTCCACGAAGGGGAAGCACGTGCCTGGCGCTGACGTCAGCGGCGTGCGCGTCGTCAGCAAGCGGCAGCCGCGGCAGTACATGAACCGCCGCGGCGGCTTCAACAGACCCCTGCCGCCCGAGCGGAACCGCTGAGGAGGGGAAGGTGAGGTTTCGCTTGGCCTTGTTGCTGGTACCCTTGAATTGGCGTGGTTGTTTAGGCATATGCTACAATTTGTCCAACATGATACTCTTGACTGTAGAATGATCTGCTGAACTATGCTTAAATTTTGTGAGTAAGGAAGAGATTGCATTGTGCTGCTAAATTTTGTGTGAAATCGTGCCCCTCAATCTAAGTGGATCACTATTATTTTGTACACTTACTACTGTTGTATGTGGATTAAGTTTGAGTTTGCAGATGGAGTAGAGAGCAAGAAACCCTCGATAGAGTAGGAATCCAGCTATTCACAAGGTTTGTCAGTGCAGAGTTTTGACGTGTGTACATATCTAGCTTAAGCCTTGAGATACCAGACCGACTAATATGTGCACATTTATATATATAGTTCAGAGTTGGGCTTAGAGATGAACATAGACATTAAAGGTAGGACAAATATATATGTAGGATTGCTACTTGCGATAGCTAGAAGCAATCATGTGAGGCTAACAGACTTAGCATTGTAGCATTCACCCAAATGTGGTATTTGTTTCTAGCTTGTTCATTTTCTTGATTGAATACAGATATTACATTTTTTCTGTGGCATTTTTTTTAATTAAATTTTATGTATTTGGTATTTTTGTCAATGATCCTAGTTTGGCCATTCTTCTATTTCCCAACTACTAGTATCATAACCATATAACATTCCAGTGAAAGCGTACATAGTTGACTTACAAAAGATTGAAGAGGTGCCATGCTAAACATAGCTGATGCAAGTTCTAGGATTGAGAAGTTTGAGAAGAAAAGTAATTTCATTCTGTGGCAAAGTTCAATGAATAACATGCTGATGCACTATGAGCTCATGCATGCATTTATAAGTAAAGCCTGGAAGGTAGGTCTGGTGTCAAATGGAAGGCAATCGAGATTAAGACCAACAATATTGATATAGTGAGATTAACACTACTAACCATGTAATTGTCGTTGTCAAGATAAAGATTTGTTGTGATGGCATGCAATAAGTGCAAGATCTATTGTTGAACTTATAGATGACTGTGGTGCAAATCATTGAGCTATGGAGTGTACAGAACTCAATTGATGGGATTTGGTAGACAATACCAAGCTCGCAAGTAACAATGCTATTGTAAGGCCTCAGTTGTGTTGCAGTACAAGCAATGAGGCAAATTAGGACAATGGAGACAAAGTTATGGATCAACTAATAGGCATAATAGTTGAAGTTTAGCACTAGATTGACATGTTAGATACTTACATCTGGGTTGATAAATGGGGTACTGGGTATGACACTTAGAGACCAAGTTAGAAACGTTTTTGATGAACGTATCACTTGTGTACAAATCTATCTTGAGTCTTTAGAAATAGAATTTATAGTAGGTGTTAACTTATTTATGGAGGTGGAGCTTGGGGAGGAACCCAGACATGAGACAGAGAGTGAATAGAGGCTAGGGTTTTGAAGCTAGAACAAATCTTATGTCTTTTGCTAGTAAAGTTAAAAACTGAGTCTTGGTCTTTGCAGATTTGCTTGCTTTTGTCTAGGTTTTTGCTTTTGTTATGGATTGAATTACAGAGTCGCTTGCTGTTTGCAGTGCAACTTCATATGTTGTTAGACCCAACGTTCTAAAAAGCTGTCCAAGTATGTGAGCTGAATGGCTGCCACATATAGGTTGTGGCAGTTAAAAGCTGAAACTGAACTAGAGAGTTTGCTTAAAGAGGAAGAGATTAAGTCATTCCAGAGGGCTAAAGAAGATTGGATGTTAGAAGCAGATAGAAATACTGTCCTTTTTTCATAGTGTTACCAATGGGAGGAGGAGAAAGAAGAGGATTATTTCTTTGCAACAGGAGGGTGGCATTGAAGGGGATGAAAAATTGAAGTATTGTTACTGACTATTGTAAGAACTTTTGGACCTCCTGAGGATTACTCTATCTGCTTGTCTGATGATTTGTGGCTTGCATACTGTAAACTAAATAGTAAAGATGGTAATGATTTGATTAATGTGTATAATATGGAAGAGGTAAAAGAGGTAGTGTATCAAATGGAAAAGAATAAAGGCCCTGGTCTATATGGGTTGCCTGCAGAACTCTTAGTACTTTTGGGAGGGTGATCAAGAGTTATCTAAAAGCAATTTTTGATGATTTTCACCAAAGGAAATTAGTTATTTGGATGTATCAAGGTTGAGCTGTGTGGCTATTAAATTTCTACTCTAATGTGCTGAAGCAAACTAGATCGAAATATTTACCATAATTTGTCTTTTGAATGTTAGCTATAAATCTTAACCAAAATTTTAAGTCTTAACTGATTGATTAGCTGAAGTCACTTACAAGGTGGTGGGTTTGTCTCAAACTGCCTTTATTAGAGGTAGATACCTAATGGATGGGGTACTTATGTTGCATGAAACATTTGAGTGAGATTAAGAGATCTGGGAATGTTGATGTGGTGTCTGAAGTGGATTTTGAAAAGGCGTATGATAAAGTCAAATGGCCCTTTTAAGAATAAAATGCTTCTACAACAATGGTGTGATTGGATTGTTAGAATTGTTCAAGGTGGCAATGCAGGTGTAAAATTAATTATCAAATGGGCAAGTACTTTATAAGTTAGAAGGGATTAAGAGAAGGTGATCCCCACCATGCTTTTTAATGTTGTTGTGGATGCCATATCACAAATGGTTGACAGGGCAAAGCAACAGGGCTTAATCAGGGGCTTAGTGCCTCATCTTCTTAAAGGAGGTTTATCTTTGTAATAATATGCAGATGGTACGATCTTGTTCATGGAAGATGTTCGTAAAGCTGCAAACATGAAATTGTTCCTATGCCTGTTTTGAAATTGAAACTAAACCTTCCATAAAGGTGGAGTATATGTATTTGGTTTTTTGGGTAGTTTTTTTTTTTTTTTGGGGGTGGGGGCTGTGGTGGCGAAGCAGCTTACGCCATTGCTTTGGTTTGATTGTGATACTGGCAAGATGCATTTTAGGTATCTAGGCATACCTGTGGGACTTAAAAACTTAAAAATGAGTATTGAAATTCCTACAAGACAAAATTGGTTGGAGGCTTGAAAAAAGATTAAGCTGCTGGAAAGGCAAACTCTCATCAAATTGAAGGGGGGCATGTACTCTTGAATGTTTTTTAAGAGTCTACAATTGTGCGTGCTATCCTTTGTAAAATACCTGAATGAGCATTGGGGAAAATAGATCATTTAGAGCAAGGCTCTTGTAGCACGAAGACGAAGGGACAGGAAGATATCACCTAATTAACTCGAGAACAGGATACTCAGGTCCTATTGTATTTATCACTTTTCCCTAACCCCTCCCCGAAAACACACACACACACACACACACAAAAACTTAGATTTTTCTATATTGTTACTTGGTGCTAAGTAGGAAAAGGTTGTTGAGTTGTTCTTCCTTTTCATGTGGCCTCTATGAACCATTTGTTCATGGCAATGATTTCATTTTGACTGGTTAACTTATCCTGCATCCCCCTATCATCTTGTCAATTATATGATCATAAATGTTTCATCATCAAAAATACGTGTTCTTCATACTTTTGTTGCATTCCTGTTGAAGTATGTCATGCTTCCATAATATTTACCTTAAAAAGGGTTACTCATCATTGAATGTTTGATGGTTAATTTGTTAGTAACTTCCTGTAGAAAGGCCATCAGGAATTGTCGCCGTGGAAATGGGGTTTTCCTGAAATATGTAGTGCTGACCTAGTGGGCTAGCTGATGTTTGTCCTTCCATGAATGAATGCTTTTTGTCAAGTAGTGTGCAAACATTGCTCAGTCTTTCATAAACTAATGAAAACATTATATTGGTTTGCAGGATCATGTGACAATGCAAGACATTCTGATATTTGGTTGCAGTAGATTGTATTACTGGATATAGGAGATGGGCTGCTAGTCTGCTACTAAGCATGTATAACCTTAATGGCTTGTTACTTCATAAAACTTTGTGGACTTTTGAGATCTTGTTCTCCCTCTTTTTCATCATTTGCTCTATCGACATTCCAGGAAAACAGAATTTGGGTGGCACCTTTTGAAACTATGGGTTAACATGCTGTTTCTCCATAATTTGGTGAGCCCCATGTGATGCTTGTGCACACCTTTGCCTCAGCATTTCCAATGCTAACAAATTACTTTTGTTTTTTTCAGTCTGTTTTCAGGTATGCACTGCATGGATTATGAGGTCAACCTGCTTTTGCTTCTAGTTTTAGACTTCGCAATGAGATGTGTCATGGTGGTTGCATTAATGGAGATGGAGTATTGGTCTTTATAGCTACAAAATTTTTGAATTTGAAAATCTTATTAAGGAATTGATCATATAGCAATTTTGAGTTATAACTAGTTTATATCTGAGTCTCTGTAGTGGATTGCTTTGTAGGACAGTTGTAGGTAAGAATACAAGTGTAGACTGTCATACTGGATCCTTGCATCTTTTATAATTATTTTCTTCATGCATTTGCAGAATAGCATAGTTTTGCTTGGAAAAGTAATAGCCTCTCTCTCTCTCTCTCTCTCTCTCGCAGATAACACCAACTAGTTTCCTGTTAACTTTCAATCTGTCTTGGTTCTATGATGAGTTATGTTTGTAAATTTAGGAATAATTTGTTCTCTCTTTTACTAAAATGAAAATGAATGTAAGTTTATTTTAACATAGTTTGCGCCTGTCATTAGTTATCCATATCACATGGTAATGTACCGTAATCAATTGTTGGCTGTTAGCTGACCCTACAAACTATGTTCGCGGCTTTGTGCAGTACATAATAGTAGTTAGTTTACCATGGCACTATTACTTGCATTGTTTATATGATTGGCATGGTAATTACTAATTACTGTATAAACTTATAATTACTGTCAAATACAGATAAAGCCAAAAGGATCCTAGGTTCATTTTAGGAATTGGAGTCATTTCTTTGGATTACACTTTACTGATACATAATAATATGTGTAGGGGGTGCTTTCTTGGCTGCAAGATCACAACTTATTGCTTCAAACATTTCATCGTACATGTGGGTGATGGGTCTATCTCTCTTTTTGGGTTGGATTTCTTTTAGCAATCTTTCTTATGATTGCCTATGACATGAGCGTAGTTGTTGGTAACAGGACATCAACTTAAGTATGAGGGATCAAATTTCAAGCTTAATTTGCTATTTCTTCTGGGGAATGTAGAAGAGGCTAGTTACTTTTACTATGTTTAAGTAGGTTATTTGGTGGGTTTGCTGGACAAACACACAAACAAATAGAAGAGAACCAGGGAGATGTACAAATTTGAGATACAACTTGATATGTGTGCTTCTGTTATCACCTTTGGCTGCTATCACTGTTCTAAATAGCGGCTGCTAAAGCGTTAGCGGCAGCTGTCCTGCAGCACTTACTGTATAGTGCCTTACACAGTGCCTGGATTTAGTGGCTAGAGTGCTTAAGCAGTTCGGTTTAGTGGTTTAGTGTCCCAATTAACTCTTAAGTGGTCTGATTTAGTGGTTTTGTTTTGTTATTTTGCCACACATAACACTTATGTTTTATGGACAAGAGTAATATACTCAAAATATAGCTATATGTGTTGATTGGAACAATATATGATTTGTTTTGGTCTCATTTGGTGAACTTATGAGCTTTACCTGTTACTCTGTTATATATATACACACACACACACAATTGTACATGTAAATAGATCTATTTATTAAATAGGTAAGCCAAACCACTTACAAGGCTGTTTATTGCATAAGCAGCAATGCATGGTGGGGTGACCGCTCGTTATATGCTCTCCATTATTTAGAACATTGGTTTCTCTCTTACATGGTTCAATACTAAGCGCCTATGCTTGTACCCACCGTTTTCAACTGTGCACTCAAACCTGATTTGTCAAATATTTGTGTTTTTTTTTTCTTCCAATTTTGATTCTTCTTTAACCATAGCTTCTAAAACTAGAGTGCTTGCTGTGTTCTGCGGATCTGTTTACTTGCATCCATTTCATTGAGTCTAAAATGTTCTGTGTCATCTGTTTGTCTTATAAGGTTGTTTTATCAATCTCAAATGCTATGTAGTCTTTGTGTATTTAGTTATGTAATGATGTAGCAATTGGCTGTAAGTCTGCAGGACAGCCAACAGATCCCCAATCAATACTTGTCCATGTGTGCTGTTGGTAATTCTCATAGCAATTGGTCCCAGCTTTTTATCTGAAAAATGAAAGGAATGGTTGTTAATCAGATTGATTCCATTAATTTTTTTTTCTACTTGGAAGAAATGGGAGAATTTTCTTTTTCACTGGATTGGAGATTTTGCATGAAGAAATATCATTTATCTAAAGGAGACAAGAAAAGATTCACAAAATTATATTGCTAATGGTTGGAGGTTTTAGGTCAAAATCCTTTGTTCCCAGAATTCCTTTCCATTGTATTGGGAGTCACTGAAGAACTAATACTACTTACCAATTGATGTTTATTTTGTTATTCCTCTTGACAGATATCACTGTGCTATAGATATTTTGAATTGGTGTTTAAGGGGTTTGACAATTGTCCGGATGCATCAATATTTTCAATTAGATTACTGTTTCTGGTTGCCTGGAATGGACACCCTTTTTTCAGGAGGGCAATTGGTCTGTTTGCTACCAGCTTATTGCTGTCAAGTTATCCTTGCTTCAATATATTGTTTATGTATGTGGTGTCTGAAGGACTCATCGTTCATTTTTTTTCTTTGCTTCTATGTTTTGAACAGGTTTATATATACCTGATATAGTGGTGTACATTTGTATATCCCCTCTTTTGAAATGAAATGAAATGAGATGAGGCCCTTTTGTCAGACCAAGCAGTAGACAGCTTGCTACGCAGTTTTGAAGATTAGGATATATCTCTGATGTCTAGGATTAATACAGTAGATGTGTTGATTGTATCTATGTAAGAAATGGTTTAGTGGAGTAATGATTATGTGGATATTTCTAAGTAGATAGTCATATTTTATTTTGAAAACATAGAATTATGATTTTTTAGGTGCAACCCTTTGCTTTAAATCGAAAGATAAAAAGGAACGGAAGTAGTATCATATAAGTGAACTCCCGAACTTGGTGTATGCCCTCTCAGCTTCAGGTGCACTGATACGAGCAGAGTTCCACAACTTGGAACAGCCCCTGTATAAATGCACGGCATCTTTATTCTTATTATTCCGAACGTGGCATCGCATGCACCGGCTCCTTTATCCCTTTTACAAATTATGGCGGTTAGGGATCAGGTATTAGATAGAAGCAATTAAGCAAAGATAGGCACTATATGATGGGATGGGGGATAGTGTTGAATTTACAGGCTATTTGGAGCGGGTGAAATATATATGGACCTACATAAGGTTCTCCAGCAGCATTTTCGATTTTTTTTGGGACAAATTTCAAGATGTACTGGAAATAGCTCTCGATAAATCATTCAATCCTATAAACTACCTAGGCTCTGCTTATGAATTTTGATATGCAACTTTCTATGGGCTTTGGCTGGAACCTGTACGGCAGCGATTGAGGAGCATAACAGACATTCTATGAACAAAGGTAAGGAAAGATCTGGATTTGGACTTTGTACAAATGATAGATATATACAAGTTTTAATGGATTCTGCATTCAGAACAACAAATCACACATCATTCACCTCTGAAGCGAATGAAGTCCCACCTTTTCAAAGCCCTTACCAGATGGACCTTCACCGGAAGGCACCCTTCCAGGCCACCCAACGCCGAGCTTGGAACCGTCCCGTCCTTCGGCCTCCGCCGGCTGTCTCGAGCAATGCGTGCGCTCTGCATCGCTGGCGACGGGCTGAGCGGCGGCGGAACCGTGCTGTCGAACCTCGCCGGGCTCTTTGGCATCCCCGGCTCAGCCTCCCACTCGAATGGGACTCTTCCAGCTGCTCGACAGTACACTCTTGAAGAGTGTCCTAGCTCATCTTCACTGTGAGATGAAGGGAGAGTGGATTGGAGGGAGTCTATGGCTTTCACCTCTGGGTTATGTTCCATTGGGATTGTGACAAGTTCTTGGAAAGTTTGGTGAGTTTATGTAGAGCTCAGAAAAGAATGGATCTAGATGTCTTGTTTTTCAAGTTGAAAGATATGGTGTCTTTCTAGATACATAGATTCAAATTCAGATGATTGAGATTAAGATGGGAGAGAAATCGAAAATATTTTGCGAGAAATTTTTAATTATAAGTCATATAACTCAAAATATTGCACATGTAATAGAGCAATTGATTTACAATTGATTGGTTTTCTTAGGTATACCTTTCGTGTGTTTATTTGAAAGATAAGAGATTTGAATATGAAAAAGTATAGATATGTGCCCTGTTTTGGAGAGCTTTAGTTTTAATCTAAAACTATTAAAATCTTAAGTCCCTCCTAAATTAGGTGCAACTAAAATGACTTATCAAGTAAGTTGAAACTCGTTTTATATAGAGATTAGATAAATTGAAACCTCTCTTTGTTAGTTTATAGAAGAAAATAAGCCCTCCCAAACAGATGAGGTGTCTTTACAGTCAAATATTTTAGTTGAACGAATGTTATGTGTATTTGATGTCAACTGAGAACTTTTTTGATGCTTTAGGTTAAAGGTGAAGACACGGAATTTGAGTTCCCCTGGACGGCTGTTTGATGGTAGTTACTGTTGTGTAAAGCATGTCGGGTGGCTTGGATTACTACTATATTGGATGTCTGGTTTCTTTGCTTTTCCTTCGAGATAATTGCTCTCTGTTTTTTAATAACTAGCCAATGGTCTCACGTGATGGCACAGTATTTTCTTAATAGTTATAACACATATAGACTAAATTCTAAAAATTTGAAGTTGCATCTGTTATAGAGTTTTAATGTAAATTTGATTAATCTTTACACCTTATTGGTCCTGACATTTGATAGTCTCTGGGTTGAAATAGAAATTAGGACCCAGTATTTGGCTCAATACATATAAAAAAATTCCTATAGATTTACTTTTTCATCTTGTTTTGTAGTGTAACTAGACTTTGTAATGATGGCTAAAATTCACACAATACACTATAAACATATTAATACTATTTTCATTCTTAAAAGAATGTTGTTTTGAATTTTCTGCATAGATTTTAAGAAATAAAGTAAAGTTACATATTTATCTTTAATACTAGTATTAAAGGTGTATTAAAAAGTGCATTGTGATTGTAAGTATGTTTGTATTAGCCTATTTACTATTTGTGTGGAAACTAAGGTCTACAAAATGAGTAGAAAAGAAATGGTAGTGGATTATAGTATTTTTATTGAATAAAATTTGAAAGTGAGTGTAAGGAGTATTAATGGAGAAGTGAGAGAATATTTATGAAGATAAAGTTTAAAGTTGTGTTAAAAGGTATATTGAGATTGTAAATATGCTTATATTATTAAACGTTAGAAATAGAAAATACGCTTATTTGCAAAATGGAGGATCAATATTACTAGATTTATTATCAAATTTACTTATATATTATTATTGTTTTATAATTTGTACTTTCATAGAAACTAAAAATCAAAGCTGTATCTTACAGTACGTGAAAAGTCTAGAACGGTAACTAAAAAAATAAATAGAGTGTAATTTTCATATTTTTTATTATATAATTTGGACCAGTCAAATACAATACTCCCTTTATACATACAAGTTATATTTTTTAAACTTTGGCCACTGATATTATAAAAGTATTAATATTATAAAAGTATTAAGATTTATCATATAAAAATAATATTATTAAATTTGTTATCAAATTTACTTTCATATTATTAGTGTTATATAATTTTCACTTCCATATATATAAAAATTAATGGCCAAAGTTATTTCTTGAAAAATATGAAAAATCTAAAATAAGTAAAAGAAAGAATAGATTAGGTATACTTTGTTTCTTTTTTCATTATATAATATGATAATTTTAAGATTTTAAAGTCAACATAATGTCTCGATTGATGCAAGAATTTTTAACTCTCACAGATTTCTGTCCAATTTCTAAAAGCACGAATTTTTTGTACGGATAACCTAGAGTTAAAAAAAAAATTTAAAAATAACGTGTAATAAAAAATAATTACAAAAATAACTTAAGTCACCATCCCGTGTGGCGACTTACCGCAAAAAGCAAACAGAGGGGACATCAGTCGCCATACGGGATGGCGACTGATGAGGGCTATCTAGTGGGGGCCGTGGCGACTGAAGTTGGAAAAACGAAAAAAAAAACAGATCTCACGGGTCACGGCAGAGAGGGAGAAGAGAGGAGAGGGGAGGAGGAGAGGGGAAAAAAGAAGAGGAAAAGAAAAGGAGAAGAGGAGGGGGAGGAGGAGAAGAAGGAGGAAGAGGAGAAGAAGAAAGGAGAAGAAGAAGGAGGAGGAAAGAAAGGTACAATAAAAATTTTTAGTGATAATTAGTGTAGAATGCAGATTTGTTTTAGGAATTTGTAGATTTGTTTTAGGAATTTGTAGATCTGTTTTAGGAATTTGTAGATCTGTTTTAGAAATTTGTAGATCTGTTATGTAGATGTGTTGTATTTGTAGATCTGTTTTAGAAATTTGTAGATCTGTTATGTAGATGTGTTGTAAATATAGATATGTTATGCAGAAATGTTATATATTAAGTGAATAAATTAGATTAATAAATAGTGAATCGATAATTTAGGACATACGGTTTATTTGTAGAAAATGTGCAGAAATACATATTTGATTTGTGCCGTATTTAAATATGTTGGGCATTTATGAATATAATGTATATATAATTTTGATTTGTTGTGTAATATTATGTAAATTTCATATGTTTATGAATGAGATGTGAGATGTGTATTAATTAAGAGTAGTAAATAATTAAATTATTGATATGTGAGATGATAATATAGGAATTGTAGATTAGATGTGATGCGATGTCGTTAATGCAGTGTACTTCGATTAGTTGAGATGTTAAAAAATAAGTCGCACATGTCTTAAGGATGAGTATAGAGTAATGTGTAAAATATATTGGAGATATGATAGCTGATGTTTGTAATACTTATGTTGTAGACAATGTCGGAAACAAGAGTAGTCTATGTTTTCCACGGGGAACAAATAATTAGAAATGGACCATCTGGAGATGACCTAAGTGGCTGTCACCGTATAGACATGGAATTGAATGATCTTAGTGTTCTTAATTTTGAAGACCTTAAGACCCGAGTCATGGACATCCTAAATATTGACCCATGTTTACACAAAATTGTCATGCGGATTCCTCTAGTGAAGAAGTCTATCGTGGAATGGGACCTCCACAACAATGGCTAGATCCTAGTGGTTTTGAGCATGCGCGAATCCACGACGATCGCAGTTCGGAGTGGGTAGGGAGTGAGCACAGATTAACATTGGGACAACATTTTCGAAACAAGGAGGAGGCTAAGCAAGCCGTGGCGATGTGGTCCGTGACACTACGTCGGTCTTTCAAGGTTGACAGAACAAATCCGCGACTGTACGCGGTGAAGTGCAAGGTGGAAGGATGTCGATTTTATGTTCGTATTGCTCGGTACAGGGACGATGAACACTTCATTGTTTCCAGGATCACCGAACATGACTGTTCAGTGACAGAAGTATCACAGAGTCATAGGAATATGTCGTCCGCATTTGTGGCACGTGTAATTTTGTCGAACCTTCATGCAAATCTTGATATGCCACCAAAACAAATTGTTAGCCAAATCAATGACACATTTGGGTACATCATTCAATATGGGAAGGCATGGAGAGCCAAGCAACTTGGTCTTGAGATGTTATTTGGATCTTTCTATGATTCATATAACTATGTGCCCAGATTGATCGAACAAATCGATGACACCAACCCTGGCACTGTGATGGATATGGTCCATAGCCCAGTTGTCAGCAGAAATGGTGAGATAGTTCCTGGAGCTGAGTACATGGAGCGTATATTCTGGTCATTTGGTCAAGTAATCTCTGTGTTCAAGTACATGCGGCCAATACTTTGCGTGGATGGCACATTTCTAACTGGGAAGTACAAGGGAACTCTGATGACAGCAGTTGCTGTAGATGCAAACAACCAGCTACTTCCCATGGCGTATGCCTTAGTGGAAGGAGAGAGTACAGACAGCTGGGTATGGTTCCTTGCAAACCTAAAACAAACCGTCGTGAAGGACAGACGGAATGTATGTGTAATCCATGATAGACACAAGGGTCTGTTAAGTGCTATTGAGTTTATGTTGTCCACTGAGAACCCGCAGTACAACTGGAATGACTTGATCAGTCGGTGGTGTAAACGACATCTTGCGGCGAACTTCTTCACACACTACAAAAGCGCACGGCTTATGAAGAAGTTCAAGCGGTTGTGCAATCAGAACCAAAGCCATAAGTTCCAACAACTTTGGGACAAGTTAGAAAAAGAAATTTCAAATCTAGGTAAATCTCAAAGGTCAGAAGCAAGCAGTTCACAACATCCAGAAGATGAAGAAAATGCCGTGGAGACTACAGATGTGGCGAGACGACGCACCCGAAGGTCAAGGCCAAAGAAATTTAGTGAATGGATCAGTGACAAAGCTCCTGAGAAGTGGTCTCTATTGCACGATGAGGGAGGTGCCAGATATGGCGTAATGACAACTAACATGGCGGAGGTATACAATTTTGTGTTGAGGGGGGTGCGAGGTCTGCCGCTCACTGGAATTGTGGAATTTACATGGCATCACACGGCCAAATACTTCTACGAGAGAGGTATAGCTGCAAGAACATTGCTTCGGGTCACACCACCAAAATTCCTCATGAAGTACAGAGGTACTTAGAAATGAAAGCCGCGGCCGCTCAGAAACACTCAGTCGAGTGCATTCCTAACAGCAGAAGGCAAAGTTGGGTCATTTATCTGCGCAGTAAGAACGTGGGGGGTGGATACATGCGACAAATCAAGAGGCAAGGAGTGACATTTGAAGACGGTGTCAAGTGCACTTGTAACAAGCCAACTCTATTGCATAAACCGTGCTCTCATGTGATGGCCGCGTGTGCGCACGACAACAAGTCGAGCGAGATGTACCTGTCAGTTTACTATGGTTCACGGTACTTTGCCGAGACATGGACTGCAGACTTTGAGATTTGGGGGACTCAGCAGCACTACAGAGAGCAGTCGTGTAGGGCAGGTGAGATCCGATATGTTCCACCACTGCACTTGGAGCGGAAAGGCCCTGGACGACGGCGGAAAATGCGAATTGGCAATGACATGGATAATGCAGAACGCGATGAGCTACGAAAGTGTGCCATTTGCTGATAGCCTGGCCACACAAGGAGGACATGTCCTGATGCATCCGGACCTAATCGAACATGACTCAGTAATGTTGTGCAACACTTATTCGTTCCTCTTGTGTATTTGATAATGTACTAACCTAATGTTCTTGTTTGCAGGCATGGCTCACTCTCGTCCACAGTTTCCTGAGTTACTCGATCACTACTACGACGATCGTCATCGGTCTCGAGCGGTGCGATCCGGAGAGGAGCTTCAGCCATTCCGCCTGCGATCGTCCGGCACGTCTTGGCCTCTCGACGGGAGATACATCGCACGGCTGAGGGCGGCGGGGCTGCTTCCTTTTTGCAGGACGATCACCAGACTGGAGACTTTTAGGCACGACCGATCACTGGTCTCTGCTCCGGTGGACAGGTGGAGACCCGAGACGCACACATTTCACTTCCGGTGGGGGGAGATGACCATTACCCTGGAGGATGTGGCGATGTTGTTCGGACTCCAGATTCACGAGCAGGCCTGGGTACCACCACCCACTCCTGCCGGATGGGACGGCATGCTCGCTAAGAGGTTTCATCCACTACCTCTCGGCCAGGAGCTCTTCCACCACAACGTCGGAGTTCCTGCGACTTGGCTTGTTCACTTCAGGATGTGCCCAGCAGATGCAGATGAGTGAACTGTGAGCCGACACTTCGAGGCGTATTTGCTGCACTTGTTCGGGGGTTTCATGTTCACTGGTATGCTTAAACATGATATAGGCACAGCTATTTCCATTCTCTTGTTGAATTTAATTCCTATTTTTTTGCTTTTCTACAGGTACTCACGGCGACACAGTGGATCGTTGGCTTGTTCCACTGGCGCAGATGCTCGCGGACACGCCGATCGATCAGATCCCGCGCATCAGCTGGGGGTCAGCGGTTCTCTGTGCGACGTATCGAGGGTTGTGCGACGCCTGCGTTCGGCGTGTCCGAGCGGCGAACATGGCCGGATCTCCTCTACTTCTTTTGCTGTGGTCGTATGAGCACATACCTGTCGGACAACCGCTCATCACCGACACGCCCGTTGCACTTCCTGAGGGGCACCCGCCTAGGGATGCGGAGGATGAGATCGATCGCCCTACCATGGGGGATCGTTGGTTGCAACATGAGCTGCAGTGGGCCACAGTTCAGGTGCATGCATGCTACAGTGCGTACAGCGGCGAGTTGGAGTTGTTGCATCCGTCACGTGTTATATGGAGGGTTTGGACGACAAGCTATATTGAGAGCACAGCCGGCGGTGCGATCTCTATGTTGTGTACGGAGGACCGGGAGTTATGGCTCACCCGCTGTATTCTTGTCTTCAGCCATATGTTGGAGGTGTATGCTCCATGGAGGGTGATGCGCCAGTTTGGCTTGTTCCAGACGATCCCTCCTCCAGACGCCCCGCATCGTTTGTCGCATGACCAGCACGAGTAAGTTCTCGATTATCTCCGCACATAGTGTTCTGCCTCTGTGAAATAACTGAACACATTTGTTTTTTTTGCAGGCAGAGTCGCAAGGGCAAGAAGGTTGTTAGTTGGGAGGACCGACAGTCTCCTTACACTCGTTGCTGGGAGCAGACAACAGCGATAGATGTAGTGCGTGAGGAGAAGGCGTACGATTCCACGACATACGGCAACTACCTCCGATGGTACCTCCCTTGCACCGCAGCTCGCATTGCCCCGCCACCTCCGGCACCTGCAGACGTGCCTGCTCCCAGCGTGCATCAGACATACGACCGACATCACGCATCTCGGGTACACCGCCAGGTACATGCCGCCAGCCCATGACCTACTTGTTATTTTTATTTCTGCCTCCTATTGTCTTACCGTCTTGCAGGCTGACGGCATCCGTGCGATCAGTTCTGTGACACGGCCACTAGTCCAGCGGAGGCAAGCAGGTCTGCCTATCACGCCCGACGAGTACGAGAAGGCCATCGCCTACGTTGACTGACTCGCCTCGCAACTGACCCTTGAGAGTGCCGCCACTTCGTCGACTTTTGTTGCACCTCCACGTCCACGGGCCTGACCCAGTCATATGCCGTCGCACTCAGCCGCTCGTCATCCCGACACAGCCGGCCCTTCAGGTACGGCCGTCGCCGCACCCATTTATCTCGGTGTGCCCCCGGCTCGCTCGTACCGTACAGGTGTTGCACCTCACGTGGACTTCTCATCGCGTGGTGGTGTACGGATCTTTGAGGGTCCCCGAGCGCCGCCTTCCGCACACACTTCTGATTCTGGTTTGGGCTTTGACGTCACATTCGACTCAGACGACGAGTACATCGCTATGTCTGAGCAGACGGTGTCTATCTCGTCGGCTGGTCCGCTTCGGTCTCCTGCTAGGCACCCACCATACATTCCTCGTTAGTCGGTCCGTGCCGACCCCCAGGTGGTCCGCAACCCATCGTATGCCCAGTATGCCGATATGTTGCAGATGAGAGACGACACCGATCAGAGCCAACATCAGTTGGCATCTTCGCAGCTTGGTGAGGCGCCTCCACCGTCGTAGGACCCGATGGACGCTCCTGATACAGGCCTCGGTCAGCCGAGTGTTCAGCCTCCCGGTCGACAGCCCTCGTAGAGGACAGTGCATCCGCGCAGCACCTATTCGCCATCGCCGTTTCAGCGCGACCGGAGGCATCGTCCGAAGAGGGACCGACAGTAGTTTTTTTTATGTTCTCCTTTTATGGAACATGATTTGGATTCTCATGGTTGTATTATTTTCGATTATATTAGTATTCTTATGTTTTCACTACCTTTTTTATGTTCATTTTGGTTTTTGGGAACATCATACCCGACAGATTGAACCAACCACGAAATTTGAATGTTAATTTTAAAAAAAACACAAATTTGAATGTTATTTTTTAAAAAAAACACAAATTTGAATGCTAATTTTAAAAATAACACAAATTTGAATGTTAATTTTAAACAAAACACAAATTTGAATGTTAATTTTTAAAAAAACACAAATTTGAATGTTATTTTTTAAAAAAACACAAATTTGAATGCTAATTTTAAAAATAACACAAATTTGAATGTTAATTTTAAATAAAACACAAATTTGAATGTTAATTTTTTAAAAAACACAAATTTGAATGTTATTTTTAAAAAAGAACACAATTTGAATGTTAATTTTAAAAAAAACACAAATTTGAATGTTATTTTAAAAAAAACACAATTTTGAATTTTTTTTAAAAAAATACAATTTTCAATGTTATTTTTAAAAAAACACAATTGTGAATGTTATTTTTTAAAAAAATCACATTTTTTGAACCTGACCCTTCAGTCGCCATCCTGGTTGGCGACTGAAGCCCAAATACCAAAAGTCGCCATCCTGTATGGCAACTTAGGTCATTTTTGCAATTATTGTTTATTACATGTTATTTTTAAATTTTTTTTAACTCTTGGTTATCCGTACAAAAATTTCCTAAAAGCACCCACTGACGTGTGCCCGAACTCATGTAAACCGACCAAGTCCCGCTATTTTTGCGCAATATCATGCGCAAGCTCTCACATGCTCTAAAAATTTTACAGGTCGTGCGACTCTTTGGGACCGCATGTCATGTGGTCCAGTGCATCGACAAACAATTCATTCTATTTATGGTTCAAATTCTAATTATAATCATAAAAAAACCTAATTATAATAAGTTTTAAAATATATTAGAGTTTGTGGTAGAATGAATAAATATAAAATAAGTTTAGTTTAAGTGAGAAATCGAATCAAGTGGGGTGGTTTTGAAGTACATCTAAGTGAGATATATTTGAAGAATGTATTAAAATCTATTTTGAATATGTGTATTTTAATTATGGAGTGGTTTAACAAGACATCAAATAATATATTCTTATTAATCAAAATACCGAACAAAATTCATGAACCAAACATTACTTTATACTATTTATACTCTGCCAGCTGCATAACACTCCATTGCATAGTATATAAGGCACATATTTTTCAAAGTCTTGTTGAAAGACACACATACAAATTTATTGATATATTTCCAAATTTATCCTTATTTGCTGCTTCGCTCTTTATATTTATGACTCTCATTTTCAAGGTATTTATGAATGATGATAGTTTAGGTATTTCCGCTAAATGAATTTAGAACTTTCTTATTTGTGTGCAGCGTCAAAATATTTTTTTCAATCTATTACATAATATAAGGCATGCATGCCATTTATTGTTATGTTTTCTATTATAACTTTATTTACTTATTCATTTTTGTATACTATTTATGACTAATCTACCATATTAATATTTTGCCTCATTTTAAGGTATTTGAGTGAAGGTAGTTTAATCATTTCCTCTCAAGGATTTCTTGATATTAGAATTTTTTTAATTCGTATATATATTTTATTTTGCAACAGAAGAGTTGTAAGTAGACAAAAATCTCACATAATTACACAAAATTTGTTTTTAAGAAACATCCCTATCTATATATAGAATCAGAGTTTTATCCATTATGAAGTCTAAAAGTCATCTGATTGATCTATACGACTACATTATTATAATTTAGGCTCACAAAATACATAGTGTAGAATTTTTTTTCTTCCAATAATTTGAGAATTTTTAGTTTTCACAATAAATATGGTATCTCCAATTGCACCTATTTTTGTTATACAAAATAATAGATAAATTAGTTATAGTTGGTTTGTTGTAATGCTATGGTTAATCTAACTAAACTAGAAGATGTCCCGCTTGCTGCGGGCCAGAGATGGGAAAAATATTGTTGTAGTTGAAACACTAAACTAGTTAATATTTTAGTTAAGAAAGGAATTTGTTGCGTCATGAAAATAATGTCTTAGTAGTTGATTGTTTGAAACGGAATTTAAGTGGTGTATTTAAGAAAGAAATATATGTGAAGATGAGCATCATTGGAAGATAAGAACAAGACAAGGTTATAAAAAAAAGCATGATGTGATACAATATGGTGTTTCAAAAGAAATTGAGCAATAGGGTTAAAAAGGATTATACACGCCGTTAGATTATAGTAACTAGTTGACAGTCTCACACAATTACGCAACATATTTTTTTAAATAGTTATAATATATATAGATTAATATCTTTATATATAAAAATTTAAAGTTGTATTTGTTATAGAGTTCTAATGTACGTTTGATTTCTTATGTAAAAATGTAACTTGTATATGTTATAGAGTTTTAATATAAACCTGGTTAATTTGCAATATTATAATTTGGACTCATAAATACGTGCTATGGATTTTTTTATTTTTCTACCAATAAATGTGAGAATTTCTAGATTTTAGTATCAACAGGTGCTTCTACTGATGTGAAAATTTTCAACTTTCACGATGAATGTATTGCCTCCAATCTTACTTGTTGTTATATATAAACATAATAAGATGATTGGTCATTAGATTACATCAACTTATATATTATTACACTTTCTATAACTAAATGCTACAAATAATATGTACCGTTGTTAGAGAAAAGTGAATAAAATTATCCTATTTCATATTCAGGGATCAATTTGAACATGTCGAGGGATGGTCTCGGCACGTGAATTTGTTTGTGCAGTGGTGGAGCACGTGTGCACGAAGAATGCGACTTAGAATTATATTAGAAAGAGCAGAAAAGAGATTTTTACAGGTTTAGGTTGGGCAGATCCAACCCTACGTTCTGTGGCACTATCTTGGTGCTTTACGGTGGAGCAAAATGATCCAGGAGTACTGTGATTATACCTAAAAGTGTTACAACAATAGCCGAGTACAAGACAAGGAAGTTGGTTCTTTACCGAGCATTGGAGAAGGGTTACATGTGCACTGAAACAAACATGACTCTATTCTTGAGTGCTGGAAATCTGTGTATATAACTTAGAATTTGATTGAGTGATCCCTTTGCCTCGAAGTAATCTCTCCCCTTTTCCCCTGCACTACTCATTGTATTTAAAGTAGGTAACGACTAATACTTTCTCCTAAGAATACGGGATCTAGCGAGATTGTCGCGTAGTGCTTCCAAATTAGTTACGACTCGGGCATTGAATCTAGAGATCATGGTGACAATCCTTATATGCAGTGGGATTGTGGGTTTAAAGCGGTTGGTTTGGCTGACAAGTGGGGTCATGATGTTAGATACCTAGTTACCGTTTTGACTAGATGTTTGCCACATTTACGATGTCTCCCGTCGGGCAATCACAGAGATTGACATGGAGAGTTTATACAGGTTCGGGTCCCAGTGGGAACACTAGTCCTATCGACACACCCCGGACGCAAGTCGGGGGGGGGGGTTCTCTTGCAGGGAGAAGTCTCCAGGGGAGTGCCTTTTGCTTTGAGTGTGTAAAAATGAATCGGAGTTGTCTTACAAGAGAGATACAAGGGGTATATATAGACCCCCAAAAATGCAAAAAGACTACAGAGCCCTAGCTGCGACTGTTGAATCGAGGGGCGCCGTTGTCCTTTCATACGACGAGTGACTAGGATGCTTGACACGTGTCCTCTTCAATTCCCGAGGCGTCCTG
This sequence comes from Pharus latifolius, assembly GCA_019359835.1. Taxonomy (NCBI): domain Eukaryota; kingdom Viridiplantae; phylum Streptophyta; class Magnoliopsida; order Poales; family Poaceae; genus Pharus; species Pharus latifolius. The sequence continues at coordinate 51,999,994 of CM033320.1, read as the reverse complement.
GGGCGAAGAGACCCGTGTCCTTCTACGGGCACGACCAGAGTGCCCGAGCCCGAGCACGGTGACACCATCCCGGACACGGGGCCACCTGGGGCCAAAATGCCCGTGACCTTCCACGGGCGAAGCTCAAGCTCCCGGGCGTAGGCACGGTGATACCATCCCGGACGCAGGGCCCACCCGGGGGCAAAATGCCCGTGACCTTCCACGGGCGTAGCTCAAGCTTTTGGGCCCGGGCACGGTGACACCATCCCGGACACAGGGTCCGCTTGGGGCCAAAATGCCCGTGATGTTCCACGGGCGTAGCTCAAGCCCCTCAGCACGGGCACGGTGATGGCATCCCGGACGCGGGGGGCGTCCCAGACCACCCGGGGCCAAAACGTCCATGATCTTCTACGGCCGCAGTTCAAGCTCCCTGGCACGAGCACGGTGACGCCATCCCAGACCACCTGTTGCCAAAACGTCCGTGATCTTATACGGGCACAGCTCAAGCCCCCGAGTGCGGGCACGTGATGCCCTCCGGACGCGGGGGGCGTCCCAGACCACCCGGGGCCAAAACGCCCGTGATCTTCTACGGGCGCAGCTCAAGCCCCCGGGTGCGAGCACGGTGACACCATCCCAGACGCGGGGGCGTCCTGGGTCACCAGGGGCCAAAATGCCCATGACCTTCGACGGGCGCAGCACAAGTCCCCGGGTGCGGGCACAGCGACATCATCCCGGACACGGGGGGCGTCCCGGACCTCCTTGGGCCAAAACACCTGTGATCTTCTACGGGTGCAGCTCAAGCCCCCAGGCATGGGCACGGTGACACCATCCTGGACGTGGGGGCGTCCCGGGCCACCACCGGCCAATATGCCCTTGACCTTCCACGGGCGCAACTCAAGCCCGTGGGCCTTGGCACGGTGACACTATCCTGGACACGGGGGCATCCGGGGCCACCCGGGGACAAAATGTCTGTGACCTTCCCCGGGCGCATCACAAGCCCCCGGGCCCAGCACGGTTGCTTGGGCCCAAATGCGGGGGCGCCTTGGGCCATTCGGGATGAAGGGACTCATGTTTCTCTACAGGCCCGATCCCTTTACAAGGACTGTCTGGATATTTCCCCCAACAGCACCCCCTAGGCCCCTGGGGACACGGGGTGGCCCCGACGGTATGTGAATTTTTCCTAGGACGACGTTTCGTCTCTCGGGAGGAAACTTCCCGCATGTGTGCGTGGTGTCGCAGGTCCCATGTGACGCTTTGTCTCCCGGGGTAATAACTCCCGCATGATCCCTCGATTCACGCGTGTGGCGCCCATACGGCGCGTTATTTACTGCGCGGCGCTTCGGTTTCCGGGTGATGGTTCGAATTGGTGGCCCAGATTCTCTTGAGGACACATGGCGCCCATCGGTGAGCCCATCTTCACTTATAAATAGAGGGGCTCCCATGTTTATTTAGTTCAACTCATCGCCAAACCCTTCGCCCGGTAACCACTTTGTTCTCCCAGAGACTTCGATTCTCGGTTAGCTGCCTCTCTCGTCTTTCTCCCGGATGCTAGAAAAACTTCCGGACATGGCACCAAAGGGTCGTGGGAAGGCTTCGGATCTGTCGCTGGAGGAGGTGACATCGAATTGTCTCGGTCCCACCGAGTTCTCCGCGAGGGACCTCTCTTCCCTCCTGGGCCGGAGGTCTTTTGCGGACGGGGACGTCTAGATCCCCGGGCCAGAGGAGGTGAGGCCCAGCCCCCGGGAGGGGGAGGCAGTCATCTTCAAGGCCTTCGTAGACGCGGGCTTCCGGCTCCCGGTGCACCCATTTCTCCGAGAGTTTCTCCAGGAGTACAAGATCGCGCTCAACCACCTAACCCCGAACGCTCTTGTTCGAATGGGTTATTTGTGTTGTTGTGCGAGACGGCGACTGGAGACAGGCCAATTCTCCGATTGCTTCGTTACTTTTACGAGCGCTCGGTGAGGGGCTCGTCGGTGATGAAGAAGGGGCAGATGTCGGGGCGGGTGTATGTGTACCCAGTGCAAGCCTCCCGGGACCACTGGAGGGACTGGCTCCGGAGGTGCTTTTACCTCCGGGTAGGAGACCTGGAGGTGACCTACTCCCCGGGGCCCTCCTCCAATTGCCGGTTGACCGGGCCCTTGACTCCCGAGTGGAATGAGGGTGAACTGGAGCTCCTCACCAAGATGACGGAGGTCTAGTTCTGGAGGACCATGCGGGACTTCGCGAAGAAGATGGCCCTCCTTTGGATTTCCCCCTTCGCCATCGGAGAGGCGTCGGGGTGAGCGCGGTGCATCGCCCCCCCAAATGCCGGTAGCCAAGCGTAAGTCCACAGTCTTACTCTTGAGTGAGGGTCCTGAAGTTTCCTCTAACCATTGTTTTTCTGTAGTCTGGTGCTATGACGCTGCCTGGGAGAAGGCGGTCAACATCCTCGGGTGACTACGAAGACAAGCATGCGCGAGTCGTGCGCGTCATGGAGGAGGTGTTCGGGATGTCCTTCCTAGCGTGCGTTCCCCTCCCTACCCTCGGGTCACACAAGAGGGGGAAGGAGGCGGCCAGGGCTCCGACCCCAAGCGCGCCCGGGCGCGCAAAAATCCTGGGGAAACTCAGGCGAAACCTTCTGCCCTAGTCGTCGGTGCGTCCGGGGCCACGCCGATGAGAGCTCCGGCTATTGCCCCTTTGCGGGCGCTAGCCTCTCTTGGGTCCGGGGGGAACGCTCCTCCCGAGGTGGGTACCTCCGGGGCCACCGCGGGGGTGACCCAGGATGGCGCCCCAGGCGGGTTGGGCCTCCCCGGGGAAAAGGGGGCCGAAGAGAGGTCCGACTCAGAGAACTACGCTCCAACCCCTTCTCCGCCATGCGTGCTCCCAAAGGCCACACCCTGGCAAACCAGGTGTTGGGCCATGGTCCGCTACTGGGCGGTGGGGGCTCCTCCTCTGCTGACGACGATCCTAGCCCCAAAGATGGGTCCCCCGGTGGAGAATCTCCTAGTAGTGTTGGCGCCGCCACCACGTGTAATGGGAAAAGGCCTCTTCATTAGCTGCAGAGTGCCGGCTCCCCCGGTGGACCTATTGTCCAGTTCCTCGGACGATGGGCTCCTAGGGGAAGGCGCCGCGAAGGGGGCACAAACCCAGAGGCGGAGCCCCCCCGTGGGACGCTGAAGGCTCCGATGGGGACACGGTTTTGTTGTCCCCCAGCGAAGCGCGCCGGTTCGCCCTGGGACTCTTGACCCCCCGGGTCCGGAGGTATGCTCGGTGGGGAACTATAGAGGAGTGCTACGAGGAGAAGATCTCCTCCGGGCTTCGAGTAAGTGTGACCCACCGGACTCCCCCGCTTCGTTTCTAACCCTTGCTCCTCTCTTCTGTTTTAACCTTTCGCCTTTGCTTAGACAATGGCCCTTGCTCGGGGCCTCCGGGGGTGGTTCGCTGAGAATCTCTGGGAGGTTGAAGAGGAGATCGCCTCTGAGTGCTCCGAGAAGGAGCAAGCGCTCTGGGAGCTGGCCGCGGTTTGGGCTCAGCTCGTAGCCTCGGAGGACATAGCCTCCCAGCTCCGGGAGGAGCTTCAGGTGGAGCAAGGGGCTGCCCTTGGAGGCGGAGGGCGCGGGAGCTCGAACCATCGTCGCCAGAGGGAAAATGATCCGCTTCACCCTCGAGGAGCTCGGGGTCGAGCTCGAGCTTGAGGAGGCCCGGACCTCGTCCTCGATCAAGGAGGCTACGTGTTTCCATGACACGCAAGTGTCCTTGATCTCGGAGGTGGCGGACGTCTAATCTTGAGGGCTCGCAGCCTCAGTAATCGCCTTGGCGTCTGCTTTGGTGGAGCACAGGGGGTGGAGCGCCCAAGTGATTGGGGAGCTCATCCCTCAGACCTTTCCCAACTTCTTCGAGTTGCGACGGCAGCACCTCGAGGAGCTGGCCGGGGTCCTCTTCGACTAGGTGGTTGGGCTCCGGAGTCATCGAATCTTGATCCAGAGCCGGTGACGCCGGCGGCCGGTGGAGCTCCCCTCAGGGGAACAGCAGGTGAGTATGAGTTCCTCCCCAGGCTTTTAGATAGGAATGATGTTTTTGTTCTCTTTTTTTGTTAGGATTTTGTGCTCTCGGTAGCTTCATAGAGGAAGCCCCGAAAATTGTAAAAACCTTCGATGAAATGAAATATATATTTTTTTGCTAAGTCTCGCATCTGGTTGATAATAGGTGTCTGAGGAAAGAACTTCCGACGGGACGATCCCAGCCCTTGGGTGGCCCGAGGGACGTAGCCTTGGCCAAGCCTTGGCGGCTTTTGCCTTACTAAATCTTGTCTTTGGGGGAGTCACTTGTGGCTTGGCACCTGGTGATTTCCGACCCCCCATTTCGTGGGGGCCGGGGGAGGCACCTCTCTCCGAGCCACTCCTATGCTGCGGTGGCGCCCGGAGTGGCACTTAGCCAACTTTGATAATTGTCGAGCCGAGCTGACTCCCCCGTGACCTGGGTCTCAGAAGGTTCCACCTCTCCGGATTCTCCTGCCGGCCGAAGGCGAGCTTTGGGAGGCTTTTCTACGGGTGAGAAGCTTGTACAAGGACATCTCTCGAGAACTCTTCGAAGGCCTCCGCAAATACTAGGTCACCGCCCACTGGGGGGAGGGGGTTGTCCTCCGGGGAACCCTTGTTTTTCTTTTATGGCGTCTGTTCCCGGGCTTTATCGTCTTGGCCCACCGGGGGGGGGGGGGGGAGGGGGGTTGTCCCTTGGTTCAAAGTTGAATCAATAAAGTTTCCTTATTTACATCGTTGTTTTTATGCTTTTTCCGGCACACGTAGTTTTCTCAATATATTTCTCTAGCTCATCCCCTCCCCACAGTGGGGAGTAAGCGCTTTGTGTTGTGGGTACGAGGAGAGGCAGAGCCCTCCGTCAAAAGGAGATCCCTGCCGGGGGGGTTATGAAGCCTCCAGTCGAAGAATGAGATCCGACCGGGGATTTTCACGATCGAAAATCTTGGCAGTCGTGGATTTGCATGGTCAGAGAAAACCTAACTGGGAATTTCCACAGTCGAAAATCTTGGTGGTCGCGGATTTTTACGGTCGAAGAAAATCTGATCGAGAATTTCCACGGTCGAACGAGATCTGACCGGGGATTTTCACGGTCGAAAATCTTCGCGGCCATGGATTTTCATGGTTAGAGAAAACCTGACTGGGAATTTCCATGGTCGAAATCTTGGCGGCCATGGATTTTCACGGTCGAAGAAAATCTGACCCGGAATTTCCACGGTCGAACGAGATCGGATCGGGGTTTTCACGGTTGAAAATCTTCGCGGTCGTGGATTTTCGCGGTCGAAGAAGACTTGACCGGGAATTCTCACGGTCGAATAAGACCTGATCGGGAATTCTCACGGACGAAAACCTCTCTGGCCGTGGATTTTCGCTGTCGAAGAAGACCTGACTGGGAATTCCCACGATTGAATAAGACCTGACCGAGGATTCCCACTGTCGAAAGAGATGTGACCGGGAATTTTCACACATGAAAACCTCTCTGGCCGTGGATTTTCGCGGTCAAAGAAGACCTGACCGGGGATTGCCATGGCCGAAAGAGATGTGACTGGGAATTTTCACCGTCGAAAACCTCTCTGGTCGTGGATTTTCGCGGTCGAGGAAGACATGACCGGGAATTTCTACGGTTGAAGAAGATTTGACTAGGGATTTTCATGGTCGAATGAGACCCGACCGGTGATTTCCACGGTTGAAAAACTTGGTGGCTGTGGATTTTCGCGGTTGAGAAGGACCGGATCGGGAATTTTCATGGCTGACTAAGGCCTGATAGGGGACTCCCATGGTCAGAAATCTCTCTGGCCGTGGATTGTCGCGGTCGAAGAAGACATGACCGGGAATTTCTACGGCTGAAGAAGGTTTGACCGGGAATTTCCGCGGTTGAATGAGACCAGACCGGTGATTTCCACGGTCAAAAACTTGGCGCTTGTGGATTTTCACGGTCGAGGAGGATCGGATCGGGAATTTTCATGGCCGACTAAGGCCTGACCGGGGACTCCCAAGGTTGAAAACCTCTGGCTGTGGATTTTTACGGTCGAAGAAAACTTGAGTGGGAATTCCCACGGTTGAATAAGATCTGATCGGGGATTCCCACGGTCGAAAGAGATGTGACTGGGAAGTTTCACGGTCGAAATTCTCTCTGGACGTGGATTTTCGCGACCGAAGAAGACATGATCCGGAATTTCTACGGCCGAAGAACATTTGACCAGGGATTTCCACGGTCGAAAAAGTTGGCGGCCGTGGATTTTCGCAGTTGAGGAGGACTGGACCGAGAATTTTCACGGCCGAATAAGGCCTGACTGGGGACTCCCATGGTCAAAAACCTTTGGCCGTGGATTTTTGCGGTCGAAGAAAACCTAACTGACAATTTCCACGGTGAAAACCCCTGCAGTTGTGGATTATGATGGTCGCGGGAGACCTGACCGGGAGTTTCCCTGTAGGAGGGAGAGCTCGGTAACAGGCTTTGGAGTATTTGAGGGGGGACTAGTCTCTCAAAGTGACTTGTTACCACGCTCCGTAGGAGCCGGGTTGCCGCTTACCCCCTCAATCCATGAGGGGTTACCGTAAGCCGCTCGAGGGGAGCAGGGCTGCCACCGTCGAGACTTTCTGGGGAGGCGTGGTGGCCTGTATGATCTTCGCAGTGAGGGCATCCTTGTGGGGAGGGCATCCTCTAGATGAGGGTGTTGCCTTGGAGGCAATGAGCTGAAAACCCGTGAGAGGAATTCCAAAGACAATTGAAGAGAAAGAAAAAATGATTGCATTAATGTCGATTGAGTACAAGGCCTCCCCCTGCGAAGTTGCGACAGGGGAGGGGAAGGGCCCGGAGGCTAAATGTAGAACTTGCGTAGCAAGTCAGCATTCCATATGTGCTTCAACTCCTGTTCTTTTAGAGTAGAGAGCTTATAAGCCCCCGTGATGAGGACATCCCTAGCATAAGTAGCACTAGAGCTTGACCCGAGGAATATAAAGGAACAATCACTCGAGCGAAGGTCAGACAACTACATCAACAGGTGACTTTGTTCCTTAAAGAATTAAAGTATGATGAGAATATGCTGCTACCTAATAGCTCTTGTTTAACATTGATCAGGAATACAGAGGGAGAACATAACAGAAAGGACATAGCCATGTATGGGATAAATAACTTCATCAAATCTAATTGTACACCTACTGAGTGGAAAGAGGATTTCCTAAGCTTTCCAACAAGCCCAAGATCACTCGATTCCGTCAAGGATTGCAACCGCTACAACCAAAAGAATTTTGCTCGGCATGCAGTCTATCAACCAAGCGATAGCCCAACTTTGACCAAGCACCATTCTCAACACAGATGTCAAATTTGGTTGTGAATGTATTGTTGGAAAGGTATTCAAAAGAGCTTTCTAATGCATCAAGAATAATTAAATTTTGACGTCGTATGCAACCAGGATACCCAAAAGAGTAACGACTGCATGGAAGAAAAAAGTCTAGTCCAAATCCAAATCCGACTCCGAGAAGATTTATTCTAGACTTCTTTTATATTTTATAGTTTGTTAGGATTTTTATTTTGTTTTGTGATCCAGGAGGATCTTCAGGTCGAGTCGCATATGACTTCACGACCTGAATTGAGTTCGAAAAGGTTTCGTGACCATGGATTGGTTCGCGACCTTGAAAAGGAATTCGTTCTCTGTTTAGAATTGTAATCCGATTCGAATAGATATAACTAAGCTTATCTGTTTTGTAATTCGACCACAAGACCGACGATCTCGCCAACACCTCCTTAGCTGTCGGATCTTTTAAGGTCGACGATAAGATTGATATACCCATATATGATGGGGTGATCGATGCCGAGCAACTGGATTCTTAGATCGACCAGCTTGAGACCTACTTTGACCTGAAAGGGTTCAGTAGTGCTCAAAAGGTGAAGTTCGCACCTTTGAAGATGAAGGACCATGCCAAGACTTGGTGGAAGGCCCTTGTCGCCAGTGGTGAAGCTGATGACCTTGCGTGGGGTCAATTCAAACGACTTTTGCGCCAAGAATTCTATCCGATAGGTTACCTTGAGGAGAGATGGGAACGTTGGCACAGATTATACCAACGGTGCTACCAGACCGTCCAAGACTATACTACGAAGTTCCAGAGACAAGCAATGGTCATCGGCATATCGCTATCCGATCCTCAGGTATTTTGGAAATACACATCTGGACTTCGGAAATCGATTAGTAGTGAGCTAAGTATGTCAGTGTCCAAGACATCGCGACCGCGAGCACAACTACTATGGAGATCGAGAAGAAGAACAAATCCCACGGCGACAAAGGCACGAAGGATAGTGCGACCTCGACAAAAAGAAAACCGAGTCCAAAGAAAAACGCTTCGAAGCCGGGCACGGGTAATTTTTGCCACCATTGTCAAGTCGTGGGACACACCAAAGATAAATGATACAAGCTTCATCCTGAACTTCGACCAAAGAAAAACGGACCAGGGAAAAGAATAGCCACGGCTATTGCGACTTCACCCGACGAAAAAGTTGTCTGAGTGAATTCAGTTGATGAGGCGGATACGACCTTGTCTCTGATGGCAATGCCGAAGGAGAAGGGTTCGGATCCACCGAACCACCATCACCCAACAGAGGACTTGTTCACCATCAACATCCAGGTGAAGCATGAAGTGGTCATAGCAATATTCGATCCCGGAAGTCAGAAGAATCTGGTCTCCACTGGACTGGTTCAGCGACTTGGTTTGAAGACAACCACATACCCGTGACCATATCCGCTGGGTTGGTTTACATCCGACGTGAACCAACAGATTACGAGTTAGTGTGTGCTGAAGTTTGCAATTTCTGCACGGTATATCGATGAGGTGCAATGTGATGTTGTCCCTATCGATATCTGTCAGGTGATCTTTGGGAGTCCGTATCTGTATGATCTAGACGCTCACTTCCATCGGCGTGCGCAAGAGTATGACCTCACCAAAGACGGAGTTAAGTTCGTGATCAGTAGAGACATCCACGCCAACACTTCGAACTTGATTACCGCAAATCAAGCCAAACGAATTGTCAATGCATGTCACAAGTACGTGCTTGTCGTGATTCGACCCATTGGTCAAGGTGAGGGTACTCGACCAGCGTTGTCGTTGGCGTGCCGAGAGGATTCTGGTCGTTTGTTGGGACTGCTGGAGAAATACAATGATTTGTTCGAGAGTACCCAGGGTCACCCGCCGAAACGTCTAGTCGAGCACGAAATTCAGCTTGTGTTCGATGTGACACTGCCCAATCTGAGTATGTATCGCAACTCAGTGTTGGAGAATGAAGAGATCAAGAGACAACTTGGTGAGTTGCTGAATGATGGTGTCATTCAACCAAGAGTTCACCTTGTGGATCTCCTGTGGTGTTAGTGCCAAAGAAGGATGGGACTTGGTGTATGTGCATCGACTACCTACTACTGACCAAGATCACCATCAAGAACCAGTACCCCCTCCCTCGTATTGACGACCTGCTAGACCAATTGAAGCATGCTGCTGTATTCTTGAAATTGGATCTAAAGTCAGGGTATCATCAAGTCAGCATCCGAGAGGAGAATACGTGGAAGACTGCATTTAAGACGCGACAAGGTCTGTTCGAATGGTTGGTCATGCCGTTTGGTTTCTGCAACGCTCCGACAACTTTTATGTGTCTTATGAATGACGTATTGCGATAGTTCATCGATGACTTTGTGATCGTTTACCTCGACGACATACTAGTTTATAGTCGTTCGTGGGATGAGCACCTCACTCATGTTGAAAAGGTGTTCGAACAGTTTTGGCAACATCGACTTCGCCTCAACCGTAAGAAGTGCAAATTCGGCCAGCAAACTCTACTTTACCTGGGATTCATGGTCGGCAAAGGTATGTTGCAAATCGACCCAGATAAGGTAAAAGTGATTCGCGAGTGGCCGCGACCGCGAACAGTTACGGACATGCGTAGTTTTGTGGGAGCATGCCAATACCTTGGGAAGTTCATACGACACTTCTCGATTGTGGCTTCTCTGTTGCATGCATTAACCAGGATCGATTAGAAGTTCGAGTGGACAGGGAAACATGAGGACATGTCTCTCTTGCTGAAGAGAAAGATCAGCGAGGTGCCTGTGTTAGCTTTATCGAATCTTGAGAAATCATTCGAACTAGAAACCGATACCTTAGGTTATGGCATGGGCGCTGTGCTCATGCAAGAAGGTCGACCAATGGCATATCACTCTGAGTTATTCCAGAGAGCTCAGAAGAACTACCCAACTTATGACAAAGAGTTGTGTGCACTGCATTAGACCGTAAAGCATTGGCGGTGTTATCTCTTGGGTAAAGAGACTGTTGTCCACACCGACCATCAACCGTTGCAATATTTGCAAATTCAGTCCAAGCTATAGCAAGCTCGGCACATGAAGTGGATGTCATATCTGCAACAGTTTAATCTGGTGATTCAGTACAAGAAGGGTGTACATAACAAATTGGCGGACATGTTGTCACGACCCCCGATTACAATCCTCTGCTTATCAGCGTTCATGCAGATCGAGCCCTCATGTCATGATGACTATGTCACTATGTATAGTGAGGATCTTGATTTTCAAATGACACTGACTGAGCTCGAAACAGGAAAACCTACGGAGTTCGTTCGTCGAGAAGAACTCTTGTACAATGGCAATTTACTTTGCATACCTCGTGGAGCATCTCGAATTCAATGGTTGTGAGAAGCGCACACATCGAAGGTAGTTGGTCACTTTGGGGTTACAAAGACGTTGCAAAATCTTCACCGATATGTGTTCTAGCCGCGTATGCAGCAAGATGTGACTAGTTTTGTTCAAGGTTGTTGTCTCTGCAGCATCTCGAAACCGGCAAACCGAAAATTAGGTTTGTACACTCCTTTGCCAGTTCCATCACGACCATGGGAGAGCATATCCATGGATTTCTTGGAAGGATTGCCTAAGACCTGATGTGGCAATGACTATCTATTTGTGGTCGTTGATCGGTTTTTCAAAATGATTATTCTTATACCTTGTCGAAAGACTATCACGGGAGAAGAAGCAGCTCGGGTCTTCTTTCAATACGTTTGGACACACTTCGGACTGCCGACTTCTATTGTGTCTGATCGCGATACCCGATTCCTTAGTCACTTTTGGCGATCGCTCTGGACGATGATGGACACCAAGTTAAAGAGGAGTACTGCCTTTCATCTGCAAACTGATGGTCAAACCGAGGTGGTAAATCGCATAGTTGTTCATGTCTTGAGAGGATCTAACTCGAAGTACCCGAAGATCTGGGATGAAAGCATACCGTACGTGCAGTTTGCTTTTAATCGAGCAGTGCATGGTTCGACTGGAAAGTCGCCGTTTGAGGTCTGTTTAGGATTTCTACTACAGAGTTCATTCAACATGGAGTTTGTGATCCCTATCTCAGCAAGGAAGCATTTGATCAGGATCGAGCACAAAAGTTCCTGAAAGGTATTCAATGGCTCCATTGTGAGGTTGAACAGAACTTGCTGTGAGCTCAACTCAAGTACAAGGTGCGATATGATCGGCACCGAGTTGATGCTCAATTCGAAGAAGGTGATATGGTATGGTTACATTTGAGTAAGGAGAGACTTAAATGTGAAGATAAGAAACTCAAACCCATTCGTTATGGTTTTTTTTTGGATTTTGCGGAAAGTGGGTAATAATACTTTTCAGCTCGAGTTACAGCGGTAAGGATAATATTTCAACCGTTATTTTGGTTGGATGTTTGCCACGTGTTAGATAGCAATGATTTATTTGGCAGAATAATTTGAAGTAAAGGAAGATCCATAAGAAATGATCATCTACAAATCTCAAATATCATATGACTAAAACCATACAGCCATTGATCAATCTGCTTTATAGAGGTTAGGATTCTCTTCATTATTGCAGAAAATGCGTCTTACACATTTTGCCTCCTCAGTATTCATATGATAAAAAATGACACCCGGATCATAATCAGAAATTGATATTTCAATTTATCATGAGAAATAAACAGTTTCTGATGGAAGTAATACAATTCCCAACGAGAACTCCCAACGTGTCCATATCATTCCGAATGAGAAATTAACATTCATTTTTTGATTCTGTAACTCCCAACGAGAGTAATGCGGGTGTATTTTCTCCTAACACAAGCATCCAGAGAATACAATTCCCACGTGTCCATATCACTCCTGAGAACACGGGCCCACTGAAAACCGGTCAAACCGACGGGCACCCAAAAAACATGGCGCCAAGCCATGCATGCTGAAGTTTTTATTATATGCATGTCCAAGTTTGGCATCGTCTCCACCCCTATATCACACTCACTACTCTCCATGATCGCCTCTCAAAGCTACCAACATGGCTCCTAACTCCGCCGCCGCTGCACTCCTCCTCGTCGTCCTTCTCCTCGCGGTCACGGCGTCGTCGGCCGCGGGCTTCAACATCACCAAGATCCTCGGCGAGTTCTCCGATTTCTCCACCTTCAATGACCTCCTCTCGCAGACGAAGCTCGCCGAGGAGATCAACCGCCGCCAGACCATCACCGTGCTCGTGGTGGACAACGGCGCCGCCGGTGCCATCTCCTCCCTTCCGCCGGAGGTTCAGAGGAAGGTGCTCGCCGTGCACGTCGTCCTGGACTACTACGACCCCATCAAGCTGGAGGCCATCAAGAACAAGTCCGCCGTCCTGACCACCCTCTTCCAGGCCTCCGGCCAGGCCGCGGGCCGGGTGGGGTTCCTCAACTACACCAAGCGCGCCGACGGCCAGATGGTGTTCGGCTCCGCGGAGGCTGGCGAGCCCATCGCCTCCCAGATGGTCAAGGTCGTCGCCTCCCGCCCGTACAACATCTCCGTCATGCAGGTCAGCTCCGCCATCGTGCCGCCCAGTATCAACTCCGGCGGCAACGCTGGCGCGCCGCCGCCCGCCCCGGCCAAAGTCAAGCCTTCCTCGCCCGCGCCTGCGCCGACACCGCCGAAGAGCCGGAAGGAGGGGGCATCGCCCGCCCCGGTCCCGTCCAATGACGATGCGAGCACGCCGGCCGTCGACGCTCCTACCCCTGCCGCGGGTGCTCCCGCGGCCGATGGTCCGGCATCGGCCGATGCCCCCGCGGCGTCGCCTCCTGAGAAGAGCAGCGACTTGTCCGCGGACGCGCCCGAGGGGTCCGGGGCGGCGAGGGCGGTGACCGGCGCCGGTGTCGGGATCATGGGGATTGTGATCTTAATGATTTGATTATAACTGACGGTGGATGGCGAGAAATTTCAAGGGAATGCATGCTAGGATTAATAGGATATTGATAGGTGCTTCCTAAATATGGTACTAAAGTAGATAGCACAAATTTGTGTTTTTTTTTCCTTTACTCTTTGCAGAGATATGTTTGTATTCGTGTATGTAAATGGTCTTGGAACTTTCCGAAATGCAATATTAATGTGTGACAAACATCATTGAACTTTGCATATATAGCTTCGAGCAATGCTTCATATACAGCAAATTTGTTACAAATTGGGTGTTATGGGCGTGGTGTGGTAGAACATATATGTCATCCACCGAGTAGTTTCATTGCCAAAGAATTTGTGCATGTCCATAATCTAGGGAATACTCGCTATCCATCGGTTACCAAGTACCCAATTAAAATTGGAGAACAAAATATGAAGAAAAAAAATGATGCTATGTAATGTCATTCATACCAAAAGAAAAATACAGAATTTGATTAATTAAAGTTAATTTATACAATATGTCTTTTGATCTTTCAAATATGAGGGCATTTATATGGTGTACGTGCACCATTTAACAATTTAGTATATATTTTTTAAAAATTTCAATCTTTTGTATATATTAAAATTCACACTTTTCTTGAATCAAAATGTGATTCTCAAGTAAAAGTTGATACTTTCTCATCAAAAATGTATATTTAAACTAAATTAATTTCGCCAAACATTCAATTAAATTACATAAAAACTTATAACTAAAGTGCACGCACTTACAATTAATATTGATATTAACTTACAACAAATACTTATAAAAATAATAAAAATTTAAAACTAAAAGATATAAACTTAGAACTAAAAAAGCAACAATATCTTTAAGTGTAAAAACTATAGTTGCAAGTACTATAATAAAATAAACTATGTATAGTTGCAAAAAATTATATGTCTGTAACACCCCGGCCTCCCGAGTGTTGCAAGGTGTTACCATTCCGTACCGCAACCTAAATCACTTTTCTCATGTGGCAAGATTTTGGCAAGAATAAACTACCTATTAGACAATATACAATAACACTATAAAAAATTCACAATTTATCATAATTCCTGATGGCGAACAGGTTACAACTTCCACATAAGCGAGTTTCAAAACATCTTCAACCCAAATACAAGTTTCAGTTCACCACACAAATAAAGGGAACCCGCACATGGAAAATTCAATTATGTGTATTCCATGTCAAGGTTCGTCGGTGTGGAAGTACCACCGTCCATTCAAAACATCACACCTAACATAAGGCCTCAATTGACAAGTGTCAAGTCAAGTGTATGTGAAAGCGTGTGATAGGTGCTAACAAAATGCGAACATGGAAAAATGTGTTAACATGCTATACAAGCCTTTTCTCATGCATACTGATGTCTCCTTGGTCCTAACTTGAAATCACAACATGAAAAACCCGTATGAGACTTGGAGTCTTAGCAGGGACACAAATTAATGCTAGAATTGACATAGGTGCAAGTTTACGAATTAAAGACATAAATAAGTTAAACATTAAAAGGGAAAGTTGAGGCTAAACATCATTTGTGAAGTTGTATCTAACTAGTGAGCCAATAACACAATAAAACAACAAGCATTCTGATTAGATTGAGACCTAGACCAAGTTTGGACTAGATCCGCTCTGATGCTGATCGCTCTGATTAACGTATAGACGGGCTTTGGCTATACTCGATCAGATGCTAATATACAGAATTATGGGATCTTACTCGGAATTATCGAAACCCAAAGGTTGATCGAAACGCAATTCAAAAGATAGCACACTCTTTATTTCAAAGAGGGATCTTTACACGTCGAACGTTAGGACACACTCGCCTACGTCGAGGAACTATAAGCTGGATATATGATCCAAGGCTTCGATGATATTCGATCATCTAAATTATAACTATTACAAAGTATTTATAGTCCAATTGTATGAATACGTATCAGACTCAATAACATAAACGTATTAGACTCGGACAACTAACTAAACCTAAATAGATGGACTTGGTTATCTATATGTATATATGACTGAGAATACAATTCCAACCAGAGATCGAATCCTTTCTAAGGTCGCAAACCCTTTTCGAGGTCGTGGACCATTCCAAGGTCACGCTCCTTTCCTAGGTCGCGAATCCTTTCCGAACTTGACCTGAGATTCACCCGGATCACATTCAATTGCTACTATAAGGATATGAGAATTGCATAACAATTGGACTACAAACCACCACTATGAAATCAACATTCATCCTCATCACCATTTATATGCAAGTTGCATCAACAAGATGGTAGAGGAAGTGAGCACTAATACAATGATGCAATATGATGCAAATGTGTACTCAAAACTTGTCACCCCTCTCGGTGACTTTCTCGTCCTTTTGGCACTTTCATACTTGTGGGATTAGTCACCCTTCAAGTGAATTTCTCACCCCCTGAGCCAAACAACTTCAGTTTATACAAGAAACAACTCCACAAAATAGATTATCATGATGCATCACATGGAGCATATAGCATTCAAAATATAATGGCAACATTCTTCAATCACAAGACATAGATAAGTTTATCACTTATGAGATTGTCAACTTGAGTATCCACTTTCACAACATAGATCTACTAATTTCCGTGATGGGCTATATTAGTGATGATTACCATATTTGGATCATATGAGATTGTACAACATATTAGGAATCTACTTGACAACAGCTGTTCGTTGAGCACTTGAGAGTTGATTCTACAAGGAACAAGCATTATCGTCTGTCAGATTAACTAAATCAGAGCGAATGTTGGTTTTGAAAGCTAAACCTACCTCTACGAATTATGAAAACTAAGGCTTTAGAAAAACTAGAGTTTAAAAGCAAGAAGCGACATAAATTAGATTTTTAGAGAAACTGGGGTTTAAAAGCAAGAAACGATGAAAATTAGGGTTTTAGAATGCAGAGAGAAAACCTAGAGTTTCGAAAATTCCATATCCATTGAGCGTAATTTGCAGTATTGGTCAATTGAATGACAAATTAATTTCAAGGATTTTCTAAAAAAAATTAAGTTTTCAGTACGGTCGCTGATTAACAGTCACAGGATTGTGTCCCCTGGTCAATTTAGCGAGAGCCTCTCTCGTCTTAAATTTCTTTGTTAGGACACAATAGTCGTGTGTTGCTCCTTGTTAGAGCACAGCGGTCACGTGTTGCTTAGTCTTAGGAATTTAGGATTTAGAGAAAAAAAATTCAGGAAATTAAGATGCAAATTTGAGACAAAACCAAAGCTAAAATTACGCCATCTGGATTAGGTCACCCCTAACCCTAGAGAAAAAATTACTCCCAAAATATCCATAAAAATAGTAGAGATGCAAAGAAATAGAGAAAACATACCAAATTACATAAATGAATTAAGAACGTCGTCCAGGCCAGCTTACAATTGAGGAACGAATAAAAAGTAAACTAAAACTACCCTAAAACTAACCTAACATAGAGGGAGGGGGGAGGGGGGGGGGGCTGGGCTGGGCTAAACTAAACTTTCTTGGATGCTAAACTATGCCAAAAGTCTCTCTATTTACAGTACAAAAATCTAAAATATTCAGATTACAACTCCTCCAAAGCAATCCATGCAGAAACGAATTCGAAATCGGATAAAACAAGTTGAGACAAGGCAAATCAGCAGTGGGCATGGGCAAGGGCACGGGTGTGCTTGCACTAAGTACGGGTGTGCTCTCACCCATGCTCACTTCTAGTCCTGTGCACTAATTCGCCTCATTGCGCCTTCGTTCATCATTTGTTCATTGTGACTTCGTCTTTGTCGGAATTTCTTCAAATTTGACACATAAAATGAGAAGTCGAATGTAA
Organism: Pharus latifolius; assembly: GCA_019359835.1. Classification (NCBI taxonomy): domain Eukaryota; kingdom Viridiplantae; phylum Streptophyta; class Magnoliopsida; order Poales; family Poaceae; genus Pharus; species Pharus latifolius. Next base: position 51,982,969 of record CM033320.1, on the reverse strand, counting down.
ATTCAGTGTTGAAACAACCACAAACTTAAGGCACAAATGCATAAGAGTTGAACACTTATCACTACCAACTTGCGTACTCCGTGTTACACCATGTTGTTAGTGATATGTCCTAGAGACAATCATAGAGATGTGTTTATCCTTGTTATATTTATGAACTTTTGAATAGTATGTTATTATGTTTCTTGAATAAATTATCTTTTCAATCAGCAAGTATGTGACTTATTCATGAAACTCTTAATTTATTTGGTGATATTATTCTATAAAGTCCCTAATCTATTATCATTAGATAGGACATAATTGATTAATAGATCAACACATGTATTGATTAATTTTATCTTTCACAAACCATGAATATGAGATATTAAGTCAATAATGTTGACACATATTGTTGGATTGATCTACTTGAGACATTGTTGGGATTTGTCATATAAGTGTCACCAGGTGGTCTCAAATAATGATTATGATTGATCCTTAAACTTGAAATTGACATATTTTTTACATGCATAGAAGTATACTTTGGTGATATCAAACGCTACTCTTAATTGGGTACTTATAAAGGTAATATTGGGTATCATATGAACCATGCGGAGGAATGTGAATGGTTAAGATGGATTTTGCCTCTCTCATATAACAGGAGAAATATCTTTTCGCCCCTTGATATAGATGAATTAAGAAGTGTATAGTTATGTCGTATATGGTTGAGTGTCAATTATGGGAAGATCAATTCATTGTGAGTTGGAGAAAGGATTGAACTATGCGAGAGTGGCACATATCCTACCTCGGGTTTAATCTGGTTTCATATGACAAAGGGATCAATATGAGTATATTAAATAGGTTTATTGGATATGATCGTCGTGTATATTTGGGTAGTCATTATGTTTTTGCTTGGGACTACTATCGACTTGCGGTTTGGGTAAGTGTTCCCGGGCTACGATCAAGTATGCATGAATCTACAGGGTCACACACTTAATGAGTTGGAACAATTTAGTTTGAATAGGATCTGTTATGGGATTTTGTATCACATTAGGAGACCTAAAGTAGACTCCACTTGCAGTTCAGATATGATACGTTATGAGATTTAGTATTGCATTAGGAATCCTAATATAGAACTCTACTTGCGGAGCTCTATATAAAAGGAAGCGTGGTGGGCTTTCGAGATGAATCAAGAAAAATCCTATCCACCACCTCCACCAGAGTGACAGCCTCTAAATCTTAGTCGTGTGCATCAATGTTAGCACACCAAGGCACAATGTTCCATCCTAGAATGTGCGGATACCAGTAGAGATGCTGCTATCATTGCTGCGATGATCAAGATAATTCTCGAGTGGTCGCAGTGATCCACAAGTGGTTCCTGTGTTCCACGAGTGGTTATCAGTTGCTGGATGTGCACGTTATTGGATCGGTCACTACTTCAACTCTACTTCCGATGCTAGTAATAATTTAATCTATGGTCTAATAGTTGGAGTTGTTGAGTAGAAATTTTTGAAAATTTACTAGCTTAGCCTACTCGTATCCCAACAGTGGTACTGGAGTCAGGTTGTATAGTATTAGATCTAGATTGATAGCATATATGTGATATGTGTGGTTGTGGTAGATTGGATCTATTGCTTAATTGAATATGTTACCATATAGGTTCCATTATATGTGTTTTGGTCTCTGGTTGATGTGCTTGACTGGTTTTTAACTTTGGTTGATGGTAGATAGAGGTAGGAACTGCTACCGTATGATCCTAACACAAGCCAGAGGGAGGTAGTTCTAGGGTGTAGATGATAGTAGTTGAATAGGAAAAAAATGTATGGTTATAGATTGAATCTACAAAAGTCATATATTTATAGATTGGATCTACATATGACATTAGCTATGTATTCAGGATACCTCTTGTGGAAGTCAATATGATTGATATAAGGGGATATGGACTAATTGGATTGGTTCAAAAATTGGATTAATGTGGTTAATCTGAAAAGATTTTCCACCACTGCAAAGTTGCAATTTCCCTTGTTAGATCGTAGCTTGTGTTTTTATGGAATTGGATTCTATGCATAACTTGTTTTTGCAAGAAATATTGTGAATAGTACGGCCCCTTATGTTTATAATTTGTTGTTCTCACGGCTCATGTGTCGTGTTATTGCGACCAATGAGTCGTCCAATTATTATACAACGACCTATGTGCTAACATGTGATGCTTTGCTCCTATGTAATTCACTACTAGCTATTAGGGTAATAGCTTAGTACATATATTGATGTAGACTTTAGGAATGGAAAACATGGTATGTGGCGCCAGGGATCACCGTATTAAGGGCTATATTATATCATAGTTTTATTTGGTTATATGTGATGTTTATTTTCCTACATATGGTTGTTTTGCCATGATTTCAACCCCTCATAAAAAAATTAAGTGTTTATTATGCCCTTCCAATTGCTACACCTATCAATATTTTGATCATTGTTTGGTGGGTATGACAAATCAAGATACCATCAACTATCTTAATATGGTAGGATGAGTGTTGGACACCTATGAGCATTTAATTGGTTTAACCTTACAATGCTATCAAAACGGTTTTGGGCTTTGGGGCATGGTGTTGGGTGCCGAGTAGGGGATGCCACCCAATAAACAAGACTTATATATAATATAATCAATAAGGAATTGCTTACCTAAATAATTAGATTTTTAGTAGTGATGCCAAAGCTCACTAGAACTTAGTGAAATATGGATCTTGGTCTACTATATGTTTCTTGGGGGATACTTGTTTTTAAAATATATAGTGGGAATATCTTTTGTTGAATTTTTTAATAAAATATTTTTGCATAAACATATATAATGCTAAACTTTGTATTTCTTTATTGTTGTAGATCATGGATAGTATTAGCTCCTCAAACAACTTTAGTTTGTGATCTTTTCTCATTAAAGAAAGGATTAATGGAATGAATTTTATTGACTGGTATAGAAACTTGAGAATTGTTCTCAAGCATGAAAAAAATGATTATGTTCTAGAGACTCTAATGCTTCACGTGCTCAAAAAGATGCTTACAAAGAGCATACCAATGGCGCACTTGATGCTAGTTGTCTAATGCTAGTTACCATGAACTCAAAACTTCAGAAGCAATATGAGAACATAATAGCTTATGACATGGCCGTGTCTCTTAAAAACTTGTTCGAAGAGTAGGCTAGGGTGGAAAAATATGAGACCACCAAGAAATTGCAAGATTGCAAGTTGGCAGAAGGGAGCTTGGTCAGCTCTCATGTGATCAAGATAATTAGTTACATTGAAAACTTGAAAAAACTTGGTTTTTTCATTAGACAAGAGTTGACTACTAATATGATCCTCCAGTCACTCCCTCTGAGTTATGACCAGTACATCATAAACTAAAATATGAATAATATGGATAAATCACTAACTGAGTTGCATGAGATGCTCAAAATAGCGGTACAAAACATTAAGAAAAATCCAAATAATGTGATGATGGTTCATAAACAAAAAAGATTTAATAAAATGGGTAAAGGAAAGGCTAAGGGCAAAGGCAAGACTCTAGAAGGGTTCTTGAGTGGTTAGTTTAAGTCTAAGGGAAAGTCTAAGCCATGTACCACCCCTACTTTTGAATGCTTCTACTACAAAGAATCTTACTATTGGAAGAGGAATTGCAAGAAGTACCTAGAAGATCTAAAGAAAAAGAAGGGATGTGAGACTCCTTTTTCAGGTATATATGTTATAGAAGTTCATCTTGCTATTTCACCTTATGCCTCTTGGGCATTTGATACTGGATTTAGATGCTCATATTTGTATTTCAATGCAGGGGCTCAAAAGGAGTAGAAATTTTGCAAAGAGTGAGGTTTAACTTTGTGTTGACAATGGATTACGAGTTGCTACTTTAGCTGTTGGAACTTTTATACTAGCTTTACCTTCGGAATTAGTTTTAGAGCTTAATAATAATTATTATGTTCCTTCCATAAGCAAAAAACCTTCTATTTCGTGCTTGGACATTAGGTTATGAATTCAAAATAAAGAACAATTGTTGTTTCTTTTATTTGAATGATATGTTTTATGGCAATGCTTCATTGGTGAATGGGCTTTATCAACAGAATCTTGAATTACCTGTCTAAAACATATGTACTAAGAGGTTTGGACCTAATGATTTGAATCCCAATCTAGCACTGTTGTTTAGCCCATACAAATGAGAAATGCATCATGGAACTCCTAAAGATGGTCTTCTAGATTCATTTCATTTCAAATCATTTGATGCATGCGGGTCTTGTTTACTTTGCAAAATGACTAAGACACCTTTCACAGGTCAAAGTGAAAGGGAAAATGACTCATTGGCTTTTGTGCATACTGACGTATGTGAACCATTAAGCTCAACAGCTAGAGGTGATTTTCAGTACTTCATAGCTTTCACTGATGACTATTGTAGATATGGCTATGTCTACTTAAAGAGGTACAGTATCAACTTGACAAGACAATCAAAACCCTATGATCTGATCATGGAAAAGAGTATTAAGCCAAGAATTTAGCCATCATCTAAAGCCATGTGGGATTGTTCCACTACTAACTCCACTGGGAACACCTCAATGGAATGGTGTGTCCGAACGATGGATTTGACTTTGTAGGACATGGTTTGGTCAATGATGAGTCAAACCAACCTTCCATTGTCCTTCTGGAGATATGTTCTAAAAACATTCGTGTTCACATCGAATAGAGCTCCATAAAAAACTGTAGAGAATATAGCATATGAGATATGGACTGAGAGGCATCTCGGGTTGTCTTTTCTTAAGATTTGGGGTTGTGAGACTTATGTAAAACGTTTATTGTCTTATAAGCTCAAGGTCAAATCAGATAAATGATTCTTTGTGGGATATCCTAAGGAAACAAAAAATATATTACTTTTATAATTGGGAAAAAAACAAAGTGTTTGTTGCTCTAAATGGTATCTTTTTGGAGAAAGAGTTTCTCTCAACTTGAAGAAATTCGAGAACCACTCGAAAATGCAAGAGCTGTAGAATACTATAGAGAATGCTATAGAAGTACCAACTATACGTAGGTCCCAAAGGGTACGTCGCGCACCTGAAAGTCACATGTCTCTTACAACGAAGCGACATGAATATTATTGTTAGACAATGATGAGCCCAAGACCTATGAAGAAGCGATGATGAGCCCAGACTATAAGAAATGGCTTGGAGCCATGAGACCTGAAACTGAATCCATGTATGACAATTAGGTCTGGAATTTGGTTGATTTGCTTGATGGTGTAAAAATCATTGAGTGCACGTGGGTTTTTAAGAAAAAGATTGACATGGAAACCTTCACACCCACAAAGTATGATTGGTTGCAAAAGGTTTGAAGTAAATCCAAGGCATCGATTATGATGAAACCTTTTCGTCAGTTGCTATATTAAAGTGAATCAGGATCATCTTAAGTATTGCTACCTATTTAATTATCAGATATGGAAGATGGATTTCAAAATGGCTTTCTTGAATGGAAATCTAAGTGAAGATGTGTATATGGCACAACCTTACAGTTTTGTTGATTTAGAAAGTTCTAGGAAAGTATGCAAGTTTCAAAAATCCATTTATGAGTTGAAGTAAGAATCTCGAAGTTGGAATATTCGTTTTGATGAGGTAGTCAAATAGTTTGGCTTCATAAAAAATTAAGAAGAGTCTTGTGTTTACAAGAAGTCCAGTAGGAGTGCACGTTTTTTTTGGTCTTATATGTGGATGACATATTTTTGATCAAAAATGACATTCCTATGCTTGAATTTGTGAAGTCTTTATTGAAAATAGTTTTTCTATGAAAGACTTAGGTGAGGTAGTATACATATTGGGCACTAAAATCTATCAAGATGGTCTTAGAGGCTAATTGGATTAAGCCAAAGTAAAAATGTTGACAAGGTGTTGAATCGGTTCAACATGCAGGACTCCAAGAAAGATTTTACGCTCATGTTACATTATGGCATTAGTCTTATCAAGAGTTACTGTCCATCGACACTTGATGAGTGTGACCGAATAAATAAGATTTCATATGCCTTTGCTGTTGAATACATTATGTGTGCCATACTTTATACATGCCCAGATGTCTCCTATGCTTTAAGTGTTATGAGCAGATACCAATTAGATCTAGGTGAGAATCACTGGATTGCTGTCAAAAATATCCTTAAGTACCTGAGAAGGACTAAGGATGTGTTCTTGATTTATGGAGGTGAGGAAGAGCTTGTTGTGAGTGGTTACACCGATGCTAGCTTTCAAACTGACAAAGATGATTATAAATCACAATTTGGTTTTGTGTTTGCCTTAATGGAGGAGTTGTGAGATATAAGACCTCTAAGTAAGAAATGGTTGCAGATTCCACAACAAAAACATAGTACATTGCTACTCCTGAAGTTGCTACAGAAGCATAGTATATCCGTTGAAAAATCCTCTCACAACTAAAGCATGAGATTCATACTAGAGCAATAGGTGTTAGATAAATTTGTGATTGACTCTAGTTCAAGTGGGAGGTCGTCACTGATATGTCCTAGAGGCAATAATAGATATGTTTTTATTCTTGTTATGTTAATGAACTTTGGAATAATATGTTATTCTGTTTGCTTGAACAAATTATCATCTTTTGATCAGCAAGTATGTAACTTGATTATGAAACTAATTTATTTTGTAATGTTATTCTATAAAGTCTCTGATCTATTATCACTAGATAGGACACAATTGATTAATAGATCAACACATGCATAGATAAGTGTCACTAGGTAGTTTCAAATAATGTTTATGATTGATTTTTAGATCTGATCAAATCGTCATAATTTCCTACATACATAGTAGTATATTTTGGTGCTACTAAATACTATTTTTAGTTTGATGGTTATGAAGGTAATATTCGGGTATGCTAACCATGCGAAGGAATGTAAATGGTTAAGATGAAATTTGCCTCTGTCATATAACAAAAGAGATACCTTTTGACTCTTCGATATAGATGAACTAAGAAGTACATAACCATGCCATATGTGGTTGAATGTCAATTGCGGGAAAATCAGTTCACTATGAGATGGAGAAAGGATTGAACCGTGCAAGGGTGGCACATATACTATCTTGGGTTTAATCTGATATTGTATGGCTAAGGGATTAACATGAGTATATTATATACGTTTGTTGTATACGATTTTCATGTATATTCGGGTAATCGTTATGTCCTACTAGAGCCTACTATCAACTAGCGGTTTGGGTAAATGTTCCTAGGCCACGACCAAATATGCATGAACCTACAAGGTCACACATTTAATGGGTTAGAACAATTTAGTTTGGATAAGATCTGTTATGGGATTTCATATCACATTAATAGACCTAAAGTAGGATTTCACTTGCAGTTAGGATAAGATATGTTATGGGATTTTGTATTGCATTAGGAACCTAATATAGGTCTCTACCTATGGGGCTCGATATATAGGGAGCATGGTGGACTTTCAAGATGAATCAAGAGAAATACTAGCTGCCATCTCCACCAAAACGACAACCCTAAATCTTAGTCGTGTGTGTCAGTACTAGTACACCAATACACGACATTCTATTTAAGAACGTGTGGATACGATAGAGGCGCTACCATCATTGTTGTACTGATCAAGATGATCTACTAGTAGTCATAATGATCCATGAGTTGTTCCTACGTTCCATAAATAGTTGTCAATTACTAGACGTGCATATTATTGGATCGATCACAACTCCAACTCTTTTTCTGTTGCTGAAGATAATCTAATATATGATTTAATACTTGTAGTTTTCGAATAGAAATTTTTAAAATTTTACTAGCATTGTCTACTCATATCCGAACACATATAATCCTCTAGAATAAGTGTTCAGACAATAGATAACACTCTAAACCACATGAAAAGACACAAGTATACCACATTCAAGATAAAAAAATCACAAGAAAATATGATGAATCAATTACTGTCATGATATACTCCCTTGTTGAAGTTAGCGTGTCAGTGGCCTCGATGCTTGAAGGAGCTTGGAACCAGGATGGGGTGGACGGGCCTTGGAAGACGACAGCCCTGTTCAATAATAATTATACCTTTAAAAGATTCCATAAGCACTAATAAATAATAATATGACTCAGGTCTGTTCTTACGCAATTCCCCGCACTTACCAAAAAAGCTATGTGAACTCCTAACTTCACAATGGCATAAATCAATTCCTAGATGTCTGAACTAAGAAACAAAATACTCGATGAACATATGTGCATCTAAATCTATCTTTTACTAGTTCAGGCCGTAGGTTAAAACCCATTGTAAACCATTGGATTTGATCCAACTGTGTTAGACTTGTAACTCATATATAGCTAAAGCTTCCAAAAGCCATAACTTTTGGCATACAAAGCCAAATGATGCAAATGAATACATTCTGAGTATCTAATTGACGTAATCTACAACTTTGTGATTCAAACATGTGGCCAATTCGGTCCATATTGGTACGAGATTTCAAAACAAGCCTTCAGACTTCATATCCATACCACTGCAACTTCAAAATGACATAACTTCCACTAGGAGTGATGACAGCATGCAATTGAGAACACTATGGATATCTAAAAAGACAATCTAACTATCTCAAATGCAAAAGTTTTCCAAAATATGCACGGATTATACCCAGCATTGAAATCAATGTTTCAGCTCACCGATGCATACTGTTTTCTGATACAACACTAAAATTAGTATAACATTCACAAAACACATCGGATAGGAGCATACTATACATCATTGGACAGATAAGAAAATTTCACACAACTTTTGTTCATGACCTAGACATGGATTCCAACTCTACAGTCCTCAAAATAGGCGATTATTTCTACCGGCAGCACACCGATTCTACAGATAGCAGAGCAAGCCTCAACTTTTCCACCAAATCCTATAGTGTTCCACACAAAGCAAGCATTGCTGTCTCTAAACCCATCAAGAACTTCAGTTGGTGAGATAGGAATCGAAGTTTTATAGGTGGATCAGAGAGATTAGATCGAGGACACCAAGAAAAATGGTTTTTTTCCCCTCTTCTTCTCCTAGGTTTGGGCAGCAGCAGCCTCTCCTCGTCCTCCTCCTTCTCCTCCTCTCCTCTTTTGTCTCTATTTTTCCTCTCCTCTTTTGTCTCTATTTTTTTTTGTGTTTGGTGACCGGCAGCAAATGACACTTGATGGTGGCTGGCGATGGAGGTGGCCAATAGTGGGAGGTTGGCCAATGGTGGGGAGGTGGGAGCAAGAATGGGGCTAGATTTGGTTTGTTGGTGGGAGCAAATGGGCTAGGGTTCGGTTTGGTGGATCATTTTTTTATTTTTTTTCTACCTAACAACTTGGTGTTGATCGAAATTTACTTTTGAAAGTTTTACAATGCCTTTATATTATATATATATATATATATATATATATATATATAACAACAATAACTAATATAGAAAATAAATAAAAACAAAGAAATAAGCTCTAGATCTTATAATAAAATACTCCAATCTTATAATTAAAATATATAAAACCTTGTAGTCAAAATATCTTATAAGTGATTTAAAAAATGAATACAACAAAAAAATTATAAACTTACAACTAAAAATATAGATAATAACATCCAGTGTTTGAGTTCCCGATGATAATATCTTTCCCAAACTTTCATTGCTATGCAATTATAGACTTATTTCATAAAATGAAAAGGATTAAAGACCTAAATGAAAGAAAATACTATTTATAAAACTCCCTTTGCTACACAGGTTTGGACTTATTTTCGAAAGTATAATAGTTAGAGTGTTTAAACACAAAAATAGTAGTGAATAAATTCACCCATGTTGTTCCTATCCTTTCCTCCACGCGGTTCCTATCCCCTCATCCAACCAATTGCTAACATCCAGAAGTGTGCACCGATTAGCAAAGGATGTATGTGCACCAAATAACAACTTCCTAAAACATATCATATATATGTTTTATTTGGTGAGTATTTGATGGGTAGATAGACACAGGTGATGATGAAATATATCTTCCCATTATCCTACTTGTATTTGATTTTTTTCCACAAAACATACCCAAACATAAAGTATTAAAACATATCTGTCTCTATTAGGATAATCATCATAAATAAAAGAGTTGTTGGGGCAAACTCCCACCCCTCCGAGTCATTGCTTCCCGGTGAGGACCTCGGGGCCCGGGGTCCCTGGGAAGGTCACAGGACTCTGGGTGCCAATTCTCCGGGTGATTCCCGGTGAGGACCCCCGGGCTTTGGGTCTCGGATCACTGGAAGGTCCCAGGCCTCTGGGAGCCAAGTCTCCGGGTGGTTTCTGGTGAGGATCCTAGGGCTCCGGGCCTTGGGTCCCTGGGAAGGTCCCAGGCCTCCGGGCGCCAAGTCTTCGGGTGGTTGCCGATGAAGACCTCGGGGATTTGGGCCTCGGATACCTGGGAAGGTCCCATGTCTCCGGGCACCAAATCTCCGGGTGGTTCCTGATGACGATACTAGGGCTCTGGGCCCTAGATCCCTAGAAATGTCCCAGGCCTCCAGGCACTAAGTCTCCCGGTGGTTCCCAGTGAGGACCCTAGGGCTCAGGGCCCGTGTCACTAGGAAGGTCCAAGGCTCAGGGCTCCGGGGTAGATCTCACGTCTCCGAGCGCCAAGTCTCTCCTCACCAGGGCTCTGGGCCTCGAGTCCCTAGGAAGGTCCAAGGCCTCTGGGCACTAAGTCTCCCAATGGTTCTCGGTCAGGACCTCAGGGCTCCAGACCCCGAGTCCTCGGGAAGGTCCCAGGCCTCCGAGTGCCAAGTCTCCAGGTAGTTGCCGGTGAGGACCCTAGGGATCTGGGCCCTGGGTCATCGAGAAGGTCCCAGGCCTCTGGGCACAAGTCTCCGGGTGGTTCCCAGAGAGGACCTTGGGATCTGGACCTTGAGTCCCAAGGAAAATCCCACGCCTTCGGGCACTAGGTCCCATGATGGTTCCCGGTGAGGACTTTGGGGCTCTGGGCCCCAGGTCCCTAGGAATGTTCCACGTCTCCAGGCGCCATGTCTCTGGGTGGTTTCCAGTGAGGACCCTAAAGCTTCAGGCCCTCAATTCCTGGGAAGGTCCCACGCCTCCGGGCGCAAGGTCCCTAGGTAGTTCCCAGTGAGGACCCTAGGGCTTCGGGCCCCAGGTCCCTGGGAAGGTCCCATGTCTTCGCGCGCCATGTCTCTGGGTCGTTCCTAGTGAGGACCCTAGGACTTTGGGCCTTCGGTCCCCAGGAAGGTCCTACACCTCTGGGTGCCAAGCCTCCAGGTGGTCCCGATGAGGACCCGGGTCTCTGGCTCTAGTTCCCTGGGAAGGTCCCACTCTTCCGGGCAACAAGCCTTCGGGTGGTTCTCGGTGAGGACCCCAGGGCTCTGGACCCTGGGTCCCTAGGAAGGTCCCAGGCCTCCAGGCGTCAAGTCCGCGGGTGGTTCCTGGTGAGAACCCTAGGGCTCTGAGCCCTGGGTCCCTTGGAAGGTCCCAGGCTTCCAGCCGCCAAGCCTTCGGGTGGTTCCTGGTGAGGAGCCCTAGGTCCCTGGGAAGGGCCCACGTCTCCGAGCGCCAAGTCTCCGGGGTTCCCAGTGAGGACCTTGGGGCATTGAGCCCTGGGTCCTCGGGAAGGTCCTACGCCTTCAGGTGACGAGTCTCCGGGTGGTTCCTGATCGCACCAGCGCGATCGCGCATGTGGACATGAAGTAATAAATCTCAAGCGAATGGTTGAACATTGAGTACTTGAGGGTCGAATTCCACGAGAAACAAGCGTATTCGTCTATCTAGGCTAATGGATCACTGATTAAGTTCTAACAATTTGGGGGTTTGTTGGTCTACAACTAAATCTACTACTAAAACTATCAATCTAGGGTTTATAGCAGTAAACAGCAAGTACAAAATCTAGGATCTATAAAGCACGAAGGCAAACCTAGGGTTTCGGGAGTTCTATAACCATTCAGGGTAATTCTATCCAAAGTTCAAGGATTGCAAATTAATTTCAATCATTTTCTAAGATAGATTAAGTTGCCAGTACGGTCATTGGTACAACGGTCAGAGGATCGCTTCCATTGTTACGTTTGGCAAGAGCCTCTCTCCTGTTCAGGATCCCGTGTCAAAGTGCTAACGACTCAAGAACTCTCCTAAATTCTTGCTAAGGCTGAACTGTTATGTCTGTTGCCAAAATGAGAATTTAGGGTTTGGAGGAAGATAACATCAGGAAATAACTTCAAAACTTGAGATCAAGACCGAGGAAAAATCACGCCTTCCAGATTAGGTCATCCCTAACCCTAGAAGTGAACTACTCACAAAAAGCCGTAATAATGCATAAATAATAATAAGAATTAAATGAAAACTTACTTGATTGCTTGAAAATTGAGTTTGTCGTCCTTGCCGACTTACAAACATAGGAAAAATAGAGAGGGGACTCCCTTAGAAAACTAGACTAAAACCCTAAAAATAGTTTGTAAAATAGATGTTTAATTGAGCCAAAAGTTTCTCTATTTATAATAGATCGGTTAACGTGCCAAAAAATAACTCCTTGATGTCCAAGTGACGAAGTGACTTTAAATGACGCGAAAATGGACAAATCCGAGTCAAAATCGACCACTAAAACCTCTAAAACCGAGTCGAGCACGACTAGGAGCACATGGCATACTCTTGGCCGAACATGTGTCGTGCCCGTGATCATGCTCCGCTCGGCCAAATAATCGACTAAGTGGTAGTCGTGATCAATCGGGACTCTTTTCAACCATAAGTGTTTTTGTTCCATTGGGACTCTTTTCGACCATGTGTTCATGTTCGATCAGGTCTCCTTTTCATCCAACCTTGTTCGATTGATGTTCCTTCTCGCCTAAGAGTGTTCGACCAGATTATTTTGTCCGAGGAATATGTGATCAGTGTCATTTTTTTTTCCAATTTTAGTATTCCTTGTCAAAAATTGGCCTAAATGAAGTCAAAATTCCCTCAAATTTGGTAAGTTTGATCCCTGAAACATGGCAAACACAGGTGTGAAAACAATTTGTAAAAATAATATAAAATATGCATAAAATGTCACATCAAAGGAATTTTTAGCATTTTTTGCACGTTTTAAAAGGCAAACTTAGGGTAAAAATACTATCAATTTAGTACTTGTCAGTTCTCAGTGAGGACCCCGGGGCTCCTGGCCCCAGTCCCCGGGAAGGTCCCAGGTCTCTGGGTCCAAGCCTCCGGGTCCAACTCTCCGGGAAGGAACTAGGCATCCGGGGTCCAATGTCTCCACAAGCGCCTTGGGAACAGATGTGGACATGTGTTGGAGATCCAGACCTCATTCCCTACAAAAGGACCACTAAGCCCTCGATCCGACAGTCACAGCTAGGGTCGTTTAGTAATTTGCGTCTTTTGGGGTCTATATATACCCTTGTATCCCTCTCTTGTAACATGACACTCTCATTTACATCCAATACACTCAAAGCAATAGGTGCGTCTAGAAGCCATGTCCCCGTGAGAGAGCCTCCCTAGCCGACTTACGTCGGGGGCGCGTCAATAGGAATACGGTCCCCATTGGAACCTGAACCTGTATAAATCCTTCGTGTCACTCCCTGTGATTGCACAACGTGGGGTGACCCATCACACGGTTAGTTCACATGGCCATATGCGTGTTCCACATCATCAGACCCGCCATGGGGTTCGTAACACCACGACAGTTAGCGCCGTCCGTGGGGAACCATGAAGATTTGTCATGGCTCCCCCAAGGAGAACGAGGAACCTGTCGTCCCGATCAAGCGATGCCGGTCCTAGCAGCCCTACGCCGCCTACGCACATGGGCATCACCGCAGCACCCCCTCCCGGGGACCCCGGGGGGAAGCTCCTGGGAACCTTCGGGGGGGGGGGGGGGGGGGCGGTGCTTCCTTCCCTCGCCACTCCCAGTGGGAACGTTGTGTCACCGAGCCTCTGCGGAGCCTCCACTGACATGGTCGCTCCCCCGAGCCAGGTAATCACAACTGAACCACCATGGCCAAGCACCCCCCAGGTGACGTCATCGGCCTTCGAAGACGCTGTACTTAGGGCGCTAGTGGAAGGACAGCTCTGTGCTCAACACACTCTCGAAGAGTTGTTGCGCACCTTGGCACGGCCTCCAGCCAACGCCCGTGTATCCCTCGTTCATGGGAATGCTGCCTCCATTCCTAAGGGGACAGTCGACGACAACCTTCCCCGCGCCTAGAACCTCCCCCGCGCCAGCGACTGTCCCCGCGCCAGGAACCTTCCCTGTGGCGATGCCCTTCCTCGCGCTGGTAACCTTCCCCGTGCCGACGAACTTCCCTGCATCGGAAACATTCCTCGTGCTGACGGCCTTCCCCACACTGGGAACCTCTCCAGCGTGGGCGATTCTCGCTGCGCCAGCGACCTTCCCCACGCTGGAGACCTTCCCCGTGCCGGTGCCTGTGTCCTGATGCCCTCAGTGCTCAGGGCCCCGATGCAAGCTGGTGTCCCCGCGACACCCGATGATCATCAGCTCCCTCCTCCGGGGCTGCCTCCCCGGGCTTCCTCGACGGATCATACCCGCTTCACCTGGGAGGAGGTAGAGCAAATGTGTGCCGCGAAGCCTGGGAGGGTTCCCCTTCGTTGCCACTCGGAGCCACTCCCGAAACACAACCTTCGCCTCTACCCTGGTCGCGAGGAACCTCCCGCCCTGGCGGACAAGGGGAAGAGGCTAGCTAACAAGGCCATGGTCACCTCCGGAAGGCACCCGGAGGTGCAAGAAGTCAGCTCCACCAACCTTGAAGAGAAGAGATGCTACCATCGGGTAGGCGGTCCCTTAGGATCGCTCCCCGACTCAGACAACGAACGTGCCACCCCGGTCAAGGGGGACAGCGACTGGGAGTCCCCCTGGGAGGTGGAAGAGGCTAAACAGCCTCTGTGTCACCACCTTTGGTGCATTTGATGGCTGCGACCATACCGTCTGCCACACATTGAGCACTACAATGGGAAAGACAATCCCTACGAGTTTGTGCAGGTGTATTCCACAGCCATCTCAGCGGTTGGGGGGATAAGGGGATTCAGTGCAATGTCTCCCCCCTCTACCTCTCTAGGATTGCCTGATCATGGTTCTACAACCTGAGGGGGGCTCCATCCAATTGTTCGCGCAGCTCAAATGTGAGTTTTGCGTGAAGTTCCAGGGGAACTACGTCCGCCCCCTGGATTCATCGCAACTCTACACCATCAAACAACAGGAGGGGGGGGGATCATCCATAACTTCTTCAAGCGCTTCTCACAGGTCAAGAGCAAGGTGGCTCACGTCCCTGACCTATAGTCATTGAGGCGTGCAAGAGTAGGATCCTTCCCGGGGAGCTTCACCGGATGCTCTCCTGAAGCTGTCCCACCTCCGCCGATGTGCTCTTCAACATACTTGAAAAGTACACTAGAGCAGAGGAGGATGACCTCTGGAAGAAGAACAAAGGAGTGCCCACCCCCGTGGGGCCATACGCTAAGAAAGGCTTGTTCGACAAGCACCCCAGGAGGGAGTACCATGATGGGCCGAGGCCTCGGGACATCTTTGTCTGTGGCCACCGCCCCTTTCCCAAGTCAAAAGGTAGTGGGGGAGGCCAGTACTCCCGCACTAGAAGAGCCTCTGGGCTGGAAGGCGAGGAGGCTGAAACCACACTGTGGTGTGCTTTTCATCGATCTACTTCCCACGCTACTCGAGAGTATAAAGCTCTCCTCGAGTAGCGTAGGCAAGTGGGGGGAAGCCTTGCCTCCTTACCCCTTCCTGTAGCCTTTGCATCTCTCCTGACTCCCACTAGAGGGCAGCAAGAGCGAAAGCAGGGGCCAAGGCTCTAACGAAGTGCTTCCCTTCCAAACATCCAAGAGACATGTCAATGTCATTCTAGGGGGATCCGTCTCCAGGTGAGAACCCAAGTGCAAGGCGTAACCACCGCCTGGGGAGACCTCAGAGGCTTATGAGACTCCAACTTATTGAATACAAAAAGAGTTTTCCTTCGGGCTTTCCCTCCCCTCCCGCGGCTTCGCAAGGGGAGGCGTTGTATCAAGTGCTATCGTCATTTTCTGAAATTTTTCTCTCCCTACACGAGTTAGTGGGGGGAGGTGTTGTATCAACTTATCTATTCAATGAAAGTGAAATCTCTTTTCGCAACTGTTATTGGAGTCTTTTTTGTAGGACGCCCTCCTACAACCTCTTATGCGATACCCTCGTAATGAGGATTCCCTTCCAGTGACAATACTATCACTCCGAGGATGTAATGGGCCCTTACATAGGCCTTAAAGTCCCGATGGCGGCAACTCTGCTCCCCTAGGGAGGCTTACGATAATCCCTCGTGGACTGAGGGGGTAAGCGGCAACCCGGTTCATACGGACCGCTATAACAAATCACTTTGAGGGATTAGTCCCCCCTTATATACTCCAGAGCCCATTACTAAGCTCGATTGCCAGATGGCATGCCGGGGCTTGCCCCGAAGCCTTGAGCCGGACGTACTTCCCGGACAAGTGTGATTCCAGTGATATGACCAGGAACCCTCCGTAGGCCTCTAGGCTCACCGGGTCCTCCCTCGGTGACGTTATGTCCCAGGAAAGGATTTTTCCGTCCAGGGGCTCCAAGTCCCCCGGACGTGGTTTTCTCTTCCCCTAGTGACTTTATGTCCCGGGGGCGAAGCTTACGCTCAGAGACCCCTGGCCTCCCGGGCGCGGGTATCCTCTCCCTCGGAGACGTTACGTCCCGAGAGAGGATTTTTCCGTCCGGGGGCTCCAAGTCCCCTGGTCGTGGTTCTCTCTTCCCTCGGTGATTTTACGTCTTGGGAGCGAAGTTTACACCCGGCGACCCCACTCTCCCGGGCGCGGGTATCCTAGTTGTGTCAATTACGGAACTTGTATTTTAAAAAAATTATATATATATATATAATTTGAAACATATTTGGAGTCATATTTTATACAAATTTCTAAAATTTAGAATATAAATCTATCATTATAACTTGGCTTCAACTAATGAATGGTCATAATTTTTTTTTTTCTAAATTTGATTAATGAGGAAATTTCTAGCTCTCACATTGAGCATGTTGCCTCCAATATTGCCTCTAATGTCACAATTGTTGGGGGGAACTCCCACTCCTTTGTGTCACAACCTCTCGGTGACGACCCCAGAACTCCGGGCCCTGGGTCCCTAGGAAGGTCACACTCATCCGGGCTCCAAGTCACTGAGTGGTTCCCAGAGAGGACCACGGGCTCTAGGCTCCGGATCCCTGGGAAGGCCCCACGCCTCTCCGAGTGGTTCTTGGTGAGGACCCTTGGGCTCTCGATCCTAGGTCTCTAGGAAAGACCCATGCCTCTCCTATGGTTCCTGGTGAGGAGCTCGGGGATTTGAGCCCAAAGTTCCCGAGAAGGTACCATGCCTCTGGGCTCCAAGTCTCTGACTGGTTCTCGATAAGGACCCTGGGGCTTAGGGCCCTGGATCCATGGAAAGATCCCACGCCTCTCTGAGTGGTTCCCGATAAGGACCTTGGGCTCTGGGTGCCGAGTCCTTCGGAAGGTCCCACGTCTCTTCTAGTGGTTCCCGGTGAGGATCCTGGTGCTCCGGTTTTGGGTCTCCGGGAAAGTCCTATGCCTCTTTGGGTGGTTCCTAGTGAGGACGCCGAGGCTCTGGGCCCCAGATCCCCGAGAAAGTCCCACATCTCTCCGAGTGGTTCCTAGTGAGAACCTTGGGGATCTAGGCCCAGGGTCCCCAGGAATGTTGCACGTCTTTGGGCTCCAAGTCTCCGAGTGGTTCTTGATAAGGACCCTAGGGCTCTGGACCCTGGGTCCCTGGGAAAGTCCCACACGTCTCCGAGTGGTTACCTATAAGGACCCCAGGGCACTGGGACCTGGATCCCTGGGAAAGTCTTAGGCCCTCGGGCTCCAAGTCTCCGAGTGGTTTCTGGTGAGGACTCTGGGGCTCAAGGCCCTGGGTCCTTGGGAAGGTCTCAGGTGCCCGGGCTCCAAGTCTCCTAGTGGTTTCTGGTGAGGACCCTGGGGCTTTGGACGGCAGGTCCTCAGAAAGGTTGCACACCTCTCCCGCTGGTTACCGGTGAGGACCCTAGGGCTCTGGGAAGGTCCCATGCCTCCGAGCTCCAAGTCTCCGAGTGGTTTCCATTGCGGACCCCGGGGCTTTGGGTCCCAAGTTCCTAGGAAGGTCACACGCCACTCCGAGTGGTTTCCAGTGAGGACCTCGAGGCTCTGGTCCCGGGTCCCCGGGAAGATCCCATGCCTCCAGGATCCAAGTCTCTGAGTGGTTTCCAGTGAGGACCCCGCGGCTTTGGGCCCCTGGTCCCTGAGAAGGTCCCATGCCTCTCCGAGTAGTTCCTGGTAAGGACCCCAGGGCTCTGGGCCCTGGGTCCCTAGAAAGGTCCCATACCTCTGGGCTCCAAGTCTCTGAGTGGTTCTTGGTGAGGACCCTGGGACTTTGAGTCCTGGGTCCCTGGGAAGGTCCCACACCTCTCCGAGTGGTTTCCTGTAAGGACCTCGGGGCTCTGGGCCCCGGGTTGCTAGGAAGGTCCCAAGCCCCCGAGCTCCAAGTCTCTGAGTGATTTCCAGTGAGTACCCTAGGTCCTCGGGAAGGTCTCAGGTCTCTGGGACCCAAGTCTCGAGGTGGTTCTTGGAGAGGGCTCTAGGTCCCAACCCTCCAGAAGGGACCTAGGCACCCAGGGGCCAATGTTTTCACAAGCACCTTGTGAACCGAAGTGGGCACATGTCGAAGATCCGGGCCTCATACCGTGCGAAAGGACTACTACTCCTTCGATCCAACAATTGCAGCTAGGGTAGTTTAGTAATTTGCATATTTTTGGGTCTATATATACCCTTGTACTCCCTCTCTTGTAACATAATACTCTCATTTGTATATAATACACACAAAGCAATAGGTGCATCTAGGAGCCCTCTCCCCCCGAGAGAGCCTCCCCTGCCAGGTTACACTGGGGCTGCATCAACAAGACTGGAGTCCCCACTGGAACCTGAACCTATATAAATCCTTTGTGTCACTCTTTATGATTGTGCAACGCGGGTGAAAGGGATCTAGGATATCGACTAGAGGGGGTGAATAGGCGATTTTAACAAATTAACAATTAATCAAGCAATTAATAGAAAATGAGAGCAAATAACTAAAACAAGATGAACAATGAACAATTTAACACAAGGATATATCCCGTGGTCTCGGTGATTTTCCGATCACCCCTAATCCATGTTGAGGCAAACTCAAATCTCTAACCGCTCCTCTATCTAGTCAACCTTCTCTCGAGAAGTGACCTAGATCTCGAGCCGGATTAGTGTGATGAGTTATCCAACCTCGATTTCACTAATGATGCACTTTACCGCTCCGGCAAGGCGTGCTTGACCCTTCACAAGATGTTTTGAGGCTTCTTCACAATCTTCCTTGAAGAGCTCTCCAAAAACTTCCTCCTAGCCGTCTAGGAGCCGGCAAACTCCAAGAGTAACAAGCCGGTGATGATCACTTAACCTTCTTCTAGTGCCACAAGATTGATTTAGTGATCTAAATGCAATGCACTAGAAGATCTCAAATGCACACTCTCTCAAAATCAAGAATTAGAACCTTAGAGTGTATGAAACTTGCTTATGCTCTCAAGGATGATGACAATGTTCACAAATATGCCAAAAGTTATGAACAGGGCCTTGCATGGGAGTATATATACCCCCCACAATAAATATAGCCGTTACAGGCCGTTGGGAGAAAAAGATCAATTGGCGGTCAGACCGCAGGTATAAGCCCGGTCAGACCGCCGCAATTGCAACGGCATAAAACAGGCGCAATTAATGCTCACCTGCCCTTGTCAGGCACACTCACAGTCAGACCGGAGCCAAATGCGGTCAGACCGTGAAGCTGTCCAGAGACGACATAGTTTCTGGACACTTCATATGGTCAGGCCGATAAATACGGACAGACCGGCCATACGGTCAAACCGTAGTACAAAAACACGGTCAGACCGATTTCTCGGTCAGACCGATTTCTCGGTCAGACCGGTTTAACAAACGGTCAGACCGTAATAACACAATAATTCAGAAAGATGGGTCATGAAGTACCAGGAAACTGACCTAAGTTTTACCTACGGACAGACCGACCTTTTTAAGGAATAAACTACACTTTGACATAACGTCGGTCAGTCCGAAACCCAATTCGGTCAGTCCGTTTATCTGGTCAGACCAGTCTAACAAACGGTCAGACCGACTGAGACAGAGTTTGGTAGAAAAGAGTTGAAACAAGCATTTTCAAAGAATATGGCCTTCTAGTATGCAATGCAAGTTGATTTTATGATTTGTGTCACATAGATGAAGTATTTCGTGATACACCACATGCTCCTCTTAATAGTACGGCGACTATCCCAAAATCCGGTCAAAATTCTTCTCTAATCACCTTAGACCGGTAAAATGAAAAAAGATCATATCCCGTACCTTAGCCTCTTTGAACAATGTCCTTTCTTCATCATGAGGCCTTTCATTAACCTGTCTTTTGAGTTTGTTCTTGACACAATTTAGCAGGTATCGTTAGTACAGCATTTGTAATTGTCATTAATTACTAAAACACTCTTTAGGGGCCTAGAAGCTACAGCAGGTGACCTGTCACAAGGTCAACTCGCGTCGACTTATGCGTGTTCCACGTCATCAAGCCTGTCGTAGGGTTCATAATACCACGATAGTTGGCGCGGACCATGGGGACCCGTGAAAATTCGCCATGGCTCCTCCAAGAAGAACAAGGAACTTGTCCTCCCTCTCCAGCAACGCCGACCCTAGCACTTGTGCGCAAGCCGCGCAAGGGACCGTCTTGCCAGCACACCCTCCCAAGAACTCCTAGGGGGAAGGGGCGCCTCCTCCTCTCGTCGCTCCAGGCGGGGGCATCACGCAGCCGAGCTTCCCAAGGCCCACACAAGGGGCCGCCGCTCTCCTGAACTAGGTGATCACAACCTGGTGAGGGGAGCCAAGCTCCTCCCCGTGCCGATCATCGTGCTGGGAAGCTCTCCTGCGCCAGCGACCTTTCCCGTGCCAGTCCTCGAGCTGGAACCTCTCCTACATTGGTGACCTTCCTCGCACTGACCCCCACGCTAGGAACCTTCCCCGTGCTGGGAACCTTCATCATGTCGGTGCCCGCGCTACCGGTGCCGGGGACCCCGTTACGAAGTGGTGCCCTCAAGGCACCTTGCATGCATGAGCTCCCTCCTCCTGAAGAGTTCGCGCGAGAGCCCTCGGGAGGTCAGACCTTTGGGCCACCCCCTGGGCTCCCTCCGCGGGTCAAACTCGCTTCACCTGGGAGGAGGTAGAGCCATGCGCTCCACAAATGCTGGAGGCACCCCCCGCGTCGTCGCTTGGAGCCACTCCCAGAGAACAACCCCCGCCTCTCTCCAAATTTGGGAGAGCCTCGTGCTTGCGTGGACAAGGCAAAGAGGCCAGTTGTTGAAGCCACCGCCACCTCCAAAAGACGTCGGGAGGTGTAGGAACTTAGCTCCTCCAACCCTAAAAAAAAGAGGCATTACCGCCGAGAAAATGGACTGATAGGACCGCTCCCCGAATCGGACAATGAACGTGCCTCCCCTGTCAAGGAGGACAACAACTGGGAGTCTCCCTACGAAGTGGAGGGAGGTAACCAACCTCTGTCCCGCCACCTCCAGCACATTCGGTGGCCACGACCGTATGGTTCACTGCACATGAACACTACAATGGGGAAGCCGGTCTCTATGAGTTCGTGTAGGTGTACTCCACCGCCATCTCAACGGCCCCAGGGGGGGGGGTGGAGGCGAAAGTGTTCAGTGCAACGTCTTGCCCCTCTACCTTTCGAGATCACCTGGTATTGGTTCTACAACTTGAAGAAGGGCTCCATCAAGTCATTCACGTAACTCAAGTGCGAGTTTTGTGTGAACTTCCAAGGGAACTACGTCCGTCCCCTAGATTCGTCACAACTCTACACCGTCAAGAAAAAGATGGGGGAGACCATCCAGAGTTTCCTCAAGCACTTCACACAAGTCAAGAGAAAGGTGGCTCACATCCTTGACTCTATTGTCATTGAGGCGTGCAAGAGTGGGATTCTACCTGGGAAGCTCCATCGAAGGCTCTCCCGGA
This sequence comes from Pharus latifolius, assembly GCA_019359835.1. Taxonomy (NCBI): domain Eukaryota; kingdom Viridiplantae; phylum Streptophyta; class Magnoliopsida; order Poales; family Poaceae; genus Pharus; species Pharus latifolius. The sequence goes on along the minus strand of CM033320.1, from coordinate 51,960,921 downwards.
GCTTCCTCGCCTTTGCCGACGAGCTCTTCGACGTGCTTAAAAAGTATGCTAGAGTGGAGGAGGATGACGTCTGGAAGAAGAACCAAGGAGCACCTACCCCCGCATAGCAGGATGCTAAGGACTTGTCCAGCAAGCGCCCCAAAAGGGGATACAGTGATGAGCCAAGGCCTCGAGACACCTTTTGTCCTTGAAGGCGGAGGCGGCCCTCGTGAAGCCAACCGAGTCAATTGCTCCTCCAAGCTTAAAGGCAGTGAGGGAGGCCAGTCCTCCCGTGCTAGAGAAGGCCCTGGGCCGGAGGGCTTGGAGGCTAGAGCCACATTTTGGTGTGTGATAAGTGCTAAATTGGTAGCATTTTTTTACCCTAAGTTTGTCATTGAAAATGTGCAAAATCATGCTAAAAACTCCTTTGATGCGACATTTTATGCATAATTTTATATTATTTTTACAAATTTCTTTCACTGCTATGTTTTCCATGTTTCAGGGACCAAACCTACTAAATTTGAGAAGATTTCAACTTCGTTTGGGCTAATTTCGACAAGGAATGCTAAATTGGACAAAAAGAACCCTGATCAAATATTCTTCGGACAAAATAACATGGTCGAACATAGTTAGGTGAGAAGGAACCTCAATCGAACATGATTGGATGAAAATGAGCTGTGATCGAACATGAAGACACCTACTCGAAGCAAAACATGATCGAACACGAACACATGGTTGAAAAGAGTCTCGATCGAACATGAACACTTCTGGTCAAATTGAGTCCCAATCGCACAACTACCACATGGTGGTTATTTGGCCGAGCGGAGCACGATCTCGAGCATGACACATGTTCGGCCAGGAGCACGCCAAGTGTTCCTGGTCATGCTTGGTTCAGTTTCTAGAGGTTTTAGTGGTTGATTTTGGTCGAATCTAGTCAGTTTTGACTCAAATTTGTCTGCTCTTGCCACGTTAATGTTGATATAAGCCGGGTTAAGGTTTATAGTTTTGGTGATTAATGACAACAAACAGAGTTAATGACAATAAGTTGAACTAATATGTTTATTATGAGTATTGTCACGTTGCAGATCAAAGCATGATGAATCCATGACAAAAGCAATGAGCTGGAAACCCTCAAAACTAATGAGTACAAACTCTGTGGGGAGATTGTTGAAAATAAACCTGCTTAGGGTTCGAGGGAGTTTAATAAAGATTTAGAGTTTCAATGACTAATGACAATGAACATAACTAACCTGTTTATCATAAGTGTTGTCAGTTTTCAGATCGAGCTTAATGAAACTATGAAGCAGCATGCCGGGAACTCTCAAAATGAACATAGTTACAGAATGAAGCTTGATGAATCTACATAAAAAAGCAACATGTTGGGAACCTTCAAACCACATGGAAGATGACCGAAGCCTGTGATTGCGACCTCTACGATCGAAATATGCATAGTCGCAGCATTCCATGGTCTCAAGGTCTGGGAAGACGACCTCTATGATCGAAGTATTGTCGACGATTTGGACTCGGGGTCCTCAGTCGATCTTATGCAAATTTGTGAGTCGCGAGGCCTTTCAGGGCGCTCCTCCGGGAAGATAGGATAAGTAATATCTGTATGGGCACCAGGTTCGGGCCCTCGATGGTGGGAGTAATAGCCCTACGTCCTGTTATGATTTCACTATATAGGGAAAAAGTGTTTACAAGAGGGAGGAAGAGATGATCACAGGCGAAGATCTCTCCTATATTGATGTCTATCTAACTATGCCTAAGTCTTCAGGTTACTCGGACTCCTGGTAATGCTTGTACGCTTAACCGTCCCTTGTATCGTGCATTTGACCACCTCTTTATACTGGACAAAAGGGCGCCAATGCGAAATAGCCTTGGACGGTTGCTAGGATGCAGTTTTGTCAACCGCACTTAACTTCCACGCAGGCTTAACACATGCAATCAAGGGATAACTGCACATGTTAACCTCATGACAGTTGTCTTCAGACGTGGAGAAATCCCCATGATCCTTGGGATATTCCTATTCAAAGGGTTAGACATTCTCAAGTTATTCTGGTCACAGATAGTCAACGACCCTCTGACTGCGCACTGTCTGCAGTCTTCTAACCGTGCACTGTCTGTGGCCTTATGATCACGCAAAGACTGCGATCATAAATTACCTTTGTGTCCGCACTCCCCAGGTCGTCTGAGACAATAGCGACGGACTTATACACATGTCTAATTCGATTCTGTCTGAACTAGATGTGTATTATTTTGAATTAGCTCGGGTGATAATCCTCATCAGCTAGCCCCCAAATTTGAAGAACATGAAGAGACGTATTTACTTCAAATTTTATCCTGCATCGAAATTATGAACCCGACGATTCAACTTCAACTGAAACTGTTCTGCCGTGTGACAGTTTGTTTCTCCAGAAAACCCTTGGTTTTTCTTGACAAGTAATAATGACAGTAGTGCATTTAAAAACTCAAGATGTGTGTGGAAATGAACCGACACCTTCTAGCTCTATAAATAGAGGAGCCTTTTGGTTCTTTGAACATGCAAATTTTACATCTTGACTAAGTCTTTTAGAACCACTTCTCTTCTTTGGTTACACCCTCTCATCTTCTGCTCTTATCTCGATGGAGGATCAAGATCCCAAGAATATTATTGAGATTGAGAGTGATGAAGAAGAAAAAGAAGTGATACCCGAACTTGACCACGACTCCCAGAAGGTAAGATTTTTCTCTGAAACTTTTGTTCAAGTCGTTGTTTTATATCCTGATCATTTCCAAAACAATGCATTTTGGGAACTTACAGGAGACTGAGGAATTGATTCCTCCAAAGAAGAAGTCGAAGGTTGACGAAGGATCCTCTAGTGGAGCTTCATTCACGGGTGTAAAGGTTGGGGACACATCATTGTGCTCTCTTTCCTTGTCCCATATAGTTCTCCCTATCCATACAACTTGGCAGGTTGAACCCTCATCTCCACCTTTGGCGATCCATAATAATCCTTCAAAGCTTCCGTCTGCTTCTGGGGAAAGTCTCACCCCATCAACACCTTCTCATCAGCTTTTGTCGGGTGATCAACTTTCTGGTGGGAAGATTGCACTTCCGCATCCAAATCCTCCCCAAAGCTTGGCTTTTTCCTCTGCTTCTCAGGTAATAGCTATCTTCAACCTCTCTGTAGGTTATATGTTTTATGAACTAACCATGAGTGCACAGGAGGTGAAGACCCCTGAAGCCCCTAGCAATCAGCCTGCTGAAGTCCAGGCTCTTGTTGTTGAGAGTGTAGCCTTCAGGAGAACTCTCGAAGAAGAAACAGAGGCGCTGGAGAAGCGTACTAAGGAAATGTCCTCTGCCATTTTGCATTTGGCAGAATGCTATGAAATCTCTCGCGAAGAAGCGCGCAGGTTCCAATTGGAGAGGGATTATGCTCGACAACAGCGAGAACTTTCCGATACAATAAGGAGCAACTGTGCACCTTTGCTGAGAGACGATGTAGATAGGCTTAGGGCTATAGCCAGTTCCTTGGGGGCAGTCAGTGTTGATCCCACTGATGTTAATATGTCCCTGGGAGAACTTTTTAAGCAGCTATCGGACCAGGTCGACGCTTTGGTCGCCTGTGTCCCTTTTATATGTAAAGATTGCCAGAAATAAAGAATTTCATTTCCTTACATACTTGATCCCTTAAAGAGATTATGTAAAACTTATAATCCCATATTAAGGTTCTTTATACTCTCTGTGCGAGGAAATGGTTACACAAGAACACCTCTGCGACCAAAAATACACAGGTAGGTTTCTGTCCGAAACCGGCTTAGGTCAGTTCTTCGGTCTCAGAATAGCATTGAGGTTGTATATTGCGATCAGAACTAGAGTAACGATCATAAAACAGTATCTTGACCATGCGGCGACCACAGATGTTGCGATCACCTATATCGCAGCGATCACATAATTGCATTGCGATTAGCATACAAGATATAAGTTTATTCCAAAGTCATAAGAGATTACTTCCTTGATAAACTTTAAGAATTTCTCATATTTTTATCTGTACCATAGCCCCCGAATGTGAAATAAAATGATAAAGATACATTTCATTTCGGATTCATTACTGGGTATGGATAACAGGTTCCAAGAGGAACGGCACCCATTATGGGAAATTAATAAAATATCTGGCGAAGGGTTGTCTCGGGCATATAAAAGGAAAATGTAGCTTACTAGAGAAGCCTTACAACCAAAACCCTTCGTTGCCTCAGACATTTTTGCCGCACAAAAACCCTCTTTTGCACACCTCGTCTTCGTTGTCTCCCAAGCCATCGCCTTTTTCCATGATCTTCTGTAGTAATGGCATCCTAGAGCCGATCTGTCCACCACACGGAGGAGAGCTTGGTGGCACTAGAGAAGGAAGAGATTCTTCCCCCACGGCTACTGATTAACTGGTGGCCAGCGGGGAAGAACGAAGAAACCCCAGCCGTTCATGAGGGTGAACTGGTGATCTTTGACGAGTATTTGCGCTGCTGGTTTCGATTCCCGGAAAGCGAGTTCCTGTGGGGAATCCTCAACCATTATGGGTTGGAGTTGGTGAATCTCCACCCAAATGCTGTTTTGATCCTGGAGATCTTTCAGCACTTATGTGAAGCATTTGTTGGAGTGATGCCAAGCGTGAAGCTTTTCCGACGCTTCTACTTCTTGGCGTGGTCGAAAAGTGCCAACGTTGCTGGGTGCATCTACTTCCGCATAAGGGAGAGGAAAGAGTACCCATTCCCTTCCCTGCGAGACTCTGTGCACAGGTGGCATCACAAATGGTTCTACTGCACCCCCCCCCGTCGGAGAGCGGACTCTGGTTTGCGAACACCCGACCGGAGAAGGACAGTGAAATGGACTCCATTCCTTCCCTAAGTGTAGACTTAGAGAAGCAGGCCAAAGCCATTCTTCACCTGGTTCAACAGGGACTAACAGCGCGCGACATCATCCGCGACTTTGTGAAGAACAGGGTGAGCCCCCTGCGTGAGAGGGAGCATCCGGCTTGGGAGGTGGAGTCCATGGCGGACAGCACCCTAGATTATAATACAGGTATGTCCTCTGGTTTACAAAGTATACAACTCTACTGATGAATAAAGACATATCAAGTAAGTTGTTTGTTTTTGTGAAGCAGTTCTCTCGTTGTCCGAAATCGAAAAACGGACTAACTACCTTCTACGGCCTTACAATGCCGCAATAGAAGGAATTAAAGGGTCGCCTCGCCCTCAAAGCTTAATAAATGCAAGCGATGATCTGAGACAAGAACACCAAAAGGTATGACTTCACTTGGAAACATCTGTTTGGACTCGTGTATCGCCGCTTTCAAATTGAATTCTTGGAATGATGCAGCTGTTGAAGGGGCGTTCTGTTGGGACGAAACATCTTGGTGATGACGCTGGATCCTCTGGGGGATCAGCGGTGAAGAGGGTGAATAAAACCTCTTCACGTTGAGTGACGAAGGAGCCTACTTCCGAGAAACCTAGGAAGGTCTTAGGAGGGGCTTCTTCGAAGAAGAAAATCACAACCGCGAAGAAGACCGCGGTAAGATTCTCTTTCCCCCATATACCCTCAAGTGCGAATACGAATTACTTCTTAGTCGTTCAGGGTGAGGGGAGTGAGGACGAGGAAGACGACGTTTCTCTAATTCGCCGCAAGAGGAAGGTGACTAACCTTCTGGAGACAAGCATCCCAGAGAGGTCACCCTCCCCTCGGACCGACGAAGTCTTGTCCCTGACTGCAGGGACGGGGATGGCTACAATGGGTCCCGTGACCACTGACAATCCTGTGGTTACGGGCGAAACCCCTGCGCCTGAGGCTTGTGAAGCCCTAGGGTTGACAACTCCTCGCTTATTGATTGAGGGAGCGACCGTGGTAAGAATCCTCACAGTCTTGTATTTTGTCATTCCTCTGCATATACCATAGAATTGTGTACATACAAGGAGAAGAGGACACTGTCCTGTTTAAGAAAAGGAAAACAAGAACAGAGGACGTCACTTTCCTAGGAGCACCCAGTGGGCTTCTTTCTCCCAGGAGCTCATCATCGAAACCCAAGCCATGGGTAGGGTTTCGAATAAAGTAAGAATTTCCCCTATTGCCATCTCGAGATGATCGACAGGAGGCATTCTACCTCACAATCTGCTTGTTTGTTTTTAGGCGCAGGGATGCTGCGCTCAGCACTCCGGCAACCTCGACAAGCCTTGGCACAGCACCTACAGTAGAGGTCGCGGGAGAGCCAAGTTCTACTCCCATGGCCGAAGAAGTTCTTCAGGCCATCGTAGAGGGAATGGCAGCGGAAATTCAATCCCAAGGGATGGAAACCGCAATCCCGGCCACAGAGGGGGATCAGCAGGAAAGATCATCTACTGCCCCTGTCGTGGACACAACAAGTCTTGAGGCTCGACCTCACGCTGATGTTGAGAGCAGCTCATTCAGCGATTACATAGAGGTACGCAAAAAACTCTTTTTATTATTTTCGAGCTCGCAGAAACTTAGGAATATCCAAGCTTTAAGAGAAATTTCTTATCCTATTCCAGGAATTGACCCAGGTGGCGACCAGATCGATAGCTATAGCAAAGCACATCGAGGTCATGCAACGGGAGATCAGCCGGCTGCAACAGTAAGAGTGGTGCTTCTTATTCGTGCTAACTTGAATCCGTATTTAAGCGTAGCTGATTGTCTTTCTTGTTACAGAGAAAATGCCTTTCTGAACAAGAGCATGGCTGATCAGGAGAATCAAGAAGAACCTGCAGCGGCGAGATGTTCTTCTCTAGAGAGGGAACTTCGCAAAGCGCAGTCAAAGCTTTCTTGTAAGTCTACTTCCGACCAGAAAACATTATTTTGTTACATGAACTGCTGTAAAAATTGACTGCCGTGTTCATGCAACACAAGGGGATCAAATAAGCCTTCTTTCAAAAGAAAACAATGACCTTCAGGCGACCATCAATCTCCAAAGCTCAAAGATTGATATTGTCTGCACGGAGAACGAGAATTTGAAAGCAAGGATTGCATCCGGCAGCAATGCTCAATCGACCGTCTTCAAAAAGCTGAAGACGGTGGCAACTCTGCTCAGAGCTGATGTGGTCGAATCTCAAAAGATCAATCCTAGCTTCGGCGATTTAGCCACATTGGTTGCAGCTCAGGCTGAGTCACATCTCGAATATCTTCCTGAAGATACAAGGCGACAAAAAGAGGAGATGAGGACAAACGTGCAATCTGTAGCCTCCGCCATCCTCAACAGACTCCGTTTTCACCACGGCCCTGATCTTGATTTGAAACCAGTGGTCGGAGATGCAGAAATCGAGAGTGAAGATCAACTTGAGGCCATAATGGAGGAAGTCAGGCCCTTGATCGAAAATCTCTTGAAAGAAATTGGCTTATCTTGATTATTGATGTAACAATCTTTGTACCTGCAACATGTGATTATACAATGCAGATGCATGCCTTAAATTTTGAAAAAGAAAGTACTTTTCTTCACTTCATGTTATGACCATATTCCCTTAGCCCCCTCCTGAGATCATAAGTACTGAAGACTTGGTATTATAATCTCAGGAAGAAATATGGGCGTTCTAAGAAATGTTTCAACTTAGATACGATCATCTGATCATACCGATATTGACCTTAACACAACATCCGGCCTTATTACGAACTGGCAGCCACTCGAATGATCAGGAATATGCCAGTAAGTCCTGTGTGCGTTGAGAAACGGCTTATTGAGGGATGTCTTATCTGGATGCGACCATGAGATCGGCCAGCGAATCCGGTCAAGATATTGTAGCAAGATGATTATCGGCGATCAGCCCCCGAGCAAGGCTCGTTATAGGTATGGCAAACAAAGAAACGAACGTAACATGAGCCGAATAAAAGTACTCATGATTTTTTGTTAAACCATGCTAATTGAACAGGAAAAAAGATTGGAAAACTTACACGTAAAACTTGCGTAGTTGATCGATGTTCCAAGTATTAGACAAGATTCTTCAATCCTCCATTGCTAACTGAGCCGATCCTGGTCGCAGTACTGAAACAACAGTGAAGGACCTTCCCACTGAGGAGATAACTTATTGCGGTTAGACTGGTTTTGCATTTTTTGTAAAATCAGATCACCCACGTGAAGACTATGCGGCCGCACCCTCTTGCTGTGATATTTTCGCAAAGCTTGCAAATATACTGCTGACTTTATCAGCGCTCGATCACGTTTTTCTTTGAGGAGGGTTAAATCCTGAGTACGTTGTCCGACTTGATCAATCTGATTAAATTGATCAGTTTGGACAGAACCAATACAAATTTGCATAGGTAATACAGCCTCAACACCATACACCAATTGGAAAGGCGTCTCACCGGTGGCTCGACTACAAGTAGTATGTAGTGCCCACAGAACGGAATAGAGTTCGTCTACCCAAGCCCCCGAGCGCGTCTTGAGGTGATCAAAAACACGTTTTTTGAAGCCTTGTAATATCTGCCCGTTGGCACGTTTGACGCACCATTGCTCTGTGGATGAGCTACAGAAGCAAAGCACACCTTGGTTCCAATATTATCGCAGTAGTCCAGAAAGAGACCGCTAGGGAATTGGGAACCATTATCAGTAATGAGACGACTTGAAACACCAAATCGAGTAACAACGTTCTTATGAAAGAACTTCTGTGCCACAGCGGCAGTGACATTACAGACTGGTTTAGCCTCGATCCATTTTGTAAACGTGTCAATAGCTACAAACAAGAACTTGTACCCATTAACCGCCTGTGGCATGGGTCCCACAATATCTATCCCCCAGACCGCAAAGGGCCACGTTAAAGGGATAGTTCGCAAGGCATATGCGGGCTGATGAACCTGTCTTGCATGAAATTGACACTGAGGGCATGTCTTGACCAAGTATTTGGCATCATCAAGTGCCGAAGGCCAGTAAAAACCCTGTCGGAAAGCCTTCCCGACCAGTTTGCAAAATGACGCGTGTGCACCACATACACTGTCATCGATTTCCTTCAAGAGGAACTTACCTTCCTCTTGAGAAATACAACGCATGAATACTCCTTGAGTACCCTTCCTATACAAAACCCTTCTATAAGTTTGTATAAGTGCGCTTTTTGAATCAACCGATCACTTTCGGCTTCATCCTTGGGCAAGGTCCCATGTTCGAGATAGACCCTCAATGGATGGGTCCAGTCTTCTTCATGTCTAAGGTTGGTAACGCAGATTGTTACCAGGTCATCTTCGACTGTAGTCATGATCGAAGGATGTTCTAAGTGTTCGACGAACACTCCTGCCGGAGTAGATGAACGTGAGGATCCAATTTTAGATAATTGGTCTGCGAGAATATTGTCCTTTCGCGGGATGTATTGGACTTCAAAATGACTGAAGTGTTTTTCTAATCTCCTCACTTCCCCAAGTAATGAGCTATTGTCTCATTGGAGGTGCTGTACTCCTTGTTTACCTGGTTTACGACCAGCTGTGAGTCTCCCCTCACCACTAATCAACGGACTCCGAGGAATTTTGCTGCCCGGAGCCCTGCAATAAGACCCTCATATTCTACTGCGCTGTTAGTCGCAACAAACTGTAATTGAATGACATACTTGAGTTGGTCACCTTGAGGCGTGATTAAGACCATTCCAGCCCCCAAGTGTTGAAAGTTGCGAGAGCCGTCAAAATACATCGTCCAGTGGTTGGTGCATGATAAGTCTTTAGATTCTTGCATAGGTGGGTCAGGGTTAGTCCACTTGACCACAAAGTCTGCAAGGATTTGAGACTTGACCGCCATGCGAGGGGTGAAATGGATATCAAATGCTCCAAGTTCCACAGTCCACTTCGCGATTCGACCATATTTCTCTGGGTTTCGAATAATGTCTCCCAAAGGAAAGGACAAGGGCACTGTAGTTTTATGCAGTTGAAAGTAATGTCGTAGCTTGCGGGAAGCCATCAGTAGCGCATAAGTATCTTCTGGACCTCAGGGTAGCGCTCCTTATGACCATAAAGTACCTCGCTTACGTAATAGACGAGTTGTTGCACACTTTCTCTTTCTGCGATCAGAACCGCGCTGACCACATGAGGTGTGGCTGCCAAGTAAAGAAGTAGTGGTTCCATTGTGATCGGAGACACCAACCCTGGCAGGCTGGATAAGTATGCTTTAACCTCCTGGAACACTTTCTCTGCTTCATCCGACCAGGTAAAACCATGGTGCTTTCGAAGAGCTTTGAAAAAAGGTAATTCTCTTTCGCCTAGTCGCGATATAAATCGACTTAGAGCCGCCATGCGACCTGCTAGGCACTGGACATCCTTCATGGTCGAAGGAGACCTCATTTGCTCGATGGCCCTGATTTTCTTGGGAGTAACCTTGATTCCTCTAGAACAAATGAGAAAGCCTAAAAGTTTACCAGATGAAACCCCGAAAGAACATCTTTCTGGGTTTAATTTTATTCCAAATCAATTTAAATTACAGAAGGTTTCAGCAAGATCATCCAAATGAGTTAAGCTTTTTAAGCTTTTTACAACCAAATCATCCATGTAAGCTTCAAGATTACGCCCCATCTGGGAAAGAATGGTCTTTTGCATCAAGCGCTGGTACGTGGAACCGGCGTTCTTGAGACCAAATGGCATTCTGACGTAGCAGTAGGTGCCAAATGGTGTGATGAAGGCAGTCTTCTCTTCATATTCTTCTACCATGCTAATTTGATGATACCCTGAGTAAGCATCCAGGAAGCTCATCAATTCACAACCCACAGTAGAATCGATCAACTAATCAATGCGGGGAAGTGGAAAGTCATCCTTCGGACAGGCACTGTTTAGGCTGGTGTAATCGGCGCAAATGCGCCACTTACCATTTGACTTACGGACCATGATCGGGTTTGCAAGCCATTCCGGATGATCGACTTCGCGAATAAATCCGGCTGTTTGGAGTTTATCTAACTCCACGCGGATAGCTTCTTGCCGATCGACAGCAAAGCGTCTGAGCTTCTGCTTTATTGGTCGCTGTCCAGGTTGAATTGCTAACCTGTGCTCAATTACCTCCCTTGGGACACCGGGCATATCGGATGGTTTCCACGCAAACACATCTGCATTACCTCGGAGGAAAGTAATGAGTTCGAGTTCTTATTTGTCATCCAAGCCTGATCCAACCCGAATTTTTCTAGATGGATCATCTGGGCATAATGGAACTAGTTTTAGCTTTTCCTCTGGTCGAGGGGCAACCTTGATCGTATCCGCAGCTATGGTGGTGATCTTGACATCCCGAAGGGGAAGTTGATCTACTAGGTCCAGGGATAACCGATCGCAAGTCAATGCCACATTGTGGCTGCCTCGAACCGAGATAACGTCTTTGGGGCCAGGTAACTTGCCGCACTAATAAGCATAGTGCGTTGCCATCATAAATTTAGCGAGAGTTGGCTTGCCAAAAATCTCGTTATAAGCCAAATCACAATCAATTATGTCAAAAGTAATCAATTCTGTTTGGAAATTATCTAGTTCACCCAGTGTTACTGGGAGCACCACTTGTCCCATCAGCATCATCGAGGGACCAGGAATTATCCCATAAAACAGATGAATTATGGGTTTGATTTTCAAATGAGGGATTTGCACCTCGTCCAATGCCTTGACCAATAAAATGTCCAAGGAACTACCTCCGTCGATCAGGACCCTTTCGACCCTCGCATTACTGATAATTGGGGTAAAGACCAGAGGTAGCCTCAATGGTCGAGTAAGCTCAATGGGACAATCAGAGCGATCAAATGTCAAAGGAGTGTCTGACCAACGGGGGTATTGAGGTTCACCAAGGGGAACTTCCGCTTGGTTCACTTCTCGATAAAATGTTTTAAACTAACGTTTACAAACAAAAGAGGAGGAACATCCAAAAATGACATTAACATAATTACGAGGTACCTGGTAGGACATTTCTTTGTCCCCGTCAACGTCTCTAAGCCCGCAAGTCTGCTCTTTTGGCGGCAAAGTTGGCATCGGACCAATTCCCTGGTAGAAGTCATCTAGTTGCTTCAACTAGCTCCGACAACTCTTGAGGTCGTGTCCTGGAGAGTTGTGGATCGGACACCACTTCTTGCCTTCCTACGGGTTAGTCAGTTTTTCTGGCTGGTCGGCGTTGCGGCCACCAGAGGCATTTTTATTTTTAAATGAAAACTTGTTACCTTTCGTAGGCGAGGCTTTTTCGCGACTACGACCTCCCGGTACTGTCCGGTTCAATTCTTTTTAGGCTTCTTTGATTTCCCGCCCGATGAAGACTCCGGTTTCTTGCCTGTATCCTCTTTTTTCACGTCCTTGAGACCTGGTTGGGGCGATAAATTTCCTTTATCCACCATCCTATTGCACTCAACGGCCTCGGCCACATCAGAGTAGCGGTCAACCATATCAAAGAGATCGGTAACTGACCGAGGAGGGTGGATAAGTAAATCTTCTGTAAACCTTCGATACCGAACGACGTGCTTAAATGCCCTGATAACGGAGTTATCGGATATGTTCGGGATGGTATTTCTCACCCCGACAAACCTCTTGACAAACTGGTGAAGAGTCTCCGTAGAGGTTTGTCGTAGACGATGAAGATCGTCTTCTTTCCCGGGTTTCTGATAACAATTCTGGAAATTGTTGAGGATAGCGTCGCACAACATTTCCCAGTTATATATCAAACCCTCGGGCTAGTTGAATAGCCATGTCCTTGCTAGTCTCTCAAGGACCGTCGGCAAGTAATTGGCCATGACGCGATCATCCCCACCCGCCGCTTGGATAGCGGTGATGTAAATTTGAAGGAACTCCGACGGATTCTGGGTCCCATCAAACCTCTCAATAGCCCCCGGCTTGAACTTATCCGGCCAAACGACCGCATGGAGGCCTGGCGAGAAAGCTTTATAGCCAACATAGGGACTGTGGAGAGTTCCGCGGTTCCCAGCCTGACCACGAGCGATTTCACGCGATGGGGACGCGCCACGTGGTCCTAGACGAGAATGCACAGGAATTCGATCCCGATCACGAGAACTTCCCACGCGTCTGGATTTGTTGTGCCGAAGTGATCCGGATGGTCGTCGATTACGCCTACCATGACTAGAGTGAGAATACTCCTTTTCATGGGAACGTATCGTAGACCGGGAGGAAGCTATAGGGGTTGCATCGGATGCGACCGCATCCAGCTTCTCCGCCAGGATCCTAGCAAAAGCCGGTTTGTCCGCGTCTGTGAGGTTAGGAGGAAAACTACGCAAGACTTCCGCGATAGATTGAAGTCAGCCATGCGTACTTCTCCTTGGTGCGCCAGGTGTCATTGTTTCTTCATCCGTTGATGAATATTCCGGAGGCAAAGAAGGCGTCTGGTCGCGCCTGCGACCATGTGGGTGATGAGAGGGACCAGGAGTGGCGTCATAACGAGACTGCACATTTTGCAGAGCCTCTAGGGCTGTTCTGCGGAGTTCGTCGTCTCATCGCTGATGGTCCTGATCCTCCTTTTGCTTATGTTCTTGTTCCTCCTTTTGTCTGTGCTCCTATTCTTCCCTAGCAACCCGTTGGTCGGGAGTTGTCTCCGACAAGGCAGCGAATTCTCTCGGGAATGAAGCGGCAGAAGGAGAGAACATCTCTATTTGTTCCAAATCGGACTCGAAATCAAAGAGAGAGTGGAGGTTGTCAGGATCAAACCTCCTTGGGCTGAGTTCTCGGTCACTACCATCCTGGTCCCTGACGGGGACGTATGGTGACCGAGACTTGATTTCCCATATTGTGGAACTGACATTAAGTTCTGGACATATCTCTTCCATCCCCTGGTCGATGGACATGACCTGGGTAGGGGAAGACGTGTCCTCATGACATTTCTTCGGAATGTCTTCGCAATCGATCTCTTCCATTGGAACGGGATCGCTAGGCGAAGGCATTCGTATGTGGGCATAATCGTCGAGATCGAAGTTGTTCTCGGAGTTATACGCCCCAGACATAGCTCACCAAACCTCCGAATGAAGGGAAAGCACCTTGAGAAAAGGTCCCATGGTGGGTGCCAGCTGTCGACGATTTGGACTCGGGGTCCTCAATTAACCTTATGCAAATTTGTGAGTCGCGACGCCTTTTAGGGTGCTCCTCTGGGAAGGTAGGATGAGTAATATCTGTATGGGCACGAGAGAATTTATACAGGTTTGGGCCCTCGATGGTGGGAGTAATAGCCCTACGTCCTATTATGATTTCACTATATAGGGAAAAGTGTTTACAAGAGGGAGGAAGAGATGATCACAGGCGAAGATCTCTCCTATATTGATGTCTATCTAACTATGCCTAAGTCTTCAGGTTACTCGGACTCCTGGTAATGCTTGTACGCTTAACTGTCCCTTGTATTGTGCATTTGACCACCTCTTTATACTGGACAAAAAGGGCGCCAATGCGAAACGGCCTTGGACGGTTGCTAGGATGCAGTTTTATTAACCGCACTTAACTTCCACGCAGGCTTAACACATGCAATCAAGGGATAACCGCACATGTTAACCTCCTGGCAGTTGTCTTCATACGTGGAGAAATTCCCATGATCTCTCGGAATATGCCTGTTCAAAGGGTTAGACATTCTCGAGTTATTCTGGTCGCAGATAGTCAACGACCCTCTGACCGCGTACTGTCTGCGGCCTCATGATCACGCAAAGGCTGTGATCATAAATTACTTTTGTGTCCGCACTCCCCAGGTCATCTGAGACCATAGCGACGGACTTATACACATGTCTAATTCGATTATGTCTTGAACCAGATATGTAATAATCCTCGTCAAGTATCCATGGTGCTGGCTGAAGGAAAGATAAAGACTGAGGTTCTTCTAAAGGTCATCAGTGGTATGGTCGACCTATCTTGTATTTTCGGTTACTAGATTTTATGGTCATACTATTAAGAGGGGTATAGCCTGCTTGATCTATCTTATGAACATTGAAGCACAAAATGCATATCATATAGCTTAGTTGCAAGCTAAAGTTTATCTGCATATCTTTGCTGCATAGTCTGTGTTTTCATTGTCCATAGTCTCACAGTCTTCATGTTCATGATCGCACAGTTTGTGGTCTTAGTGACTGGCTCTGTGATTGGTGTGGTCTCAGTAACTGTGTGCAACTTTGGTGGTCTCAGTGACCAGATCTACGCCCTGTGTGGTCGTAAGACTATGTGAGTGACCTTCATGGTCTTAAAGACTATGTATGCGACCTTCGTAGTCTTAAAGACTGTGTATGCGACCTTCGTGGTCTTAAAGACTATGTATGCGACCTACATGGTTTCATGGTTGTGTCTATGATTGTCGTGGTCTTAGTGACTATGTGTGTGACCTTCGTGGTCCTGGTGTGGTCTCATTACCTTTGGTCACTGTGTCCATGGTCGAGTCAAGACCTAGTCATGATCGTGTTGTACTAAGCTTGTCAAAAATAGTATTGAACATGATTGTGGTTGTATCAGCTCAATACTGGTTATGGTCGTTCCAGTACCAAGAACTGTGTGTGGTCGAATTTGATCTGTGCTGATCGTGTCTTACTGAACTTTGTTGTGTTCATACCAGATGGTTCTGAGTATAGTTCAATGCATCAAGATTGCAATCATGGAGCATTCTCTTGTACAGACCGCAGTTCGCATGTGTTAGAACCAAGCTTCTTCAGCAAGCTTGAGTTCTAATGGTCATTGACAAGTGCATTTAATGCCAGTGGCTAGTGGACGTCTTGTCGAATTTGGAGAAACAGCTAGTGTGTGCTTTGCCAGAGAGAGGCAAACGGCTAGTTTTCGGCTAAGGGCTTTAAATACAGCTTGTGTGGCTTTCACCGAGAGAGAGGAATGTTGTTGCATTCAAGTGCTAAGTTGCATTTACACCGATCATTCATATAGCACTCACATTTTCCGCTAGTTATTGCTAGCTAAGAGCTCAGAGCATTCATGTTTGCTGCTAGTTGTTTCTAGTAGAGAGCAAAAAGCTTAGAGCATTCAAGTCTCATTCATTCTCATTCTTGCATTTGGAGCTGGTGTAACTGTACTCAATTCATTCGTTGATTTGAGGAGCCGGTCCTTGCGTCTAGAGCTGGCGTAATTGTACTCAACTCATTCATTGTATTGAGGAGCCGGTCTAGGGAGTGGAGTGAAGAGCATTTAGAGCTAGCATACTTGCATTCAATTCTTCTGTGTTTTGAAGAGCTAGCTCAGAGAGAGTAATTGCATAGCATCTTGAGCTTCTGGTGTGGAAGTAGATCAAGGGAGTGTGCTATACTTATTACTCTTGGTGATTGTCATCACCTAGACGACCAGTAGAGACTGGTGATCTCTCCACAGACCATACTTGTCGGAGAAGGCCTGGTATACTGTTGTGAAGGTTTGGTGCTCGCCTATCTAGGGAGGAGAAGAGCGACCAATAGTGGAATCAAGGCAATACTCTGGTGTGGAGTGCTTCAACAAGGACTAGTGGAAGTCGGCAAGCTTCCGATACCTCAAGAAAAACTGATCGTGTCATCGGTTATCTCTTTCTTGCTCTGTTTTACTTGAAGTTTTATTTCCGCTGCTAAGTTGTTTTCAATCAGATCTCTTGTTCTATTTGATTTTCGAACAAAAGTCTTTTTATCAGCAACTGTACTAAAATCTGTCAATTGTATCTGATAATTGTGATTGAATTTGAAATTGTCTTTTGGGATTAAATTTTTATATCTCCTATTCACCCTCCTCTAATCAACATCCTTCGACCAATTGTTAACCCATGTGTTATAAATAGAGAAGTTTTTGGCTCAATTAGACATGCTTTTTACAGGCTTTCATAGGCCTTTTTAGGCTTTCTTAGTATGTTTTAGATAGTTTTCTTAGAAGAGCCCCCTTCTCTATTTTTGCTATGTTTGTAAGACGGCGGGACGATAGATTGAATTTTCAAGCAATCAAGTAAGTTTTTTTTTATTCATTATTATTTCCACATTATTATGGCTTTTAGCGAGTAGTTCACTTCTAGGGTTAGGGATGACCTAATCTGGAAGGCGTGATTTTTCCTTGGTCTTGATCTCAAGTTTTGAAGTTATTTCCTGATGTTTCTTTCCTCCAAACCCTAAATTCTCATTTCAGCAATAGACATAGCAGTTGAGCCATAGCAAAAATTTAGGGGAGTTCTTGAGTCCTTAGTGCTTTGACGCAGATCCTAAACAGGAGAGAGTCTCTCACCAAACGTAACAGTGGAAGCGATCCTCTGACCATTGTACCAGCGATCGTACTGACAAATTAATCTGTCTTGGAAAATGATTGAAATTAACTTGCAATCCTCGAACCCTGGATAGAATTGCATCAGATGGTTATGGAATTCCTGAAACCCTAGGTTTTCATTCCTACTTTACAAACCCTAGATTTCATACTTGCTATTTACTGCTTTAAACCCTAGATTGTTAGATTTAGTTGTAGATTTATTTGTAGACAAACAAACCCCGACTCGTTCATACTTAATCAGTGATCCATTAAGCTAGAAAGATGAATACCCTTGTTTCTCGTGGAATTCAACCCTCAAGTGCTCAACGTTCAACCATTCACTTGGATTCATTACTTCACACATCGCGCTCGCCGCTTCGGGTGCAATTAATGTGCTTTCCATCGATCTACTTCCCATGCTACCCGAGAGTGCAAAGCTCTCCTCGAGACCTTTGCAGCATACCTCGAGCAGCGTGGGCAAGGGGGGAAGCCTGCCTCCTTACCCCCTCTGGTAGCCTTTGCAGCTCGCTTGGCTCCCACTGGATGTTGGGAAGAGTGAAAACAGGGGGTGAGGCTCTAACGAGAAGTTTCCCTTCCAAACATCTTAGAGACTTGTTAATCACCGCCCAGGGAGACCAAGATGTAGCCCAAGCCCTCTACAAGCGCACCATGGCTACGATTGGGGACGTGAATCTGATCGAAGCCTTGGAGGAGGGGGGCTCCCCTCTAACTCCTTAGGCATCGATTCCCCTCCCTGGAAACGACATCCATGAGATCATGTTCTTTCAGACTTGTTCATTGATGTGACCCCTCTCCCCGAGCAGGGAGGGGAGACCTCGGGGCTTATAAGCCTCCAACTTCTCGAAGATGCCAGAAGTTCACCTCCGGGCTTTCCCTCCTCTCCCACGGCTTCGGGAGGGGAAGCGTTGTTTCAAGTGCTAGCATCACTTTTCGAAATTCCCCTCTCCCTACGTGATTTAGTGAGGGAGGCGTTGTATCAACTTATCTATTCAATGAAAGTGAAATCTCTTTTCACAACTGACATTGGAGTTTTGCAGGACGCTATCCTATAACTCTTTATGCAGCACCCTCGTAACAAGGATCCCCTCCCAGTGAGGATGCCCTCGCTCTGAGGATGTAATAGGACCTTAAATACTTAAAGTCCTGATGGCAGCAACCTCGCTCCCATAGGAGGGCTTACGATAACCCCGTGTGGACTGAGGGGGGTAAGCAGCAACCTGGTTCATACGAACCACGGTAGCAAGTCACTTTGAGGGATTAGTCCCCCTCATATACTCTAGTGCCCATTACTAAGCTCGATCGCCAGACGGCATGCCAGGTTTCCACCCAATGTCTTGTTCCAAACGCTCTTCCACCGGAGACGTTATGTCCCAGGAGAGAATTTTTTTCGTCCGGGGGCTCCAAGTTCCCTTTGCATGGTTTTCTGTTCCCCCGGCGACGTTATGTCCTGGGAGTGAATTTTACGCCCGGAGAAACCCGGTCTCTCGGGTGCGGGTATCCTCTCCCCTAGAGACGTTGTGTCCCGGGAGAGGAATTGTCTGTCTGGGGGCTCCAAGTCCCCCGTGTGTGGTTTTCTCTTCCCCAGGCAATGTTATGTCTCAAAAGCGAATTGTGTCACCCGGAGACCCCCGGTCTCCCTGGCGCGGTTTTCTATTCTCCCGGAGACATAATGTTCCGGGAGCAAATTGTGTTGCCCAGAGATCTCCGGTCTCCCGGGTGGATTTCTCTTCCCCCGACGACGAATGTCCTGAGAGCGAATTGTGTCACCCAGAGACACCCGGCCTCGCGAGCGTGGATTTTCTCTTCCCCCGACTACATAATGTCCCGGGAGTGAATTGTGTCGCCTAGTGACCCTCGGCCTCTCAGGCACGGTTTTCTCTTCCACCGGCAACGTAAAGTTCAAGGAGCGAAGTTTGTCGCTTGGAAACCCCTAGCCTCCAAAGCAAGATTTTTTCTTCCCTTGGTGACTTTATGTCCAGGATCAAACTCCTTTCCCCCCGGTGAACCCTGGTCTACCAGGTGCGAAAGAGTTTTCTTCCTCGGTGACTTTATGTCCTGAGGCCAAGTCCTTTCCCACGGAGAACCCCGGTCTCCCAGGCGCGAAAGAGTTTTGTCCGGATTCTTTCTCCCCGGAGACCCCCGATCTCTCAGGCGTGAAAGTGTTTTCCTCCCCGGTGACGTTATGTCCCGGGGCCATGTCCTTTTTCCCCAGAGACCACCGGTCTCCCGGGTTTGAAGGAGTTTTCCTCCTCGATGACACTACGTCTCGGGCGCGGATCTTGTCCCCCTGGGGTCTACATGCTTTTACCTGGAGACCTTCGGTGGTGTGTCCCAGTCATCTTTTTTACCTCCAGCATAGGACACTTATCCTAACTGCCCTCCATTGGGGGGGGATAGTACAAACCGAACCATCACTTAGACGAGATTGTGAAAAAGCGATGTGGAATTCATCAAGTCTAAAGATTTATTGATAGAATTAAGCCGGGGGACAGCCTCCCCCAGTAAGCAAGGTGCCCCCTGGGTAACGACACCTGGGAGCGATTACATGTAAGACCAGGGTAGTTAGGCTTCCTCAGAAAACTACCCTAGAGGACAACCCCCTCCGGTGGGGAAAGAAGACTAATACTTCCTAAGCTCCTTAGCGAGCACCCAGGAAATATCTTTATACAGGCTTCGCACCCTCCAGAAAGCCTCCTTCAACATGGCTTCCACCCAATATTCGTACGGAGCCGATGGGAGGACCTGGAGTGGGAGAACCCTCCCGGACCCCGGCTCCGAAGGAGCCAATTCAGCTCGACAGTCATCAAAATTGGTTAAGTTCCACTCTGGAAGCCACCTCAACAAATCGTCGATTCAGAAGGCAGTGGCCTCCCTGGGGGCCCCAAGAACGGGAGTCTCCCCGGGGACCCCGGGAGTCGGGCCGTCGACTCCTTCCTTGGCAGCAAGACTTAGCAAAACAAGAGCTGCTTGTGTGCAACCCGGGCTCCAGGCACCTGCTTGCAACCGAACACGAGACTTGGCAAAAAATATCCTTCATATCGAAGGAATATTTACAAGTTTCTGGGCCTTATTCTAAGAAGCTACCTGGAGCAAAAGTCCTAACAAAAGGAAAAGACCTATCTAAGGTCCGGAGGGGGGGGAACTCTCCCATCGTCGTGGCGTCTGGCCTTGGGGCCGTCCATCCTGCCACTATAGCCCCGGCGACCCAATCAAAGAAGTTTCGGACAGATGCTCCAACTCCGATTGCTGTGGCTCGAAGAAACTCGGGAAGCATCGAGGGAGGAGCGCTCCAATCACCCAAGCTCCTGCTCGTCGGTGCTCTACAAGGGCCACCGCCGCTGCTATCTCCAGGGCTGTGAGACCCCAGGCCCAGACGTCTGCTGCCTCTGGGATGATGAAGACTTGTGTGTCAAGGAAGAATGCGGCCCCTTTGACCGAAGCCAACGCTGAGCCGGAGCTGTCCTCTAGGCTGATTTCGACCCCGAGCGCCTCTAAAAGGCCTCATGGACTTTTTTTTAGAAGAAACAGTTGGAAAGCCCTACTATAGGAAATATATTATCAAGAAGATAATGAAAAAAATTTACAAATGAAAAACAAAATCAGAACAAAAGAAAATTACAAAAGATCAATTCATCTGCTTAAACCAAATTCTTTAGCTGGTTTAATTCTGAATAAAATAATTATCCCATAACAAGTTAGTCCAAGGAATATCCTTTTGATTGAATAACTTATATAAGAACTTAATTAATAGAGCCAAGTTTTGAACTCTAAGGTTCAACATCCCTAAACCTCCATCTTTTTTAGATCTGCAAACTCTAGACCAAACAACTAAACAATTACCTCCAACACATGAAGCTTGGCCTTTCCATAAGAAGGATCTTCTAATTTTATCAATTCTATCATTATCTTCTCCAGCATTTTTAAAGTGCTCATAAAAACATTGGCAAAGAAGATAATACCAAATTTAGTAAAGTTAATCTTCCTCTTAGAGAAAGGAATAAAAGATGCCACCCCATAAGCCTTTTCTCAATTCTATTAATCATTCCTTCAAATTCTGTCACTTTTGGCCATGAAGTTCCACTAGGCAGCCCTAAATAAGTGAAAGGAAAAGAGCCCAATTTACAACCAAGAATCCCGGCTAAATTGACCACTGTATCATGAGCATAGTGCACTGGAACTAAAAAAGATTTTTCAAAGTTCACTTTCAGTCTTGTTGAAGATGCAAAAGATTGCAAGAGGACTTTTAACAAGAAAATTTCTTTAAAAGAAGCTATTAGAATTATAAGAGTGTCATCTTCATACTGAATGATGGGAAAATCTTGACAATATAAGTTAGCAATTGGAAGTTCCAGGATACCCTTTCTTTTAGCAAGATTCAAAATACTTTGCATAAGATCTGCCACCAGAACAAAAAGCAATGGAGAGAGAGGACCTCGTTGTCTAACACCTCTTTTGTGATGAATAATTTTCCCAAGAACATTGTTTAGAAGGATGTTGGAAGATCCTATTTGCAGTATTGATGAAATCCAATTCAGCCATTGTTACCAAATCCTCTAGCTTTCATGACTGCCAGGATTGAGTTATGCTCAATTGTATCAAAAGCTTTCTCAAAATCTAATTTGAGCAACACTATTGGATATTTTTTCACTTTACAAATATGTAAATATTCAAAAGGCCAAGCCAAGCAATCTTGAATAGAACAGCTTTGAATGAATCCATATTGATTATTATGAATTGTAGTTTTCATAACTTTCTAAAGTCTAGAGGCAAGGATCTTTGTAATTAATTTGATGACACTATTAACAAGTGAAATCGGCCAAAAATCATTAACCTTCAGAGCTTCATCCTTTTACGGCAAAAGAATAATTCACGAGGAATTTAATCTTGATAAATCCACTGATCCTTCATAAAAAAGCTAAAAAAGTTTATAAAAGTCTGACTTAATGATCTCCCAACAAGATTTATAGAATTGACCATTGAAACCAACTGGTCCTGGACTTTTATTAATAGGCATTTGACGAATAACCATGTCAATTTCATCTGGAAGAATAGGATTTTCCAACTGAGATAAATCACTCTTAAAGTCTTGAAGCAATTCGTCCAAATTAAAACCAACATTAGTAAAATTTGAAGCACCAAGTTTAATTTTGAAAGAAGACCACGAATGCTCAGCCATTTCCTGATGTATATGTAAGACACAATTAGAATTATTCTTTAGAGTGGTAATAAAATTATTTCTGAAATTTTTTGAAGCCATTGAATGGAAAAATTTAGTATTCTCATCACCAAGTTTAGCCCACCTAAATTTTCCTCTCTGCCTCCAATATTCATTATCAGCTTTCAACAAATGTTTCAAATGAGAATTTAGAATAATTCTAAAGTTAAATTCCAAAGCGCATAGAGCTCTTTGTTCCTCCAAACTAGCTAACAAGGCTAAAACCAAATTGGAGTTATGAATCCAAATTTTCAATTGATGAGTTTTGCTACTCCAAGATTTTAAAGCTTTGCAAAGTGCTTTGAATTTGCTAATAATTAACTTTGCTATATTGTCTTCACAATCATCAGAATTCCAGACTTCAGAATTAATTTCTTTAAAACCTGACCATCTTACCCAATGATCTTCAAATCTGAAAATATGTCCCAAGGGCATATTAGAATTAATTCTCAAAACACATGCCACATGGTCCAATGTTAATTTTCTTAGAATAGAAACTGAAGAATTCGGAAAAGCTTTTCCATAAGAGGATTAATTTGCATGTTTGACCAGGTATATTTCCTCCCTTTAAAAGGTATCTCTTCAAGTTGAAGATGGTTAATAGTTGAATTAAACCCATCCATTTCTCTTAAGTTAACCCTTCCTAACTTCTATCAGAAGTTGATCTCATAAGATTGAAGCCACCCATGACTAACTAGTCAAGATGAGCCGGCATTGAGATATTTCAGAACCATTGAAGAAATTCTTGTTTGCCTTCAGGGGTACAAGGAGCATAAATATTAGTTATAACCCAAGTCAATCCAGAAAATTTGTGAAATAATTCTACTATAAAAGAGAACTTGTTTTTGTAGACTTCAAATTCTTTGGTCGAAAGTCCAAGAGGATATAGAATTATGAACACAAAAAATTCTTTGGTCGAAAGTCCAAGAGGATATAGAATTATGAACACAAAACACCTTCTCCAGCTTCCAAGAAGAAAAAGATATTGAACCGTTAACCAAAACATTTACAACAGAGCCATCTGAAGAATCAGAAATTTCAGAGAAAGATAGAGAACCAATTGAATCTTTCATTTCTGCATTCTAGGGAGGCCAGCCTTGATCTTCTTGATTCTGTGGAACTAGAGCATCCCAGATAGGGTCTTCTTCTATGTCACCATTATCATCAGGGTTATCCTCATCATTGTCCCCATCCTCGTTGTCACCCTCATTTCGATCAACATTATCATTTTGATGTTCAATGTCATCATTACTCCTGGGTGAAAGTTTGTAGGATCATCTTTATCTCCATTCTGAGCTCCTGTATGATGCACATAGCAAATGACTACTTAAACTATCCAGCTAAGCCCTAAATTCTCATCTGGTTCAGTAATTACCAGAATGTGAGGGATATCAACCAAATCTGTAACAAGGCATTTAATCATGACATGAGACCGATCGCCATTTAGTTGATATCCATTGTCCCATTCTTTTAATTGACCAAAAGTGGACACTGCTTTGGGAAGATTATGAACAAACCAAAAATCCAGAGGAAAATTGAGTAACATGAGCCAGACAATATGATTGAAGCTCTTCTTTCTCAAGTTAGGCCCTTCATTGTGCCGAGAGAGGAACAAAAGGAAGTCTTCTGTAATATAGAGACCTTCATCAAGCATACTATCTCTATCCAGGGTAGAAGCAAAATGCACCATTGCTAAAACCAGGCCTAAAGCGGATGGAGAAATGTGAACTTGCATTCCTCTCTCATTTTGAAAGTAGTTAGCTACCAGTTGATGAGGATTAATAGTTTCTGGAGCGAGCGAAGCCAATACCATATCTTCATTAGCTTCATTCCTTAACACAATGCACCTTGTCCTAAGAGGTCTCTCTGGAACAATAATCTCCTCTAGGCCATTTCACAGAAATGGATAGGATCAACCCAATAATTAGCCATTATCAAAGGAGAAGAAAAATCAAGACTCAAAGAAGGTTCTGCTACAATGGCACCCGAGGGAGAAGAGGTAGAGACTGGAGGCAAGGAAGGAGGCGAAACGACTCCAATAGATTTAAATTCCTCGAAGAAATAGTGAAAATTATTACCAAGAATGGCTTTCTTTCGCCCATCACATTTGCTGTCAGCAGAGTACTTCGAAATCCCAAATGAGTAATCAATATTAAGTCCACTAACTTGCTTCAAAGCATGCAAGCCTATTGGCTTCTTAGAAAAAGGGCAAGTGAGAAGGCATCCTTTCATTTGAATTATAGACAGCTAAGATTTCTTTTGTAACAGAATCTACGGATATGACCATAATTGAAGCAACAATTACACCTTACTAAAGAGCTACAATTTTTTTCAAAAATGACCCAGAGAAAGACAGTTGAAGCAAGTAAAATCCAACTTAGCTTTAGGAACCTCCTCACTAGGAACCTTCTTCAAATCATTAGAATGAGATAATTTTTCCTTCCACTTCAAAAGAGAGTGACGTTTAGACTTTTTCTTGACTAAGATCCATTCCTTATCTTGTTCGATCAACTAGTTAGTATACACCCATTTCCAATTGGGACCTCCATCTCTCCATAGAGAAAAGACCAGAGAAAAATTTTCATGACTAATATTCCAAGATTTAAGAATCTTAAAGCCCACCTTCTTACTAGCAATTGAGAATTGAAAACCAAATTCAGAAATTTGAACAACCTTGAAAAGCTCAGCTAGAATGTCCCCAATAACCTTCTCTGTTGGTCGAAAAGCCAATCGGCAAATAAAGAGAAGATGAAATTCTCTGGCATATCTAAACCCATTAAAAGTAATACTAGACTGAGTGCAAGACCAAACTTCTTGTTCAAAAATTGAACCAATACTGCCATCTAAACAAATAGGATCAAACAAGATTAAGTAGAGAAAGACCTAAAACTAGAAAAGCCTTGATACTTGTGCTACCAGAAACAATTACAAGCACAAATATCGACCACAACTACAACCGAATCTCTACTTTCAACCACAAGTAGACACATAATGACCAAGGAAATCACAACTGACGACCACAAGCACAAATCGACTAGAACTCCAATCGAAACTCCACTTACGACCATGAACAAACTGGTCGACAGAGATCTCAATAGAAGCCCCTCCAAAAGTGACCACGATCAAATTGGTCGAAAAAGATCTCAATAGAAGCCCCTCCAGAAGAAGAACAAGAACAAGAACAAATCAATCAGAACGAAAATAAGGAAATAGATCTC
This sequence comes from Pharus latifolius, assembly GCA_019359835.1. Lineage (NCBI taxonomy): Eukaryota > Viridiplantae > Streptophyta > Magnoliopsida > Poales > Poaceae > Pharus > Pharus latifolius. The sequence continues at coordinate 51,935,360 of CM033320.1, read as the reverse complement.
TGAATCAAAATAGCGCCAATCCTCTTTCCATCAACCACAGGAAAAAATGGACAAGGCTAGAGTGAATCTTGATCAGAAAAGAAATGAAACCACCAAAGGGACAAACTGAGAACAAACTCCCTCCATTAGAAACGCATCCTCCTCAAGACGCTTGGAGATGCTCATCATCAAACAAATCCTATCACCAGCAACAAAAGGATGCCAAGCGACGAAGGAACACCACAATCGCTCGGCACAAGAACAGAACAAAAGTCGAGCAAAACGGGGACAAAATCGAAGACGAGAGAAAACAAAGAACAAACTCCCTCCAAAAGGAACACATCCTCCACAAGACGCTTGGAGATGGAAACACAGGGAGGTCATCATCAATCAAAGCAGAACACAAATGACAAAGGAATGCCATGATTGCCTGGCTCCTCCAACGAAAACTTTTTGAAAACACCTTGGCATTGCCCCATGAACTTTCTTCCCCACGGCAACCAGGGCCCGAGCCCCAGAGACCTCCGACTCCCGGAGGGCTTCCCATTGCACCTTTAGCTCCCTTCGGAGCCGGGCGTTGGCGTCTTCCGAGGCCACCAGCTAGGCTTGAACCTTCGCCAACTCCCTGAGTTCTTTCTCCTTCTCGAAGAGCTCTCAGGAAACATCCTCGTGGGCCACCCGGGCGTCCTCAATGAGCCTTCCCCGAAGGCCCCGGGCAAGGGCGATGATCTCCCCATAGCACTCCACGATGGTCCCTTGCTGGACGTATGCTCGAACCTTCGGGGTGAGGACCTCCAAGGTGAATTGTCGCGATTTGCTTGAGGAGAATAGGGGCGTCTCCCTCCCGAGGGCTTCGTAGTCGCCGTCCTCCCAGGGATCCCTCCTCCCATCTCCCGGAGTGATCTCCCCAAACCTCTTCCCCGCTGGTTCAGTTCCCCCGGCAACATCCCCCTCCGGAAGTCCATCTTCTATGGAACCGGACGTCAGCTCCACCTCTGGGATGTAGCCCTTGGGAAGGAAGAAAAGTCCCTTACCTTTCCTGGGTCTGGGAGGCACCGCTGCTTCCGAGGACTTGGCCATCGATGGATCCACCTCGGGGACCAAGAGAGAATCAAACTGGGGACGGGCGTCCGCCCCCCGAAAGTACACTACCGGGCAGCTTTGCCCCGTAGGAGGAGAATCCTACGAGAGAGCGCGCACCAGGGAAGGGGTCAGAGTGTAATTCGCCGAGTTGGACCCCTCCACCTCGCCGGCGTCTTTCTCTTCGAGGCAACCCAGCTCACCTAAGACATCGAGTTGGGCCACCAACTTCACTGTGTCCCCCGGGCTCCCGAAGAGCTCCTTCTCTGAGGTGAGTTGCCTCCCTGGCTGGGGGAGTTGCCTCAGCCTTTGTTAGGGTGGGGGCAGATGCCTTTGCCAGCGTTGCGCCCGTGACCTTTGGGGCTGGTGTTGGGGGCTTCACCGGAGCCCTCCCAGAGTCATCCCTGAGAGCTTGTTGCGCCATGGCGCATTTAGGCTCCGATCCGCGAGGTGCGTCCTTCCCCCGCTTGTGTGCATCGGCGGTTGGGAGAGGCATCCCGGGCAGCAACCTCAGGTCGAACGAATTCGCCACGATGTTTTGAGGGGTCCCCGATGACTCGCAGGACTCGCGCGTGCTCATCTCTGTAATACCTCCCGAGAAGGTTCTCTTCCTTCTCCCGGGAGGCATCGTAGGACCAGACTATAAAGGAAGAAAGTTAGACAACACAACGAAGGAATGCCACCGAAGCTAGAGTTCTGAAGGCTTACGCTTGGCCACCGGTAGCCGCGGAGGCCTGTGCCCAGGGCATAGCCTGATTCCCCTCCAGCTGCATTAGAAGGGGGCTATCTAGAGAAGAGCCAACTCCTCCACCAAGTCCAGCATACTCCTTCGGGCCTATACCTCTGACATCTTGGCGATAAGTGCTATTCGTCATCCATCTAAATGGGCACCCAGGGGCCCGAGGACTGGGACTAGCTCGAGGGCTCCGAAAAATATACTATCTTTGGGTCTCTCACCCAGAGGTAGAACCACCTCCAGAGCCAATCCCCCCAGTGGTCCCAAGAGGATGTCACCGGGTACTCATCTACCCGGGACGGCAATAGCTGGATCATCATTCAGCAAAAGGCGGACTTCGGTCCATTCTTCACGACCGGGGAGCCCCTCACCAAGGGCTCGTGAAGTTCTGGAGCAACCGGAGGTTCAGCTCCTCCCCGGTCGCTATCTTGCACAACCACACGAACAAGCCCATCCGGACGAGGGTGTTCGCAGTGAGGTTGTTCTGGGTCACCTGGTACTCCAGAAGAAACTCCTGGAGCATTGGATGCACCAGGAGCCAGAAGCCAGCTTGGACAAAGGCCACAAACACGACTACCTCCCCATCTTGGGGGCTGGGATTCACCTCCTCTCGGGGATCTGGATGTCGCCATCCGCGAGTATATTTCAGGAGAGCAGGGACTTGAGGTCCTCAAATGTGAACTCAGTGGCCTCGAGGAAGTTCGAGGTGACCTCCTCTAGGGCTAATTCCAAGGCTTTCCCATGGCCTCTCAGAGCCATCTCGCGGATTCTTAGGTATCTGGAAAGCAAAGACATCGAGAGAGGTGGCTAACTGGGGGCTTAGGTCTCCGGGAGAGCACCGAAACTACCGAAAGAAGAATTCAATTTAAGGGTTCGTAATTAACCTCCCGAATGCGACATGCAATTTATAGAAGAAGGGAAGTCCTTGTATGGCTGCCACGTTGCACCTAGGGGAATCTGGATTGTTGAAATTGAAATAATGCCTAGGAAGTTGAAACACCATGCTCTCCAAGGAGTATTATCCCAAGGAAGAAGGCGTCGAAACTTTCCGAGCAGAGTTTTGTTCCCCAGAAAAGAAGATTGTCGCCGGAAGCAAATCGATGTTCCTAGAGGACTTCAAGACATACCCTCCGGCGACAAGACGTGCCCTCGGGGGCATGGGGGCTACTGTTGGGGGAACTCCCACTCCTCTGTGTCACAACCTCTCGGTGAGGACCCCAGGGCTCTGGGCCCTAGGTCCCCAGGAAGGTCGCGTGCCTCCGGGCTCCAAGTCTCTGAGTGGTTCCCGATGAGGACCCGGGGCTCCGGACCCTGGGTCCCGAGAAGGTCTGATGCCTCTCCAAGTGGTTTCCGGTGAGGACCCCGAGGTTTTGGGCCCCAAGTCCCTGGGAAGGTCCTATACCTCCGGGCTCCAAGTCTCTGAGTGGTCCTAACCCTCAGTTGCGGGCCCTGGGTCCCTAGGTCCCACACCTCTCTGAGTGGTTCCCGGTGAGGACCCAGGGTTCCGGGTCCCATGTCCCTGGAAAGGTCGCACGCGCCTACAGACTACAAGTCTCTAAATGGTTCCCGGTAAGGGCCCTAGTGCTCTGGGCCCTGGGTCCCAAGGAAGGTCCCATGCCTCCTTGAGTGGTTCCTAGTGAGGAATCCAGGGCTCCAGGTCGTGGGTCCCTAGGAAGGTCGCACGGCTCCAGGCTCTAAGTCTACGAGTGGTTTTCAATTAGGACTCCAGGGTTTTAGGCCCTAGGTCCTTAGGAAGGTCCCATGCCTCTCTGAGTGTTTCTCGGTGACAACCCTAGGGCTCTGGTGCCTGGGCCCTGGATCCCTGGGAAGGTCCCACACCTCTAGGCTCTAAGTGTCCTAGTGGTTCTAGGTGAGGGCCCCTGGGCTCTGGACCTTGGATCCTTGAGAAGGTCCCATGCGTCCAGACTCCAAGTCTCCGAGTGGTTCCCAGTGAGGACCCCAGGGCTCTAGGCCATGGGTCCCTAGGAAGGTCCGACACCTCTCTGAGTGGTTTCCAATAAAGACTCTTGGGCTCTGAGCCCCGGATCCCTCGGAAGGTCCCAGGCCCCAGACTTAAAATCTCCGATGGTTTCCGATGAGTACGTCGGGTATCTAGGCTCAGGGTCCTTGGGAAGGTCCAATGCTTCGACAAGTGGTTCCCAGTAAGATCCTTGGAGTTCTGAGCCCAAGGTCTCTAATAAGGTCCTAGGTCTCTGGACCCAAGTGTCCAGGTTGTTCTCAGAGAAGGCTCTAGGTCCCAACCCTCTAGAAGGGACCTAGGCACCTCGGGAATCAAAGTGGACACATATCGAAGATCCGAGCCTTACATCATACAAAAGGATCACTACGCTCTCGATCTGACGATTGCAACCAGAATAGTTTAGTAATTTATGTTTTTTTGAGTCTATATATAATCTTGTTCTAATACACAAAACAATAGGAGCATGAAGAAGCTCTCTCCCCACGAGAGAGCTTCCCTCCCCAAATTATGCCAGGGGCACATGGAGAGGATCAGGATCCCCACTGGGACCTGAATATGTATAAATCTTTCGTATCACTTTTTATAATTGCACAACACGGGGAATCTGTTGCAAGGTCAGTTTGCATGTGTTCCACGACAATAATAATATTAAATTGTTTGTAATGATTAGGTAATCTAGCAAGCGTGATTACACCTTTAACACTCAATTAATAGTTTGCACGGGTTATATTTTGAGCACGTGGCAAAGAGAGCCAGAAATGGACACCCCGCGAAAATTGAGCAACACCAACGCAACCAGAGGAGCAACGCGCGCCATTCATGGCGTCGGTCGTCGGAGAACGTGTGGAGGAGACGGCCCCGCGCGCCCAAAAATAGGATACCTACACCTTTTTTTACGCAGCTTCTGTGTACCATGTTGATGCCCAACCACGCTATGGCGTCCAAGCTCTTGCTCCCTCTCCTGCTCCTCGCCGCCGGCGCCGCCACGCCGGCGCTGGCCTTCTTCGACATCTTGCAGACGCTGTACGACAAGTCCCAGTACGCCGCCTTCAGCCAGCTCCTCATGGATACGCAGCTGGCCGACGACATCAACCGGCAGAGGGCCGTCACGGTGCTCGTCGTGTCCGACGCCGCCGTGCGGCCCTTCTCGTCGCTGTCGCTCGACGCGTTGCGGCAGGCGCTCTCCAACCACGTCGTGCTCAACTACTTCGACCCCATCAAGCTCGACGAGATGCAGAACCGGACGGCCATCCTCGGCACGCTGCTCTCCGCCACTGACCACCGCCTCGGCCTCATCAACTACACCAAGCACGACGACGGCCAGATGTACTTCGGCACCCCCGGCGCGCCCTGCGCCTCCAAGCTCATCAAGGTCATCGCCGCCCGGCCGTACAGCTTCTCCGTCATGGAGGTCAGCGAGGCCATACTACCGCCCAACATCGCCGCAGCCTCGGCCGGTGCAGCGGTGAAGCCGTTCTCGGACACGCCGGGGTTGGCGGCGGCGGAGGATGTGGTGGCGTTCACGCCGTCGGAGGCTCCAAGCGAAGTCCCTTACTAATACGAAAATGACATTAATTACACTGGCATTTCACTAATTTGATTAGATAATATTTTCTTTGTATGTACTGTAATCTAATGCAACAGTGCATGCTGTAATATTTAATTTATAACATTTTGCCTTCCACTAACTTTGCTATTATTCATTTTGTCTCTTGTTAGTTGTGTCACGTCATCATTTTTCCTGGGCCGTTCAATCTGTTTCGTTGACGACTGTGATCGTGCCACCTGGATGGGTTGTTGGCTTGTGCATCCACCCTTCCTGAGTCAGCCACGTCATTCTTTTTCCCTGTTCGTTCAATCATTTGTTTTGACGTCTACGATTAGGTAAGCTGCACGATGCTGCTTTCGGATTGGTCTGCGTTGTCTTCTTCAGGCTGGTTGTTCGATCACTTGGTTTGATGGTGTGGATTTCGATGCGTGCATAGGTGGGTGGCTTCCGCGGCAATCTTCCCTCCAATTACCAACGTGTGTCCCTTGGATTTCCTCGTTGATATTATTGTCGTGGTCGCCTTGCCTTCGTCCCCTTTGTGGTTTCCTTTGTTTTTCCTGCTTGTTGCGTTTGTGGGTGCATGTGCCTCGCTATTGTGCCCAATTGCTATCCCGCCCAACTGGCCGAGCTGCTTTGCTTGCGGCTGGTTCCGCCTTCGATGCCTTCCGTCGTTGCTGCCTTGTGCGTTGCCCGTTGGTGCGATTACCCGTCCCTTGTGGTGCATTCTTCAGCTACCCCTTTGCCGTGCCGCACTCATGCAAGCCGCCGCTCTTGACTTTTCTACTTTTTCCTGCTGTGTGTTCTCTGATGCTGACCAGTGTTTTTGTTGCAGTTTTGTTGCCATTATCTCGGCAGTGTTTCCCCTCTCATTGTCTCGGTGGCCTTAGCTCGGTTCTTCATCTGCTGCTCAGGTGAGCCTTCTATGTTTTGTCAATCTATCCCTTTTGCTGCCCCTCTCCGTGGAGGCTTCATTGGGTTATTTTCATTGCCTTTTGTCTTTTTTTGTTTTGCCTATTCCTCAGCTGCCATTGACCAGAAAATCATGCTTCCGACAGTCCAAGTGTGTAACATTTTTTTTGCTCCATGCATGCCAACCATATTCTCCGACTTTGTTTATCCATCATCAAAGATTTCATCCGCTCTACCATAGCGTAGCCAGTTTATCGTTATGTCTGTGGTGCACATGCCGTACATTGCGGATCATGTTGATGTCTCCAACTGGCAGCGCTTTATTTTTTGTATCTAAAATATGTTTCCTATAAAAACTATGAAGCATAGTCACAACATAGGACCATCCGACACCGTCTGTAGACATGTATGCAACACTAACCTGCCATAACTACATCATGTCCATATGCTCATACATATGTATGATATGGCAGCGCCCTTCAAAACTGTACATATCTCTTCCTGTACACACCTACGACTTACAACCATTTTACCATCCTGCTTCCTATTATCACATCCCATTCTATCAAACCATTATCAGCTTCACTGTTGCTTACCCAATTAACCTTCTGTTGCTTATGTCCCTCATCTTCGACAGCAATTTTTCCCCCGCATTGGATACACTTCATGAAAAAACTACTATTGTACAAACACTTCTCGTAAATTTTTTTACTGTCAACCATTGTACCAACACGTCTTATGTTGATCCAACCGGTTTTGAATTGAACGACAATGACCAGATCTTGTCCTGATACGACTAGTTTTGAACTGAACGACTACAGACAAGACTTGTGCTGATACGAACAGTTTTCAACTATTTGACCATCCCCAGGTCTTGTACTGATACGACCAGTTTTGAATTTATACGACCATAAACAGGCCTTCTATTGATTCAACCAGTTTTCCCTTTCCTGCAACGATCAGTTCTTTTACTGTCGCCACCACGACCAAATTTCTGTTTTACTATTTCAATAACTTCTTTTACTGGTGCGACCACGATTTTTATAGTCCCGACCAGGTTTATCTTTTACCGATTCGATCGATTGTTTTACTGATGCGACCAAGATTTTTACTGTCACAACTGATAATTACTGTCACAACCAACTTTTTGTTTTACTGATTCGATCAGCTCTTTTATTGCAGATCTTGTCCTGATACGACCGGTTTTGAACTGAATGACGATGAATAAGGCTAGTGCTGATACGATCAATTTTCAACTGGACAACCATGGCCAGCTCTTGTCCTAATATGACCAGTTTTGAACATACTGATGCAACCAGTTTTCCCTGTCCTGAAACGGTCAATTCTTTTACTATCGCACCCACGACAAAAATTCTCTTTTGTTGATTCGATCAGTTCTTTTACTAGTGCGACCAAGATTTTTACCATCCTGATCAAGTTTATTTTTTATTGATTTGATCGTTTTTTTTTACTAATGTGTCCAAGATTTTTATTGTCACGACCAATTTTTTTACTGTCACCACCAAATTTCTGTTTTTCTGATTCGATTAAGTCTTTCATTGGTGCGACCAATATATTTACTGTCCCAAACCAAGTTTACCCTTTACTAATTCGATCAGTTCTTTTACTGCTGCGACCAATATTTTTACTAGCACAACCAAGTTTCTGTTTTACTGATTCCATCAATTCTTTTTATTGCTACGACCAGGATTTTTACTGTTGTGACCAAATTTGTGTGCTGGCCGAACATTGTCCGCTACCATCAGACTTTGACTTGCCATATCAGACAAGTTGTGACCCCACACATTCATTTCTCTTTGCTGAATTGGTGCACAATTTTTATCTCTGAAACTCACACTCACAAGTGTTCTACTGATACAACCAGTTTTGAAATGAGCGACCAGGAACAGGTCTTTGACTCATACGACCAGTTTTGGCTTTACTAAAACGATCAATGCTTTTATCGTTACTACCAAGATTTTTTGTTGTCACGACCAAGTGTCTGTTTACTAATTCGATCAACTCTTTTACTAATGCGACTTATATATTCGCTGTGACAACCAAGTCTATGTTTTACTGATTCGATCAGTTCTTTTACCGGTGCGACCAAGATTTTTTACTCTCACCACCAAGTTTCTGTATTAGGCGGACATTGTCCGGTAACATCAGACTTTGTCTGATCATATCAGTCGACTTGTCGCCGGGCAGACTCATTTTTCCGTGGTGAACTAGCGCACAATTTTTATCTCTGAAACTTACAGTCTGCTCTAATTACCTCCTAGACTCTATAAATATGCACTTGAGCTTTAAATCATAACATAGATCAGTACGAGACCTGGTCATAGTTGTTCAGTTCAAAGCTGGTCGTATCAACAGAAGGTCTATTCGTGGTCATCCAATTCAAAAAATGGACGTATCAGTATAAGTCTTGTTCATGGTTATTCAGTTATAAACTGGTCGGATCAAAACAAGGCCTGGTCATAGTCCTACAGTTCAAATCTGGTCGAATCAACGCAACACCTGGTCATAATCGTTCAGTTGTACGTATAATACCTTATCATTTACAAATCTATTTCCTCAATACCCGTGGCAAAACATGACCACCTAGTTTTGTTTGTTACAATGTCACTATATAGCATGCTATCGACCATACACAGTCTCCATATCACTAGAAAAGAGTATATCTTTTTATCTATCATTAACAAAATTGGTTTTTTTCTATTTACCACTTAAACATGAGTGCTATTTTATATTTGCCATCATCTTTTTGTCAACTATTCATTAACAGAAAAAATGATATTTTTAGCCTTATAAAGGTATAATTTGGGGGGATTTCTATCTATGCCACTGGTAAAAGTAGAAATTTGAAATATTCCATCGAAAAAGACTAATTGGTCTTATGCCACTAGAATCCCAAAAACTTTCGAAAAATACCATTCTAAATAGGTCAAAATAGTTGACTTAGGTGAAACTTACTATTTTACCCTCAAACTCAAACAATAATGATGGCATGCGTGTAGTGCGCGGTGACGACGGTAATGGCTAGCACAACTGCTCATCATATAAGCAATACCTTATTCATATTTGATGAAATACTTCAATAAAATTAGTGTCAAATATGTATAAAGAAAGAGTGGTAGGGGTATTCTTGCCAGTTTTTAAAAAAATTAAGTTAAGAATGTTATTTTTCAAAAGATTTTGGGATTCCAGTGACATGAGACCAATCAGTTTTTTTCATAGTATAGATCTCGAATTTCCACTTTCGTCGATGTCACAGAGTCAAATTTTCCTATACTTTTTTTACCTCTGTAGAGATCTATTTACAGATGAAATATATTTTTGATGTAAGAATATTGTTTGTCTAAAATACGAGATTTTTTTATAATCTTACATAGATATGTTTGCTCCATTTATAAGAGTAAAAATATCACCTAACAAAGATAAAAATGCTATTTCATTCATTGACTAGTGGTTGATCAAGAGGTGATGACAAATACAAAAAAACAATTTCATGTTTTGATGATAGATAAGAAAGAATCAATATTTTAATGATAGATATAAAAATATACATTTTTTAGTGATAAAGTTGAAATTTTCCCAAAGGCAAGGCGGTCATCGAAACCATCATCAATCGTGATGTTTTCCGTTTTAATATTGGGTGATTTAGCTTCAAAGTACCACAAAAGTCAGAATTTTTCATATGGAAAACATGTATTAAAATAATAATCTAACAAAAACACAGAAGAAAAGAAAATTACAAAAATGACCACAGTCGCCAACCCGAGTGGCGACTGTATGTGGGAAGCCCTAAATCACCAGCCCGACTGGCAACTTACGGCCACATCGTCAGTCACCACTGTAAGTCGCCATCTAGGTTGGCGACTTAGGGCTGCCCACCTTTTTTGTTGTTTCAAATCAATCAGCTGTTTTGCAAATAAATTTATTTGTAAAATAACCTTTTTTGTTTTGTGTTGTTTTTAAAATAACCGGTGTGGTTTTCATTGTTTCAAAAATAACCTATGTGGTTTTTGTTGTTTCTAAAACAGCCTACAAGGGTACTTTTTATGTATGAATAACCCAAATAAAAAGAATAATTGCAGGTAAAACATAAAAAGACATGTTGAACCACCTTAGCCCGCCCAGTCAGGGAGAAAAAGAGCCGTGATGGGTTCGGTTGATTGATTCGTATGTTTCGTGGTTGATTTAATTTGTCGGGTTATGAAAAGTAAGAACTGAATGTAAAAAAGACTGAAAAGTAGAAAGGCTGAATCGTAGAAAAACCATGTTTCATACATACATGCAAACAAAAATCATGTTTTATTCAGAGAGTAAGAAATTTGAAAAAAACTAATGTCGCCCCCTCTTCGGGCGACGAGGCCGATCCCACTGAAACGGGGAGGGTGATAAGGTGGTGCGTCCCTGCAACGTCCTCTGTAAAGGCTGTCGATGGGGTGGTGGTTGGGCGCTCGCCCGATCGAGGCCTGTATCAGGAGGGTCCTGCGACGGCGGAGGCGCATCACCAAGCTGTGCAGACGCTAACTGATGTTGGCTCTAGTGGGTGTCGTCTCCCCTCTACAACATGCCAGCGTAGTCCGCGTACGCAGGGTCGAGGACCACGTCCAGGTCGGCATGGACGGACTGAGACGGAATGCAGGGCGGGCGCTACTAGACGGTGCGGATGGAGCAGACGAGGACGTACCGGTGTGCTCGTGCTCCGTATGCTGCGACGTGGTGACGTACTCGTCGTCCAGGTCGAACGTGATGTCGAACCCCAAGCTGGAATCGGAGCTGGAAGGTCGCGTAGGGGTACCCTCAGAGATCCGTACACCACCACACGACGCCACGTCCATGTGAGGTGGAACACCTAAACGGTAAGAGCGGGTGGGGGCGCACCGAAATAAATCGGGGCGTCGATGGCCATACTTGAGGGCTCGGCTGCGTCAGGCGGATGAGCGGCCGGTTGTGACGGTGTCTGAATGGGAGGGGCCCTTGGTGAAGGAGGTGCAACAAATGTCGAGGAAGTGGCGGAACTCTCTCGCAACAGCTGGGTTGTGACTCGATGAATGAAGGCGATGGACTTCTTGTACTCCTCGGGCGTGATAGGTGGACGTGCTGCCTCCCGATGGAGTAGCGGCCGCGTGGTGGAGATAATCGCATGGAGGCCGTCAACCTACAAGACCACAACTCAATGGTAGGCAGAAATAACAATAACAAGCAGGAAATGGAGTATTTGTGCGTACCTGGCGATGCACACGGGATGCGTGGTGTGGATCATATGTCTGCTGCATGCTCGGGGCAGGGATTTTGGCAGGCGTTGGAGCTGGTGGGGCAAGGCGAGCAATGGTGCGAGGGATGTACCATCGGAGGTAGTCGCCGTATGTCCTCGGATCATATGGCCTCTCCTCGCTTATTAGATCTATCCCTACTACCTGCTCCCAGCAGCAAGTGTACGGAGCCTGCCGATCCTCCCAAGTGAAAGCCTTCTTGCCCTTATGGGTTTGCCTGCAGGAAAAACATGTCCATTACAGTTCCAGGGTTAGTATCGACGATTTGTTGTATCAGTCTGGGCACGTAGTTATACGAATCTTAGAAAGATTCAAATAACACCTCAAGACCAAGTTGTTTTGCTTTTCATGCCTTGCCGTACTAAATGCTATATCCGAATGTGTCAGCAATTTGAGCGACAATTTCTTTTGGTGCCATGTCCAGATTTGCATGAAGGTTCGTCAAAATCACATTTGCCACAAAAGCAGATGATATATTTCTGTGGCTCCGTGAGGCTTCTGTAACCGAATAGTCATGTTCGGTGATTCTCGAAACAACAAAGTGCTCACTGTCCTTATACCGGGCAACACGAACATAAAATCTATATCCCTCCACTGTGCACTTCACTGCGTACAGACTCGGATTTGTTCTATCCACCTTGAAAGAGCGACGTAGTGCAATGGACCACATCGCCACGCCTTGCTTGGCCTCCTCCTTGCTTCGGAAATATTGCCCTAAAATTAATCTTTGCTCATCCGATGCCGAGTCCGAACTGCGATCATCGTGGATCCGTGCGTGATCAAAACCACTTGAATCTAACCATTGTTGTGGAGGTCCCATCCCACGATAATCTTCTTCGCTAGACGAATTCGCATAATCTGCGTCCACCTCCAAACCTTCGCTGCCTGAGTATTGCATACTCTCATCTTCACCTTCGTCGGCGTAAGCCTCATCCCCAGGCCAGAAATGCCCACTCACGAATCCTGTGTTCGGGACACCCGCAGAATCCTGTGCCATTGTTGGATCAATGAATGGCTCGGGTATCTCTTCTACCGGTTCGATGTTTAGTACCGTTACATACAGCACGCAGTCATCTGGGCCATGAATGGGATTTAACACTCTTCTAACCAGAGAACCCCAAGACCAGTCGCCTTTAAGTTTACACAATTTCCAATTACCTGTTTCACCAACATGCACCAACTTTTCTATGACAATTTTATGTAAAGATGGGTCGATATTTAGTATGTCCACCACTCGAGTCTTAAGGTCCTCAAAATTAACTGCACTGAGATCATTCAATTCCATGTCTACACGGTAACAACTACATAGGTCATCCCCATGTGGTCCGTTTCTGATTACTTGTTCCCCGTGAAAAACATACACTATTGTTGTTTCTGACATTGTCTATGACAATAAATCAAAATTAATCTTTGCTTTATTTTTCAAATAATCTAATTTGTTATAGGTGCAATTTAATACACAGCTCATCCATAATATTTTATACACATTATATTTATAAATGCACAACATTATACAACAGATCTAAATTAATTTATGTACACATCAAATTTAAGTTAGTTTCGCACAACATATCTAGGTTATCCACAAATTTTTGACAGCACATTCATATTTCCTAAATTATCGGTTCGCTACTTATTAATCTAATTCTTTGTTTAAATATATATCACACCTAAATAACAGATCTACGCTTGCATAGCACATGTATCTCAGATCCACGTATCCTACAACATATCTAAATCATTAACACGTTTTCCATGAATTTCTACAGTAGATCTATATTCTAAACTAAATTTCTAAAGCAAATATGTATTTAAAACTAATTTCTAAAGCATATATGTATTTTAAATTTAATTTCAGATATGTATTTAAAACTAATTTCTAAAGCATATCTGTATTTTAAATTTAATTTCTAAAGCAGATATGTATTTAAAACTAATTTCTAAAGCATATCTGTATTTTAAATTTAATTTCTAAAGCAGATATGTATTTAAAACTAATTTCTAAAACAAATATAATTAGAAATTCAAGAAAAATTACGTTTTTTCTTTTCTTCCTCTTTCTTTTCTCTTCTTCTTCCTCTTCTTCTTCTTTTCTTCTTCCCTTTCCTCCTTTTCTCCTTCTCTCCTCTTCTCTTTTCCTCCCTCTCTTTTCCTGCTTTCTAACCAAATGAATTTTTTTTTCACAGCCTTCTCAGTCGCCACCTCTGGTGGTTATATAGGGCCTAAATCGTCAGCCCGGCTGGCGACAGAGGAAGACTTTGTGTTAGTCGCCAACCGGACTGGCGACAGTATGCTAAATGGGCTGAATCGTCACTTAGATTGGCGACTGTGGTTATTTTTGTTATTTTCTTTTCTCCTATATTTTTTGTGAAATTATTATTTTAATACGTGTTTTCCGTACGAAAAATTCGAAAAGTCATATACTTAACAAAATATTAATAGATGTTTTATTGATATATGAGTCCAAATTTATTTGTTAGTATTAATATTTTATTAAAATACGATATTTTGTGCAATGCTTTGAACTAATTTTTTTTTTAATATGAAATTTTGCAGACTGTTTTTCCTAGCTTAAAATGCTGATGAAATCTGTCCCCGGCTCCGCCTGGCTGCCTTCTTCGAGAAGTGCGAAGCATGATCTATTCTCCATTCTTTTTTACTTTGTTTGTTTTTAAATTTTAGTTTTCAAGATATAATTTTAATTATTAATTTTTACAACTATATATAAATAAAAATTATAAAAATAATAGAAATATGAAGTAATTTGATGAAAAATCTACTAATATTATTTTGATATGACTAATCTTAATATTGTTTTATATATTAGTAGTCAAAATTTAAAAAATTTGACTTTTATATATATATATATATATATATATAAAGTAAAAAAAAATAGAGTATATGTTATTTTGGAAATTTGTGCCCCTGCATCTTGGTTGCGCTATCAATCTGCCTCTTCCGTCAAGTTTATTGTTAATTATCATCAATTATGACGGAATCAACATATAAAATGCATGCAAGGTGTCTAGTATGTTCATACCTATTCCGTGTGTTGCTGGATTATGATGCAGTGTCAGTCTTATTTGAGCCCACCTGACGCGAATAGCACGGTAGGGGAATGTGAGCGTGTCGTGTGGAAAGTGGAAATGCTACCAAGTGGGCTCAAATACGCCTGAAATGGCATCGCTAATCAAGCAGGGTAAGGATATGGCCATATAGGAGGCCAGTAGTATGTAGACATGCACTCCAAACGATAAACATCCCAGGCTGCTCTGACAGATGGGTTAAACTCCTTGGAAACATCTAAAACACTAATTAACCGCAATCTGAAAATTCTGCAACCGGGGTTGGGGTTTGTTGTAGTTTTTAAATTACACATGGGAAATTCAAATTCTACAAGTTATCTTTTGCGCCAAATATGCTGTTTGGATATATAGGCATGGAAATTTCGGTTTTGATCTATGTCATTTTGAAAGCAAGACACTTGAAGTAGTTAGCAAGAGTTTACCTAATCCATAACCCTCACACCGTCTACATTAATTACTTATTCAATAAGGCTGTGCTGTTGTTGTAAAACTGGGTGTATTAATTAACTATTACTAATGGTCAACTCGTATTTGCACGGACTAACTTGTATATTCCGTAATTTCAAAAATTCAATGAACTTTCTATTATTTTGGATTTCCAATTTTATTTTAAATTTTAAATTTCAATTTCATTAGAAATTAAAAATTCACAATTCTGAATTTTAATTTGGAAATTCAAAATTTTAAATTTAAATTTAATTTTTTAGTTTTCAAATTTTAAATTGACTAGTTCGTATGCATTAGAATTGTTAATTTATGTATATTAGAGTTAATTTGTCTTGTAGACATGTATTAGTTGTTATAAGTTAGCACCATTATATGGACGGATTAGATACTCTTTCTCTTGGTTAATATGGAAATTGTTCTTTTTTTTCTCCAATTAATGTGGATATTTTTTTATTTTTCTTTGATTAAAATGAGAATTTCTGGAGAGCAAATTTTCTAGTTGTCAAAGAGTGCACTTGCACATACTAGTTTGTTTGGATTTCCTGTTTTAGTTTAAAATAAAAAAGGGTAAGAATCATAGCCAAATTAATAAGAAAATGCATTGAACCATATAAGCCCAAATATGAATATTAATACAAAACTTAAGTGGTACAAATCATAGCGGAATTACAAATTGGATTAGGACTGTAGACCATAAACCATTTGAAGATGAATTGGATTAGTAATTGAAGATCTTAACCTCGGATTCTAATCGCATTAGAGACAACTTTGAACTAAATGAATCGGAATCGCCTTACGAACAGAACGTCTTAAGCAAAATCCTAATCCAATATATTTGGAAACGAAAACATTAAGCAGAGCTCTGCTATCTCTTTGTAAGAGTACATGGAGAATGGATCAAATTACGTAACTTATGAAAAAACAAATTACGTAACAGCTTACTCGTGCGGATGGTTGTTTGTGTGAACTCGATGAGAACGATGATCTTGTCATTGTACGCCTGGTCGCCAGTTGACGACCAGTAATTATTGCACGGCTTACTTAGAAGCAAATAATGCTCGGTCGAAACTATTATCAAATCCACCGAACAAAGTCTGTGCATGTAGATAAAAGCAAAGTGGTCAATTCCTTTCTATGGTCATTCCGATTTAGGTCTTGGAATAGAATGTTGTGGTGCCAAGTCATTCTGGCGTATCATTTCGGATTATAAAAATAAATAAAAAATATAAATTATGTGTATGTATCTCATTTCTTCTCTCAAAATTTTAGTACTTATAGTAAATTCTAAACCCCCTTTTATTTTCTACACGTGGTAAAACAATGTTGGAAATTGTGCAGTGAAAAGATTGGACTGACCTATGGATGTGCGAGTAAAAGGGTGCGGGGCGTACAAAGCACAAGTCCATGTGCTGTCGTCCCTTATTAGACTATGTACAATGGCGGAGTCCGAGATGACGCGTGCTGGTCATATAAGTCACTGGCACGGCTCACTCGACACAGCCAACCGGTGAACGATGTGTGGGCACGTGATTGTCAGGTGACTGCTTATTTGCGGGTGTCACTAAGGTGCGCATCACGTGAAGCGGTTTTATTGGAGCAGAACTCTGACGCTTGCGTACATATTTTGTGAGCCCTGTCAAATATTGTCGATTGTGACACTTCACAACCGCACGCAATAACTAACAAGTGGGGCTTAAATTCCGTGGGCCCGCATGTCATTGATTGGTGGGATGATTTCTACACTTTACGAGGCGAGGACAGTAGGGCCTATGACTGAAACGCGCCCAAAGCACTTCGTTTCTCGTGCGTACAACATTCACACAAAACCCACTCACTGACAGTTAAGGTCAGCAATTGTAGGGCCTACAGGTCAGAGAAAGGGTTGCGGTGAATGGTGAATAATGAACTAAAGACGAGCCTCGCGTCCTGTGTTCATGCGGTTCGACACGCCCTCACTCTATGATTGGTGGGGTCATATTAGGTGAAGCCTACTTGTCAGTTGGTGGTGTGGGTTTCTTAACCTGTGTTGAGGCGAGATTGGTGGGGTCCACAAATGACACAAGCCAGCAACGCCTCGCTTTCGTCGTTCACTTTCTCCACCGATACTCTAGCCACTGACAATGGGGCTCATGGAGATTGTGTCCCATCAGTTAGCGATACAAATAAGTTTTTTAATAGTTTGATTATTGAATTTTTTTTCAGCACACCCTTTTCAGCCCAATCAATGACAAGTGGGTCCTATCTTGGGTCCTATCTTTTTCGGGCCCACTTGTTAGCTTAATTTTTTTGTGCTATGGTTGTTTAACAGTGTTTTTAATTTATTTTTGTAGTCGAATCCACCTGTCAGTGACTATATTTTTAGCTGTTGGAAATATAGCCATTATAAAAGAGTTGTTGGGGTTTTTTTTATTGTTTTTCATGAAAAAACTCATAAAAAATTTTAAAAATTCAAAAAAAATTCACCTCACTATATCTATATAAATAGAGCCCTCATTTGCTCATTTAATCACACACATCTTACAAATCTTAGATCATCATACACTACTTGTACACTATTTTCGCACTAATTTTTTTAGAGTTTCATATAGATAGTAATTCCCCCTAAAGGTTTTCTAAATTGGATTACTTCTCCTAATACAACTGGAGTGAATCCGGAAACACCCGGTAATCTAAACACCCCACCATATCCACCCGGTAATCCAAATTTTCCCAACCACCTTATCCTTTCGATTATCCTCCATATCCCCCCGCCCCTCAGTATTCACATGCTACTTCATATCGGCATTTCCCTCCATATGCACTGCCCCCCTCATATCCACATGGCCATCCATTTGCAGCGTACGGGCAAAATTTTTATTTTGTTGGTACACCGACCAACTATTTGCAACCCTCGCCACCGCAACCCCCATCTAAACATTCAAAATCCACATCTGTGTCAAATTCCGGTACGCCACATTCTACGCCGCAAGTTGTTATTGACAACGATGATGATCATGTTCTCTCAGATCCTGCCGGGCGTAAGCGATTGCTTTGGTTACTGGCCGACAATGTTCGACTGGTGAATATTTTGTTTTGACATTCAATTTTTGTGGAGGAAATTATTTCAAAATTTTATGGGCTTTAATGTAAAAGGTTCATATTCATTCTTTCATGACAATGTTATATTTCGGCTGCGCAGATCAATGCGTGGTGGAGTAATTTCTAGGACCCAGTCGACGGGAACAACAAAAAATGCGACACATATTGGACGAGTGTTGCAGCAACATACAACGGGAGCAGCCCAAAAAATCAGAGAAGGGAGGTGAAGCATTGCAACGACCATTTACTGCGGACCAACAAAAAAATTGTTAAATTCGATGTTTGTTGGTGCAGGCTTAAGGAGGTCTATGCTAATGGTCATTTTGACGATCAATAATGGCACAAGCATGCGAGTTGTACAAAAAAGAAATGGGGCACCCATTCATTTTGGAGCATTGGTGGATAGGTGTTAGGGATCAACCTAAATGGAACCGAACATACATCAACACCAGCAAAAAGGCAACACTGAATGAAGACAGTGCGCGCAAATCGTCCTCATCGAACTCAGATATCCTCATGGAGGAGATGCGGCCAGAAAGTCGCGATGCAGCAAAGGAGAAGCGTAAAGGAGAAGGCAAGAAGCAATCACTCTTATCTAGCACAGATGTGCAAGAAGACTTACGAACCTTCGTCATGGTTCACACTGAGCGTGTGGAAGTAGCGGACTGTGCGGCCTCCTCTCTGAATGATCACAACAAGTTTAAGGAAAAGTTAGCACTTGCCAAGTCATTCACAAAATTGGTGACAACGGACAAATTAAAATTCAATGATGATGAAATGAAGGATCATGCGGAAGTGTTGAAGTTTGTTAAAGATTTTGATCAAAGAGGCTAATTTGGACTAGATTATGTCTTGTATCGTTTTATTTTCACTTTATACCTATAGAACTATGTATCCATCATGTAAGCAATTAAAATTTCTATGGAGAAATTTATTTGTTGCACGCTTTTGATTGGGTACTAGCCATTGGATGCTTTTGTTTGGAATATTCCTGTTGGAACATTGCTGTTGGACGCTTTTTTTTGGAAAATAGCCGTTGGATGATTTGGTTTCGAATATTCTTGTTGGAACATTACAATTAGAAACTAGTAATTAAAATATTCGACTTGATCTATATAAACTGAGCCATCCCAACACATACTTCTTATCCTCAGCAATATTTCTCCTTTCAAACCCTCACTTGTCACCTTACTCTTCTTTCCAAATGCCTCTTCCTTCATCTAGCTCTAACTCAAACACATGTAGTGAAGAGGAAGAGGCCATCAATACTTTATAGAATTTCCTTGCGGGATTCGTAGAGGAAGATTCGGCCATGGTGGAGTTAGAAGAGTGTCTTATCGCCGGTATGAAAGCCAGGCTACAAGTTTCTATCTCTCACCGTCGTTGGTGTAGTAGCAAGAGATACATCGACATGAACCATGAAAATGGCCACAACTGCCTCATGGCGGACTACTTCTGTAAGGATTCAATTTACCTCGACTATCTATTTCGTCGGAAGGTTTCGAATGAGGAAACCCCTCTTTCTTCGAATCGTTGGATCTCTTAGTGAGTGGTCTACCTTTTTCACTGAAAGAAAAGATGCTACTAACCATAGAGGGTTGTCTCCTATACAAAAGTGCACTATGGCCATTCATTTGTTGACGTATGGCTCTCTTGCTGATGTTGTCGATGAATACGTACGGATCAGAGAATCCACAGCAATCCAGTGCTTGGAGAAATTTTTTGAAAGAGTAATCGACAACTTCGGCGAGCAATATCTCCAACGGCCAACCATCGAAGACTTGCAGCGCCTATTACAACATGGAGAGGCGCATGGTTTCTTGTGAATAATAAGAAGTATAGATTGCGTGTATTAGGAATGGAGAAATTGCCCATTAGTATGGAAAGGACAATTTACTCATAGTGATTATAGAGTTCCAACCATTCTACTAAAAGCGCGCAGTTGCCTCCCAGGACCTTTGGATATGGTATGCCTTCTTTGGTGTTGCTAGGTCCAATAATGATATTAATATGTTGAACCAATCGCCCTTATTCACTGACGTTTTGCAGGGACGAGCTCCTCAAGTTTAATACTTCATCAATGGAAATCAGTACAACATATGATACTATCTAGCAGATGGTATATACCAAGAATGGGCTGCACTGTGAAGACGATATCCCTACCTCAGAGACAAATTCATATTGTTTGCATAGCATCAAGGAGTGAGGAAGGACGTGGAGCGAGCATTTGGAGTTCTACAATCTCGGTTTGCCATCCTCCATGGCCTCGCCCACTTTTGGCAACGCTCAACTCTTGCTAAAATCATGAAGGCATGTGTCATATTACACAATATGATTATTGAGGATGAGCGAGACTTTGATGTCCCACTTTATGATTTCAACAACGATCAAAGGACTTCAAACATAACACCGCCTCATATCAAATATGATGCTCCAGTTTCTTTCGCTGATGTAATCGAGAGAAATTTCAACATTCGAGCCCAACTGATACATGCCCAAATCAAAATGGATTTGATTCAGCACATTTGACAATGTTTTGGATGTGGCCATGGGAACTAGTTGTTATTTTGTCACATTTCTAATATTTTTAAGTTTAATGTCCGAATGAATCCAATGTCGTATATTTAATTTTATGTTTAATCATCTGAATATAACTAAAATATTTATTTTCGTTATATCGAATTTTCCATCATCAAGTTAAATTTTTATTTGTTGGAATGATCCTTGTACAATTTTAATGACATGCAATTGTTTTATTATAAATCTTCTATTAAATTAACAAGTCCGCATGTATGAAAATTGAAAAAGGGGGAACTATTTTATTAATTGGATGGAAATGTTGTTGGCTCATTAAAAACTTTATTAATTAAAACCCATTGGGATAAAAATATTAGTAAGGAAACAAGTGTACAATAACTAACTACAAAATTTTAAACAAAAATTATAAATTATTCCGAATCAAGATTTAGTCTTATTAATTCATTGGTGAACTCAAAGTCCAACATGCTATGTTGTTGTCTAGTGGCAACATTTTTCCAATTTTTGAGGCGAGTAAATGCCTCAAGCATCTCTGGTGTTAGGCAGAATCTTTGTTCCTCAATTATTCTGTAAGTCAAACTAAATGTGGTTTTGGAAGACACTGTTGACATAGGAATGACAAAGATATATTGTGCCAAATGGAATAATACGGGATACTGTCGTTGGTTATTCTTCCACTACATGAGAATATTAATGGTGTTTTCCTTATCATTTGTGAACTCGGATCCATGCAATGATCAATGTTGAGGTAGTGCTTTAGCTTTGCTTGTTTACTTTTTAGCGGTGGTGTTTTGCACCGCCTGCACAGAGCTATGTGAAGGGCATGAAGAAGCTCCACCTGTTAACTTTTTCCATAGTCCACTACCTTCTCTCCTTCGTTTCTCCAGCTACGATGGAGGTGCTACTGGTGGCCTTTGGTGTGAATTGCCAAATTTAGTTTCATATAAACAGAAAACTAGGAAAATTTCGTCAGCAACATGAGCATAAGTCCCAGAATAATCAATATTTAAAATTGCACCCATCTCTTCTAAATAAGATTGCAAACCAACTCATTTTACTCTAGGATCTAGAATAAAAGAAAAATAATAAATGTTTGAAATACTTGAAAAATATTTTAATATTTATCTTCCATTGCTTTCACAATACAAAAAAATCATGATCTATTCTATAAGACTCGAATAATTTTGCAGTATCAAAGAGATAATGTAAAACTGAACAAGATGTAGAATAATAAATACCAGACAATATTGTAGTAGATTCATAAAGAAACTCCACAAATTTTTAAAATCTTTCAATAATAGTCCAAGCATAATTGGTAAGAACTTGGTTTGCATCCAAACATTAACAATTAAAGATAAAAATTGTTGGTATGGAAGTACTTCCTTTAGCATGATATATGTGGTCCACTTTACCTTCATGTCAGTGGAGAATTTCTTAGGCCTGATGTTATTGGCCTTGCAGTAACTCTTAAACTCAGTGACACGTGTATTTGAACTAGTAATGTAAATGATGTCCAAGCGAATACGATCTAAAGAACCAACCATTTACTTCATACCTGTTTGGACGATGAGGTTGATGATGTGGCTAATGTACCTTTGGTGGAGAACATACCCTCGGACGTATAAGTCTAGTGTCAGAGTCAGTATGTCCATCACCTTAGCATTTTTTCTAAATTATATTCGCTAACTACTTGCAATTTGCATTCCGCAATGGCCTCTGCAATATGTGCAACATCTATTAATTTAAACTCTACCACTCTCTTATTTAAAGTGTAATTATCATCTAAATAGTATGTAACTAATGTAAGATAATCCATTTTTTGATGTGTGCCAGACCAAATATCATATGTGAGTGCAAAAGAAAAACTAATTTTTGAAAGTCTTCTTTTAATGAAGCTAGCTAATTGTTTATGACAATATGCGAAAATATTATTTTTAATAGTATTTCTACTTATTCTTTTATATTGAGGACAAAATACCATTTGCATCATAGTTTCAAAAGCTCTAGTTTCATTTATTCTAATTGGAAAATATTCAAAAACAATAAATTTAGCAAGTGCTTCTCTACCTACCATAGGTCATACGTCCACTTACTTGCGAGCCATCTGGGTTGAGATTTAGCTGTGTCAGCTAACCTTGTGGACATAGCTGCTTTTTTTCATAGTTTTTTGAGTGAAAAAGTAAGTGTACGGTTCCACCTCTAGATTTAGCTGTTATACTTTTTTTTTTGCAAAAAATTACAAGTAGCAATTGGTACCATTTTTCTCGTTGAGTCTACAATCTCGCTCGGCACCATATACTTCTAGCATTTCAAAATTCTCACTCTTTTGGTGCTAACGGAGCTCAATCTGACTGCTGAATTCATCTCTAGAGGTGATTGTTGATCGAAGGATGCCGACTAGAGGGGGGTGAATAGGCGGTTTTAAAATTTTCTTCTAAATTAGGGTTTAACAACCTAAGATTGCAATAACAAATATTTTAAGGGTATGGAAAACTAATTCAATTCAGATTTAGCAATTTCTATGATACTACTAGCAACAATTCAATCACAATGGAAATTAAGCAAGTAGTAGAGATAACCGAAGAAATCAAGTTTTTCCTGAGGTCTCGGAAATTTGCCGATTTCCACTAATCCTCGTTGAAGCACTCTTCACTTGAGCTTAAGCTTCGATTCCACTAGAGGTAGCCCTTCTCCACTCCGGATAGGCGAGCTCCAAGCCTTTACAACCACTCGCCGGGCCTCTCCGACACACCGTCGATGGAGAGATCGCCGGACCTCCCGGGTCGTCTAGGTGACGGCAATCACCAAGAGTAATAAGCCTAGCACCTTGCTTGATCAACCTCAAAGCTTGATGAACACAATGCAAATGCAACAAGGCTTGGAACCAAATTCACTCAACTAGCACTCAAGAATTCTCAAGTTTTGACTCTAATTGCTAGAGAATGGATGTGTAAGAGCTTGCACACTGTTGCTCAGGGTTTATGAAGTGTATTTCGTGTGTACTTGACATCTACAACAGTGATCTATTTATACTCTCAACAAAAACGGTCGAAATCAAGAAGATTGGGCGAAAATTGTACTGGCCGGACATTGTCCGGCCACTTCGGACAATGTCCGGTCAGTACAAAAATTTTGACCGTTATTCACGTGAATTGCGAGTGTCAGTAGCCGTTTGAATCAAAATGTGAAGGCCGGACAGATGTATTTGTCCGGACAAAATGTCCGGACAGATGCATTTGTCTCTGTTAACACCCTTGTTAAAACTGAAGTGTACACGCCGGACAGATACATTTGTCCGGACAAAATGTCCGGACAGATGTATTTGTCTCTGTTAACACTTAACATAATATACTCCAGATTTTTGTATAGGCCGGACATATAGGATTTGTCTGGACAAAATGTCCGGACAAATAGATTTGTCTCTGTTAACACGGCCCTAACACTAGCCAGGATTTTGTATTGGCCGGACATTGTCCGGTCACTTCGGACAAATCCTCCGGACAGGTGTATTTGTCTCAAATCACTAAGCTGCGAACATTTGTACTGGCCGGACATTGTCCGGTCACTTCGGACAATGTCCGGCCTTCACCGGACAGATGTCCCGGACAAATGGATTTGTCTCTGTTGCGCGTGTTTGCAAACTACTGAGATTGTTTGTATTGGCCGGACATTGTCCGGTCACTTCAGACACTGTCCGGCCAGTACAAACCGAAAACTGACTTCTGAATTTTTTACTCAGCTTTTGATTTGGGGCAAAAGCAAATGCAAATATGCTTCTAAAAACTTCAAGGTTGATCAAGATACTTGTGCTAAGACCCCTCTTAATAGTACGACCATCTAACCTAGAAAATTTCAAAACAAGAAGACGCTAGGTTTAGGTATTTGTACTTTTGTCGAGATTTTCGTCGTTTTCGCTTCACGGAGTCTTGATAACCTTGCTTTGTCTTTTCTTGATGCTTTCTCCTTTGATTTACCTGTGTCTCACATACAGAGATTAGTCGCAAATCTAACGGGTGTCATTAATCACCAAAATCCTAATCGGGGCTCAAGATTCAACAATCTCCCCCTTTTTGGTGATTGATGACAACCGTTATGCATAAAACATATGGATATAACAAATATGAGTATAAGCAAGAGATGCTCCGCCTTAATCTTGCATTCAAGTTCATAAACACATTCATGACAAGGTATAACGAGATGACCATACGTATCAACACATACATACATACACAAGAGAGATATCAAAGCAGCATTTTTATAGCACATCTATTTCCATGTTCATGTTCATAACGATAAACATAATGACAACACATATATCAACATATATCCATACATAATTCTCCCCCTTTGTCATCAAACATCCATAAAAGGAGAGAAGACATAGATACAAACGATCATAGAGACAGGAGACGGATAATCTAGGACTGCGGAGGATGATCGGAAGAAGAATCGCCGCGACGACGACGCTGATACTGGCCTGCGTCGAAACGTCCCCGCAGCTCAGAGATATCCTGACTCATAGAATCGATGCGAGGCTCGATGACATTGAGGCGATGGTCGATGGAGCTCAATCTGGTGTCGACCTCATCGAAGCGAGTCTCGAATCGCATGGACATCTGATCCAGCCGCTCCATGATCATCATGTATGGAGCTGAGACATCAGGGCTCTGGGAGATGGAGTAGGACTGAAGTGGAGAGGGAGCTCCCGCGACTGGAGACATAGGCGCGTCTCCATGAACTGGTGATCCAACTTGATTTTCATAACGAACAAGGATCCCCAGGCTCTTCAACCGATAGTACTCCATAGAGGAAGGACGGGAAGCTCGATGCAGTCCAAAGTAGGTCAAGGTGTGAGCGATGAAAGGTGCGAAGGGCAAAAGCCTCTTCGGGTCCATCTGAACTTCCTGCATCTCGTGGAACATGAACTCCACAAAGTCGAAAGGTGTCTCGTCAACTTGGGCTCTTAGAAGTCGTAGCATGGTGGAGGTGACAGCCCCGCGATCTCCGGTTTTTGGCAAGATAGTCATGTGATTCAACTTCTCTAGGATTGCCACCGGAGGGATCAGTTGAGAGACTTTACCAATATTTGGATCGGGATTGTCGAAGAGATGAGCCACGTCTTCAACTCGAACTTCATCAAAGGCGAAGAGACTGTTGTCAACATGCTCGATTTGTAGAGCCTCTTCAAACTGTGCCTTGGTGAGAGTTCTTCTGGAGTTGTTGTTCATGAAGACGACATGGGATCGATCCGAGGCAACATGAAGAGTCGCGAAGAATGAGCGGATAATATCCACGTTCCACTTCCAGTCTTCCCTCATCTCGGTGAAGGAGTGCAATCTGACCGCCATGAACTTGCCCCGGAGAGGATAGTGAACTTTGCTCTCGATCAAGTTCCAGTCAATGGCCTGATGCCCGAACACTTTAGCAGAGGAGAATCTGGTTTGATACTGAGACATCTGGAAGGCATTCCAGAAATTCCTCTCAGTACATGTCCTCGGATGCTCATAAGGGTTCTTTCAACGAAGTCGTCGAATAGCACTAGCTGTGAAGGTTGGATGGCCTCTGGGTTGCTCATCACCACTACTGCTGCTACTGTCGACCGAGTCAGAATCATCAATGGGAGATCCAACGGGAGATGCTGGAGCTGCATCATCCTCATCAATAGCCAAGGAGTCCCAGTCTATAGGTTGAGCCTGTTGAGAAGATCCAGGCCCATGATGACGGCTAGTTTGCTTCATTCTTCCAGTCATAGTGACTCTGAAGAGAAAAGATAGATAATTTGATCGTGATATGACTCGAAAGAGTTGAT
The DNA here is from genome assembly GCA_019359835.1 of Pharus latifolius. NCBI lineage: Eukaryota > Viridiplantae > Streptophyta > Magnoliopsida > Poales > Poaceae > Pharus > Pharus latifolius. The sequence continues at coordinate 51,908,883 of CM033320.1, read as the reverse complement.
AATGAACTAATTTTCCGAAGGATGTGGATGCATGACCTAGTTCTTCTATGAATCAATTCTTACTCATGCATTTGCTAATAGATGTCAATTTTTACTCCATATCATCCTTTTCTGCTCTTTGATTCAATTTTATTCTACTCAATTTGCTTTGATCAAAATCAAGGATCTAGGGCACTCTAAAGAAATCATCTACGATATTGTTCATCTTAGCCACTCATCTTGTGCATGGAAAATAATCTAAACAAATCCGATAGAAATACGTCATTTAACTCTAGATATTTTGATTTTATCAGACCATCATCTTTCCATACAAACATATTTGATATTGCTCCAAAATCTAACTCTAAATGGCAGTTTGATCCTCTTATATCATGCATGTCAATGATAAACTGCTATTTTGTACAAATCATCTCAAATATGACTACTCCTAGATGTTAATTTCATGAATCCATATCTAGATCTAACATGCAAACACATTTGAATAAAATCAAACCCTAGTATGGCATGAGATGAATGCATGAACCAGAGGAGGAGGAGACACAAAACTGACCTAATCCAGGAAAGAGGAGATGCCCAAGAGATCAACTTGGAGGCCGGACGGGAGATGGCCGGACTTATCCTCTTGTCCGGAGAAGAGAGGATGAACAGTGGATGTGGTGGAGGAGAGCAGCAGCAAACAACTTCTAATCGATTTGGGGAAGAAAAGGAATCACGGGTGGATTTAATAACTGAACCAACGTGCACAGGCTGGACAATGTCCGATCTTACCGGACATTGTCCGATATGGCCGGACAAAGTCCGATCTGGCCGAACACTGTCCGGTCAGTTCAGATTTGCCTCTGAAACTTTTGAAATTTTTGCAAATTTGTCAGATTTGACTCAGAAGGAGATTTGAATTTTGGATAAGCTCAAGTATCATGTTTGGAATATATCCAGCTAGCTTTGAGGAGAAATTTGAGAGAAATCGACTTTAGAATGAGCCTCCGAATCGCATTTTAGGGTAAAAGGGTAAAACAGAACGGTTTTTCACCAATTTGTCAAATTTTCATGAAACTCGAATTTTTCTGAGATGTTTGGCCTTGTATGAATTCTAAATACTATTTCAAGCCAAAACATGGAAGAGATCTTGGCTCAAATAGCGAAATTCACAAAATGCACATTTTGGGTATTTTTGTGTCAAAGCTCGTTTTCGGGCGATTTGCAAAATGTGATAACTTTCAAACCATAGGTCTTTTGAGAAAAAGTTTAACATGAAATGTCTTCGAATGACTGATCTCTAAGTGTTTCATGTAGAAACTTTTTGTCAAAACTCAACTGATTTTGATTTATAGAAATAAGTCATTTTAGGCCAAAACAAGATCCTTAGATGTTCAATTTTGTCAAAATTCAACATTTTAGCTTGAAACCCTTTATTTTCACTTTCAAAACCTTTGAAAACACTCTTGAAAGATATTTTTGAAGAGTTTGTTTTATTTTAACATAATTTGACCATTTTAGCATTTTTAGCCCTTTTGATTTTAAAATTGACCCGTTTTATAAACAACATGCATATTTTTCCTTTTTGTACACAATTTTGGGGTATACAAGCATTCAATGATCTTGAAATTGCTCCCCCTTAATGTGTTCTCCAAATTTTGTTGAAAAATGACAAAGTGGTGAATTTTGGACTTTTTCTTCAAAATAGGAAGTGATGGGCATAGATGCCTACATTGATATATAAATTTATAGCCAAGAGAGTATATGCTAGATACAATCAAACTAACAATCAATTCAAGATAAGCAAGAGATTAAATGACATTTGAAATATCAATAACATTCAATTCATTTCTTAACTTACTAAATCTTGACTCATCCAAGGGTTTAGTGAATAGGTCTGCTAATTGATTTTCGGTTGAAACATGACTAATCACTATATCCCTTTTTGATACATGATCCCTTAGAAAGTGATGTCTAATGTCAATGTGCTTTGTCCGAGAGTGTTGAACAGGATTGTTTGCAATTTTAACGGCACTCTCATTATCACATAAAAGTGGAACACAATTGACTTTTATGCCATAATCTAACAGGGTTTGCTTCATCCAAAGAAGTTGTGCACAACAACTACCGGCCGAAACATATACCGCCTCGGCGGTTGAGAGTGCAACTGAATTTTGTTTCTTTGAAGTCCAAGAGACTAATGATCTTCCTAGAAGTTGACAACCACCGGAAGTACTTTTTCTATCAATTTTACAACCGGCATAATCAGAATCCGAATATCCTAGGAGATCAAAACTAGCATTCTTAGGATACCAAAGTCCTATGTTTGGTGTATGTTTTAGATATCTGAAAATTCTTTTTACCGCAGTTAGGTGACACTCTCTAGGAGCAGCTTGAAACCTAGCACACATGCATACACTAAACATAATATCCGGTCTAGAGGCAGTAAGATATAATAAACTACCAATCATAGAACGATATAATTTGAGTTCTACCGGTTTACCTCCTTCATCCAGGTCCAAATGCCCATTTGTAGCCATGGGAGTCTTGATTGGTTTTGAATCATCCATACCGAATCTTTTGAGCAAATCCTTCACGTATTTGCTTTGACTCACAAATATGCCTTCTTTGATTTGCTTAATTTGAAGTCCGAGGAAAAAACTCAATTCTCCTATCATAGACATCTCAAATTCTTTGGACATGGTTTCACCAAAAGCTTGGCAAAGAGACTCGTTAGTGGAACCAAAAATTATATCATCGACATAGATTTGGCAAACAAAGAAATCATCGTCTATGATTTTGGTAAAGAGAGTTGTATCAATTTTTCCAACTTTAAAATCTTATGAAATTAGGAAATTTCGCAACCTTTCATACCAAGCCCTAGGGGCTTGCTTTAGACCATAAAGAGCTTTTGAGAGTTTATAGACGTGATTTGGATATTTTGGATCTTCAAAACCCGGTGGTTGCTTTACAAATACAAGTTCCGAAATTTCACCATTTAAGAAAGCACTTTTAACATCCATTTGAAATAGTTTGATTTCAAAACATGATGCAAATGCAAGTAAGATGCGAATGCCTCTAGTCTAGCTACGGGAGCAAAAGTTTCATCAAAATCTAATCCCTCAATTTGAGAATAACCTTGTGCTACCAATCTAGCTTTATTTCTCACAACTATGCCATTTTCATCTTGTTTATTTCTAAAGACCCATTTTGTACCAATTATATTATGATCAAGAGGTTGTTCTACAAGTTCCCAAACGTTATTTCTAGTAAAGTTGTTTAACTCATCATGCATAGCATTTACCCAATCTGGGTCCGCTAAAGCTTCATCAATGCATTTAGGCTCAATACTAGAAATGAAGGATGCATGTTCGCAAAAAGATGCAATTCTAGAGCGAGTTTGGACACCTTTACCGACATCACCTATTATTTGATTGACGGGATGATCTTTAGTGATGGTTTGATGAAGTCTTGGATTTTGCAATGTTTGATCTTCATTTTCCTTTATTTCCGAATCAAGATCAACTTGAGTGGGAGCTTCCGGAATCATAGAAGCTACTTCATTTTCTTGATCGGGGGACTTTGAATCTTCATCTTTGGGCTTGATATCTCCAATTGTCATGTTCTTCATAGCTTCTCGTAATTCTTCATTTCCTACATTCTCAATATCTTCATACTCTTCTTGAGAGCCATTAGATTCATCGAACTCAACATTACATGTTTCTTCAATGCATTCGGTTATGATGTTAAAAACACGATAAGCCTTACTAGTTGACGAGTATCCAACAAGAAAGCCCTCGTCAACACGTCTTTGAAATTTTCCAAGATGCATGCGTTTTTTAAGGATGTAACATTTGCAACCAAAAACTCGAAAATATGAGATGTTTGGTTTTCTTCCAATAATTAGCTCATAAGGAGTTTTGTTTAATAAAGGATGAGTATAAAGCCGATTTATGGCATAATAAGCCGTATTTACGGCCTCGGCCCAAAACCTAGTGGGGGTTTTATATTCATCCAATAAAGTTCGAGCTATTTCAATTAATGTTCGATTTTTTCTTTCCACAACACCGTTTTGTTGAGGAGTATATGGTACGGAAAATTCGTGTTTGATTCCAGATTCGTCACAAAGTTCAACAAAATCAGAATTTTGAAACTCTCCACCGTGATCACTTCGAAGTTTCTTGATGGAGAATTCAAATTCATTTTCAACTCGTTTTGCAAATCTTTTAAACACACTTGGAGCATCGGATTTATGATTTAAAAAGAAAATCCAAGTAAATCGAGAGAAATCATCAACAATGACAAAGCAATAGTTACTACCACCAATACTTTGAGTTTCCGATGGACCAAACAAGTCCATATGCAAAAGCTCAAGTGGTCTAGATGTTGACAAAATATTTTTAGCGGGATGAGTGCTAGCAACTTGTTTTCCCGCTTGACATGCACTACAAAGATTATTCTTTTCGAACTTTACATTTTTCATACCTAGGATTAAATCTCTTTTTAAAAGTTTGTTTAATTGATGCATCCCAACATGAGCCAAACGACGATGCCAAAGCCATCCCAAAGAATTTTTAGCGACCAAACATGTTGAAATGCAAGAGTCTTTTGAACCGAAATCAACCAAATACAAATCTCCATATCGAAAGCCTTTGAAAATTAAAGACTTGTCTTCTAGACTTTCAATGATAACACAATTTGGTTCAAAAATGCATCTAAGGCCCAAATCACAAATTTTTGCAACCGAAAGCAAATTGAAGTTCAAAGATTCAACAAGTAATACATTTGAGATGGAAAGGTTGTTTGTGATTGCGACTTTACCTAGTCCAATTACCTTTCCTTTGCTATTATCACCAAACGTGATTTTATCAACGTCATTGCAACCATTCTCAAATGAAGAGAACCGACTTCCATCACCGGTCATGTGTTGGGTGCATCCACTATCAAGCACCCAATGTCTCCCACCGGTTTTGTAGTTTACCTAAAAGAAGGGTTAGATGCTTTTAGGTACCCAAACTTGTTTGGGTCCTTGAAAGTTAGCAACAAGAGTTTTTGGTACCCAAATTTTCTTCTTATGTTTATTTTGATGAGGTAAACCAATGAATTTTACAATTACTCTTCCGTGCTTTGTTTTCTTTAGCATGTAATGGGAGTGATACTTATTTTCTTTAGCTCTAGAAGTTGAGGGACAATTTTCCGGCAAATGATCTACATTATGACATGTGTGACAAAACATATTAGTGGCCTTTACAAAAGTCATTTTAGTACTCAATTCCTTTCTCTTGTTTGGTTCATATCCTAAGCCTTCCTTTCTAAATGAACATCGTTGTTCACTAAGAAGTTTGTCCAAAATTTCTTTTCCTTTAAAGCATTTTGCTAGTCCTAGATTTAGTTTTTCTACTTGTGCTTTGAGTTCTAAATTTTCTAAAATCAAGTTCGAGTTGTTATCAACAATTTCATCACAAACATTTTCATGATTAATTTCTAAAGCATTACAAGTGAATGATTTTGAAAAAGAGACATCATGAGTTGATACGTCTAGAATATCACACGTAATGCCTATTTCATTTGTTTGTTTAGAATCAATAATTTCATTTATTAGAAGTGCCTCATGCGAGTCATTTAGTTCTGCATATAATTCACTAAGTGTTGAATATTCTTTCTTAAGCAGTTTGTTCTCTTTAGTTACTCTACCTAATGCCTCATTTAGTTCCATAACCATATCAACAAGGTCCTCATAGGAAGGTTCAAGATCCGATACCTTAGCATCATCACTTGCCATAAGACATAATGATGACTTGTCTTCAAACGAAGTGGCTTCTCCGATAGCAATTCCCGCCATTTTCTTAGACGATGATGGTACTTCATCTTCCGATTCGGATTCCTCCGATCCGGAATACCATTCACCAACATAGGCTTGGCCCTTGCTTTTATTGTTGTAGAACTTCTTGAAGAGCTTCTTTTTGCCTTTTGTCCCTTCACCGTCATCTTTCCTCTCATGAAATCTTTGATTGTCACCCTTTTTATTTGGACATCTTGAGGCAAAGTGTCCCTTTTCATTACATTCATAACATATAATGTTCTTGAATCCGGTCTTCTTGTGAGGTCCTCGCCTTTTGTCAAACTCAAATCCTCTTTTGTTGATCTTGTTTAGGAGCTTGCAGGTTTTTCTCACAAGAAGAGCTAGATCACCATCGGAGCTTTCATCCGAACTATCCTCCTTGGCTTCCTCGACTTTTGCCTTAAATGCCAAGTTTTTCTTCTTTGATCCGGATGCTTCCACGATCCCTTTCTTTTCTTCTTTTTGCATTTCATGGGTGATAAGAGTACCCAAGAGTTCGGTAGGAGTTGTGGAAGAGAGATCGCCATTGATAAGCACTGTCACAATTGTATCAAAACTCGATGGTAAAATCATAAGCATTTTACGCACAATGTCAATATCTTCAAATTTTGTACCTAAACCTTTGAGATCATTGATTACTAGATTTAGTCTAGTATACATGTCACTAACATTTTCAGATTCAAGCATGAAGAAGGAGTTGTATTCTCTAGTTAATTTAATTAGCTTAGCTTCTTTGACTTTTGATGTTCCTTCATGAATTACCTCTAAGGTTTTCCACATTTCATAGGATGTATCAAGATTGCTAATGCGATTGAATTCACTTAAGTCAAGACCATTAAATATGGCATTTTTTGCTTGAGCATTTGCTTAAACGTTTTTCGATTCTAGAGGTGTGAGATTTTCTAAGTCAATTGGAGTCCTAAAACCATCTCTAGTGACCCTCCAAACATCAAGACTAATGGATTCTAGATAAACCACCATCCTAATTTTCCAATAGCAATAATTGTCACCCTTGAAGAAGGGAACCTTTCCATTATAGTTTTCTTTGATCGACGACATCCTCTCCCTAGACGGTTAAGCCTAAAAAAGAGAGACCTAGTGCTCTGATACCACGTGTTGATCGAAGGATGCCGACTAGAGGGGGGGTGAATAGGCGGTTTTAAAATTTTCTTCTAAATTAGGGTTTAACAACCTAAGATTGCAATAACAAATATTCTAAGGGTATGGAAAACTAATTCAATTCAGATTTAGCAATTTCTATGATACTACTAGCAACAATTCAATCACAATGGAAATTAAGCAAGTAGTAGAGATAACCGAAGAAATCAAGTTTTTCCCGAGGTCTCGGAAATTTGCCGATTTCCACTAATCCTCGTTGAAGCGCTCTTCACTTGAGCTTAAGCTTCGATTCCACTAGAGGTAGCCCTTCTCCACTCCGGATAGGTGAGCTCCAAGCCTTTACAACCACTCGCCGGGCCTCTCCGACACACCGTCGATGGAGAGATCGCCAGACCTCCCGGGTCGTCTAGGTGACGGCAATCACCAAGAGTAATAAGCCTAGCACCTTGCTTGATCAACCTCAAAGCTTGATGAACACAATGCAAATGCAACAAGGCTTGGAACCAAATTCACTCAACTAGCACTCAAGAATTCTCAAGTTTTGACTCTAATTGCTAGAGAATGGATGTGTAAGAGCTTGCACACTGTTGCTCAGGGTTTATGAAGTGTATTTCGTGTGTACTTGACATCTACAACAGTGATCTATTTATACTCTCAACAAAAACGGTCGAAATCAAGAAGATTGGGCGAAAATTGTACTGGCCGGACATTGTCCGGCCACTTCGGACAATGTCCGGTCAGTACAAAAATTTTGACCGTTATTCACGTGAATTGCGAGTGTCAGTAGCCGTTTGAATCAAAATGTGAAGGCCGGACAGATGTATTTGTCCGGACAAAATGTCCGGACAGATGCATTTGTCTCTGTTAACACCCTTGTTAAAACTGAAGTGTACACGCCGGACAGATACATTTGTCCGGACAAAATGTCCGGACAGATGTATTTGTCTCTGTTAACACTTAACATAATATACTCCAGATTTTTGTATAGGCCGGACATATAGGATTTGTCTGGACAAAATGTCCGGACAAATAGATTTGTCTCTGTTAACACGGCCCTAACACTAGCCAGGATTTTGTATTGGCCGGACATTGTCCGGTCACTTCGGACAATGTCCGGTCACTTCGGACAAATCCTCCGGACAGGTGTATTTGTCTCAAATCACTAAGCTGCGAACATTTGTACTGGCCGGACATTGTCCGGTCACTTCGGACAATGTCCGGCCTTCACCGGACAGATGTCCCGGACAAATGGATTTGTCTCTGTTGCGCGTGTTTGCAAACTACTGAGATTGTTTGTATTGGCCGGACATTGTCCGGTCACTTCAGACACTGTCCGGCCAGTACAAACCGAAAACTGACTTCTGAATTTTTTACTCAGCTTTTGATTTGGGGCAAAAGCAAATGCAAATATGCTTCTAAAAACTTCAAGGTTGATCAAGATACTTGTGCTAAGACCCCTCTTAATAGTACGACCATCTAACCTAGAAAATTTCAAAACAAGAAGACGCTAGGTTTAGGTATTTGTACTTTTGTCGAGATTTTCGTCGTTTTCGCTTCACGGAGTCTTGATAACCTTGCTTTGTCTTTTCTTGATGCTTTCTCCTTTGATTTACCTGTGTCTCACATACAGAGATTAGTCGCAAATCTAACGGGTGTCATTAATCACCAAAATCCTAATCGGGGCTCAAGATTCAACAGTGATGACATTGGCTCGGTGGCCTCATGGCCCTCCACATAGGAAGCATAGTGTGGGGACCCTCATATGAAGAATCCGGCGATAACTGTCCAGGTTAGGTTGCACATAAAATGATACATCACAAACTCACAACACAACACAGGTAATTAAAACGAGTACAAGGTCACAAGGACCAATATTACAATACCATAGCATTATGAATGATGCAATTTAGAGTTGATACAAATTAAGAAGTCTCATCGACACAAAGGTCAGCACAAAAGAATACAACACACAAAGTGATAAGAAAAACAACTATGACAGCCTTCAATGTCTTCATCATCTTCAATAGTAGTGGCACAGCATGGGCGCCTATCACATCGGGCTCCACTAGGCGAATGACCCTCTAGTAGGCTGGATCGTCGGGGACGGTTCCTTCTTCTTCAATGGGTTCGAAGCCATAGGAGTCGGGATCAATAAGTCCTTCCTCTAAATTTTATGTGCAAAAGCAAGGGTGAGGACGTTGTCCTCACGGTAATCAACAAGTCTCAATTAATGAATGCAGGTATATAAATGATGGGGAATTTCAAGAAACAAACTCTTTGGTTTATAAGTAAGAATAGAATAGATTTTCACTCTAAAGTTCTTAAGAAAGGTTTTGATTTCAAAAGCGAGACTTTAAAATCCTAAACTATGTTTTTAGAAAATGTTATGCATGGCAGTCTTTCTTGAGTCACCACTTTTATCCAATATTACAAAAATATTCCAAATCCTACTTGTGCTGCATCGATGTGGATAGAATCCACCGCGCGTAGACTCCAAAACCTGGGAGCTCAGAGTATCCGATACTTTTTGTAACTTTGCAAAGGTGTACCACTTTAATCCACTTGATCACCCAGCTTTCATGTCAGTACCTCTTCATGCAACTTTTATGCATGCGACAAGGATGAGATCATACAACAGTTTGTAATCCTAGCATTAACAATTCCCTGCGCGATAAATAGACAACTCAGTCCATATTACTGTTGTGGAGCGTACCCCACAGCCAAAAAAAACAAAAAAGTAGCTGGGCTGAATTGTTTCATCGATTGTCGGAGTTCTACAAATCAAAATACCGATTAAAGATGCCCAAAACGAAGCTAAGAGAGTTACGAACACACAGCAACAAGAATCAGAGAAAATGGTGCAGTAACGAGCACGAATTTGAAGTTTAAAGAGAAGCTGCTCAAGAATCGAAAACAGAGTGATACTCACTGTTGTTGAAGAAGAAGACTTGGAAAAACAGTGATCCTTGGAGGTTTTTTGTGAGATTTCTGTACAAGAACAGATGAAGGATGGATATATGAATGATTTCTCTTAAGATTGATCAAGAAAAATGAACACATAAGCGAAATCTATCAAGTTTCATACCTTCTCAGGACTTAGGCAACAACGAAGAATGAACAGGCAACAATGAGGAAGAAGAAAGGCTATTTGAGGGGTTCTTATAGGCTGTTAGTAGATGCTGGACGAGGGAGTAAGACAAAAAGGATCAAGCAGTGTCAGATGCAGAGATCTTGCTTGCTCTAGAGGGGATTCAACTCATCACTGGTTGGGGGGCTTACACGGTTGTGTGACAGGAGGGAGTTCAACACTATTTTTTTTGCTGGTCGTTGCTCCCTCTCTCACAGCCAATATGCATTGGTTAGAAATGGTGTTTGTTGTTTTGGGGGCTTCTTGATTGGGCTTCAATTGGATCAAAACACCAAAACATGGTTGATTTATGGATTGGTGTACTGTCTATTTGACTAAACACTGGAATAACTGGATCAAACACTTGAAGCTAAAAAGAGACAAAGACTTTACACGAGCACTCGAACTGGGATAAAGTGATCCATTTTTTTTTCTGATTCAACCAGTGACTTGCTTTCGATCAGAGAGCCAGTCTTGGTCGTATAGATCGACCATCGACCAAAACTTGATTATTTCCAACAGAATTATTGGTTTAAGAAAATTTGAATAGGAGCAATCTAACATGTAAAATATTGGGCTGGAAAAGAGTTTGGAATTTTTAGTTGGAATTTAATCTAGAGAAATTTAGAGAACTCTAATCAGAGATTTTGGAGGATTTTTCTAGGATTGATCTAAGGTGTGGTCGAGATATCTGAGGGATTGAATAAGAGATGCATTTACTGACATATTAAAAGAATAGCAAAATCTGAGGTGTTACACATAGCTGATCCCCTCCCAATCTACAACATCATCAGTACCGAAGTTCTCAAAATGGATGGTGTTGGGATCTATATCGATTTTTTTGAGAACAAATGATTTTTTTAAGAAATATATGAGAGAATCAGAGAGTCTTAGGTTATCTCCAATGCAAAGAGGGTTCCGGAAGGAGAAAGAGCATTCTACACTTGCGAAGAGTCCCTGAAGAGCCAAACACTCCAATGCACTTGGTGCTTAGAGAGGCTTTTTAGCGGGACTCACATGTATAAAGCCTTCCCAAGAGCCAAGTATTCCAATGGTTTGGTTCTTGGGTAGCTTTTTTTAATGAGTCCCATATATACAATTAATATTGATATCTATTTTTTTGAAATATATGATTAATGATAATTGAAATAATTATTGAAGAAATTATATCTAGATAGTTCTATAAAAAAAAGACATGCAAATAAAAAATTTAACTTAAAGAAAATAAATTTTATTATTAAATTCAGACATTGAAATATAAAATTCAACATGTTAAATTGGATATATTCGGACATTCAAGCATAATAACATAAATCTACTAATTAAAAATTCTAGAAATACAACAAGACGACTACTCGTTGGTATAATTGCCTCTAAACGTTGCCAGATGTTCTCAATTAAATCCTTTTTGAGTTGCGCATGTGCTGTTTGGGCATAGATCTCGATCTTTCTTGTGAGTACATTGGCAAAAAGCAATCGGAGCACCATTGTGGACAAGAGGCGGTGTTACAGTAGATGTTCCTTGACCTTCATTGAAATCATAGAGGGGGCCATAATCTCTCTTATCCTCAATTATCAAGTTATGTAATATGACATATGTTTGCATGATTTCACAAGAGTTGAGGGGTGCCAATAACGGGAGGGGCTGTGTAGGATGGCAAACTGAGATTATAGGACTCTAAAAGCATGCTCCACGTCTTTGTTTGCTCCTTCTTGATGCTGTGCAAACAACTTAAACTTGTCCATCTAGGGCAAGGGTATTTGCCTTAATGGAATTTTCATAACTAAAGTGGAACGAGCGGAGACCAACGACCACTACCACAGAAACAGACATCCAGGATGGCACATCACAGATGGTTATGAACTGTTCAATGGAAAACCGTCTGCGAAGGCCTATCGGGAGAATATGTTCAGTTATCACAGTCGTTCTGATGTCAAAAACAACTGTGATAGTAAACCAGACCGTTCTGAACACAAAACTGTCTGTAATAGTCTACTTATCACAGACGATTCTAACCTAAAACCCGACTGTGATAGATACAATCGATTCACAGCTGAGAACTGTCTGTGATAACTAGAATATCACAGACGGTTCAGAACTCAGAACCCATTGTGATATATACAGTCGGTTGTGAACTAAGAACCGACTGTGATAGTGTAGTTATCACAGACAGTTCTGAGGTCTGAACCAACTGAAAAAGTGCCGACACTTCGAATTCTCAACTGTGATCATTTTTGTCTCCGATCTTCACACACGGCGCCTAGGAGAACACGAAGCATCGCTTTGGAAGTTCTATAAATTGACAGTGAAAAAATTGTCATTTACTTTACAAGTTTTTATAATTCTCTGACTGTTTGACTCCTTAGCTTCTTTGCGCCAATGGCATCCTCGATGGCATCGTCAGCCTCGCCCTCCCTGGTAAGAACTCTCAATATTTTGGACTTACCCCTGTATTATTAATCCATGTTCAATACATTCTTGACCTGTTGATTTGCACAGGGAAGGGGAGCCGCGGAAGACTCGTGCAAGGTGAAAGCCAAGCTGAGGGCCCTCCAGGAGGAGCACAAGCTCCTTACGGACAAGCACACTCGGCTACGGCTTGACCTTGACTATCTCTTCCAGCGCATTCAACGCATGAAGATGGATGGTGACAATGCTAGGGTGAGGACGAGGCGTCTTCGCGAGGAGAAGAAAGCCGCGGATATGACCATTGTTGGCTGCGGTTTGACTATGAAAGATACCATCACGAAGCTGAGGGAGGTTGCAGGCCTTCTCGACACGGTAGTAGTTGATCCTAAGAATGACAACTTGTCGCTGGAGGAGTCCTGCGTCCTGGCTGCAAGTCAAACTGACTTTATTCTAGATGCAGCTAGGGCTAAGACCACTCCTTGACCTAGCATTCTGTATTTTTACTTTTTTTTGTAAGTGATGAAAAAAAATTATTGAAAACTTTGTTCTTATGTCAACTTTCTAATTTTTCAGCACATTCTTGGACTGCATGCTATCTTCCCTCTTTATTTAGCTTTTGGCGAACATTTGACCATACAAAGATATGTGCACTGTGTGTGATCAAGGAACAACTATCGCGATCTTTGGCTTGTGAGGGCAGTCCATCGGAGCCCGTCAAATAATATAGAAACAATATAGAAGTCGCAGGTCCCATGCAAATAATATAAAAAGAATATAGAAGTTGGGCTTATTTGGCTGGATGGCATTGTGGCATGCCAAACGCCTCGAGTTATCAACGTGCTTTGAATATCACAAACGGTTCTGAGGTAAAAAATGTCTGTGATAGTCACATTACAGAAGGTTTTAATGTAAGGCCCGACTGTGATAGTCCCAACAGTGTCCGACGCTTCGAATTCTCAACTTCTTTCAATATCACAGACGGTTTTTAACTCCAAACCGTCTGTGATAGTAACATTACAGACGGTTTTTATGTAAGGACCGACTGTGACAGTCCCAACAGTGATCGACGCTTCAAATTCTCAACTTCTTTCAAATTCTCAGCGGTTCAATTAGAAGCAAAACTCCAGGGAGGAAACAAGTATTTGTAGAAGTCGAACAGTTCAATATTCTACAGGCATATTAAAGACGGTTCGGACATCAGAACCGTCTGCAATAGTCATATTACAGACGGTTTGGATATTAGAACCGTCTGTAATATTAAAGCAGACGGTTTTGATCTCCCAACCGTCTGTAATAGTCCCAACAGTGCCTACGCATCGAATTCTCTACATGCAATTGTTGATAACTGCACATAATAACTGCGCAGATGAAGAGACTTAATTATTTACTTCAAATTTAATTTGCATCGAATTATGTAATCTGACGCTTCAACTTCCTAAGTGGGCACTACTAATTTGCAGTGTTGCAGTTTATCTCCTGAGAAGTTATCATGAATTTATTGATCTTGAAAACAAGTAGTGCGCTCCACTTCAAATTCTCAACAGTGTGTTGTGTCTTTTCCGTTTCTGATGTTTGCGCGGCGCACTAGCCTGGGAACACGAAGCGTCGACTTGGAAATTCTATAAATAGCTTGTTTTTCATTAATGATGAAAAAAATTAACTAAAAATTTGTTCTTATGTAAATTTTACAATTTTCCCGCACGTTCTTGGAGAAAGAGAAGTGGAGCGGTTCGACTGGAAGCAAAATTCTAGGGAAGGAACAAGTATTTGTAGAAGTCGAACAGTTCAATATTCCAGGCATAGTAAAGACGGTTCGAACATCAAAACCATCTGTAATAGTCATATTACAGACGGTTTGGACATGAGAACCATCTGTAATATTAAAGCAGACGGTTTGATATCCTAACTGTCTGTAGGGGGTCGACTTCCCTTCGGAAAGCTTTGACCCTCGGGAGATTGGTATTGTCCGAGGAATGCTCGCTGAGTTTTTCCTTGCGGAGGTCATATCAACCAAGGGGAAGTTTAGGGACCCGCAAGGTTCGTATTAGTGCGGCCTTACATTTATTTGTACATCTAACACACTTACTTTAATTGTCAATTACATTTATTTGTTCAATCTCAATTGTACATATTTCTGAGTTCTGTGCTATATATATGAAATGCTATTGTACATGTTTCTTAGTTGTGTGCATGTATATATGAGACTGTATATATTTGAGTACTGTACATGTATGAAATGAACTGTATATATTTGAGTACTGTGCATGTATGAAATTCATGAACTGTATATATGAAATGCTATTTGTACAGAGGACATGGGCTAGCCACCAAAAAAAAGAAATTTATTAAAAATAATATTAATATGCACAGACGGTTTTGATCTTACAAACCGTCTGAGATTATAACCGTCACCGATAATGACACTATCATAGATGGTTTTGACCTAAAAACCGTCTGTGATATCACACTATCACTATCACAGATGGTTTTGACCTCAGAACCGTCTGTGATATCACACTATCACAGACGGTTCTGAGATTATAAAACTATCACAGATGGTTTTGACCTAAAAATCGTCTGTGATATCTCACTATTACAGACGGTTCTGAGATTATAAACCGTCTGTGATAAGGAAACAATCACAGACGGTTCCAAGATTACCAGCGTCGCTGATAATGACAATATCGCAGATGGTTTTGACCTCAAAGCCGTCTGTGATACTCTAAATACACAGACGGTTCTGAAACAACTGTATGTGATAAGGACGCTATCACAGACGGCTCCTAGGTCATAACCGTCTCTGATAATATGAGTATCACAGACGGTTTTGATCTCAGAACCGTCAGTAATAATGTGAGTATCGCAGACGGTTCTGAAGTCATAACCGTCTCTGATAATTTGAGTATCACAGACGGTTTTGATCTCAGAACCGTCAGTAATAATGTGAGTATCGTAGACGGTTCTGAGGTTATAACTGTCTCTGATAATTTGAGTATCACAGACGGTTCTGAGGTTATAACCGTCTCTGATAATGTGATTATCGCAGACGGTTCTGATTTCATAACCGTCTGTGATAATGTGAGTATCCCAGATGATTTTGACATCAGAACCGTCTGCGATACTCATATTATTACTGACGGTTCTGAGATCAAAACCGTATGTGGTAGTATGAGTATCTCAGGAAGCTTTAATGTTATAACAGTCTGTGTATTAGGAGTATCACAGACGGTTCTGATGTTATAACAGTCTGTGTAGTATGAGTATCACAGACGATTTTGATCTTATAACAGTCTGTGAAGGGAAAGATCACAGACGGTTCAAAACCGTCAGTGATACTACATGATTATCACTGACTCGAATATCACTGACGGGTAAGAACCGTCTGTGATGACTGTTTTGACCCGACTGTGATAATGAATTCTGTAGTAGTGGACGCCTTCTAGGGGAGATTGGCACGATGATCGGCTCGTGTGTTGCGGAAAATTTAGCTGGGATGCTTGGATGTAAGCTGGGAACTTTTCCTTTCAATTATTTGGGTCTCCCCCTAGGAACTTCCAAGCCAAAAGTAGTTGATTTTGAAAGGATCATAAATAGGGTGGAACGAAGACTAGCAGGTTGGCATCTATCTTTCCTCTCATTTGGGGGGAGGTTAACGTTGTTAAACTCAGTTCTCTCTACCTTACCAATGTTTTATATGAGTATTGTAAAGATTCTAGAAATGGTCATCTCAAGAATTGATAAAATCAGAAGAGTTTTCTTATGGAAAGGTCAAGCCTTCTACTTTGGAGGGAACTGTTTAGTCGCTTGGTCTAAAATTTTTAAATCTAAAAAGGAAGGAGGACTAGAAGTTATGAATCTTAGAGCTCAAAATTTGGCTTTATTGTTGAAACTCTTATTTAAATTCATTAACAAAAAAGATTTACCTTGGGTGAAGTTTCTTTGGGAGCAGTGTCATTCTTCTAGTTTACCTCAACGGGCTTCTGATAAAGGATCTTTCTGGTGGAAAGATATTCTTCATAATATGTCCCTTTTTCAATTGGTTAGCTTCTTGATAATATATTCTTGCAGTAGGGCTTCCTACTGTTTTTTTGTAAAAAAAAAAGGGTATTGCCTTAATAAATGAAGCCTATTCTAGGTGCATGCCATCAGCTAGCTAGATAGTACCCCATGTTGTACTATCTTCTATTTATGAAGTATTGAACATGAGGAGCTCGCTCGTTCAAAACATCAGTGAATAAGGGTGACTGGTTTAGCAAGTTGATATCTTTGGTGGTGCTAGCAACACCGAAGAAGGCATGTCATATCCAAAGATCTTGGGAGGTGAAATGCTTCAAATATAATAGTAGGGACTCCATAATCACCGTGGGTGAATTGTCCATTCCATACTGCTAGGCAATTTATTCATTCCTAGTGCATGCAATCAATGTTTTCCAACTTTCGTGGAAAATCATGAGCCTCTCTTTGTTGAAGTAGCAATTGCATATCTTCAACGGTTGGTTTAGAGTGATATTCTTCGCCAAACTTGTCAATGACTCATTTGACAAATTGCTCTAAGCATTGGATTGCCGTGGATTCCCCTATCTGGATGTATTCATAAACAACATCGGCAGGAGAGACATACACCAACAAACGCATGACTAGTTTGTGACAACTGTCTTTGTTTCCCCCTACGATTAATGACATCTTTCCTTTTAGTGAAATAAGGAGACCACTTACTAATAGTTTCAATGATTCGAAGAAAGAGGGCTCTCCTCATTCTGAATCTTTGGCGAAACAAGTAGCCAGCATATATCGAGTTGTCAGAGAAGTAGTTTACCTTAAGATGATTATGGCTGCCTTCGTGATCTTTGACAATATACCTCATTATCGCGATGGCGGTAGCGAGAGGTAGAAGCTTCTAACTTGGCTTTAATACCAACAATAATATGGTCTTCTAACTCTTGTATGGCCTACTCTTCCTCTAAGAATCCCATAACAAAATCTTCCCAACTTATTGATGGCCTCTTCCTCTTCACTACATGTGCTTGAGTTAGAGCTAGATGATATTTTTGTGAGAGAGAGATTTGGAAAGAATAGTATTGGTGAAGATGAGAAGTGGGGGTTGTGATGGGTGGGATAAGGGATGAAATATATAGGCCATATTCCAACGGCTAGTTTGTGACAAGAATATTTCAATAGCTAGTTTTTGAGAAGAGTATTCCAATGGCTAGTTTCCAAGATGAATATGGATGGGGATGTGGATATGGAGGATAACTCGCAGGGTATGGTGACTGCGAAAAATTTGGCGGAATTTGAATACCAAGTGTTTCTGAATTTTCTCTGGTTGAATTAAGAGAAGTAAGCTAATTTATGAAACCACCAGGGGATTACCATCCATATTTAGTTTTAGAAAAGAAATTTATGAAGGAATGGTATATGAATGGTGTAAGATTGGTGAGTTCAAATGAGCAAATGTGGCTCCTATTTATAGAGAAATGAGTGTACAATTTTTTGAATTTTTTAACATAGAAATAATTAAAAAATGCCCCAACGGCTAGTTTCAATGTCTATATTTTCAAGCAACTATAAATAGAATCACTGACAGGTGGGACCCACTAAATTTTTTTTAACGACTAGTTTTCAATTAAATTCTAAAAACAGTGGTTGACAGGTAGGCCAAACAAACTTTGGGCCCACCTATCATACGTTGTGTGCACTGTAATTGTACATAGTACAAGTCCAATGGCTCAAATTTAAAAAAATTAAGACAGATGCTGACAAGTGGGCTAAAACAACACTAGACACACTTGTCAGCTTCTCGTGTGCAATTACATTAGGTGCACACGGAAGGCGAGGCATCCATAGCACACGTGGTTTCACATGTTTTTTGGGGCCCACCATTCTTGCCTTGCCATATTGCGTGAATCCAATCATGCAACTGACACACTTAGTTTAGCCCCACCCGTTAGCGTTTATGTCTGGGGGTGTGCGTGTATGGCTGGATGCAATGTGGTGAGCCTTACAAACCGGGTCATTAGCAACCTAGCCACACTTCAACGAAGCTGCTTGGCACAACATGTATCTCATGGGCCCCACAGAAAGTGAAGTGCGTAGTGGTTGCTTTGCGACATGTTGCTGCTTCATTTGTGCGCTCGTGTGAGTTGAGTTGGTGGTTGAGCTAAGTCTTGCACGCTAGTCAAAGTGGCTGTGTTGGGGATAACCTTAGAGAGTATTGGAGAGTATGAGAGTGGGAATGGGAGCAAGAGAGAGAATTGGATATGTGTGTGAAATTTTGAAGAGGGGAGGGGGTTTTTTAAAAATAAAGGATGTGGGTTTCTTTTTTTTAAAAAGTGTGTACATCTTGAGGTTTTTTAAAAAAAAATTGAAAAAGGCAATGGGCCAAGCTAGGTTGTGGGCTAGTTTTCTTTTTTTTTAAAAAAAGGGAGGGAATGATTTTTTAACAAAAAAGTAGCTTTTTTGAAAGAAATGGGGGCTCCCAGGCTAGCTGTTGGGCTCATGGACTGGAGTGCCATGTTATGCTATCCATTGGGCTCGTAGGCCGGGCGTGATGTATTGGGCTGTGTTGTGCCACCACAAGCTGCAGACCACTTGCATGCTTGGGCCAGCTTGAGCATAGACCACTCAGTCTGCTATAATTATGCTGTGCCATGCCTCCCAATATGCTCAGTTTGACAGCCCAACACGACCCAGTGTGTAGGACCGGGTTGGCACGGCCTACCAAACAACTGTGTTGGACCGGGTTGTCTACAGGGCCGCAATGCTTGTGTCAAGCCAACCCAGTAAGGGCCTAGCTTATTAGACAGCTCTAGCCTTACCTCGTGGAGTGTGGATCCGAATTTGATGCTGGGATGTAATCCATGTGTATGTATTTATATCCATATTGGTATGGTATACAACTCAAATTGTATCTTAAAATTTGGTCCTAACTGAAATACATACTTGATCCTAGCTCTAAAATTTTCGTAACACCTTGTTTACATCCAGCACATACCAACAGTTAGACTTTTGTTCTCGCTTCGCCTCAAAGGATTGACCTGGTTAGTATGACTAGTTTCCTTAGACTTATATACAATGTTATCTCAAACGAAACTGTCTATATGGGATTAATACATACAACACGAGGCCTCTTGAGTCAAATTGGGTCAAGGTGTTATAATCCCATACTTTTATATTTTAATTATTTTTTATTTTTAGTTCTGAAATTTGAATAATAATTTTTTTTGGAAAGTTTATTTTAGGAAATTATATAATTTGCATCAGAATTTTATTATTTATTATATTTTAATTCCAAATTTTAAAAAATGCCTTAGCATAGAGACTTTAAATCTAAGTCGTTATTAATCAGGACCACCATATGGACAGGTTAGATCTTCTTCTTTTTCTCTCTACCAAAGGGGATTTGGAATTTAAGTTGTTATAACTTGGTGGGACCACGTTCAGATGGCTTGATCTTTTTCCTTTTCTCAATTAATATGAGAATTTCTCTTTTTGTGAGTTAATGTGGGAACTTCTATAAAGTCTATAATCAGTAATATATAGATAGATAGATAGATTTTGATCTATATACTTTTCAAGGTGAGAAATACTAAACAACCCATGTCTTGGCTCTTTCTTACTTTATAGTTGTAGCTAACCTAACCCATATCTCCTTACAACATTGTCTAAAGGAGAATTAGCTCTATAATGCTTCCAAAGTTGGATATTTAGCAAAATACCATCGAGTGTATCATTGACATATGGAGTCAACCACCACTTGTCAGTTTCACAACAAATGATGTTTTACAAAAATAACACTTTTGCAGCAGTATGGACTACGGAGTAATATTTCCTTTTTGTTATAAATAATGTGTTTGTTTACTAACTACAAAGTATAGAATATGAAGAAAGTATGAGAAAATGGAGAGGAAATGTTTCTTCTTCACATATCTTATTACCCTTCTAATATGTACAAACTCTCCATTTATAAACATACAAGAGAGATAAAAAGACTAGAGGAATTCTAATAACCATGAGTCACAAAGAATTTATGGTTTGATGGGTTACCAAAATTCATAATATTGAAGTTACAAAAGTTTATAGATATGGAGTTACAAACTTTATGGATATCCATGAAGCATGGAATGTAGAATGTCAAGAGACTAAAATATTGTAATACGCCTCATCAAGATGGAAAATTTTAGTTTCCAATCTTTCTAAGTATCATTCGGGGATGACCACTTCTAAATGTACTATCTCTTTAAAAACCTTGCCTTGAAAAGACCCAATGGGATAAAAACCAAAGGCTAAAGGAAAAAAAAGAGTATTGTACCAAAAACTTTCTCCCCCTGAATTTAGCTCTTTTAAGCTGCGCATGCCTATGCCATCAACAAGACATTTGAATACCTTTGTAGGCAATGACTTGGTGAACAAGTCTGCTAAATTTTGATATGATTTGATCTGGTAAACATCAACCACTCATTTCTGAAGCTTATGTGTTGAAATTTTTTTTGGGTGATATATGCTTGACTATGTCGCCTTTAATGTATCCTTCCTTGATTTGTGCAATACAAGAGACATTGTCTTCATATATCACTATTAGACATGTTGAACAAGATCTCAGGTCACATGATTCTTGGATGTGTTGGATTATGGATCTCAACCTGTCACACTCTCGCCTGGTCTCATAAAGTGTAATAATCTCAGCATGGTTTGATGAAATGGCTACTAAAGATTGATTCGTTTGAACACCAAGAAATAGCAGTTTCTTTGTATAGGAACACATAACCTGACTGAGATTTTGCTTTATGTGGGTCATATAGATAACCTCTGTCGGCATTACCAATGAAGCATGTAGCATTAGAGTCTCCATCTTGCTTAAAGAATAAGCCCATTTTGCTTGTTCCACATAGGTAGTGCAAAATGTGCTTAACACCATTCCAGTGTCTTTTTGTTGGAGCTACACTATATCTTGCTAGCAAATTCACCGAGAATTTTATATTTAGATAACGTTATTTGCGAGGTACATCAAAGCACCCATTGCACTGAGATAAGGTACTTCAGGACCTAATATCTCTTCATTATTTTCCTGAGGATGGAATGGATCTTTATTAATATTGATAGATCAAACTACCATTGGTGTACAAAATGGATGTGCTTTATCCATATTAGATAGCTTGAGAACTTTCTCAATATAATTTGATTGATGGATAAACACTCCATCTTTCATATGATCAAACTGCAGGCCGAGACAATATTTGGTAGTTCCTAAATCTTTCATCTCACATTCTTTCTTTTAATAGTTGGCAGCTTGTTGAATCTCGAGTTTCGATAATATTTAAATCATTGACATAGATTGCTATAATAACAAATCCCAATTTTTTTCTTTTTATGAATGCACATGGACATAAAGGGTTATTTATAAAACTCTTGTTTTAACAGTATTCACTAAGACGATTATATCACATTTGTCCTAATTATTTGAGTCCATACAAAGACATCTTCAATTTGATAGAGTACATATGTCGAGATTTTGATTTAAATGTTTATGTCATTTTTAATCCTTTTGGAATTTTCAATATTTAAATGTTTATATATATATATATATATATATATATATATATATATATATATATATATATATATATATATATATATATATATGTGTTGTTACCACATCCATTAGATTCATTTGGAGTTGCTCCACAATTGTTAAACTGACTAGAAATCTGAGGGTAATAGCATTAGTGACAGGGGAACATGTTTCCATATAATCAATCTCTGGTTTTTATGTAAAATCTTGTGCGACCAATCAGTTTTATACCTTGTGACTTCATTTCATTCATTGTGTTTTTGCACAAATACCCATTTATAGCCAACTGGTTTTATACTAACAAGTGTTGGAGCTACTTGTCTAAACACCTCCTTCTTATTTAGAGAATCCAGCTTTACTCATATTGTTTCTTTCCAATTTTCCCAATCATTTCTCTGTCGACATTCCTCTATTGTTTGAGGATCTTTTTCATTGTCATCTATTATTTCAGCTGTAATTGCATAAGCAAATGCATCATTGACACTGATTCATTTGATACCATCCAATACCATTATTTTCATAATTGATGGATATCTCATAATAATCATCAATATCTTTGTCTTTACATTTTAATTCTTGAGGTGAAAACTCTTCAGTGGTTTTCTTATCAAGGGTATTTTGTATTGGGATATTAGCAACTTTCTGGGTTGTCAATTTTGGTTCTCTTTTCTTTCGTGAATTCAAATCTTTTGAGCCAAATGGTCTACCACTCTTCCGATGTATGTTTGACTCACTTGCTGGTAATATCTTCATGACTTCCAAACGAGCTGGGGCATTTGAATCGGAATATATGATTTTGCTACTTTCTTTGTATCTATAAATGCATCAGGTAGCATGTTTGTTACACTTTGTAAATGTATAATCCAATGAACTTCAAGTTCACTTTGATTTGATCTCGGATTCATGAAAGACATGGAAGAGGTATTCCATTCTTATCAACTTCCCTTTCTTCTCCCTAAAATTGGGAATGTTGTCTCATTAAAATGACAGTCTAAATATCTCGATCTCTATGAATAAATCACCAGTCGTTGGCTCTAGATATTTTATAATTAAGAGAGCTTTAATCCCATATAAATTCTCAATCCTCTTTGTGGCCCCATTTTAGTTCTTTGAGGAGGAGCAATTGGAACATATACCACACATCCAAATATCTTCAAATAAGATATATCTGGTTCTCTTCCAAAGACCAGTTGTAATGGTGAATATTAATGGTAAGTAGTTGGACTATGATAATCATCATCATAGTCCAATCCAATGTTAGTGATATTATTGCTCTCATTTGCATTATCTTGGAGAAAATCTAAACTATCTAGATGGGTCCCATCAGAGTTTCTATATTTATCAAAATTTGTTTTAGCTTGAACATATTTAGTCTCCCCATTTTACCTTATTCTTCAATGAAGCTTGATACAAAACTAGTAGGTGATTATGGAGTGTGTACCATAATTAGAATGTCTCTTCCAACATATCATTTTCAGTAACATCGTCTCCACATAACCTCATTTTTGAAACTATCTGGAATAATTCAAAATTATATTCCGAAAATGTTTAGAAATCTTACAACCTTAGGTGCATGAACTCATACCTTGAACGAGGTAGTATCACATTTCTTTGTTGATCAAAACATTCTTTTAGACTCTTCCAAAGTTCTAAAGGATTTTTAACGATCAAATATTGAGGCTTAGGCTCTCATAAAGATGATGGCGAAGCAAAATAATTGTTTTACCTCACTCCTCTTAGGATGCACTATTGTCATATGTTATCATTTTCTTTAGATTTTGACTATCCAAATAAAGTTTTGCATCAAGAGTCCAATAGAGATAGTTCTTTCCATAAATGTCAAGAGCAGCAAACTCCAACTTTGTAAGGTTGACCATTTCACTTTGTTGTGCTAATAGCCTGTTACAAAAAAGGTGTTTGTCAATTAACTACATAGTATAGAATATGAAGAGAATATGAGAAAATACAAAGGGAATGTTTTTTTGTCATATATCTTATTACCATTTTAATATGTACAAACGTGTTGAAGAGACTAGAGAAATTCTAATAGTCATATTAGTTACAAAGAATTCATAGTTTGATGGATTACCAAAATTCATGGTATTGAGATTATAAAATTTTATACTATGGAGTTACAAAGTTTATAGACATCCATTATGTATAGAATGTAGAAAGTCAGGAGACTAAAATATTGTAATACTTTTCCGTATTTTGTGGACATTCATTACAAGCTTTAGTTTTAGAGGGTTGAAACAGCAACAGTCAAACTTATGTTAGATTTAAGAGTGATAAATAACCCCGCAGGACAAGGGCATTTTTTGGCTCACTACCAGGAGATTTTATGCACCAAGTTTACGATACTATTTCAACTAATACAAAATTATGGTGAAATCCCCTGCCAAAAAACTTTTTTCCCAATTAAACAGGGCCTCAGTTGTAACGTGTCCAAGGAGGGATCCATAGTGCAAAACAGATGTGCCTTGTTCATCCCTCTCAATCATCCTCCATTAAGTCAGTCTCAACTAAAGTATAACGACTGGAGCATGTCTCATCCTGAGGTTGAACCAAGATGATATCAAATGAGTATAGCTGCATGTTAATTATAGAAACTCACCTGGTTACAAATGGTTGAACGATCTCAGAAAAAACATTCACAAAATTACCATGAATAGGCTTGTTATAGTGTTATACTAAGTGATGCATGAATATATTGTAGGTGGTCTCAGATATTGTTTTCATATCTTTCTTATCTCTATTTCTTCTTTTTTATAATGAATGTCATATTGTGTTATATCATCTTTTTTTTAATCATTGTATTGTTCTATCACACAATTTTAATTGTTCAATCATACACTCATCTCCACTCCACACATGTTTTTTTTTAATTAAATTTACCGCTTAAAATCTATTTCAAACAATTAATTATCAAGATCCTCTTTATTTCTCCAAGACCACAAAATTCTTTTTTCAACTAAAATATTAGCTGTTTTTTTATAGTTTGCAAGGATATCATATCCCATCTCTGACAATACTTGTAAAGAATAGTGGAAGTCTTGATCTCAGATCGAATCCAACTAGCTTGTGAGATACGGCCCAGATATACACAATAATGAGAACGAGGATAGGGAAATCTAGTAGAGAAAACCCTTGTAATGACTGAGAAACATCAACAATCTGAGACAGGAAAGACAGACGAAAAAGACCACAAATTTTTAAGCATAATTTTAAAAGAGTACAAGAGATTGCCACTTGCAGACAACTCTCATTTTTTTTTGACCTTTTAACTCTCATCCTCTGCAAGATTTTTCTACTTAAGAAAACCTTAATCTTTCGCTGTCTTTATGCCCCTCTTATTTCTAGTTTGGATTAATTTTTCTAAACCATACTTGATTGATATTCTATAAACCCACCTCGTATCATGTCTTAAATAATAAAACTTCATATCTTTCTTCATATTTAGATAGTTAAATTAGAAATTAATGATCCAAGCTAAGGTGGGTGATAAATTTTGGATTTCTCATGAGATGATTAAACATCTCAATTTTTCCTCGACTATTAATATTTTAATTGGATGATTGAAACTCTAAGAAAAATGATCTTTGTTTTTGTTTTATATAACAGAGAATACAAATCCCGTCAACGGCACTTATGCCTTTACATTTATATCCCACCCTACCTACCGTTCTCCCAAGAATAGTGCTGATTCATGCATTTTAATTTCACAACCCCTTGCCTTTACAACTATTTTTAGTTAGAATTTCCTATGTAGCTAATTTTGGAGGGAAAATTGGTAAGGAGCAGTGGTGGGGATTATACTCAGGGGTAGCTCTTAGTTAGGCCCAACGTAATTACGTCACATGTTGGTCTGTTTGACCAAGTCAATGAACCAAAACTTTTCATGAAATATTGGTCCTGCATGGCCTCTCTCCTTTGCTTCTCCATTTTGACATCAAAGGAGGAGGCCTCCTCTCCTCCTCTCCGACGCCTCCCTCTATTCCTCCTCCGTTTGCAGCTGTCGAGACCCGGCAGCTGCTTCTAGCTAATACGCCACCATTCGGAGGAGGAGGATAGCCAAGCGCTCACACGAGACATTTTGAATGATAGAGTAGAGAAGGATTTGAAAAGATGGACAACGACGCTCGAGGGAATAAGCTGCGTATCGAACTCCACTCTTCGTCATCAGATAGCGATAGGGAGGGAGAGGAGATTGTGGTGAAGGAAAAGCCCCCACTGACGTGGAGTCATCCGATCACCATCGGCAATAACAAGAGGCGGTTGCTGTCGAAGCAGTTGTCGATGAAGGAGACCACCAGAGAGGCCAAATGGGAGAAGCGCCGAAGGCAAATACTACATCGAAACTGTATGGTCATAAAGGAAGAGTGCCACGGAAATGTCAAAGGAAATGCGCGGAGCTTGACAGATGAGGATCTTGACGAGTTGAGGGGATCTTTTGAGCTAGGGTTTCGATTTGATGAGGAGAACGGTGGCCTCGACCTCTGCGACACCCTACCAGCCCTCGATCTCTACTTTGCCATTAATCGCCAGGTGTCTGAGCCAAAGCTCCGATTGTCAAGCAGCCCCATGTCTACTTTGTCGGTGGCGTCTTCATCCTCCACACTTTTTGGCACTCCAAGCCCACGTAGCCCGCAAGGACAATCTTCTACGACCGATGAATGGAAGATTTTGAGTCCTGGTAAATCACATTATCTTGTCACTTTTTCTTAGGTAGACCACAATATGCTCTAATGGCGGATTCGTAGCATGTGGTTTATGTCCTTTTCTCTTTGGTTATGTGACAATTTGCAGGAGACAGCCCTCAGCTAGTGAAAACAAGGTTAAGGCACTGGGCTCAAGTGGTGGCTTGTTCGGTGAAGCATGGTTAATAAGTCTAACCATCTTAATTAATTAATATCTCCTCGTTGCATTATAGATGGCAAAAGGAAAGGCTTGTCTGGTGATGCCTATAAACTTAACTAATGCAAGATTACGATGTCGTTGTCTATCTTTTCTTGTGTACAGACTTAGTATATATCAATTGTACACATTCTTTCATCTATTGATGTCATCTCCTTTTGTGCGATGGCATGTTCACCTCAGTTCATTGGTTGTTTTGGTATTAACATCCATGTCATAAATGTCTTCATTACCTTCTTGAGCTAGTTGCCATTAGTTTAGATTGATTGTTGAATGCTGGTAGACTTAGCAAGCAGAAGCTCCTAATCCATGTAGTTTTTTTTTAAGGTAGACATGCAATATGTAGTTTGTTTAATGTAAAGAGTATAACGTAGATCCATCTTAACATGCATTCAGATAGAGATTTTTGTATGGATAATTTATTTTTAAAAAAAGGGGAAATAACCTAGAAGAAAAACGAATAGCAAAAACGACTTCAGTCGCTAGTCAGGATGTCAATCTGAGACAACCAACCTACAGTCACCAACCAAACTGGCGACTTAATCCACATTTCAATTGCCAGCCTTTAGTCGCCAGCTTGAGTGGTGACTGGTGGCCAGCCTGCAAAAAACATATTTTATGTAAATAACTAAGATGAAAATGAAAATTTCAAAAATAACCTGAGTTTAAACAAATTTAGTACTCATTTTCGTTTTTCATTTTTCATTTTTCATTTGGATCCTATTCTTGCTCCTCACTTTTCAATTATTCAACCGCATAAAGATTTGTTCCCAAATAATTGTTTTTGAAATTGTTGTACAAAAACCTTAACCCTATCCCTTACCTCAGCAGCCAGCCACCCTAGTAAAAAACTAATATAGAGTATAAATTTTTGAGTCATGCTTTAATTTATATGAATGTATGAAGTTAAATAACATACATTTGTAAATAAACGGAGATAGTACACTTGTGAATGAATTACACTTAAGCAAATTCACGCCTTTAAATGATACATTCAGAAAAGAAAATGATGGTTCACGCTCGGACCCAATTATGATTTTTTAACCAAGGTAGTCAAGAGTGACCGAGTTAATTTTTCATCGTCTGTCTTTTTGTCGGGTTTGCGACACCATTCCACCTCACAATAAGGATTAACCTCAGCCAAATCTGTCTTCTCAGGGAGACTAAACATCCTGTGGTAAGCACTTACTTCTCCCCACCACCTGCAGTATATCTTAGCGTGGTCTGACATCTTTTTATCGATCCACTGGACGAAGTCACACTTATGTTCAACCTTCTATAGGAAAAACATGATCAATCACTAAATTTAATACTCAAAAGGATAACATAAACATGGTAGAGAACTCACATTTTTGTTCCTAGAAACCTTAACACTAGCGCAGCTGTAATATCTTTGCCACATCGTTTCTTCTTCATTGGACGTGTACTCGTCGCAAGACTTGTTATAGTAACACAGCCGTGTTGGTTCATATATTTTGTCAGATTGTCCTCCAGAAGACGAACCAGATGCAGCCATAAGTATGGATGAAGAGGAAGAAGCCTGATGTAGATGTAGAGAGAGTTCACGTGCAATTGAATGGAGGAAACAACGCATATTTGTAGGTGGAGTGACGGACCTTACTAGTGGATTTGAGGCGAGTTTTATTTTCAATGAGATTTGATAACTCGGGCATGAAAAAACTAAGAAAAGCTAGAAAAGCTAAAGAAAATTGAAAAAACTGAAGAGCTGAAAAGTTGAAAAAGATGAAAAGGCTGAAAAGTTGAAGAAAAACTGAAAGAGCTAAAAAATAACCATGATGTATTGATGCTCGTCATACCCATCTTGTATGCGTGACAATTAACACTATGTTATGACAAATTTTTTCTTGCATATACACATCTTTTGTATCGAAGTTCATGTTTTCGTTATTACAAATATTATGCAAAAATAATCATTAGCAAAGAATTTTCCAATCGAAAACTATGATGAAATATAAATCAGCTAAAAACCTTCCAAAATAAATAAATAATATATACAAGAAAAATAATTATTGTTTCATACAAATGATAAGACAACTAAAAAAACTACTGATGCCGCCCCTTCTTCGGACACTGAGTACGGTTCTGCTGAAACAGCGATGGCAATAAAGTCCTGGGCGGAACCACTGTCCTTTGTGATGGTTGTTGAAGGGGGGCAGGTCCGTGCCCGATGTCCCCGACTGTGGTCTCTCCCTGCAATCTGCTTAGGAGCATCTGGATGTGGCTACTCAATAGGTGATCCGTTCTAGAAAAGGTCGAAACCCAAGTGATCGAACAAGTAATAAAGGAAACAATACTAATCTTTATTTAAAAGAGGGACTTTTACAGGTCGACATTTGATCCCTTCGATCTTTTTCTATTTTTCCTTCTTAATTCGATCTCCCTTGTCTACCCTATTACAAGGTATTTATACAACTACTCGGAAGCGTATCAGACTTGACTAACTATAGTTGTATCAAATTTGGTTATGTACATTATATCAAATTCGACAACTGACCGATCAATTACAATCGACCAAATCCACTTAACAGCCCGAGATCGACCAACTCGAGTTCGTCCTGGATTATGAGAGATCGTCCCGGATCATGACTCCCCTATTAAAAGAAAGTCACCAACTCCCGTTGGTGATCAAAATTGAAGATGTGGAAACTGAGACTAACCATCCTCGCATGTATACCACTTCGCAGCACGTGCACGTTGATCTTTCCGTCCCACCCGAAAAGTCTCCCATGTGCCACTATGAGTAATTGTCACCTTCTTTTCCAAAATTACATCTTCAAGCAAAGGGGCCTCCCTTTGATAGACCAAGTCTTCAACAGATGGTACGGTGGTATCAGGCTCATCATCCAGTATCGAAGGCTCGAAGAGTTTAAGGTGCTTGACTTTGACAACCGAGAAAATATCTATATATGGGAGTAATTCAAGCTGACAAGCATTATTATCAATTTTTTGCAAGATTTTGAATGGATAATAACGAATTGATTTAAGCTTTTTACCTTCATCCTTTAGCCTCTCCTTGCTCAAATATAGCCAAACCATATCACCTTCTTGAAATTGGGCTTCAATTCGGTTCGATCATGTCACACTTTGTACTTGAGTTGAGTTTTGTGCAAGTTCTGTTCGACCTTACCATGGAGTAGTCAAATGCCTTCCAAGAATAGTTGTGCTCGATCCTGGTCAGACTCCTCTTTGGTATTTTGTGCTGAGGTTGGGACTACGAACTCCAGGTCGAACGGACTTTGTGGCAGAAATTCCAAACATACCTCAAAAGGAGATTTTTTGGTCGAGCCATGCACAATTGTACGGTTTACCACTTTGAGTTAATAATCTGTTTGTGGATGAAAAGTGGTACTCTTCTTCAGCTTGGTATCCATCATCGACCAGAGCGATCACCAAAAGCGGCTCAGGAAATGTGTGTCACGATCAGACACAATCGAAGTTGGAAGCCAGAAATGTGCTGAAAGAATACTCGAGCTACTTCTTTTCCTGTGATGGTCTTTTTACAAGGTATAAGAACTATCATCTTGGAGAATCGATCAACGACCACGAAGAGATAGTCGTTGCCACGCTGAGTCTTGGATAAACCTTCCAAGAAATCCATGGAAATACTTTCCCATGGTTGTGATGGAACCGACAAAGGAGTATACAAACCCAATTTTCGATTTCCCGGTTTGGAGATACTACAAAGACCGCAACCTCTAATAAAACTAGCCACATCCTGCTTCATACGCAGTCAGAACACATATCGCTAAAGGTTCTGAAGTGTTTTTGTTACACCGAAATGTCTAGCAACCTTCGAGGTATGTGCTTCTCGTAGCCACTAGATTCGAGATGGTCCACGTGGTACACAAAGCAGATTGCCCTTATACAGAAGTTCTTCTCGATAAGTAAACTCTGATGGTCGTCTGGTTTCGAGCTCAGCTAAAACTGATCAAAAATCCAAATCCTCACTGTACATTGTTGCATAGTCCTCGTGGCATGAAGATTCGACCTGCATGAATACTGACAAGCACAGAGCAGCGACCGGTGGTCATGAAAACATGTCAGCCAACTTGTCGTGTACGCCATTTTTGTACTTAATCACCAAATTAAACTGTTGCAGATACGACATCCACTTCATGTGACGAGCTTGTTGCAACTTGGGCTGAGTTTGCAAATACTGAAGTGGCTGATGGTCGATGTGTACAATGGTTTCCTTCCCCAAAAGGTAACAGCACCAGTGTTTCATGGCTTGATGCAGTGCACATAACTCCTTGTCGTATATTGGATAGTTCTTTTGAGCTCCCTGGAACAACTCGGAATAATATGCCACGGGTCAACCATCTTGCATAACTCGATGCATCTGTCTCTAGCTCGAAAGGCCTCTGCAGATTTGGTAAAGTAAGAACAGGAGCCTCACTGATCTTCTTCAACAGGAGGAATGTGTCCACATGCTTCCCACTCCACTTGAACTTCTGGTCAATCTTGGTCAATGGATGTAGCGGAGAAGCCAACACAAAGAAGTGTTGAATAAACTTACGAAGATATTGGCATGCTCCCATAAAGCTACGCACCTCCATTATTGTTCGTGGTCGAGGCCACTCCCAGATCACCTTTACTTTATCGGGATCGATTTGCAACGTACCCTCACCGACCATGAATCCCAAATAAAGTAGAGTTTGCTTGCCAAACTCGCACTTTTTGTTGTTGAGGCGAAGCAGATGATGCCTCAGCTAATCGAACACCTGCTTCACATGGATCAGATGCTCCTCCCATGATCGACTATAGACCAATATGTTGTCGAGGTAAACGATCATGAAGTCATTGATGAATGGCCGTAAAACGTTGTTCATGAGGCGCATGGAAGTGGCCGGGGCATTGCATAGACCAAACGACATGACCAGCCATTCAAACAGACCTTGTCGAGTCTTGAACGCAGCCTTCCACGTATCCTCCTCTCGGATGCACACCTAATGATACCCAGACTTTAAGTCTAATTTTGGGAAGACTGCAGCATGCTTCAATTGATCTAATAGATCATCGATATGAGGAAGAGGATATCAATTCTTGATGGTAATCTTGTTCAATGCTCGGTAGTTGATACACATTCACCACGATCCATCTTTCTTTGGTGCCAATACCACAGGGGATCCACAAGGTGAATTACTTGGTTGGATCACACCATCATTTAGCAATTCTCTAAGTTTCCTTTTGATCTCTTTGTTCTCCAATACTAAGTTGTGATAAATACTCAAATTGGGAAGTGGTGCATCTGAAATAGGCTGAATATCATGTTCAACTGGTCGTTTTGGGGATTGACCCTGAGTACTTTCGAACAAATCACTATATTCCTCCAGTAATCCCGACAAACGACCACTATCCTCTCTGCAAGCTAACAACAGTGTCGCCTAAGTACTATCACCTTGGCTAACTGGACGGATCATAACGAACACACATTTTTGGCAGGTGTTGATGATTCGTTTAGCCTGACTTGCGGTTATCAAGTTCATGGTGTCAACATGGTCGTCTCTGCTAATGACAAACTTGCCTCCATTTTTGGTGAGCTCGTACTCTTGCGCCCTTCGGTGGAAATGAGCATCACGATCATGTAAAAATGGACTTCCAAAAATCACCTGACAAATATTGATAGGAACAACGTCGCATTGTACCTCATCGATATAGCGAGCAGATATGGCAAATTTTAGCATATATTGACTAGTGATTTGCTGGCTCACATCAGATGTAAACCAACCCAAAGGATACATTCATGGGTGCTTGGTCATCTTCAGACCAAGTCGTCGGACCAGTCTAGCGGAGACCAAATTCTTTTGGCTTCCGGGGTCGAATATGGCTGCGACCACTTCGTGCTTCACCTGTGTGTTTTTTGAGAGAAAACAGTAGGAAAACCTACTGTAAAAGATATATTTTCAAGAGGATAATACAAAAGTCACCAAAAAGCCAAACAGCCAAAAAAGAAAAGAAAATTACAAAAGATCAACCCATCTGGATAGACCAGTTTTAGCATTTGAATTAATTCGATGAATAATGAGCTCAATGTCATAGATGAAAAGCTTTAACCAGTCCTCCCTCGAATGTAAAGAGCTCTGAAAAATAACTTTGTTTCTGAATTTCCATAAGGACCAAACGATTGAAATAATTACTTCCCGCTTCACCTATGTGTTGATAGTAAACAGTTCCTCCATTGGGTGATGGTCTAAAGGTGAATCCGAGTTGTCACCTTCGACATTGCCATTAGAGACAAGGTCGTGTCCGCCTTTCGACCGAATTCACTCGGACAACTTCCTCTTCGTGTGGAGCCGTGGTAGCCGTATATGTTCTTTTTCCTAGTCCGTTCTTCCTTGATCTCTCAGGTCAAAGTTCAGGATAGAGCTTATAGCATGTATCTTTTGTGTGTCCTGCAATGTGACAATACTCACAATAGATACCCGTGCTAGTTTTCGGAGTGCTTTGCTTTGGACTTGTCTTTCCTTTTGAAGGGGTCGAACTCTCTCTCGTGTTCTTATCATTACGGAACTTGTTTTCCTTCTCGATTGTCATAGCAGTTGTGCTCACAGTCACGATGCCTTGAACGCCAAACAAGCTTAGCTCAGCACTGATCGTTTTCTATATTCCTGACGTGTATTTTCAAAACACTTGGGGATCAAAAAGCAATATGCCAATGACCATCGCTTGTCTCAAAAATTCCGTCATGTAGTCCTAAACAGTCTAGTTGTGCTGTTGATACAAACGGTGCCATCAATCCCATCTCTCTTCGAGATATCCCATCGGGTAGAACTCTTGTCATAGATGCCATTTGAATTGACCCCACGCGAGGTCGTCTGCTTCACCACTGGCGACAAGGGCCTTCCACCACATCTGGGCATGGTCCTTCATCTTCAAAGGTGTGAACTTCACCTTTTGAACGCTATTGAAACCTCCCAGGTCGAAGTAGGTCTCAAGCTAGTCCATCCATGAATCCAACTTCTCGGCATCGATTGTCCCATCATATATGGGTATGTCAACCTTAGCTTCAACCTTAAAAGATCCAATAGCTAAGGATGATGTGTTGGTGAGGTCGTCGGCCTTGTAGTCATTTTCATCTTCGTCATCATCTGGCCTACGCGAGCTATTCCCAATCCTCACACCAGTCGCCTTTGCCTTTGAAGCATCATCTTCAGGAGGCAAGGTCATGGTTGCTGCTTGATCCAAGTAAGCACGGTATCCATATTGGCGGAGAGCTTGGCCACTTGTTCAGCCAAGTCAGCTTGAGCAGAGGTTCCTTCAGACATGGTCAGAGACGCAATCGTCGGTGCCATCGAACGTTTGCCTTCGGTTGTAAAAAGTTCTTGTGGAATTTCGCCGGACTTTTCATAGTCAAGGCAAGTCCTCACCATCCACAGGACAAGACAGTGCTCTGATACCAACTTGATCTGTTTTGAGTACAAGACCCAATCTGGATGAATATGGGATTTTACATGAAAAGGTCGAACCCAGGTGATCGAACAAGTAATAAAGGAAATAGCACTACTCTTTATTTAAAAGAGGGACTTTTACAGGTTGACAGTTGATCCCTTCGATCTTTGTCTATTTTTCCTTCTTAATTCGATCTCCCTTGTCTACCCTATTACAAGGTATTTATACAACCGCTCGGAAGCATATCAGACTCAATTACCTCTAGTCGTATCAGACTTGGTTATGTACATTGTATCAGATTCAACAACTGACCGATCAATTACAATCAAAAAATCCAATTTAACAGCCCAAGATCGACCAACCCGAGTTCGTCCCGGATTATGAGAGATTGTCCCGGATCAATAGGCTCCTATGACGGTGGAGGTACACTGCCAAGCTGGGTAGAGACTAACCAATGTTGGCTTTGCTCGGTGTCCTCCCTCTACAGCACATATTGATGTACTCCACATACGTTGGGTCGACAACAACCTTCGCCTTGGCATGGGCTAGCTGAGAAAGTAGGTACAGTGGGTGCCTATCGTGCACCCGAACCATGCCATAAATCTTGCCTTGCGTCACCCCCTTCGCTGCAGATACGACGTAGCCAACTACTTGTCCATCTATCACTGCGATGTGGCCATGTCATTGTCAAAGTCAAATGTGAAGTCAAAGCCCAAACTATAATCAGACATGGAGGCGGAAGGCAGTGCACGGGCTCCCTCAGAGATCCGTATGCCACCATGAGACGGCGACGGGAGATGGACGAGCTCACGAAGGGTGGGGCACAGGCTCGAACACTTGTACGATAAGAGTCAAGTAGGGGCCCACTAAGATAAATCGGTGCATCGATGGCTATACCTGATGATCCCACTGCGTACAGATGATGAGCAGAGGTACTTGGACGATCAGTTGGTGTATGTCAAGGCGGAGCTAGTTGTGATGGAGGTGCAACTCCTGCAAGCTGAATGTTGCTGCTGTCAACTATCAACAGACACACAATCAAATCTATTTTGACGATGGCTATCGCCAACTCTTCGTGCGTGATAGAGGCACATGCATGCAACCGTTGGATGAGAGGTTGTGTCAATGAGGAGATGATACGGTATGCATCAGTTTATTGAACCATGAAGCCACATTAGACGATGATAATGAAACAAAACAAAAGGACATAGACTATCTATTTATACTTGGCAGTGTATCCCACCTGCGTGATATCAGTCGTAAGACTGATTAATGCTTGGAGTAGGCAGATCGGGAGGTGTCAAAGGATGTGGGGCAATCTGTGCACTAGCGCGTAGAAGGTACCAGCAGAGGTAGTAGTCGTATGTTGAAGGGTCATATGATCTCTCCTTACACACAACATCTGTCGCCGCTATTTGCTCCCATTGAGTAGTGTAGGGAGCTTGTTGATCCTCCCATCTGATGACCTTCTTTCTCTTACAAGTCTGTTTGTAGACAAAATAAAACATGTTAGTATACTTACAAAAGAAAAATACAATGGACAACATAATGATCACATACTTACCCATGCTGATCATGAGATAACTGATGGCAACGCCTGGAGGAGGGACTATCTAGAATAGGCCAAATTGACACATCACCCACCATGGAGCGTAAACCTTCAGTATACACTCATCCGGGGCATAGTTAGGACTTTTCATCCTTCTAACATAAGAGCTTAAAGACCTATCATATCTAAATTCACACAGTTTCCAACAATTTATTTCACTAGTAGGCCTCAATACCTCTATATCAACATTGTATAAATTTTTGTCGAGATTGAAGGTCTCAAGGATTCGACTCTTAAACTCCTAAAAATTAATAGTACTCAAGTTATCCAATTCAATTTTTATATGGTGGCAGGCACTCAAATCATCCCCATATGGTCTAATTCTAATAATTTATTCCCATCGAATATGTAAATTATTCTTGCTTTACACATTATCTACAATTCAACATGTCATAGATGTAAATAAGTTTAATATTACAAATCCTTAATTATCATATCTCCAATATAATTAGTAGATTAAAAAATCACATCTACAAATCATCAGATATACAATCCCTACATTTCAACTTAAAATATCTACAAATAATCAAATATCAGATCTCTAACATAGTTAGCATATCAACAAATCAGATCTACAAATCCTCAAATAATTTGTTAACTCATATAACGATCACACGAAATTCTAAAATTCCTAAATTCCTAAATGCTCACTTCACAGATAAATAACATTAATTTACAAATCATTAGTTCACAAGGACTAAATTTTCCTACAACAAATCTAAATTATCTACAAATCAGATCTACATTTCCTACAATAGATCTAAATTTTCTACAATATTAACTTAAACATCAATAAAAATAATCAGATATAAACTAATTATTAACAATAAATAATATAAAATATAAAAAAATTTACTTTCATTAATTTTTTTCTTCTAATTCTCTTCTTCCTCTTTCTTTTATTCTTCTTCTCTCTCCCTTTTTTTCTTCTTCCTTTCCACTTCATTTTCCTCTTTTTGTTTTTCTTTCTACTACTTGTTCAGTAAGGGGGGATTGGGTTGGCGGCCTTTTTATAGCTGAGTTTCAGTCGTCAGTATGTCGACTTTAGACTTATAAATAGTTTGTTGCCAGTACGATTAATACTATTTTTGTAATTTTTTTACCTCTAGCTTGTTAGCTGATTTTTTTTAAATAGTTATCCAAAAAAAACCATTCAAATAAGAGTCATCTGTTTGTCTTCCCATGACATGGCTTGTTCTATTTTTATATTTTTGAGAATATGATATGTATTTATTTGAACGGTTGGTATCTACTATCTAGTGCACAGTAGGGCTATAGTGTACAATTATGCAAAGTACCATATAAAGATTTGAAACAATTCTGAAAAAAAATATTAGAGATTGAGTTTGATATGTTCTACCATTAAATAAATCTCATGCTAAAAATTGACCTATAATAGGAGAGAAAAGACATTCGTTGAGAATTGGGACAAAATAATAAAAGCCATGTTTAGCTGAATTTGCCTTTTTGCAGCTCATATTCTAAACTGATCTAGATATGAAACTTGGCAAAATTATAGAACCTTTAAATTTTTGTCTCCAGTATTTCTTCAAAATTATTTCAAAGTTTTTACGATGCTTTACATGACATTGTAACATAACTCTACTTTGCATATATACCAACATTTATTTAAAATAACAGGAATGGTAATCATCTAATCTTAGCTATTAGCAAACAGTGTTGTAATTGTTGAACTAAAATATTTCAATAATTATATAAAATATTGCACTACAAAAATAAAAATACGTGTGCACAAACAATTATATAAAATATGGGTTTAAATTTTTTTTTAGTTGGGGTTGCCTTTTCCTGCAATTGTTACACTCGAGTTGGATTCACCTTTTGTTTTTTAATGGATGCACTTATTTGAATCAGTTGATCTTGAGGATAAACAGTTGTTTTCCCTTGATAAATTAACCCTAAAATCCCAGTAATCAATCCAAAAATAATGTTCTCCATTATATTGATAGATTCACCTAAATCGACGTATTCCTTGTCCAACTTTTACCCACTATTACTTGTTTTCTCAATAAAAAAATAATATGAAGAAGTTATCGTGCATTCCTCAAACACATTTTTATTTTGCACTATGAGTAAGGAGAAGCACATTTAGCCTTTTTTTTTCTTTTAACTTGTTTTAGAGAAACATATTGTATTATTTGCTTGGCTTCCGACAATAATAAACGAGTATGATAACTAATAATAGTAAATGTAGCAACAAAAATAACTTAGTGTTGTATTTTTAGTTTAAATTTTTGGTTTGCTGCTAGATTTTTCAATGAGTAATGAGACATTTTATTTGCATTATTGCAATATATAGAAAACATCATTTTCTATATGTTTTCGTATATTAAAACAAATGTTACAACGGTTATTGGAACATGTTGTAATACCAAAAGGAAAACTTTTATTGAATGTCAATATTAGAAATAGTAATTTTCACCACTAGTTCCTCTTTCATCTCAAATGTCCCGTACAGTTCCCTCTTTTGTCAATTTTGATTATCAACTCCCTCTCTTATTATAATCGTTTCAAATATCTCCCCTCCATCATCTTCTGCAATAAAAAAACTAATTAGTATGCCACATGGTGCACCAAACAGAGATGATCATGCTCACTTAATACAACTCTCATGAGATGTGAAAGGATGGACTCTTTATCTTCGTATATCTCAAACACAAACTCATTCCATTTCTCATGTTGAGTCAATCTCTCTTATGCTGATCATTTTAGTGATTAATAACAAACCTAACAGTGAGACTAATGTGTTTGTTGAAAATATATCTTTAATTCTCAATCGGATTGCGAGATAATAGTGAAGAAGATCATATCAAGAAGGATGCATAATCGAATTTCCTCAAGCATGGACAAATTCCACCAAAGGTAAAATGAAATATTAAGGATGTATTTTTAGGATTTTACTAGTCTTAGTGTCAGTACAAAAATATGATTATGCATAACAAAAACATTATGACGAAACATTATAATGCCATTCATAATATGTTATCTATGAAAAATAGTTAGTTATCATCAATTTGAGCAAGAATTCTATTCTTACCTTAACTTCATGACATTTAACTTTAAAAATATCATTATAGATTGTGTCGAATAAAATCATTGTTGTCATACACTTGGCAAACATCTAGCCAAAGTAACTGTCGGGACATTATCCTTGCCGCTGTACACGTGGCAAGGATCCAAATAAAACTATTGCTGGGTATCTAACATCATGACCCAACCTATCAGCCAAACCAACTGTTTAAAAACACAATCCCAATATAGATAGTATTGCCACCATGATCTTCAGATTCAATGCTTGAATAATAACTAATTTGGAAGCACTACGCGACAATCTCGCCAGACCCCTAATTCTCAAGAGAAATTATTGGCCATCACCTACTTTAAATACAATGAACAGTGCAGAGGAAGGGGGGATGACTTCAAGGCAAAGGAATCACTCAACCAAACTCTAAGTTATATACACAGATTTCCAGTGCTCGAGAATAGGGTCCTGTCTGTTCTAGTGCACTTGTAACCCTTCTCTAGCGCTCAGTAAAGGACCAACTTCTTTGCCTTGCATCGGCTATTGTTGTAATGCTTTTACGATATAGTCGCGGTACTCCTGGACCATTTTGCTCCACCGCAGGGCACCAGGATAGTGCCCCAGAATATAGGGTTGGATCTGTGGCATGCATTTTAGTAATACCTCAAGGAAACGGTTGAACGTTTTAGCTGTTGTTTGTTCTAACCCTGAAGTTATCAAAATAATTCAGTTGATTAAGTTCTCTCTTTTCTAAGGTTGAGATTTGATAAGCCGAATACTTGTATTTGAAAATTTTCAAAATTGTTTAGATCAATTATTTCATATGCCTCGATGTGATGTGAATTGCCGGAAGTTGTTTATTGAAAATTTGATTAACCTGGGCATCCCAATTTTTGGAAAATTCACACATCCTTTGCTTGAAGACAAGCAAGATACTAGCTTGAGGGAATTTGATAAGTACTAAATTGGTAGTGTTTTCACCCTAAGTTTGTTAGTGAAAACACTACCACAGAAACAGACATCCAGGATGGCACATCACAAACAGTTATGAACAAAACCATCTGTGAAGGCCTGTCGGGAGAAAATATTAAGTTATCACATACGGTTCTAAGGTCAAAACCGACTGTGAGGTCAAAACCGACTGTGATATTCTAATTATCACAGACAGTTTCGATCTCAAAACCGTCTGTGATAATCCAACACTATCACAATAGGTTTCGACCTCAAAACCGTCTGTGATGGTAATTATCACAGTAGGTTCTGACCTCAAAACCGTCTGTAATAATAATTATCACAGACGGTTCACAGAACCGTCTATGATAATTCAAAACTATCACAGTAGGTTCTGACCTCAGAACTGAACGACGTTTTTCCATTCCACGGCAGAATTCGACCACCCTGCAGTTAAACAGCCATAACTTTTGCATACGAGCTCCGATCGGGGCGTTCTTTGGCCCGTTGGAAAGCTTACAAAAAGCTATTTTTGAAAATCCATAAGTCCGAAATCAGTGCTCTTTCGACAGCAAACTCACGGCCATGTATGCGCAGCCGAACAAATCCCAAAAAACGTCGTTTAGGGCCTCAAAACAGCCTCTGAAGTTTCGGCAACCGT
Organism: Pharus latifolius; assembly: GCA_019359835.1. Classification (NCBI taxonomy): domain Eukaryota; kingdom Viridiplantae; phylum Streptophyta; class Magnoliopsida; order Poales; family Poaceae; genus Pharus; species Pharus latifolius. Next base: position 51,868,253 of record CM033320.1, on the reverse strand, counting down.
TTTTGTCGATCTTTTGCATCTAGTTTGAGTTTTTCTTGCTTCAAATTTGTGTAATCCTTGTGTCCTGACCTTAAACTTGTGATTCCTTTGTCGGATCGCAAAAAAAAAAAAAATAGAAGTGAAGTGATTGCCTCTTTTGAGTCCTTTGCCGAGTTGTATGCGTCGTGTTGCTTGAACTGGGTTACAAACAAGTTTAGGCCAGCAACGACATAGACTAGCTTGGGACTACTTTTCAGTCTTGTAATTTCTGAATTGAATTGTTGATAATCCAGCACTATCACAGACGGTTCTGACCTCAGAACCGTCTATGATAGTAATTATCACAGACAGTTCTAAGCTCAAAACCGTCTGTGATAGTTTACAATCTGAACCATGTTCTATAAAATTTAAGGCGGGCTTCGTCCTGCTCATTTTCACACTTTGCGACTTTTCACTTCACTTGCCCTAGCTCTCCCTACCTCTGGCGCCTCCTCCTCCGGCTACTCCTCCCGACCTCCGGCGCCTCCTCCTGGCCACCTCTGACCCAACCTCCCTACCTCCGACGTCTCAGGTGCCCCTCCTCCCTCTCCCTCTCCTCCTCCTCCTGTATGTTAGCAACTAATACGATTCCATATGCTAGGTTTGTGTACTACAATTCATGTGGTGGACACTTTGAGCAAATTAGGATTGAAAGTTTCAGTATTTGAGATGCTGATGACTCAAGTGCCAAAATGAACCAGTCAGGGACTCAGAGCAACGTACCTGGCGATGAGATTCATGTCTTGTTTTCTAAGTGCATCTTGCAATATGTAATCTTGTCATAGATTTGTAAATTTCTTCCCAGATTATTGAAATGTATATATATATTGAAATTCTTGAAATGTATATGTGCAAGTGCTGGTTGTGTGTATATATATATCTGAAATGCTGAAATGTATATGTGCAAGTGCTGGTTGTGTGTGTATATATATCTGAAATGCTAATGTACAAAGGGCATGGCTAGCATGATTCCTAAGGCTAGCCAAGAAAACAAAGCAATCATAAAAAAATTATCAACATCACAGACAGTTCTGAGTTTAGAGCCGTCTGTGAAGATAAGTTATCATAAACGGTTTTGAGCTCAAAACCGTCTGTGATAGGCAATATCACAGATGGTTCAAAACCGTCAGTGATAGTACTTGGACTATCACTGACTCGAATATCACTAACGGTTCAGAACCGTCTGTGATGACTGTTTTGAACCGACTGTGATATTGTATTCTGTAGTAGTGAAACATGCTAAAAACTCTTTTGATGTGACATTTTATGTAACTTTTTGTATCATTTTTACAATCTGCTTTCATAGTTATGTTCGTTATGTTCCATGCAGGGATCACGCCTACAAAATTTGGGAGTATTTCGAGTTTGTTTGGACCAATTTCGATGAAAGATGTGAAAATTGGACAAAAAGGACCCTGGACTGAGCCCAGCACAACCACAGGCATGACCCGTGCCCAGCTCAGTTTGTTTTGCTCTGCACGATCACAGCCAAGCTTGGTTTTGATTGGCTTGCATGGTCACGACCAAGCTCTGTTTCAGTCATTTTGCATAGTCACGACCAGGCTCAGTTTTGGTCATTTTGCACGGCTGCAACCAGACTCGGGACAACCATTGGCAAGACCAGTTGCGGTCGTTTTTCATGACCAGGCACGGTCGTTTTTCTCGGCATGACCAAGCTCGGTCTCAGTCGATTTACTCGGCACAATCACGGGCACGACCCATGCTCAGCCTAGGGCACGACTTGTGCCACAGGTCGTGTCTGGCTTGGTTTCCAGCTAGTTTTTGGTCGTTTTGGCCTCGTGACGTTTGAAGCCGGATTCCATTGCTTGCACATCAAGAGTTATATTTGGACACGTTAACTTATTGTATTATAAATAGAGAAGCTTTTGGCTCAATTAGATATGCATGCATTAGATTGGCTATTTTTAGTTTAGTTTATTTTTAGGTTAGAAGAGCCCCTTCTCTATTCTAGTTTTCGTATTTGTAAGTCGGCAAGGACGGCTGACCTAATTCTTTGATACAATCAAGTAACACTAGTACAGAAATGCAGTCTACTAACCCCTATATTCTATCGGTTATTGGCGCTTTAGTAGAAAACCGATAGAAAATGTGCCTCGCGGCCAAAAAAGGCCAACGGGTGAATTTTTCCTGTCGGTTTGTAAGAAACTTACCGATAGAAGAAGCAGTATGATTTACTCTAGCGGTGATGAACATATTTGCCGTTAGAAGAGATGCATAAGTACTGACGGGAGAATGTTGTGCGCCGATAGCACTGGTCGACTTCTTCAACTAGACTTATTCTATCGGTAATTTATTAATATACCGACAGAATATCTTAAAAATTCCTATCGGCAATATGTAGTGTGCCGATGAACCGTTCGCCTTCTACAAATATTTTTATTTTATCGGTAATGTATTTTTTTACCGTTAGAATATATCAAAAATTGCTTAGAACTGTTCGTCTTCAAATAGTTTTATTCTATCGGTAATTAATGTTTATACCGTTAGAATATAGAAAAAATATTTTAGAACTGTTCGCCTTCTACAATTAGTATGATTCTATCGGCAATGTACGTATATAACGACAGAGTGTGGACAAAAATTCCTATCGGTAATTTGTATTGTGCCGATAGAGCCATTCGACTTCTACAGATGTTTTTGTTCTATCGGTAATTGATTTTTTACCGTTAGAATATATATAAAATGACTAATGGTATGCGGTGTTTGTACCGATAGAATTTATCTAGTACTATAAATACAGGGGTATGTCTCTTCATTCTCACAGTTTATCTGGGGCTCGTAGTCCTAACTCGTAAGCTCCATGGACGGCCGGCGCACCTCTACAGGCGACCGCTGCACCTCCGCACCTCCATCGACGCCCTCTAGACTTCTGCATCCCAAGCAAGGTACGTAAATCATTCTAATCCGATTATGGCAATTATTCTGCTTTTTTTGTATCCTTCATTTTGATGTGTCTTCTTTTCAATATGATTATGATCTTTGCAGGTCCTTGGATGATGCTTATGAGGGGCAACGTATTTCACGGTTCTTCATCGCAGTACGCTACCTACGTTGGCTTGTTGGCGAAAGAAACGGTGAAGATCACCGTCGAGAGCTGGAAGGACGTGAAATGCAAGATCTTGGTTGGCTCGGTCGAGAAGATCCTTAAGCCCTGCGTGTTTCTCAAATCAGGACATATAGAAAGCATCTTACATTTTTTTGCATGCACCAGCTTGTGGCCAGATGCTTACCTGCTTGGAGAAGAAGAATTGTTGTTATTTGCACAGCCATTCTACACCATCACTACACAGAACAACATCTTGGAAGGTCGGTTCTTTTTGTTAATGGAGTTGAGTTGAGTTGAGTTGAGTTGATCGAGTTTGAGTCCGAGGAAATCACCAATACGTACAAATGTAAGTCGACGGCAGTTCCAGCTCATCGGGCGTCTTTGAACTGAACTCCTATGGTTAAGTCCAATGTGGTTCAGACATTTGTTGTTTTGGATGAATGGATTTGTTATGTATCAGGTCTAACTTGTAGTCGCTAGTTGCATTGTCGCAACCTGCAAAGGTTCTCTTTTTTGTAAAATGTACGGGCCACTGGGTCCTCGTCGTGATCTGTTGTTAATTTCAGACGTGGCTTTCTAATATACATCGAATGTGTGAATTGTTGTATTTGTATATTGTTTTATATTTGTGTATCATGTATTGCTAATTGGGACATGAACTTGAATGTGTAGGGAGTATTTGTGTATTTAATTGTATTGGTTGGTAGGTGTGTATTTGTACTGCTGTTTCAGACATGTACCTGAATTTGTATTGGTGAACTGGCATGTGTATGTTTGTACCTGAATTTGTGAACTGGCATGTGTAATTTCTTTGGCAAGATGAAGTCCCGAGTACCTAAGAAAAGTATTTTTGTGTCTCCAAGTTAATCCATAAATTAGCATTTCTTGAAATATTGCTTTATTTTGTAGTTAAGATCTGTTTGATGTTACATTGGTATGATTCCTTGGATGTGAGAACTGGTGTCATGTGCGTTACAAGTACCTCCTCTAATGGTAAATACACATATTTACCGATAGAAAACACATATATTTGCTCAGTCATGCATCATCTAACGGTAAATACACAAATCTACCAGTAGAAAAACTCATGTTCGTGTGTCATGCATCATCTAACGGTTAATACACATATTGACCGATAGAAAAACTCATGTACGTGTTGTGTCATGCATCATCTAACAGTAAATACATATATTTACCGATAGAACAAAAACTGTGCTTGTTCAGTAATGTACATTCTCTAACGGTATATGTGTGATTTTACCGATAGAATTTGTGAGAGGCAAATTACCTTAGTTAGTCTAACGGTTATTTCATGTATTTACCGTTAGAAAAAGCTCCATTATAAGGAAAACCCCACTCGACCATTGCTGAGCTGCGCTGTAATTTGTTCTGTTGCACTCTCTGTCCCTCTGTTTGTGATGAAAGTTCCACGCTGACGCTACACTGCTAGGGTGATCAGCGCAAGCTAGAGGGAAGTTGATTGCGCCCCTCTCTTTAAGGTATGATTAATTGTCGACAGTTATCTCTCTCTCCCTCTAGATCTCCCTCCCTCTCTACTCAAGCTAGCTGTATTGTGTAGTTCCAATTAAGTTTGTAGCTGTAAGCTTAGGAGCTAGGTAGCTGGAAATGCGTCATGTTTTAGGAGCTAACTAGCTTGTATTGTGTAGTTAGCTAGGTTAATTAGTGTTAATTTCGTCAGGCTAGGGTTCAACACATTTGTTGTAAGAGGCTGTACATGTACATATACATAACTTAATCGGGCAGGTTTCATGCATGCATGGCTGACTCGTTAAATTTTGTTAATTGTAGATGGACAGGAAATATTGGATGTATGGAATAAAACGTACCACTTTTGAATATTTGGATGGTGTGAATGAGTTTATTAAATTTGCTGAGCAACAAAAGGAGAGGAAGGGAGAGAAAAATATGCTCTGTCCTTGTACAGATTGTATGAACTTGAAGAGGTTTAGCAACTCTGATCAAATTAAGAGTCATTTGATTCGTCGTGGTTTTAACGCGCGATACACCCGTTGGATATGGCATGGCAAAGATCTTGAGGAAACAAGCACCACTACTACCAATCAGCAGGACTCGGATGTGGATTGCAATAATATCGATGATCATCCGAATTGTGATAATGTTCATTCCGATGTGCACGTAGATGATGATGATGATGACAATCTAGATGAGATGTTACGTGATGTAGAGGAAGATTACAACGAAAACGACTTCTGTGAATTTGAGAAACTGATTGCTGACTCTGAGAAGCCTCTGTTCCCTGGATGTGCAACATTTACAAAACTGTCTTCTGTGCTGAGATTATATAACTTGAAGGTAGGCAACGGTTGGAGTGATAAGAGTTTCACGGCACTATTAGATCTTCTAGCGGACATGCTTCCAGAGGGAAATGAGTTGCCAAGATCTACTTACCAAGCCAAAAAACTGTTGTGTCCGTTGGGAATGGAAATCGAAAGAATACACGCATGCCCAAATGATTGTGTGTTGTACCGTAACGAGTACTCCAGTTTGCATGTTTGTCCAAGATGCGTCGCATCGAGGTATATGCGTAGGGACCGGATTGACAGTGAACGTCACGAGGTAAAGAAAGGACCTCCGGCGAAGACAGTGTGGTACTTGCCTGTGATACCTAGATTGAAGCGGCTGTTTGCAAATCCGAAAGTCGCGAAGCACTTGCGTTGGCATGCTGAAGCCCGGAAACAAGACGGAAAACTGAGACACCCAGCTGATTCTATTCAATGGAGAAACATCAACAGAACATTTGCTGAGTTCGGCGGTGAACTTAGGAATATAAGGTTCGGGCTGAGTACAGATGGTATGAACCCACATGGTAATATGAGCAGTCGGCACAGCACTTGGCCGGTTCTTTTATGCATCTACAATCTTCCTCCTTGATTATGCATGAAGCTCAAGTACATCATGATGGCGTTACTAATCTTAGGACCCAAACAACCCGGAAATGATATTGACGTGTTTCTAGCGCCTTTAATCGAGGACTTACAGAAATTGTGGAGCGAGGCGGTGCAGGTGTGGGATGCATACAAGAAAGAGAATTTCATCTTGCGGACCCTGATATTTTTCACCATAAATGATTTTCCGGCCTACGGCAATTTGTCGGGGTATAGTACGAAAGGAGCCAAGGCTTGCCCTATTTTCCTAGATGAAACTGAGAGCATGTGGATGCGAAACTACCGGAAAACAGTGTACATGGGTCACCGCAGGTTTCTTCCGGTGCATCACACGTACCGTAAGAAGAGGAAATCATTTAACGGGAAGCCTGAGAAGGGATCAACTCCAGTGTTTCTGACCGGTAAGGAGATTTACTCGCACATGAAGGACATCAAAGCTGAGTTCGGTAAGCATTCTAAACCTCGAGAAAAAAATGTTTGGAAGAAGAGATCGATTCTCTGGGATCTACCGTACTAGGAGCACTTACAAGTTCGACATTGCATTGACGTCATGCATGTAGAGAAAAATGTCTGTGACAGTTTGATTGGTTTGTTGTTGAACATTCCAGGAAGGACAAAGGATGGTGTGAAAGCTCGTCGTGACATGGTGGAAATGGGGATAAGGACTGAGCTTGCACCTTTAGAGAATGGAAAGCGTACATACCTCCCTCCGGCCTGCTATACGTTGTCCAAGAGCGAAAAAACAGAACTCTGTCGGTGCCTGCACGGTGTTAAAGTTCCATGTGGGTACTCCGCGAACTTGAAAAAACTTGTGTCCATGAAGGACCTAAGACTAGTTGGCACGAAGTCCCACGACTGTCATGTCCTGATGTCACAAATGCTTCCTATTGCTATCAGAGGCATTCTCCCAGTTAAAGTTAGAGAGACAATCACAAACCTATGTTATTTCTTTAACGCAATATCTTGCAAGGTAAGTACGTGCACTCGTACTATAAGTTCATTACCTCCATCTGTGGAGCTTAATTAGAATATTTGGCGCAACTGTGTCCTCGTTGGTAATTGATCCGGATGGATTGGACGCTTTGCAACGCGACGTGGTTACAACTCTTTGTCAGCTCGAGATGTATTTCCCTCCATCCTTTTTTGATGTTATGGTCCATCTGATTGTTCACCTTATCAGAGAAATTAAGTTTTGTGGACCCGTGTGCCTGCGCTACATGTATCCATTTGAGAGATTTATGGGTGTATTGAAGGGATACGTAAGGACTCGTTGATGCGACGCGGGAGGTCCGATCTTTCGATGAGAACAAGAACTATCGATTTGTGAAGACGACTCTCACGATCCGGCTACCAACCGTACACGACTGATACGCCCTGGCAATCGCTGAACCAACTTCGGATTATTATCGACCGAACTAGAAGCACGATCGACCTGATCACGAAGATCTATTCCTGCAAGCAATCGAAAAACGAGCAAGAACGAGATAAACAAGCAATCTGAAATTGCAAATATAGATTGAATCACGAAAAAGAGTTGGGGTTCCGAATACAGATATTGATGTTGATCTAGCCGACCAAGAAGAATATCTCAATAGCTTCACGAAGGAAAGACTATGACTAAACAAAACCCAAGGATGAAGAAGAGGGGTGGCGGCCTTAAGTAGACGTATGACGGCTAGAGGGGGCATGCTGGCCATGGGGCACGCAACCCTAGGGGTACATGGGCCTTGGGCCCAAAGTTGAGGTGACGCAGCACCTGACAGCTTCTGTCCATCATCTTATTTTCATGATTCCCGTTGACTCGGATGTAATTTGGCCTTGGGACCGGATCGGTTGGAAAGATCTCGTCGTGGGCTTGTCCATGCATACCAAGAACATCAAAAACGAACTTCGTATGACCCAGTTGTGGTCGTTTAAAGTTGGACTGCTCTTGGTGGCCGAACTGGACTCGCGGACGATTGGCTTTCTGTTTGACCGGTCTTTGAGCGACGTGGCTTGTGGGAGCTTCGCATATGTTGGAGACAGAGAAACGCCTTTCTTGAATATGCCACTACATAGGGGAGGAGGCCAAGGTGGCAGCCGAACTGCCAGTGGTGATGACGCGATATCCGGAGGCCGAGGAGGCCACTCATGTAATCGACCTGGCCAAGGTGGAGGTCGATAAAGCCATGTCAATGAAGCCACCATAGCATACATGGATGATGTCGATGTAGTGGAAGGAGTGCTGAGCATGTTCGCATAGGTGATGTCATCATCACTCGTCGTCGACCCGAGGGGAGTATCATGGAAGGTTATGCCGCCGAGGAGGTGATTGAATTTTGCACAGATTATATGGCCGGGGTTGACCCAATTGGCGTTCCTAGGCCCCGACACGAGGGTAGGCTTCAGGGAATCGGAACGATTGGATTCAAAGCTATCGTCCCCGCTCGTGATGTGTACGCAAAATCACATTTTTGGGTCTTATAACACATGACGGAGGTCGAGCCATACATACACGAGCACAAGGTAATGTTACGGTCACAGAATCCTTCGAAGTCAGACGTTTGGGTTAGCAGAGAACATAACAGGAAATTTGCTGACTGAATCCAAGAAAGAGTCACGCGAGCTGCCGAGGGCTCCGTAAGTGAAACTGTGACATGGTTGGCTAGAGGCCCAAGATTCACTGTAGGGACTTGGCAGGGGTACGACATCAATGGGTATTCATTTTACACAAGAGCTCAAGACGCCAAGAATAGCACGCAATGTAGCGGAGTGTCACTGTTTGCTATTTCCGAGGATGCCAGGTCAGTAAGGGCGCTGAACTCATATTACGGTGCTATTGACGAAATATGAGAGCTCGATTACGGATTACTTAAGATTCCCCTGTTTCGATGCCAATGGGTCGAAATCCCTCGAGGTGTTCAAGTTGACAGTTACGGGTTTACTCTCGTCGATCTTGGTAGAGTCGGACACCAAGACGATCCATTCATACTTGCAAAGCAAGCCACACAGGTATTCTACATCGTTGACCCGGCCAATCCAAACTTGCATGTTGTCCTCCACAGCAAGAGACGTATTGTTGGGGTCGAAGATGTTGTCGACGAAGAGGAGTATAACCAATTCGATGAAATACCTCCATTTTTAGAGGACATTCAATCTATCCGTACTGAAGATATCGACGAAACAACGTATCTGCGAGATGACCACGAAGAAGGATTATGGGTTGAGAACCATTGATGATTAATTTCTATTTCAGGGATAAATGCCAAGCAAACAGCCCACAAGTTCTGCAGTAAGGTGAGGAACTTATCATTAATACATCAGGCAGTACATTTTTCTTTAGAACTTAATGATAAGCTAGTTCACAGCATTAATATATCTCAATTTTACTCCACAGCATGAGTTCTAACATGTACAGTACCTTTATCCTGTAAATACTTAATTCTTCCCTTCAAATAGCACTTGCAAAAATATCATCGCAGCCTCTTGCTTCTTCAAATTAAGCTCTCCAAAATCAATTTTTCTGACGGTATTTTGTTATTTCTACCGATACAAAAGGACATCCGCTACTTTAATGTGTCTCAGGCACTTCGAAAGTGTCGCTGCGAAAAGTGTACTTATTCTATCGGTATTATTATATTGTACCGTTAGAATAAATTTGTTAGTCTCACGGTATTTGTTGTCTGACGGTTTTTTTCTGTTTGTACCGATAGAACAATACTCTGGCGCTTTGAATTCTCAACCGTGTCGCCATGCGTCGCCTTGGAAATTCTATAAGTACCTCGCCATGCGTCGCGGTATTTTTTTTGTTTTTCTAATCCTCGAACGCTTCGACTCCTCATCTTCTCTTTCACAATGGCAACCTCCATGGGATCGTCAGCCACGCCCTCCCCGGTAAGAACTCTAAATCTCCTGGGTTTACCCCTGTATTGTTAATCCATGTTCACTACATTCTTGACCTATTGCTTTGCACAGGGAATGGGAGCCGTGGAAGATACTGGCAAAGTGAAGGCCGAACTAAGGGCCCTCCAGGAGGAGCACAAGTTCCTTACGGACAAGCACACTCAGCTACGGCTTGACCTTGACGATCTCTTCCAGCGTATTCAGCGCATGAAGACGGATGGTGACAATGCTAGGGCGAGGACGAGGCGTCTTCGCGAGGAGAAGAAAGCCGCGAATATGACCATCGCTGGCTGCGGTTTGACTATGAAGGATACCATAGCGAAGCTGAGGGAGGTCGCAGGCCTTCTCGACGCGGTAGTAGTTGATCCTAGGGACAACTTGTCGCTAGAGGAGTCATGTGTCCTGGCTGCAAGTCAAACTGACTCTATTCTACATGCAGCCAGGGCTAAGACCACCCCTTGACCTAGCATTTTGCGTTTTAATTTTTTTTAAGTGATAAAACAATAATGAATGAACAATTTCTTTTGATGTCAATTTTCCAATTTTTCGGCTATCTGCCCACTTTCTTTATCATTTTGCAGCTTTCAAGCACGGTCTGTTTGATGTTAAATTGTGTTTACCTTCTCATTTTCTGACGGTATTTTGTTGTTTTTACCGATAGAAAAATAGAACACAATACTATAATCTCGTAAACTTAATTAAAAAAATTTTCTGGGGAATATTGGTCTCATGGGAATTTATTGTTTATACCGATAGAAAAAAGGAATCCACTAATTCAAATATTTTTCCGGGAAATTTACTTTTTCTATCGGTATTATTTTGTTGTACCGATAGAAACGGACATAATTCTATCGGTATTATTTTGTTGTACTGATAGAAAAGGTCATACACTACTTTATTACTCGTACACGGCCCTTGAGTTTCCCTCCAGTCAAACAGTTCCAACCTAGAGCACTGCGTCTCTTCGAGAGCGAAGAAAACCACAACCTCCGCCCTGACCACTCACTTCCTCTCTCCCACACGACAATCGCCGGCTGGACACTGGTTCGCCACTGCCACCGGTTCTTATTTTCGTCCTTCGCCGGCCGCCTCTGCGTTCGACACCCCCTCTCCATCACCAGCACTGATCGCCGTAAATACCCTAATTCGTCATTCTATTTCCAGCATCTTCCTTATTTGATCCTAGTGTTTTGTACGTACTAATTCTTTGAGTTTTGCAATTACACTAGGGTTCCCTATTGTGTTGGATTATGTACATTCCGCGGGCAATGTTGATTTAAATTAGGGTTGACATAATATGTTCCAGTGCTGTAATGAACCTATTTTGAGATTTTAACTTATCTATACTGCTGTATGTGTGATCAATTGTATGCAACTGCCATGTAATGCACATTATATGTTGGAGTTGTTCGTACACATATTCTATCGGTATCTCCTGTATTTGCCGATAGAAACAATTTGTCTACTCTATCGGCAGCTCTTGTGTTTACCGATAGAAAATATTTCTGAACAACGTACTATTAAAACTTTGGATCTGGAAGGACATGAGGCATGCAATGTACGTACTAGTTTGGTTGGGAAGTTTTACTCACTTGGGATGAATATATGGCAATGTGGATGGGTCTTCGATGTATATGTTTCAAATGCATATCTCTTGGTTATCTTTTGCATTACCTGTATGTCATATATGACTTTTCCCAAACTAATAGATGTGATGAAGTCCTGATGACTTGCATACAGGTAATGCAAAAGATAACCAAGAGAGGGTGCTATAGACCATATTATTCCTTTTTTGGTTGTGACCTACTTTCTGTGCTACTTCAATATCTTTATATTCCATTAGCATTAGGTTTGTCAGATTATGCACAGTGACACTTAGATGCTTGTGTGCATATTTACGTGTGAAATAATAATGCTGGCCCATGAATATTAGTATAGAAAATCACTGAGAATGTTATGTGATGACAGTGAGTAGTGGCTTATCAACAAAATTTATTCATATATTTCTGAACAGTTCAAGAAGTAATTTATTCATGTATTTCTTTTAGTATTATTTTGTTCGGACATCCCTTTTGCAGCCCTAATTAGATTCCAATTCTGGGCTGAGTTATGGAACTCCAAGAAGAATTAATTGCCATATGTTGCATGCTTCCTATATGAAAATGTGTAGACGAAAACGCTGAGAAATAGAATCTTATCTTGTATTAATTGCATGGTAGCTTTTGTGTTTACTGATGGAAAAAATATTTAAAATAGGTCATTTTTCTTTGTAAAATGATTTGGTTTGTGTTTCCATTAAATTTTTGATGGTTTGTTGATGGTTTTGTAGGGAAAGACATGTCATCGTCTTCATCTGATGGTACCAGTGGTTCGACTAGGGCCAACCCCAACGTAACTGAAGATGCAGCTATTACATCCCGGCGCAGGAGGGTGGGACGAGGCGCGACGACGTTGGGCCGTTTGGCCAAACGCACGGATCTTTCTTGTGAGTTCAACCAATTTGGGAGGCTGATTGGAAAGAATGCTGGGAAGTACGCGGCCTACGTTGGGCTGTTGGCGAAAGAAAGGGTGAAGATCACCGTGCAGAGCTGGAAGGACATGACGGCGGACGAGAGGGATAGGTTGTGAGCGGAAGTGAAGGTTAAATTAACTGAAATCGCTGAACTCTTTCGTAATCACGTTTTCTTGGCTTATACTAAAGTTTAACTAACTCGTGATTAATTGTATGCATTTTTTTGAAAACAGGCTAAGTGGAACATCCCCGACGATACACCTAGGACGGCCTGCTTGAAGGACATGAACGGAACATGGAAAACCTTTAAGAGCTGGCTCGTCAATAACTTCCTCGCTGCGGAGAAATCTCCTTGCGAGAAGTACCCCTTCATATCGGAGGAGGTATGGGAGGAATTCACCAAGCAGAAGGGGACTGAGGAGTTCAATGCCCTTAGCGAGAAGATTAGGGCGATCCAGAAGAGGAACGACCACCCGCATCGGCTCGGATCCCGGGGCTATGCGGGGAAGGAGGAGCAGTGGAAGAAGGAAGACGAGCACAATCCTGTCATCGACACCCCTGAGTTGCCGCTCTCCAAGATCCGGGATGAGAGGTGCAAGCGATGGTGGAGGGGGAGGGGGTCCGTGTCATCCACGGGGTCTGTGCAGTTCGCAACCCCTGGGGACGTCGACGTTGTGAGGCGAATGGTAAGTTGGCTAACCTCGTAAACTATGTGCGCACAAGTGTATATAAGGCAATTTGTCTCACAAGGTACCTTTAAATGTAACAGATCTCTTTTGAGAAGGAGGCAGTGGAGGGATTGTTTACCCCACAGAGGGAGAACGACATCCTCACCCGGGCTCTAGGAAATAAGGAGCATCCCGGGCGGACACGGACCGTGGAAGCCATTGTGTCGTGGAAGGCCGGTTTCGCAGATCTGGCTCCACCGAGGAAGAAGGCCCGCTCCTGGAAGGAAAAGGAAGCAGAGCTCTCCGATAAGATACGGGCTGAGGTACAGGCGGAGCTCTCTGAGAAGATACGGGCTGAGGTGCAGTCTGAGGTCGCACAAATGAGGGAAGAGTTTGCACGGTTGAGAGATGCATTGCTGAGCAAGAGTGCAGATGCGGAACCCCAGGGCGACGGTACCCCGCGGGGTCGGATAAGCAGTTGCGCTTCGAAGGTCCTCGCGGATCCAGTGGATCTACTTGAGGTACTGCAAGCCTTCATCTGTGCACTTAAGTTGATGCCACTCCCATTCTGTTAGAGTTGTTTCACTAACCTGTTTTAATATTTACAAATTTGCAGAGGCAGGAGGGTTGCATCCTACTGAATCACCTAGGCGACAGGCAGGAAGTGGTTGGACACGGCTTCGTATATCCGTCTGGGCCGAATGTCCGAGTCCATTGCGTACCTCTGCGGTTGGGGTTTGCAAAGGTACAGGTGGACATGGCCATGCCGGCCTACAACGATTCTCCGTTGGCAGTCCCAACAGAGGAACTGCAGACACTTGCTGAGACAGTGGGCTCCTACGTACAGTGGCCCAAGAAGTGTCTTCTAATACAACCGATAAATCCTACACATTTTAGATTACATCCTACTCAGTACACTCAACTTGCATAATCTAACATACGTGCTCATTAATTGAAGTGACCTGTCGTTGGGCTACCAGGGGACTGCGCCCCCAGCTCGGGGCATGAGGCCCGATCTCGTACGACCCTGGACACATCAAAGACGGCCTCGACCCCACCCAGCGCATCCACGCCTTCACCTCGGAAGAAAGCCGCCATCACCTCGCCCTTGCCTTCGAAGGTACGCGCTGAGTCCCCGGCAAAAGGCAAGGGCAAAGGCAAGGGCAAAGGGCGACAGGGACAGCCGGAGAGGTTCAGGAACGGGTTCCCACTCCTGTCGGAGGCAGCTTTGCGCAAATTGGATCGATCAACTAGAGACCTCCACGAGTGGTACCTACACCGAGCTCGGCGCAATCTGAACTTCTTAGTTCCCTACAGGCCTGGGCAGTTCCACCGTGAGTCCGGGAGTATATCTATGGCACACGAGGATCTGTTCGACCTCTACAACTGGCGGGAGCTCGATATGTCCATCATACGGACTGGAGTCCTGTGAGTTTGCTGATGCTATGTATTGCTGTTTTCTAACTCTGTTTGCTAACTCTGCATTGTTGTAGTTCATTTGAAATGTAGTAACTTTCTGTGCAATACTAATGTCGTCCTTTGCATGCAGGTGCATGTACAGGCTAGCATCGGAGGCTGCGTGTGACAAGGTGGGTTTCCTTGACCCAGAGAAAATAAGCCTCACAATGCTAGAGCACGACGCCGCGCACGCTGAGCAGTACATATCCAAGACGCTGATGGTGCAACAGGACAGGGAGTTCATTCTGGTGCCGTACCACCAAAGGTTAGTGCATTTCGTACTAATTTAACTCGATCTTGTATGTTACACCTAAGATATACTTTGAGCTAGCGGTCCTCTTTTACGTACAATGCAGGGGCCACTGGATCCTCATCGTGATCTGTCCGCCGAGGAACGAGGTGTACTACCTCGATTCGATGCGTGACAGATTATCGATTGAATATGTGGTCAAGGGGAATATGGAGGCGTAAGTAACTTATATGTTTGATTTAAATTTTCACCTCACTAGCTAATGATAATACATTAACTGGCAATACTAATTGAAATGCAGGGCTTTTGATAAATATGTGTCCGCTGGAGGGAGGCATGCCGCACTGCAGGGCTCGCTACTAGCTTGGAAAGAATATGAGGTACTCACGAGACTTTTTGTTTATGCTTAATTAGTTTATGGAAACAATAGCTAACATGTCTTCGCATATGTAATTATCTCAGTACCATCAGCAGCCGCAATCGTGGGAATGAGGGTTTTATGTGTTGCGCTACATGTACGACCTAGTGCAGACAAACTTTGCCCAATTCCCCCAGGTAAGCATCGATAGCTAACTCAAATTTGAAAATTGGGTGTCACATTCTAAATTAGGAAGTTAGTTACTAAGTATTCACACATGCTTGCAGATCGCCATGTCGAAAGACTCATACGAAAATGCAAAGATTAGAGATCTTCGACAAATCTGGGCTCAATATGTCATGGAGGAAGTTGCGCCCAACCATCTGCCATGATAATTTTCTCTTTTTCGTGTACTCTGTGCATAGACTGTTTATATACATGTGAATAAATATATATGTCAATAAATGTCCACATTGGATTGCAATTTGTATTTGTCCATATATATGTGAATAAATGTGAATAACTGTATAATGTGTCAATCTGTTTTGTGAATTTACCCTTCTTTGCATCTGTACTGTATTGTGTATCCAATCTATAATGTATTGCATCTGTACTGTATATGTGAATGTAAATAACGTACTGTATATGTGAATGTTCTATCGGTAAATTCATTCACAACCGACAGACTACCACCACTTTTCTATCGGTAAACTCATCCACAACCGAGAGACTACTACCACTTTTTCTATCGGTAAACTAGAAATTAACCGTCAGAATAGTGTGACTTTTCCTGCCGGTGAACTCATACACAACCGAGAGAGTACTAAGATTTTTTCTATCGGTTATCTCATTTCCAACCGAGAGAGTACTAAGCTTTTTTCTGTTGGTAAACTTGTAATTAATAGTTAGAATAGTGGTATTTTTCCCACCGCTACACGTCAGACTACGACGGGATTTCTATCGGTACACTCATAAGGTGCCGATAGAATAGTAAGCTTTTTGCTGTCGGTAATCTTGTAATTAACCGTTAGAATAGTGGCACTTTTCCCACTGCTAAACGTCAGACTACAACGGGTTTTCTATCGGTACACTCCTAATATGCCGATAGAATTGTGAAGTTCTTCTGTCGGTTATTTACCGATAGAAAATGTTCTGTCTTGTTCTATCGTGTCTATCTCTATTGGTACGAAAACCGATAGTAGAAGGGTGTTTTTTACCGATAGAAGAAAGTTTTTCTGTACTAGTGTAAGTTTTCATGTATTTCTTATTATTTCTGTATTTATGTTAGTGATTACCTAATCCGGAAGGCGTAATTCCTCCTTGATCCCGATATTAAGTTTTGCAGTTAATTTCTTACGTTTTCTTCATCTAAACCCTAAATTCTCGTTCTGGCAATAGACGTAATAGTTGAACCTTAGCAAGAATTTAGGGGAGTTCTTGAGTCCTTTGCACTTTGATGCGGGACCCTGAACAGGAGAGAGGCTCTCACCAAACTTAACCGTGGAAGCGATCCTCTGATCGTTGTACCAACAACCATACTGGAACCTTAATCTGTCATGGAAAACAATTCAAACTAACTTGCAATTCTCAGAACTTGGATAGAATTATGCCTGATGGCTATGGAATTCCCGAAACCCTAGGTTTTCCTTTCTGTTTCTTAAACTCTAGTTTTCATACTTGCTCTTTGCTGTTTTAAACCCTATATTGATAGCCTCAGTAGTAGATTTAGTAGTAGAAAAATAACCCCCCAAATCATTCAGACTTAATCAATAAGCTGTTAGCCTAAAAGATGAATACGCTTGTTCCTCGTAGAATTCAACCCTCAAGTATTCAACGTTCAACCGTTCGCTTGTGGTTATTAAACCCATCGCTCAGACCCCTGCTGGGCTGTAGCGATCACATAACTTCGAGCTTTACAACTTTGCTATTCACACTTTTCTGAGAACTAGTCTAGACCAATGCAGAATTAGCTCGCCAACAGGACCTTTTGCATAAGCTTCTACGCGGAGTGCATACACCATCTTGGTGATTCCCTAAGCATCATGAGCACCACTTGTGCCTGCCATGATACCACCACATGTCCACATCGATGTTGAATAGCTCACCACATGCTGAAAAGTCTCTCCCATTCCGAACCTTGATTGGCAACCTCCACAGTTCAACTAGCTTGAGCTACTTCAACAATCTTGATGGAACGCCACATCTGGATATTAGATTAGCCATGTTCAGCATTCCTGCAAGTCTCTAGCAGCTCTGACATCTCTTAGGCTAGTCGAGTCTTTGTCTCTTCCCTGAGAACTACTCCGATGGCCCATCCTTGTCGAAAGCGTGCCATATGTCTGGTATACCTGCAACATGCATCAAAACCAAGCAAACCCTTCACATAACACTGTTCACACATAATGACAACATAAACGAACACAAGAAGATGTATCATAAACAATTCAAAACATTGTTAAAACACACATCACCTAATATTAGACAATCACATGGGGTTTACAGTAGTAGACTGACTAACCAAGTCATCACATTTTATCCCAATTGCTCAAACCTACTCGCTCGATAGGTTGACAGAATTGTACCTTGACAAGATAGTAGCACTCCATGGTGTGCCTAAGAGTATACTATACAATAAAGGGTTAGTATTTAACTCTAAGTTTTGTATAGGATTGCAAAAAACCCTTGGAACGAAATTAAAATTTATTACGCCTACCATCCCCAGACAGATGGGCAAACAGAAAGGGTAAATCAAATTTTAGAACATATGTTGAGGGATGTGTGGTAGACTTTGGAGATTCTTGGGATAAGTATCTGCCTTTGACTGAGTTTGCCTACAACAATAGTTATCAAGCTAGCATACAGATGGCACCATTCGAGGCTCTGTATGGGAGAAGGTGCAGATCCCCCATATTCTAGGATGCGATGGGAGAAAGATAGCTTCTAGGACCAGAATTAGTCAAAGAAATTGATTAGAAAATCCAGATCAGTCGCAAATGACTTAAAGCAGCTCAAAGTAGGCAAAAGAGCTATGCAGACAAACACCATAGAGAGTTATCCTTCAAACAAGGTGACTTTGTCAATTTATCGCCAATGAGAGGAGTGAAGAGATTCAGGATAAAAGGGAAGTTGAGCCCCAAATACATCGAACCTTTCAAAATACTGGAACGAAAAGGATCATCAGCATATAAGTTAGAACTACCATCACAGCTGTCCAGAATACATGACGTCGTCCATGTCTCACAATTACGGAATAGTCTGAGAGAACCTACTGAACAACTACCAACCACCGATATATCGCTACAACCAGACTTGAGCTATGAGGAGCAACCAGTCCAGATACTAGACACTGAAGAAAGAAAATTGCGAAGGCGAACAATAAGATTTTGTAAAATACAGTGGAGAAACCACTTTTCAAGAGAAGAGACTTGGGAGAAAGAAGATGATTTGCGCGAACAATACCCCCATTTGTTTCAGTAAAATTGTAGATTTCGAGGATAAAATCTTCTCCTAAGGGGGTCAGGATGAAACAACCCTGAATCTACCTAGCCTAAACAAATTTAAGCCACAAATCAAAAATTCAAAAGAAATCAATCCCAGTTCATCCCCAGTTTGCAATCAAGACCCCAGAAACCTAGAATCAAATTTGCAAAAAAAACCCTAAGTTTGATCGAATTTTGAGAAAACAATCATAAAACCAACCAAAGCACCCTTTTACCCGTCGTACTTTGCGGTGAATCACGCTGGCTCGACGCTATATGACACCAGCACACCCAGCATCACCTTCGTGGCCTAACCCGTGACTAATTTGGTCAAGGACCTAAAAGTCAAGGCCGGGCGCTCCGGCTACGGCCGCACCGAAAATGATTTCGTCAGCCATAGAAGCGAGGAGAGGGGAAGCTCTGACGTGCGCTCACACTCACACTCACAGATAGGATGAGACGGGGAGGAACAGTGGCTAGAGCGCTATAAATCTAGGGTTCGTAGCAAGAAAAGAAGCATGCGCGTGCACACACACACGCGCACACACACACACACCCGCAAACACAAATACGCATACACACACAGAAGAAGAAGGGGGAAGGCTCGAGGAGCTTACTTTGCTATCCCAGTGACCAACACGACACCGGCAGTGGTCCTTGCCCCATGCCAACGTCGTCACGAGCTCCGATGACCTCACCGCACCTCATCCGCATCAAGGTTCAAATTAGGGTTACGATTTTGGGGGCAATTTGGGAAAATTGGGTTAGGGCTTCGATTTAGTGCACCAGCGGCGAGCTGTTGGCGATTGCAAGCAGTCAGAGGAGGTGCTAGCGAGGGAGAATAGGCGGTGGCAACTTTAGGGAACGGGTTCGGCCAAGAGAGAGGAGAAAAGAAAAAAAGAGAATAAAGGAGAGAAAGAGGAGGGAAAGAAAAAGAGAAGAAAAAAAAGAGAGAAGACAAAGGAAAGAAAATAGAGAAGAGAGAAAAAGAAAAGAAAGAGAGGAGAAAAGAGAGAAGAAGACAAAATGAGGGGGAAGGAAAATAAAAAGAAGAAAAAATTCAAGGCATTATTAGAAAATAATGGAAGAAGGGTTTGGTGGAAAATATAGATTTCAAAATTTTGAAAATAAATGGGACCTTCATTTTTTTTTTCTATGTTTCTTAATTCTCGGGACAAACCAGACTGTAGGAAAATTTTAGAAAAATAATAGGAAATAACTTTTATGAATAAAATTTTGAAGGACAGTCGATTTTGAAAATTTAGGAATAGACTAACGAATAGTAAAATTCTTAAATTCTTAGTTCAGACGCAAGTTTTTGAGCCGCAGGATTTTCTAAATACGACGCTGAGTATGAAATTCCATTAGTAAATAGAATTGGTTGTATATTCTTTCAAGAACAAAAATGGAAGGTATCGAAGCATCCGTCTCGACATCTAATTTAGGGTTAGACCTCACACAAGCAAGCAGGTTTCCTTAATCATGATGAATGCTTAAATTATTTTTGTATCAATTAGTTTTAATCTACAAAAATTTAATACTACTATCTGCATTCCAAAATAATTATTTTCAGAAATAATTAAATGGATTTAAATGCATGAAAATTATGATTAATTTTGTTTTGAGTAACTGGTTGATGGAGTAACCGGCAAATAGTTATATGGTGGGTGGAGAGAGCTCGAGAAGATAGTTCAGAGGCCAATTTTGAGCCCCTCTATGTACAATTTAATATTTTAAGATCATAACTAACTATCACTTTCTCGTATGAGACATACAAACGTATCAGCTACAAACCTGGTATGGGACAGGCCTAGTTGGGTACCATATCTAGTAACTAAGTATCCACATGAGAACGTATTATATATATTTAGCGCCATAGGTCATTCTGAATAACCTAAGGGGCTTCACAGATCGCTCAAAATAATCTAGTAGGTTCTATGGGCCGTTCAAAAGTATCCAAGAGTTATATGCTCAACCGATGGAGTAGCAGATGAATCCGACTACAACAGCATTCCAACACAAATGTCTGGTGGAGATACTTTGTGTACGGATTTGGGAAAAACTCTGTTCGCTCAATCAAGAGTTCATGTTTAAAGAATCATGAACATATATCTAAATGAGGGTTTCTGAGGGTAACGTGATACACCCTGCAAAGTAAAATATGTGCATATTCACTCAGGCTTCCAGGACAGGAAGTTATACCTACATTGTAAGTAAATAGTAGATTTGTTTAATAAAATAAAAGAATTTATAATTTTTTATACACCCTTTTTATTTAATAAGAATTTAGGAAATTTTATCACACATATGAAAGATTATTATGCATCTGTATATATATATATAATACAAGCAAGGGTGAGTATAGTTGTACTCAACAAGATATTGTACTACTATGTTTTCGGAATTATTTCCAATTAAACACCGTTTTATCAGGGTAATGCTGAAGACTAGTGCCATCATCTTGATAATGATAGGATGGGTCGTCACGATTGTCGTCATCCCATCCCAACTACCGAAAACTGCTACTCGTCCTCAGCCCAGCCCGACTGCCACTTGACCATTGCTTGGCAACCAATTGTGCTCTATCTACACCACAACTCAGGCTCCATCGGCTACCACACACTACCATCACCACTCGCTGAAGGCTGCCGTAGTAGTCCTTCACTACCTTCGACCCCGTCTAGCGCTCATGAGAGCATGTTCAAATAAATTGAATTATAAAATTTGAGTTACTATTCATTTTTAAAACATATTTTGAGTTTTACGTATTTTGTTCTACTATAGCTTATTTCTTTATTATGCTTTCATAGAACACCAACCAAACACTCTGAAAAAACTTGTCTAGTTTGGCAGGTTCTAACTCGGGCAAAGTGGTGTGAGGACACCAACCAAACACTCTCCTAAACCAATCCTTAATTGCAAATCTAAAATTTCTAAGCAACTAATTTGAATAACTCAAATTAATCTAATTCTAACTAGCACTAAACCCCAAAAAAATATGAAATTATCTCGGATCTATGGGCCATGTTCATGCACATCTCTGATTCGTTTGAGATCTAGCCTTGGTTTTTGCACTAGGCTCGCCCAAATGCTAATATGCGGAATAACGGGATCTTACTCGGAATTACCGACACCCAAAAGTTGATCGAAAATACAGCTCAAAGTAATTGCACAACTCTTTATTTCAAAGAGAGCTTTACACATCGAATGTTAGGATGCACTCGATGATCTAAACTAGATCTATTACAAGGTATTTATAATCCAATCATATGAGTACGTATCAGACTCAATAACCTAAACATATTAGACTAATATAACTAACTAACCCTAAACAGGTAAGTTTAGTTATATATATTCGGATCGGATTACAACTCCGACCAGAGTTCAAATCCTTCAAGGTCGCGAACCAATCATGGTCGCGAAACCTTTCCGAACTCAATTAAGGTCGCAAAGCCTTTTCCAACCATGACCTAAAGATCCTTCCGAATCATGACTCCCTTGTTGAGAAGGAGCCAACCCCTGTTGTGACCTCTGAATCAAAACTGGAGATGTAGAAATTGGGCTTGTCCATCTTCTCTGGTGTACCACTTTGCCGCACGTACTCGTTGATCTTTCTGACCGATTCGAAAAGTCCCCTTTGTGCCACTGTGGGTGGTAATCATCTTCTTCTCTAGGATCACATCTTCACATAGAGGTTCATCTCGTTGGTAGACCAAGTCTTCAATAGATGCTACTATGGTATCGGACTCATCATCCAGCATTGAAGGCTCGAAGAGTTTGAGGTGCTCAACATTGACAACCGAGTAAATATCCATGTATGGAAGTAACTCGAGCTAACAAGCATTATTACCCACTTTCCGTAAAATCCGAAAAGAATCATAATGAATGTATTTGAGCTTCTTACCTTCACCTTTAAGTCTCTCCTTACTCAGATGTAACCAAACCATATCACCTTCTTGGAATTGAGCATCAACTCGGTGCCGATCATGTCGCGCCTTGAATTTGAGTTGAGCTTTCAGCAAGTTCTGTTCAACCTCACCATGGAGTCGTTAAATATCTTTCAGGAACTGTTGTGCTCGATCCTGATCAGATGCTTCCTTGCTATTCGATGCTGAGGTAGGGATCACAAACTCCATGTCGAAAGGGCTCTATGGTAGAAATCCTAAACAGACTTCAAATGGCGACTTCCTAGTCAAACCATGCACTGCTCGATTAAAAGCAAACTGCAGATACAATATGCTTTCATTCCAATTCTTCAGGTGCTTAGAGTTATAACCTCTCAAGAGATGAATGACCGTTCGATTTACCACCTCATTTTGACCATCAGTTTGAGGATGAAAAGCAGTACCCATCTTTAGCTTTGTGTCCATAATCGTCCAGAGCGATCACTAAAAGTGACTAATGAACCGGGTATCATGGTCAGACACAATAGAAGTCGGCAGTCCGAAATGTGTCCAAACATGCTGAAAGAATACCCGAGCTGCTTCTTCTCCCGTGATAGTCTTTCGACAAGGTATGAGAATGATCATTTTGGAGAACTGATCAATGACCACAAAGAGATAGTCGTTGCCACATCGAGTCTTAGGAAATCCTCCCAAGAAATCCATGGATATACTTTCCCATGGTCACGATGGAACTAACAAAGGAGTGTACAAACCTAATTTTTGGTTTACCAATTTCGAAATTCTATAGAGACCACAGCCTCGAATAAAACTAGCCACATCTTGCTGCATCCGCGGCCTAAACACTTGTCGATGAAGATTTTGCAAAGTCTTCTTAACCCCAAATTGACCAGCTACCTTCGATGTGTGCGCTTCTCACAACCATTGAATTCGAGGTGCTCCACAAGGTATACAAAGTAAATTACCTTTGTACAAGAGTCCTGCTCGACGAATGAACTCTGTAGGCTTCCCTGTTTCGAGCTCAGCCAATGTTGATCGAAAATCAAGATCTTCACTATACATTGTGGCATAGTCATCACGACATGAGGGCTCGATCTGCATGAACGCTGATAAGTAGAGGGTTGTAACTGGTGGTCGCGACAACATGTCTGCCAATTTGTTATGTACGTCCTTCTTGTACTTAATCACCAGATTGAACTGCTGCAAATACGACATCCACTTCATGTGTCGAGCTTGCTGTAGCTTGGACTGAGTTTGCAAATATTGCAACGGCTAGTGGTCGGTGTGGACAACAGTCTCTTTACCTAAGAGATAACACCGCCAATGTTTTACGGCCTGTTGCAGTGCACACAACTCCTTGTCGTATGTCAGATAGTTCTTCTGAGCTCCCTGGAATAACTCAGAGTGATATGCTACTAGTTGACCTTCTTGCATGAACACTACGCCCATTGCATAACTTGAGGCATCGGTTTCTAGCTCGAATGGTTTCTGTAGATTCAGCAAAGTTAACACAGGCGCCTCACTGATCTTCCTCTTCAGCAAGAGAAACGTCTCCTCATGTTTCCCTGTCCACTCGAACTTCTGATCGATCCTAGTTAATGCATGCAATGGAGAAGTCACAATTAAGAAGTGTCGGATGAACTTCCTAAGGTATTGGCATACTCCCACAAAACTACGCACTTCCATAACTGTTCGTGGCCGCGGCCACTCACGAATCACTTTTACCTTGTCCAGGTCGATTTGCAATATTCCATTACAACCATGAATCCCAGGTAAAGTAGAGTTTGCTGGCCAAACTCGTACTTCTTACGGTTGAGGTGAAGTCGATGTCGTCGAATCTGTTCGAACACCTTTTCGACATGAATGAGGTACTCATCCCATGAACGACTATAGACCAGTATGTCGTCGAGGTAAACGATCATAAAGTCCTCGATGAACTGTCTCAATATGTCATTCATAAGACACATGAAAGTTGCCGGGGTTGTTGCAAAGACCAAATGGAATGATCATCCATTCGAACAGACCTTGTTGCGTTTTGAATGCGGTCTTCCATGTATCCTCTTCTCGGATGTTGACTTGATGATATCCTGACTTAAGATCCAACTTTGAGAAGACAGCAGCATGCTTCAATTGGTCTAGCAGGTCTTCAATACAAGGAAGGGGGTACCGGTTCTTGATGGTGATCTTGTTCAGTGCTCGGTAGTTGATACACATACACCAAGTCCCATCTTTCTTTGGTATTAAAACCACAGGAGATCCACAAGGTGAACTACTTGGTTGGATGACACCATTGTTTAGCAAGTCACCAAGTTGTCTCTTGATCTCTTCATTCTCCAAGACTAAGTTGCGATAAATCCTCAGATTGGGTAGTGTCGCATCGGACACATGCTGTATTTCTCCAATAGCTCCAACAAACGACCAGAATCCTCTCAGCATGCCAACGACAACGCTGGTCGAGTACCATCACCTTGACCAATGGGTCGAATCATGACAAGCACGTACTTGTGACATGCATTGACAATTTGTTTGGCTTGATTTACGGTAATCAAGTTCGAAGTGTTGACGTGGATGTCTCTACTGATCATGAACTTAATTCCATCTTTGGTGAGGTCATACTCTTGCACTCACTGATGGAAGTGAGCGTCTCAATCATACAGATACAGACTCTCAAAAATCACCTAACAGATATCGATAGGAACAACATCGCATTGCACCTCATCGATATACCATGCAGAGATCGCAAACTTCAACACACACTGACTCGTAATCTGTTGGTTCACGTCGGATGTAAACCAACCTAGCGGATATGGTCGCAGGTGTGTGGTTGTCTTCAAACCAAGTCGCCGAACCAATCCAGCGGAGACCAGATTCTTCTGACTTCTAGGATCGAATATTGCTGCGACCACTTCGTGCTTCACCTAGATGTTGATAGTGAACAAATCCTCCGTTGGGTGATGGTCGCTCGATGGATCCGAACCATTCTCCTTCGGCATTGCCATCAGAGACAAGGTCGTATCCGCCTCATCAACCGAATTCACTCGGACAACTTCTTCGTTGGGTGAAATCGCAGTAGCCGTGGCTGTTCTTTTCTCTGGTCCGTTTTTCTTTGGTCGAAGTTCAGGATGAAGGTTGTAGCATTTGTCCTTGGTATGTCTCGTGACTTGACAATGCTCGCAAAAGGCACCCGTGCTCGGCTTCAAAGCGTTTTTCTTTGGACTCGGTTTTCTTTTTGTCGAGGTCGCACTGTCCTTCGTACCTTTGTCTTCGCGGGAACGGTTCTTTTTCTTGATTGCTATAGCAGTTGTGCTCGCGGTAACCCATCGGGTAGAATTCTTATCACGGGAGTCGTTTGAACTGACCCCACGCAAGGTCGTCAGCTTCACCACTGGCGACAAGGGTCTTCCACCAAGTCATGGCATGGTCCTTCATCTTCAAAGGTGCGAATTTGACCTTTTGAGTGCTATTGAACCCTTTCAGGTCAAAGTAGGTCTCAAGCTAGTCGATCCAAGAATCCAGCTTCTCGACATCGATTACTCCATCATATATGAGTATGTCAATCTTAGCGTCGACCTTGAAAGATCCAACAGCTAAGGAGGTGTTGGCGAGGTCGTCGGCCTTATGGTCGTCTTCTTCTTCCTTGTCGTCTGGCCTGTACAAGTCTTCACCAGTCTTCACACCCATAACCTTCCCTGCTTCATAAGGTATAATCATGGCCTACTGCTTAATCAAAGCAAGCATAGTTTCTGATGTGACGCGGGCGGTCCGATCTTTCGATGAGAACGACAACTATCGATTTGTAAAGACGACTCTCACGATCCGGCTACCAACCGTACACGACTAATACGCCCTGGCAATCGCTGAACCAACTTCGGATTGTTATCGACCGAACTAGAAGCACGATCGACCTGATCACGAAGATCTATTCCTGCAAGCAATCGAAGAACAAGCAAGAACAAGATAAACAAGCAATCTGAAATTGCAAATATAGGCTGAATCATGATGAAGAGTTGGGGTTCTGAATACATATATTGATGTTGATCTATCTGACCAAGAAGAATATCTCAATAGCTTCACGAAGGAAAGACTACGACTAAACAAAACCCACAAAACCCTAATGGTTCAGTCAGATTATATAGAGGAGGTAAAAGAGATCGGTGGCCAGGTAAGGAAACCTGAAATCGACATGGACTCTTTTCCTACTCGGACTCGAACTCAATACATGGGTCTTGACCCAACCAAAAAGGTGACGCAGTACTGACTCGGTCCAATCAGAATCTGGTCGAAACTTGTTTTGTCAATTTCCGGCAATCCAGAAGGAATTTGGATGTGGGGCTAGATCCATTGGAAATATCTCATCGTGGGCTTCTCCGTGGACTATAAGAACGCCCCAATCGGACTTTCTATGAGGGAGTTATGGTCATTTGAAGGCAGACTGCTCCTGGATGGCCGAACCGGACTCCAACTCGAATCCATCCCGGACTCCAACTCGACTTGGGCTCCTTGCTGGTCCTTGCATCCTTGCTGGTCCTCTCCATGGTTCCTAAGCACAATATTATCACTATTAGATAGTAAACCATTCTCAAAATCATATATATATATAAACTTAGGAACGAGTTCACCTGGCAATGCAACAATCGGACTTTGCTGCGTGTTATTGGTCATTGTGTAACAAGTTGAGGATTATAGTTAGTACGTGTATCCGAAGAAGTGATGTCCTCATCAATTTCCATTTCAATGGAGAGTTTAGCCACTTAATCAGCTAAGTTAGCTTGTACGGAGGTTCCTTCAGACATTGTCGGAGACGGGACTGTAGGTACCGTCAATTGATCGCCTGGAGTTTCATCAGAAGTTTTGTAACCCTGGCGAGTCTTCACCATCCACAAGATAGGATAGTTGCTCTAATACCAAATTGATTCATTTGAGACCTAGCCTTGGTTTTCGCATTAGGCTCACCCAGATGCTATTATGCGGAATAACGGGATCTTACTCAGAATTACCGAAACCCAAAGGTTGATCAAAAACACAGCTCAAAATAATTGCACAACTCTTTATTTCAAAGAGGGTTTTACACGTCAAACATTAGGACACACTCGCCTACGTTGATCAATGAACTATAAGTATCTAAGACTCAAATAAATTCTATGACTCTTTGATGATCTAAACTAGACCTATTACAAGACATTTATAGTCCAATCGTATGAGTACGTATCAGAGTCAATAACTTAAACGTATTAGACTCATATAATTAACTAACCCTAAACAGATAAGTTTAGTTATATATATTCGGATCGGATTATAACTCTGACCAGAGTTCAAATCCTTCAAGGTCACGAACCAATCATGGTCGCGAAACTTTTCCGAACTCGGTTAAGGTCGCAAAGCCTTTTCCGATCATGACCTGAAGATCCTCCCGAATCAATTTCATAGACCAAGCCCACCTCCAATAACCTTTCACCATCCCTCTCCAAATAACCACAGCACACACAAATTTTTCTTAAATAACCTACAAAAAAATTGGCGGAAATAACCCATACTTTATGTTTTTGTGTTTTTGACTCGCCACATACATCTATTGTGGCTCAATCTCGTGACAAGTGAGCAATAGACGAGAGAAGACACTTATCATGGCTTGGAGCTACAACAAGCCAACTCAAGCCTATCGCAGCTCCAAGGCACGACAAACGGTCGCCACCAATGCAATTATATTGCAACTCAAATTGTACATGATTTCTTGATTCTTCCTGATCTATTTCTTTTGATTTATAATTTTGATTTATGATCCATTTCAACCATTAGACTTATGAGGTCAAAATGATCAGATCAACACAAATAGATTTTCAACTGGAGTTATATATCACAAAATATTATTTCTTTTAACATATAACTCTAATTGATGATCCAATTGTGTCTTTATGGTCATTTTGGTCTCACAATTCCACTAATTTAAATGGATTGTCAATTAGAATTATAGATAAAAAGATATCGATTATGAATGAATCAAAAAACATAAGTACAATTTAATCTAAAAAATCCAACTCTGACTTTCCAATTGCAATGGTGATAAGACTTGGGGGCGCGACAGGTTTGAGTTGGCTTGTCATGGCTCCTAGTCATGATAGGTGGCTTCTCTCGCCTATTGATGTTTGTTGCAGGTCCAACCCCTAATAGGCTTTCATAGTGAGTCAAAAACGTAAAAACAATTTTTTTGGATTATTTTAGAAAAAAAAAGTCCACACACACACACGCTTACTGTGCACGAATGAAGTGGTGGTGGCTCGGCTTGGACGACGATGGATTGGGCGAGGACAGTGGGCAGCTCTGGGGACAGTAGGTGCAACAACTCGAGTGACGGCTCCAATATGGCCATGACTTCTCTCTCTTACTTGTATCCTCCTCAAGGTTGAGTCTTTCTCTATTTATACCATCACTACCAAAATTATGGGATTTGCCGAGTGTTCCGGGAAAACACTACAGAAAGTGCACTTTATCGAATGAGAAAATACTGGTTGGAGTTTTCCGAGTATTGCGAACAAAAAGACTCAGCAAAGCTGGATATATTTTAATACAGCTGGCTCTCCCGAGTGTTGCTAACAAAAACACACGGCAACATTCTCTCTCCAGTCCCTCCCATGAAATTTTAAAATTCATCTTCCTCCCGTCCCCTTTCTCTCCAGTACTGTAGCAAGGCAGAGGCGGCGATGATGGCAAAGCGAGGTGACAACGGTCCAAGGCGGCGACCCGAGGCCGCAACGCGCGATGGCCCGAGGCGGCAATGCGCAGCACGAGGCAGCGGCAACAACGCGTGGTAAATCTGTGATCCAGGAGGATCTTCAAGTCCTGATCGCATATGGCTTC
Source organism: Pharus latifolius (assembly GCA_019359835.1). Taxonomy (NCBI): domain Eukaryota; kingdom Viridiplantae; phylum Streptophyta; class Magnoliopsida; order Poales; family Poaceae; genus Pharus; species Pharus latifolius. The sequence goes on along the minus strand of CM033320.1, from coordinate 51,838,877 downwards.
ATGACCTTAACCGTGATCGGAAAGGTTTCGCGAACATGGATTAGTTCGCGACCATGAAAAGGAATTCGTTCCCGTAATTCCGCATATTAGAATCTAGGCGAGTCTAGTGCGAAAATCATGGCTAGGCCTCAAATGGATCAAGTTGGTATCATAGCAACTTTCCTATCCTGTGGATGGTGAAGACTCGCCAGGGTTACAAAACTTCCGGCGAAACTCCAAACGATCAATTGACGGTTCCTACAGCCGCGTCTCCGACAATGTCTGATGATACCTCCGTTCAAGCTAACCTAGCCAAACAAGTGGCTAAGCTCTCCACCGACATGGAAACCGTGCTTTCTTGGATTAAGCAGCAGGCCATGATTGTACCTCCTGAAGTAGGGAAGGTTATGAGTGTGAACACTGGTGAAGACTTGCGCAGGGCAGACGAAGATAAAGACGAAGGCGACCATAAGACCGATGACCTCGCCAACACCTCCTTAGCTGTCGGATCTTTTAAGGTCGACTCTAAGATTGATATACCCATATATGATGGGGTGATCGATGCCAAGAATTTAGATTCATGGCTCGATCAGCTTGAGACCTACTTTGACCTGAAAGGGTTTAGCAGCGTTCAAAAGGTCAAATTTGCACCTTTGAAGATGAAGGACCACGCCAAGACTTGGTGGAAGGCCCTTGTCGCCAGTGGTGAAGTTGACGACCTTGTGTAGGGTCAATTCAAACGACTTCTGCGACAAGAATTCTATTCGATGGGTTACCTTGAGGAGAGATGAGAACGTTGGCACAGATTGTACCAACAGCGCGACCAGACAGTCCAAGACTATATGACGGAGTTCCGGAGACAAGCAACAGTCATCGGCATATCGCTATCCGATCCTCAGGTATTTCAGAAATACACATCTGGACTTCAGAAATCGATCAGTACAGAGCTAAGTCTGTTCGGCGTCCAAGACATTGCGACCGCGAGCACAACTTCTATGACAATCGAGAAGAAGAACAAATCCCGTAGTGACAAAGGCACGAAGGAAAGTGCGACCTCGACAAAGAAAAAGCTGAGTCCGAGGAAGAACGCTTCAAAATCAGGCACCGGTGCCTTTTGTGAACATTGTCAAGCCGTGGGACACACCAAGGACAAATGCTACGGCTACTGCGACCAAAGAAAAACAGACCAGGGAAAAGAACAGCTACGGCTACTGCGACTTCACCCGACGAAGACGTTGTCCAAGTGAATTTGGTTAATGAGGCAGATACAACCTTGTCTCTGATGGCAATGCCGAAGGAGAAGGGTTCGGATCCACCAAACGACCATCACCCGACGGAGGACTTGTTCACCATCAACATCCAGGTGAAGCACGAAGTGGGCGCAGCGATATTCGATCTCGAAAGTCAGAAGAATCTAGTCTCCGCTAGACTGGTTCGGCGACTTGGTTTGAAGACAACCACACACCCACGACCATATCCACTGGGTTGGTTTACATCTGACGTGAACCAACAGATTACGAGTCAATGTGTGTTGAAGTTTGCGATCTCTGCACGATATATCGATGAGGTGCAATGCGATGTTGTCCCTATCAATATATGTCAGGTGATCTTTGGGAGTCCATATCTGTATGATCGAGATGCTCACATGCATCAGCGAGCGCAAGAGTATGACCTCACCAAAGATGGAGTTAAGTTCATGATCAGTAGAGACATCCACATCAACACTTCAAATTTGATTACCGCAAATCAAGCCAAACGAATTGTTAATGCATGTCACAAGTATGTGCTTGTCATGATTCAACCCATTGGTCAAGGTGAAGGTACTCGACCAGCATTGTCGTTGGCATGCCGAGAGGATTCTGGTCATTTGTCGGGACTACTGGGGAAATACAGTGATCTGTTCGAGACTACCCAGGGTCGTCCGCCGAAACGTCCAGTTGAGCACGAAATTCAGCTTGTGTCCGATGCGACACTGCCCAATCTGAGTATGTATCGTAATTTAGTAATGGAGAATGAAGAGATCAAGAGACAACTTGGTGAGTTGCTAAACGATGGTGTCATTCAACCGACTAGTTCACCTTGTGGATCTCCTGTGGTGTTAGTGCCAAAGAAAGATGGGACTTGGCGTATGTGCATTGACTAGCGAGCACTGAATAAGATCACCATCAAGAATTGGTACCCCCTTCCTCGTATTGACGACCTGCTAGACCAATTGAAGCATGCCGTTGTCTTCTCCAAGTTGGATCTTAAGTCAGGATATCATCAAGTCAGCATTCGAGAGGAGGATACGTGGAAAACCAGGTTCAAAACACGACAAGGTCTGTTCGAATGGTTGGTCATGCCTTTTTGTCTCTGCAACACCCCGGCAACGTTCATGCGTCTTATGAATGACGTATTGAGACAGTTCATCGACGACTTTGTGATCCGTTACCTCGACAACATACTGGTTTATAGTCATTTGTGGGATGAGCACCTCATTCATGTCAAAAAGGTGTTCGAACAGCTTCGGCAACATCGACTTCGCCTCAATCGTAAGAAGTGCGAGTTTGGCCAGCAAATCTACTTTACCTAGGATTCATGGTTGGCAATAGTACGTTGCAAATCGACCCTGATAAGGTAAAAGTGATTCGCGAGTGGCCGCGACCGCGAACAGTTACGAACGTGCTTAGTTTTGTGGGAACATGCCAATACCTTCGAAAGTTCATCCGACACTTCTCGATTGTGGCTTCTCCATTCTATGCATTAACTAGGATCGATCAGAAGTTCGACTGGACAGGGAAACATGAAGACACGTTTCTCTTGCTGAAAAAGAAGATCAGCATGGCGCCTGTGTTAGCTTTGTCGAATCTCTAGAAACCATTCGAGTTAGAAACCGATGCCTCAGGTTATGCCATGGGCGCTGTGCTCATGCAAGAAGGTCGACCAGTGGCATATCACTCTGAGTTATTCCAGAGAGCTCAGAAGAACTACCCGACGTACGATAAGGAGTTGTGCACACTGCATCAGGCCGTGAAACATTGGCGGTGTTATCTCTTGGGTAAAGAAACTGTTGTCCACACCGACCATCAACCGTTGCAATATTTGCAAACTCAATCCAAGTTACAGCAAGCTCGGCACATGAAGTGGATGTCGTATCTGTAGCAGTTTAATCTGGTGATTAAGTACAAGAAGGGCATACACAACAAATTGGCGGACATGTTGTCGCGACCATCATTTACGACTCTCTGTTTATCAGCGTTCATGCAGATCGAGCCCTCATGTCATGATGATTATGCCAATATGTACAGTGAAGACCCTGATTTTCAAACAGCACTGACTGAGCTCGAAATAGGGAAACCTACAGAATTCGTTCGTCAAGAAGGATTCTTGTACAAGGGCAATTTACTTTACATACCTCGTGGAGCACCTTGAATTCAATGGTTGTGAGAAGCGCACACATCGAAGGTCGCTGGTCACTTTGGGGTTACAAAGACGTTGCAAAATCTTCACCGACATGTGTTCTGGCCGCGTATGTAGCAAGATGTGGCTAGTTTTGTTCGAGGTTGTGGTCTCTGCAGCATCTCGAAACCGGCAAACAGAAAATTAGATTTGTACACTCCTTTGCCAGTTCCATCGCGACCATAGGAGAGCATATCCATGGATTTCTTAGGAGGATTGCCTAAGACCCAACATGGCAACGACTATCTATTCGTGGTCGTTGATCGGTTCTCCAAAATGATTATTCTTATACCTTGTCGAAAGACTATCACGGGAGAAGAAGCAGCTCGGGTATTCTTTCAATACGTTTGGACACACTTCGGACTGCCGACTTCTATTGTGTCTAATCGCGATACCCGGTTCCTTAGTCACTTTTGGCGATCGCTCTAGACGATGATGGACACCAATCTAAAGAGAAATACTGCCTTACATTAGCAAACTGATGGTCAAACCAAGGTGGTAAATCGCACAGCCATTCATCTCTTGAGAGGATATAACTCGAAGCACCCAAAAACTTGGGATGAAAGCATACCATACCTACAGTTTGCTTTTAATCGAGCAGTGCATGGTTCAACTGGAAAGTCGTTGTTTGAGATCTGTTTAGGATTTCTACCACAGAATCCTTTCGACATGGAGTTTGTGATTCCTAACTCGGCACAGAACAGCAAGGAAGCATCTGATCAGGATCAAGCACAAAAGTTCCTGGAAGGTATTCAACGACTCCATCATGAGGTTGAACAGAACTTGCTGAAAGCTCAACTCAAGTACAAGGCGCGACATGATCAGCACCGAGTTGATGCGCAATTTCAAGAAGGTGATATGGTATGGTTACATCTGAGTAAGGAGAGACTTAAAGGTAAAGTTGTTAATGTTGAGCACCTCAAACTCTTTGAGCCTTCTATATTGGATGATGAGCCAAATACCATAGTACCATCTGTTGAAGACTTGGTCTATCAAAGAGACGAACCTCTACATGAAGATGTGATTCTGGAGAAGAAGGTGACTACCACTCGCAGTGGCACAAAGGAGACTTTTCAAATCGGTCGGAAAGGTCAACGAGTACGTGCGGCAAAGTGGTACACCAGAGAAGATGGACAAGCCCAATTTCCACATCTCAAGTTTGATCGAGAGTTCACAACAGGGGTTGGCTCCTTCTCAACAAGGGAGTCATGATCTGGGAGGATCTTCAAGTCCAGATCGCATATGGCTTCGCGACCAAGTCCTGATCGCATACGGCTTCGCGACCTTAACCGTGATCGGAAAAGTTTCGCGACCATGGATTAGTTCACGACCATGAAAAGGAATTCGTTCCCTGTTCAGAATTGTAATCCGATCTGTCTATATATAACTAAGCTTATCCGTTTAGGATTAGTTAGTTATATGAGTCTAATACATTTAGATTACTGAGTCTAATACGTATTCATACGATTGGACTATAAATACCTTGTAGTAGGTCTAGTTTAGATCATCGAATATAATTGAGTCTAGATTGAAGTCTTAGACACATAGTTCATCGACGTAGACAAGCCTGTCTAACGTTCGACGTATAAAATCCTCTTTGAAATAAAGAGTTGTGCAATTACTTTGAGCTGTGGTTTTCAATCATCCTTTGGGTTTCGGTAATTCCGAGTAAGATCCCGTAATTCCACATATTAGAATCTGGGCGAGCCTAGTGCAAAAACCAAGGCTATGTCTCAAACGGCTCAATCTGGGTTTTGGAGGCGGCGGAGGCGACTGCAGAAACGGAGGCGGCGAAGGCAGTGAGGCAGAGGTGACGGTAGCAAAAGAGGCAAGGGTGGCAGAGGCTGCGATGGCGGCGAGGTGACAGAGGCGGCGACGATAGCAGCACTAGGCGACGAAGGCAGTGAGGACGGCAGCACTTGGCGACGGAGGTGGCGGCGATGGCAGCGCAAGGAGAGGTGAGGTGAGGCGGTGGCGGCGGTAGCACAAGGCGGCAGAGGCAGCGCGAGGTGGCGATGGTGGCGACGGAAGCACGAGGCAAGGCGGCAACAGGGCGGATCTGTTTTTGGAGGCGGCAGTGACGGCAGCGCCGAGCGGGGGAGGCAGCAGTGATGGCAGCACCAGGACGGCGTAGGCCAGGCTGCCGCGACATCGATATTTTTCTAGATCTAAAATTCTAGTAGATGAAAGTTCTATGTTTGTCGAGTCTTTTAAAGTGGCAATAATCTTTCCCGAATTTAGTTTTTCCGAGTGAACTTTGCTGTTTTGCTTGCTTTACCGAGTTTTCGACACTCAACAACTCCCACGATTTTGGTAGTCCATCAATGGTCCAATTTTTTACGGTCAATTCAGATTCATTCCCATTTTTTCTTTCTATTTTCAAATGATTTCTTTCATTTTTTCAAAATTTGGATTTCTTCTCAAACTCAAACTTCTATTCTAGATTGACTCATTTGTGCTCGAATTTAAGTATAATTAAGTAAAATTGAGTACATATGACCCCCAATTCGTGTATAGAGTTAGGGTTAGAGATTTATAAGAAATTGGAAAAATTGGAGGATTTAGAGATTAGAGTTTCTGGAACATACATACGGGATGTCACAATGTGATCTAACTTTCAGAAAATAAACCTTTGAGATAGAAATGGGATTATTCATGAAAATTTATATATTTCACAAGGACTTTACTTACCATAATTGCATCAAACGCCTTACCGTTAAGAATGTGCAATTTCCTCACTCTTCAAAAAAGTAAAAATAAAAAAAAATTCAAGTTCGCATTACAAATTTGAATGGATCACAAACATAAAACAAAGGGATAATTCTCTGGAACAATCAAAATTACTTCAAAGCAAACCTAACCTTCAGATTTCAGTGCAATTTTTTTTTTAAAAAAAAGCCAATCTCATGTGCTGCCTCCGATGGCCCTTGGTTGTACATCTATAATACTTATAATATTGATCCCCACTACGTTGATCCTGTTCATCCCATCTGCATCTTGCTTCGGCCACGTCGTCGTTTTTTGGCCTCTGTTCGATCGCTCCGTTTGCCCGTTCGGATGGTTCCACATGTGTGCGTCCTTACCTCCACTACCCGATGTTGCCCCATCGACCGCGTGTCCGTTTTTTGTGGCGGATGCGTCCCCAAAACCCACATCTACTCGGCTCCGTCCCGAAAATCGTCGCCGCCGCAACTCCTCCGGCATGGATCGCGGCCTCATCGCGCGCCTCACCGGATCCACACCGCCAAGGCGACAACGGCCTCCGCGCCCTCTCGGCGCGCGCCGACCGCGCGCTTTCGGCACTTCTCCGGCTTCTGGCCTCCGCTGGCGGAGGCGCAGGCGGGGCGGCAGTGGACACACTCATCAACCTGAGCCAGGACGTGGCGCTCGCCGTGCACCATGTGGCGCTTAGCGGCGTAGATGCTGCCATGGACATGATGGCTAGGCCCAGCGGCAAGCAGCCTGGCCTCGCGCGCAACCTCGTCATGCTGCTCGTCAACCTCACCCAGGTGGAGTCCGGCGTAGCGGCCCTCCTCCAGGTCTCTCTCTCTCTCTAAACAGTTGCAAAGTTTCAGTCATCCTGAGGCAATTAAAGTGTACACTACAAAAAATTACCTTTCTTTAACCTCTAAGAGAAGTTCAGCTCCAATGCTTTGATATGATATAGAAAAGCCAACAATTTTATAAGCTTACATATGAAGCATATTAGTACCAGTTGTATAAGTTCGGAGACGAACCATTCGCAAAGAATAGGGAAAGGAAAATGTGGTTGCCATGTTGCCCATGTGTGCACTTAATAGGTCAAATCAACTTTCCTTGGCAGTTTCAAAATACAGAGAATAGCCTAGCATTTTTTCATCAGAGGAATAAAATTGCTTGAAGTAAAATATTTCCCTTGTATGCATTTTCCCCTTTTTCTATGGACAACTACAAAAACTACAACTGCCATTTTATTTCCAACAAAAGCAATGGATGAGTTGAAACTAAACACGACAATTTTTGATAGATAACTCTTGTAGTATTCCTTTCAATTTTGTATACACTATAAAGAAAACAAAGACTAATGATTTACTATTGCAATATATGGGTGCCTCATGGTGTCCTTGATCTTTAGCAATTGCACAATCTCCTCCTCAAAATGGAAACTAGCAAGAGATGTGTGGCAGAAGGGAGTGATGCCAACAGTTGATGCAAGAATCTTATGAGATAATGAGAAAGAATCATTAACAAAGATCGTGGCACCTGAAGCTATCTTCTGAGAAAAATCAAGGCAATTAGAAACTTCTCCTCTGAAGTTCAAGAGATTTTCAAACAAGAGAATAACATCCTGCACCCACTCTTCTTGCTGATTTGGTGTTTAGATGATGAATTGAACTGCGTTTTGCTCCAAAATTCAAGGTTTTTCATTAAGAATTGCCGTATTTTTTAGATTAACGGGAACTCACCGCGAAATCTGGAACCTGATTATAATGGCATTAGTCTTAAGCCGCTGATCATTTTGAAATTGATAGTTATGACTGTATCTCATGTTAGGGTAGCTGATTTGACACAGGTCATGTCAATTTCTAGTGAAATTTATACTGTCAGAGTCTTCCTGAATCCCATACTTAACTAGAGAGGATTTTGATTGTTTTTGTCCTTCAGAGTCAAACATCGCGGAGCAAACCAAGGAGTTGTAGAGCAAGGATGATGGTGTCGTGAAGCTGGAAAAATTTATTGAGGAGGTCACAGAAGATTGCTACTCTGTAGAGTGAGATAGCTTCGCTGCAAGTACGGTCTCTAGTGACTCAGTTGTACCTCTAGAGCATTTTTTTTAGGTCTTTGATGTAATCATGACCCTTTCACTAATGCATATACAGGAAAAGGGGACTTGACGAGGATTGACACCCGGACCACTTCTATTGGACTTCTGGTGAAAGGCAGGTTCGAGTCAGAAGTGTATCTGGCAATACGAGCTCAAGTTGTTCTGAGGGACGTCACTATGTGATCGCCAGCTTTACGCGGTCAGACCGTAAGCCTTGTGCGGTCAGAAGTTCGTAGGCTATACGCGAACTACATATTCGGGATATTGTGCGATCAGCCTACATCCCGCGGTCAGAACATCTGCCGATCAGGATACTTGGGATCTATCTATTCGGTTGCCCATACAACAGGATATTCTAAGTATCCCGAAGATTCCTACACGTGGAGAATTGACCGTCAGAAGGTTAACACATACAGTTATCCATGAATAACACATGTTTAACCTGCGTGGAGGTTAAGAGCAGTTCCAAAAAACCGCATCCAACCGTCCGTGCAACCGATTGATACAGTTTCCTCCACATGGCACCCTTTCAAACAGTACAAAAGGATGGCATGGAGCATCAGTCAGGGGGGATCAACCGAGAGATCATCCGAAACATCAACCGAGAGATCGGAAGATCAAGAAATCCAAAATCATTTAAGTTAGCCAAGTTTACGGGCCACCTCAGATAGCATTTTAGTAAGCCTTCTTTGGCTTATCCTTGTACACTTTTACAGGGAAAATCCTCGTCTGTGAGGACTTTTCCCTCCATTTGTAAACCTTTTACCACACTTAGTGAAATCTCAACAGGACGTAGGGCTATTACTCCCACCATCGAGGGCCCGAACCTGTCTAAACTCTCTGTGCTCCTGTTCACCATTGTTCAGCATACCTTCCCGGAGGGTCATCTTGAAAGGTCTCACAATTACAAATTCTGCATAAGTTCGGCTGAGGACCCTGAGTCCGAATCATCGACAGCTGGCGCCCACCGTGGGGCCTTTCTCAAGGCGTCCTAATTGAAATTCGGAGGTTCGCCGAAACATGGCTGGAGCATATGATTCCGAGAATGATTTCGATCTCGAGGATTATGCCCATATACCAATGCCTTCTCCAAGCGATCCTGTTCCGATGGAAGAGGTCGAAGGCCAGAATCTTCCACAGGTTGAATCATCTCCCCAAGTCATGTTAATCAACCAGGAGGTAACTGGCACAAGGTCAGAACCCGCAGAGGTTCTTAATGTGCTAGGTGATGAATCCGGCCCGTCATACGATCCCGCTGAGGGAAAATATGATGGTGACCCTGAAGTTAGCCCAGGAAAGTTCGACCCTGATAACCTCTACCGTCTCTTTGATTTCGAGTCTGACTCGGAACAAACCGAGATGTTCTCCCCATCGGCGACCTCTCTCCCTAGGCAGTTTGCTGCGTTGTCGGAAGAAACTCCCGATCAACAGGCTGCCAGGGAAGAACAAGATCGCAAACAGAAGGAGGAGCAAGATCTCGAGCAACAGAACAACGAACTACGCAGAACTGCCCTAGAGGCTCTTCAAGATGCGCAGGCTCGTTACGATGCTGCCCCGAGTTCTTCTCGACGGTCGCGTGGTCGTAGACGTGACCAGACTCCTTCCTTACCACCGGAGCATTTCCCAATGGACGAAGAAACAATAACACCTGGTGCCCTTAGGAGAAGTACCCATGGTCGACTGCGATCTATCGCGGAAGTCATGCGCAATTTTCCTCCTACGGTCACGGATGCGCAGAGACCGGCCTTTTTCAGGATCCTGGCGGAAAGACTGGACGAGGTCGCATCCGAGGCGACCCCAACAGCCTCTTCCCGCTCAGTGACACATTCCCGTGAACGAGATGGTCCTCATTTTGGCTCTGGCCGGCGGAGTTACCCGCCGCCTGTACCGTCCCGACAGGACAAATACCGGCGAATGCAGGACTCTCGTAGTAGGGATCGAGTTCCCGTTCACTCTCGTTTGGGACCACGAGTAACCTCGCCATTACGTGAGTTTGCTCGAAACCCAACCGAAAATCACAGGACGATTCACGGTCCTTACGTTGGTTGCAAAGCTTTCTCGCCTGGCCTACGAGCAGTCGTTTGGCCCGATAAGTTTCGACCAGGGGCCATTGAGAGGTTTGATGGAACTCAGAACCCATCCGAGTTCCTTCAGATCTATATTACTGCCATCCAAGCGGCAGGAGGCGATGACAAGGTCATGGCCAACTACCTGCCAACAATCCTCGCAGGACCGGCTAGAACCTGGTTGTTCAATCAGCCTGAGGGTTCCATCTACAATTGGGAAATGCTATGCGATGCCATCCTCAGCAATTTCCAAAACTGTTACCAAAAGCTGGGTAAGGAGGACGACCTGCATAGATTGCGGCAAACTTCGACCGAAACACTTCGGCAGTTTGTCAAGAGTTTTGTCGGGGTAAGAAATACCATCCCGAACATATCTGATGGCTCCGTAATCAGGGCATTTAAGCATGCCGTTCGATACCGGAGATTCACTGAAGACTTGCTTATCCACCCTCCTCGATCAGTGGCCGATCTGTTCGATATGGCTGATCGATACTCCGATGCAGCCGAGGCAGTCGAATGGAACCGAATGGTTGACAAGGGGGACCTACCGCCCCAACCAGGCTTCAAGGACGCCAGGAAAGAAGATTCAAGCAAAAAGCCGGAGTCTTCACCGGGTGGGAAGTCAAAAAAGTCGAAGAGGAACCGCTCTGGACAGTACCGTGAGGTCGCAGTCGCGGAGAAACCACCTTCGACCAAAGGTAATAAGTCTTCTTTTAAAAGTAAAACTGCTTCTGGTGGCCGGGATTCCGACCAGCCAGAAAAATCAACTAATCCGCAGGAGGGCAAGAGGTGGTGTCCACTCCACAACTCCGCAGGCCACGACCTCAAAAACTGCAGGAGTTGGTTGAAACAGCTGGATGATTTCTACCAAGGAGCTGGGCCAATGCCAACCTTACCGCCTAAAGAGCAGGTGTGCGGGATTAGAGACGTCGACGGAGACGAAGAAATGGCTTACCAGGTACCTCAAAATCATGTTAATGTCATTTTCGGAGGTTCCTCCTCTTTCGTTTCCAAAAGGCAGTTTAAAACCTTTTGCCGAGAGGTTAACCAAACGGAGACATCCCTTGGCGAACCTCAATATCCCCGTTGGTCGGATATGCCTTTGACGTTCGATCACGCTGACTGTCCTGTGGGGCTAACTCGACCATTGAGGCTACCTCTGGTTATTACCCCAATCATCAGTAACGCGAGAGTCGAAAGGGTCCTGATTGATGGGAGAAGTTCCCTTGATCTTTTATTGGTCAAGACACTCGACGAGATGCAAATTCCTCGTTCGAAGATCAAGCCCATAATCCATCCGTTTTATGGGATAATCCCAGGCCCCTCCATGATGCCATTGGGACAAGTGGTCCTCCCGATCACTCTGGGAGAACCAGATAACTTCCGAACAGAATTGGTTACTTTCGATGTAATCGATTGTGATTCAGCTTATAATGCAATCTTTGGCAGGCCGACTCTTGCTAAGTTCATGATGGCAACGCACTATGCTTATCAGTGCGGGAAATTGCCTGGCCCCAAAGGTGTCATTTCGGTCCGAGGTAGTCGCAACGTGGCACTCACGTGCGACCGGCTATCTTTGGAGATGGTCGATCAACTTCCCCTCCGGGACGCTCAGGTCACCACCGTTGCCACCGATGCGATCAGGGCTGCTCCTCGACCAGATGAGAAACTCAAACAAGTTCCTTTGTACCCAGATGACCCATCCAAGACAATTCGGGTTGGGTTAGCTCTGGATGACAAATAGGAACTCGACCTCGTTGCTTTCCTCCGGGCTAACGCAGACGTGTTTGCGTGGAAACCGTCCGACATGCCCGGTGTCCCAAGGGAAGTAATTGAGCATAGGTTAGCAATTCGACCTGGACAACGACCAATAAAGCAAAAGCTCAGGCGTTTTGCCACCGACCGACAGGAAGCCATCCGAGAAGAGTTAGACAAACTCTTACAAGCCGGGTTTATCCGCGAAGTGAATCACTCGGACTGGCTCGCCAATCAGGTCATGGTCCGCAAGTCAAATGGCAAGTGGCGCATGTGCGTCGACTACACTAGCCTCAACAGTGCCTGTCCGAAGGATGACTTTCCCCTTCCCCGCATCGACCAGCTGGTTGACTCCACTGCGGGTTGCGAACTGATGAGTTTTCTGGATGCCTACTCAGGATATCATCAAATTAGCATGGCAGAAGACGATGAAGAGAAAACTGCCTTCATCACCCCGTTCGGCACATACTGCTACGTCAGAATGCCGTTCGGTCTCAAGAACGCAGGTTCCACGTACCAGCGCTTGATGCAAAAGACCTTTCTTTCCCAGATAGGGCGTAATCTCGAAGCATATGTAGACGACTTGGTTGTAAAGAGCACCAAAAGATTGTCTCATTTGGACGATCTTGCTGAAACCTTCTGTAACTTGAATCGCTTTGGAATAAAATTGAACCCGGAGAAATGTTCTTTCGGGGTTTCTTCAGGGAAGCTTCTTGGTTTCCTTGTGTGTTCCAGGGACATTGAGGTTAATCCTGAGAAAATCAGAGCTATTGAACAAATGAGGTCGCCCTCGACCATGAAGGATGTTCAACGCCTGGCTGGTCGCATGGCGGCTTTAAGTCGCTTTATATCGCGATTAGGCGAAAGGGGACTACCTTTCTTTAAAGCCTTGCGGAAACATCATAACTTCACGTGGTCCGACGAGGCCGAAAAAGCATTTCAGGAGGTAAAAACATATCTGTCCAGTCCGCCAGTATTGGTGTCTCCTGAAAAGGAAGAACCATTACTTCTGTATTTGGCGGCCACCCCACGCGCGGTCAGCGCAGTTCTGATCGCGGAAAGGGAAGGAGTACACAGACCCGTCTACTATGTGAGCGAAGTACTTCATGGTCCTAAGGAGCGCTACCCTGAGGTCCAGAAGATACTTTACGCGCTACTGATGGCTTCCCGTAAGCTACGACATTACTTTCAAGCACACAAGATCACAGTACCCTCCTCTTTTCCTTTAGGGGATATTGTCCGAAATCCAGAAAAATCTGGTCGAATCGCCAAATGGGCGGTCGAGTTCGGTGCCTTCGAGATCCATTTCACCCCTCGCACGGCGGTTAAGTCTCAGGTTTTGGCCGACTTTGTGGTCGAATGGACCAACCCTGAGCCACCCGTGCAGTTGGCAAAGGAACTGGAGTGCCCCGATTATTGGACAATGTACTTTGACGGCTCCCGTAGTTTTCAACACTCGGGGGCTGGAATAGTCTTAGTTACGCCCCAGGGCGAACAGCTTAAGTATGTCATTCAACTACACTTTGTTGCAACCAACAACGCAGCAGAGTATGAAGGTCTTCTTGCAGGGCTCCGGGCAGCAAAATTCCTCGGAGTCCGTCGATTAGTGGTGAGGGGGGACTCACAGCTAGTCATAAACCAGGTAAACAAGGAGTACAGCACCTCCGATGAGACAATGGCTCATCACCTGGGGGAAGTGAGGAGATTGGAAAAACACTTCAGTCACTTCGAAGTCCAATACATCCCGCGAAAGGACAATATTCTCGCAGACCAATTATCCAAAATTGGATCCTCACGCTCATCCGCTCCGGCAGGAGTGTTCATTGAACACTTGGACCATCCTTCGATCATGACTTCGGTCGAGGATGATCCGGCAATAGCCTTCGTTGCCAACCTCGGTCAGGAACAAGATTGGACTCATCCATTGAGGGTCTATCTTGAACATGGGACCCTACCCGAGGACGAAACCAAAAGCGATCGGTTAATTCGAAAGGCGCGTCTGTACAAACTCATAGATGGGGTTATGTACAGAAAGGGTACTCAAGGAGTATTCGTGCACTGCATATCTCAGGAGGAAGGAAAATCCCTCTTGAAAGAAATACATGACGGTGTATGCGGTGCACACGCGTCATACCGAACACTGGTAGGAAAAGTTTTTCGACAGGGATTTTACTGGCCTTCGGCACTCGATGATGCCAAGCTTATGGTCAAGATGTGTCCACAGTGTCAATTTCATGCAAGACAGGTTCATCAACCTGCTTATGCATTGCAAACTATTCCTCTCGCATGGCCCTTCGCGATCTGGGGAATGGACATCGTCGGTCCTATGCCACAAGCGGTCAATGGGTACAAGTTTCTGTTCGTAGCCATTGACACGTTCACAAAGTGGATTGAGGCCGAACCAGTACGAAATATTACTGCATCAGCCGCACAAAAGTTCTTTCACAAGAACATTGTGGCACGATTTGGTGTTCCAAACCGTCTCATCACAGACAACGGTTCTCAGTTCGCTAGCGGTCTCTTCCTAGACTACTGCGATCAGATTGGGACCAAGGTGTGCTTTGCTTCTGTGGCACATCCACAAAGCAATGGTGCCGTAGAACGGGCCAATGGGCAAGTATTGCAAGGCATCAAAAAACGTGTTTTTGATCGCCTCAAGACCCGCTCGGGGGCTTGGGCAGACGAGCTCTATACTGTTCTATGGGCACTACGGACTACCTCTAGTCGAGCCACCGGTGAGACACCCTTCCATTTGGTCTATGGGGCCGAGGCTGTGTTGCCTATGGAAGTTAGTATTGGATCTGTTCGCACGAATCAATTCGAACAGGTCAACCAATCCGAACAGCGATCGCAAGATCTCATCCTCCTGGAAGAACGGCGTGATCGCGCCCTGATCAAGTCCGCGGTATACTTGCAGGCTCTACGCAAGTATCACAGTAAAAAGGTGCGACCACGTGATCTCAACGTTGGTGACTTGGTTTTACGAAAAATTCAAGACCAGTCTAACTGCAATAAATTCTCCCCAAAGTGGGAAGGACCATACACTGTTGTCTCAGTGCCGCGGACAGGATCGGCGCGGTTAGCTATGGAGGATGGTCGGATTTTGTCCAATACTTGGAACATCGATCAACTTCGCAAGTTTTACGTGTAAGTATTCCAATCACTTTTTTCCTGTTCAATTAGCATCTTTTACCAAAACAAAATATGTTTTGCTTTCATACAATGAGTTTTTCTCTTTAAGCCCGTATCATATGCATTCGACCTGGGGCTGACCGCCGACGGTCAGATCATTACAACAATCTAATCGGATTCGCTGGTCGATCTCATGACCACTTACAGATAAGTCACTCCTAAATAAGCCGTTTCTCAACGCATACGGGGCTATCTGGTAAGTCCTTGGTCATCCGAGTGGCTACCAGTTCGCAATAAGATTAGACGTTATATTGATCCCGATCGCTGGTTTAAAACACTCACCCCTGGTCGTTACGCTTATGTTTTCTCCTCTGCTTATAACACTAAGGCTTTAGTGTTCATAAGCAGAGGCGGGGGCTGGGGGGGATATGCTCATAATATGGAATTCATATTACGAAAATACGAAATTTATATTTTCTTGTCAAAAATAATTTTTTACATACATTTGCATTATACACAAGTTTCTAAGTACAAAAATAAGGATCATTCGATCCCCAGCTCAGTCAGGAGTCTATCTACTAGGGGCTTGACTTCCTCTATGACTGCATCAAGCAGCTCTTCACTCTCAACCTCAACCGGACCCACCAATGCGTTCAGATCTGCATCTGGGCCATGGTGAAGTCGAACCCGGCTGAGTACGGCTGCTGCGGCTGATCGAACCCTGGTTCTGATCGCCTCTTCGCGTCGCCGTACATCTCCAGGGAGATACTCAAGCAGTGATTCTGCCTGGGCAGTGAGCAGCGATGTCCAGTCACTTACGCTGAGGTTGTCTTTCTTTGGTTCCACCACATCGGTTTTCAGAAGATCAGCCACGGCCTTCAGTTTTTCGAAGACCAGGAGGCTCAGCTCTTTGATCGCCCGATTGGTGGGGCGAATCGAGGATTCAAGAATCCCCTTGTCTCGACTGAGCTGCGTAATTCGACCTGCTTGCGCTGTACAGAGAGAGGAGATTATTTGCATATTATGGATTCAAGTCTTCCTAATCAGGAATCGGCTTACCAGCATTCTCTGATCGAAGTTTGTTGAGTTCAGTTTCTTGTTTCTTAAACATTGAGACTGAACCGGCCACCTCTTTCTTCAAAAATGTAACCTCTCTGCAGCAAAATCAAGGCAGTCACAACCAAGATGCACCCATGCTAACCAAAGGGTAATGGTACTCACCTGCGCAAGCTGTCGCGTTCTTTTTGAATGGCTTCTGTACTGGCCATCACAACATGCGAATGGCTTATTAGCCAGGATAATCCCTGTGGTGCCAAAGAAGAAGATCAAAGGTGTCCTAAGTACAATTCAGGCACGAAAGCAGAGTTTTATTATACCTTCATAAACTTTTGTAAAACAGCATCATTCAGTTCAGCGGGAATCCTCGCTAGAGCCTCCGACGCGCTCACTACAGGGACAGTTGGTGGGAGTGCCGGCCGGACGCCACCCCCAGTAGTCATCGGTGGTGACTGGGTCCCTACATTTATTCTTTCCCCTGCGGTCTGGACGACTTCCTGGACCACAGGGGTGGAGCGTTCTTCGTTGGAAGCTCCTGCACCAGCTGCGACTTCAACCTCTCCGGAGGCGATTGAAGAGCTGGGCGCCGTCTTTCTTTGCCTGACATGAAGGACAATTTGAGCAGTTTTTATTCAAGATTATTGCCAAATTTAAGGTTCTTACCTTATTTGAAATCCCATTCGCTCCTGGGATTTCTGGGAAGGTTCCCCTTGGGAAGAAGAACCATCATCGGTTCTTGCCTTCCTTATGGCAAATAAGGCAGCACCCCCCTGGAAATGTCCTGTTATAAGCATATTCTTAGGGAACAGGTAAAAACACATAGAAAGGTCTTTACCTGGGCCACCGGACTAACTGGTGGGGCTGCATCCGAAGGCCTTGGCGATTCCAGAGTTGCTGGGACCGTCACAGCCGGCCTTTGTTCATCTACCTCCTCCTCTGTCCGCAGAGGAGGAGGATTTTCCTCCCTGGAACCCCCAGTGGTCCCAGGGGGAAGCTCTCCTCCCTGTATGTACATTAACTTGTCAAATGTGCAGAAAGAGTCATAGAAGGAACGGTCGAAAAGATTCCTTACCTTGGTCGTCCCTTCAACCAGGGAAGCAGAGATAATTGGCCCTGAAACCTCGAGGGCTTCAGGAATTGGAAGGTCACCTGCGACCACAAGATCTTCGGTGGTCGCAGGATCAGCCACGGCCACCTCTTCGGCATCTGTGGTCCCTACGGGACAGCTTGAGGCGTCACCAGCAGGGGACTCCCCGGTCCTCCTCCTTTTGATGACTAGAGGCACATCATCGTCCTCTTCCTCCTCGCTCCCCTCTCCCTGTACGACGAAGAAGTGATTCCATGTCGCGCCTGAAAAAGTAGCAGGAATGCGATATCTTACCGCAATCTTTCTTGCGGGACGAGGAATGCTTCGTGAAGACCCCTCCCCAGGGTTCAGCTTGGTCTTTTTGGGGGCAGTACTCTTTGTCCTGGGTCTCCGAGAGACCTTCTTCACATTCTTCGCCGTCGGCTTCCTCAGAGAGCCGACATTTTCGCTTGGGAACGTCGCATCAGCAAACTTCCCTAGGAGCTGGTTCACAGTCCATTACAATGGATTAGCGCTGGACACACACAAGACCTGCAGAACCAAAGCCGGACAAGGAAATTACCTTTCGACGCTCCTGTCTGAGGTCATCACCGGCATGAATCAAGCTCTGCTGGCGAGGTGATCCCTTATGGCCCTCTACATCAGCATTGTAGGCCCTAAGGAGGGAATTAGTTCGCCTCTCAATTTCGGCTGAGGGCAGAACTGTTCCCAAATTCAAGTCAGAAAACATAAATTTCAGAAATGACAAAGCACAGTGCTAAGAGGTTGAGTACCTTCATTGTAGTCCAGGGTTCCATCCGCCATGGACTTGATTTCCCAAGCAGGATGAGCCCTTTCGCGCAGGGGGCTCACTCGGTTCTTCACAAAGTCTCGGATGACATCCCTCGCTGTCAATCCTTGACCCATCAAGTGAAGAATCACCTCGGCGTGCTTCAGGTGCTCCACGCCCAGCGTCGGGGGAGCATCCAACTCGCTTGACTTCTCTGGTCGCGAGTTCTCAAACCATAAACTACTCTCGGACGGCGGAGAGCAGTAAAACCACCTCTGGTGCCACCCGTGCACCGAATCCCGCAGAGGTGGGGAGCGATACTCCTTCTTGTCCCTCAGCCGGAAGTAGATGCATCCGGCGGCATTGGTGCTCTTCGACCATGCCGAGAAGTAGAACCGTCGGAAGAGATCCACGCTAGGATATACTCCGACGAAGGCCTCGCAAAGATGCTGAAACACCGCCAGGATCAGCATCGCATTTGGGTGGAGGTTGATCAGTTCCCACCCATAATGTTCGAGGATGTCCTTTAGGAACCGACTCTCAGGGAATCGGAACCCGCAACGCAGATACTCCTCGAAGATTACCAACTCGCCCTCTCGGACGATTGGAGTTTCTTGGTCCTTCTCCGCAGACCGCCAATTGATCAGCAGTCGCGATGGAAGGATCTCCTCTTTCTCCAACGCCACCAGAGTCTCCTCAGAATGGTGGTTGGATCTGCTCCAAGATGCCATTTTTTGAGGAAGATTGGTCAAAAAAGTCGATGATTTTGTGGAAGATGAAGGCAAGAAGATGAGGGTTTTGTGCGGCGGGAACTCTAAAGGTTTTTCGCGGCTGAATAGCTTCCTCAATAAGCTACCTACTGCTTTTATAGACTCGAGGAGTCACGCCTCTGTGAGTAACGTTCCACTCAAGCGTCCTCTTAAATATTTTATTCATTTCCCATAATGGATATTCTATGATAAACCCTTTAAAGCGTTTCGGGTATCGGATCTAAAATAAAAAGACTTCTTTATTTCGGAAGCTGAAAGGGCTAAAACTCGAGAAGTCTGCTAAGGCTTTTTGAGGGTTATTTACCTTTCTTTTTACTTGAACATTTTTGTGAAAAATATCATGTAACTCAAATTTTGACATACGGATATATTCTAACTGGATTATGGTTTGGTTAAAACCATGTTATTTAACTTCGTTTCTGATCGAAGTAATGGTCTAACCGAACGTTCGACTCTAGTCGCAATTCAGTTCTAACCGCGGCCTTAAGTATGATCGCGGCATCAGGGCAGGTCATGGTGATCTTTTGAAGCGCGATTCTAATCGCAGAACTGAAATTTCCTGTGTATGAATGGTTGCGGACTAAGCTTTTGGCCATAATTTCACACAGAAGGAATGAAGAATGTTCATATGAATAAAAGAAACTTTATTTATTACATTCTTTACATACAAAAGGGATACGGTCGATAAAAGCATCGACCTGTTCCGAAAGAAGTTTACAAAGTTCCCCAAGGGACATGTTGTTGACAGTAGGATTTACACTGGCAACCCCCAGGGAACTAGCAACTACCCTAAGTCTATCTATATCGTCCCTAACAACAGACGCACTATTGTCCCTAATCAAGTCAGAGAGTTCTCGTTGTTGCTGAGCGAAGTCCCTCTCTCGACGGAAATGGTGCGCCTCTTCTCGGGATCGATCAAGACATTCTGCTAAACGCAGAATCTTCGAGGCCATCTCCTCGGTCTTCTTCTCCAGGGCATTCTTCTCTTCCAGAAGGGTCTGTCCGGAAGGAAGAGATGGAGCAGCAAAAGGCTGATCGCTGGAGCCTCCTACCTCCTGCATTTTGCAAAAGTTAGTCATACTAACTAAAATTATCAGCAAAAAGGGAGAAAAATTGTTACCTGTCCCGGTGCATAACCCGTTGATACACCCATCTTGGGAGGAAGATCATCATATGGTGGAAGAGCAACCTTCCCATCAGAAAATTGCTTCGCCAACCCAATATGGCAATCATCTGATCGAGGGATAGTCACCGCTTGCCGACCAGGATGTTGATCACCCAAAAGGATGGGAGAATTGAATGTGATGGGATCTTTCTCTAAGGATAAAGGCCTAACTTGCCGAGAGGCATGAACGGGGAGGGTCAAAGGAACTGAAGGAAGAAAGAAACTCGCTACGTTCTTCACCTTTGTTCCACTGGAAGATACTTCGTCAACCTTGGGTTTCTTCCTTAAGGGAGACAGGACTTCATTCGTTTGAGACCCTTGTTCGACAACTTCCTCTTCATCACTCTCAATCTCGATGATATCGTGATCTGCCATTGGGAGAAGTATGTGAAAAGGAAGAAGGCAGGATAACAAGAAAAGGACTTAGGCGTGGAGGGAAATTGTGAAGCTTTACAAATCCAAGAACCTGGTATTTATAGCCGCCTGGGTGACGGTTTGCATTCCAGGCGCCTCGGGTTTCGTCAAAGCATTTACAATTTTACCTCGAGATAAAAACAATTCTACGGCGCTATCATTGCCCGTCACGTAATGTCAGAACCCGTCTTAAAAAACCAACCGTTTTCACTTAGTGCGCCACTAAGGGGAGAAGTTAAAGGGCCGGGTTAAAAATCCAATGCATGGTCTTAAAATTCGAAATAAACACGTCACTTCGTTTCTTTCGAATTTGGGGGCTAGCTGACGAGGATTGACACCCGGACCACTTCTATTGGACTTCTGGTTAAAGGCAGGTTCGAGTCAGAAGTGTATCTGGCAATACGAGCTCAAGTTGTTCTGAGGGACGTCACTATGTGATCGCCAGCTTTACGCGGTCAGACCGTAAGCCTTGCGCGGTCAGAAGTTCGTAGGCTATACGCGAACTACATATTCGGGATATTGTGCGATCAGCCTACATCCCGCGGTCAGAACATCTGCCGATCAGGATACTTGGGATCTATCTATTCGGTTGCCCATACAACAGGATATTCTAAGTATCCCGAAGATTCCTACACGTGGAGAATTGACCGTCAGAAGGTTAACACATACAGTTATCCATGAATAACACATGTTTAACCTGTGTGGAGGTTAAGAGCAGTTCCAAAAAACCGCATCCAACCGTCCGTGCAACCGATTGATGCAGTTTCCTCCACATGGCACCCTTTCAAACAGTACAAAAGGATGGCATGGAGCATCAGTCAGGGGGGATCAACCGAGAGATCATCCGAAACATCAACCGAGAGATCGGAAGATCAAGAAATCCAAAATCATTTAAGTTAGCCAAGTCTACGGCCCACCTCAGATAGCATTTTAGTAAGCCTTCTTTGGCTTATCCTTGTACACTTTTACAGGGAAAATCCTCGCCTGTGAGGACTTTTCCCTCCATTTGTAAACCTTTTACCACACTTAGTGAAATCTCAACAGGACGTAGGGCTATTACTCCCACCATCGAGGGCCCGAACCTGTCTAAACTCTCTGTGCTCCTGTTCACCATTATTCAGCATACCTTCCCGGAGGGTCATCTTGAAAGGTCTCACAATTACAAATTCTGCATAAGTTCGGCTGAGGACCCTGAGTCCGAATCGTCGACAGGACTTTAGCTGCAGAGGAATAGGCAAACAAGGCTAATGCCCGGGCTGCTGAGTTTGAGAAGCAGGTAGGGAAGATGGTGTTTCATGAATTGTTACATTAATTGCTGCATTTGGAGGTTTGTATTTGCTCATCTCGTCTCTTCCACATTGACAAACTCAAGGAGGATATTGAGGCACGAAATAACAAGAGAGCAGTTTTGGAAACTTGGGCTAGTGATGCAGGAGCTCAATGCAAAGCTGGAGACAGTAAGCACACAACCATCTGTTTTTACCATTTCCTTTATGGACAAGTGCCCTATTGTTTAATGTCTTGGTTTACCCCTACCACTGTATAAATCAATCAAGTGATTATCGGATCTAGAAAAAAAATTATCGAGATATATGTTACATGCTCTTCATAATTATAGCAAGATTCATTTTCCTATTTCACAATATGCAATGCATGTTGCGGTAGTTTATACAGAGCCATAAAGTCTTGTGTAATTTTTTGTAGATGTATAAATTTTTTTTTGTTGTCTATGATAATCTATACTATATAGGAAGTGGAATGGAAGGGGTTTAACTTCCTACCAAGTAGCTATGTGTGGCAATTCGAATCACTTGTTTGATGGATGAGCAATCTCTCAATGTTTCACTATATTAACGAAATCACAGACACACATGTGCTTGCACTAACGCACTCTCTTTAATCAGTAGTTGGTGGTTGGTAGTATCCACGCCATTATGTTTTGGGCTTTGCCAAACCATGATCTTTTTGTTGATTCTGAGTCACTGGTGGTGTTCCACTAGTAGGTGCAGGCAAGATGAGCATGGAAGCACATTGAAATATGAAATATCACTTGTAAAACTATATGTCCTTGGTATATGGCAAATTAGGTCATTTATAAATGCTTATTGCTATTCTCTTTTTTTTTTTTGTAAGGTTGGGATGAAAAGGTGCAAGGTTTGTATGTCGTGAAGCTTGTGCAATCATTCTGTAGGTTATCCAGTGAGTCAGGAGGTAAATTCTTTTATTACTAGTTCTCCCTTACACATTCAAAACAATTCATCAATCAAGTATTCAATAATATGCCTCAAATTTGTCTTTCAGATTTTGCTCTTTATTGTCATTTGTTGCATGCCTTTTCTTCCTTTTTTTTAAATAAATGTTTCTTTTCTATAGGTTGTTTCTCTTGCTTTCTTTGAATGTTTTTCTACTATCTAATTGTGTAAAATATGCTCTTTATGGAATCCACATCGCATTGCGCCATGACGACCACAACTTCTTCTTCGACAACCCAGTCGACGACTCGACCTTCGACCTCCTCCACGGCCACGTCCCATCGATCGAAGACAGCTTCGACCACTACTACCACGTCAACTACGTCGACCACAACTATCACGACATCTATGTCGACCACGACAACTCCGTCGACCACACGGAGAGTTTTGGTCTGCGAGTCCACGGGCTTTGACGACTACAACTTTGTGCCGCGACCATTGCTGCCTCCCTGCTGGTCGTTGCTTCTTTCGACCATGACCATCCTTCGACAAGCTTCCACAGCCACAACTTTACACCGTGACCATTGCTGCCTCCGCGCTGCTCCCCGCTGCTTTCGACCACGATCATCCGGCGCTCCGCACTGCGGATTTTGGTCGTCTAGCCGACCAGCTTCGCCACCCACACTTGTTGTCCTCTTCACGTTCGTCCGGAGGCTTTCCCACGGCAATGCGCGGGCGCCTCGCTAGTTCAGTTAAGTTGTCCGGTACACATTAACGGATGTCAATTTTCTCTTAGACCCATAACATGTAAAGATTTTTTCTGAATAGAAATCAGGATGGAAGAAGAATTATAATCATTAACTTAATAAGGATGGGGATGACAAGGCACACCCATCCTCGTCGCTATTAAATTTCCATAAATATGAGTTTGTACATTAAAGTATAAATATTTATGTTACTAAGTACATAGATGTTTTGTTTGTATCGATATGTTTATTATCTTTTTATATATAAATTACTCAAAATAAATCTTTTCATTATTTTTTAGTGCTAAAAAATTAACTTATAGTTATATTTTATGCACAAAAATTAAAGAAAAAATCTAAATTATACAATAAATATCTCCGTGAGACACCTATTCTCTATTAATTCTTTGTAGGAATTGATATAGGATGAAAATATTTCTGTTAGTATAATGGGAATGGGGACGGAGACCTAATCCCTGGCCCACGACCTATTGACATCAATGTTATTAAACTCAAATCGGAGATCGACCCGACCAAGATCTTAGGTCACTTGTTCATTGGTCGGATTGGTGGGTCATCGATCAAACTGTGGGTTTTTTATTTTAAATTAAAATAAATATAAATTCCTAAAAATATTTTTTAAAAAATTTATTATATGCAACAAAAATACTGCAGCTGTTTTTTTCCACTTGAACCAACTGCCGTGCAAGGTGCAAAGAGCTAAAAATGCAAAAAAAATATTGTATGTAGCACATTGTGATGGTCTGATGGAGCTATAGCTTGGGCAGGATGCCTCAACATTGGCATGACAATTAAGTGGCCAATAGAGCCCCAGAATCCACATCCAAGCTCACAGGGATCACATCATGGGACCAGGCGAACAGGCTCACGGGACGGGAGAGGTGTTCAGGTGAGGATGCCGGCGTGTGGGATGATCCATGGAGGGGCGGAGATGCCGGCGTTCCGGACGACGGACGGAAAGGCCTCGGATGCTGGGTCTCGGGACTTGTTTTTCCGATCCGATCGTCGGTCCGGTCCGACTTTAATTACACTGAGTGGTATCCCTACACGCATGCAGCACAAAATGACACCATTCCATGAGTTATCTCTGTGTGTTGGGTGTGCCTTCATATGGCACACCTCCTACCTTCCAATGTCAACATCTTTGCTTGAATGTACATTCATAAGCTGATCTAACAAAATTGAACATCCGCACCTTCAACATTTTTGCTTGGATGTCAGTGAACACTGCAGAAGACAAAGCTTAGCAAACACAAACAGATTATTGGAACAATCCTTAATCAAAACCCATCTCGACTGTCCATTGCATATGGATAAACACCCCAGCGTGCGATCTCTGACCCCACCCTACATTTAAGTAACTCCCGCGCCAATTCCATTCTTGCGAGATTGAAAGAAAGAAACAGAAGAGACGCAAGAAACAGAGAGAGAGAGAGAGAGAGAGAGAGAGAGAGATGGCCTGCTACTGCTGCCCCTGGATGGCATGGGGGTGGCAGCGGCTGCGCATGCTGCTGATGGGCGGCGTCGCGGGCCTGCTGCGGAGGCGGCCGGAGCCGGAGGACGGCTGAATCATCTGCTCAGGGAGGATGACGGGCGAGAAGACGGTCAGGGCGCTGGGCGGCGACCACAGCTTCTACCAGGGCTGCATCAACCGGTGGCTCGCCGACCACAACTCGCGCTGTCCATTCTGCCGCCATCCTGCCAACCCAGCCGCGGGGCCCGCGAGGAGCTGCCGTTCCCGCCGCCGCCATTGCTCTCTTGGGGCTCGGATGCTGGCCTGTCCCGAGCGGATTCATGGCCATAGTCCCGCGCTCGGATGCTCCTCAGGACCTTTCTTGTAAAGGTTCTTGGAGAGAGTTCGTTATTTTCTGTTGGTTAGGTTTCTTGGAACTGAGAGTTTGTTTAGGTTCTTACACTTCTCTGGAGTTCTTTAAGTTGCTTTACCTGTTGATGAACTGAACAGATGAATGGTCTTGGTTAGTACTTCTCGGATTGGTTCTCGAAGAACCTTTCCTGCTGTTTGTGGCTTTCTTGTGTTCTTGCTTGGTTGTTCTCATATCAGTTCTTTGAACTTTCAGTGCAAGAATTGGTAGTGCTCACTAAGTTGTCTTCTAATGTGAATTTATAGATTGGTGTGAAATTTTTTAGCGCAATGTTGATAATGTCTTTGCAATAATGCACAGCTCAGAACAAGCAAAGAATGCACTGTGATGAGTTGACTTCTGAAGATTTTTGCATGTAATGTTTGCTTCAGATTAATTGTTAGATGTTCTTGGTGAGTTTGTGAGTCTGTTCATGGAAAGGGTTGTACATCATGTTGTGTCTAGTGATGAGTTGAATCTCTGAAATTTTGTGTAATGCCCTACCCACTATTTGCAAGCAATCTTTACTTTCAGTTGGTTCTTGGATGGGTTCTGTACGAATGGAGCAGTTGATGGATTCATGAATTCATGGTTGCTTCTTGATCATGGCTATTTTGGTTCTTCTTGTGAGCATGTTCTTCTGAATTGATGCTTTACTTCTGAATTGATATTGCAATGCTTATATACTGTTGTATTATCGGAAGCTTTTGCAATGATCAGTTCTTAACTGCAATTCGGCGAATTGTTATGTCTTTTCTCTGGCATTTTGATGTTTCTGTGTTCAGAGTTCGATTTGCGATCAGCAACCTCTTTACTCTAAATGAAATGCATGTTGTTTTTGCTGAAAAGTTGAGACTACTTATTAGAGCCTCATTGTAGTTTGTTTAGTTGTAGTTTATTTCCAAGGGTTGCTCCGGGTTATAGAGTG
Source organism: Pharus latifolius (assembly GCA_019359835.1). NCBI lineage: Eukaryota > Viridiplantae > Streptophyta > Magnoliopsida > Poales > Poaceae > Pharus > Pharus latifolius. The sequence continues at coordinate 51,812,693 of CM033320.1, read as the reverse complement.
TTAAAACAGGCATACAAATTTTGCAGACCTTTAGTTATTGTGAAATGCATGTTGTTGATGAAAATGTACTTGAAACAAAGTTGTGAATGAATAAGTAATGCTTGTTTTCCCCATTTGGAATAATCTAGTCATAATCAGTCAATACATTGCATCCACAGATTTCTGAATGCACAAAGTTGGAGAACTAGAAGTAATACTGCTCAAATAATGAGAAAAAGTTAGCAAAAGATTTCTGAATTATGACCAATTAACTTAACCCTCCATTCTTTTTAGTGACCTGAATAGTAGAGTAGGCCATCGTCTTAATTGCGACGAGAAGTTGCTCCATGGTTCATGAATGAAGTTTCGAAATTTAGGCAATTTGAGGCGACGAGGAAGCTATCATTGAGGTGATCTAGATCAGTCAACTTCTCGTCACAACTTTGCTTTGCTTATATAAGACGTTCTACTGCCATAATGCCGCAGAGATCCATCAGCATTTCTGTTCATGTGCTTGAAAAGGACACTGTTTTCATGCAACATACGTTGTTGCATAATCAGCATAAGTATTAAGTGAATGCTTGAGAGTGGCAATGCTCGGAGAAAAAATGGATAAGTTCGTCAGAACCATTAGAAATGTGTTTATTTTTGTATCTATCACTAAAAATCGATTCTTTTTTATTTATCATTGAAACACACACTGGTATTTTGTATTTGCCAGTCGTTTGGTAAATTGTTAATCAACAAAATAAATGACATTGTTTATAGAGATATGTCTTAGAAGCAATCATGGAGATGATTGTATCATGACATGTTTATGAATTTTTGTTACATTCTGTAAATAAAGTATCACTTTTATCGATCAACACGTATGTGACTTGTTTGTGGAACTCTTTATAATGATATATGAATTGTCTCAATTTACTTACAACATTATCAGTGATATTTATTCTAAACATCCCTGATTTTCAACATTACATGGAATAATAATGCAAGATAAGTCAGTACGATTATTGCTTGATAATCAAGTTTCACAGACCATGGATATAAGATATCAAGTCAATGTCGTAGACACATGTTGGAGAACATGTTGGTCGGATTGACCCATCTTGAAGCACTATTAAGATTATTATGTGTCATCAATTTATTTCTAACAGTTATTTTGGTTTATCTTTAAACCTTTAATCATCACTGTTGCATACATGCGTAGTAGTATACCTTGGTGTCATCAACTGCTGCTCTTAACTGAATTGTCATAAAGTTGACATACAGATTTGTTATGAACCATGTGATTGAAAGTGAATGGTCAAAATAGAATCTGCCCCTCTTATCTTTGAGAGCGATATCTCTGGACCCCTTGATGTAATTGGACTAAGAAAGTGCATGACCGTGCCGAATATAGTTGAGAGTCAACTATGGAAAATATTAGTCCAATACAAAATTGAGAAAGGACCGATTTATTCAAGAATGACACATTTCTCACCTTGAGTTCGATTTGGTATCGTGAGATAAAGAGATAATCCATGATAGTTTGTATAGGTTCATCAGATATGATCTTCGTGTATATGCGGGTAATAATAATGTCTTGCTAGGAACCGCTTATAACTTGTGATTTGAAAAGTTGTTTCCGGTCGCGACCAAATATACACGAACCTATAAGGTCACACACTTAACGGGTTGAAACATTAATTCGGATGGGATCCAAAACGGGTTCCCTATTGCTAATGGATTTACCATTGAGATTAAAGTTTGCATTGAAGTAGGAATTATCTGCGAACCCTTATAAAAGGAGTTGAGGTAGGCATGCAAAAGATATCTGATCTATTCTGGCCGCCACCACCATCCACAAGATAGACTTCGCAAAACCCTGACCGCGTGTACTGGTGCTAGCACGCAAACACGCGATGCTCCTTCCCTAGACGTGTGGACTTTCGTAGAGGTGCGGCTGCTACTGCTGCACTGTCTTGTCACGATCTGGTTGCGACATCTACTCTTCTTCCGCTACTGTGTAGTTGCATCTGCGTGTCTAGTGGTAAACCTCTGATCTATGATATTTTGCTTGCATGATTCTTGGGATTTCGGATAAATAATTTTTAAATTATCACTAGAGTAGCAACCCATTCTCCTTCAATTTTTACCCCTATAGAGATATATTTACAGACAAAATATATTTTTATACAAGGATATTGCTTATCTGAAAATCAAGATTCTTTTAAAGTCCTTCATAGAGGGATGTCGTGGTATTAGGAACCCACGACAGACTTATCTTATGCAGAACACGTGATCAACGACATGGACAGACCATGTAACAGGTCTCCCCGCATTGTTCAATCACAAAAAGGTGACACAAGGATTTAGACCAACGTGCCCCCGGCGTAAGCCAGTGAGGGCGGTTGTCTCGTAGAGAAAGAACTCCTAGACATGTCTATCGGGTAGTGTGTATTAAGTGTAAATGAATTGAGATACAAAATAAGGGTGTACAAGGAGTATATATGACTCCAAAAAAATACAAATTACTAAACTACCTTAACTTGAACCCTTGGATCAACAGCGAGATGCTCCTTTCACCAAGTGTAACACATGGATCTTTGACACATGCCCTTCTCAATCCTCGAGGTACTCTTGGAAGCAATATCTCTCGAAGGCCCAAGCCCTCTTCGGGAGGTTGTGGTCCGGAGGACTAGATGTCTCCTTGGGTATCTTTGGGTTCAGAGGCTTAAGGGTCTCCCGGGCCGTCCCTTGGCCCGGAGGCCTAGGTCCTGCTCGGAGAGCCATGACCTAGGGAACGGCAGGGGGGGGGGGTCTCCGAGGTGTCCTTTGGCCCAAAGGTCTAGATCCTTCCCGGGAGATTGCAATCCGAAGAATTGGGATCTCCTCAGGGGTCTCTTGCCCCGGAGGACTAGGAGTTTCTATAACATCCCAAAAATAAAGTCTAAAAATTTTGTTTTGCCAAAAATCAGACCCTAAAAATTTCATTTTTGTCTTGACCCTAAAACTACCTTTAAGAGTACTCTATAAGAAGTCTCAACCAAAACCTAAATTAATTTCTAACTAGTTCAAAGAAATTTTACTTAATGTACTTGTGCATATGTGCACATACATGTGTACGTATGCATGTGTACTTATCACACCAAAGTTCCACTTTTCAAATTCTTTATAAAAGTTTATTCACCAACTAATAATAAATAGTTTATAATCCCTAAATATAAAACTACATTTTTAAGCATTAGCTCTAATATGATTCAAAAACTCTAATTAGTGATGATAAAACTAAACCCTAATTATCTTGTCTATATTAGAAACCCTAATTTGATAAAATAGTCTACAACACTCTTTTACCTTAAATACATCTTATCCAAAAGACTAGATCATTAAGTTGAAATATTTACAAACCAGTCCAACCTCCTAGTTTCTTACTCACAGTTCAGTCCCTTCAAATCCAGAATTAGCCAAATTCTCTCAGATAGCTCAGAATCCAGATCAGACTAGGCAGATAGGATCCCTACCTATCTTACACAGATTTGTCTTCAGCACCTAGATCAAACTCAGCTTCTATAGTCCAGAATTAATACCCAGTTCTGTTTTCGAAAACAGAATTCCTAATTACCCTAACTAATCTTTTCGGATTTCAGTTCGACCGATTCTAGAATATATTTCGACCACTTCAGGTAGATTTCGACCACTCAAGTCGATTTCGAGGACATCAAGCAGATTTCGACCACTCAAGTAGATTTCGATCACCTCAAGCAGATTTTGACCACTTAGGTCGATTTTGACCACCTCAAACAAATTTCGACCACCTCAGACCACCAACCAATTTCAACCACCTCAAGCCGAAAGCAGTGCACCATCACCTTCTACTCTGAGCTTCACCACACAGATCTCATGCTCAACAGTGTCCTACTCACAACAAGCACTTCAAACATGAAACATCTGTGCAATCCCAATCAGTGAACCTTGCTTCTCCTCTCCCTTCACTCATACTCCAAGTCCCTAAGCACTGCAAATTCTAAGAGACAGCTACAGGCATCAGCTCAGCCTCCTCCTTTAGGCATCAACAAGTTCCCAGAAACTCCTCTCAGCAGCAATAAGTTCCCAGAACCTGTTGCAACTAACACTGTCCTCTCCAGTCAATTTAGTCGCTACCTTCTCCTTCCCCATGCACCAGCAAGTTCAAGTATTAGTTCCAAACTCATTGTCATTGCTCTCACTTTAGTACCTAACAAGAAACACACATACACACAGTTCAACCACAGCACTCCCTCTTTTTTCTATTCATCTTCTTCCTTCCTCTTCCTCCAGAAAGTCACCCAGAGAAACAACAATCAAGCAAGAATACTGAGAAGTTCAGCAAATTATTTCCAAACTTAGGTGAGAAATTCTTCACTTACACAGAGACAAAGTATTACATTGCACAGAGGGATTAAACACACGCACACACCACTGTTCTTCTCCTCTCTTCTTCTGTTCACTACCAAAACGTTCTGCGCCGTCGTCACGGCAACTCCGGCCACCCCCGGCCAAATCCTATTGACAAATCTCCCCCTCTACTTCCCTCCAAGATCCTCAAGCAGCTTCATGAGCTCCGATGTCCTCAATCACTGTGAATTCGCATTTTCCTCGCCGCCGGCGATGTCCTCTATTAGCCTCATCGGACTATACGCCAACCACCAAAACTGATCAAATCTGTAAAGTGAAATCCTTGTCTCCATTGTAAAAACATCTTCCTTCTCAACTTTTCCGAGGATTCGTCGCTATTTGATGAAGCCGATGTTGCCTGGTGTCGCCAGATCGCCTCGTCGTCGCCAGCTACGACCGATGAAGTTCCGACCAAATTAACTGCACCATCAGAACCCCCTTGCATCCCTCTTGATCCCATGCCAGAGTTTTGAGCTCCAATGACCCACATCAAAAACGCCCAATCCGATCCATCTTCTTTCTCAACTGTGTTGTCGAAGTCCTTGCCAGCGCCGCCGTTCACCAATCACCCGTAGGTACACCAGATTCAAGCCCTTTTGAACTGATCCCAAGAACCATCTATCCAATTCATCGTGTGTCACAAGCCCTCGATGTTGAAGTATTAATTTTACTCTTCCTCTTCGACTTAGCTCGCCGCCAGCTGCCGTCGCCTTGTCGCCGTCCAAGCCAACTGCACGAAGATGTCGAGAATAGCAGTGCAAAACTCCTAGACACCTTAGTAGCTAAAGACCAGAGCCAAAAACCGAATTGGGTATTTTTACTCTTTTTCAGTGTGCCAGCAGCGTGCCGCCCGCTCGCCGCCGACCGTCTCTGCCAATTCCAGTTTGTCCAACAAGTGCGCCTTAACCAACTATACATGTTATGTCACTACATCACTTTCTGGTACCACACAAAAGTACTCCAAAACTTGATGCCAAGAACTTGTTCAAATCGCTACTTCGCCGTGTCACCACCACCTTCTCGGACACCGTTTGTCGCTGTCCGACCATCTAGCTGCTCATTACCGGTACAATTGAGTTCGCCTCATCCCTGCCTACCTTCCAGACAAGCTTGGTGAAGCAACTAAGGTCAAAGGCGCTCAAACCGCGGTGCCCTAGATTTCAGCCATGTACAGCCTTGTCCAAGCCAATGCCATTCTATTGTCAGTGCATGCCAACCATTGTCAGCCGATGGCATTAGCTCAATTTAGATACTTATGTGCACGCAAATCAAAATCCACTTTGTCTACCAAGTTCATAGAGATATGTTCTACATTTTCTTTAATTGTCGTCTCACGAGAAAGCCTCGTCTTGACCTATTTTTAGCTATGTCATCTCAGATGAATGTCATACGTCGACATCCAAATGTCATCGTGTTCGCATCTGACCTGAAAATAGACTTCACCTTAGTATCTTAGTTGTGTAGCCAAAGCCCTAACTATGTTCCAGCTGTTTGTTAACCCTAACCATCTTCTCCAGCTACCAATCTTAAGACCTTTCAGCATTCTCTATATCATCTCATCACCGATTTTATCATCCAAGTCCCTCCACAACTCAATGTCCAATCTCAGAAGCATCATTAGGCATACATGCATGCATAGACATACATAGATACATATACTAAATACTATTTTCTGATTGTTGGACCTATGTCCAAATTGTATGTCGTCGCAACTAGGAATCAGACAGGTCAAGCCCAAGGACATCAACCATTCGGCAATCACCACTAACCAGTCAGCATTTTAAGCAAGGCAAGTTAGCATTTTAAGCAAGACAAGTCACCATTTCCTTGAACATGTTGATCTTATGCTTTTAAACTAGTTAAGTATTTTGTTGCGTAAATATTATGCATGCTATTCGAGTAAAATTGTGTATGTTTGAATATACCTGCTTAGTTATTGTCCTAAATTGAAAAGTCATCCTTGATTCTCAAACCATATATAACATCATTGATGCCCAAGGTTAGGCCATAATAGTAGTATGAAACATTCACTTGAACAAGTAAGATGGTTTTCAGGAATTATGGATGTCTTTTAAAATGTCTATCCTAGAGAGGAGAGGTAAATCATGTAAATCAATAAAGTGGTAACATGATAATGGTGTTGATAATTACGTGTGAAGAGAAGTAAATGGGACTCTTCCTCTCCTGGATAGTAAAGGACTAACCAATTTGTGCTGAACATCCAGTAGCTTGTTAATGTACCTCCACAAGTCTGGTATGGGACGTGTATGACCAAATATCTTTGTCGAACTATTGATCTAACTCTGTATAGTATTAATGACAATTTGATAAAGAAGCACTAATCATGCACACGGTCGGTGAGGGGAGATCTCTCTCGACAGCACTATACACGGACGGTTTGGGAAGATCCCATCCGTATCGTCTGAGATTCGTGCCGGAGGAGGAAGATCCTTCCCGTGCACACAACCCTCGTGTTCGCTCACTATTGAAGGAGAGGGAAGATCCCTCCCACTGCGGGCCAATACTGAGTGAGGGTTAGGGTGAAGGTATGAGAGGGAAGATCCCTACAATGCTTCACAACTGTATTAGGAACCCCAATCGGAGATGAAATTCCTGGGTCATTACATGGTGGTGAACCACTTACAGGGCAGAGCTAGTGTAATAGCAAGGTAGAGTGAAAAACGTGTTATTCTCAACTCAGTTGCACGCATAAAGTGACGCGATCGAACCTAGAATAGGAGTCTCACATGCTTAAAGCAGTGTAATTGAGCTAAGACTTAAAAGTCGTGGTCAACAGTAATAAGTGGAGAAGTCTTGTGGATAAAGCAATACCCCTCTGCAAAGTTTAAAATGTATTCGAATACTCTGTACTCCCGATTTTAGGAGTATGTTATTGTTAATGGATTTAACTCATGTTGCAAGGCACAAATAGTTTGAATTAGTTATTTTTATCAATTGGCTTAAGTTCCTCACTCTTGAACTATTATGTAAGGTGAGTTTTCAAATGTTGTTTTAAATACTTTTCATGCTGATTAACTGCTAGATTGTGAATATGGTTTGGAAAAGAACCTTAACACCTTCTTTAAGTTCCTTGTCATGTTATATATATTTGCATTTGTTTGGTGATGATTTGTTGAGTACCTTGTACTTACCTATGGCTGAATTACTTTATCAGAGGTTGAAGAGCCAAGTGACTTGGGCTCACATGAGTATGAGTCTGAGCCCTTCAAAGACTTCAACTATGATCCAGGTTTCTAGGCATCACTTACCCCGGTCGAGCGACTGTGGGAAAAGTAGAGCTTCGCTACTTTCGCATTTTGCTAAAAAGTTGAAATGATATTTTGGTCTTGTTTGCAGCTGACCTATGTAAGGCACGAATACCATTACCAACTATGAACTTGTAATATTTTGTAAATCATTTTTGGTTCGCAACTGAATCCTGGGAAGTTGTGACAAGAAGGCCCTGTTCCATGTCGTGGAGTTCGGTACTGGACACGGGGCGGGTAGTCCCCCACAGTTTCCCTGGATGTCTCTTGGCCCGGAGGCCTAGCAATCTCCTCATGTGTCATTTGGCCCAGAGGCATAGGTCCTTCTCGGGAGACTATGTGACCTAGAGGACTTGGGGTCTCCTTGAGTGTCTCTTGGCCTGGAGGTCTAGGAATATTACCCGGTCTCCTTTGGCCCAGAAGTCTAGGTCTTTCTCAGGAGACTATGACCCGGAGAACTGAAGGTTTTCCCCCACAAGGTGTATTTGCTCCATTTAGGGTAAATACCTAACAAGTATTAAAAAGGTCATTTTCTCCGTTAACTAACAGTTAACCAAATAACAATGACAAATACAAAATATCAATTCACGTTTCGGTGGTAAATAAGAAAGAGTCAATTTTGTAGTGATAGATACAAAAATACGCACTTTTCTAGTGGTACTAACAAAATTTTCCTATGAAAAAATATGGCTTGTCTAGGGTGCAAGATCTTGATTGTTTTTAAAAAATACTTACACCATCTACACCATACATCTAGAATTAGATTTAATCTTGATCCTCCCTTCTCCTCCACGCTTCTTCTCCATCTCTTCCTCTTGATCCCTAACACCATCGCCGCCACCCCACCTCTTCTTCTCCTCGGTTGGCCACTGCCGCCTGCTATCCACGGTGCCATGACCACCTCATCGCACCTCCGTCCAACCACCACCCTTCGCCTGTCTCCCACGTGACCACTATCTCCCACCATCTCTACCCACAGTCAGCGGCACCCTGTCTCGCCATCCAACCTCCGCCTGCTGCTGGATAAGTTAAAAATGGGTTACGTGAACTCTAAAATGCTAGATGTAAGAAAAAAAGTTTGATCTAAAGATGGAGAGAGATATATGCAAAATAAAAAAAGACAGTTATATACCTTACTAGCAAAATTCAAAAAATATAACAGCTGAATGGGCATAATCTTATCCTGTTAGTTTGCAGCTGATTCACCAAATTACTGTTGTCATCCACCAACCAAACTACTGCGGTCATCTGAAGAAAGCATAATAGTCTAATAGCCACGTATCAGGATCCACTGCTTAAGAACCGTCTGATCAGGCTTGGTCAAACTCTTCTCATGTATAATCTGGAGTTCGTTCAAGAAAGTTTTGATACCCCTTATCGAAATCTGGAGTTTGTTTAAATCAGAATTTTTGTCCATTTTTTTTATTTTTTGGGTCTTCGAACTGGCTCACATCTGGCTTTATTTGATATATCTTTCACTCTTGTGCTAGAGAGGCCAAAACCACTAAGTGAACAAAGTTCACAAGTACTTAAGAGTCTTAGAGATTCTTTTATGTTTATATTTTTAATAAGGGGAAAATAGTATTATAGAACTCTCTGTCATTAATTTTTATATAATCAGACATCTTTTCTTCAAATTAGTGTAAATAAACTTCTCTATTATATAAATAAGAGCAAGAAGACCCCTCAATTCAATTCTCTGTGAATTTAATATTCAAAGATGATGATAGAATATCACGAGTGATATAGTAGTAGAACACATTGCTCATGTCATAGAGTATTTGATGGGCACCACAAAGCATCCAACACAAAGTTGCATCGGAGGGGGAACTGAGATGTGTTTGGTTTGAAGATTTTGCTCCATATTTTTATTTGTAATGGAAATACGTTGTTTGATATCTGATTGAATTACTCCATACTTAGTATTCAATATATTCTAATAAAAACTTTAATACATCCAAATTAGATATATTTTAAATTCTAATCTATTCCACCTCAATCTGTGATAGATTTTTAACTCATTATAATTATGATTATAATTTCAAACCAAACGCTACTAGAGTTTGTAGTATGTTTCATATTAGCATACCTTTTTAGTACATAGTCAGCATCAACTAATTTCTTGTTCAGATGTGATAAATCTTAATTTCACATAGCACAGTGTTCCAGCAATAAAACGGATTGAGTATACAAAAATAAAACGGATCGAGTATACAAAAATAAAACGGATCGAGGCTCAAAGAAATCACAATAAGATGGATTGATGTACACAATTAATGGATTTATATATGAGAAACCTCCTTTGAAGCATTCTCTAATTTTGAATCTAATCAGAAGCAAATGAGTATTATGATTTGAATTTCTGCAAGAAGATTCAGATCATAATCATAATTGAAATGTTATGACCTGGGCTGGGAACAAACTGGGAGTCTAACAGCATCTTAACTCTTTCTGCACAAACTGCAGATGTGTGAAACTTTTCTTTTTTTTAAAATTCTCTACCTCTACAGGAAAGACCACAGGAAAGACTACAGTAATCTTACATCTATGCATTGAAGGAACATTGCCACAGTAAGGCCAAAAGAAAAAAGAACAACGAACGTTAAACATCTATGCACTGAAGGAAATACTGAAGTACTAACATCTTATCTATGAAAGTGGTACTACTGTAACAGAACCATTTCACTTTCAATATTGATTGTGTAAGGCTCAACATTCTTGGAGTTATCATGTATGCTAAAATTCTCTACCTCTTGTATCATCTATGATACTGAAATTGTCTAGTGAATCATGGAGTTATCAGGTACCAGGATCACATTGAGATTATGGTTAAAAATCCTGTCCAAGGGTCCAATCAAACAGGATTATCTTTGCATCATCAGAAAAGAGCAACCACATGTACTACAATTTCTTACATATCTCACATCAGATTATGACATTTTTACATCTCACATTTAGCCTAATTTCTTCAATGTGTAAAGAAAATTTAAACAGCATACAAGGATAAGCAAATGCTCAGCATCTATACAGGAAGACATTTTATTGTATTCATGACATCATTACCAGAGCTACTTCACCTTCATGACTATTCAGAAATTGGAACAAATAGAGCATTTTAAGTATAAAACACTATTGAAAGCTATCACCAAGCAAATGATACCTGAATCTTAGCAATGAAACATCTTTCCGCAGCATTGCACCAGAAAGTAGCACTTTTTACAGCATTCCTCAGAGATTTATGTCATTTTTAGTGAACAAGCGTACAAACTATGGAACAGTCACAAGATTCTCATATTTACCCCTATATTTTCAGCAGAAATGTAGATGAAATAGAGTTCAAAGTAACAACATAGCCAGTATGAGTCCAAAACTGTTCTTGACCAATCTATAGCTTTTATGTTCAGCGACAACTGTAGAATGCAGTGTTAACAGTATCTGCAGTGTTCAGTGACGAAGCTTGATTTAGCGGCGACTGCAGCACAACTGGTGGCTTCTTCTCCGGCACCAACATCAAGGGTGCACTCCCATCAAGCATCCTGACTACCCTTCTCATACCAGGCCGCTTCCTGCAGTCAGGGTGCACACAGCAGAGACCCACAAGAAGCACCCGCCGCATCTCCTCCGCATCAAACCGTCCCTCGAGACGCTGATCTGCTGCATCAACCAGCCTCCGACGGCCCCAGAGAACCCAGACCCAGTCCACAACACTTATTCCCCTCTCAGTAGGCCTCCGGCCAGTAGCCACCTCCAGAGCAAGCACCCCAAAGCTGTACACATCAGACCGTTCTGTTGCCACACCCGAATGCACATATTCTGGAGCAAGGTAACCCAGTGTGCCTGCTGGTTGTGTTGCCAGTGGCATCGCACCATGAGTCACCAAGCGAGCAAGCCCAAAGTCGCCTAACCGGGCATTGAACTCCGCATCGAGCAGCACATTTGACGACTTCACATCACGGTGCAGAACCCGGCGCTCACACTCATCATGCAGAAATGCAAGTGCTGATGCAACTCCAAGCACTGCCCTGAACCGTGCCTCCCAAGGAAGGGTTGCTCCACCTTGCGAGTGCAGTGCACTGTCAAGGCTGCCATTGGGCATGAACTCATAAACAAGCACAAGCTCATCCTTGCCGCAGCACCACCCAGCAAGTGGCACAAGATTGGGGTGGCGTGGACAACCAAGCACGGCAGCAAGCTCAGTCGCGAACGCCTTTGTGCGCGGCCCCACAGCCTCAAATCGTTTGACAGCAAAACGTGATCCAGAGGTAAGCACACCTTCATACACCGTGGCGCCGGAGCCTCCAATGCCAATCACATTGCCACTATCGAACCCCTTTGTCGCGGCCCGTATCACCTCCATTGACAGCGTGCCAGGAGCCTTGTCCCCCAGCTCGCTCGGCATGGCAGGTTCTTGAATTGTGCTGCGTTTTGCCCACCCGAGCCAGACAACAGAGCCGATGACGACAAGAACCAGCAAGACCACGCCGCCGAGGGCTCCACCAAGCACACCAACCAAGCGGAGCTTATTTCTTGGAAGTGGCGGCAGTCGATTCTTGTGCGGCGGTCGATTCCTGTGCGGCGGTCGGTCCTTGGGTGGTGGAGGAGCGCACGAGGAGTTGGCGAAGCCGAAGGTGCGGAAGGTCCAGCGCTCGACAACATGGAGAGCGGTGCCGCGGCCGTTGGATGCCGAGAAGCCGGTGTACATGTGATCGCGGAGGAGGCCGGAGAGGTCGACGTCGGTGGCGAGGGCCGGCCTCTCGGGGCGGCGGGAGGATGAGTACGAGACCCACACGTAGAGGCGGCGGCGCGCCGCGCGGTACTCCACCCAGGCAGTGATGGGCACGCCAGCCTTCAGGTCGACGCCGGCGCGCGCGGACGAGACGGAGAAGATGGAACCGGCGTCCAGCGCAACGTGGTTGGCGTCCGCGTCGCGGAGCGCCACGTCGCGGTGGGTGTCGAGCTCGACGGCGACAGTGATGACGTCGGAGAGGTCGCCCTCGTCAGCGGAGTCCACGGAGGAGGAGGGGAAGAGGCCAAGAAACCCATTGGCGGAGCCGACGAAGGTACGCGAGGAGGTGAGCAGGAACGCGAGGCCGTCGCCGAAGGATGGGGACGGGGTGATGCGGAAGGTGAAGCAGGTGGAGAACGACGCCAGGACGGTGCAAGAGGCCGGTAGGAGGAGGCGGACCGGCTCCGCATAGAGTGCGCGGCCGGCGCCCGGGCCGTCGCTGGCGGCGGTGGTGAGGGCGACGCCGGTCCCGCCCGGCAGGAGCGAGGCGGAGCCCAACAGCGTCAGGTTGCTCCCCCACGAGATGTGGCGGTAGGCAGCAGCACTGCGGGTAGTGGTAGTGATCGCCGCGTGGTTCTTGGCTGTCGCGGTGGCTGGAAGGTGGATGACGAGGAAGAGCACGGCGAGGAGGAGGGGGAGGGAACAGTAGGGCGGAGGCATTCCGATGTGTGGCTAGGTTTTGGGTGGTCGCATAGGCTTTGGCTTGGAGGAGCTCAAGAATTCAAGAATGGCGATGTAGTAAAGAAGTGGTGATTTGGTAATGGAAGGGAAGGGATGGCAGAGCCGAAGAGGGGAGGGAGGGAGGGGGTTTTGGAAGTTGCCTCCATGACACGTGGGGCTGATGACGCAGTCAATGAAGAGGCAAAAAAAGGTAAAATGCACTTCTATTCAACTACTTTTTCCGAATTTTTTTAATAACTCAAAAAAAATTAATTTGAAAAATAACCTACAGAAGAGCAAAATTACATTTTTAACCTACCATCTCATCCTATCATAGCTCAGAACTGTGACAGACCACCTCTCGCGGCTCACTCCACATGCCCGACAAGCCGTTGCACAAAAAAAATTGGCTCGACTCGACACATGATCATAGAAATTGCTCGATTCAAACTCCACATGCCCTCTTTTTACACAGCAGCCACACACTTTATTCACGCGCAGTATTCTCTATCTGGTGGTTTTCATCATGTTTTGTCTGCCTCCTGAAAACTTTTCTTTCATTTATACAATGCACACACTCTTTACCTCCGCACCCCACAACACTCACAGTCGCACTCACTTTCACTTACAATTATTTATTTTTTCTTTAATTCTAATTATCTCAAAAATTAGTTCTAATATCAAGTTGGTGCAGTTGTAAATATTGAAACTCGAGCGACGCTATTCCAAAATACGTGAGTTTTGTTAAAATCCAATAATGTTTGCTAATCTTTTATTGATATAATTAGTAATAGTGTGAATCCGACAATATTGCCTCACACACTTTCTACCTACACACCCCACGCATTCTTTACTTCTTTTTTTTATCCCCACAACACTCACAGTCACACTCTCACCCCACTTACATTCTTCTTCTCTCTTCACTTCTTTTTTTTTTAATTCTAATTATCTCTAAAATTAATTGTAATCTCAAGTTAGTACAGTTGATGCAGTTGGCAATATTCAAGTTTGAGTGACGCTCTTCCAAACTACATAAGTTTTATTAAAATTCGATAATGTTGTTGTTAATCTTTTGTAGTTAGATAGAGGAGAGAGAGGTTTTTATATATGTATTAAAATTTTCAAAAATCATATCCGTTGTTTGCATGTGTATGCTAATAGTTGCATGTTATTATAGTAATTTTTTGCATGTATGTTAAATGTTTGCATGTGCATATTAATAGTTACATGCATTTGTTCACTGTATGAAGTAGTTATGTTATTTATTAGTAATATTATAATATGTTAGTTATATTAAATGAGATGGTGTTAAGTATTTTAGTAGCATAGTATTCATGACTTTGAATTTTTTAAAAAAAATTAGAGAGATAAGTAAATAATACAAAAAATGAAAAAAATAGAAAAAATATTTATTATTTTTGTAGAATATAAAAAACAAAGGAAATAAATTTATGCTAATAAAAAATTGCAAATAGTGACTCAAAATAGGAAAAATAATAGGAAATTGCAAATAGTGAAAAAAAATAGGAAAAATAGTAATAAAAATGAGGAAAAAATATTTTGTGTATTACGACAATGCGAGAACTTAAGTTACTTTTAATTTTTACACATAATTTTTTTTAAAAAATAATACGACAATCTAAAGAAAAAGAACCCCAAATAAGAAAAAATACGAAAACCTAAGAACATGATTGGTGACTAGGCTACAATCGATTAAATAAAAAAATAAAATTGAAAAGTAAAATTAAGTTGTCCCGCCACGCAACTGCTTTTCAATCATGTTTTTTTTATTTATGGGTTATATATTACAAAAATTCCTTAATTCAAATGCATATGGGAGAAATGACATACTTTTTAGAGTGCTCCGGCACGCAGTTATTGATGCACTGACTTTATTGAAATGCACTCAACGTTTGTAGATATGGCTAAGGTGGATGTACAGCTTCCAAAGTTGCTAGTTAGCAAGTACGATGTTGCCCATCGTGGATGTTTGTTGTCGCGAGGATGAGATCTTGAGTAACTTGTACTAAGAGCTTCCATGGAGTATTGGTCTCTTCATGCGAGATATATCCCCGTTCTCACAACTGTAGGTCTACTAGCTCTTCCCTGTATACTATAGATTGGTCATGGTCTCACACTAGACAGATTGTTGATCACTGCTTTAGTGGATCGATAGCGTCCTAACACATACACGTTTCATTTTTGATAGGGGGAGATAGCGATCACATTGGAGGATGTGAGCTTACTTCTAGGCTTATTTAGCAATGAAGCTCCCATCGTTCCACCACCGACGCCTGCAGACTGGCATGTAACATCCCAAAAAAAGATTCAAAAATTCTGTTTTACAAAAACCCGACCCTAGAAATTTCATTTTGTCTTAACACTAAAACTTTCTCTAAGAGTACTCTCTAAGAAGTTTCAACCAAAATCTAAATTACATTTCAACTAGTTTAATATATTTTTCTTAAATGTAATTGTACATATAACAATTGGCTATGACTTTTAGTTGGGATGCACTAGACTCAGACTATACTGCAACACCTGAGTGACACACAAGTGCTCCTCTACATAATAAATAAATAAATTTAAGATCAAAGTAAACATGTGGTCCACGTATCACACTAAACCGATGAGACCATACACTACACTTAGTGGGTATTTGGCAAAACCTTGGCTCCAACTTCTATCCCATAGAAGAAATAGTTCATAAGCTCTAGTTTTGGAGTTTAGAACCTAAAATTAGGGAGCCATTAACTTTTTTAATTTTAGTCTCTCAATTTTAAGTAGTATTTAGACACTTTTAATCTTATAATAAAATATAATATTGATTTATAATAACTAATAGCAAATTATATAATTTGGTATGACATTATGTGAAAATATGTTATTTTTGATTTCTAGAGCTCAAGAAACTACCAAAGATAGTACCACAATTTGTATAGAAATCGGCTTCGACTTCTCTGAAACTCTAAAGAATCCCAGCTTTGGAAGTTGGAAGTAAGACGTTTGATTTAGTGTATATAAATTAGAAGTCGGAGAGTCGGAGCGTGACTAAACATTCTCTTAATCTTAGCCAAAAGACCGGGAAAGGCATACCTTGACAAGGTGCCCTACATCCCATTATATTCCCACTTGTCATTTGGCCATTTGAGTAGTGACAAATTCCAAAAGGTATTTTGGGATTAAGGCTTTGTTGAGTCGATTGCAAAATACTAGCAATTGTGAATTTACCTTCTAGTGTTTCATTAGGTTCAATTTAGAAGTATGCAAGTCTTTTGTGTCTTCTTGAAAGGATTGTCCAAAGTAAAAAAAGGAAAAAAAATTCTAGTGCATCAGGTTACAATTCAAAAGTACATCAGCCTTTTATGTCTGCTTGCAAGGATTGTCAAATTGGATCGAAACGCGACCTTCATCTCTTCAGTCTGGCGCGCTCCCAACTGAGCAACGACACAATAGGAGAACAAATAATGTTATAACCTGATTTTAAGATAAAATTATTCCTGTCACTACAGAATTTTTTTTAAAGAAGTAAATAGCACCAGGCTGGTGCCAGATATTATTAGAAGAGGAGAGAGTGTAGGTTTATATTGGACATGCCAACAAAATAACAAATTTAGTTGTAAGAAAGAACGATCAAGTTTATTCCAATTTCTTGCTTCTGGTCGCTACAGTTGAAGATTTGTTTTCAGAAAATCTGTAATCTTGTGTGCATCGTCTATGAGAAATTTTTATGAATAGTCCTACTTCTTTCTGATATATATCTCCGATTGGCGGTCTGTTTGTATCTATATTATCGTTTCGATCTTACAATGTCATTGATTTAAATAGATCGTCAATCAAAATTATGGATCAAAAGGTATCGATCTTGGAAGAAATAGGTAGTTTTAGTTCAATTTTATTAGCAGACTAAATTGTACTGCAATTTCAGATTCTTGTGATATATAATTCCGATCGATAGTTTGTGTACATTAATCTGATCATTTGATGTCACAATTCTATTGATTTAAATGGGTTATTAATCGAAATTATAGTTAAAAATATAATTTCAGCACCTGTGCGAGGCTTTCGTCGGAGTGCTGCCCAGCGTGGATCTCTTCCGACGATTCTACTTCTCGGCATGGTCCAAAAGTGCCAGTGCCGCAGGCTGCATATACTTCCGTATAAGAGAGAAGAAAGAGTATCCCTTTCTTCCTTTGTGGGACTCGGTGCACGGGTGGCACCACAAATGATTCTACTGCAAGGATTAACTGTGCTAGATATTATTCGCAACTTCGTAAAGAATAGGATGAGCCCCCTACAGAAGAGGGAACATCCAGCCTAGGAGGTGAAATCCATGGCAGACAGTACCCTGGACTATAATACAGGTATGTCCTCTGATATGCAAAACACTCGATTTTACTTGATGAAAAAATGTCGTATCAAGTATTTTGCTTTTTGGTGATGTAGTTTTATCTTTGTTCGAGATCGAGAAATGGCTGAATAGCCTTCTCCGGCCCTATAATGCCGCAACAGAAGGAGCTCAAGGGTCACCCCGCCCTCAAAGCTTAATCAATAGCAGTGATGACCTGAAACAAGAACGTCAGCAGGTATGACTTCTTTTATGGAGCCTGTTTGAGATCACTCGTTGATTTTGATCATCAAATCGAGTTCTTGAAATGATGCAGTTGCTGAAGGGACGAACCACTGGGACAAAGCGTCCTGATGATGACACTGGATCCTCTAGGGGGTTAGCGGTGAAGAGGGTAAAAAGAACCTCTTCGAAGAAGAAGATGAAGGAGCCGGCCTCTGAAAAATCCAAGAAGATCTTAGGAGGGCCTTCTTCGAAGAAGAAGAAAACAACCGCGAAAAACACTACGGTAAGGTTTTCTTTTCCCCCTATTCTACCAGGTGTGAATAGGAATTACTTCTTGTCATACAGAGTGAGGGGAGCGAGGATGAGGAAGACGAAGTTCCTTTCATCCGTCGCAAGAGGAAGGCATCAAACCCTCTGGAGATTATCGTTCCAGAGAGGTCAACCTCTCCTACTATTGTCGAAGTTTTGTCTTCCTTGGCAGAGACAAGAACAGCGGCAGCGGATCACGTGGCCACAGAAGGTCCTGTGGTCACGGAGGAGATCCCCATTCCTGGGGCATGCGCTGCCTCAAGGCTGGTGACTCCTCCTTCAACTACCGAAGGGACTGCTGTGGTAAGAGTTTCGCAGTCTTTAAGTTTTTGCTTCCCTGCATAAACCAATGTTATGAATATGCAGGGAGAAGAAGATACTGTCCTGTTCAAGAAAAGGAAAACAAGGACAACTGATGATGCTTCAACAGGGGCATCCGGTGGGCTTCTTTCTCCCCAAAGCTCATCTTCGAAACCCAAGTCTTGGATGGGGTTCCATATAAAGTAAGGATATCACAGCTTGTCAATTTCTTGTTATCAACAAGAGATATTCTAAGTTATGATACTTAGGTACAGGGATCCTGTGCTTCGCGTCTCGTCGACCTCACCGAATGTCAGCGCACTAACTACCGTGGAGGTCGCAAGGGAAACATAGGTGACTCCAATGGCGGAGGTACTTTCTCAGGCCATTGTAAAGGAAATAATAGCGGACCTCCAATCCCAGGGGATGGAAACCGCAATCCTGACCGCAGGGGCAGATCAGCAAGAACAACCATCTGCTGCCCCTATCGCCAGGGAAAAAACAATCCTCAAGGTTCAACCTCTAGCCAAACCTGAGAGTACGCTGAGGAGTTCTTTCAACAATTTTGTAGAGGTAAGTAAAAAATTCTTTTACCTCCTTAGATTCGGGAAACTTAGGAATGTTCAAATTTAAGTGACAAGCTATTACTGATCTTCAGGATCTAACCCAACTGGTGACTAAATCAAAAACTTTGACAAAGCATATTGAGGTCGCGGAACGGGAGATCAGCCAGCTACAACGGTAAGTATCAGTAACTTGCTTATCTCAATTTGAATTTCGTCTAAGTATAACGGTTATCTTCCTTGTCGCAGGGAAAACGCCTCCTTGGCAAAGAGTATTACTGATCGGGAGAACCAGGAAGAAGCTGCAACTGCGAGATTTTCTTCTATAGAGAAGGAACTCCACGAGGTGCAGTTAAAGCTTTCCTGTAAGTTCACTTCTGACCAGAAGAAATTGTTTCGTTACATGAACTGCTATAAAATAAATTACATTGCTCATGCAGTACAAGAGGATCAAATAAGCCTTATTTCAAAAGAGAGAAACGATCTTCGGGCGGCCATCGAGCTTCAAAGTTCAAAGATAGACACTGTCTGTGAGGAGAATGGAACCTTAAAGGCAATGATTTCGTCCTGCAGCAGTGCTCAATCAGACATCTTTGAAAAACTGAAGATGGTGGTGACTTTGCTGAAGGCTGATGTGGTCGAGCCTCAAAAGGATAAACCAAGCCTCAGTGAGTCAAGCAAGCTGGTCGCGGCACAAGCTAAATCGCTTCTCGAGTATCTCCTTAGAGATACGAGGCGGCAAGAAGAGACAATGCAGACCAATGTAAGATCTGTAGCCTCTGCCATCCTATGCAAATTAAGACTTCACCATGGCCCAAATCTGAATTTGAATCCAGTGGTGGGAGATGCAGAGATCGAAAGTGAAAATCAGTTTGAGCCCATTTCCGAAGAAGTGAAGCCTCTTATCGAAGGTCTCTTGAAAGAAAAGGGCTTATCATGACTCATTGTAATGAACAATGATCCTCTGATTTTTGACAGTACTTGTAAATATACAGTTATAATATGCAAATGCATGCCTTAGGTTTTTTGAAAGGGTGTACTTGATTTCGTTTGACATTATGGCCATATTCTCATAGCCCCCTCCTGAGATCATAAGTACTGGAGACTTAGTGTTATCATCTCAGGAAAAATATGGGTTTTTGACGATCAAAAATATCTAGTGAGTTTCTCATACGTTTGGAAATAGTTTATAAAGAAATGTCTCAACCTAGATATGATCATCTGATCGCGACAATACTAATCTTAATATAATACCAAGTCTTATTACGAACAGGCAGCCACTCGAATGATTAGAAACATGTCAGTAAGTTCCGTGTGCGTTTAGGAACGACTTATGTAGGGCTGTCTTATCCAGATGCGACCATGAGATCGGCCCGCGAATCCAACTTGGATATCATAGTAAAATGGTCATCGGCAACCAGCCCCCGAGCATGGCTCGGTATGGGTGTGACCAAAGAAAAACAACCATAACATACTTTGAAGAAAAGTACACATAATTTTTAACAAATCATGCTAATTAAAAAGGATAAAAGAAATAGAAAACTTACACGTAGAACTTGTGTAATTGATCTATGTTCTAGGTATTGGACAAGATCTTTCCGTCCTCCATGGCTAATCGGGCCTATCCTGGTCGTGGTACTGAAACCACAGTATAAGGGCCTTCCCACTGAGAAGAGAATTTATTGCGGTTAGACTGGTTTTGTATTTTTCGTAAAATCAGGTCACCTACGTAAAGACTACGAGGCCGCACCCTTTTACTGTGATATTTTCGCAAAGCTTGTAAGTACACCGCAGACTTGATCAGCGCACGATCGCGTTTCTCTTCAAGGAGGGTAATATCTTGGGTACATTGTTCGAGTTGGTTAGTCTGATCGAATTGATCTACCCGAACAGAACCGATACAAATTTCCATAGGTAATACAGTCTCTGCACCTATACCAGTTGAAAAGATGTTTCGCCCGTAGCTCAGCTACAAATAGTGCGTAATGCCTATAGAACAGAGTAGAGTTCATCCACCCAAGCCCCCGAGCACATCTTAAGGCGAACAAAAACACATTTCTTTATGCCTTGTAATATTTGCCCGTTGGCATGTTCAACGGCACCATTGCTTTGTGGATGAGCTACAGAAGCAAAGCATACCTTGGTTCCAATATCGTTGCAATAGTTCCAAAAGAAACCACTAACGAACTGGGAACCATTGTCGGTAATGAGACGACTTGGAACACCAAATCGTGTGACTATATTCTTATGAAAGAATTTCTTTGCCGTAGCGGTGGTAATGTTGTGGACTGGTTCAGCCTCAATCCACTTCGTAAACGTGTCAATGGCTACGAACAAGAACTTGTACCCATTGACCGCTTGGGGCATAGGACCCACGATGTCTATTCCCCAGACCGCAAAAGGCCATGTTAAAGGAATAGTTTGCAAAGCATATGCAGGCTGATGGACTTGCCTTGCAAGGAATTGACACTGCGGGCATGTCTTGACCAAACGCTTGGCATCATCAAGTGCCAAAGGCCAGTAAAACCCCTGTCAGAAAGCTTTTCCAACCAGTGTGCGATATGACGCGTGTGCACCACATACACCGTCATGGATTTCTTTCAAGAGAGATTTGCCTTCCTCTTGAGAGATACAGCGCATAAATACTCTTTCAGTACCCTTTCTGTATAAAACCGCATCTTTGAGTTTATACAGCCGCGCTTTTCGAATTAATCGATCACTCTCGGTTTCGTCCTTGGGCAAGGTCCCATGTTCAAAATAGATCCACAATGGACGAGTCCAATCTTTTTCTTGGCCAAGGTTGGTGACGCAAACTGTCACCATGTCATCTTCAATCGAAGTTATGATTGAAGGATGTTCTAAGTGTTCAACGAACACTCCTACTGGAGCGGATGTGCGTGAGGATCCAATTTTAGATAATTGGTCTACGAGTATATTGTCCTTTCGTGGGATATATTGGACTTCGAAATGACTAAAGTGCTTTTCTAATTTCCTCACTTCCCCTAGGTAATGAGCCATTGTCTCATCGAATGTGTTGTACTCCTTGTTTACCTGGTCTATGACTAGCTGTGAGTCTCTCCTCACCACTAATTGACAGACTCTGAGGAATCTGGCTGCCCAGAGTCCTGCAATAAGACCTTCATACTTTGTCGCGTTGTTTGTCACAACAAAGTGTAATTAAATGACATACTTGAGTTGGTCGTCCTGAGGCGTGATTAAGACCACTCCAGCCCCCGAGTGTTGAAAACTGCGAGAACCGTCGAAATACATCGTTCAATGGTCTGTGCACTGTAAACCCTTGGATTCTTGTGTATGGGGTCGGGATTAGTCCACTCGACCACAAAGTCTACGAGAATCTGGGATTTAACTGCCACACGAGGGGGTGAAATGGATGTCAAGCGCTCCAAGTTCCACTGTCCACTTCGCTATGCGACCATATTTTTCCGGGTTCCGGATAATATCTCCCAATGGGAAGGACGAAGGCACAGTTATTTTGTGTGTTGGATCAAGGATGCCGACTAGAGGGGGGTGAATAGGAGGCTTTTAAAAACTTCAAATAAAAACAAGTTTTTATACCAAGAAGAACCAAATGCAATTTAATATATTAAAGAGAGAAGATAGAGAACGAACACAGCTGTTTTTACCGAGGTATCGGAGACTCGCCCAGTCTCCACTAGTCCTCGTTGAAGCACTCAAGTCACTTGAGTTTTGCCTCAATACTCACGAAGAGTGTTATGTACTAAGGTTTCTCCTTGTCCACTCCGGAAAGGCGAGCACCGATGCCTTGTACAATCTTGCCGAGCCTCTCCAACAATCTCCGTTCTGGAGAGGTCAACGGCCACGCCTCCGAACCGTCTAGGTGAGGGCGCTCACCAAGAGTAACAGGCAGCGAGGTCTTCTCTTGACCTCCAAACACGCACCGAGAAGCTAAGTGAATGCAAATGCAAAAGAACGGAAACTCTCGGTGGATCAGAAAGACACTCGACTTGATCAAAAGATCAAGATTTTAAGTAGAAAACTAAAGCTCAAGAGTGTATAACAAATGCTATTGCTTGTTGTTTTCAAATACATGCCCAAAGCCCCTATTTATAGCCTCAAGAATCAAATGAACCGTTGGAGCTAGGGCTGGAAATCAGCAACTCAAACTGACAGTCAATTTAGTGCACAACGGCCGACAAAATTTACGGATGAAACTTTGCTAGCCGTTCGTGGTCGTTTAAGGAAAGCTGAAACCCACAACTGACAGTCAGTTATGCAAACTGACAGTCAGTTCGACCAGTCTCGACCAAAAACAAATAGAAACTCAGTTAAAAACTCTGTGGTCGAAACCCCAACTGACAGTCAGTATGGACAAACTGACAGTCAGTTTAGTACAAAAAATTTGAGCCCAAAATACACCCTCTCTGGACAATTGTTAGTTAACACGAACTGACATTCAAACTGACAGTCAGGCTGAACAAAAACAGAGATAACTTTAAATCCAGAAATCCAAAAGAGGTGTTTAATAGCTCGTTTGAAATATAATTTCAAGGGCTACATTTTTGTCAACAGAAGCAAAAACCAGATCTACCTAGATCTTTCTAGAAAATCGAAAAACTCTTCTACTATCAAAAACTGAACTGAAAAACCAGATTTTTTAAATTAATTTCAAACCAAATCCAACCAAAAAGATGCAATGCAATGACCTAAGTTTCTCGGTTTATGTTGGAGATAAAGAGAGGACTTTCGCCACTCCTCTTTATAGTACGGTTAAAACTAAAAACAATTTTTCTAACCGATCATCTCCAAACGCCGAGATCGGTAAAAATAAAAACTCATAATACCTTAGGTCTTTCGCATCTTCATGATTTGCGTCTTGTCTCTGATCTTCTGCACCTCGTGCTTCACTTTATGTCGGGTTCATCTTGATCATCCCGTAATTCTTCCCGAACAAACTCTGTATCAACAATCTCAGAAGCACTATTAGTCTAGAACACTTTGTTTTCATTAATCATCAAAATTAGGGTTAGGCATGAAGGCCTAGATGCAACAATTTTGTGTGCTTGAAAGTAGTGTCATAACTTACGGGAAGCCATCAGAAGTGCGTAAAGTATCTTCTAGACCTCAGGGTAACGTTCATTTGGACCTGAAGTACTTCACTTACGTAATAGATTTGTTGTTGTACACCCTCTTTTTTTGCGACTAGGACTGCGCTGACCGCGTGAGGGGTGGCCGCCAAATAAAGGAGTAGTGGTTCCCCTAAATTCGGAGAGACCAATACTGGCGGACTAGACAAATAAGTTTTGATCTCCTAAAAGGCCTTTTCAGCTTCATCCAACCAAGTAAAACCATTGTGTTTGCGAAGAGCCTTAAAGAAAGGTAGTCCTCGTTCGCCTAGGAATGATATTAAACAACTTAAAGCCACCATGCGACCTGTTAGACTTTGAACGTCCTTCATCGTCAAAGGAGATCTCATTTGCTCAATGGCCTAATCATTTCAGGATTAACCTCAATCCCTCTCGAACAAACAAGGAAACCAGAAGAAACCCCGAAGGAACATTTTTCTGGGTTTAATTTTATTCCATGTTTGTTTAAATTACAGAAGGTTTCAGCAAGATCATCTAAGTGATTCGAGCTTTTCAAGCTTTTTACAACCAAATCATCAACGTAAGCTGTGAGATTATGCCCCATTGGGAAAGAAAGGTCTTTTGCATCAAGCGCTGGTACGTGGAACCAGCGTTCTTGAAACCAAATGGCATTTTGATGTTGCAGTAGGTGCCAAATGGTGTGATGAAGGTAGTTTTTTCTTCATCTTCTTCTGCCATGCTAATTTGATGGTACCCAGAGTAAGCATCCAGGAAGCTCATCAGTTCGCAACCCGCCGTAGAATCGACAAACTGATAGATGCGAGGAAGGGGAAAGTCATCCTTCGGACAGCTACTGTTCAGGCTGGTGTAATCGACGCACATGCGCCACTTACCATTTGACTTTAGAACCATGATAGGGTTTGCAAGCCACTCAGGATGATCGACTTCGAGAATAAATCCCGCTTTCTGGAGTTTATCTAACTCCACTCGAATGGCTTCTTGTCGATCAATAGCAAAGCATCTGAGCTTTTGCTTTATTGGTCGTTGTCCAGGTCAAATCGCTAACTTGTGCTCAATTACCTCCCTTGGGACTCCAGGCATGTCGGATGATTTCCAAGCAAACACATCTGCATTAGCCCGGAGGAAAGTAACGAGCTCGAGTTTTTATTTGTCGTCCAGGCCTGATCCAATCCGAATTGTTCTAGATGGATCATCTGGATACAATGGAACTCACTTTAACTTTTCATCTGTCCGCGGGGAAACTTTGATCATATCAGAAGCCGTGGTCGCAATCTTGACGTCCCGAAGGGGAAGTTGATCCACTAACTCTAGGGATGACCGATCACAAGTTAACACCGTGTTCCCACTACCTTAGACTGAGATAACGCCCTTGGGGCCTGGCAACTTAGCGCACTGATAAGCGTAATGGGTTGTCGCCATGAATTTAGAGAGAATTGGCCTACCAAAAATAGCGTTATACGCTGAATCACAATCAATCACATCAAAGGTAATTAATTCTGTTCAAAAATTATCTGGTTCTCCCAGTGTTACTGGCAGCACCACTTATCCCATCGGCATCATCGAGGGACCAGAAATTATCCCATAAAATGGATGAATTACTGGCTTAATTTTTGAATGAGGAATTTGCATCTTGTCCAGTGTCTTGACCAATAAAATGTCCAAGGAACTGCCCCCGTTGATCATAACTCTTTCAACTCGTGCATTGCTAATACTTGGAGTAATGACCAAAGGTAGTATCAATGGTTGAGTAAGCCCAACAGGACAATCAGCTCGATCAAAAGTCAAAGGAGTTTCCGACCAATGTGGATATTGAGGTTCACCAAGGGGAGCCTTTGTTTGATTTACCTCGCGGTAAAACGTCTTAAACTGACGCTTAGAAGCAAAAGAGGAGGAACCTCCAAAAATAATATTGACATGGTTTTGGGGTACTTGGTAGGACATCCCTTCGTCTTTGTCAGCGTCTCTAATCCCGCAGGAATGATCTTTTTGCGGTAAGGTCGGCATCGGTCCAATCCCTTGGTAGAAGTCGTCTAATTGCTACAACCAATTCTGACAGTTCTTGAGCTTGTGCCCCGAAGAATTGTGGAATTGACACCACTTCTTGTTTCCCTGCGGGTTAGTTTGTTTTCCCGGCTGGTCGCTCTCGCGGCCACCAGAAGAGGTTTTATTCTTGAATGGAAACTTGTTACCTTTCCCTGGTGGTGGCTTCTCTGCAACGGTGACCTCCCAGTATTGTCTAGTCCGATTTTTCTTGGACTTCTTTGATTTCCCGCCCGATGATGATTCTGCCTTCTTGCTTGAATCCTCCTTCTTGACGTCCTTAAGACCTGGCTGAGGCGGTAAGTTTCCTTTATCCACCATCCTATTCCATTCCACGGCCTCAGCCGCGTCAGAATATTGGTTGACCATGTCGAAAAGATCGGCTACTGACCGAGGCGGATGGATAAGTAGATCTTCGGTGAACCTCTGATATCGCACAGCATGTTTAAATGCCCTAATAACAGAATTGTCAGATATGTTCGGAATAGTATTCCTTACTCCGACAAATCTCTTGACAAATTGCCGAAGAGTCTCAGTAGAGGTCTGACTTAGACGATGAAGATCATGCTCTTTGCCAGGCTTCTGGTAACAATTCTGGCAATTATTGAGTATGGTGTCACACAACATTTCCCAGTTATAAATTGAACCCTCCGATTGGTTGAGCAACTAGGTTCTAGCTCGCTGGTCCCTCGAAGACTGTTGGCAAGTAATTTGCCATGACACGATCATCCGCACCCGCTGCTTGAATAGCGGTAATGTAGATATGGAGGAATTCGGATGGATTCTGAGTTCCATCAAATCTTTTGATCATTCCTGGCTTGAACTTGTCTGGCCAGACCACAGCACAGAGGCATGGCGAGAAAGCTTTGCAGCCAACATAGGAACTGTGGAGAGTTCTGCGGCTTTCAACTTGGTCGCGGGTGACCTCACCCTGAGGCGATGCGCCTCACGGTCCCAGACGAGAATGGATAGGAACACGATCTCGATCACGGGAATTTCCAACTCGCCTGGCTTTGTCATGCCGAACTGATCCTGGTGGTAGTCGATTACGCCTGCCATAACTAGAGTAAGAATACTCCCTCTCATGGGAGCGAATCGTAGACCGGGATGACGCTGTTGGAGTTGCATCGGATGCAACTTCATCTAGTGCATCCGCCAGGATTCTGGCAAAAGCCAGTTTGTCCGTTTCTTTGACATTAGGAGGAGGATTACGCAAGACATCTGCAATAGAACGAAGTCGCCCATGCGTACTCTTCCTTGGTGCGCCAGGTGTCACCGTTTCCTCAACTGCCGGTGGATAGCCCGGGGCTAAAGAAGGAGTCTGGTCGCATTTACGACCATGAGGACGACGGGAGGAACTTGGAGCGGCATCATAACGAGATTGCGCAATTTTCAAACCTTCCTTTGCAGTCCTACAAAGTTCGTTATCTCGTTGCTCGCGATCTTGATCCTCCTTTTGCTTTATTTCCTGTTCCTCCTTTTGCCTGCACTCCTGTTCCTCCCTAGCAATTCGCTGCTCAGGAGTTTCCTCTGATAAAGCAGCAAACTCTCTGGGGAGGGAGGTCGCAAAAGGAGAAAACATCTCTGTTTGTTCCGAATCGGATTCGAAATCAAAAAGAGACTGGAGGTTATCAGGATCAAACCTCCCAGGACTAAGCTCTATGTTACCATCATCCACATTTTTGGTAGCGATGTGTTGTGGCACATATCCAGCCTCCAAAGTGGTAGAACTCACATGGGGCTCCAGGTCTATCTTCTCTGTCTCCTGGTCAATAGATATGACCTGAGTCGGAGAAGATGCATCCTCAGGATGTTCCTCAGGAACATCTTCGCGATCAACCTCTTCCATTGGAATGGGATTGCCAGGTGAGGGCATCCGAACATGGGCATAGTCGTCGAGATTGAAATCGTTCTCAGAATCATACGCCCCAGACATGACTTACCGAATCTCCTGATGAAAAAGAACACCTT
This sequence comes from Pharus latifolius, assembly GCA_019359835.1. NCBI lineage: Eukaryota > Viridiplantae > Streptophyta > Magnoliopsida > Poales > Poaceae > Pharus > Pharus latifolius. The sequence goes on along the minus strand of CM033320.1, from coordinate 51,784,740 downwards.
GAGAAAGGCCCCATGGTGGGCGCCAGCTGTCAACGATTTAGACTCAGGGTCCCTTGTCGATCTTATGCAGATTTGTGAGTTGTATGTGAGACCTTTCAATGTGCCCTCAGGTAAGATACGATAAGCAATAAAATAGGGACACAATGATTTATACAGGTTCGGGCCCTCGTTGGTGGGAGTAAAAGCCCTACGTCCTGTTGTGATTTCACTAGGTATGAGAAAAGAGTTTACAGGGAGAAGAGATTATCACAGGCGATGATCTCTTCTTACACCTCTGTCTAACTAACTATTTCTAAGTCTTCAAACGTTGTTGACTCGTTGTCTTGAAAGTTAACCTCCCTTTACATCATGCATCAACCATCCTTTTATACTGAAGGAAATTATGCCAATGCAAAGCAGTTCTAGACGGTTGCCATAGTGCAGTTCGTATAATCGCACACATCCTCTTCGCCAGTTGAGCACGTGCAATCATATATAACCGCACATGTTAACCCCCTGGCGGTTGTCTTCACACGTGGGACAAGTTATCTTGATCCTGAGGATGTGTCCATTAAAAGCTTAAAACACCCCAGGTTATCTTGATCGCACATAGTCAGGGACCTTCTGACCGCGCATTGCTTGCGACCTTATGACCACGAAGTACTGCGACCATAAACTGGCTCTGTGTCCGCATCCACTTAGTATACAGGAATCTGTCTATCTGCGACTATAGCGACTGCTAAGACACACAGACACATATCAGATCCGAATCTGACTTGAACCCCATATATGTTAAGTAAACTAGCTCGAGTTATAATCCTCGTCACCACCCCAACCCAAACGCGATTTTTAACTAGCCAAAATTTAGTTCTGGGTGGATTTTATTGTCTTCGGATTGGGTAGGATCCAGCCCAACCTGCAGCTATCCAAACAGGCCTAAAAGAGACAGGAAGGCAGACAACAGCAGAAGAAAGAGAACACGTTTAGTTTCGCTCGCCACGGTTGCATTAGACGGTGATTACGCTGCTGCTTCATTTGATCAGACGGTCCAACAAGACACGGTATCTTTTCTTTTTTGTCTTATAGTGGCGTGGTGTGGAGGCGCGCGAGAGGACGACGAGCAGATCCTGCTTAGGTTGTCTCCAACCCATGGGCGCTTCGCGAGGCGTTTCAACGGAATATTCTCCAGTATATTCTGGGCCACGTATGCGAAGCAGCCCCCTGCTCCAACCCATCGGCGCTTCGCGAGACGCTTCGTACGGGCCTACGAGTAAATTAAAAATATGCCACGAGTAAAACATCAATAAATTTTAATTTAAAAATCAAATATATGCCATATTTAGTCTCTATATGAAAATAATTTAAAGATCTACAATTTTCTCAATATAATCAACATCTAATTTGAACTATATTAATCATAAAAATTCCCCCGAAAATTCAATTGCATTTTTAAATGAGACGTGTTTTATTTGGCAGTTTTCTGGATTAAAAAATAAAGAATATATGTAATTTGATCGCACGTAAACCGAGAACAGACCCACCTACAGACCAAAAAATTGCCACCGCTTTCCCGGGTGTCATCTCTCTCCTCTCTCCACCGAAAAACATTTTTTATGCGTGAGACCCACTGACAGATCTCCAACGCATGAGCATTGGAGACAGCCTTAAAGAATTGCCAAGGAGGGAGTAGTTGCGCTGACACACTGACAGTATATTCCTTCTCTTTTGTTATCTCTCCATTATATAAAGCTTTCTGCTCTCATCACTAGTGTTCCTCTCCCTCGTCTCCTGCCGCAGGTTCGTTTGCTTTCTTTCTTCTTCTTCTTGGGTCCCATGTGTCGAATGAAGACTTTTGTTCATTTTTGGTTAGCATAACGAAGCCGATGTTTTCAAAACTTTTTATGCCTGTTCGTGTTTGGGAGTTCCAACTTTATCATTTCATGCCTAGTTTATTATTTCATGCGTGGGACATTTTCTCTTTTTTAACTTTTTATGCGTGTTCGTGTTCATGTTCTTGTTAGTGATCTCTCTTGCTTTTGCATCTGTGACGAGGTGTTCATGTTCATGTTAGTTATATCTCTTGCTTTTGCATCTGTGACGAGGCGGAGATCCTGCTTGCTTGCGGTCGGATGGTATCAGATCTGCTTCTTCTTCCATGCTAATGTCCAAATCATTGACTCTTGAACAATTAAACAAGTAATTCATTTATCAGACAAAACTAAACAAGTAGTGATCTCTCTTGCTTTGCGGCTGTGACGAGGAGGTGATCCTGCTAATTGCTTGCGATTAGAGGACCCACTTGATAGACAATCACACTTGTGGTATATTTCTACTCTCTCTTTTGTTTCTTTGTAAAACTCTTTGCGGTTTCTGATCTTGTTTCAAGGAAATTTTCTATCTAGTTCAATGCTAGGATCCTATAATTTTTACTGATTTTTTTGTTCTATTATTTTACAGATAAATTAGAGCAGGTGCTCTCTTTGGACGATCGCTCTACGACAAGATACCATGGTATCAGTTCTTATGTTTCACGTACCTATTTGAAAATTGTATGTTGGGTACTTTATGAAACAGATTATTATAAAAATAATAAATTCACGGTGGACTATCCTTATTACCCTTTAGACTGTTTCTTATCATTTGTTGGCGTTAATTTAGATACTTTGAAGTAGAGCTCATGAGGTGATTTAGATATATGTCAACCTAAGTTGTGTGTGTGTGTGTTGAGCTCAATACATAACAACTACGGATTGTTTCAATAGTATGGTAAATAAAAATTGTGGTGAACGATTCTTATTTCGGCCCTAAACCATGTTGAAGAGAGAATTCCTTTGCCAGTCAATGTACCAGCTTACTGATGCGTAAAGAAGAAAGAAACCAAGTCCCTAATAAAGTATCTATCAAGAATTGGGCAGTTTTAGTTCAAGCGGTACAATTAAGTTGTAGAACTTAGTGCAAATTCTTATCAAAGCTCTTGCTTCTAATTAGAGGCTATCATATGTCCTGCCTCTTGAGTGATAAAAGATCTTGCTTCTTCCTATGTGCAAATCTGTGCTTAAATTTTGGAAGTTATTAGTCCATTCATGTTCTAAAATGCAATACAAAACGAATGGGCTTAGAGGGGAAATTGAAACATGGGCCAGAAACTCTCTGTAATGGACCTTTTTCCAACCCATAAATAATCTTTGTAGTACAAACAAGTGGCTCACCAGAATTTCCTTTTTACAGAATATTACATTTCACCTCGACGTGGACTTGGTTCATTGATGGGACGCTGAAAGCAGTAAAGGGTCACCATATAATAATTTAACGAGCCGTAGGGATCGGAGGTAATGGAGCTTGATGTATGTGTCAATTTAAAAGATTGATAAGTTGTAGCTTGTTTTTGCTTGCAGGTTGCACCGTATTTTTGGGCTGCAATCGATTGCTTCCTTCCTGTTACTAGAAATTCACTACTTGACACATACATAAGTACAAGTTCATTTTTACCTTTTAACATGGATGTAATGGTTGCATTATAAAATAATTGTAATTGCAATGCTTAGTAATAGGAATGCACCGATTGCACCCATTCCATACCGTGGTTCCGCGGTCACAAATTCACCTGCAAATAGAGACGATGCTACTTACCACATCATACATTTGCACAGATCTGGTGACCCAAAGACCGGTGCCCTGCTCATTCGAGACAGCGATAAATATTTTGTTGCCTTTCAACCGGACGACGAAGCATGGCGGAAGTTCGCGAACGAGGATACACTGCATATTCTTCACTGCCAACCGATCAACTTGGAGGCAAACTACACGAGCTTATTCGGCCCCAACCAGTATGCTCTGTGGGTTGTCATATATTTTTTTATCATATTTTCTCATTTTATATTTTCGTCTTTTTTTTAATTTGTCATATTTTCTTAATTTAAATTTTCATACTTCTTTTAAACAAATTTTTTGTATATAAAAATATTAAGAGTTGGCAACATCTTAACAAGATTGAGCCTATGTAGGAGCTACTGGGGGGCATGGTCCCCAGTCATCCCAGGCCCACGCTTAGCTGTTCTTTAACACAAGAAGCTGGTTTTAGTTGTGGTAGTGAACAGTTTTCTCTTTGCCTTAAGTTGGCACGTTTGGTACTATGTGGCTGAAGCTCCTCACTTTGTCACATGCTGCTACTTTGTAATGGAAATGGGGTATGGTAAAAAAAATAAAATAAAATTAGGCCAAATGCTATTTGCTGTCTAAATACTTGAATTTTGTTTAACTGTCAACCTAGCATGTTGTGTCTATTTTATTTTGGCGGATTACTTGCTTTTGTGTAGTGGTGAAACTATTTTGGAATCCTTATTCTCTTGTTCAGCAATGCTTCATCAAAAAATGGCTTCGGGATTGGCTCTCTCATTTTGATTTTGCAAGTTTCTTGGAAGCCTCATTTGCCATTGAATGTTGACTTGAAATTGCTTCATCTTTTGAGATTGCCTTGCTGTTATATATTGAAATAAAGTTATTTGAACTTTATACGGTATACTTTTATTAGTTTGTTATTATATAGTGTCTGAATTTTCATCTTAGGTCTGACTCTGTCTTAACCACACCCTTGTTGATTTATTTCCAGCAGAGAGACCACCGTGGCCTGGAACGTTTCTTGATATCTACAAACAACTGGTGGATATGGGAAAAGTTTCACTGATGAGCATCGCAAGGCGTTGGTCGTGCTGCACTGATTTTTTGCGAGGCTGCTCGATTCCAGTCCATTAGGCGTCATGTCCAGGACACGATCAGGTCGAGCTGTCAGGCGAAGCTATCTTATATCATGTGGGAGCGCATTAATAATTGGAAAAAGATCTCCAAGTTTGTATTGATGACGAGACTAGGGTTGCCAATGGGCACAAAAGATCGTAAACAACTTGCTGAGGGGCAGCTGTTGGGTACCCAAGGGGAGAGCTTATCCTCATCCTGTATGTAGCAGACTGTCTGACTTGTTGATCAAGTAAATTAACTTGCTAGGTTGGGATGAACTGATGAAAGGTAACAATGAATGGATGGGTGTGAAGAAGAAATTAATTTGTGTCTAATGATGACTGAAACCAAACTTTTTTTTTAGTCAGCAGCAGCAATGTTTCAGTTGAAATATAGTTCAAACAGTTTGGGTTATCTCTTGTACTTGTCGGTAATGAAATGTTCAAACACAATCTCGTTTCTTTTGTTCAGAAATGAAAAGCATGAGTATGGCCAATTTACATATATCTTGTTCAATCCTTCTTCTCATCTCGATTAAATGCTCTCATGGTTTCCTGCACAAGACTAGTTAAACATTGGAAAAAGGCAACTGATGTGCACCACAAAATAAAGCAGGACTAAGTTGACAACAAAATTTACAAAACCATCTAGAAATCATCTCGCGGCACAATAAGTCGCCTGCACCACGCTGTTCTTCCAACCAATGGTACTTGGCCTATTCTTGCTAGGAGCATGAATCCTGGAACCAAGCACACCATATTATAGGATAATTCTTATGTCAGTTGATGTAAGAGATGAGAGAAAAGATTTTTGCATCAAAAGATTTGGCTATGTTGTATGATCTTTCATAATTTTAACCTGGATAGCTCTATAACTATTGATACTATATCCCTGTTTTGTCACACAGTATATACAGTATTATAGTTTATTGGTTAATTATTTATAATCTCAACTAATTTGAGTGCATGCATGGCATTTTGGGAATAATTATAGAGTATAATTTAAATTTAAAACTCCTTTTTTTAATAAGTAGATTATAAATAGTTGAGAAGCTAACCTGACCACCCCTCCGTGAAAATCTCGATTTGCCGAAAAGGAGGCGAATTAGTTTGGATTATAAATAGCATCCTTTCCTAACAAATCTCCGTGAGTTTGCACGTAACCTAACCTCCCCTCGCCGTGTCTCCGATGGAACGGCCTATGACCGCTGGCGACGGAGAGAGACAAGGAAGCGGCGGGAGAGACGAAGGCCGAGAAGAAGAGCAAGAAAAAGTAGAGGAGGAGGTCGGAGAAGAAAAAGAAGGAGCTTGAGATACCGATACCGATCGACGAGGAGCGTGAGTTGGATGTTTTTGATAGGGCAGAGGATAAGGAGGCATATTGGGTGAGTATTTACCGCGCACATTGGAGAAATGTTCGCACCAGTTACCATCATAATGGTTCTTTCCAAGACATCAATAAGTTCTGTAGCTTAATTGTCTTCTTAATTGCTTCATTTGCTGTTTTCAAAGTCAACGACATTCATATTGATCTTACGTCTGCTAGATAGGATTCAAATTTATGAACGAATGAATTGAATTGCAGCGGTGAGTCCAATGCGTTATACGGATGAACCCTACAATATATATACCGAATACGAGGATGCGATGCAGATCTTCTCGGTTAAAATTACTGAAATAAGGGAAGGTTTCGAATGGCCGCTGGATGTGTATGGTTTCGTGGCTGCCCGAGACGCAGAAGACTACCAGCGCAACCTTCTCTTCAGCCGCACAAGGGACAACTGCCAGACCCTCATTTCCCAGCCACGAATTTTACTTATATTTGGTTAATTCTGTTAGATTGTAAAAGAAATAATTTAAAAGGCAACATGCCTTGCTGTTAGCTACAAGGAAGGACGTGCGTAGGAAGTTGTTAAGCTCAGTTGGGTGCTCGAGATCCTGAAAATGCCAAACAGTGGCATGCATGCATGCATAATATAGCTAACAAATGCTATGGTCTGGGAGTATGAACAACAAATTACACAAATGTTTTCTTCTTTAATTAAAATAGATAGATTTATTTTGTTCTATTCTTTGGAGAGAATCTAACGTGATTACTGAATGATGATAATTAGTGATGATGCATGCAGGATTCATCTTTGGTACTAACAAGCCCTACACATGCAATTGTGTTATTCGATTGATTTGGAGGTTGAGTTAAGGGTGAAGGGTCAAACACAGGCTGAAGATAACTTTAAGCTCTCTAGTCTTTGAGTCCCAGTGCCATTATTATCATTACAAAGTCCAACGATTCATGAAGTCCAACAAGCAAAGCACGGTGGAGGTGACGTCAGGCCATCTTGCAAGAGCAGTAGAGGCCGCCATCAAAGTAGAATATGTTGAAGGATCATGGCCTGATCATTTTCATTTACAGATTGTTGCCAGCACTGCCAGTATCGATAATGAGTACGTGCTGCTACTTGATTCTTCTCGAGATGATGGAACTGTTTTCATTGCTAGTGATGGCGTTATTCGGCTTTCACGATGTGTTGTTTCTGTGGAGTTTATGAGAGCTCAAACTTTCTGCCTTTACTTGGCAAGGTAATGATAAGGCTGATGTTTTTGCAACAGATGAGGTTGTTTTCAAATCTAAAATGGCCTCCAGAAACCATGGTACATTCAGCATTGGCTTCTGTATGATGCCTGTTATTGTTGCATGGTCATCATTTATAATTTAATGTTTTTATGTTACTTGTTACTGTTTTTACCTTTCCTTGCTGCCACCAATGTATTCCTCTCTGTTGTCTTTTAAACTCCGATATTACGTGTCATGTGGTTCAGTGTTAACTGTTTGTATTAATTTAATTAATTTAAGGTTTTTTTTTGTCTGGAGTTTTGGATTTTAGCGAATGGTACTGTGTCTGTGACTCTCTTTATGTACTTAGCTGTTAAATACTCTCTTTCATAATATATAATATATATTTGAACATATTTTCTATTTTTCAACATTTTACAACATATGCCTATTTACAATATGAAGATATTTTTTAAAAATAATTCTTTGAACACATCCTAATAGATATTGCAGAAATTTCCCCCAAAAATCCACCTCATAGATCTAAATTTTGTCTTTCGTCAGTCGTGGTGCTCACACACGTTATACAGTAGACTCAATGGCAAATGAAAGTGACTAAGTTTTGAATTGAATAAAAAGACCCTTTTAATTCAATGATAGCTGTTGAATCATGATTCACTAGGACAGAAATAAAGTATTGAATCGAACTCTTCTTTGATATTAAGGTAATAGTTGTGAAGAGTCATCGACTACCTGGAAAGAATAGAAGAATTCCCTTTATCCCATTTGGAAGGATACCATCCTTATAACTATCCATGAATGTTTTTGTCTCTAGCAGGACCACTTGATAAAATGTGGAGGAAAGTAGGGGAAATGCCTGATACGTACATTGGAAGGATTCCTCTTTGGCTGATAGGTACTATAACTGGTAGACTTATAAGCCTATGAAGTTGGCTTAGGGTATATTTGGTTGAATTTAAGCTTCTCTAATAATTAGCCATCAACTTATAAGCCAGGCTTAGGGCATCTTTGGCCGAATTTAAGCTTCTCTAATAATTAGCCATTAGCTTATAAGCCAAGTAAGCTCCGTCACACCAATTTCAACTTTATTTGGACTGATAGTGTGTTTGTGCCTCTATGCATGTACTTAGCTTTCCAATACACCCTCTGACGAGGACATCGCTAATTCGGATATGAACAAGGCTCAATCCACTCCTTCCACTACTTCCACTACTTCCTCGCCGCCACGAGAAGATCAAGGAGAACGGCGAGTCGGCATGAATCTATGTGCTGAGCCATTCACTATGCCCACACTGGAAGATCAGCGAGCTAGATCAAAGGTGGAGCAAATCACGACGCATCAAGCCCAGCCCAAGATCAAGCCCAACTCGTCTGCGAGTCCAGCTCGGCCATCCAGAAGCAGTCCAACTTCAAACGGATGCCCAGGCCACATACGGAGTCCGTTTGGGGTGAATGAGCACTTTACGGAGAAGCCCACGACGCCACCTTTCCAACGGATCTGGCCCCACTACCAAATTCCGTCTAGATCGCCTGCAATCAATGAAACAATTCTGCTGGGTGCTGTGCCACCTCTAATTTGGGCCCAAGGCCCGTGTACCCCTAGGGTTTCACCTCCACCTCCTTGGCCGCCACCCTTCCCGTTCTTCCTCAGGTTTTGTTCAGATTAGTTTTCCCCATGTGTGAAACTTCATCCTTGTGTCGGCTAGACCAACAACTACAAGTTACACAACCTCAAATTTATCGTGTGCTTCATCCATATTTGCAATTTCAGATTGCTTTTATCTTGTTCTTGCTTGTTCTTCGGTTGCTTGCAGGAATCGATCCTCATGATCAGGTCAGCCACATCTTGGCAAGGTTGATAACGACTCGTGAGTGTGGTTTAGCGATTGACAGGGCATCCAGTCTTGTTTGGTTGGTAACCGGATCGCCAAGGTCACTCTCCATCAAATCGAAGTTATCCTTCTCACCAGAAGATCGGGCATCCGTGTCTTCATCAGTTGGTATCAGAGCTTCCGGTTGACTGGTGAGAATTTATCTATCTTAGTTTAGTAGATTGATTTCATACCTAGAGTCCAGAAAATTGCTCTACAAAAAGATTTATTTTCCACTGTCCAAACCATCGTCATTAGCCTTGTATCGTTCTTGTCAGTTTGCATCTTTGAATTTTCGTCCATCGTTGTCGAGTGCTGGTTCTTAGTTTTAGTCTTGGTCTAATTTTAGTCTTGCATCTCGTCCCGGAGTCAAATTCCACATCGATCTCCTCGTCGTCGCGTCCAATTCTAATCTGCCGCTGTCCAGTTCGTTGTTTTTATCATATCTTCTTCATACGAACTTAGATTTTCATATTCTTGTACTTGCTAAAAACATCAAACCATGCTCTACAACTTTTCTGTTGAGGTCAAAGTCAGATTTAGCTTTCATCTATGAGATATTAGGCTGTGAATGTTGATAGTGTAGAGTTTGAATCTAATAGATCTGTTTTGGTATTTTCATCATAATTCTTTCATCCGAACTCGGATTGGGATAAATTTATACTTTCTGGAATCGCTGCGAGAAATCCCACAAAAAGTTATTTGGGGTAATCTTTAAATTCAGTCATTTTCATCACGCTAAAATTTGGGCAAAGTTACTTGTGTAATCTTCAAACTCTAGTCCAATACGGATTCAAATTACTCAATCTGAGACAGTTTCGGTAAAATTGCCATATCTTTTGATTTCCAACACCGTTTTTGACATTCTTATACTTGTTGGAAAGATAAAACGATCATCTACAACTTTGGTGTTGAGTAGATCCTTTGATTCGGTGCTCTTGGGGTCTGAAATTACTAAACAATGCTTCTGTCCTAGTTGTGCAGCCCAAAAGAAAAAAGCAAAGTGCAACAAAAGCCGCACTGCTCATAAAAAGAAAAGAAATAAGAAAAAGGCAAGTGCAAAAAAAAAAGAGCCGCACAAAAAAAATCAGAGAAGAAAAATGTGTGTAGCAAAAGAGAAGAATTTTCTGTGGTGCATCTTTTGGTTCTAGTCCTTTGTGTTGCTAGTTGCTTGCTTGAGTTAGGTCTGGGTCTAAACTAGTTTCAGCATATTGACTATTACTTTAGATTAATTTTGAATCTTGCATTATTGATCTTGAATTGTTGCTACACATATAATAGCCTATCCAAGCTCCACCATCTACTAACCATACAGGTACGGCCCCTTACAATCGCTTTGCTCACGCTTGAGTTTAAGTTATCACAAACCAGCCACCGGTTGCACCGCCTGTTCTCTTCGGTAAGAACTTGTAAGAGCTAGGTAAGAAGCTTGAGCAAGAGTGACTTTTGTTCCTTGTCCGCCATCTAGTAGTTGATAGGGAAATATACTCTTATGTGTTTCTTGTTTTCTACTAATCATGGCAGGTGATGAATTTAAGGAGATTGAAACACAAATTGATATGTTCTGCCACAGGGAGAGACTGCTAGAGAGCCACACCACCATTGCTGCATCGTTCCGCACGAGTACGGGTAAAATCATTCCAACCCATCTTTCTTATAACGGATTTCGTTCTGATGCATATATTGATTGGGAAATAGCAGTAGAAATTTTTTTTGCTCAGTATAAAATCTGTGATAAACGAAAGATTAGGAGTGCCGCTAGTGCTTTAACTATTTTTCATCAATGTGGTGGAAGGATTTGTGTGCACGTAATAGGTTACCTCACACTTGGAAAGACATGAAAAGGCTTATGAGAGATAGATTTGTCAGTAAACTCTATGCTGAATTTTTGTTTAAGAAACTACAACATGTAAAATAGGGTAATAACACTGTAACAGGATACTACCAAGAATTAGAAACGTGTTTGTTGCGTTGTGGTTTAGAGGAAACCGAGGAAGCTAAAGAGATTAGATTCATAGGTGGGCTTGATAAGGAAATTTAGGATATTCTTGTTGCTAAGGAACATAATTCTTTTTTTCAATTGTTTAATCTTGCTTATGAGGCTGAAAATCAAATTGAACATGAAAGACATATATCTGAAATTAATGTCTATAATTGCAAGGGTGAAGAATTTTCTTTGGAAAACGGCCTCTTACCGTGTCTCCACTTGTGACTAATCTTTTGCAGGAAAGTGATAACAAGCAACAATGTGATCAACTAGAGGATTGCCATAGCACTAATCATTTCACGTCAAATTCCTCTAGTTTTCCTTTGAACCTACATGATAACTTTCAAGAAGGGGAGTATATGCATGTTGATTTGCCTCGTGTTGGTACTAACCTTTTGCAAGAGATTATGCTTGAGTCGAGGACGACTCAACTTCAAGAAGGGGAGAATGACGAGGACATCGCTAGCTCGGATATGAACAAGGCTCAATCCACTCCTTCCACTACTGCCACTACTTCCACTACTTCCTCGCCGCCACGAGAAGATCAAGGAGAACGGCGAGTCGGCATGAATCCATGTGCTGAGCCATTCACTACGCCCACACCAGAAGATCAGCAAGCTACATCAAAGGTGGAGCAACTCACGACGCATCAAGCCTAGCCCAAGATCAAGCCCAACTCGTCCGCGAGTCCAGCTCAGCCATCCAGAAGCAGTCCAACTTCAAACGGATTCCAGGTCACGTACGGAGTCCGTTTGGGGTGAATGAGCACTTTACAGAGAAGCCCACGACGCCACCTTTCCAATGGATCTAGCCCCACTACCAAATTTCATATGGATCGCCTGCAATCGATGAAAAATTCACGGACAGATTCTGCCGGGTGCTATGCCACCTCTAATTTGGGCCCAAGGCCCGTGTACCCCTAGGGTTTCACCTCCACCTCCTTGGCCGCCACCCCTGTTACATATGGATGCCACCCTTCCCGTTCTTCCTCAGGTTTTGTTTAGATTAGTTTTCCCCATGTGTGAAACTTCATCCTTGTATTCTTGTGTCGGCTAGACCAACAACTACAAGTTACACAACCTCAAATTTATCGTGTGCTTCATCCATATTTGCAATTTCAGATTGCTTTTACCTTGTTCTTGCTTGTTCTTCGGCTGCTTGCAGGAATCGATCCTCGCGATCAGGTCAGCCACATCTTGGCACGGTTGATAACGACTCGTGAGTGTAGTTTAGCGATTGACAGGGCATCCAGTCTTGTTTGGTTGGTAACCGGATCGCCAAGTTCACTCTGCATCAAATCGAAGTTATCCTTTTCACCAGAAGATCGGGCATCCGTGTCTTCATCACCCTCTATTTCATTTCATAATATTTTCTGTTTCACAATATAATTTTCTAAACATTTTTTAATACACTTTACAATTTTACCCTTATTAATATTCTTTCTCATTCCTTCATTAATACTTCAAAACTTTATTTAATATGGGCACCATAGTCCATCACAATTTTTTTCTTTTATTTTGTGCACCTTACTTCCCCATAAATAGTAAGTAGACTTCTATTATAAAACGAAGAGAGTAATAGGGATAGACTAAACAAAAACAATTGCAGCACAGACAGTAATGTTCACTAATAGACAGTAATAGGCAATAATAGGCATATAGACTAAACAAAAACAATTGCAACACGAGCAGTAATGTTCAGTAATAGGCAATAATAGGCATAGACTAAACAAAAACAATTGCAGCATGGGCAGTAATTTTCAAATTGCAGCACGGGTATGGACTAAACAAAAACAATTACTTAGTGATAGGCAGTAATGTTTAGTAATAGGCAATAACTGGTCAACTTTATAACTGCTGCATCCAAGTAATAGACATAGACTAAACAAAAACAACACCTATCACTAAGTAATTGACAGTACCATGTTTCAATTGTATCACCATGTGACATAATGGAACAAAAGAACAATACCAAACTAATAGATGACATTACAAGAACAAAAGCAAAACAAGTTCATTTCATTACTACGGAAATGCATTCTACTATAACCCCTATTTTCTAACGTTTTAAGTAATCTAGAAGAAAACCGTTAGTGTACATGGTGCGCAGTGGAGAAGGACATTTGTACTAAAGGTTGGGTTGTGAGAAACTGTTAGTAAAAATCACATGATTTATTCTAACAGTTCTTAATATATTAACCATTAGAAGAAATATACTTATACTAACAGTTATATTTTTGGAACCGCTAGAATAGATTTGATTTTATTCTAACGGTTCTTAATATATTAATCATTAGAAGAAACATAATTATACTAACAGTTATATTTTTGAAACCGCTAAAATAGATTTGATTTTATTCTAACAGTTCTTAATATATTAACTGTTAGAAGAAACCACATGATTTAATAAATACCCTCGTTGTTGTCTCCTGTCTCTCTCTTCCTTCTTCTCGGCCGAGCCGCCTCTTACCTTCTCAAGTTGCCGCCGCTCTTCGGTGACCAAATCCACTAGTAGCAGTCACTCCTCTAAATCCTCGCCGCCAATCGCCTCCTACATCGCACCCATACTGCTGCCATCAGATCTGCTTAGATCTGTCTTCCCCGCCATGCTTATTGCCTTCGTTTTCCACCGCCACAGCTCGCGCCGCCGCTTATTCCTCTCCTCTCCCTCTCTCAGCGCACCTCACCATCGGTGTGACAATAGCCGGTGAGCCGCCGCCTCCTCTCTCTCTCTCTCTCAACTTTCTTCTCCAATCTCTCAAGCGTTTTGGGATGGAAGACACTAAGGCAATCAAAACCCCCATGGCAACAAATGGACATCTGGATATGGACAAAAGCGGAAAATCGGTCGATTCTAAACTCTATAGGTCTATGATTGGTAGCTTATTGTATCTCACTGCATCTAGGCCTGATATCATGTTTAGTGTGTGCTTATGTGCTAAATTTCAATCATATCCTAAGGAATGTCATTTAATTGCTCTTAAAAGAATCCTTAGGTATTTGAAATGCTATCTCAACCTAGGTCTTTGGTATCCGAAAGATGCAAATTTTGAATTAATTGGATATTTGAATTCTGATTATGCTGGGTGCAAGATTGATCGAAAAAGTACTTCTGGTAGCTGTCAGCTTTTGGGGAGATCTTTAATATCATGGTCATCTAGGAAAAAGAATTATGTAGCTCTCTCCACCGCTGAAGCTGAATATGTGTCTACAGGAAGTTGTTGTGCTCAATTATTATGGATGAAGCAGACATTTTTGGATTATGGAATTAAATTTGATAAAGTGCCACTCTTGTGTGATAATGAAAGTACCATTAAAATTGCAAATAATCCTGTTCAGCATTCTAAAACTAAGCATATTTAAATATGGCACCATTTTATTAGAGATCATGTGACAAAAGGAAATATTGATGTGAGCTATGTTAGAACAGACATGCAACTAGTAGATATTTTCACCAAACCCCTAGATGAAACTAGATTTTGTTTTCTCAGAGGTGAACTGAATATAATTGATATCTCAAATGCTAGTTGATGTGTTATTTGTGTTAAATTATATTAAAATATATTTGTATTCCCTCTCTAGTAAAATCTTACCTCTGGTTGAAATTTTCCAAACTGACAGTCAGTTCCACAAACTGACAGTCAGTTCAGTGCTTAGGAGCCTATTCTTAGCCTTTGGTCGAAGTCGTTGACCATGCTGATTGTCTTTGGTCGTAGCCCCTGGTCGTTTTTGACTCAAACTGACTGTCAGTTTCATAAATTGACTGTCAGTTTCAAAACTAAGTTCTGTGAACTGACTGTCAGTATTTTACACTGATTGTCAGTTCCATGTTTCTGGTTTTGGAACTGACTATCAGTATATCATACTGACTGTCAGTTTGTGTCCATAAAACCTTAAAACCCTCGTTTATATCTCTTCGTCTCCTCTCACCGCCGTTTTGCCCTCATCCTCCTCACCGCTGCATCGCCCCCTTTGCCTCCTACGTGCGCCACCGCACCGCGCCACCACCTCGCCGCCGTTGCCGTTGCCGGTGCCTTGCCGCCCTTGCTGCGACCTACGCACCGTCGCCTTTGTTCTCAGCCGATCTAGCCACCGCTTCTCTGTTCCTCATTTTTTTTCTCACCATGCGTCTCCGTGCCGTGGTTCTCTGTTGCTTCAGTTGCACCAGTGCCTCCTAGCAGTGCTGTTCTTCTCTCTCCGGCCGATCTCCTTCGTTCGCCGCCATTCGTCATCCTTCATCGGCTGCTCTGGTCGGCTTCTCTGTTCAGGTCCCTGTTTTTCTCTCTCCTCTGTTTTTCCGTTTCTCTTAGCCATGTCTGATCAGCCCGGATCATCTCATCGCGTGGCCCGTCGGAAGAACGCTACAAGCAACAGTCGTTCAACGGGTCAGACGTCCAAGACCCAGCCTTCGCCTCCGCCCGAGTGTGTCCCCATGGATTATTCCCGGTGGCATGCGAGCCGCCTTCGCGCCGCAAACCCTATCTCTCGCCGCGTCCCACTGGTCGCGACGCGTGCGACGTCCTCACCTTTTACACGAACTTGCAGCTCGACCTGTTTACCAGTGTCTACAGCTGCATCCCCATTTTCTCCCACCACTCTCTGTCTTGGCAGACGTTTGCATCTCGCACAGGCATCGTCTCCCTGGCAGATTCATTTGCTTATGTTAGGATCCGCGATCTTGTCGCCGATTCCTCTCTCCACTGGGCCGATGAGCCCATTCGTCAGTTTTATTCCACCGTCTTCGTCTCTCCCCAGCGCGACTTCATCACCTTCATGACGGGCCTCCAGGTTCACACCGTCACGAAGGAGAAGATTGAGGCTGCGCTTGGACTGGTTCGTCCTGTTTCTGGACGTCAGCTCCATACCCTTCCTGATCTCGAGCATCGGGAGGTGGCCATACTTTATTCCGGCCCCTTCCAGCTCCGTCACATTGCGGGCCTGCGCCGCGATGTTGACTTGGCTATGCGGATTCTTCGCCTCACTCTAGTTCCTATGTCCGGTGATAGGGCTAGAGTTACCTATCTGGCCCTCCATGTTCTCATTTCCATCTTCCAAGAGGAGCCCTTCAACGTTGCGGATCTCATCATCAGCGAGATTCAGCACGTCCTTCTCTCTCCGCGTCGTCAGCTGATATACGCTCCGTATATCATGGCGGTACTTCTGCACATTCGGGCCGTGGACTCTGAGCTTCCGCGGCCTCATCATCCTCTTCAGTTCTACCCTCCAAGTCAGGCCGACCGTCGTCTTGGTGCCCGGCCTGCGGCTGCTGCTGACCCTGATTCTCCTGCATCTGATGATGATGCTGCGGGGGAGTCAGAGGACGAGGCTCTGGTTCAGGAGACTGACCCAGCACCAGTTGCAGAGACAGGCATCAGATCTTCCTCGGCGTCTTCTTCTCAGCTCTAGCAGATCATCCAGACCCAGCAGCAGATCCTGCACACTCAACAGGAGCACCATCAGGTGCTGCTTCGACTGGTTGCTCAGCAGGAGGAGATTCTGCGCCGCCTGCCTGCCTCGGCTTCTACAGATCCTCCCAAGAGGGCCCACCCTGCGTCCTCTTCACCAAGCTCCGCTTCAGGGCCTGCTGCTCTGGCTCCTGCTGCACCAACCTCCGCAGCTCCAGCTTCTACTCCTCCGGCTTCACCGGGTGTCGACGCGACTGGATCTCCTGCAGGCTCCGGAGATACAGTCGTCTTAGAGCTTTCTTCAGATGATGAGCCTTAGGCTTTGATTTGTATCTTGACTCCCTTTTTGTGCTTGATGCCAAAGGGGGAGAAGTATTTTAAATATTTGATTCTGGATGTATGACTTTTTATAGTTATGTTTTGGATATGTTATGGATGTGTTTCTATTTGTGATATTTGTGATGCCCTGATATTTGTATTTGATTGATATCCATGTTGTATATACTTAGAGGGAGTATTAAAATCTTATGCATATACTTAGCGGGAGTTGTTCACTTATTATTTTGTATCGAACACTTGTTGTCATAAATCATCAAAAAGGGGGAGATTGTTGCATCTAGGCTGTTATGCCTAACCCTAATTTTGATGATTAATGAAAACAAAGTGTTCTAAACTAACTGTGCTTCTGAGATATTTTTATACGGAGTTATGTTAGGAAGAAGTGCAAGATGATCAAGATAAACCCGACGTAGAATGGATCAAGCACAAGTCGCAAAGATGAGAAGAAAATCGAAAGATGTAAAGGACCTAAGGTAATATTGATTTTATTTCTACCGATCTCGGCGGATGGGGTTGATCGGTGTAGGATTTTTTTTAGATTTAACCGTACTATAAAGAGGGGTTGCAAAGCCTATCTACGCCTCTAAATAAACCAAGAAATTATTAGTTCACTGCATTGCATTCGTTTCAGTTGGATTTGATTTGAATTTGTTTTAAAAGATTTGGTTTTCAGTTGAGTTTTTGACAGCAGAAGAGTTTTTCAATTTTCTAGAAAGATCTAGGAAGATCTGGTTTTTGCTTCTGTTGATAAAAATATAGCCCTTAAAATTATCTTTCAAACGAGCTATTAAACTCTCAATTTGGACTTATGGTTTTACAGTTATGACTATTTTTATCCAGGATGACTATCAGTTTGCTAAACTGACTGTCAGTTTGAATGTCAGTTCAGTTAAACTGATAATTGCTCAGTTTGAGCTGAAAATTTTTGAACTAAACTAACTGTCAGTTTGGTATAACTGACTGTCAGTTTGTATTTCGACCTCAAACTGATTTGCTTGTGTTTCTATTTGATCTGGACGTTTTGTGGTCGAACTGACTGTCAGTTTGCAGAACTGACTGTCAGTTTGTATTATCAGTTTCCATATACGACCACAAACGGCTAGCTAATTTTTATCCATAAATTTTGTCAGCCGTTGAGTTTGGAACTGACTGTCAGTTCCTCATACTGACTATCAGCTTGCACTGATTTGTTTCCTTTTTCGACCTCAAACGGCTAGCTGAGTTTTCTCCGGATTTTACTTCTTTCTGATCGTAACCCAAACTGACTGTCAGTTTGTATAACTGACTGTCAGTTTGTATAACTGACTGTCAGTTTGAGCTGCTGATTTTCAACTCGAGCTCCAACAGTTCTTTTGATTGTTGAGGCTATAAATAGGGGTTTTGAGCATTGGTTTTACACAACAAGCAGCCTCCTCTATACACATACTTGAATATTTACTTTTGGAGTTAAAATCTTGATCTTTTGATCAAGTCGAGTGCTTTTCAGATCCACCGAGTGCTTTCTGTTCGCATCATTTGCATCCTATTAGTTTCTCGGTGATTGTTAGAGGTCTAGAGAAGACCTTACTGCCTATTACTCTTGGTGAGCGCCCTCACCTAGACGGTTTGGTGGTGTGGTCGTTGATCTCTCTAGTTCGGAGATTGTCGGAGAGATTCGGTGCATTTGTACAAGGCATCGGTGCTCGCATTTCCGGAGTAGACAAGGAGCAACCATTAGTGAGAAATATCCTCGTGGATATTGAAACAAGACTCATTCACTTGAGTGCTTCAACGAGGATTAAGGGAAACTGGTCGAGTCTCTGAGACCTCAGTAAAAATCGTTGTGTTAGTTCTCTCAATCTTTTCTTATTAATATATTGAATTGCATTTGATTCTTCTCTTTGCAAAAGTTGTTTTAAATTAAAGTTTTTAAAAGTCTCCTATTCACCCCCCCTCTAGTTGGCATCTTGATCCTACATATATGATAAGTAATATGCACAAGATCCATATTACTCATGTCATGATAATGATTAGCATAAACTCGATATAAGCACAGATGACATACATGATGAGCTCCCCCTCAACACATGCAATGATGTTAAACCACTACAAGAAAGACATTCACTTTAAGATTTAACACATGACACTTCAATGTACTTGTGCTGAACAGGTTTATCCAAATTGTCATTAATCATCAAAACCTAAATCCAACACTTGTCGGCTTACTAAACGTAGGAACTAGAATAAAAATAGAGAAGAGGTTCTTCTAACCTAAAACTAAACTAAACTAAACTAAACTAAACTAAGAAAAGCATCTAAAGCCTCGTTACTTGAGCCAAAATCTTCTCGATTTATAATACAATAGGTCAACGTGTCCAAATATAACTCTTGATGTGCAGCCGACAGAATTTGGCTTCAAACAGTGCGCGAAACAGATAAATCAAAACCAAAATAACCAAAAATTAGCTGGAAACCGAGCTAGGCAGACCAGTGGCACAAGTCGTGCCGTAGGCCAAGCATGGGTCGTGCCGTGCAATACGACCGAGACTGAGCTTGGTCGTGCCAAGCAAAAAACGACCGACACCGAGCCTGGTCGTGACCGTGGTCGTACCAAGCAAAATGTTCGAAACTGAGCCTAGACGTGCCGAGAAAAAATGATCGAGACTGAACCTGGTTGTGCCCATGGTCGTACCGAGAAAAACAACCAAAACCGAGCTAGGCAGAAGTCGTGCCTGTGGTTGTGCTGGCTCAGTTCAAGGTCCTTTTTTGTTCGGTTTTCGTGTTTTTTGTCGAAAATGGTCCAAATGAACTCGATCAAAACACTCTCAAATTATTTAGGCATGATTCCTAAGACATAACGAACATAACCAAAAAAGTGGATTGTAAAAATCAAACAAAAATTTACATAAAATTTCGTATCAAAAAAGTTTTAAACACGTTTTCACTAGCAAACTTAGAATAAAAATACTACCAATTTAACACTTTTAAGTAGTCAATACACAAAACTATTTCGTAGGTTTCCAAGTCCTCAAAAATTCTAGAAAAAAATAGGGGACATAAAGAGAGCAATACTATAGAGCCTCACAAAATTTTACGAAATAATAGAAAGATACGACCATGTGTATGTCATACATATGGTCATATTTTTTTTTA
Source organism: Pharus latifolius (assembly GCA_019359835.1). Classification (NCBI taxonomy): domain Eukaryota; kingdom Viridiplantae; phylum Streptophyta; class Magnoliopsida; order Poales; family Poaceae; genus Pharus; species Pharus latifolius. The sequence goes on along the minus strand of CM033320.1, from coordinate 51,764,720 downwards.
CATATTACAGTATGTACTCATGAAATCTTGTGTAGCTCTATAATGTGCCTTCCACTATAACTTGTATTCTCTTTTTAGAATTTTTAATAATTTGGAAAATCATGAACTCATTATGAATAGAAATTACTATGTATAGTGTAGTACAAATCCATTTTTGGTTGAAATATTTGAAATATGACAACAAATTTGTACCTTAGTTTTTCACTGTCTTAATTTGAATAGTCCTTTCACCGTGGAAATTAATGCTTGAAATTAATGACAAAACCAAATTTTATGAAAACATAGGACCTGAGACCAAACCTGACGTGGCGTGTCCACTCTAATAACCACCTAATCTCTACCGTCCAACAAACGGGCCCGCGTCTTTACTCCCAGGAAATAACCATTGCCCACCGATGACAAAAGTGAACTAGACGAGCGGTGATAATTTGAAATCATTTAATAGTAATATAGTATACGTATGAATTTATTAGAAATTAAAGTACGGAAATGCTACAAAATAGTATAACATTTCTCCTGATTTTTACAGGATAGAAAGGTGGCGGTGGTGGTGCAATGATGATGGCAGCGGCAGCTTTGCGTCGGATTCACATTGACGCCTCTCCAGAGTTCACTAATCCGTTGGTCTTAGATTTCAAGAGGTAAAAAAACTGGTGGTGGGCGGTGATGCACAATAATAGTATTGTTGGTCACGGATGGAGACAATCAATGAAGCAAAGATGGAGGCGATGGGGAATGGCGAGGCACTGGTGGTGGTGCGTTAATGCTTACCGCAATGGTTAGTATGCACATGGCCAGGGATTATCCCTCACATGATCTATTTCAATTAAATTCAACAATTGGTTGGAAAGAAATACTTATCCAAACTAAGTAATTTCAAGTGAAAACTAAAACTAAATTTAAATTTAATTTTTATGAATTTGCAAAGAGTCCAATTTCTTATTCTTAGATTATTTCAGGTTACATTGGAATTATTATAAAACTAATTGACAAAAGAAAACTATTTGGGCTGGGAAGAAGAGAATAGTGCACTAGGAGAAGATGTGCAACAAACTTCTTTTTGCTACTCAAATGCATCAAATATTTTTTGAAATGAGTGTCAAGAAGGAAAAGGAGCATCCCCATGTGGAGATTATCTCCAATAGAGAAGAACAAATAAAACTCTTGTCTAATGAAATTGTTCATAATTTCAGATTTTATACACCAATGCATTTGTTGTTCTTTCAGGAGAAGATGAATGAAGATGATTCTTTCTGGGTGATACGAAGAACCAATGTAAATATCTACCGAGTTCATCTAATCAGTGAGTATCACATGGACAAAAAATTATATATTTTTGAATTTTATGTTTCTTGCATTACAGGTAGTCCAGAGTAGAGGAACTCTTTTTCAAGAGAAGAAGAATGATATGAATCTTGTCTCCCTCAAATCAAAACAAGCACAATAGCATGCCATAATGGAATACAAACTATTGAAGGACAACCAACTAATGTTGCTATGAAAACCGATCAAGATCCTAATTCCTATCCAAATTGAGATTGATAACAAAGTTGGTGAATCTAACCAAATATGAATCCAAGTTGGACTAGGATTTGAACTTACCGCCTGAGATCCATTCAACTTAAGATTCAAATAGATGCATCAAATCCTAATCCGAATTGGACTAGAAGGTTTGAACTAAGTTGCTGCTGAAAACTAAAGTATAAGAGTATGTAAGAATGAGGAGGACATCAAATTTGAAGTTATGCAAAATAAACAAAAATTCATCAAATCAGCATTGTAACATTCTTCTCGACCTCCATAACCTACTGATTCTAACATATCGCAAATGGGAGCTACAGTTTGAAAGTTACGTGTTTCTAATGTTGGAGTGTAATTCTATTTCTATACGATTTCGTATAATTCTATACAGATTCCGTACAAATGGCTTTCTAAATAAGTTTTTGGAGTCTTAATAGTATTTGGATTTCCTAATTTAAATGAGAGTTATAGTTCTAATTTGTTTCAGAATCCTAGTTTTATAGAGAGTTAGTATTTTACTTACTTCTTTGTTTTAGGGCTATAAATATGTACCTTAAACCCATCTTTGGGGATAACCAATAATTTGATATTTGATATTAGACACTTTGCAATGAGTTGTTTATTTCTTTTGTTCTTTGAGTTCTTGGATTGGAATTGTGAGAAAGAAACTATAACTTCCTCCAATTTATGCTCTACGTCTATACGACATATTTGAGTGGATTGGTTTTATCGACATGTGCATGGACAATTGTCTCGATAGCAGGTGGCGTGCTGTTCACGTAAACTCTATCGTTGTTGGCTACCTCATCGTTCAGTCACAATCCACCAAGTTATTAAATTATTGAGTTCCTGCGTTGTGAAGATCGGGGCATCCTAGTGTTCGTGTATGTTTACTCATGCTTAGGCATATTAGTGGTGATTGTTGGTGGGGGCACAAGGGATGACAAGGAAGAAGAAGAATGGCGGCAAAGGCGTCGAGGTAATAGCGGAGGTGCATAGAGAATGGTGGCGGCGACGACAAGTTCGATAGGAGGTGTTGGAGTCAATGGCAATGATGGTGACGCAGTGGGATGGGTGGCGAAAGCTATACAGTTGCAATGGTACATTGTTGCTTGGCTTGACCCATAAAAATATAAATAAGAATTAATAATTTTTTTAAAAGTGTACTCTACGGTGTATGTAGTTGTTTTTTTAAAAAAATTTGTACCATCTACACTATTAATTTAAAACAGAATCACCTTCTCCCCTTCACTTCTCCCATCTCCTCTTCTTCCTCCTCCCCCTCCCTAGCTGCTGGTGTCTCCACCCTCTCCCTACCTTGCTAGCCCAAGCCCTTGGCGGCTACTAACACTACACCAAGACACCATGTTTTCCAACCCTTGATTGTTGCATTCTCCCACCGCAGCCACCGATATTGAGAACTGTCACCTTTAGGTCGCCGTTGAAGGAATTAAGGAGGGGGCTATGTAAACCCTGTAGGACTAGATCTAAAATGAGAGTTTTTGATCTAATAATAAAAAAAAGTTTGTACAAGATAAAAAAAAACAGGTACATTAATCTAGTGAAACTTCTTTTTTTAAAAAAAAATTACATGGCATTATGATGCAGCGGCGAATGCATGCTTTAGCTATGGGTTAGTTGAAAAAAATTTTAAAAACAAATTTTTTGCCCCACACCACCATGAATTCGGGTCGACTAGACTTGTCAAAAAGTCCTCTCTTCCCAGTACAATCTATACAGATAATTTGGGCCGACCACGTTCCATATAACTCCTATCTTATCCATTTTACAGCATTTTGACGGCCCGACCTGACTACATAAGAATCTTTTTTTGAAATAACCCTTTAAAAAAAACAATTACAAAACTAACTCCTAACTTTTTAAATTTGCAAAAATAGCCCTCTGTCGCGAACTGGGCCGCGCGACTGATCTTCAGTCGCTAGCCCAGATAGCGACTGATGACGTGGCACGGCCCAATACACCGTTGGCCCAACTCACATCTTCAGTCGCTATCCCAGATAGCAACTGAAAATTGAAAAAAATACTTGCGGAGGTGGGATTGGAACCGTGGTCTCTCCGGAGAGAGAGCGTCTTAACCAACTAGACTACAACCAGTTTTTGTAACTTATTGGTATGGCATAGTTTTATATCTTTTCAGTCGCTATCCGGGCTAGCGACTGAAAGCATACGTGGCACGCGAACTAGGCCAGTAGAGCGTTGGGTCGTGCCACGTCATCAGTCGCTATCTGGGATAGCGACTGAAGATCAGTCGCGCGGCCCGGTTCGCGACAGAGTGCTATTTTGGCAAATTTAAAAAGTTAGGGGTTAGTTTTGTAATTATTTTTTTTTAAAGGGTTATTTCAAAAAAAAATTCCCCAAATCAGGCCTACATTTTTTTTAGTCTTAAGTTTACCCATTCCAGGAGTTTCATCCATGGTGGACCCAATATTCTTTGTATAAAAGCAAAATTGTTTACTATCTCTTTATAAATATATAATGTTTTAAGTTTATATACATAAATTAAGAATGATCAATCTATTATCATTAAAATCTGTAAAAAATATTAATTATGATTAAGTAAATTTTTGAATGATCTATGGAGGATGAGGGTTGAAAAGAAAATAATGTGAAAAATTTTCATGAGAAATTTTGAAACGACTTGCATAATAATTGGAGGGAGTAAAATCTTGCAATAAACGATTTAAAATTAATGCTTGAAATTAAGAAGAAACCCAACAAATTAAATGAAAACATAAATGTCTCAATTATACCTCAACCTGACGTGGCGGGTCCACTCCACTAACCGCTCCCTCTCTCCTACAAATGGGCCCCTTCCCGTGTTTACTCCCGAGAAATAGCCGTTGCCGTCGAGATGAGATGACCGTTAGAGCCTCCACGGTTCAAACACACTTCGCTCTACTCGAGCTCTGCTTTTTTGAGCTCCTCCTCCTGAAGCCTCATCTGCACCAGCCATGGTCGCGAGAAGTCCCAGCGCCAAGGACAAGCAGACGGCGGCCGCCGTCGCGGCGGCAGCGGCGCTCAACCCGGCGCTCGTCAGAGAGACCCTCAAGAAGATGGACCGGTGCATGGCGCGGCTGCAGGAGCTGCAGTACACGGTGGCCGGCGGCGCGAAGGTTGTGTCCGGCGTCAGCCTCAGCCCCCGGAGCACCCGGGGGTACCTTCGCACCAGCCTGCGCTGCAAGCAGGAGACGCTAAGGCAAGCAAGCCTCGATTCATACACACCATCCCAATTTTTGCACGATTTTTTCGTGGTACCATATCTGAATAAATTCTTGTTCTTGGAAATCTTGCAACGACAGGATGAGAGGCTCGGCGGCAGCTGTCGCGCAGAAAAGATCGCCGAATGGCAAGTTCGGCGACGTTGGCGATGGCGAGTGGCAGCGGATGTCGCTGCCGGCGATGCTCCTCGGTGAGACCGTGCTGGAGATTGTCCAGGCCAGCAGGTTCGCCCGGGACATCGTCGCGGTGGCCGACGGCAAAAGCAGGGAGACCCCAAGGACGCCAAACCCCACGAGCAGGGCCAGGAAGGCAAGCGTCGAGGCGACGCCGCTCCGAGCCCGTCGCGCCAGGGAGAAGCAGAGCCAGCGGGGCGCGGCCCGCGCAGACACCGGCACGCCGCCGTCACGCGCCCGCGTGCGGTCTCGGATCCAGTTCAAGCCGACCTCCCCTCTCGGCCGGCCGGCCGTGTCGGCCAACCGCGTGTCCCCCAAGAACCGGCCGTGGGCGAAGAAGACGGTGCTGTTCCCCAACCCCACGTTCCTCTCTTCCACCTCCTCCTCCTCGTACGCCTCGCCGTCGCCGTCCAAGAAACAGAAGAGGTTCTACAAAACGCGGTCGCCGGTGCTCATCTCCCGGCAGACGACGACCACGCCGCACAAGTTCCTGGTCAAGTCGCCGCCGAGCTCGCTGGGGTCCAAGCTAAGGAGCCAGCGGAAAGCGCTGCCGGTCACACCCGTTGTAAGGTCACCGCCGCCGGAGAAACCGAAAGAGCCGCAGGCTGCGGGCAAGAAAGCCCGGCGGTGCTCGTTCTCCCCGTCGCGGCTGGCGACAAGGTTGGTGTCGCCAATCAAGGCAAGGATATCGCTGCAGAGAAACCGCGATAGCGGTGGTGGTGCTCCGATGAGCGGATTGAAACAGCGGCCGGGCTTCGCCATGACGGCGCGGACAGTGTCCGGCAAGATTTCATCTTCTTGATGTGATCTTACAGCGCCCTGCAAAGACGAGTAAAAAAGAGGGAGAGAATAAGCTGCTGATTTATTGGTTCTTGGACGGGTGATTGTGCTGCACATATACTAGTAATTTGTAAAATTTTTTTGTTCCATCATTAATTGGCTATAAATCCAAGATAAATACATCATTTTATCTTTGATAATTTGGGGAATGCTAATAACTATTTCTTGTTTTCTATAGGAAATTTATTTCTAGTTAGTGACCTGAACAATGCACATCCCAAACTTTTTTCTGTAAACCTCTATAGGCTGATGACATAGGAAAATTGGATCCCCATTTCGGCATTACCCAATGAAAAGAGAGAAGGGAGCCGACACAACCGAGTCCAGGCCGTGAGTATTGAATTTGTAGGGCTGCCTAAGAATATAGAATTGAAGATTTAGGGCTTGTTGACTTGTCTGATCTAGGCAGGTCTTAGATGTGCTTATAATTTTGAGAAACTAACTACTAAATCTGCGTAATTACACAATAATTTTATAAAAAATTTAAATTACAAATATATAATAATATTAATATTGTAACTTTTTAGAGCTTCTCTCTCTATATATAAATAGTTAGATCTTTCACCTTTTTCTAAATTTTCAATTAATCGGGGATTTTTAGTTCTCCAAGGGAACATGACACTTCTAATATTACCTTTCTTTTATATATTAGTCATCAACTTGTGTATCTCATATGCATAAGATAGTCATTTATTTACAATATTTTTAATTATATTGATACTGAGTAATTATTTACAATGCTAATCATAACAATATTTAATGATTAAAATGCCTAAAGCCAAGTAAAAGACGTTAATCTCAATCATGACAAAGGTGGGAGACAAGTTCAAATTTTCTTATGAGATAATTAATCACCTTAATTTTTTCTCTACAATTTAGATATTTAAAGTTCTGGTTGAACGATTAAGATACTAAAAAAGACATCATTTGCCTCTTCTTAAATAAGGGAGAGGATTCCAATTCTAATATATGGATCTTAATGGTTTCTCTAAGATTTATTTGGGCAGAGTTAAAAAATGTTGAGATACTTAAAAGTTAGCAAAAATAAAAGAACAATGTGCAGCTATGAGACAATTAATCGATAAAGTGAAACTCTAGACCACTGAACCATAACAGAGGATATTGTGATATCTCAATAGTTAAGACTATTTATTGTTGTGCAAGAGGTCATAGGTTAAAGACTTCAGCAAAATGAGTTGTGTTAAGGAAAATTTTCAAAAAAGATAACTCCAATTATCTAAAAACTCTAAAAAAATCAATTGAATCACAACAAATAGTGGTAACTTAGAGTTAAATTATACGAACCTGGTAATAGACGGTGTCGAGTTGCAAGAGATCCAATTGGTTTTACACTGATGCTCGTTGCGAGAGAGTTGCATGCATCCTTGCAAACAAACAAATATGTGCATATATGAGAGAAAAATAAAAGAAAAACACCTTACTTTCTTGATCATTTCACAATGGCCCAAAATCAGGTAAATACTCTACTTTGCAAGAAAAGCAACTTTCATGACTAGCGAAGGAAATAAACATACCACATATGACTTTCTTTGTTTGTGTCCTACTAGAATACAAAATAAATCTGCTTAATATCAATTGAGTGAGAGAGAGAGAGAGAGAGAGAGAGTTTGCGTCCAATACAACTTGTTTCTTTTTCTTGTGTGTAGTTAACTAATAAATCAAAATCCCTATATCATTAGATGGTTTTTTTTTCATATTCCAATTTTTTTATTGTTGAAAGTTCAATCAGGAATTTTCAAATTTTAAAATTTCAAATCTTGAAAACTAATAGTTTTGAATTCTTATGTCTTCGGTTAGTTGATAATTGAAACTATGATTAAATAAATAAATAATCATATACAAAAAAAAATGCAAGCTGTGAATGGTCGAACCCGCAACCTTCGGATTGAATGCAAATGTACTGACAAATGGTCATATGCGACTAACTTTTACGCTAAAAGGATCAATAAGGAGGAAGAATTCCTGAAAAACGATAGGGGAGAAAGAAGGGGATACCTGGAGAGGGGGGAGAAGGGGGAGAGGCCGTTTGTTGTTTGTTCTTTTTCTTGGTAAAAAAGTGATGTTATATTTTTAAATTTATAGTATGCATTTAGGAGAAGTATTGTATTATAATTTTATAGATAGATAGTACATTTTAAAAAATTGTAATAGAATTGAACTTAAACTTGGATTTAATGTTAGTCATTATAATTTGGGATCATTGAGATGGATGATGGATTAAATATTTTTTTCTCTCTACTAAAGAGATTTGAAATCTAATAAGTTGACATATTTAAGGTTTTTGATTTTTGGTTAATATGGGAGCTCATATAGAGTCTATAATAAGTAATATATAGATAGATAGATTAGATTTTGCGTGCGAGGCAAATATAAGTTTGGACATTGGTGCCCTGTCCTTCCATAAAAGGATAAAAATTGAAATAAGTGAAAAAAGAATGATAAAAGTGCAAAACCAAAATATGTTAAAGAGATGAATAGTAATTCCTCAAATATTTTAATTTAAATTAATCGTCTTTCTCCGGAGGTGACGGCAGCCCTTGAGAGTAATGGCGGAGGAGCGCGGCTGTGAGGAATGGCAGTGCCGTAAAGTATGATGTTGTGCAACTCAGGCGGCGACGAACGACGACGTAGGAGGCTTGTGCGGCGACGTATGGTGATGGCAGAGGCATGTGACGTTGGAGGCTTGGACAGCGAACAACTACAGTGACGAACAGTGACGCTAACGGCTAAGAGAGGGTGGCGGTGGCGAATGGATGAGGCGGTGTCCTAGGCGGTGATGAACAGCGGCAACAACGGCTTGGTCGACAAGGCGACAAGTTCCACATGCAAGGCTCTTGGTTTCGAGCGCCTCATGGCGAGCAGCACGAGGTGTCAGCGAGGCCTTTCAAAGACGGCAACCAAACAAGTCTCGGCTATAATGGGGCACACTCAGAGTGACGATTGCAACAAATAGCTCGTTATACTCTCCCTTAGACTGTTTCCAACGGAAGCGCGAAGCTCGGCTCGCATCGACGGCGGCGGTGGTGTGCTCGGCGTTTCTTCGGCGTGATGGGACGTGCGAGTTCTTCTGGCGGAGGCAAGCGCGAGACGAGGTCGCGGCGAGGAAAACGTCATCGTTGGAGGAGGAAGGCGAGGAAGACAACGGTTCGTTTATTATACGCTGTGGGCCCCACCGAGTAATAAGCCAAAAATCATACCCGCTTAAAAATTAAACTAACAGGTGGGTCCACGAAACAAACGGCCTCGCATGTCAGTCAGAAGTGTTAACGGGACACATGTGAAAAGAAACCAGACGAGTGGGGCCCACCACTGCAGCAGTACACGATGTCAAAAAATGCGTTGCCAACGGCGCATCAGCCACAGTCACTGACATGTGGGTCTACGAAACAAACAACCCCACATGTCAGTCAGTGGGTCAAATCTAATCCCGTACGCACGCGCGCGAAGCACGTGGGTCCCACCTGACGTTGTTTACGTTTGAGTACGCCAGCAATTTTTTTCCCGTACGTACGCACGCGGTTTCTCGGCACTGTCACTGACGTGTGGGCCCAGTTATGGTTGACCCCATATGTCCGTGTAATATAAAATGTTTTTCCGGGTTTTAGTATAAACAAATTTTTTGGTGGGGCCCGGATGTCAGTGAAACAAATTTTTTAATAAAATTGTAATATTTTATTTGTTTGTTTTAAGAGCCTAGTAAGAGCCGAGCAAGAGTCAAGCTATTGGAGACTTGGCTCTTGTTTAGCTCTCTGAGATAGTTTTCGCACATGTGGCAGAGAATATGTTGTTTAAGAGCTAAGATAAAGTTGAGAGGGTTGGAGATAGTCTTGTATATATTATCACTCAATTACTATTTTCACTCAAAGTCAAAACTTTTTAAATTATTATCACTAATATATAAAAAATCAAGATTCTCTTTGTGAAAATACTATTAGCAGATTTGTTATTAAAATTATTTTCATATGGTTGTTTTATAATTTTTACTAATATATAATTATAGAAGTTAATAATGAAGATTATATTTTATAGACCATGAAAAAAATAAAACAACGAATAACAAAAAGATAAAGTACTATATAATAATTCTACTCCTGTCGAACGTCGCCACGTCAACGTCCGATCTCAAAATTGACTTCGCCTTAACCTCCCAATTGTCCAACCAAAATCCTAACAATATTTTGATTGCTTGTCGACTCAAGACTTGAAGAAAACCCTAGGAGGCCAACTAAGTCTTGTCAGTCTTCGTCTAATGTCATTCTCATCAACATACCTATGTCGTTCGTGGTCTTAGGAACCTCAGATCGAAAATCCATCCACGTCACTGCGTCCGTCTTGCTGTTAACCTTCTAGATATGTAATTTGGTTATGCATCCAAACCCTGGATTAGAATTTTTTTCTATCAAAATTTAGTTTTAAGTCGATTGTCTTGATGCTTGGCCTAACCATAATTAAATTAATTTTCAGTTTATCTTAATCAATTAACAGAGCATCATAATTAAGTCTTAGATCAAGAATATGTCAAAAATTACTTTTAAAACATAAGAACCAAAATATGAGATTTCATACTTAAAATCATTTATAAAATATATAATAATAAATTGATATATTCTTCCAGAATAATAATAATAGTTTAATCTTGACATAAATTAATTATATTTTGGACAATAGTTTGATTGAAAATTTAAAATTCAATTCACATACAAGTAGATCTCCTCAATTTCAACTTATCCTATATAAATGTCATAGAACTTGAATCAATGAGGATCCAAATTAAAATCAAACTAAATCCAAAACTAAATTAAATTGAGTACAATCGTTAAAAAGGAAATACAGTCTATATCCAAATCAATTGAAATTTGAATTCAACTTTGGATTAGAATTTTGAAACCTAAATCACATTATTTTCAACTTGCATTTCCACACAACTAATCTTCTCATAAATTCAAACTCCAATCTATATTTTCTATTTTTTTAAATTCTATTTCCAATATTAGATCGATCTTGTCCATTCAATTTCATCACTACTTGCCCATCCAATCCCATCGATCAACCAAATTAAATTGTCTCATCCAATCAGTCTCATATCTTGAACTCATCTTGTCTATTCGATCTCAGCCCTCGATCACCTTTCACGCATACATATATAACTATGTATAACTATTTTCTTAATTGGTAACCATGTATGTGATTGTGTTGGATATGACCCTAGATTTCGAAGGAAAATCATCAATAAGTGAGGAAACAATAAGGACTGACGGCACTACAGCCAAGTGGGGCAAGTCATTACTTCTTGACTATATTGAACCCATATATTACAAAAACTTACATATGTTGTTTTTGATAAAGCATAAGTATATCATATGAGTGAACAATCACAAGTAGCTGATAATAGGATGTTACCAAGTGAACCAATTTGGTTGAAACAGTAAGGATCTAAACCACCTTGAGTGGAAATCCTTACTAAGCAAACTAAGCTTGCTACAACGGTAAGTATTTAAGCCACCTCGAGTGGAAATCCTTGCCAAGCAAGCTAAACTCACCGTAACGGTATGGATCTAAGCCACCTAGAGTGGAAGTCCATACTAGGCAAGCAAAACCCTAAAATATTTCAACAAGAATGTCATTTCAACTATAGATGTTTATTTGAAAAACTAATAAATGTTAGTGGTGTGGATGGTAAGATTGGTGGGCGAAGGCTGCATAAGTATTATTGTAGTTGAATACTTCACCCTAATAAATAAGGACTAAACAGTTGTGCTATACATCTAATCACATGAAAATGTACCACCACAAGCCTAGTATAGGATAGGCATGACCTAGTAGCCTTGCTAAATAATTAACCCGGCTCTACATGGAGGAGTGAGACATATTTATGAGTAATTGTTCATTGTGTGATTGCCGGTTAGGGAAGATCTTTTCCGTGTGTTGACCCTTCCAATGACCCACTACTGGACAAAGGAGAGAACCCATACTATGGACCAGTATTGGGAAGGGGTCGAGGTGGGGTTAGAGCCCGCTACAACGGTATTAAGGTTATCAATCCGGTGGTAAATCTTATACTAGGTAGAGCCAAGATTATTACAAGGCAGAGTGAACAACGTGTTATCCTCAACTCAATCGCATGTAGAATTGTGGCATGTAAATGATTTAACAGTAATAAGTTGAGAAATCTTGTGTGTAAAGCGGTACACCTCTGCAGAGTTACAAAGAAATATTCGAGTACTCCGTGCCCTCGGGTTCTTGGGGTATGCCGCGGTCAATGAGTTCAAATAATGTTTGTGGCATAAGTAGTTATGAAATTTTGAATGATAATGAGGCGTCAGATTATTATTCAACTACTTGGAATTTAAACAACTCTTCTCATAAAAGTATTCACTCAGAGATTTATTGTGATGCCTTCAAATATTAGGAAAGAACAAATTTAGAATGCGATCTAAATTTGGAAGAAATAAAGGGATTATGGAAGAAAGGAAAGTAATCATGTTTATATGGAAACTAATAGTTGGAATGTAATTCAAAAAAGTTGATCCCACGAGGCTATAAATAAGAGGGATTTCAACCATTGAGAACACAAAAATTCAGGACGAACCTGGTGAGAGGAAGAGAAGTCATCATCTGCCATCTCTTCTTCTTCCTGAAGGTGTGTGTATTGTTTTTTGCTCTCTTGAGGAAAATGAGGGTTAGATTAGTTTTAAGGACCAGAAATCTGTTGTAATTATTTTATTTGCAATTTAGTCTCTGAAATGGTTTCTTATTAGTTTCTAGACTTTAGATCTGTAGATTGAGACATAGATCTGAACCATAGATTCCTAGTAAGCCCTGAACTTTAGATTGAAGTCTTGTGTAATTATTTTTATTTTTATTATTTAGTAGTTATTTATTTGTTTTTGTTTGGAATCATCAGATTCGTGGCCGGATGCCTGAGCACCTTTTAAGGAACAATTTCTGGATTCAATAACCAATCAAGGCAAGCTGTGTACACCACTCTTGATGGATGTTTTACTTATTATGCATTATTTATTTTGATTATAATCTATTATTATTTTATACATTGAAATTGCATATTTTTGATGAAAAATAATTGAAAGCATGTATAGGTTGATTTAATGGCATTTACAAGAGTAGTAGTTTGGATTTGTGATTAACATTTGTTGTTGGGATCTGTGGTTGAGATCTGTTATTACAAGTTGATTTATAGTCGTTGTTGTTGTAGATGGTTATAAAACTGTTTAAGTTAATAACAATTTGGTGAGTGTCCAATGCTTGTTCCGTAACCGCCATAGTTCTGGGATGGTGCGGACTGAGTTCAGTAACTCTATAGGAAATATAACCCGCATGGTTCTCTGGTAGTGGTGGTGGAAGTTGAAGTAGCGGGGCTGCGGCTCACTACAACGGCTTGTGCGTAGTTAGTGTGTGCACACATGTCTGGGCGGACTCTATATTCCCCTATATGGCTAAAGACTTTGTTTCCTTAGTTCCAGTCATGCGTTAAAAGAAACATAGAAGGACGCGTATGGTGTCGACTGTTGTGCTTAAGGTGCTGTGGTATGGAACACCTCTGCAGAGTAAACTAAGTGTGAATATTCGCCAACAAGTATGATAGTCTCAGCAATAGAATTCAAATGGTAAAAGTTGGTTTTTATATTACTTTACTGTTTTACAAAATTCATGTGCATCTAATTCAGTAATAGAAACCTGATCCTTTGTTGCATTGATTGTTCATAAGTTGTTCTATATGCATAATTATAAGTAAGTGAATATATCTTGTCTTGTTGAGTCTCAAAGACTCACAGCTATAGTTGCATGGTGGTGTATGCAGACGCTTCAGAACCATACCAAGTGGTGGGACCTGTTGGATCAGGATGTCGACTAGAGGGGGAGGGGGTGAATAGGAGACTTTTAAAATTTGTTTTTGCAAATGAAAATTCAAATTAAGGTAAAGCAAGTAATAGTAAAAGATAAGAGATTGAAACCGATATATCCCGAGGTATCGGAGACACGCCCAGTCTCCACTAGTCCTCGTTGAAGCACTCAGTCCTTGAGTATAGCTTCAGTATCCACACAGGACACTATCTACTAAGGTTGCTCCTTGTCCCCTCCGGAAAGGCGAGCACCAAGCCTTTTACAAGTTATCGCGTCTCTCCGACAATCTCCGATTTGGAGAGATCAGCGATTTCCGCCTCCGAACCGTCTAGGTGAGGGCGCTCACCAAGAGTAATAAGAAGCAAGGTCTACTCTAGGCCTCCAATGCACACCGAGAAAAATATCTAGAAATTGGAATGCAAGAACAATATGCTCGATGTGGCTAATACTCTCACGACTCGATCAAAAGATCAAGTTTTAAGTAAAACGAAGAGGCACTAGTGAGAAAGTATGAAAGGCTATGTTGCTGTGTTTGCTTGTATTAAAACAGCAGCTCAACACCTCTATTTATAGCCTTCGTGGTCAAAATAGCCGTTTGTGCTCGAGCTGAAAATTAGTAACCAAGACTGACAGTCAGTTTCACAAACTGACAGTCAGTCTAGTGTAACACCAGAAAGAGTAAAAACAGGATCACAACAGCTCGAACGTTGTGGACTAAAACGGTAAAAAGAAACAGTCCATACTGACAGTCAGTTACAAAGACTGACAGTCAGTGTCCACAAAATCAACAGTGAAAAGCAACGGCTAAAAACTTTATAACCGTTGAAGCAGATAACAGCAAAAAAAAAAAAAATTACTGACCAAACTGACAGTCAGTGTGTCAAACTGACAGTCAGTCTCAGTTTCAGTAACACAGAGAAAAACAGAATAAAAAAAAACAACTCAAAAACTCTCTGTGGTCGAAACCCACACTGACAGTCAGTATACTCATACTGACAGTCAGTTTAGTACAAAAAATCTGAGACAGAAAAACATGCTCTCTGGAGATTTGTCAGTTTGCACTAACTGACATTCATACTGACAGTCAGTTACCAACACTGACAGTCAGTCTAGTAAAGAAAAATTCAGCTCAACAAAAACATACTCTCTGGAGATTAGTCAGTTTATCAAACTGACATTCATACTGACAGTCAGTTATCAACACTGACAGTCAGTCTGGATAAAAACAGAGAAAGCTCAAAATCCAGAGATCTGATTCAAATGATTTCAGTTTTGTTTTGAAGATATTTTCGAGAAGAACATTTTTGACAACAGCAACAAAAATTAGATCTTTTCAGATCTTTCTCAAGAAGTAAAAACCTCAACTGTTGACAAAATTCAATATATCAAAACAAATTGTCGAAAAACCACAGATAATGATATGCGTGCATTGACCTAGATTTTTCTCGGTATAATTGGAGATGTAGAGAAAACTTGCGTCCCCTCTTTATAGTACGGTTTAAACTAAGAATAAAATCCTTAAACCGATCGATCTTCATGCACCCTGAGATCGGTAAACCTAGAAGTACAACATACCTCAATGCATCAGTTTAGTCCAGCAAAAACAATTTCTTTTTGCGTCTTCTTATGCTTTTGAATGACTTAAATTGAACTTCAACATTTTGATCACCAGCCCTCGCTTTTTGTGCGGTTGTCTGAAATCTGTAATACTAAATCAAACACATAGTTAGTCCAAAAATACTTATTATCATCAACCATCAAAACACATCAGGGTTAGGCATGAAAGGCCTAGATGCAACAGGACCAAGTAATGACAATTTTGAAGACCACGAAGGAGGAGATCTATTCTCGGAGTATGTTTAGTTTGAAAAGTATCGACGTTTAGTTTGAGAATTTTATTTTTTAAAATTTTATTTCAAAAATTTTTGTAAGATGATTTTAAGTTTTGAATAAAGAGTTTCTTTATCCGCTGTGCCAATGCATCTGTATTTCCACTCTGTATCAGAATGCGTACGAGTATGACTCAAACGTGTTCAGGAGACATTAAAATCTCCCAGACCCCTAGTTCGGGGCGTTACATTTATTTTGTGAACCTTTTAAATAGTTTCTTATTAAAAGCATCCGCCACCGCCTCGTCCCCGCCCTGTCCATCCCTGCCGCCGTGTCCATGCCGCGTCCCCACGCCGTCGCCTCCCCGAATTTTGGTTTGTGAACTGTTGACTTGATCTCGAAATGGTGGGCCCCACAAAACGCGTACGCCATCCCCGCCGCGTGCCTTCAGCCACCTCCAACGCGGATGCTTTGACCGCTGCATGCTTGGTGGGGCCCGCCATTTTGAGCGCATACATCGACCGCGTGGTTGAGCGGCTCACCCCGCGTTCGAGCGCCGCTTGCGCCTGCATGCCCGTGGCTTCGACCGCCGCGTGCCTGGTCAAAGTCCCGCGTTGGAGATAGCCTTACGCGTGCTACTCAATCTATGAGAAATAAGTTTTCTAATAGTGCACAAGGATCAATAAACGGATGTATTTTTGTCCTCCAGTATGTTTTATGTGGTAAATTGCAGAACTAATCACTTTCCATTTATTTATTTTTCAATACACAAAACCTGTTTTTGAATTATTTCAATGCTTTTAATTTTTCCCTATGCAGATTTTATACCTGGATAATCTAGATTTTGTGATTGATAATTTGCAACATGATAAGTTTCCTCGCATCGCTGCATATAATGATCAAATATTAGCAAACCGAATTCAGAGAGATATTGTTAACAATGGAAGAGTGCCCTTTCCAATTTATGGGAAGCATATGGTATGATCAATAAATTATGTTTTGAATAATTTTTTTCCCTTTAATCAACTATTATTTACAATTTTAATTGTAGTTGAGAGATGCTTCAACGGTGTGTTACTCTCGATCAAGCACTGGTATTTGTACAAATGTTTGTAAAACTCTTGAGCGACATCATCGTGGTTGCCCTGTATTGAGTGGATTTGATGCATCTACGAGCAAATAGATATCTAATGACACAAAAAAAAACCTTACATATCTAATTGGTGTGGAGGTATGTAATCTAATTAGCAAATACTTTCAATTAATTATGAGTATATCAGCTTTGCATCTTATGTTTTTTTTTCTCCTTTTTGGAATGTTACATACAAACTTTCAAGGTATATTATTTTTGCAGGCTTGTGATGAAACTAAAGATTATGTTTCATGTCTTCAATGAATGTGACAATGTTTCGGATGATACTTTTAACTCCTTATGTGGTAATGCAAAGCCATCTCCAGTAGAGACTTCAGAGAAAATCCAAAAGATCGTAACAAACATAAGTAGAATCGTTCTCAAGTTGGCAGTGAGGGCAGTCCTTAAAAATCAATGTCAAAACAATGCGCATGATTATTCTCAAAAAAAAAAAACAATGAGCAAGATACCCTTTTTTAAGAAACTAGAAGTAGCAATGTTCAATATGCAACTGAAAAAAATTATACTTATCCTATCAGCTGCAATGAGCTTACCAACCATCTAATTGTTAGACATCATATCGAACCTGTTGCTACAGTTGATCACAACAAAACATATCAGAGCAAAGAGCATGATTTCACGAATACCAATCAAGGTAATTCTCAATTTTCCACTTTTAATTAGCAATTGTTGTAATACTAAAAATTTACTTCTCTTCACTATTTTTTTGGATAATAAATTAAGAAAAAATAACAATATAGATGATAAAAGGACATGTGATGTTCACTCCAATTGCTCCAAGTAACTGTATTAGTAGATGTACCAAGGAGTTTGATCCTCCTAATTTGAGTCTTTCTTTAACTCAAGAGTTCAATAGCTCAGCATGTTACAATTTGCTTGATAGTATGACTGATCAAAAAATCAAGTCTTCCTACCCACTCATCAATGGTGGATCACTATTCACCTATTAATATAATTAAGGAAGCCCATCTCTCAGGTATAACACACATTTATACTTCTTATGAATTCTAGTTGTGTTGTTACATCCTATTAGTTGGCATATAACAATAATTGTATTTTCATCTTCTATAATTTTAACTTCATTCATCTTGGCTATATTTCACTTTGGAATTTTATTTACATTTTTTTATTCTTACATGTTCTTCAGTCTTGGACATCACTAAAACATCCCCAGCATCACGCACACAACTAGTAAATCAACGCCATATTTTGTTCAATGACTACACTACAAATGATGAAAACCTGAATGAATATAAGCAATAGAGGCATCTAGGACATCTAATAAAAACCCTGCCCATAAATTTGCTATTGAGAGAGTGCAAAAGAACCATAAGGCCTAGAAAGAAAATTTTATCTCCTTTCGTAACAAAACATTTCACATTTGATCAACATGACTCCAAGCTACATGACATTTTGTACAATCACAATATGCAAATAACAGATGAAGAGTCTTTGAGGGAAGTATCATGACATATTTTTGAATTTATTTAACTACTTTATTTTTCACTAACTCTTGCTTGTTATACAGCCAAAGATGGGTGTGTAGTACAAAACCATTCAACATTTCAATAAAGCTAAGAACAATCCAGGAAACTATTAAGATGGATGGAATGATGGACTCTGATTGTCTAAACTTTGCAATACATGAATTGTACAATTCTGAAGTGAAAAAATTTAAGAATACCAGCTATTTAGGATGGAGGCACTATATAAATCAATATTTTGGAGTAAGTCTTTTCCTACATATCAAACATAATCTTTAAAAATTGGTTAGTCTAATGCTCTATTCATTCCAGATGTATTTGACAGCTGGAGATGAGTTTTGGAACTCCGATCATCAACTGCTTCATTTCATTTGTCCAGAAATTGAATACGACGTATCAAATTTTCACTTGGTGTATGGCTCAATATTTTTTTATTATATTGTATGATGTCACCTATTAATTATGGATCCTTATTGTTCCTTTCAGATTTTTATACCGGTATATCACTGTGGGCCCCTCATTAGAGGGAACCTAATACAAATGCCCAGGTAATTTGTGCACAGGAGTTGAAACTTCAGAACATCCAACGGCATTTACATACATACATTAATCATAGCGTACGGGGTCATTCAGACCCATATTACAACAATCGACGTGTGCGAAACCACGTCAAGTAAGAGTAGAAAAATAATAAAGCAGAGGGGAAACATCTCCCTCGATCAACAAAGCGTGCAGCAGGGCGAAACCTACATCGCTCTCACTGAGGTTAGGTGACCCTTCAGGCGCTTGAATCTCCTGGAACTGTGTCGGGGTCTTCTTGTGCCGGCTCGATTCCATAGTCAATGAAATCAGTTGATTCATCCTCTGTACTTTTTGGATCAGCAAGGGTGAGCATACAAAGCTCAACAAGTTCCCGCATAAGGAAATATGGTATGCAGTTATTGACAACGACAAGCTCTATGGTTCCATACTTAATGAAATTTTATTGGAAACAGAGGTATCTTAGTATTTTGGAAAATCTCCCTGAATCTGGGGTTTTATTTCTCAAAGTAATTTGTCAAAACTGTACATGTGTATATTTTTCGCAAAGTCAGGCTAAACTCCCATGAGTTGCCACGGTTTGATCTCATTTTAAAGAATTTAGCAATACTAATCATGCTGCAACGACGCGGGTTCACCCCACGACGACCAGGCTCCAGAAAACCCGGGAGCACGGAGTATTCGAATACCTTTTTATACTCTGCAGAGGTGTACCACTGTACCCACCACGAAAACTCAACTTAAATGTCGGATCAGCTCCCTGCGACTTATACGCAGGTGACCAGGCTGAGCTTACACAACAGTTTACTGACCCATTGTTAATAATTTTCTGCCCGATACATAGACAATACCGGCCCCATTATCAAGGTAGGTACTCCCTACAACATGATACATGGCAAGCACGCGTAAGGTCCTCATTATCGTTGTGGGTCCTCCCCACTGCCTTTTCTTTTAGCCTTGGGTCCATGAAGTCCTCCTCTGGACGCATGGAATTCCACTTCCGGGTTCGGTCGCGCACGACTCGAGAGCCAGGCTAGGGCGACTTCCTTCTTACACCTTATCCTCTCTACCCCTCACACCACTCGTGGCCCTCTGTGGCCCACCAATTTCCACTCGGGAAACCGGATCGACAACCATTGCAGGAAATGATTAACTTTAGGTGAGTCATGACATTGTGCCTGTCCCATACCAGGCGGGTGGTTAGCACGTTTTCAGGTCGCTAGAAGCACAGCACGACGATCCCGTCCTTATGGACCCTTAGCGAGGCTTTCACCAACCCACCGCGCACACAGCGCCAACCATCCAAACCAACCCTCGCTAGTAGTCCTTATTTCTTTCACATAAAATGATCTTTAGAAATAATTTGCTCATGCTTCTGCCTTCCTCTTTTCTTTTACACATTTATCAGTATAGACATGTATTTCCATTCTACACTCCTACTCCTAGGGTGACAAGGTAAAGTAATTTGTTATGAACCAAGGGGGGGTCTGCAAAGTAGGACTATCTACTCACGTCATTTCTCAACATATACTTTTATCAAAACTATCTATGCATACATGTGTAGGTACCAAATTCTAAATAATTAATTGCATATAAAATAATAGGCGCAATATGTTCAAAGGAGGGAAACTTGCCTTGCCAAGCAGTAGTGTCGTAGTCTGCGGGTTCTTCTGTTTCCTCTTCCACGTAGTCGAAGTCTTGATCTTCAAATACAGGCATACACGCAAGGTATTACAATCAACTTACAAAATACGACAACTTATGCTCACATAAAATAATAAGGCGCTATACTGGAACGGCTTCTGATTTCTGAACTGAACTAGGGTTTGGGCTTTGGATTTCCAAGGGTTGAATTGTGCTAGTTTAGAATGGACAAGAAGAGTAGTAAATAAGACTCTTAGGGTCGACGGACATTGGTCGCCAAAAAGGGCGACGTTCGGGTCACGTCCGAACTTAACCTAAAAGCCGAAAAGTGGGTTAAAGGGTCTAGGTAGCTCTGAATGAGATGAAAATTGGACAGTGGGTGCATTAGACTAAGGCGAAGCTATTTGACAAAGTGGGACAAGCAGAAAAGGTTTAGGTTTTCCAGAATTTACAAAAAGGTCCAAGACACAGTAATTTCTATGCCATTGTACTGCTGGAATTAGGGTTTATGTGTCCTGAGCAATTGGCTCATGCATTTGAAGGCAAACTATGTCAAACATGTAGGCTTAAGTGTTAGGAGGTGTCTGGCCGGAGGGTTTGGCCGGGGATGGCCGGAATTTGAATGCCAAGGTGGCTGTTTTGAACAGAAACTAGGGCAGAGCAATTGGAGCAGTTAGGGTTGATCAATTTGGAAATTGATCACATATTCTTGCTCCTGGAAGTGTGGAGGTCACTGCTGATGCATTGGTTTGTCCAGTTGTTGCGTTTGGAGGCTCGCCGGAGTAGATGGCCGTGGCTCACGGCTGGGGATTTGGGGGTTTTTGTTTTGCTGCATGAAAACCGAAACTAGCTAGCTGGGGTGATCAAGCACACTCTAAGGAATAATTCTTCTCACTAGCACGGCTTCTAAATCGATTTGGTTTGGGCTGAATTTGCAGAACAGAGGAAAATAGAAAACCGGTGATAGCCGGAGTTAGGGAAGGAATGAGCTCAATTCCGAGCTCATGAACCATCTAGGGGTTAAGTGGAGTGTGTTGGTGGCTTTAGTTTGGGAAGAAGCTCACCGGAGAGTGCTGTCACCGTGGAGGCCGCAGGTGGAGCTCGGGGAAGATGATGAACAGTGGGTTTGATTGCGTTTGCTGTGTGTGTGTGATGAAGAGGGAGTGGGTTCTGGCTTTTATAGCCCCTGGAAGCTTTGGGGGAGGTAATGGCCGAGGGAGGGCGCTTCTGGGCGTGGCTGCGACGATAGCCGGTGGCGAGGACGGTGGCGATGGGACGGTGAACCGGCGTGGGGATCAAGGGGTATGGCTACAGCTCGGGCAAAGGACAGCGGTGGCAAGTGCTTCCAATGCCGGTGCTGGACGTGGCTAAAACGCACAGGAACGGCGACTTTTGCGCGCGGCCAGGTGGAGTGGCGTTCGGTGGCGGATGCGACGGGACGATCACGGCGATCTGGGGGTTCCCGAGGCGCTGCCGTGGCTTCGACAGGTGGCTCAGCTCACGGGGCACGCGAGGCGCACATGGGGCGGTGCCGGCGGCGAAGAAACGCGGTGGCGCGGCACGGTGGCGCACGGGCGGCACGCAGAGCGCGTGCACGGCGCGGCAACGGCAACGGCACAGTACAGTGCCGTGCACTGTACACAGTGCTTTGATCAGGGGCATTTTGGGTATTTTTAGGATTTAGGGACCCAAATGCAAATCCGACTTTTCTGAGGGCTAGATAAAATTATTACATACTCGTTCCAATTGAGTACGCGCGAAAACGAGAAGATTTGGCAGGGTTTCGGATAAAACGAAAACGGGGCTGAGTAAAACTGGTACTTTCGTTTTCGGATTTTTCTAACTGCTGAAACTCTAATTTTCGTCGCGAATTGGGAAACGTTTCTAAAGGACGATACGTATTAAATAGCGATATGAACGCGTAGGAGAAGACGGATCTCGATTCGGACTTCAAACGGAGATTTTAGACTTTTTGGGCCTCCTAGAAGCGGTCGTTTTCGATTTTGAGATAGAATCGGCCGACTTGAGATATTTCGATACGAGAGAATCTTAGAGCGCATCGCGCTTATATTGGTTTTGGTTTGGGTTCTTTCGGAGTCAGGTGATGCAAGGTGCGTGTGATAAGGCGATGCTCAGAGAATGAAAATAGGGCAAAATTAGGGATGTTACAATCACTGTAGGGGTGGTCCCGCCTGACGAGACAAACCCCCTCCCGCGACAACCCAGGATGCAGCTGCGGGTACAAGAAATGCATATCACAATCAACTCACATACATACATAATAAAGTTAGGAGGTTTAACAAAAGCATAGCAAGTAATGACCTTATGACTCTACATATCATATATGGGTCGACATGCCAACTTACAGATTTTATAAGCTTTTAGCAAACAACGAGAAGCGATTAAGAGCCTTCCACAGTTGACTGGACGCTACTCGCAACCCTTAGAACTTAGAATCAACACCTGAATTCAACCTGAAGTCATGGTCGAAACCAATCAAGTCGGGGTCTTCTTCTTCTTCATTTTCTACTAAAGCAGTTTACAGTAAGGGTGAGTATGAAGTACTCAGCAAGTCATGTTTATTCAAATGCACATACATAACAATGACGGGTATTGCAAGAATCTGGCTTGTGGATTACTCTAATAATTTGGAATAAAACTTAACTTATATATATATATATATATATATATATATATATATATATATGTAGTAAAACACCACACCTGAATTCCTCAACTTATTATTGTCAGGTAATATGCACACAGTAGTTCTACATACAATTAAGTTGAGGATAACACACTCTTTGTCCTGCTTTGCACAAATTCTAGCTTTGCCCGATAATGAACTACCAACCAGTCCAATACCCTCACTCTCAAGCATCTTCCCATCCATAGGTTAGCTTTGAGTGGTCATCCTCAAACATCTTCCCACTCAGGGGTATGTTCTGGATGCAATCAACAAACTCAAACAAATACAGGATTTGTAATAGGCAATATTATTGGGTCATGTCCGTCCCATACTGGGCTTGTGTTACACGCAAATTTATACTACTAGATGAATGACACAACTATTTAGTTATGATGAATCTGAGTGAGGGGCTAATTTCTTATCATCTTATTTCCCAAACTACACAATAACACACGAGATAGTGTAACATACCTTCAACACACAATATTATAAACACGACACAACACCACCTCCATCCTCCCCTCACCATCAGTCCTTAACCAAGTTCAGCAATTCATCTAATTCAACATTTACCAAAAGGATATTGTCTGGAACACAGTCATGATTTCTAATGTATGGAAATGATCATACTTAGCTTAATTATGCTCAACCCATCCTAGGGTGACAAGGTAATAAGTTGTCAATCAAAGATGGCTCACACGTATAGAAATTTTAACTACATCAATTTAGTTTTAAATATAACCATTACTAAAATAAGCATGCATAGTAGTTTGAAATCACAACATAATAGATTCAAAATACCGAGTTCAATATGAACACGGAAGTGTGACTTGCCTGCTGCTTCGACTAGAAACTCCTTGCAGCTAGGATCAGCTCTTGTTTATTCTAAATTTGACGGATCAACACCTAACACGCAATTAAATATACACAATCAATCAAACAACCAGAAAATAATCTTATATTGCTGTATTTAATCATGCATGCAAGGATTTGGTACGATAGGGCAGAGGTTGGGCTGAAATCTGATCATCCGGCTAGGGGAACTGTGTTGAAAAGAGAAATTTTGAGATCTAGGGGCTGAACATGAAAACAAACCATATATCTGGGTTTACAGGGCAAGGTGAACAAGGCGGCGCGAATGGATTTTCAATTAGAGGTCTCTAAGACACAGAATGACATAGCCATATCGGTTGAATAATACTTCCCCGTACAGAGCAAGGAAATCCACAGCTCAGATGAAAGATCAGATCATATAAACTTGAAGGAAGTGACGAGAGGAAAAAAATGGCTTGGTCGGATTTTTTATCAGAGATTTTTGATTAGAGGCTCATAAGACATAGATTGACATATGCATGTGAGTTGGACAAACATTTAGACATGATTTTAATATTGTAGCAATGCCAATTTTGGACCTCGGTGTTTTGGTGTGCACCTGGTACAGGAAAACAGCATGGTGAAGATGATGACGGGAAGGAGAAAAAAATAGAATGACACCGGAACACGTGTTGGTCGCGTGGCCGCCGCCGGGAAGAACGACAACAAGCTCGGATCCGGCGATCCAATGATCAAATATTAAGAAAATTGATGCATGATTGCATTTTACAACATAGTATATAATACCTGTGAGTATAGCAGAGGACTCCCTACCATGCATGGCAATCTTGAACGTCTCAAACAACCATCTAAAAGATTCTACTGTTTCTTCCCGAAGTAGTGCGCATCTAAATAGTATAGTCTTAAAATGATTGTTGACTCCAACAAATATGCAAATGGCATGTCATACATATTAGTTCTATAAGTTGTGTCAAATGTCACAACATGACAAAAAAACTCATAATTCAGTCGTGAAACTACACACGTCAAAAAAATATTCTGAACGCGATAAACTCCATCCAATTGAATACTATAGAAAAAAACTTCTACTCTCACCCCACATCTCATTGAAAAAACCAAGTGTTTTTTTGAACATCGTCACTACATTCTTCTCTTTGTTGCGTATGCAAATCTATCCATTGCTTTTCGAGTAAATGGCGTCAGGGATGGACCACCGTGCATTGTTAGTTGACCCCAATGCCAGTGTCCACTATATCTCTAATTATACTTTTGGTTCCATCATAATATGATTATGTGATCGGTATTACTTTTTTACACCGCTATAAGTCTTCAATTGATGATTATGTTCATCTACAAATGCTGTCACACTCCATTCTTCTCGATCTTTTGCTCTACTTATTCTCATCATAGCCTTGCATCCTACACGGACGGATTGTCTTTTACATTTTGGATTGTACCCCTGAATAAAACACAAAAAAAAGGTATAACTATCACAACACATGTTGATTTTAGGGATAACAGTTACTTTATAACATCTCATACTGTTCAAACTTACTTGATGTGAACAACAGAACTCTCTCATTGGTTTTCCATTTTTATAATATCTAGGCTTTAAATATCGTTTTCCAAAACCCATCTTCATGGCATATAAATTATAAAAATTATATCCATCTATTTCCTACTGAAAATTTGACCTTGTCTGGGTGACTGGGTTCATATACTCCTGTTGAGAATCAGTCACCTGTTCAATATGTTCATCTAAGTTTCTGAACAAAAAAATTTACATCATATAAAATAAAAAAAATGTCCTTGAATATATGGAATTAAATTGACATTTCATGTAAAGGTTGGTAGTTACTACTCTGTCCAAAATCTTGACGAGGAGGAGTACCATGCCCAGTTGTCACACTTCAATACAAAAACAAAACAATATGGGGTATAAATTAATTGCACTTAGTGCCATATACAATTTAATTAATTGTCAAACCTTTGCATGCCAGGCTTGATGTCACAGGTGATCGGAATTAGTGCCCCACTTTCTTGGTCTATCTGTCCATTAGACGATTTGCCACCAAAGAAGAATTTAATTACCCTATTAAGTATGCACTCAGGCTACAGCAATGTTAATTCCATTTAACATTTCTGTTTTACGCTCCACTAAACCATAATATATCAATCATTACACTAATACTTTAGCAGAGTATATAATTTAGTATAGATAAATATTTACTGCTTACAAAACAGAAGAGTATCCATTTCATACCATCATTTGGTAATCCTGTACTCCCCACCTCGAATCATATTGTAAATCATCATTAAAAATACAAACAGTAATTGTCAATATAGAAACAAAATATTCTATCGTCTCATAAAATTTTAAATCAAAATTCAATAATCACAAAGAATAAGAAAAAATTCAATGAATACTGGATAATGTTTCGAGATGGGGGAGTATGAGGTTACTAAATGAGTGGTATACAGTTCATATAAAAATATGTAATCTTTAAGATAATTATGAAATACAAAACTCCATTAAAAAAATTTTGGATTACAGAATACCTCTCCATTGAATTGAAACCTTCTCCATAATTTTTCCGCTGGATACTTCTTGAACCATCTTTCGACATTGTTTAGATGGCCAATCTTTTAAATGGTATTGAGATCGGTATTGTGCAAGTTGTCATACAGCACAAAATATACTTCACGGGTGGTATATACAAAACAAATAAACTCGATTTTAAAAAATAATACCAGATAATAACAAATTCCTTAAATATAGATGGGTTTAGAGATTTTGTTAATAAGTATCTTTCCTAATGGGCATCCAATACTTCTTCTTTCCACCCACTAAGACAATCAAAATAACTGACGGTGGCGGTCATAGGAATATACACTAATGGGAGTATAAAAAATGCTTCCTATATATATAGAATGAGCATGTGCATGGATTATTCAACATGAGTTTCTCCTTGCTTTTTTATATTGTGCCTTGCAAACAATCAAAATCACATTATGGTGTGAGGGAACCGGTAACAAACAGGGCCAAAGAATTCTGGATATATGATAATAAGGACTTTTAGTACATTTACAGTAGGTGCAAGGCCGGATCAAAATAGAGGTCACTGTGTGCAAAATAGGCTCAAGTTCAGATGGAAGGTTTGGAAGCTCATTGATTGGGAGCAATCTAAGAAAGAAAAAACAGATAGAAGGTGGAGAGGAGAAGATGGGGTAATGGCTCACGAAGATGAAGGTGGAGTAGATGAGAATTCTACTTCTTCCATTCTTTGATGGTTCTTTGCCTCTAATAGGTAGGGCATTGGACTGGTGTCTGACAAGTTAAGACTATCATATCAGATACTCCCTCACTTTTATTGTGTAATGCCTCTCGTTTTTTTTCATAATATTCGAAATTTTTTTTTGACTATTAATATATATCATAATATATTAGTTATAACTATAAAAATATGATATTACAAATTATTTTCACAAATGAATCTATATTTTGAATGAATTACTGGTCAAAATTTTAAAAATTTGACTGAGAAATTCAATGGGAGCCTTATAGGGTGATTTCACAGTGATATCTTTGATGGTCCGTTGCGCATGTTGGAGGCCCATGGACAGAGGCTCTATGTGGAGGCCCACTTGTGTGCAGGCCCCGGGAGCCCTTCAATAGGAACTTCCCTACTATTTTCTATTAAAAAAATAAAAGTGACTTTGGTTCTCGTAATACTCATCAGTGTTCTAAAGTCAGTTTTCAAGACCAATTAGTTATCCAATTAGTTATTGGTGGTAGGTATGTACGATATATTCAGAGGTATTTAGTGAATTTAACCATTAGTCAATCACATCATCCGATTAATCGTCCACTTTTCAATTAATCGGCCGATTAATCTGTTTAATCATAAAAATTCAATTTTCATATTTTTAATTGCTGCTTGTTAGTTAATTATCTTAGTTTCATGTAATATAATCTATGAATTGTGTTGACATAAAATTGTGATATGAAAATTGAATTGTGGCACGATGTCACAGTGATATCTTCGATCGTGGCAAACGAGCTGGGCTAGTGGTGTATTAGGCCGTGCCACGTCTTCAGTCACTAATCCAATTAGTGACTGAAGATCAGTCGTGCAGCCCACCTCGCAACTGAAGGTTAGTTTTGAAATATAATCTATGAATTGTGGTACGATTTCACAGTGATGATATCTTCGATCGTGTGCTATCGTCAACCACCGCCTTGCGCATCACAGATCTAAGCCGGTGGCCGCAGATTTGAGCCGGTGGCGCCGCCGTTCGCTGTTCACCGCCCTCTCATGTTCGCTGACCTCGCATGCCGTAGATTTGAGTCGGTGGAAGAGGTTGGAAGGGGAAAAGATAGGAACGAAAAATAATAAAGCTGCGGACTGTGTCGAGTGTTTTAGCAGAACACTGGTACAGTCCACAACTTGTTACTTTTTGGATATTATTGTCGAGTGAATGTCAAGTAATACTTGGTAAAATTATGTTTTTCGAGTGTTTTTTTTGTAACACTCGGCAAACGTTCAGAGTGTGACCTAAAACACTAGTCACAGATAAAACACTTGGCAACAATCGAGATTCTGGTAGTGCGCAGTAAGGCTCATCTCATGATTTATTAAATGAGTGGTTAATATGTATTGATGATTTTCTTTGCATGGATTTAAGTAGATTAAAAATTATTAAAGTAGAACAAGAGCTATTAAAGTGGGACAAAACATATTACTAGCTTTACTAGTATTTTTTTTTTACTTCATATATTTTATGCTTGTATCATCCGTATAACTAGTTAAGCAATATCTCATCTTAATCTATATTATTTCATGTAGCCAATCAAACACCATCTTATTTCATCTTCACATTCTGTTCCACTCAATTTTTCTTGCTCATACAAGTCATGCTCAAAGCCAGGTGGCGCAATTAAACACACTCTTGGTATCTCTAACAACAAGCTTACCGTTGCCTAATAAATTGTAAAATGTCACCCTTTGTCAAACAAAAAAAATTGTTCTTAAGTGACACTCGTGCCAAACAGTCCTCATGAACCTACAACTACTGTGTTTAGGTCCAATATCTCATAGCACGCAACGCGTGCAATGTATTAGGCCGTGTTGGCTCAATTTATTTAAGTTTTATTTTTTTAGAGAGTGGAACTAGAAATTTATCATGAGAGAGTCAACTAGTAAATAATGAATAGTTGGAGAGTCAGGTGAAAATTTTATGTATTTTATATGATAAAAATCTATATAAATTAAGGATGTGCATCTAATATGAGAGGGTAGGCCCTCGCTTGCCCCCTTCTCTCCTGGATAAGTCTAAGTGGAGCCGAATTGAAGATTTATTCCATAATTAGAAACCATTCTTGAACTAAAAACCATAAATAAATTTGAACCGGTGAAAGATGGTCCATTGAGCTTACCAGTATATTTAGTGAAGCTAAATCAGTCCAAACGTGTCATTAGTTAAGTTAAACAGTCATCTCAATATCCGTACTGTGCTACCGAAGCTAGCTGGCCTATATAAATGCACCTTGCAAGTAGGTTATATATTGTCTCTGCGCCTCTGATTCCTTTAATATTAATTATAACGTGCTTAGTACATTGAGATCTGCGCATCATTAGGTAAAAGCATGAGATAGAAATGCTGGGGAAATAAACTAGTATCTAGTTATAGCATAAGTGCAGTTCTCAAGGTTGTAAAAACAAACAACATGCATGATGTAATACCAGATGGGTGTTCAGTAATCAGTATGATAGGTACCTTCATTCTCCTTGAGAGAGGATCATGTGAGTTTGACTGTGATCTTGATTTCTTTTATGCAGTAATATAATCCGTGCAAGATATTGCCCGAAAATTTTCTATTATCATCTATTATACAGTAGCCTTTCATTTGAAATTAAAACAAATAAATCCTTCTATTTTATACTAATACAATCGATACCTCTATTTCAAAATAGAGTGAGACTAGTCACTTTATTTTTGAACCATGTTTATTTTGTTTCATACATTAGGACATTAATTAGTCATAAAACAACATGAATTGATAATAGAGTATGTTGTGAGATGAATTTATTAGCACTACTTGGCTAACCTCTCTCTCGGCTCACTCCCTCAAATGTTTCTCTCCCTCTCCCTCTTTCTCTATCTTCTAAATCAATCTTATTTAGTACTAACTTAACTATGTTGCACAAGTTTATGGTATCATTACCAAATGTCTTTTTTTTTTTCCAAAACACAATGAAGACATCAAATTGACTCGATCTTAAAAATAGATAGCCCAAACTACATTTATTGCTAAATCGTATAAACTTAAATTAATGTTAGACAAAGTAGATCTTCCAACTTTTTTTTACAGAAAAACAGATCTTGTAACTGTAGAAACATGCATGTGCGCAGCACAATGCAACTGTGTGCTGTAATAGTAGTAGTTTACACACACAGCCACTTAGGCAGTGGCCATAGATCACAAGGGACAAGCAAAAGGCACATTAAGAAGTATAATGGTCAAGATGTGGCATTAATCCCGAGACGCAGGTTGGTTGTTTTGTTCCTCCGGTGGAGCAGAAACTTCGGGTTCCCGACAACCATATCTCGGGCTTCTCATCACATGATGACCGTCCTAACCACTAATCTAAACATCTCTAGTTTGTTTAATTGGAGCCTAACTAATCACTGTTATTAACTCTTAATTGACCTACAAATGGTCTGGTAGGTAAAGCTTCCCAACTGGCTAGTCAAAGATGAGTCACATGATTCACTTCGGCGTTGGGAGAAAAATAAGGGATTAGTGCATTTTTGTTCGAACCTCAATTTATTTCGATTTCTTTATTTTTAAAATATTTCAAAGACTCAAAATAGTCTTTTTTTTTATTTAAGAATCTAATTCAATTTGACCCTATATTTTTTTAACATAGAACTTTTGATAATAACAAATATGACATGAAGTTGATTTAGTGCCATAGATAACATATCAGCACCAAAAGAAGATAAACTATCTTTCTGCTCCTTGCCATTGATGAATGTCTCCCTCTCGCAGTATTTTTCTATGTTCTCTCTTTCCATGGGGTCTCATAAGTAGCTCCACAATGCACTAAGCTATATATATTGTGTTTCATCTCACCTCTTGATTTTTTTTTTCTTTTGTCCAACGACGAACTGAAGGAGTTGACCTTGAAAATAGAGAGACTAACTAGATCTATTTTAAAATAAGGAACCAAAGTGAGAGAGAGAAAAATAGAGAACTAAAAATACATTTATCCCAAAATAAACAATAATAAAAAGGTGTTTGTTTCGTGAATTTTACTTTATGTTATATGTTGTTTGAATATACCACTCTGTAATCATAATACATATATTCAAAATATGTAGATCCCAATACAATCTCCAAATACATCCAATGATGTATTTTGAAAACATGTAAGTGAAGCAGGTTTATCATTCTATTTTGTATTTAAACCAAACATATTTTATAGAAAATTAACTACAAACAATGCAAAAATATGGTATTACTATAGAATTTTGATTGTGAGACTAACATATAAGTCAAAGACCTATATGTCATTAGACACCAATATCATTCAAAACTTTTCGAATTTTACATAACAAATTACCCTTATTTTGCATTCATCCACTCCACCTTACACTCCAATAAATTTTAAAGGAAAAATTTGCTTTGTAGCACTCAAAGATACTCCTTTAAATAATACTCAAACACATTGATTTAGTAAAATACAACTGAAAGATACTTTCATTGTCCATTGTATCACTTTCGTCAATTTCCATTACTATTTTTGTTTTAAAAAATTTGAAAATTCCAACTTTTCCCCTCCCCTTTTTCTTCTTCCTTCCTTAGCCGCTGCCTTTGAGATTTGCTGTTGCCACCAACCTCTAGCAAGATTTGAATCGGCCGCAAGTTCCTCCGCTGTCACAATGCCTAGTGATGCAAGATCTGCAATGGCCTCCTCCACCACCACGAGCTCTAATGCTACAAGATTTGTTGCCACTCTCGGCCTCCAGCTAGATCTGAACTAGTCACAAACTCCATTGTCGCTGTTGCCATGAGATCAACACACTACCTGCCATGGAGAAAAAAGAAAAAGGGTAAAATTGTCTAAATTAATTTTCATAACTTGAAAATGATAAAAAAATAAACGTTGCAACATTTTAGTAGTATTTTATTGACCTAAATTATTTAAATGTTATTTTATTAAAGTGATGTTGTTTGAATAATATAGAACTAATTTTTTCAATTTTAAAACTCACTATGATAATAATAATGATTCTGAACCAAACATTACATAATTTAGTTTACATTAACTAGAATTAGTTTGAATTTATACTGTATACAAGTCCCTGTTACTATATGTGGAGTATGCATTTTAAAAAGCATTAGGAATGTAATTACGAAGTACTAACTCAGTTGATTTATTCCTAGGGCAGTTGTAAGTTATTTTCTGACGGGTCAAATTTTGTCGATGCTGACGGCCGTTTAACCTTTCCGACCTGATCTCGATGCGGCCGGCGCACATGGCAAAGTGACCGGGACCGGTTACACTTACATGTGGACTTCTGTAAGACACTGAAAATAAGTTTTGCTTTAGGTCCTTGTATTTTTATGAAATGTAATTACTTCCAATCATTGAACTCATTACTTTAGAGAAACTTGATTCTATACTACTAAATTTTGATGTTTAATATAATATATCATTAATTTTTGATTCTTTCTTATATGTCATTTGATTTTATTTGTCTAATATTATATATCATTTTTTACTAGTCAATTTAAAAAATGACCAAAATACTTTTATTAGTTGAAACTTAACCATCATTTTAAATAAATAAAAAGATTGAAACACAAAATTTCAAAATTTTGAAAATTCTAACACAAAATTTCAAAATTTACAAATTTTGCACACCGGTTTTTTATTTATTTAAAATCACGATTAGATCTCAATTGATAACGTATTTTGATCTGTTTTCAAGTTAGACTGGTCAAAAAAGACATATAATATTAGGCAATAAAAATATAATAACATATACAAAAGTTCACAAATCAGTACCATGCATATTGTATAGGCACTAAAATTCAATGACATAGACAAGAAGTTGTCCTATTAAATCCAAAAGTATCACATTAGT
Organism: Pharus latifolius; assembly: GCA_019359835.1. Classification (NCBI taxonomy): domain Eukaryota; kingdom Viridiplantae; phylum Streptophyta; class Magnoliopsida; order Poales; family Poaceae; genus Pharus; species Pharus latifolius. The sequence goes on along the minus strand of CM033320.1, from coordinate 51,731,732 downwards.
CCCTGTATTCTAAAAAATAGTTTACTTTAGTCCCTTTATTTTGAGAATTTATTCAATTCTATCATTGAATTAGTTATATCTATGTCAACTCCTAATTGATTCTTCTGTGTGAAACAAGGATAAAGTCACAGTGTATCCTGCATCACAGAAACATGACGGACACTAGGACACTACAAGGGACATGCACTCTAAAATGAGAATCGGTAAAAAAAAAAAAATCTTAGCATACAAGGGCCTAAATAAATAATTTTCCAAAATACATGGCCTTCGACGGTGCTTCTTTTAGAAGTAGAGGGGCCTAAACGAAAAGTCACTCAAAGTACGTGGATATCTTATTTTGCCTATTATCCATTTGATACTACACTCAACAGTACTTCCAAATAAACTTGCAAGCATACTGCCAAATAGCAATACAGATCTCATCATTCTCCTTTCTCCCAAGAACCAACTACTGATCTTTAGCTTTGACCTTTAAGCACCGGCATTGCCTTGTAGTTAAGCTACTGCATCTTAATTAGATGGCTACACTACTACAACAGTTACTACTACTAGTCTTCCTGCTTTTTGCGAGCTCCCCTTCTCTCACTTTATGCGACAATGAGGCATCCAGAAAGCTGTTGTTAACCGCGCCTCATGTGTTGCCGACGGCAATGCCGGTGACATCGAAATCGCGGCAAGATATGGCCGTCGGCGGCGCGCATGCGGCCTTCAGGCAGGCAGGAGCCAGTCTCGGCCGTACCGTGCCGGGTTCTGGCTCAAACCCGTCTCACAACAGGCAAGTGGTTCTCACAACCAATGGAGAGATATGTTTTGCACTCTTGCACTGTACATTTCGTTAGTCTAAGTTGTTGAAAAATTATGTGTTATTGGTGGGTCGGTCTCTAGGTTATTGTCAGTAACCGGATATTCTAGGTCGGATCAAGAAAGTGAAACATTGTATGTTCCGAATTATTTTAGGCTTTTAGTACTCCCTTATATTCTTGTTGGAATTAATGTTTTAAGTGGTGCATTACATTGGAAGTTGTTGACAAACTTTTATCTTTTTTTTCTTAGAGTTTAGCTTCATGGAGTTCGGTGCGTTTAGTCTGATCTTGTTCTTCAACTTCACATAACTAATATTTTATTAAAAAATATTTGAAGTCCTCTCCAACAATATACTTGACATGGACAGTACCAATCGAAGTATCTAACTTTATCAAGTACTTCTAACTCTAGAGGGTTCCAACTTGTACGCGTGCGCGCGTACGTGATTGTGTCTTCAACTAGGTCTCAAAACTCTCAAATTGAGTGATTTATCATTCTGATTTTTGCTCAATGGCCTAATCTGCTTCCATCATGATTTCAGTGTAGGGCCACGAGAAGACGAACTGAGAGGGCGGTGAGATCGATCTGGCTAGTGCAGGAGACGGAAGACACCAGGTGTAGATGCCAAATTAAGATCTCGACTTTACTTTAGAAGTAGCTTTCAGATACCAAATAGCAGCTCACCAGTTGTACATCCGACTGTATGAATCTTTCCTAGTTTGTGCATGTATGTGGTATGTACAATTAATACAAGTATGACCCAATTTTGAGTAGCAAAATTATCAGCAAATAGCACTTGTCCAGCTTCTACATCAGCTACTTATTTTTTTCCCCCAATGGAGAGTAGCTGGTTTTTGTTGTTTTTGAGGAAGCAAATTTTATATGACTCAGTCTCACATTAAAAAAAATATAAACCTATTTTTTACATGTTAAATTGTATAAATAAGTGATTGTGATGTATTTATTATAGAAACTTATTTTCTACTACTAGTAATGTGCATTACTACTATCTCTATCATCCAAACCTTTTTCTCAAGATTTATGCAGAAAAAGACAAGAAAAAGAGAGAGGGAAGGGCACAGTCTTCAATACCTCCAAAAATCTCAAAATCTCCACCACCACTCTAAACCTAGTTTAATCCATGTCAACCACCACGGAGGCACATAAGCGACAATACTTGCATGGACAACGACAAATCCTAATGCAAGGAGACATGCAAGGAACAGTGACGTGATGACTAGAGGTAGAGCGGCTGCTTGAGGTGACACAATGACCAGAGAAACAACGAGTGTGAGCGGTGCCACAACCTCGTGAGACGATCGAAGGTGGTGGTGAGGCCTCAACGCGAGCTTGAGCAGTAGCCTAGCCTGGCAAGACAGAGGTGCTCTACGACCCAAAGCACAAGGAGACAGTGGGAGATGGTGGCAAGGCTTGCGGCGCCGTGCCATGAATGAGGGTAGGCAGTGAGGAAGCAACGAACGGCGAGGAGTGACACAACACGAAAGGGTGTGTTTTGTAATAACCGCCAATGGACGACTGATCGTTGAGCACTTAAGAATCAACTCCATAAGGAACAAGCGAAACTATCTCTTGGATTAAAATTACTAACTAAATCGTGCGAGTTGAATGCTTTTGAGAGCTAAAACTAGAACTACGGAAACTAGGACTTACAATTCAGAGAGAGAGAAACTAGGGTTTCGGGATTTTCGCCTCCATCATGCACGATTCGTGGAAAAGGTAGTAAATCAACGAGTTAATTACCAGAATACTTAACAAGACAAATTAAGTTGATGACTTGGTGTCCATTTAATAGTCACAAAAGATTGCACACGTTGCTCTAACTCAACATAGCGCAAAAGTCCTTCCAAGTCCTAAATTAGTCGTTAGGGCACAGTGGTCGTGTGTTGCCCTAACATATGAATACCGTCGCCTTGTAGAGTATGAACAAAATCGTGTGTGTGTGTGTGTGTGTATATATATATATTGTAAAATAACTATTAAAATCAATAAACAACAAAAGCAATCAAAGAAACATATCAAATTGAATTGATGAAATAAAAATGAACGTCCAAGTCAACTTATAGCTTGACACAAGTAAATGATTGAAAACTCAACTAAAACTAACCTAAAACTAGAGGAGGGAGGCTAAAACTAATTTTTCTAGATGATAAACTAAACCAAATTCCTCTCTCTTTATAGTATAAAAGTTCTAAATTATTGTTATAACGACTCCTCAAACTATCCGAAAAAGAAATATTTGAAAACAACTCAAAACTGAACTCCAAAACATGGGGCACAAGAGGGGGCTGAGCTGAGCATAGGCTCGGGCACACCTCGTGCTCGACTCTAGGCATGGGCGTGCTAGAACCCATGCTCCTCTTTGTTGGGGCACAGAGCAAGGATCTAGATAGGGCACAGGTCAAGGACCTTGATTAGGCACTGGAGCACTTGGCCCAGAGGGACTCGACTTGTGCCCTAGTTATTTTTGGGATGCATGAGCAGGCATCCGGGTTTTGGTGCCTTTTGAGGCATATGAGTAGAGACCTAACCTGGGTCCTGGTTCCTTTTGGGGAATATGAACAGGGACCGATCTAGGCCCTAAAACCTTGTACTTGTAGAGGCTTCACATAGGCCATTTCAATCTCATTTTCTTCACGTATTTGGTTCGAACTCTCCAACTCACCATGTTTTGTTTTGAAACAGATAGAAAATACTTTCAACAATATTTTTATTCATTTAATGACTAATTTGCGAGTTTCAAACAATTGTTGATGAAAAAGGATTCTAACTCGAGGCAAAATATATATAATAAGCACTTATCAAATTCTCAAACCTAGCATTTTGCATGTCCTCAAACAAAAAATGAGAAATTAAGCTCTTAAAAATGTTAGTTAAGTATGAGTTAAGATCAAGAAGTTCATTTATGGACTAATATTAGCATCATAAATATATCATAACATATATGGCAATCAGTCCTAGAAATTTAAATCAAAATGCCAGTGTACAAAGTATCAATTCTTGGCCTTAGAAAAGAAATAAAAAAAAATCCTCTAAATCTCACATTACGATAACCGAATGAAGGGTTTGAAATAAATCAGACCACAATTTGATCAATCTCGATGCTACTAATTATACCAAATCCAACAAGTTGCCAGAAAAATAATAAAAATAAAATCGATACATTTTTAAGTATTCTCCAACTTTTCTGTCTTCTTGGCTAGAATGTTGGACTGGATCATTCTTTCATGGCCAGCGAAGGCACAGCTGAAGACACTTGCAAAAGCACACTTACATATATTCAGTTTTGTCAGTTTTCTAAACCCCTATAAGTAACCTTGTAGCTCGGTGTACCTTCCCTTGCTAACTAGTTGATAATTCATCACCGCCTTCCCCCACTAGGTTGCATGCACTTCATATAAGAGATTGGTCAAAGTTGCAACTTAAGCAACATTTTTTTATTTTTTTTCTATTTTTTTATGGGGGTCAAGTACACCTTCTCTTGCCAACTATTCAACAATTCATCACCACTTCTCCCAGGGGTCATATATACTTTGCTCACATTTTTTTCTTAAAGAGAGGATAGCTAGTTTTGAAAGTATAACCGGAAACAATAGATAGTCAAAATCTGGCAAGAATTTGTTAAAAAACCCTAAGTGTGGATATATAAACTAATGATTAATTCTAAAAAAATAAGAATCTCTTTAATGACCAAAAACTAGATAGTGATGTTCATAGGCATTTAGAATTTAAATAAACAAGTTTCATTAAAACATACTAAATAATATACTAGTGAAAACAAAATTCATCCACAAACTCGCTCACTCAAATTAGCTACTACTATCACATGAAAAAAAAAAATTTATTTTCTATATATTTTTTTAAAAAACTAGTGCATGCTAATATCCCCTCCCTAACCTGAACAAAGAAACATTGTTCTGAATGTTGACAAGGAAACATAAATAGATTACCTAGTGGGTGGAGAGGTGATGTAGAGGTGGTGGAGCATATGATGTCGTAGTCAGAAAGTTGGCAATCCTTAAAAATAAAGAGAAAAAGTAAAACAAAAGAAAAGAAAAACAAAGAAGATGAAAAGAAAAATACAAAGAAAGAAAAAAAAGAAGAAAGCACTGGGTTGTCTCCCGACAAGCGCGGGTTTAACAACCCACTCGACGTAGAGCCTCGTGTGCTCGTCACGAGGGTTCCCAGTTGTGTTGTTGAATGATGGGTGCAGCAGGATAAATAAGCCCGTTATCTAGCAAGTTAGATATTTCAACTTTCATTATAGCTAGGTTTAATTAATTGGCGTTAAGGCTTAATGTTGTTCAGATCATTGATAGAGTATCCTAATGCATTATGATGCAATGTTAATATGGCGATCAATTTTTTTTTGAGGAGAAACAGTAGGAAAGCCCTACTGTAAGAAATATATATTAAGAAGATAATGAAAAAATTACAAATGAAAACAAAGCCAGAACAAAAGAAATTACAAAAGATCAATCCATCTACTTAAACCAGGTTTTTTAGCTGGTTTAATTCTGAATAAAATAAGTTGTAAATCAGAAATGAAATTCTTCAACCAATCCGCTACTACTCTTGAATGACTTTGAAATATAATTTCATTTCTGGTTTTCCATAAGTTCCACAGAGCTGTGATCACCACTTCCCAGTAAAAATCTTCAATTTCCTTAAATTAGACTTTGGTTATTAATATCATGTCCCAGATATTATCATCAACAGTCCAAGATATGCTAATACTCCTCCAACAAGAAATAGCAAATGGACAGAGAAATAATAAGTGATCTTGTGTGTTTCTAAAACATTACTTTGACAACAAACACAATCCTGATTATCCAAGTTAAAATGTTTTCTCACTAACAAATCTCTCGTATTCAGTCTATTAAGCAGTAAGATCCAAAAGAAAGTCTTTTGTTTGAGAAGATAACTATTCTTCCAACAAAATCTGAAAATTTGATGTACTTGTGATTGGCCCATAATGGCCATACAAACCCTTTTTGTTGAGTATTCCTTTCTTTGAGATTCATTGAAACACCATTCATCATAATCTCCCCCAACTTGTTGAAGATTTTGATGCAAGTGAGATAAAAGAATGAATTGTTGATATGCAATTGGCTACAAGGGGAGTGAAAAATAACCCACTAACTCTTCTACCACAAAATTCCCAACTGAAACTTCTTGATTGGCGAAAGAATATAACTCTGTACACTCCTGAGAAAAAACATTGCGGTGCCATAAGTCCATCCAAAGACTACACTTTAATCCATCACCGATGACACATTTGAATAAACCTTGAAAAAATGCAAGATTTTGCATCACATCTTTCCACCAGAAGAATCTTTTGGCCACAAACCATTGAGGTAGATTTTGCGAATAATAATTATCCCATAACAAATTAGTCCAAGGAATATCCTTCCAATTGAAGAACTTAAATCAGAACTTAACCAATAGAGCCATGTTTTGAACTCTAAGGTTCAACATGTTGATCGAAGGATGCCGACTAGAGGGGGGGTGAATAGACGGTTTTTCAATTTTTAATTTTGATTAAGTGGTTAACAACCTAAATTGCAATTTCAATACACAAATGTTATAGATGATGGCACAAAGTAAGTTTTGCAATTGCTAAGGAGACAAGAACAATAATTCGATTTCTAGAAATATAAAGCAAGTAATAGAAGTAACCGAAGAGATTGAATTTTTTCCCGAGGTCTCAGAAATTTGCCGATTTCCACTAATCCTCGTTGAAGTACTCTTCACTAGATCTTTTGCTTCAATTCCACTAGGGGTAGCCCTTCTCCTCTCTGTATAGGCAAGCTCCGAGCCTTTACAACCAACCGCCGGGCCTCTCCAACACACACCGTCCATGGAGAGATCGCCAGACCTCCCAGGTCGTCTAGGTGACAGCAATCACCAAGAGTAATGAGCCTAGCACCTTGCTTGATCAACCTCAAAGCTTAAAGAACAAGTATGCAAATGCAAATGGCTCAATTTCAAAGTTTCTCAACTAGCTCTCAAAACTATGCAAAAGATTTGGCTTCAAATGCAAGATAATGAGTATGAGGAGCTTTGCAAGCTGTTTCACAATGTTTAGGAGATGAAATTCGTGTGTGTACAGCTTCTCCAAACAATAGGGTTTATATAGTTTCAGAAAAACAGTCGTTTTCAAGAAAATTGGGTGAAAGTTGTACTGGCCGGACATTGTCCGGCCATTTCGGACAATGTCCGATCAGTACAAATAAAGTGACCGTTGCTCACGAGATTTTCGAGTGTCAGTAGCTGTTTGAAGTTATTTGTGAAGACTGGACGGATGGATTTGTCCGGACAAATAGTCTGGACAAATGTATATGTCTCTGTTAACATCCATGTTTAACAGTTCATGTATAGTCCGGACGGATGTGATTTGTCCGGAAAAAAAGTCCGGACAAATGCTTATGTCTCTGTTAACACTCTTATTTGCACTTCACAAAAATTATATAGGCCGGACGTATGTGATTTGTCCGGACAAAATGTCCGGACAAATGCATACGTCTCTGTTAAACATCAAGTTTTCATCTTCTCAGAAATTGTATAGGCCGGACATTGTTCGGTCACTTCAGACAATGTCCGGTGCGTCCCGGACAAAAGCCCCCGGACGGATTCATTTGTCTCTGTTGATTGCAAATAAACTTTTCCTTAAGAAATGTACTAGCTGGACATTGTCCGGCCATTTCGGACAATGTCCGGCCTAAATCGGACAGATGCACCGGACAAGTTTATTTGTCTTTGGTTTTCGTTTTGCAATTTGCAGAAGAAATATGTATTGGCCGGACATTGTCCGGCCAGTTTAAAACGAAAACAGAATTTCTGAATTTTACCCAATTTCAATTAGGGGCTTGATGCATATGCAAATATGTTTCTAAAGACTTCAAGGTTGATCAAATGACTTGTGCTAAAACCCTCTCTTAATAGTACGACCATCTAAATTAGAAATTTTCAAAAATAAAAATGCTAGGTTTAGATACTAATACTTTTGTCAGAGTTTTCCGTCATTCTGCTTCATGAAGTCTTGATAATCTTGATTTGCACTTTTGTGATGCTTTCTCCTCTTTTTAACCTGAGTCTCAAGTACATAGGTTAGTCGCATATATCACAGATGTCATTAATCACTGAAACCCTAATCAGGGCTCAAGATTCAACACAATACCCCTAAACCTCATTCTTTTTTAGATCTGCAAACTCTAGACTAAACAACTAAACAATTACCTCCAACACATAAAGCTTGGCCTTTCCATAAAAAGGCTTTTCTGATTTTATTAATTCTATCAATTACCTTCTCCGGCATTTCTAAAGTGCTCATAAAAAACATTGTCAAAGAAGATAATACCGAATTTAATAAAGTTAATCTTCCTCCTGAGGACAGGAAAGAAAGATGCTACCCCGTAAGCCTTTTCTCAATTCTATTAACCAATCCTTCAAATTTTGTCACTTTTGACCGCAAAGTTCCTCCTAAGGACAGGAAAGAAAGATGCCATGCCATAAGGCTCACTACTCACTTCAGCCTCCTATTGTAGAAGAAAATGTTGAACGACCATCTGCAAGAAAAACATAATACCATATCAGAACATTCATTTAGTTTCTGAAGTTAAACATGACATCTTTAAGATAAAGTTGAACATACATCGCCCCTTTCTCTAGAAACAGACCTCCATCGAAGTCTGGGTTATAACTGTAGATATCAGACTAGTCTTGAAAGGAGAATTGAGGGTTGGAACGAGCGTACACCAAGAATTCTTGGAATCCCCCAGAGATTCTTGATTGGAGTTGAGCTAACCATAGCCCAAAGTCATATCTCTTTGGTTAATGAGATCCAAAATGTTTATCGATCCCAAGGGATACAAATCCATAATAGACATATAAGCCAAGTAACATCAAAAGTGCAGGTTTCCAAAGGTGGAATGTCTAATTTTTTTTCATCTGTGGAATTAATTGGACTATTGCAAGCGGAACGAGCAGGGCGGGTTTGGATGAATCTATCTATTATCAAACAATCCTATTGGGAATAACAAGAGCTTCCATGAATACCCAAAGTTTCATACCTGAAGCAAGTTTTCAAGAAACTGCTCAAGTTTTAGCAAAAGCTGCCCTACGAGATCGTATTGATTGGTTAAAAGGCCTGAAATAAACATAAGGAATAAAAGTATAACTATAGCACTAGCCTATTTGTCTAAAATTAAATATGAAGTGCACACTGTTAGTGATATGTTCTAGATAAAATCATAGAGATGTATTTATTTTTATCTTTATGAACAATTGAATTATATGTTATTTTATTTTTGAATAAATTATCATTTTGGTTCGATCAACAAGTGTGTGATTTGTTCATGAAACTTTAAATTTATTTGATGATATAATTCCATAAAGTCACTGATTCATTATCTTTAAATAAGATATTATTGATTAATAGATTAGCACATATATTGATTGATAGTCATGTTTCACAGACCACAAATATAAGATATCAAATTAATAATGTGGACATATGTTGGACAATATATTGTTGGATAGACCCATTTTGAGATATTATTTGAATTTGTCATATAAGTGTCACCAGTTGGCCTCAAATAATATTTATGGTTTATCATTAGATCTAAAACCGTTATAGTTTCCTACATGTGTAGTAATATACTTTAATATTATGAAACGCTGCTTTTATTTGAGTGGTAATAAATGTAATATTCGAGTATGCTGTGAGCCATATGGAGGAATGTGAATAGTTAAGATGAAATTTGCATCCCTCATATAATGAGAGAGTTATCTCTAGATCTCTCGATATAGATGAACTGAGAAGTGCATGACTATGTCGTTTGTGATTGAGTGTCAACTACAGGAAAATTAGTTCATTGTGAGATTGAGAAATGATTGAACTGTGTAAGGGTGGCACGTTTCCTGCCTAAGGTTTAATCTAGTATCGTATGGCAAGAGAATCAGTATGAGTACATTATATAGATTCGTTGGTTATGATCTTAGTGTATATTTGGATGGTCGTTATGTCTTACTAGGGACCATTACTGACTCACATTTCGGATAAGTATTCCCGGATCGTGATCAAATATACATAAAACTACAGGGTCACACACTTAATGGGTTGGAACAAATCAATTCGGATTGGATCTGTTATGGGAGTCTTCGTATCAGACTAGGAGATCTAATGTTAGACTACTCATGCAATTCGGATAAGATTTGTTATGCGATATTGTATAACATCAGAAAACTTAATATGGTAGGATTTCTTCTGTAGGACTCTATATAAAGAGAGATATGATGGATTTTGAGGAAATAACGAAAAATTCTAGCTGTCATCTCCTCTAAAGAAACAGTTCTTGAACTCTTGTCGTGCGTGTTGGTGCTAGTACACTATTGTATGATGTTCCATCCCGAAATGTGTGGATATTGGTAGAGACATTGCTACAATTGATGCATTGATTAGGATGATCCGCGAGTGGTCGCTGTCATCTATGTTTGCTGATCAGGATGATCCGCGAGCGGTTGCTGTACACATTCAATCGTTTCATCAAATCTCCTTCCGCTGTTGGTAACAATCTAATCTATAGTCTATTATTTTCATTTCAACTAATGTAGTTTACTTGGTTTCCATCAAACACCCACCTCATCAATAGCTTTAGTCATACTTTCCAGAAGAGAACTGCCCTGATTTGCTGCTGCCCATAACTGATTAGCAGTTGCATCTCAAGTCAATCAACTCAAACGATTGGGAAAAAAAACTGATGAAACAGACAAATCTCAGCAACACATAAAAATTGGGCTAAGTTACAGCATTTCTTTCTTTTTCTTTTTCACTTGCACAATCATAGTATCTTAATTGACCTATTTGAGGAAGTTTACAAGGATACCACTCGGATGTTTAACTACAAACATTCAGTAGATTATTTGAGTAAAGAAAAAAGGAAATCATGAAAGCATTAACCTAGAAGCCTCGGATAAGTAGGTGTCTACCATCTGGTTGAAACTTCCCCACTCCTCTTCTTTGAAGAACAGATGTGCACGCACAGCGTTGCTAAGGCAACAAATATTGGCAAAAGTTTGTTAAATTTAATCTCAAGGTCATCCTATCATGCAAGTGAGGCATGATGGCTATCGGACCATAAGAAGATACAGGCCCATTGGTACAAAAGGCTTGGGGAAATGGAGAGATTTGAACTCTCAGCTCAAAGAGCATTTGACAACACCCCCTTAGGCTGGTCGGAAAGGACAAAACCGGGGAATTTTTTTTTGAAATAACCCTATAAAAAAAAACAATTGCAAAACTAACTCTTAACTTTTTAAATTTGCAAAAATGGCTTTCAGTCGCGAAATCTTCCTCGCGACAGTCTTCAGTCGCTATACGGTATAGCGACTGAAGACGTGGCACGGCACAAATGCCCCGCTGGCACCTGTGCCGTGCCAGCCAGGTTTCAGTCGCTATACCGTATAGCGACTGAAAGCTGCGGGTTTCAGTCGCTATACGGTATAGCGACTGAAATCTGGGAAACTTTCTCTGCTCCCTCTTTTGCCCCGTGGTCGCAATCGAAACACTTCATAATGATTTCATTTGAGAAGTAGGACTTGTTTGTAAATTCTGAAATTGGGATGGCTGATTTGAGATCTAATCTCACACACAAGTGTAACTTTATTTCTGGAGCATATTCAGCAGAAGTTTGAATGAAATTTGGCAAGATTTGATGATTTTGTGATAATTCAAAAACAGGGTACTTTAGGGTAATTAGAATTTCAAAAAATGACGAGACTTGAAACTAAGGCGTCGGATGAGATTTTGAAAATCTTACAGAAGGGAAACTTGGTCAGAATAGTGAATGGGAGATACTCCTTGAATTAGATCGAAGTTTGGAGATGAGATGTGGGTTTTAGCCTTTTTAGGTTCCGAGGAAAATCTTTAAAAGGTATAAGCCGCGATAATTGTAGGCTGATTTGCGAAAAGAAGTAAGACGACAAAGTTTTGCCATCTGGACCGTACAAGTACATACCAATTTCGCATTTATACCGTGCTTTTGATACCTAGTTTTGTCTCGTTGGTTCGACGCATTTGTACGAAACCAGACGTCTCGGCGCAAAAGATGATAAGTGCAAAAGTCGCAAAGATTAATCATACGAAAATGAGCATCAGATGAATAGGTAAAAGCTGAAAAGTAGAAACGCAAAGTCATACAAAAGTAGAACAGTAGAAAACATAAAACCCCAAAAAGTTGGAAACCTAACAAAAATATACGAAAACTGAACAGTCTGAGAAAAGCATACATCGGACTAGTGCCCCCTCCTGCCCCTCTGTGGGGGGGGCTGATACTCTGATGGTGTGTACCGAGAGGGGGGCTGACGATCCCTGACGCGCCGCCTCCTTACTGGTGGTGTCTGCGCAGCTGGCGTAGACTGGGAAGGCTGTGTCGGCTGCGTAGGCGGCGGAGCATCGGGAAGGAAGCTAGGAAGCACATGTGTCGACTGTGTAGGATGCTGCTGTGCCTGGTCAGGAGGCTGGTGCCATGGAGGAGTATCGAGCTCGTCATCCGAAGAGCTGTCGTCCGAAGAGCTGTCGGCAGGCACGAAACCCGTGTGCAGTGGTGGAGGGCGCGACGAAGACGGACGGTCCGCTGGTGGAGGGCGCGACGACGACGGACGGTCCGCTGGTGGCACATGCGACGAAGGACCTGGCGCCGACGGTGCTGGTGGGGGAATCACGGTCAAGTGAGGTGGCAGCAGCACTCTGAAACCGACTAAAATCTGATCGACCCGCCGCTCGACCTCTGAACAATATGCGTACACATCGTCGCTGGGCATGGTGGGTCCGAGGCGGGACCTGACCATCATGTCTCATGCACCAGTAGAGATGCCGCCGAGGATGTCTAGCTGTGCACACGAATTAATGCAATTATAGAATGACAATCCATGTGAAAGTAAGGTTTCAAAGAGCTAAGGAACTCACAGAAGAGTGGATTCGCCCAGTTAGGCGTCGGTCGTAGCCGTCATCGAGGGTGGCGGGAGGGATGGGCTCATCAGGCGCGGTGGGTGGACCGCCCGTCAATCGGTAGATCGTGCGAGGTCGGTACCAGGACAGATAGGAAAAATGGATGTCGTGGCTGTATGGCCTGTGCTCCTCGACCGTGCGTGTGTGCGCCCAATCCATCCACTGCTGCACATAAGGCTACTGTCGACGAACGAAATCGTCCCTCACTCGACCCTTCCTGGATTGCCTGCGGACAAAGAAATTAGGTTGTGATGGAAATTATGTATAAAATAACATGTGAATGTAATGCATATTTGACGTACTCGTGGATATGGTGCGGGATCTGTCGAGGAGGCTGCACGGGGACAGCCTGGCGTAGGCCAAACTGGCGCATAACTCGCTCAGGCGAGTAACCCTCAACCATGTGCGAGAAGACGAGTAGAACCTGGGTGCGCCAGTACGGCTCATCCTGCGTACAAAAAGAAGAAAGGCCGGCTGGAGCGACGGATTGGAGGTTTGCGGTGGTCCACGGATCCCAGATGACGCTGTCGTCGAGAAGCAGATCAAAGTCTGTGGCGTACGAAGGATAGCAGAGGTGCGCCTGATCTGTGGCCCACCTCAAACTCAGCCTAGCCCACCTCCATCCCATCACGGGGCCGTCTCTCCCATCCCCGACTAATGCGAACTGATCCCGCGGAACCAGCGGTCGACCGATGGGGAAATGCTCGTACGACCACATCTGCAAGAGAATGGCGCACCCAGCGAAAGGAGAGCTGACCTGGTCTCTGCTCGTGGCGTCGCACAACCCCCTATAGGTGTGGCAGAGCACAGCGGATCCGAAACTGAACCTCGGCACGTGGCCCAGGGCCGAGTCGGCAATACTCCTGGCGAGCTGAACGTACTGCCGCTCGCAGATGTCTCCGTGGGTGCCAGGGAAGAGCAACCACCCAAACAGGTACAGCAAGTACGCCTCAAGGTGGCGCCTGAAGACCTCCTCTGGAGCGGCCACGGGGAGCGCAGCATCGCGCACTGCGCGAAGGTAACTCTGGGGAACTCCCGCGTCCTGCGCAAACCCCCCCGCTGGCCCTACTCCCTCGAAGCGCTGTAGGAAATCTAGGCGCCATGCAGCTCTCTCGGTGGCAGCTGGGACATATATCTCCCCGCGGATAGGCAGGCCAAGTAGCATGCTGACGTCCTGCAGCGTGACAGTGAGCTCGCCAAAACTGAAGTGGAACGTGTGCGTCTCGGGCCTCCACCGATCCACAAGCGCAGTAATGAGGGCTCGGTCGAAAGGGAATCGCCTCGCCCGATCCACCATGCGAGCGAAAGGCAACAGTCCGGCCTCGAGCAAATAAGGCGCGAACCGCTCATCTAGAGGCCACATCTCACGCGGTGCCCTCAGACGCAAGGCTGGGAGAACGATGCCCTGTAGAAGGCGTCGAGCACGGTGACGCTCCTGATGGTGCTGTGAAATCAGCTCGGGAAGCTGATGGTCGTCCGCCATACCTGCAGTTGTCACATATTGGTTGAGAAGTTGAAACATTGAGTACATAAACAAACATTGAGTAAATAAAAAAACATTCAGTAAATTCACGAGAAGACATTAGGGAAGTTAAGTACAACTGATATATGGAAATTCGGTACAACTCACGACAAAACATTAGTGTGAAAATTCGGTACAGCTCTTGAAACGACTGTGAAAATTCGCGCCAAGATGCCGTGAGCACCAACGACTCTGCAAATCATCCCAACTCAGCGATGGATCCTCTCCTGATCGCATGTACTCCATCGCACTCAGCATTCCTCCATTTCGATCATGAATCAAGCACACGCGCTCCCGGTCTTTCACAACCTCATTCTTCAAAGTGCCCAAGAACCACAGCCAACTGCTATAGTTCTCCCCCTCGACCACAGCATATGCTATGGGGAGAAGCTGGTCGTTGGCATCAACAGCCACAGCAGTCAGCAGAGTTCCCTGGTATTTTCCAGTCAAAAATGTTCCGTCAATGCAAAGCACGGGTCTCATATACCTGAACGATGCAACGCACTGTGCGAATGCCCAGAAAAATCTCCGCAGTACCATGCACCCAGGAATCACAGCACCCTCGGAGCCGATTGCCGGCGTATCAACAATTGCGGTGACTGTGCCTGGATTTGCTTCGCATATCCGCCGCAACAGCCTCGGTACTAAGTTGTATGCCTCAACATATGTACCAAAAAGCTCCTCCAACGTCTTCTGTTTAGCCATCCATGCCTTCGGGTAGTTGATATTATAACCGTACTTCTCCGCGACATGTGCAATTATCACCTTCGGTGTGATTGCCGTATTTGCCTTCACTACTGACAGAATCAGACTGGCAACAAAACTGGAAGTGATATTTCTATGATGCTGCACCATGCCCTCAGCCAGACATCCGTGGTCGTCAACTCTGGTAACCCGAAAGGACGGGTCATCTCGTGGCCGCCAGACACGTACGTACCATGGACAATTCTGGATTAAGCACCTCACAGTCCACAGGCTCGGATTTGATCTGACCACCCGGAATGGCCTATTTAGTGAGACAGCCCAGGCAGTTATGGCTTTCTTTGCATCCTTTTTACTCCGAAACAACTGTCCAAGCTGGACGGTTGATTCATTATAAGACCATCGCGAACCCAGCTCATCATGAACCACAGCGTTATTCAAGGATGACGGATCAGTCCACTCACTCATAGGATTATGCTGTTCCGTGGGTTCAACAGGAGATTCGTACATTTCCGACGGATCAGTATACTCCTCTTCATTAAAATTCTCCTCCAATTCTGGTAATTCTTCAGCTGCATCTACTTGATGGCCACCAAATTGAGTTGTATTTCCTACACCAGTTGTGTTAGGTACACTGCCAGTTGCACTGGCATTGGTACTGGCACCTGCACCAGTATCGACATTGCCACCGCCATCGCGACCTCCTCCGGTACAGATATTAGTGTTTTCTCTTTCAACCGAATGGCTGCCCTCCGAACTATGTACTGACATTTCAACGTACAGTATGATGGTTCCGACAGTATAGCCTGGATTTGTCACAATTCGTCCAAACGAACCCCATGATTTGTCACCTTTCAGTCTCTTCAGCACCCATTTGTTTCCATCTGGAACCATGCCTTCCACTTTGAGATTATCCGTCGTAACATTGAGTTGTAACAGGTGAACTAACCACATCTTCAAATAGTTGAAAGACATTGACTGTGGTTGTCTCATTTGACTGCAAACATACATACAACCACCAAGATCATCACCGTTTGGTCCATTACGGATTACATCGGCTCCGTAATAAACGTACACTGTATTGGGTTGCTCCATAGCTGTACAAGAGTGTATAATTAGAGAACTCACATTGCTCATTGTACTAAAAAAACATGATTTTCCAAACAACAGAAATTTTCCCCTCCCTCTAAACACGTTGAGGGCGACAGCGGTGATGACTACGACAATGAGGCCGCGATTCCTAACCCTAACCCTAACTGATTGACAACCCTACCCCTAAATCTAACAAAAAAACCAACCCTTCTCTTCTCTTCTCCTCTCCTCCTCTTCCTTCTCTTCTCTTTTTCTCTCTGCCAATTTCAGAATTTTCGGAAAAATGAAATGGCCGTACTGTGTGAAAGCGACGCACGGTGTTTAAATACCGTTTCAGTCGCTATTGTTTGGTTCACGATTTTTCCCTACAACCCTAAAAATGATAACCCCTAAACCCGTGCGGGAAAGGCCAACACGTTGAGGGCGACAGCGGTGATGACTACGACAATGAGACCGCGATTCCTAATCCTAACCCTAACTGATTGACAACCCTACCCCTAAATCTAACAAAAAAAACCAACCATTCTCTTCTCTTCTCTTCTCCTCTCCTCCTCTTCCTTCTCTTCTCTTTTTCTCTGTGCTAATTTCAGAATTTTCGGAAAAATGAAATGGCCGTACTGTGTGAAAACGACGCACGGTGTTTAAATACCGTTTCAGTCGCTATTGGGGAACACGATGTTTCCCTACAACCCTAAAAAAATAACCCCTCTCGCTCTAAACCCGTGCGGGAAAGATCAAGACGGTGAGGGCGACAGCAGTGATGACTAACCCTAACCCTAACCCTAACCCCAACTAAAAGAAGCGACAGCGGTGAACCCTAACCCTAACCCTAACCCTAATAATAACAATCATTTTAATATACATAATCACAAATGTTTACATCTACATATTAACAAATATTTTAATCTACGTCCATACTAATAAAATTCAAATTTGAAAAACATCACATTTTTTAGTGGTTCTTCAAATTTTTTAATCTGCGAAATCCTAAATTTTTTAATCTGCGAACATACACTAACCCTAATCTGTGAACATACACTAACCCTAACCCTAACTCTAAATTTTTTTTCATCACATTCACGCATTTACCATTACACTAACCCAAACAATCACACTAACCCTAACAATCACACTAACCCTAACAATCATTCTAAATCATATCTAAATACTACGAGTTTACGATCTAATTAATTTAAATATACGAGTTAAAAAAATATACCTCAGCGATTTGAAGAATCTCCGAAAAAGAATTTTCTGCTCCTTTTTCTTCTCTTCCTTCTCCTCCTTCTCTCTCAGTAATTTCTGTAAAATTTCAGAAAAATGAATTGCACTGTACTCTGAGAGGGACGGCTGGGGAATATAAAGGGATTTCAGTCGCTATACCGTATAGCGACTGAAATCCGCAGCTTTCAGTCGCTATACGGTATAGCGACTGAAACCTGGCTGGCACGGCACAGGTACCAGCGGGGCATTTGTGCCGTGCCACGTCTTCAGTCGCTATACCGTATAGCGACTGAAGACTGTCGCGAGGAAGATTTCGCGACTGAAAGCCATTTTTGCAAATTTAAAAAGTTAAGAGTTAGTTTTGCAATTGTTTTTTTTTATAGGGTTATTTCAAAAAAAATTCCAAAACCGGGTTGCCATATCGCCCAAAAAAGCTGACTATGATATTACCCAAAATCCTTCCTCCCAGATTATATTCGAATGCATACGTTATAAAAACAAATTTACCTTTTTTTTAGATAAAAAAACAAAATTACCTGAAATCATAATCTGGATACATATGACTGAATGTGAGAACTAGATATATCAATGTTTTCCGCCTGGAAAAAATACCAAACACAGGAAGGATTAAAGCTGATAAAAACGAAACAGATGTGCAGAAAGAAAGGTAATCTACACGTTATTACCTTGACCTACTGGACATGTGCTCCACTGGGGAAGGAGGATCACTATCATAAGACTTGCCAAGGTAATCAAGAATCTGATCTCAAAACAAATAAGGTAATTTGCCATAATAACAATGGGTATAAGGGTGGTGTACAGTAGAAAGCTAGATTCAATAAGCAGCACATCAAAAAATGTGTCGTACATAGAAAAAGAACCTCTATGCAATACCTTGAGCAGTAAAAAGAGATAAAAAAGAAGGAACCAAACAGTAACTTTTAATGGCGTCATGAAATTCTGAATAACATGCTGAAATGCTCCTTAAAAAAGGATCATATTGAACAAAACTTTAACAGAAATAAACATACAGTAGAATCCATGTATGTCTCGAGATACATATAACTCACGTGATTTCTCAAATCATTTTATGATATTTCATGCAAGAGAACCTGAAAAAAATTAATGCCTAGCTAACCTTGAAAGGAAAAGGATAACAAAAATTTCATATACCACTTTAGGAACATGAATGTATTAATTCAAACTTTCACCACATTATCAGCACATTCACTGCAGAGTATCTTCAATGTCTAGAACAGCCATCAAGGTTTGCTGGAAGATTTGAATTAAGACATGATGATATGGTATACCTATCAGCAAAGATTTTTCCCCTTTTTTTTTTTTGAAATCAAAATCAAAGAACATATATCGAGTTGTAGTCCATTCAAAGGACAAAGGAATCCTAGGATCATTATTCAAGGGTTGAAGGAAAGTACATATATACATCATGTTGGAGTCTTATTAGAAGTCTACGATCCGTCCCAGTGTGCTTGCCTGCAATTTAACATGGCAGCTAGACTCTCGTCATAAAGAAGTTAATAGACTAAATTAAGTCAGTAAATGGATCAGTCTTACATGAGAATGCTTCAAGGTTTCCCCTAATTGTACAATCAACAAGGTTCAATTGATCAAGGAACAAATTTATACTGAAAGAAAACAAATCATAAGAAAAATAATGAAGTTGTAACAGTAAGGTAAAGAGTAACACAATCTTTCCAAAAGCACACGAGCATAAAGAAAGAAGCCAGAGAAACCATGTTTACCTGTCGAAGAAGCCAGAGAAACTATGTCGAAGAAGCCAGAGAAACTATGTATTCTAAAAACTTCATGCCCAATGTCTTGCAAACTCATAAAATGTCTACGAGACCATATGTGCCTCAAGAAGTTGAGATTAGCACACTCAACTGTCAAATTAACATATGACAAAAGTGAAAACCTAAAAAATATGATAGAAGTAAAGAAAACGAGGAATCAAACAAAATGGCAAAAAAAAAACATATCACTGAAAACTGTAAGCCTAATCTTTTTTACATAGAAAAGTATCATCTTGATACCAGTTTATCGAAAAGTAAACATGTTCAAAGTTGATCTTGTAAGTCTTAAGGGAGGATGGGTCCTGAGCAAAGTAAGACAATCTCAATCGGAACTATTTGTTTCTTACCAAATGTCAATTGCGATTATTGAAATAGAACAAAATTATCTCAATCATCCTAGAAATATAATAAAAATTAAAATATCGCACAATAGTTCCAGTATTTTCTAGACTAGGTCATCAAAAAGTGTACTTTTACTACTCAGAAACTTATTTAACATGCTTTAAAAATGAAGCTACACAAGGCCATAACAAGACGTCATGCTACAGTATGCTTCATAAAAAAAAGCACCTTTAAAAATCATAATGGATGCAGTACTCCTGGCCTCTTGGAAAATCATCACAAGATAAGCATAAATGAATAGAAGTTAACAGATTCGATACAGAAAAAATTACTATTATTCAGGTGCTATCTAGCATAATTATGATGCTCTATGGAAAAAAATACATCCCGTAGTACCGTCATAACATACCACTTAGTTAAAAGCTTTTAGAATATGCTCTTATCTACCAGGAAAACACCATATGAATTATCTTCGACAATTTTGTTATGAGTGAAGATGCAACTGGGAAAAAGAACTCAAAAGCAAATAATATGATAAGTTATGACCTGTTGGAGGAAAAAAAAAATGAAAGAATACTATTTCAGATTGCTTATAGCATTGTCAAGCCATCCTAGACATCCATTTGTGATGAGTATGCACTACTCATGAGCCTAACAAATATCTGGCCCCTAACAAATATCTGGCCCCTAATCATACATAAAACTGTGAGCTAGTAGAATAAAATGGGCAATAAACATACTTTGAGAAAAGCCTTCTGGTTTGATAATTAATCATCATTCATCACCACTATCAATGGCGATCTTTCATTTTTATCGCAATTACCAATTTCAAAGTAGTTGAAATAATTACGATAAGATCTCCAAATAAGGAATTTTTTGTACGGAAAACGTAAAGTAAAAAAATAATTTCGCAAAAAACACAAAAGAAAAAAAATTTGCAAAAATGACCATAGTCGCCAGCCCGGCTGGCGACTTAGTGTTTTCTGCCCTAAGTCGCCAGCCCAGTTGGCGACTTAGGCCACCTCCACTGTCACCAGCCTAAGTCGCCAACTGGGCTGGCGACTTAGGGCAGAAAACAATTTTTTTCGAAATAATTATTGTTTTATATTATTTCAAAATAGAAACTAATAGTTATTGTTTTATATTATTTCCAAAATAACCAACATAGTTTTGATTATTTGAAAATGACCCATGTGGTGTATGTTATTTCCACAATAACCAACATAGTTTTGATTATTTCAAAAATAACCCATGTGGTGTATGTTATTTCCAAAATAACCAACATAGTTTTGATTATTTCAAAAATAACCCATGTGGTGTTTTCTGCCCTCTGTGACGGCTGAGGCGGAATGTGTCGTGGTAAAACATAGAAAGGTATATTGAACTACCGCAACCCGCCTAATCAGGGAGAAAAAGAGTCGCGAGGGGTTCGGTTGATTTATTCGTATGTGTCGTGGTAAATTTAATTTGTAGGGTTATCAAAAGTGAGAACTAAACTTAAAAAAAAACTGAAAAGTAGAAAGGCTAAATTATAGAAAAACCATGTTTCATGCATACATGTAAACACAAATCATGTTTCATTGACTAAGAAATTAGAAAAAAAACTAATGTCGGCCCCTCTTCGGACGACGAGGCCGGTCCCGCTGAAACGGTGAGGGTGAGTAGGTGGTGCGTCCCCGCACCGTCCTCTGTGACGGCTATCGATGTGGTGGTGGTTGGGCGGTCGCCTGTTCGAGGCCTGTATCAGGAGGGTCCTGCGACGGCGGAGGCGCATCACCAAGCTGTGCGGACGCCAACTGATGCTGGCTCTGGTGGGTGTCGTCTCACCTCTGCAACATGTCAGCATAGTCCGCGTAGGTAGGGTCGAGGACCACGTCCGGGTCGGCATGGACGGGCTGAGGCGGAATGCAGGGTGGGCACCTACTGGACGGTGCCGATGGAGCAGATAAGGACGTACCGGCAGGCTCGTGCACCGTACGCTGCGACATGGCGACGTACTCGTCATCCAGGTCGAACGTGATGTCGAACCCCAGGCTGGAATGGGAGCCAGAAGGGCGCGCAGGGGTACCCTCAGAGATCCGTACACCACCACGCGATGCCACGTCCACGTGAGGTGGAACACCGGAACGGTAAGAGCGGGCCGGGGGCGCACCAAGATAAATAGGGGCGTCGATGGCCATACCTGACAGTCCGGGTGCATCCTGCGGATGAGCAGCCGGCTGCGACGGCGTCTGAATGGGAGGGGCCCTCGGCGGAGGAGGTGCAACAGATGTCGACGAAGTGGCGGAACTCTCCCGCAACAGCTGCGTCGCAACTCGATGAATGAAGGCGATGGCCTTCCTGTACTCCTCGGGTGTGATAGGTAGACGTGACTCGCCCCGATGGAATAGCGGCTGCGTGGTGGAGGTAATCGCACGGAGGCCGTCAACCTACAAGACCAGAACACAATGGTAAGCAGAAATAACAATAACAAGCAAGAAACCGAGTATTTGTTCGTACCTGGCGGTGCACACGGGATGCGTGGTGTGGATCGTACGTCTGCTGCACACTCGGGGCAGGGATTTCGGCAGGCGTTGGAGCTGGTGGGGCAATGCGAGGAATGGTGCGGCGGATATACCATCGAAGGTAGTCGCCATATGTCCTCGGATCGTATGGCCTATCCTCGCGCACTACATCCATCCCTGCTCTCTCCTCCCAGCGGCGAGTGTATGGAGCCTGCTGATCCTCCCAAGTGAAAGCCTTCTTGCCCTTGCGGGTTTGCCTGCAAGAAAAACAAAAGTGTTAAGTCTTTTTGTGGAGCGGAAACACTATGTGTAGAGATGATCGCGAGCTTACTCATGCTGGGTGTGCGACAACCGATGTGGAGCCTCGACAGGAGGGACAAGCTGATATAAGCCAAACTGCCGCATCACCCGCCATGGAGCGTATACCTCTAACATATGGCTGAAGACAAGAACACATCGGGTGAGCCATAAGTCCCAGTCCCCTGTACATATCGATGAGATCCCGCCTGCAGCTGTGCTCTGAACGTAGGTGGCCGTCCAGACCCTCCAGACAACACGCGAGGGATGGAGCAGCTCCAGCTCATCACTGTACGCCCCGTAGCATGCGTGCACCTGGACCGTGGCCCATTGCAGCTCGCGCTGCAACCAGCGATCCCCCATGGTCGGGCGATCTGCCTCGTCCTCCGCATCCCTGGGCGGGTACCCCTCCGACAGCGGCACGGGGACATCAGTGCCGAGCGGTCGTCCTACGGGAAGGTGCTCGTACGACCACAGGAGAATAAGGAGAGGACACCCAGCCATAACTGCCTGCCGAGCACGGCGAACGCAGGCGTCGCACAACGCTCGATACGTCGCACACAGAACCGCCGAGCCCCAGCTGATCTGTGGAATCTGCTCGATCGGCATGTCTGCAAGCATCTGCGCCAGTGGAACAAGCCAACGGTCCACCGTGTCGCCGTGCGTACCTGCGAACAAAAACAAACAGGAAGTTAAGATTTAAATGCAGTAAGTAACATACATGTGTATGTACCATGAGTAAGCGTGCCAGTGAACATGAAGCTACCAAACAGGTGTAGTAGGTACGCCTCGAAGTGTCGGCTGACTGTCCACTCATCAGCATCTGCTGGGCATATCCGAAAGTGAGCGAGCCAGGCTGCAGGAACTCCCGCGTCATGCTGGAAGGGCTCGTGTCCTAGAGGTAGGGGGTGAAATCTCTGTGTGAATGCCACATCCCACCCGGCAGGAGTGGGTGGTGGTACCCAGGCCTGTCCTCGAATCGGCAGGCCGAATAACATCGCCACATCCTCCAGGGTGATGGTCATCTCCCCCCACCGGAAGTGAAATGTGTGTGTCTCTGGTCTCCATCTGTCTGCCAGAGCAGACACCAGTGATCGATCGTGCCTGAAGGCCTCTACTCTGGTGATCGTCCTGACAAAAGGAAGAAGTCCCACCGCCCTCAGCCGTGCGATGTATCTCATGTCAAGAGGCCAGGCCGTGCCCGGCGATCTTAGGCGGAACGGCTGAAGTTCCTCTCCGGTCCTAAGGGCTCGAGCTCGATGACGATCATCATAGTACTAATCCAGTAGCTCAGGAAGCTGTCTGCGATCATGAGCCATGTCTGCAAGCAAAAACATTGAGTTAGTACGCCATACGAAATGAGTGACAAACAAACATAAATACACGAGAGGAATGATTACGCATTGCACAACAGTGCTGATTGATTCGCGTTCAGTGCGATCTTGATGCATTAGGACATGTCCTCCTTGTGTGGCCAGGCTGTCGACAAACAGCACACTTTCGCAGCTCATC
Source organism: Pharus latifolius (assembly GCA_019359835.1). Taxonomy (NCBI): domain Eukaryota; kingdom Viridiplantae; phylum Streptophyta; class Magnoliopsida; order Poales; family Poaceae; genus Pharus; species Pharus latifolius. The sequence continues at coordinate 51,707,891 of CM033320.1, read as the reverse complement.
GCGCTCTGCATTATCCATGTCGTTGCTGATTCAAAGTTTTCGTCATCATCCAGGGCCTCTCCGCTCCAAGTGTGGGGGTGGAACATACAAGATATGCCCTGCTCTGCGTGAAAGCTCTCTGTAGTGCTCCTGAGTTCCCCAGACCTCGAAGTCTGCAGTCCATGTTTTAGTGAGGAACCGTGCGCCATAGTAAAGTGATATGTACGTCTCAACTGACTTGTTGTCATGCGCACACGCTACCATCACATGGGAGCACGGTTTATGCAACAAAGCAGGCTTGTTACAAGTGCACTTCACGCCGTCTTCAAAAATGACACCTTGCTTTCTGATCGACCGCATGTATCCTCCCCCCACGTTCTTACTCTTCAGATAAACAATCCAACTTTGCCTTCTGCTGTTTGGAATGCACTGGGCTGAGTGTTTGTGAGCGGCCGCGGCTTTCATTTCTAAGTACCTCTGCACTTCGTGAGGATATTTTGCTGGTGTGACCCCAAGTAGTGCTCTTGCAGCTGTACCCCTCTCATGGAAGTATTTAGCAGTGCGATGCCATGTAAATTCCACAATTCCGGTGAGCGGAAGCCCTCGCACCCCCCTCAACACAAAGTTGTACACCTCCGCCATATTGGTTGTCATTATTCCGTATCTAGCTCCTGCCTTATCGTGCAGTAGTGACCATTTCTCTAGAGCTGTCACCGATCCATTCACTAAATTTCTTTGTTCTTGATCTCCGGCTGCGACGTATCTGCCCATCTGAAGTTCCCACGACATTTTCTTCATCTTCCGTCTGTTGCGAACTGCTTGCCTCAGATCTTTGAGCTTTAGCTAGGTCCGAGGTATCTTTCTCTAGCTCGTCCCAAATTCGTTGGAACTTATGGCCCTGGTTCTGATCACACAACCGCTTGAACTTCTTCATCAGGCCTGTGTTTCTGTAGTGTGTGAAAAAGTTGGCCGCAAGATGTCGTTTGCACCACCGACTTATCAAGTCATTCCATCTGTATTGCGGGTCCTCTGTGCGCAACATGAACTCTATGGCACTCAACAGGCCCTTGTGTCTATCATGGATGACGCACACATTCCGTCTATCCTTCACAACAGCTTGTTTCAGATTTGTAAGGAACCACACCCAACTGTCTGTGCTCTCGCATTCTACGATGGCGTACGCCATGGGAAGTAGCTGATTGTTTGCATCTGCGCCAACAGCTGTCATTAAAGTTCCTTTGTACTTCCCAGTTAAAAATGTGCCATCCACGCAGAGTATTGGCTGCATGTACTTGAATACAGAGATAGTCTGCCCGAATGACCAGAACATACGCACCACGTACTCCGCTCCATGCACCACGTCACCGTTTGTGCCCACAACTGGCCTATGAACCATGGCCATTACAGTGCCAGGGTTGGTATCGACGATTTGTTGTATCAGTCTGGGCACGTAGTTATATGAATCGTAAAAGGATTCAAATAGCATCTCAAGGCCAAGTTGTTTCGCTCTCCATGCCTTGCCGTATTTAATGCTGTATCCGAAAGTGTCAGCGATTTGAGCGACAATTTCTTTTGGTGCCATGTTCAAATTTGCATGAAGGTTCGCCAAAATCACATTTGCCACAAAAGCCGACGATATATTCCTGTGGGTCTGTGAGGCTTCTGTTACCGAACAGTCATGTTCGGTGATTCTCGAAACAACAAAGTGCTCACTATCCTTGTACCGGGCAATACGAACATAAAATCTACATCCCTCCACCGTGCACTTCACTGCGTACAGCCGCGGATTTGTTCTATCCACCTTGAAAGAGCGACGTAGTGCAATGGACCACATCGCCACGCCTTGCTTTGCCTCCTCCTTGCTTCGGAAATGTTGTCCTAAAATTAATCTTTGCTCATCCGATGTCGACTCCGAACTGTGATCATCACGGGTTCGTGCATTATCAAAACCACTTGAATCTAACCATTGCTATGGAGGTCCCATCCCACGATAATCTTCTTCGCTAGACGAATCCGCATAGTCTGCATCCACCTCCGAACCTTCGCTGCCTGAGTATTCCATACCCTCGTCTTCACATTCATCGGCGTAAGCCTCGTCCCCAGTCCAGAGATACCCACTCACGAACCCTGTGTTCGGGACACTGCCAAATTCCTGTGTTATTGTTGGATCAATGACTGGCTCGGGTATCTCTTCCACCGGTGGGATGTTTAGTACCGTTACATACAACACGCAGTCATCTGGGCCATGAATGGGATTTAACACTCTCCTAACTAGAGAACCCCAAGACTGATCGCCTTTAAGTTTACATAATTTCCAACTACCTGTTTCACCAACAGGCACCAACGCTTCTACGACAATTTCATGTTTAGACGAGTCGATATTTAATATGTCCATTACTCGGGTCTTAAGATCCTCAAAATTAACTGCACTAAGATCATTCATTTCCATGTCTACACGATGACAGCTACATAGGTCATCTCCATGTGGTCCGTTTCTGATTACTTGTTCCCCGTGAAAAACATACACTATTCTTCTTTCTGACATTGTCTACGACAAAAATTTTAAATTAATCTTTACTCTATGTATTTTCCACAAATTTATAAAACAGATCTATACTGTAAACTAAATTTCTAAAGAAGATATGTATTTTCCACAAATTTCTAAAACATATCTATACTCTAAACTAAATTTCTAAAGCACATATATATTTTCGACAAATTTCTAAATCAAATATATACTCTAAACTAAATTTCTAAAACAAATCTATACTCTAAACTAAATTTCTAAAGCAGATATGTATTTTCCACCAATTTCTAAATCAGATCTATACTCTAAACTAATTTTTAAAACATATCTGTATTGCAAATTTATTTTCTGAAACAGATATATATTTTCTATGAATTTCTAAAACAGATCTATACTCTAAACTATATTTTTAAAACAGATATGCATTTAAAATTAATTTCTAAAATATATCTAAACTAAATTTCTAAAACAGATCTATACTCTAAACTAAATTTCTAAAACAGATCTATAATAGAAACTAAATTTCTAAAGCAGATATATATTTTCCACAAATTTCTAAATCAGATCTATGCTCTAAACTAAATTTCTAAAGCACATATATATTTTCGACAAATTTCTAAATCAAATCTATACTCTAAACTAAATTTCTAAAACAGATCTATACTCTAAACTAAATTTCTAAAGCAGATATGTATTTTCCACAAATTTCTAAATCAGATCTATACTCTAAACTAATTTTTAAAACATATCTGTATTGCAAATTTATTTTCTGAAACAGATATATATTTTCTATGAATTTCTAAAACAGATCTATACTCTAAACTATATTTTTAAAACAGATATGCATTTAAAATTAATTTCTAAAATATATCTGCATTTTTAATTTTATTTCTAAAACTGATATGCATTTAAAACTAATTTTTAAAACAGATTTAATTAGATAATTTTAAAAAACTTACCTCCTCTTCTTCCTCTTCTTCTTCTTCCTGCTGCTTCTTCTTCTTCTTCTTCTTCTCCTTCTCCTTCTCTTTCTCCTCCTCTCCGCTTCTCCTTCTCCTCCTCTCCCTCTTCTCTTCTCTCTTTCCTTCCCTTTCCTCCTCCTCTCCTCTCTTTTTTTTTTCCAGGCCAAATGAAATTTCCCCTCCTGTGTCGCCACGGCTTGGGGTTATATAGGCCCCTAAGTCGCCAGCCCGGCTGGCGACAGAGGAGCAGAAGCCCATAGTCGTCAGCCCGGCTGGCGACTTAGGGTTTTCAGTGATAAGTCGCCAGCCGGGCTGGCGACTATGGTCATTTTTGTAATTTTTTTTCTTTTGTGTTTTTTGCGAAATTATTTTTTTACTTTACGTTTTCTGTACGAAAAATTCCCAAATAAGAGATGAAACCGATGCAATCATGTAATATCAATGACATCGATTCCACACCTCTGGATATAGTTAAACAAACACTAGCATCAGAGCACAGAGCGTGACAGTGAGTGTTGGACTAACAGTGAGTGACAGACAGACGGTGAGCGGTGCTAGGGACCAAAGGCCGACCAAGGCTGCGGTTCCATAGATGAAGTACTTGATGTCGACGACACCACCATGAGTTCCGGCAACAATTTATGGCAAAAGAAGCAAGAACCCGTTCCAATTCAAATCCTGGCTAAACTCCAAATTAATCCGTGCAGGCAACCCAAAAACCCACCTAAATCCAACAATTTCACAATCCTGTAATACATACATACACCACCACTGTGAATTTTTTTGCATAATAACCCACAAAAAAAAACAAACGCGAAAACTAACCCACAGCTTTTAAATTTTACAAAAATAGCCCAGTCGCGAAGTGAGCCGCGCGACTGATCTTCAGTCGCTATCTGGGCTAGCGACTGAAAACGTGGTACGGCCCAACGCCTCGCTGGCCCAGGTGCCATGCCACACCAGCTTTCAGTCGCTAGCCCGACTAGCGACTGTGGTGTTCGAACGGGGTCTGGTCGCGCCCTGTAGCCTCTGGTCGTGGTTGAAAGGGGCAAGGACCCAGATGCAAGGATTTGGACTGATTTGTGATGATTTTGTTTGGAAATTTGGACTTGTTTGCAAATCTTGAGATTGGGAGGGCTGATGGTGTTGTGCAATCAACTTCTCCGAGAAACTCGAGCACGGTGACGTTTCTGATGGTGTTGTGCAATCAGCTCAGGAAGCTGATGGTCGTCTGCCATACCTGCAGTTGTGACATATTAGGCCAACAAGTTGAAACATTACAATTAATTAACAAACATTCAGTATTACTTACGAAAATTCACAACAAGCCATTATAACATTACAATATAACTCATACAGGGAAATTGCATTGCTTCAGTTTCTCGGAGAAGTTGATGCGCTTGCCACTTGGGGGCATCGATTTCTTGTGTGACCAGACTGCCTGCAAGCGCTGCATCTACGTAGGTCATCTTCACGCTCTATTGCATCCATATCGTTCTGTATCCTCCTGGTTCGACGTCGTCCGACATGGCCTACAAGGAGCCTCTTTTCTGGGATTCACGTGATGGCATTTCTGTCGACAGTTCCCGATAGTTTCTCCTGGCCGCAAACCCATGGAAGATACCCTCCCAGATTTTCCATAAGTATTGTAGAGTGTAATAAGTTGAGATATATTGTGCCGGATCGATCCCAGGAACGGAGCAGGCAACGATGACATGCGAGCAAGGAAGGTGCAACAGTTGAGGCTTGTTGCATGTACATTGGGCATCTACATTTGTAATTCGACATTCGTGGACCCGACCAGCTCGCAGTGTGCCACAGACATGTTTGTGCCTTAGCCGAACCTCGTAGTTTCCGTTCAAACGACTCAGCACTGAGACATCATGTGTCAACGACTTTCTCATCCGAAATTCGAGATAATCATTTATCTTTTTGGGCCAGTGCACTAAGGGGTCAAGCACAAGTGTTGATGCCGCCAAACTCCTGCTGTCGTAGTACGCTACTGTGCGATAGAATGTCATCTCAACTATTGCAGTGAGTGGTAAACATCGGATATCTTTCAGGACGAAATTGTACACCTCGGCCAGATTAGTCGTCATGATTCCATACCAAGCCCCGCCTGTGTCATGCAGCAACGGCCACTTCTCCATTGGTTTGGGCTGAATCAATTGACTGAAACTGAGACGACTCCGGCGGTTTCCCACGCCGGTAACGCCGCCATCTTCTGGAGCACCTGCCTCTTACAATTCTGCCAACGTACCTTCCTCCAGTGATTTCCATATATTTGAGAACTTTGGCTCTTGGTTCTGGTTGGCAAGCCGTTTGAACACCTGCATCGGGCGCCTACTCTTGAAACGAGTGTGAAAATTTACGTCAAGATGCTGAGAGCACCAACGACTTTGCAAGTCATCCCAACCCAGCGATAGATCCACTCCCAATTGCATGTACTCGATCGCACTCAGCATTCTTCTATTTCGATCGTGAATCAAGCACACGCACTTCCAATCTTGACGACCACATTCTTCAATTTTCCCAAGAACCATAGCCAACTGCTGTAGTTCTCCCCCTTGACCACGACATATGCTATGGGGAGAAGCTGGTCGTTGGCATCAACAGCCACGGCAGTCAGTAGAGTTCCCTGGTATTTTTCAGTCAAAAATGTTCCGTCAATGCAAAGCACGGGTCTCATGTACCTGAACGATGCAACGCACTATTGGAATGCCCAGAAAAATCTCCGCAGTACCATGCACCCAGGAATCACAACACCCTCCGAGTCAATTGCCGGCATATCAACAATTTCGGTGACTATGCCTGGATTTTCTTCGCATATGCACCGCAACAGCCTCAGTACGAAGTTGTATGCCTCAACATATGTCCCAAAAAGCTCTTCCAGCTTCCTCTGTTTAGCCCTCCATGCCTTCCCATACTTGATCTTATAACCATACTTTTCTGCGACATGTGCAATTATCACTTTTGGTGTCATTGCCGTATTTTCCTTTACTACTGACAATATCAGGCTGGCAACAAAACTGGAAGTGATATTTCTATGCTGCTGCATCATGCCCTTAGCCAGACATCTGTGGTCTTCGACTCTGGTCACCTGAAAGAAAGGGCCATCTTGTAGCCGTGTGACACGTACGTACCATGGACAGTTCTTGACTAAGCACCTCACATTCCACAGGCTCGGATTTGCTTTGCCCACCCGGAATGGCCTATTTAGTGAAACAGTCCATGCAGTTATGGCTTTCTTTGCATCTTTCTTACTCCGAAACAACTGTCCAAGCTAGACGGTTGATTCATTATAGGACAATCGCGAATTTAGCTCATCGGGAACCACAGCGGAAATCAAAGATGATGGATCAGTCCATTCATTTATAGGATTCTGCTGTTCCATGGGTTCATCAGGAGATTCATACATATCTAACGGATCAGTATACTCCTCCTCATTAAAATTCTCCTCCAATTCTGGCACTTCTTCAGCTGCATCTACTTGATGGCCGCCAAACGGAGTTGTATCTCTTACTATTTGCAAGGGTACGCTGCCAGTTGCACTGGCATTGAAACTGCCACCGGCACCGGTATCGGTACCGCTACCGCCACCGTGACCTCCGGTACTGATATTAGTGCTGCTCTTTTCTCTTCCTATGGAATGACTGCCCTCCGACCTATGTACGTGTAGGATTTCAACGTACAGTATAATGACCCCGCCACCATAGGCTACATTTGTCACAAATTGTCCAAAGAACCCCATGATTTGTCACTTTTCAGTCTCTTGAGCACCCATTTGTTTCCCTCCGGAAGCATGTCTTCGACCCTGAGATTATCCGTCGCAGGATTTAGTTGTAACAGGTCGACTAACCACATCTCCAAATCATTGGAAGACATTGACTATGATTGTTTCATTTGACCGTAAACATGCAGACAACCACCAAGATCATCACCTTTTGCTCCATTACGGATTATATCAGCTCCGTAATAAACGCAAACCGTACCGGGTTGCACCATAGCCTAATCAATTTTTCATTCTGTGTTAGGTTAAAACAGGATAGTGCGACGATGCGCAATAATTGTAGCGGAATTATACTGCGATATTGAGACTATGAGATGTATCAAAACTAATGTATATCTTGTATTGTAGTAGAGTGTATAATTAGAGGACCAACATTGCTCAAAGTACTATAAAAAACATGGTTTTTAAAACAACAGAAATTTTCCAACACTGCATTTCAATCGCTATTGGGCTACACGATTTTTGCCTAGGAAAAAAGTGAAGTGAACAATTAAATTTATAAACCCTACAACCCTAAAAAAAATAGCCGCTCTCCCTCTAAACCTGTGCGGGCAAGGCCAAGACGGCGAGGGCAACGGCTGTGACGACTAGGGCAACGAGGCCGCGAGGGCCCTAACATAATCTAAAACAAACCTTTACATCAACATACTAGCAAACATTTCAATCTATGTATGAACAAACATTTCAATCTACATACTAATAAACATTTTAATGCCCTATCCCTAACCATAACTCTAACCCTAACTAAAAGCCAACCCTAACTAAAAACCAACCCTAACCCTAACCAAATTAAATTTCTAAACCCTACAACCCTAAAATAATAGCCGCTCTCGCTCTAAACTCGTGCGGGCAAGGCCAAGACAGCGAGGGCGATGGTGGTGACGACTAGGGCAACGAGGCCGCGAGGGCCCTAACATAATCTAAAACAAACCTTTACATCTACATACTAGAAAACTAAAAAATATTTGATAAAAGGTGAGTGAGATTCGAACTCTGGTCTCTCGGGTGGGAGTGGAACATCTTAACCAGATACACTATAACTAACTAATGTAATTTGTTACTGTGGCATAGTTTTATATGTTTTTCCGTGGCACAGTTCTGGGCCAGCGGGTGCATATGGACCGTGCCACGTCTTCAATCGTTAGCTGAGCTAGCGACTGAAACTCAGTTGCGCACCATCTTCGTGACTGAAGGTTAATTTTAAAATTTTTAAAAGTTTTGGGTTAGATTTAGAATTTTTTTTATTGGGTTATTCCAACAAAAAATTCCGAACCCTAACCTTAAATGAAAGCCAACCCTAACCCTAACTGAAAGCCAACCCTAACCCTAACCAAATTAAATTTCTAAACCCTACAACACTAAAATAATAGCCGCTCTCACTCTAAACCCGTGCGGGTAAGACCAAGACGGAGAGGGCGATGGCAGTGACGACGAGGGTAGCGAGGGCCCTAACATAATGTAAAACAAACTTTTAAATCTACATACTATCAATCATTTTAATATACGTACTAACAAACATTTAATCTATAAACTAAATAATAAAAATTTATCTCAGTAAAATTTTAATATACGCACATACTAACAATTACTATCAAATACTATCTACGAGTTAGCGAATATTTAAATTGTAATCTAAATACTATCTATAGTTAACAAAAATGTACCTCGGTAAACAAATTTGAAGAATCTCCGAAAACCGAAACTTGATCAAACTGCCAGCAGTTTTTTCCTCCTCTCTTTCCCCTTTCTTCTCTTCTTCTCTCTCTAAACAATTTCTGGTTTTTTCGGAAAAAAATGACAAATGCCGTACTGTGAAAGCAACAGCCGAAGTTTAAATAGCCATTTCAGTCACTAGCCGGGCTAGCGACTGAAACGTTGTGGGTTTCAGTCACTAGTCGAGCTAGCGATTGAAAGCTGGCGTGGCATGGTACCTGGGCCAGCGGGGCGTTGGGCCGTGCCACATCTTCAGTCGCTAGCCCAGATAACGACTGAAAATCAGTCGCACAGCCCACTTCGCGACTGAGGGCTATTTTTGCAAAATTTAAAAGCTGTGGGTTAGTTTTCGAATTTTTTTTTGTGGGTTATTAGGCAAAAAAATTCCACAACTGCATCTACAAGCTGTGCAAGAACTCAAATACGGACAAACCCCTGTTATTTTGCTTGAGTCCTGGAAGGTCAAATACTATTCCTGGATAGCTTTTATGTCCATTACCATGATAGTAATGGCTAGTCAGTATATTTTCAATCATTTGAAATGTCTTCTACAAAGAGGTTTAGTATCTTAAGTTGGAACATTAGGGGTCTCAACTCAGAAGCCAAATGCCTTGCTGTCAGAAACAAGATTGATTGTTCTGTTCTTGGCCTTCAGGAAACAAAAATGGAAAACATAGACCGGTTTACCATCAAATCTCTGTCCTAAGGAGTTTACTGGGTTTGATTACGTCCCTTCAGTTGGAAATTCAGGGGTCTTTTAACAGTTTGGAATAGTCGGGTTTTTCACGGTGGAGCTTGCCAAAACAAAATTTCACTCTCGTTGGAGTTAATGCACAATCTTTCTGGTAAAACTTGGTTGGTTACCAACATTTATGGACCTTGCACCCACATTGATAAGTTGGATTTTTTAAATTGGTTTCAAAATATCTCTGTTCCTTCTAATGTGCTCTGGCTGGTGTTGGGTGATTCTAATCTCATGCGTGGCCCTGAAAACAAAAGCAAGGGTTCTGTGAATGGAATGGAAACTGATTTGTTCAATATGGCTATCAATACTCTTCAAATGATTGAATTACCCCTCAAAGGACGATATTTTACTTGGTCTAACATGCAGCGAAAACCCCTACTTGAAAGACTGGATTGGTTCTTTGCTAATAGGTCTTGGACAGATAGTTATCCAAACGCTTTGGTTCTACCTCTTTGCAAAACTCTCTTGGATCATACACCCTGTGTAATTCAGATTGCCTCGGCCATTTCCAAAGTGAAAATCTTTCGATTTGAAAATCATTGGGTTTCCTGGTCTGGCTTTCATGAGCTAGTCGACAGAATCTGGAATTCTATACGATTTGATGACAATGTTACTAGGCCAATTGGACGCAAATTCAAAGAGGTCAGGAAAACATTTAAAATATGGAGCAAGCAGTTTTAGCAACTATCGAAACTGATTAGTAATTCTCAACTGGTTCTTTCTTTATTGGATGGTTTAGAAGAGCAGCATAATCTTTTCAGAGCTGAATTTACTTTCCGGATTATCTTGAAAGAACATTTAGGTAATCTGCTTAAGGCTCAAAATACTTATTGGAAACAACGTGGTTGCATTAGGTGCGCTAGAATGGGAGATGAAAATACTAAATATTTTCAAGCCATAGCTGAAAATAACTTCAGAATTAATCATATATCTTCAATTACTGATGATCAGGGTAACTTCTGGCATTTCCGAATTTGGCGGGATGGCATTTAATTTGAATTATCTACTACAACGGTTTCGGTTGGACCTTTCTAAGTTGAAGGAACCGTTCTCTGTACAAGACTTAGTTAGATACTATCATTATGCAGCTTCCCTGTGATTAAAAGCCCTGGTTTAGATGGTTTTAATGGATACTTCTTCTAGTCATGCTGATCCATTTTAAAGTTTGACTTTCTTGAATTATTGAAACACTTCTACAATGGTATGGCTGATCTTCAAATGATTAATTCCTCTTGGATACCTTAATTCCAAAAAAAAAGGAGATGCTCACAGAGTTGCTAACTTTCGACCAATTTCCCTGTTGAACTGCTCTCTCAAATTAATCACTAATCTACTAGCTAATAGATTGCAAAATGTTATAACAAAGCTTGTTCACAATAATCACTATGGTTTTATTCGAACGAGATCTATTCAAGATTGTTTAGCTTGGGCTTTTGAATACATTCATATCTGTAAGGCCTCTCGTATACAAACAGTACTTCTCAAATTGGATTTTGAGAAAACTTGTAATGAGGTAGAACATCAAGCCATATTAGAGGTCTTAAAATCCCAGGGCTTTAGAGAAAAATGGCTTCAATGGATCACTGAGCTTCCCATACTAGAACTTCTCATATACTCTTAAATTGTATTGCTGGTAAAATCATCCATTGCAAACATGGTGTTCGACAAGGGGATCCTTTATCACCTCTTTTTTTTGTGCTGGTGGCTGATCTTTTTCAGAGTATCTTAAATGATGCTAAGGAAAAAGGTCTCCTTTCTTTACTCTACCAATAAACAGTAATAGAGACTTTCTCATAATTCAATATGTGGATGATACTTTTATTATTTTGAATACAAAAACAAGGGAAAAGTTTTTCTTCAAAGCTCTGTTGAAATCCTTTTCCACCTGTACAGGACTCAAAGTCAATTTCTCTAAGTCTTTACTAGTCCCCATTAATTGTGATGAGATTAATCTTTCTAATCTAGCTGGTGTTCCGCGTTGTCAACAAGGTTCTCAACCTTTTACATATCTAGAATTACCTTTGGGGACTTCTAAACCAAAGGTTGCTGAATTTGATATCCTGATAGGACGAATTGAGAAAAGCCTTTCGGGATGGCAATCCTCTTTATTATCAATGGGAGGTAGATTAACTCTTATTAATTCGGTCCTATTAGTAAAACTAGATTTTATGTTCTCAGGTTCAAAATGCCCAAGCCCCAGAGGATTCAGGCCTACAAAATTTTCCCCAAGAAATATGACAATGTCCTCTTTGATATAATCTTTGACCTGTCTAAAAGAAAGCTCTTCTAATCTGACCTAATGATTGAAAATAAGGCAAAGACTCCAGTGAGTAGCTACTCTGGAATAATTACTATAGGGAGAAAGTCCCTCAAGTATCTCATTTCAAAGGTTCGTTTTGGTGGAGAGATGTTCTGAAATTGTTATATTACTTCAAAGGAGTGACAATTTGTCAGATTGGTGATGGCTCAACCTGCTTACTGTGGAATGATCTTTGGGGAAACAGCTGCTTTGTCACAAATGTCCAGAGCTCTTCTCGTCTCTAAAACATGATGTTTCAGTATATACATTCTGGCATATGGATTTTATTGACACTCTTTTTCACCTACCTCTTTCTGATATTGTCTTTCAGCAGTATCAACAACTTCAAAGTATTCAAAGGATGGATAGATCAATTGCTATGTCAATGACATTTGGTCTGTATTGAATGGAGGACATGCATTATATTCTACACAAAGAGTTTATAATTGTTTGATTGGTCAAAGCAGAGTTCATCAGATTTTTAGTGCATGTTGGAAAAATGTCTGCATGAAGAAGCATAAAGTGTTCTTCTTGTTATTTCTTCATGAACTAAACACAAGGGATCTCTTAAGGCAGAATAGCTTCATCTTACCTTCTTATCTATGTGTTCTTTGCCATCACAGGTATTTGGAAACTCAACATCATCTGTTTTTTAATGCAAATTTGCTAAATCCTGCTGGGCTACCATGGATATATCTTGGAGCGAGCACAACCATTTCAGGATGAGATGATTTATTCGGCTAAAAATCAATCTTCTCGTATTGGAGAATTCTTCTTTGAAGTAATCATTTTAGCCCTCTGGAATATCTGGAAAACTAGAAATAAATTTATTTTCCAGACACAAAGATTTGATATTCACAGTTGGAAGAGAGGATTTGCTGCTGACTTGAAGTTAGTAGTTGACCTAGCTTGGTCTGAGTTGTTTCATTAATTTTTGTATTTTATCTTGTTCCTTTTCCTTTTTTTATTTGTATATAATTGATCAAAATTCCTTGTTTCATTTCATTAATCCAATTTCAGTAGGATCCTTTCCTACTGTTTTTATTAAAAAAACAAACCTTATAGGAAAGAACAAGATAGAATTGATGGTGGGATTTGTAAGGTGGGTTTGAGATTTGGGAATTTTTTTTCATATTTGATATGTGTGGGAATTGTGAGGTGAGATTGGATTCAGAATTTTTTACTTGACTAAAATATTAGTTATCATATTACTCTCGTCTAAACCCTTGATGCCATGTTCTCTATCTAGTGTGACGGCTAGCAGCGTAACAGCAAGGTGGCAGACGACACGCAGCAACTGCGAGCAATGATGGCATAGAGGTAGACAGCACGACAGCGAGCAACACAACAGTGTGATGTCACAAGGGCGGACGGCGTGACAACAGAGGACGCATCAGAGGACGGCAGATGACACGGTGTAATTTCATCACTTATGCCCAATCCCCTCCCATGTAATGAATTACAACCATGATCCATCTCCTTCCCACCGTTCCAAATCCCACTCCAAATCCCTCCAACCAAACGGCCCCAAAGAACCATTAGATCTCACAAGCCAAGAAAATGATATAGATTAGCGAGGTACCTTCTCATATCTCCCCCACTCACCTAGAGGAACAACAATATATGAGCTCGGATTTGCCACTTGCAACCCACCACCACCAACCACAATATTATCCTAGTAGGATTCGATGTGGGCTTCCGCATTCTTTTCTCCATTTTTTCCTCTTAATATTTCTATTTTTTTGTTGAAATTTTCAAATTAAAAAAAACCCCTCCACTATTCCCTTAAATACAGTTAGAAAATTTTACTTAAATTGAGAGCAAATAATCTCTTGGATCTCTGCTACTCGAACCTTGGTCTAATTTGTTGAGTCAACCTCCAACATTATTTTGGTGATTAATTATCAACTTAATTGTGAGATTAATGTGTTTATTACTCTTGGTGATCATTATTATTTCGACGGTCGTGGGAGGTCATTGATTTCTCCACTACTGAATATTGTTGGAGAGGTTCAATAGTATTGTGAAAGACTCAATGCTCATATATTGGCATGGAAAAAGAAACAATCTTAGTGGATATTGAAGTGAGACTTACGAGTAAGTGTTTCAAGGAGGAGTAAGAGAGACCCATGCAAGTTTTCGAGATCTTGAAAAAATTATCGTGTCTTTTGGTATATTCTCTTACTTTCTTTTATTCATTACACTTGATTTAGTTTGCTTATTTGTCTTTCTTATGTATCATCCTAGGTTTGTAAAATGCATTTGACCTCTTGAGACACTAGCTTTCATTTAGAGTGATTACAAAAATAATTTTATTTTTCATAAGTGCAAAAATCGATTTTTAGTCAAAATATTTTAATTGACCTATTCATACCCCTCTAGGTCGTCATTATTAATACTATATAATTTCCAGCTTAATTAGAAGTCAAGAAGATCATCAAAAGACTAATACAAACAAGCTCTATCTCGCCGAATTTCAACTTGACATACGAGCAAAGCATTGAAGATAGTTTTCAATCCAACTATCTGATTGATCTCAAATTTTTATGAAAAATTGAAGATCGGTCCAAAAACTATTGCTCCAAGTTTCACCTTGATCAGAGGGCAAGAAGATCATCATAATACCAATGCAAACAGGCTCTGTCTTGTTGAATTCCAACTTGATGTATGAGAAATGCATTGAAGATAGTTTTCAATCTGACGGTCCGATTGATCTCAAATTTTGATGATCAATCGATGATCTATCCAAAAACTATGCTACAAAGTTTCGAGCTGATCAGAGGCCAGGAAGGCTCCCATTCAGTCAGGCGAAGAGAAGCAAATGCATTCTAATCATGCTAGAAGTTATCAAGACAAGTCAATTGATTTTCAAGTCATTGATGAATGTTCCAATGTGCTTCCTACTATACAATATGTATTTCCTGAAGCTAAGGAAGCCAAGTTGTTATCATAAGTCATTCTATCCACTTTTCCATGTCATTCGGTACTGATGAGGCGAAAACGACATATTTTTTGATCGTGACTGATGAAGCCAGACTTCATTCATGCCAAGGACTGATGAGGCAAAGGCATCCATTGATGCCGGGTACTTCTTGTGTCATATTTTGTTTGAAAATTTTTAAATTGCTTATTATATTATCTCAAACTTTTGAAATTTTCTAGTAGTTCAATTGTTGTGCTCAAAATCATATATCATTATTTCTTTGCACTCTTGCATCATTGCATCACATAAAGGGCGGAACATTCAATTTTATAATTTTGCTTACCCCTGAAGTGTGTTTTGTCAAATGGGGAGAAAATTACGATGTACTAAAAAATTCAGAACTTCAAAATTCTAAGTCTAGTCATGTTGGGAGCTATTCAAAAAGAGAACAGTCATTTCTTGAAAAGAAGACAAGAAGAGAGAAAAATGTTGAATTGTTTTTATTGAACATCTTCTCAAAACTCTTGAGAAATTTGAGCTTATTGAAAATCTTTTCTTTGAAGTTTTTTATTGAAAAATTTATAGAATGTTGAATACTTGAAGTTTTTTTTGTCAAATGACTCATCAAGGGGGAGATTGTATTAAAATATTTGTAAACATAATTTTTATTTGTTTGGAATGTTTGCCAAACATGTGTATGTGGTGATTGGATGGTCAAATGTCGAAAAATGTACACTTCAATATTATTTTTATATTTGGTCATATTGCCGAACTACTGTGGTTTGTTATTTGCATTGCAAGTTTCGAGGCATCCATAATACATGTTATGTAGCAAGAGGGCAACTATTGCAAATCAACTAGATTTGGTGAAGTTTCTAGCTAGACCAGAAATGAGGGTGAGTAGGTTGGAAACTGGGTTACAATAATCTTGCCATGACGATTCATGCAAGAGGAGTTAAAGTGGTTGACATTGTTTGATGTATTTTTGCGCAAATAAATACAAATATAATAATAATAAATAGAGTAATAAAAGTGACTCCTTAAATTAGGTAGAACTCACATGTCATGAAATATGATGCATTAAGGACTCATTGAATCTCACCAGCTATTTGGATAGACGATGCCCCTTAATAAGCCCCGTCTATCAAGAAAGAAGGGGTAACCCACCTCAAGTATCAAAAAGATTATTTCATAAAAAGAGAAGGTTGAGTCGTATATAAAGAGACCCCCTCTTGACCTTTCAAGACATAGAGAGATAGACAGATACACTAACACCCAGAGATAGAGAGGCAGAGAGACAGACTCTAGAGAAATTATGAGTCAAACTCTTTGTCTCATTCAACCACACCACGATGGCCCTTCTCCCTAACGGTGAGTCATAGATAAATGATATTTTCACCTCGGGAGTGCAACAAACTCCTCGTCTCTGTGATTCATCAGCAAGGCAGAGGAACAACAACCTCTACTCAATCTTTAAAAGATTCGGAGATGCCTTGCACCTTATTGAAGCCTTTCGTGACATGCGCTTGTCCATCCAGCCAATTAGGCCAAACGTGACTAAACATGTCACTCTTTGTACCAAGCTGCTCTTGCACCATTTCTAAGGGAACACATTCTCTTCAACAAAGCACTATTTTTGCTCATCATGTGCATTGTGCAAGATTGTTATAGTCTTATCACTTCCTTTCATGCATCCATTTGTGACCGATGAGGTTGGACAATTAATTGACCAGGTACAATGAGGCAAAGGCCAATTCTGCACTACATCAAGTTACCTCCATTGACAAACTTGTTGGTGGGTATTGATGAAGCGAAGGTAGCAAGTTCATTTGTGAACGATGAGGTCGGACAGTAGCATAGCTAGGTGCTGACAAGGTAGCTATGCGATTGCACGTACATTTGGATGCCGATGTGGCTAGAAAATATTTTTATGGCTGAGATTGACAAAGCGAAGGCCACATTACCATTTCCTGATGCATTGCATTGCATTCACATTTTACTCATCCATCCTATAAAGACATTCACATTTTACTCATCCATCCTATAAAGAGAAAAAATGTATCTTGAAGACGATGAACCTGAGTGCAACTTAATAGGAGGTTCTCTGCTTATAACTACTTAGCAGAGGAAATTAATTGGGAGTTTTACGAAGTCTCGGGAATCAAAGATCCACACAGTCCCAACTGTTAAATTCTACCATGATGCAGGAGACAAAAGAATAAAAATAGTACAAATACCTATATTCTTGTAATTCAATTTAGGATTAATAAAGAACAAGTTTACTTGTGCATTTTTCTTGTCTTTTGCATCTTATTTATGTTTTCTGTTGAAATAGAATAGCATGCCCGCAATTAAAAATAAAAAGGGAGAAATTCCCTCGAGCAAAATTTTCTTCACCAAACAAACATTGAACGTTGGTTCGAGCCAGTTTGGCTCTGGATGACTCAGACGCGAAGCTCACTACCACATAAACAGACATCCAGGACGGCACATCACAGATGGTTATCAACTTTTCAATGGAACACCGTCTGCGAAGGCCTGTCGGGAGAATATGTTCAGTTATCACAGTCGGTTCTGATGTCAAAAACAACTGTGATAGTCAACCAGACGGTTCTGAACACAAAATCATCTATAATAGTCTACTTATCACAGACGGTTTTGACCTAAAACCCGACTGTAATAGATACAATCAGTTCTGAACTGAGAACGTCTGTGATAACTAGAATATCACAGATGGTTCTGAACTCATAACCAACTGTGATATATACAATCGGTTCTGAAATCAAAACCGACTGTGATAGTGTATTATTAGAGATGGTTCTGACGTCAGAACCGACTGAAAAAGTGCCGGCGCTTCGAATTCTCAACTGTGATCATTTCTGTCTCCGATCTTTGCACGCGGCGCCTATGAGAACACGAAGCATCGCTTTGGAAGTTCTATAAATTGACAGTGGAATAATTGTCATTTACTTTACAAGTTTTTATAATTCTCAGACTGTTTGACTCCTTAGCTTCTCTGCGCCAATGGCATCCTCGATGGCATCGTCAGCCTCGCCCTCCCCGGTAAGAACTCTCAATCTTTTGGACTTACCCCTGTATTTTTAATCCCTGTTCAGTACATTCTTGACCTGTTAATTTGCACAGGGAAGGGGAGCCGTGGAAGACTCGGGCAAGGTGAAAGACAAGCTGAGGGCCCTTCAGGAGGAGCACAAGCTCCTTACGGAGAAGCACACTCGGCTACGGCTTGACCTGGATGATCTCTTCCAGCGCATTCAGTGCATGAAGACGGATGGTGACAATGCTAGGGCGAGGACGAGGCGTCTTCGCGAGGAGAAGAAAGCCGCGGATATGACCATCGCTAGCTGCGGTTTTTACTTCTGTGGATCTCGATCGAGTTGCTTATAAAGATGAGCCATTCATACTTGCAAAGCAAGCCATTTAGGTCATTTATGTCACTGACCCGGCCAATAAGAAGTGGCACGTCGTCCTTCATGGCAAGAGAAGGATTGTTGGAGTTGAAAATGTCGTAGACGAGGAGGAATACAATCAATTTGATGAGATGCCTCCATTTGAAAATGGTATACAGGTCGATAATGAAGACACCGGCGAAACCAGTTACGTGCATATGGATCACCAGGAAGGGTTATACTTTAAAGGTAATCAACCGTACGTCCTTATCTCTCTGTTTCCATCAGTATAGCTTATATCTCCTGTAATTCTCGTCTTTGCAGGGCCGCGGCAAGTGGAAAGTTGAGGATAACATGGCTGTGTATGTGGAAATTGTCGGTCAAAGTCCCCATTTGTATGTAACATTAACTTGAGCATGCTCCACATTGTATGTTCAATTTATTTTAGCATGCTCCACATTGTAACCAATTTTCGGATGTACATTGTAACCAATTTATGGAGCATTTGGACTACATTTAAAATATCTGAGTGTTCATTTAAAACAAGTTTTTGAGCATTCAGAGTTGAAGAGCTACAGAGTTTCAAGTTGTAAAACTCTACATATTGCGTAGAAGACGTACGTTCAATAGAGAGATTATCATAGACGGTTATGAATTATCACAGACGGGTATGAATATAGAACCGACTGTGATATTCCCAACAGCGTCTCCGAGGCTTCAAGTTCTTAACGTTCACCGTCGGTTCTCAAGTCCAAACCGTCTGTGATAATCTCAGTCACAGTCAGTTCTCAACTCAAAACCGTTTGTGATAATCTCTCACTATGGGGATTATCACAGACGGTTTTTATGTGAGAATTGACTGTGATAATATTATCACAGACGGGTATGAATATAGAACCGACTGTGATATTCCCAACAGTGTCCGACGCTTCAAGTTCTTAACGTGCACCGTCGGTTCTCAAGTCCAAACCATCTGTGATAATCTCAGTCACAGTCGGTTCTCAACTCAAAACCGTCTGTGATAACCTCTCTGGAGATTATCACAGATGGTTCTGACGTGAGAACCGACTATGATAATATTATCACAGACGGTTGTGAATAGTGGACCGACTGTGATAATCTCTATGCGGTAAATAGTTCAAGGCGGGCTTTGTCCCGCGCTGTGGCGCGAAGAAGAGGCGGCGCCGGCTCCAGCCGGCGGCATCTCCTCTCCACAACGCCATCTTCACCTCCTCCACCAAGTGATCCCGAGCCGTGGCCTCCCTCTCCGCCATCTTCACGGCGCCGCCGTCCGCCGCGCTTCTCCTGCGCCGCCTAGGCTCCGCCCCAGATCCACCCGAGCCGCCGCCGCCTAGATCTGCTGCGAGGCGCCAAAAATTGATACCAGCCTAGACCGTCTCGCAATAGAACGAGGACGATGCAGTAAGGCGAGTATTCTAGTCGTTCTTTCCACAAGGACTAGAGAAAACAAATCGTGAATAGCTAAACTAAATCAATGGCAAAAGAAAATAAATCGGATGAAAGAAAAGAGAGGGATACAAACGATCTGTGCTAAATCTATACATACGTTCGTGAGTACATGCGATAGAATCATTGTCGTTTAGTAGTCTCGCAAAAGCACGGCGAAAACAACTAATACAAGTGAGCTGTCGATGAAATCAACGAACAAATGCATGATTAAATAGCACATAACGTACTTCAACTCCTCTTAACAGCCATCCCCAAGCAAGCACAAGCAAAAATCCATAGCTCAACACTATCAACAGAAACAATGCAAATCCAAGTTCTTGGCTATCCATGAACAAACAAATGTCAAGAACAAAAACTCAAATCAGCTCCAATCATCTCAAACAGTAAAATGGATTCAATTGCAACCAATGGAATTCAGCTTCAGGACTTTGATTCATCAATTATGAGCAAAGAACAATTACAGATTTTAAAACCTTTCAATTCAGTCCAAAGACTAAGAATTGATCCATCAAATTTCAGTTCAGGTATTTGAAGCAACAGGGTACTGATAAACAGGGGATGAAAACTAATCCAGCACAGCTTTCAGTTTATCACAACACCATTTAAACTCAATACAGATAGCCCAAACAAGAACATCACAGAGAGACAGAGGAAATTAACTCAATTCAAATAGGATAGACTAAGGAATTTACTTTGCATTTGATTCAGAAATGAGTATTGATTCTCAGCATTTACACAATTTTATCATCTCATACACTGAATCCATTTCAGTTCATCACAATTCAAGAATAAAGAAAGTGAGAAGAAGTAGAACCAGTGTGATGGCTGCTGGAGTAGCTGGAGAAGAGGTCGTCGATGCCGAAGTTGAGGATGAAGCCCGTGGCCAAGGGGATCCAAGAAGGCGCCGAAGTTGATGAAGAGGGCGGCGCGGCTTGTGGCGGCGACCGGAGTGAATGGAGGCGCCTGGTGGGTGGCGGCGCGGCGCAGGATGGGCAGAGGAGGCGGCGTGAGATGGAGCAGAGGACCCGGCGGCGCTCGCGACGCGGGATGGAGGCGCGGCGCGGAGGCCGGAGGCGCGGGATGGAGGCGCGGCGCGGAGGGAATGGAGTAGCGCCGGTGGAGGCCACAAGAGGAGATGCGGCGGTGGCCGAGGGAGAGGAGGCTCCGACGCGGGATGGTGGTGGAGAACAGTGGAGAATGGGGAAAGATTTGTGGAATTGGGGTTTTGTGGTGTAGTGGTGGAGTGGCGAGGGAATGGAGCACCGCCGGCGTATGGCCTGGCCGCCGGCGGCGAGGTGGAGGGAGGTGTGGAAGAGTGATTCGGGGAAGAAGAAGAAAGGAGTAAAAAACTAAATGCCGGGCTCAAAATGCCTCAGTGGCCGGCGGCTGGGTAAAATGGTGAATTTTGCACTTTTGCAGAAAAGCCCTCGAGGTTTTGGAGAATTAGAAATGTGACCTCGTGGCTAGGGTTTGGGATTCCGGGCCTCCGGAGACTCCGATTTCGGTGCGGTCAGTTCCTACGCGACCGCGGGAATGCGCACTTTCATCAGGAATCGTCCGATGGCCAGATTAAGTCGAGGACGCGCGTCCGCTAGCCGAAAATCCATCCAATCCTCGTCGACCTGCGATAAAAATTGGAAAAACAAGTAATCCGGTCGATTTGGCGACAAATCTGGAATAATCTAGACATATGCCGAGGTTAATGACTGATATGTGCAAAAGCATGGGGAAAATGTACACAAAAATGAGGCAAATCGAGTAAATATCATCCCCCCAAGGTTAATTCTTTGCTTGTCCTCAAGCAATGTGACAAGAAATAAATCCAAGGAGTCAAGCAAGCAACCAAATGTCATGAAAGAGTAAAATGCAGCATATAGTAAACTCGGCAAACTAAGATATGTTTCAAGCGCTCAACCATCTAATAATTGCACTGAAATTGCAGTGTAACTAGCTTAGTTCTAGATACGGAGGAAATCAGAATGCTTAATTCTACTCATACCACCTACATCCATACATGTATATAGAAATTCAAAGTGAGCATAAACAATACACAATTTCACTCGAACTAGTCCCCGGCAACGGCGCCAAAAATTGATGCCACCTAGAACGGGGCCTCGCAAGCGGACGAGGTCACAGTAGAAGGCGAGTATGTCGTTCTCTCCCAAAGGACTAGATGAGAGCAAAATATGTCTAACTAAATCCAAATTCAGAAAAATCAAACAAAACCGCCAAGGGGGATGTGGGTTGGTTCACCTCGACTCGCCTCACCGACTAGAATGCAACTATCAGAAATCAAATTCTGAACTCGTACTCTAGGCCAGCGGTGAATAAAATTCGTATGCCGAGTGAACACTACCGTGTGAAAGCAATTCAGGCGGAGAAGATTAACAGAAACAGATTCTCAAGGGACTACAAATAGCGATCCAAACCTAACCGAACCAAATATCAGTTATCACTGAAGAAGTTGTCAAGCAGCAAATTGGGTTTAACGTGAATCAAATGCTGAGATCAAAAATCACACGCTGTAGCATAAGAACTCGAGAAATATGATCAATACAGTTCAACAGCCAATCATAACAATGGACTTCAGTTTTCAGTACAGACAATTCATGAAGAGAAGCAGCGAGTTAGACAATAAATCAAAATCAAGCTCAGGCTGCCACTCAATTGCAATTAGCTCTGCTTCCTATCAACTATCACAGTTCAACATCAGTAGAAACACAAACAAAGTTCTAAATTGAGGACAAACAAGCAGAAACAGAGACAGCAACAAGAATTATGACACAAGAGATTAGAACACACAACTAAAATGGATTTTTCTCAAGCATCAACTGATCATCCGCAGTCTAATCCTGTTTATATACATGCATCACAGGAAACAGATCACAGGGGGAAGGAGAATGAGATTAAGAGAAGGAAAAAAATGTCACTGAAATGGTTGTCGAGGGAGAAGAGGATCGCCGGCGCGATGGAAGAAGGTGCCGAACAGAGCGAGCTGCTGTCGAAGTGGCCGAGAGCAGTGGAATCGTCGAAGTCGCGTGGCCGAGGTCAGTGAAGAAGCCGAGGAAGAAGATGGCCACTGGACCTCGGCAATCTTGGCGCAGAACCGCGGCGGCTCGAGGTAGATCGGCGGCTCCGGCGTGGATCTGGCGGCGGCGCTGGACGGTGGGGGTGATCAGCGGTGGGCCACAGCAGAAGCAGCGCCGGCGCGGGATCGATGGCCGGATCCGGCGGCTGAGCGGCGCCGGAGAGGTGGCGACGGTGACACAGCGCGGGAACTGTGGAGGCACGGGCTTACCTGGTGGATTTGGTGGAGCAAAGGCGGAGGGACGCCGTCGGCGTGCGGCCCGGCCGCCGGCGGCGAGGTGGAGGGAGGTGTGGAAATAGGGGTTTGGAGAAGAAGAAGGAGAAGTAAAAAAAACCAAAACCGGGCTCAAATTGGAAATGGCCGGCGGCTAGGGTTAAAACCCCCATTTGGCATTTTTACACCTAAGTCCCTGGGTTTTTCAGAAATTGCAGAAAGGACCTGGTGGCTAGGGTTTGGGGTTCCGGGCCCCCGGAGACTCCGATTTCGGTGCGGTCAGATCCTATGCGTTCGCGAGAATATGCACTTTCATCAGGAATCGTCCGATGGCCAGATTAAGTCGAGGACGCGCATCCGCTAGCCGAAAATCCATCCAATCCTCGTCGACCTGCGATAAAAATTGGAAAAACAAGTAATCCGGTCGATTTGGCGACAAATCTGGAATAATCTAGACATATGCCGAGGTTAATGACTGATATGCGCAAAAATCATGGGGAAAATATACAGAAATATAAGACGAATCAAGTAAATATCACCCGCTCATTTCCAGACTTCGCAACTGTTTGCCCTAGCTCTCTCTGCCCTCGCACCGTCCGTCGCGATCACCTCCATCGCCTCCCCACAGTCCGGCGCGATCTCCTCCATCTCCTCCTCTCCGTCCGTCGCGATCACCTGCATCGCCTTTCCACCGTCAGGAGCGATCACCTCCATCGCCCTCCCGCCTTCCGATGCCATTACCTCGATCGCCTCCCCACCGTTTCTGTCATTCTTGGTTAATTATAAGTATATGGGTTTTGTTATAGAATTATTAGTTGGTAATATGATGTCCAGGGAATTTGAGATGTCCTTGATAGGTGAACTAAGTTTCTTCCTCGGACTACAAGTTAAACAGCTCAAGGAAGGAACTTTTGTCTGTCAAAGCAAATATGTAAAGGACCTACTCAAGAAGTTCGGACTTGAAGAAGCAAAGCCAATCAAGACACCAATGGCCACAAACGGTCACCTTGTCCCTGACGAAGGAGGTAAACCGGTAGACACAAAACTTTATAGATCTATGATTGGTAGTTTACTGTATCTTACTGCTTCTAGGCCCGATATCATGTTTAGTGTTTGTATGTGTGCAAGATTTCAAGCCTCTCCTAAAGAAAGTCACTTAATGGCCGTCAAGCGCATTTTGAGGTATCTAAAATATTCATCTAGTATAGGGTTGTGGTATCCAAAAGGTGCTAAATTTGAATTAATTGGATATTCTGATTCCGACTATGCGGGATGTAAAGTGGATAGAAAAAGCACCTCTGGCAGTTGTCAACTATTAGGAAGATCTTTAGTCTCTTGGTCCTCCAAGAAATAAAACTCAGTAGCTCTTTCAACCGCCGAAGCGGAATATGTTTCCGAGGGTAGTTGTTGTGCACAATTGCTTTGGATGAGGCAAACCTTGTTGGATTATGGGATAAAATTTGAAAAAGTGCCTCTTTTGTGTGATAATGAGAGTGCAGTGAAGATAGCCACAAATCCAGTTCAACACTCTCGGACCAAGCATATAGATATCTGACACCACTTCCTTAGAGATCATGTTAGTAACGGTGATGTGGTGGTGGATAATGTGAGAACCGAAGATCAATTAGCGGATATATTCACTAAGCCCTTAGATGAAAACCGTTTTAGTAAACTCCAAAATGAACTTAACGTCATTGATATATCAAATGTGGCTTGAAATATTGAACTCATATTGGTTGTGTTTAGAGTGTCACTTGATTGCATGAACTTCTCATTTTAGAGTATTCTAGGCTCTTTTATCGGCAATTGAGTAAAATTCACTAAAAATATGTTAATATGTAAGATGAATACTTCTCCTTTGGTGATTTTGTCTATATCTTACCTATAGTTATCATATATATATATATCTCTTACCTTATCTGAATCTCTTATGAGCATCAAATCAAACAAATTCCCCCAAGTTTTTCAGTCCTTCCTGCGGTCTGACTGAACTATTTACGGTTTGACCGAATGCATCTCCAGAGAGCATTGCAAAATCTTTTCTTCCAGTAGTCTGACCACTCTCTTGCCCACGGTCTGACTCAATTTTCACGACCAGAGACCTTTTTATCCCCAATCTCTGTCCTTTGCACCCTCTCACCCACTTTTGTCTCTTTCACATGCGCCTCAAATCTTTGGAATCTTCTTCTCCGGTCAAACCCTAGCGACGCTCGGACAAACTGTTGATCAAGATCACCTCCAAACCATGTCTTCTAGGTATATTTCTCGGATTCTTCTCCTCTCTCAAATTAGTTCCTGTTCATCTTGGGATTTAGGGCAAACGAGGTGAATCAAGTTTAAATCTACTCAAAACCTAAAATTGATTCTTCCTCTTGATGCACTAAGTGTTCTCACTCGATTATCTGTCCACATTGAGCACTAAAATCATCAAAATCCCAGGAATCATGTCAAACCCTAACTCTACGGTTGCGCCGGTCTGACCGCCCCAGTTTCAGTCTGACCGACAGCAACAGCAGAACCAGGGTTTGCTGATCTGTTGAATCTCGATTCTCTCCATTCATTCTTGTCTCTTAGTATCTTACCTGCTGTGTATCTTTCAAATCTTCTAGTGGTCGAGGTCCTCAAGGAAATGTCTCCATCCGGACAAAAAAGAAGAAATTGGCGAAGCGACCAAAACGAGCTCAACTGTCAAGCAGTAGTGTCAGTTAGGATGATGATTGGGTGCCCTCGCCCGGAGACTCTGAAACAGAACAGTCCTCTCACCGTGGCGGATCCACGCATATGGGCATGGACATCGAGAGTGAGGACGATGAAATAAACGTCCACGCTTATCAAGGCCCGAAGAAGAATTGGACGTCAAGTGACTACACGAAGGCTAGGACCTCCTACGCCTACAACCATGCAAATGACGCCACTACTCCACACTTCTACTCGATGAACCAGCAGGATGCTTTCTATGGTCATCTGATCCACAAGAATGTCTTCGAGCACAAGTGGATCGAATGGGTTTATGTGGTGAATCAGCCCATCATGGCTCCTTTGGTGCAGATCTTCAAGGATATAGGGCTATATGACTTTGTAGAGTACAAATGCCCATGGAACGCCACTGCTATCCGACAGTTTTATGCGACCATCGAGATCTTATGGGCAGAATAGAAGATCATGTGGATGACTGGCTCTAGGCAGTACGAGGCTTCTTTTGAAGAGTTTGCTGCGGCAAATAAGATCAACTATGAGGAAATGAAGGAGGGCATAAATTTGAAAGATGAAGACTACCTTCATGAGGATGACTGGCTCCAGTTTTATGAGCAGCCGGGAGGTGGACAGTGGATAGTACCTGGCACTGTTACAGGTCTCAAAGTCCTCCCAGCTGTAGTCAACAAAATCATCCGAGCCACGATCCATCCAAAGAGTGGAAATCGAGAAGCTGTCAGAGATTACTATTGGAACTTCCTCGACCACATCCTCAAGAGTCATCGGATCAACATTGTCTCATTCATCTTGAAGACAATTGAGGATGTCTCGGTAACCACTCTTCCGAATCTTTACTTTGCTCCATATATCATGTCGTTGCTGCTCCAGAAGACGAAGTTTCCACGCGGATCGTGCGATATCAGGCACTTCGGCTATAAGCCGTTTAGTGTCAATCCGCACATCTTGGCTGCACAGCCCCATCAGCAGCAGCAGCAGCAGCCTCCTATGCCTCCTCCACCTCAGCCGCAGGGTCAGCAGCCAGCACAGTCTAGCCAAGCCCCCGCCTGGTTTTCTTAGTTCCAGCAGCAGTTCTATCAGCCGACGATGGATCAGTTTGCTACACTTCTTCAGGGGCTTGAGCTCGCGCGCTCGGACTTGGCGGCATTGAATGATCATTTCCAGACATTTTCATCGCGCCAAGATCAGTTCGAGCAGCGCTTCGACACCTTCTCCGCTCACTTCTACACCAGATTCCCTCAGACTCCTCCTTTCCATCCTCCAGATGATGATGCTCCCGCCGATTCTTAGCTTTTATGGCAATTGATGCCAAAGGGGGAGAGGAGAGAGAAGATCTTTTGATGATGTAAAACTCTAGATGAATGAATGATGTGATGTTTGTGATATTTTGAATATCCTATAATGTGATTTTGTGATACTTATATGAGATGTGCTCTATATCATATGCTTCATGATATGAGATGTGTTTATGTTATTTTCATATGACCTTTGTGATGTTGATATCATGTGTTGAATTGAATGTCTTATTTGTGACCTTTGTGATGGTTTGAAAACTCTT
The DNA here is from genome assembly GCA_019359835.1 of Pharus latifolius. NCBI lineage: Eukaryota > Viridiplantae > Streptophyta > Magnoliopsida > Poales > Poaceae > Pharus > Pharus latifolius. The sequence continues at coordinate 51,680,505 of CM033320.1, read as the reverse complement.
GTGATACTTCATGATTATATTGAGAATGAATTGAGATATCCTCTTATATACATGCTTGAACTCCACCAAAAGGCCAAAAATTCTCATATTCATATATTTAGGGGGAGTGTGTCTTTCTCTACTATGCTTATTGAAAAATCCTTTTAATGCTCAAAATTCAATCATCTACTCTTTATGTTGTCATCAATTACCAAAAAGGGGGAGATTGTAGCTTCTAGGCCCCTAAAGAGTGTTTTAGTAATTAATGACAATTACAAATGTTGAACTAACGATACCTGTTAAGGTGTGTCAAGAACAAACTCAAAAGACAGGTTAATGAAAGGCAAAGAGAGAGCCACATGATCATGATGAAGAAAGGACATTGAGCAAAGCGGCAAAGGTACGGAATAGGATCTTTTTCCATTTTACCGGTCTAAGGTGATTAGAGAAGAATTTTGACCGGATTTTAGGATAGTCGCCGTACTATTAAGAGGAGCATGTGGTGTATCACGAAATAGTTCATCTATGTGCCACAAGTCATAAAAACAACTTGCATTGCATACTAGAAGATCATATCATTTGAAAATGCCTTGTTCCATTCAATTCGGCCAAATTCAGTCTTAGTCGGTCTGACCGATTGTTATCCGGTCTGACCGAATAGACGGTCTGACCGAATGTTGTTTCGGACTGACCGACGTTATGTCAAAGTGTGTTTTCTCTATTAAAAAGGTCGGTCTGTCCGTCGTTAAAACTTAAGTCAGACTCCTGGAACTTCTTAACCTAACTTTCTGCAACTTGATGTGTTAAGATGGTCTGACCGATTGTTGGACCTGTCTGATCGCGAAAACGGTCTGACCGTGTTTTTGAACTACGGTCTGACCGTGTGGCTGGTCTGTCCGTAATTTTTGGCCTAACCGTAAAACGTGTCCAGAAAGCATGTCGTCTCTGGGCGGTTTCACGGTCTGACCGCCTTTGGCTCCAGTCTGACCGTGAGTGTGCGTGACAAGGGCAGGTGAGCATTAATTGCGCCTGTTTAATGCCGTTGCAATTGCGGCGGTCTGATCGGGCTTATACCTGCGGTCTGACCGCCAAGTGATCTTTTTCTCCCAACGGCTGGTAACGGCTATATTTATTGTGGGGGGTATACATACTCCCATGCTCGGTCCTGTTCACAACTTTTGGCATATATGTGAACATTGTCATCATCCTTGAGAGCTAAAGTAAGTTTCATACACTCTAGTGTTCAAATTCTAAAATTTGAGAGAGTGTGCATTTGAGATCTTCTAGTGCATTGCATTTAGATCACTAAATCAACCTTGTGGCACTAGAAGAGCGATAAGTGATCATCACCGGCTTGTTACTCTTGGAGTTTATCGGCTCCTAGACAGCTAGGAGGAAGATTTGGAGAACTCTTCAAGGAAGATTGTGAAGAAGCCTCAAAACATCTTCTGAAAGGGTCGAGCACGCCTTGCCGGAGCGGTAAAGTGCATCATTAGTGAAATCGAGGTTTGGATAACTCATCACACTAATCCGGCTCGAGATCTAGGTCACTTCTTGAGAGAAGGTTGACTAGATAGAGGAGCGGTTAGAGATTTGAGTTTGCCTCAACGTGGATTAGGGGTGATCGGCAAATCACCGAGACCACGGGATATATCCTTGTGTTAAATTGATTATTGTTCATCTTGTTTTAGCTATTTGCTCTCATTTGTTGTTAATTGTTTGATTAGGTGTTAAATTGTCAAAATCGCCTATTCACCCCCCTCTAGTCGATATCCTAGATCCCTTTCAACGTGCGCGCCCACAATTGGTGCTGAGCAAGATCGATGATGACCTCCTCCGGAAGCGTCTCTGTGAATAACCCTGCGGACAGGGAAGTGATCGACTGGCTGGTAAGATTGTCCGATCACGTACTATCCTCGTAACATGCATGCAATGGGTTGTATTGCTAAGTTCTCCTGTTGCAGGTGACACTGAGTGCGCAGGCGGCATTTGGAGAGTTCAACTTGAGGAGGGACAGGGATATCCTTACAGCGGCGCTAGGAAACAAGGAGCATCCAGGCCGCCTGCGAGGCCTCGGTGCCACTGTGCCTTGGAGGCATGGTTTCTCTGGTGATGAGGAGGCGGCTAAGAGGAGAAAGAGATCCCACCAAGCCCGCGATGAACGGCTCAAGGAGGAGATGCGATCGGAGTTCGCTGCTCGGGACAAAGCACTCCTGCAGCAGTTGTTGGAGATGCGGTCCATGTATTAAGAGCTAAGAAAGGCGACCCAGGACACACCCTTGTAGCAGCGGAAGTACCGACCCCCATTCTTGGCCACCGTAGTAGCTGCGCGTCTGCGCCGGGGTCTTCGCAAACGGAGCCCTCTCCAAAGTATCCGGTGGACTTTTTGCAGGTAATGACTGTTTGTCTATGTTAATTCATTCGAAAGTGAAAAGCGGGGAAATTCAATATGTTAATGCGCACTGTTTGTAGGAACCCGCCTCCCACAAGCTTATGGTGCTGGCCGGTCTCTTCCCTCTTTGCACGCCACCAGCAACGGCTCTAGCAGCAAAGCGTAGCCACGTGGAGGCCATGCCGAACCCAACAGTCAATTCGCTGCAACTCCAGCTGCAAAAGCCCTCACGGCCGCTGGCATCCTGTCATTCCATCACCGGCACGCCGTGAAGTCACAATCCAGTCACTTCCTTGCCGGCTTCAACTCCTCGAGCATTTCCAACCATTGAGAGCCTCCAGCCACGCCTATAAACCCACTAGAGCTTAGCCTTACTTCTTACACTCCAGAGCATTAGAAATCGCCACACTTCACTGTGCCTTCTTCTTCTCCGGTGAGCAGCAAAGAGGGAGCACGGTGCCAAGCTTCTCCACTGCCTCCTTCTTCAATCCAACACCCCCAGTGAGCTTCTCTCATCTCCCTCATACTTCTCAAGCTTGGAATTTAGTTTAAATGTCTTCAGTCGCCGGCGATTTCAGTTCTACTCCAGTAGTTCCGGCGAGCAATTAATCCTCAACCAGATCGATTCAACCTTCGAGCTAGTAATCAAATATGCTCACTAGACCTTGCTTAACATCCCTAAGCAACCAAAATCGACAGATCTGCTGAAATATGAAAAACCCCAATTTGCAACTTTGCATATTCACTGTGCTTGCTGATTAAGCTTCTCTGTTGGGTAATCTGTTAATCCAACTTCACCAGTGCATTTCTAGTACCCTGAGTGCCATATACAAGCAAGGAATTAAGCTCAATCACTTTAAATCAGAAATGCCCAAATCAGATTTGAGTTCATCTTTTCTCCAGCCAGTATCTTCCAAATCCAGCCGATCCAGCTCTAGTAACTTTGCCATCTAGATGTTTTTCACCCTCCTGAACATTTTTGTCTACTATCACAACTTCTAATTCGGCCTAGAACAGAAGTTATAGCTATGCCCTAGTTGCTGTACTGTTTATGTTGCATGTGCTCCAGGCCAGTCAACTTCTTCGCCGGTTTTCATCACATTTCGGCCATCTCCTGCCCTAGATCCTATTGAGACATCTGTTTCTGTTAGCATGGCCTACCAACCAGACAAAGTGGTGCATCATTTGGAGCCCTATATCAAAAGTTATGGCAAACCTTATTTTCTGGCCATGTCAACTCTATGCCACACTATGCCAGCCAGTGGCATTAGCCCTGTTCACCCACCTCTGGTCATGCGAACCAAAAACTACCTTGTCAAACAGTTGCCTCACTACTTTGTGCACCATATGCTTGAATCAAAACACATTTTGGCCACTGGGAACTATTCAAACCATGTCAATGCCATTCTTGGGCATTGTCAGCCCTTGTCAGCCTATGTCAGCCAGTGGCATTGAGCCTTTTCACCTACTTCCAGCCTTGAATTCTGAACATAACTTTGTCCCTTAGACTCCTAATGTTGTGATATACATTTCCTTCTACTGTCACAACTTGAGTTGAGCCCTCTATCATCAATCGACCCTATGTCGATGCCTTGAACCGAATGTCGACCTAAAGACGTTCGCTGTTTTTGAGCGAACCAGTCACAACCTTGATATTATTCTGATATTTTGAGACATTTGGAACCTTGTAAACCTTTGACAACTAATCTTAACCTTGGTTTCCATAGTTTAACCCTAATCGCTTCCCAGAACTCTCGAATCTTGTATCACCTAAATGTTTCTTCTTGCATTATCACATATAGTGGATTAGTAAGAGTCGGATTGATTGTAATGCCTGTTTGCTTGTTTGATCCTTGTTCAGAGCAAGAGTCCGAGTTCGAAGACTTCATCGCAGACCCGACATCAACTACTGTTTCTTACGACGCGGAAGACAAGTCATATTCTTGAACATCTTGAACCTATATTTTATGAATTGCTAAGAATATACCTTGATTATAAAATAGTATTGCATGTGTTGAGAAAAGAGATGAAATGGCAACATCAGGCTGATTGCCTGTGGAAAAATGAATTGATTAGTAGTGAGCCATGAAGTGATAAATATATGTATATAAATTTATATTCATTAAATAAAACCCTTAGCCGTGACAAGAATTTTGGTATGGGATGGCGGTAGCACTGGAGGTGCTTAACTGCAAAGGATGTGCAGGCACTAAAGGTGCATGGATTGTGGTATGATCTGGTCACTGGCATATAAGGACCTAGAACCTTGTGTTGTGCGTCTAGTGGCATGATTAACGTGCCGACCGCAAGCTTGGTATGGGACAGGCCTAAACATGTAGTATGTGGATCACACATGGAACCCCTATATGACAAACTCACGATTTACACGGGGTGCGCTCCAACACATATCACAAGATGTGATAATGCACGCTGACCCTGAGGGGAAGATGCCAATTTAGTGGGGGTTGTGTAACCCTGCCACAACTGTGGTTTGCATGAAGAAAACCACGGGTCTGGGGTGAACTGTGTGTGAAACATAGCAAAAGTTCTTGTTATCTCCACCTTGCCACTCACAGTATGAAGTGAGTCAGGGGTCCAATCCTTGTGATAGGAAGGGCATGAAAGTGGATATATCTTGCGGGTAAATTGGTACCCCTTTGCAGAGTTAAAAATGTATTCGAATACTTCGTGCTCCTGAATTTTAAGAGTATGCCGCGGTGGATTAAATCCACGGGGTGTGACACAAGTATTGTTTTATAATTAAAATTTGATAAGTCAAGATTACCCAAATGACATGTGTTGTCATGATAAGGGGTGCTGCCGTGGGCTGTCATGTGTTGACGTGTCGCGGTAGTACCATAATCTAGTGATCATATGAAAGCTAAGAGGCACGTGGATTGTGCCCTAAGTACATGAAATGCTGCCATGAGCATGAGATTTGAAAAGCTTGGAAGAAAAGTATTTTTGGAAAAACCATCTCACCTCTTTTCCCTCAATAGCATAGGATCATGCCATCTCTACTATACGTATCTCTACTCTTACCTATGACTTGCTGAGTACGTAAGTGCTCACCCTTGCAACCTTTCAACAATAGATGGGGTGCTTCATGACCAAGACGAAGGCTTGAAAGATTTCGTGGATCCAGAAGGAGGAGAGCCTATTCTGCCAGAGCTTTGATGTGTGTTGTTCTGCTGTCAACTTCTTACAACTGTGGGGGTTTCGCCTAGCTTCCGCCGCGTAGTTGTTATTTGTTTTAATTTAGACCATTTGTGCCGTGAAGGCATTGTATCACCCTTTTATTGTATCAGGCCAGCAGGCCATACTGTTTATGAATGATAATTTGAAAGTTACTCTGCTGCAATAAACTCCTGTGCTTGACTTTTCCTGGGAAGTCAGTGGTATGTATGTATGAGGCCAACTGCAGCGAGCTAGGTCTCCACGGGAGTAGTCGTGGTATCCTATTCGGGGCGCAACAGAGAAGCCACCGAACGACGAGATTACCACTCTCGGGGATGCAGTGCACACGTTCGTGCAATGGCTCAAGAAAGACATTGTCCTGGATGAGGTAATTCCCCCACCAATTTCATAATTCGTATTGTAATAATAGCCCTCGAAGTTAGTGTCCTAATACGTAGGTTCTTACATCACAGACCGACACATGGCCTACTAGCCAGCCGACCCCTCCGAGAAGCCAACCAACGGGTCCGATGATGAAGCTGACTCCGACTAGGAGGCAACCATTCAAGAAGCTGGCTAGTAGGGGAAAAGCAAAGAAGAGCCCGGTGAAGGAGAGTGAGAAGAGTGCGCCAGCTCTCATGTCATTCGCTCTGGGGATGCCCATGGCCTCCGATACCGCAATTTCGAGCTTGGGGTTAGCATGCCAGAGCTTGCATGCATGGTACATGAGGAGGACAAACCAGACCAGGACACAGCGTCCGATGCACATAATGGTCAAGTACAACGTGGCAGAGTTCCATAACGACGTTGAGACCTACCCGGTGACCTTCGAAGACCTGCACAATTTACTGAACAAAGATGCACTCGACTTGTCAATCCTACGGTCTTGGGTGCTGTAAGTATCCTACTATCCTACGCCTGTTCGTGCATATACGATATATGTCATTTATTAATTGGTTACTTCCGTGAAACTGCATGACCAGCTATGCCAAATCTAAGGGCATACCTGTTGGTTTCTTGGACCCCCAGATGGTCGCCGAGGTGATGTTTAGGACCGACGCAAACTTCGTTGTCGACTACATCAAAAGAGGGTTGCTTGCTCAGGTTGACAAGGAGTACATACTTGTACCCTACAACCAGAGGTGAGTGCTTTCATCAGTACTTCACCCGTAGATTAGTGTCTCCATATGCACACCCCAAACTTAGATTAAATTTTTAATTCTTTACGTGTAACATGTAGCTACCACTGGATCCTACTGCTACTTATTCTGAAAAGGAACAAGGTGTTCTACCTTGATTCATTGCAGAGGAAAGGGTACTCGTATTGCGGCGCACGAGATGTATTTGAAAGGTGATGATATTCATGTGGACCTGTCTTGCATCTAGATTTACTGTCCTCAAATTGTCAATTTCGACTATCCTCAAACTGTCAATTTTGACTATCTGCAGGGCTTTCATGAACTACTTTGCTGAGTGAGGGCGACAACACGAGCGGCGAGCCGATAAGTTTCAGTGGTTACAATTTTCGGTACAAATTTCAACTGGCATCTGTTTTACTTTATAACGTATCCCCAACTAACTCTCGGTCTGTAAATTGGCAGTGCAATCAGCAGCCGGACGACAATATATGTGGGTTCTACGTGATGCGCCACATGTATGACCTGATCATCACCTCTCACCGCCCAGATTTCCCCGAGGTATACAACTGCTCCCCTTTGTATCGATTTGGCAGAATTTACAACTGCATTGAGCTAATTTTTTCTGTATCAACTCTTGCTGTAGGGGGTCGACTTCCCTTCGGAAAGCTTTGACCCTCGGCAGATTGGTATTGTCCGAGGGATACTCGCTGAGTTTTTTCTTTCAGAGGTCATATCAACCAAGGGGAAGTTTATTTGTACATCTAACACACTGACTTTAATTGTCGATTACATTTATTTATTCAATCTCAATTGTACATATTTCTGAGTTCTATGCTGTATATATGAAATGCTATTGTACATGTTTCTAAGTTGTGTGCATGTATATATGAGACTGTATATATTTGAGTACTGTGCATGTATGAAATGAACTATATATATTTGAGTACTGTGCATGTATGAAATTCATGAACTGTGTATATGAAATGCTATTTGTACAGAGGACATGGGCTAGCCACAAAAAAAAAAAAAAGAAATTTATTAAAAATAATATTAATATGCACAGACGGTTTTGATCTTACAAACCGTCTGAGATTATAACCGTCAATGATAATGACACTATCACAGATGGTTTTGACCTAAAAATCGTCTGTGATATCACACTATCACAAACGGTTATGAGATTATAACCGTCTGATGACACTATCACAGATGGTTTTGACCTCAGAACCGTCTATGATATCACACTATCACAGACGGTTCTGAGATTATAACCGTCTATGATAACTATCACAGACGGTTCAGGGATTATAACCGTCACCGATAATGACAACATCGCAAATTGTTTTGACCTCAAAGCCGTCTGTGATACTCTTACTACATAGACGGTTCTGAGATTATAAATCATTTGTGATAAGGAAACAATCACAAACGGTTCCAAGATTACCACTGTCGCCGATAATGACAATATCGCAGATGGTTTTGACCTCAAAGTCGTATGTGATACTCTTACTACAAAGACGGTTCTGATACAACTGTCTGTGATAAGGACACTATCACAGACGGCTCCTAGGTCATAATCGTCTCTGATAATATGAGTATCACAGACGGTTCTGAGGTCATAACCGTCTCCGATAATGTGAGTATCCCAGATGGTTCTGACATCAGAACCGTCTGCGATACTCATATTATTACTGATGGTTCTGAGATCAAAACCGTCTGTGGTAGTATGAGTATCTCAAACAACTTTGATGTTATAACAGTCTGTGTATTAGGAGTATCACAGACGATTCTGATGTTATAACAGTCTGTGTAGTATGCGTATCACATACGGTTTTCATCTTATAACAGTCTGTGAAGGGAAAAATCACAGACGGTTCAAAACCGTCAGTGATAGTACTCGATTATCACTGACTCGAATATCACTGACGGGTAAGAACCGTTTGTGATGACTGTTTTGACCTAACTGTGATAATGAATTATGTAGTAGTGGCTTATGGTGTGAGTCAGACTCGGTTATGAATGATTCTTGGAAGGATTGGGATTTTATTGTAGCAATTCTTTTGCTAATTGGAAAGCTGATATTTAAGGTAGTGTTTCTTTCTCTAGATGGAAGGATATGACTTTGGAGATGATATTCTTTCATCTTGTTAGGCCTATAAATAGAGACTCATTCTTTTCATTCCACAAGTCTTTGAGAGAGAGAGAATAGCCCAAGAGAAATTGTGAGAGACTTAAGAGAGAATCTTTGAGAGAGTAATGTTCATGTAAATTTTGTTGAGTTTAATTTTTAGAAAGGCTTCCTTCAAGTTGTATTTTTTCTCTTCTTTCTTTTATCTTGAAGTTTCTTTTTTGTTTTTTTCTCTAGTATGGAAATTATAATGAAACTTTTTAATACGAGCTCTTATTTTGGAAGTAGTTATTCTTGAGTTTTATTAATTGTTGAAATATTGCAATTCATGATTGTCTAAATAGTTGCAATTTATATTGTCGCTATTTTTTTTCTTTGTGTGCGGAGAGATTTAAATCTCACTTTAATTCCCATGATTTAGTTTCCACACTTTAAATTCACACATTGAATGGTGTAATGACCAATTGATTAGAAAATTTGGCTTAATTTTTGTGATGAGTGCGCTATTTCATATTTTTACATTGTTTATTTTCTCTTTGTTTTCTTGAGAAAAATTTATAAAATGAAAAAACATTATTGAGGCACCAATTCACTCCCCTCTTGATGCACGCGATCCACTTTCACATCAGTGGCTTTTCGCGGAGAGGAGTTGTCATTAAATAATCTCTTCTTATGTTCTTGCAGTTCTTTCTTTCTTCCATCCTCATCTGTGTTTCCTCATTTAGATTTGGAACTTAGAGGCATACCGGATTGAGGATTTAGTGTTTCTCTTTGGTTTTATGTTTGGATGTATTGTAGATCACATCTTTGATGCCTAATGTTGACTAAAGAATGCATCTATAATCATAGATGGGTTGCCACAATTCTTGAGCTTTTAAATGAATTTGGCGCTCTTTGTTACATGGTGTTACCGAAGACTTCTTCATTGGTGGAATTTATCACATGTGGTTTACCGAAGGGAGTTTGCAAGGAGGTCTTCTCATATAAGACATGTTTCCCATCAGTACATGTGCTCTTTGGAAGAGTTCATAGCTTTATAATCTTGTCTTTCCTTTTAAAGATTTCTGGATATTTCTTTATAATCTTGTCAGTTGTATCCATATCTCTCCGTAATGAAATATGCTTTGTTTAGAATCGTGAAAGCTTGGAAAAACTATATAATAGAATATGTCATAGTCTATTCATAAACTACTGACAAAAAAAAGGGTAGTCACTACTGCTTGATTAATCATCGTCTCCTCCACCGAACTAGATTAGATTGTAGTTGTCGATGGCCACCTCAGTCGAATCCCAAGATAGGTCTTCTTCAACTGCATGGTTGAAGTCTTCGATAGGCATCTAAATCTTCACTGGCAGAACAAGGTTTAACAAGAGTTTTATAATAGCAAGAATGAGTGCAATGATACTTCGACAAGAAGTTTAATAAGAATAGGATGATATGCTATACCATAGTTAAAATACTATGCCAGAGGAAATATTTATATAAGGCAAGGAAAGAGTTATGTAACATAGTTTGTGGGAAAAATTGTTTTCATTTTAAATATAAAATACTTCTGGCCTAGTCACTTAACATCGTAGGATCAAGGCTACCCATAGCCCCCTTTCATATGCCATCATAGTTTTTATCTTGAAAAATAAGGAGTGAATATCCATATTTTACTCTACAGAGGTATACCATTTCACCCATAAAACCTCTTAATCAATATTAATATTATTTAAAAAATTCTTAAAATGAGCAACTAGTTGAAAAAAACAAAATGCTTCATATGTGTATACTAAATACCTCCGCCTGACAAGCTTCAACCATGTCATTATAGTTTCGCAAGTCCGCTACTTCACTAGTTGAGTATATAGCTCATAGGTATTTTCTAGCGACCTGTAAAACCCACTAATTATTTTGAGTGATCATTTACACTTTTTAAGTTATTCAGAACGAAGCATGGTGCTTTGATATATAAATACTTCCTATATTTCATTGTGCAAACTTATCTATAAGATAAAATACTGAATCAAGTTTGTCTCATACTAGATCTGTAGTTGATATGTGATTTATGAGACAAAAATAACAGTTGGTTATTGCCTTATAGAAACTTATATCATATGCTGGGGAGTTAGTATATATTGGGCATAATTATACTAACCAATACAATCATGAACTTTCGCTACACCTGAACATAATTATTTTCGGCAATAACACATTTTCCCACAAGTTTAGGTATTTTGAAAAGTTTTTTCTTTTTTTGATGCAAGGTTATGCATAAAGAAAATATTAAAGCCTACTGAAAATGCCGCCCGCTCGTTGTGCCACGTCGCGCGCTTGTTGCGTGTCCATCTGATTCTCTGTTTATGGTTTTTGATGTTTTGCATTTCAGTCGTTCCATTTTCTCCGTTCCCATAGCGACCCGTTACGGATGGGTGCACAGCTGTTGCCCCACTTCGTTGCTTGTTTCCATTGCAGTTTCGGCTGCATTTTTTGGGTTACTTTGTTTCCTCGGTTGTTCCGTTTGTTGCTCTCTCTTTCATGTGGCCCAGTTCCGTTCTTTCGTCGTTTGTTTTTCCTTCTGCGTGTGTTGTCTGGATTTTCCCTGTTTACTATTCACTGTTGCTGCAGCTGTCTTTGATGATGTGTTGCGTTCTATGACTTTTTGCCGGTTTTTTGCTTCGTTTTCTTCTCTGCCTTTTGTTACGTCCGTCTTTTTTGGGTCTGTGTTCTTCCTGTGTGATTCTCTTGTTCTCTCGTGCCGCATGTGTCTCTGGAAATTTTTGTACGGATAACCTAGAGTTAAAAAAAAAATTTAAAAATAACGTGTAATAAAAAATAATTACAAAAATGACCTAAGTTGCCACACGGAATGGCGACTTTTGGAATTTGGCCTTCAGTCGCCATCGCCACCTTCAATTGCCAACCAGGATGGCGACTGAAGGTCTTAGGTTCAAAAAATGTGTTTTTTTTAAAAATAACATTCAAAATTGTGTTTTTTTTTAAAATAACATTGAAAATTGTATTTTTTTTAAAAAAACATTCAAAATTGTGTTTTTTTAAAAAATAACATTCAAATTTGTGTTTTTTTTAAAATTAACATTCAAATTGTGTTCTTTTTTAAAAATAACATTCAAATTTGTGTTTTTTTTAAAATTAACATTCAAATTTGTGTTTTGTTTAAAATTAACATTCAAATTTGTGTTATTTTTAAAATTAGCATTCAAATTTGTGTTTTGTTTAAAATTAACATTCAAATTTGTGTTATTTTTAAAATTAGCATTCAAATTTGTGTTTTTTTTAAAAATAACATTCAAATTTGTGTTTTTTTTAAAATTAACATTCAAATTGTGTTCTTTTTTAAAAATAACATTCAAATTTGTGTTTTTTTAAAAATTAACATTCAAATTTGTGTTATTTTTTAAATTAGCATTCAAATTTGTGTTTTTTTAAAAATTAACGTTACATAGTCGACTGGCTGACAAACTAAGGAGGAAAAGACCCGTGGTTGGCCGGGTTGATTGATCAGTATATTTCGTGGTTTGTTCAATCTGTCGGGTATGATGTTCCCAAAAACCAAAATGAACATAAAAAAGGTAGTGAAAACATGAGAATACTGATATAATCGAAAATAATACAACCATGAGAATCCAAATCATCTTCCATAAAAGGAGAACATAAAAAAAACTACTGTCGGCCCCTCTTCGAACGATGCCTCCGGTCGCGCTGAAACGGCGATGGCGAATAGATGCTACGCGGATGCACTGTCCTCTGCGAGGGCTGTCGACCGGGAGGCTGAGCACTCGGTTGACCGAGGCCTGTATCAGGAGCGTCCATCGGGTCCTACGACGGTGGAGGCGCCTCACCAAGCTGCGAAGATGCCAACTGATGTTGGCTCTGATCGGCGTCGTCTCTCATCTGCAACATATTGGCATACTGGGCGTACGATGGGTCGCGGACCACCTGGGGGTCGGCACGGACCGACTGACGAGGAATGTATGGTGGTTGCCTAGCAGGAGACCGAAGCGGACCAGCCGACTAGATAGGCACCGTCTGCTCAGACATAGCGATGTACTCGTCGTCTGAGTTGAATGTGACGTCGATGCCCAAACTAGAATCAGACGTGTGTGCGGAAGGCGGCGCTCGGGGACCCTCAGAGATCTGTACACCATCACGCGATGAGAAGTCCACGTGAGGTGCAACACCTGTACGGTACGAGCGAGCTGGGGGCACACTGAGATACGCCGCACCTGAAGGGCCGGCTGTGTCGGGATGACGAGCGGCTGAGTGCGATGGCGTATGACTGGGTCGGGCCCGTGGACGTGGAGGTGCAACAAAAGTCGACGAAGTGGCGGCACTCTCAAGGGTCAGCTGCGAGGCGAGTCGATCAACGTAGGCGATGGCCTTCTCGTACTCGTCGGGCGTGATAGGCAAACCTGCTTGCCTCCGCTGGACTAGTGGCCGTGTCACGGAACTGATAGCACGGATGCCGTCAGCCTGCAAAACGGTAAGACAATGGGAGGCAGAAATAAAAATAATAATAGGTCATGGGCTGGCGGCATGTACCTGGCAGTGTACCCGAGATGCGTGATGTCGATCGTATGTCTGATGCACGCTCGGAGCAGGCACGTCTGCAGGCGCCGGAGGTGGCGGGGCAATGCGAGCTGCGGTGCGAGGGAGGTACCATCGGAGGTAGTTGCCGTATGTCGTGGAATCGTACGCCCTCTCCTCACGCACGACATCTATCGCTGCTGTCTACTCCCAGCAACGAGTGTAAGGAGACTGTCAGTCCTCCCAACTGACAACCTTCTTGCCCTTGCGACTCTGCCTGCAAAAAAAACAAAGGTGTTCAGTTATTTCACAGAGGCAAAACACTATGTGCGGAGATAATCGAGAACTTACTCGTGCTGGTCATGCGACAAACGATGCGGGGCGACTGGAGGAGGGATCGTCTGGAGCAAGCCAAACTGGCGCATCACCCTCCATGGAGCATACACCTCCAACAGATGGCTGAAGACAAGAATACAGCGGGTGAGCCATAACTCCCGGTCCACCATACACACCATAGAGATCGCACCGCCGGCTGTGCTCTCGATATAGCTTGTCGTCCAAACCCTCCATATAACACGTGACGGATGCAACAACTCCAACTCGCCGCTGTACGCACTGTAGCATGCATGCACCTGAACTGTGGCCCACTGCAGCTCACGTTACAACCAACGATCCCCCATGGTAGGGCGATCGATCTCATCCTCCGCATCCCTAGGCGGGTGCCCCTCCGAAAGTGCAACGGGCGTGTCGGTGATGAGCGGTCGTCCGATAGGTATGTGCTCATATGACCACAGCAAAAGAAGTAGAGGAGATCCGGCCATGTTCGCCGCTCGGGCACGCCGAACGCAGGCGTCGCACAACCCTCGATACGTCGCACAGAGAACCGCCGACCCCCAGCTGATGCGCGGGATCTGATTGATCGGCGTGTCCGCGAGCATCTGCGCCAGTGGAACAAGCCAACGATCCACTGTGTCGCCGTGAGTACCTGTAGAAAAGCAAAAAAATAGGAATTAAATTCAACAAGTGAATGGAAATAGCTGTGCCTATATCATGTTTAAGCATACCAGTGAACATGAAGCCCCCGAACAAGTGCAGCAAATACGCCTCGAAGTGTCGGCTCACAGTCCACTCATTTGCATTTGCTGGGCACGTCCTGAAGTGAACAAGCCAAGTCGCAGGAACTCCGATGTCGTGGTGGAAGGGCTCCTAGCCCAGAGGTAGTGGATGAAACCTCTCGGCGAGCATGCCGTTCCATCCGGCAGGAGTGGGTGGTGGTACCCAGGCCTGCCCGCGAATCGGGAGTCTGAACAACATCGCCACATCCTCCAAGGTAATGGTCATCTCCCCCCACCGGAAGTGAAATGTGTGCGTCTCGGGTCTCCAACTGTCCACCAGAGCAAAGACCAGTGATCAGTCGTGCCTGAAAGTCTCCAGTCTGGTGATCGTCCTGCAAAAAGGAAGCAGCCCAGCCCTCAGCCGTGCAATGTATCTCCCGTCGAGAGGCTAAGACGTGCCGGACGATCGCAGGAGGAATGGCTGAAGATCCTCTCCAGATCGCACCGCTCGAGACCGATGACGATCGTCGTAGTAGTGATCGAGTAACTCAGGAAACTGTGGAAGAGGGTGAGCCATGCCTGCAAACAAGAACATTAGGTTAGTACATCATCAAATACACAAGAGGAACGAATAAGTGTTGCACAACATTACTGAGTCATGTTTGATTAGGTCCGGATGCATCAGGACATGTCCTCCTCATGTGGCCAGGCTGTCGGCAAACGGCACACTTTCGTAGCTCATCGCGTTCTATGTTATCCATGTCATTGCCAGTTCGCATTTTCCGCCGTCGTCCAGGGCCTTTCTGCTCCAAGTGCGGTGGTGGAACATATCAGATCTCGCCTGCCCTACACAACCGCTCTCTGTAGTGCTGCTGAGTCCCCCAAATCTCAAAGTTTGCAGTCCATGTCTCGGCAAGGTACCGTGAACAATAGTAAACTGACAGGTACATCTCGCTCGACTTGTTGTCGTGCGCACACGCGGCCATCACATGAGAGCACGGTTTATGCAATAAAGTTGGCTTGTTACAAGTGCACTTGACACAGTCTTCAAATGTCACTCCTTGCCTCTTGATTTGTCGCATGTATCCACCCCCCACGTTCTTACTGCACAGATAAACGACCCAACTTTGCCTTCTGCTATTAGGAATGCACTCGACTGAGTGTTTCTGAGCGGCCGCGGCTTTCATTTCTAAGTTCCTTTGTACTTCATGAGGAAATTTTGGTGGTCTGACCCGAAGAAATGCTCTTGCAGCTGTACCTCTCTCATAGAAGTATTTGGCAGTGCGATGCCATGTAAATTCTACAATTCCATTGAGCGGCAGACCTCGCACCCCCCTCAACACAAAATTGTATACCTCCACTATGTTAGTTGTCATTACGCCATATCTGGCACCTCCCTCATCGTGCAATAGAGACCACTTCTCAGGAGCTTTGTCACTGATCCATTCACTAAATTTCTTTGGCCTTGACCTTCGGGTGCGTCGTCTCGCCACATCTGTAGTCTCCACGACATTTTCTTCATCTTCTAGATGTTGTGAACTGCTTGCCTCTGACTTTTGAGATTTACCTAGATCTGAAGTTTCTTGTTCTAACTCGTCCCAAAGTTGTTGGAACTTATGGCTTTGGTTCTGATCGCACAACCGCTTGAACTTCTTCATAAGCCGTGCGCTTTTGTAGTGTGTGAAGAAGTTCGCCGCAAGGTGTCGTTTACACCACCGACTGATCAAGTCATTCCAGCTGTACTGCGGGTTCTCAGTGGACAACATGAACTCAATGGCACTTAACAGACCCTTGTGTCTATCATGGATTACACATACATTCCTCTGTTCTTTACGACGGTTTGTTTTAGGTTTGCAAGGAACCATACCCAGCTTTCTGTACTCTCTCCTTCCACTAAGGCGTACGCCATGGGAAGTAGCTGGTTGTTTGCATCTGCAGCAATTGCTGTCATCAGAGTTCCCTTGTACTTCCCAGTTAGAAATGTGCCATCTACGCAAAGTATTGGCCGCATGTACTTGAACACAGAGATTACTTAACCAAATGATCAGAATATACGCTCCATGTACTCAGCTCCAGGAACTATCTCACCATTTCTGCCGACAATTGGGCTATGGACCATATCCATCACAGTGCCAGTGTTGGTGTCAACGATTTGTTCGATCAATCTGGGCACATAGTTATATGAATCATAGAAAGATCCAAATAACATCTCAAGACCAAGTTGCTTGGCTCTCCATGCCTTCCCATATTGAATGATGTACCAAAATGTGTCATTGATTTGGCTGACAATTTGTTTTGGTGGCATATCAAGAATTGCATGAAGGTTCGACAAAATTACATGTGCCACAAATGCGAACGACATATTCCTATGACTCTGTGATACTTCTGTCACTGAACAGTCATGTTCGGTAATCCTGGAAACAATGAAGTATTCATTGTCCCTGTACCGAGCAATACGAACATAAAATCGACATCCTTCCACCTTGCACTTCACCACGTACAGTCGCGGATTTGTTCTGTCAACCTTGAAAGACCGACGTAGTGTCACGGACCACATCGCCACGGCTTGCTTAGCCTCCTCCTTGCTTCGAAAATGTTGTCCCAATGTTAATCTGTGCTCACTCCCTGCCTACTCCGAACTGCGATCGTCGTGGATTCGCGCATGCTCAAAACCACTAGGATCTAGCCATTGTTGTGGAGGTCCCATTCCACGATAGTCTTCTTCACTAGAGGAATCCGCATAGTCTGCGTCCACCTCCGACCCTTCGCTGCCTGAAACTTCCAGACCCTCGTCTTCACCTTCGTCGGCATAAGCCTCATCCCCAGGCCACAAATACCCGCCCATGAATTTTACGTTGGGGATATCCGCAGAATTATGGGTTATGGTTGGATCAATGTTCGTATGTTGTCCTCCAATTAATAGTTCAGGTACAAGTTCTGCTGCCGGTTCTGGTACATTGTCTACCTTTGTCACATACAGTATGCAGTCATCTGGCCCATGATTGGGATTTAACACCCTCCTAACAAGAGAGCCCCATGATCTATCGCCTCTAAGTTTACACAATTTTCAACAAGATGTCAAATCAATAGGCACCAACGCTTCTATGACAATTTTGTGTAAACATGGGTCGATATTTAGGATGTCCATGACTCGGGTCTTAAGGTCTTCAAAATTAAGAACACTAAGATCATTCAATTCCATGTCTATACGGTGACAGCCACTTAGGTCATCTCCAGATGGTCCATTTCTAATGATTTGTTCCCCGTGGAAAACATAGATTACTCTTGTTTCCGACATTGTCTACAACATAAGTATTACAAACATCAGCTATCATATCTCCAATATATTTTGCACATTACTCTATACTCATCCTTAAGACATGTGCGACTTATTTTTTTAACATCTCAACTAATCGAAGTACACTGCATTAACGACATTGCATCACATCTAATCTACAATTCCTATATTATCATCTCACATATCAATAATTTAATTATTTACTACTATTAATTAATACACATCTCACATCTCATTCATAAACATATGAAATTTACATAATATTACACAACAAATCAAAATTATATATACATTATATTCATAAATGCCCAACATATTTAAATACGGCACAAATCAAATATGTATTTCTGCACATTTTCTACGAATAAACCGTATGTCCTAAATTATCGATTCACTATTTATTAATCTAATTTATTCGCTTAATATATAACATTTCTACATAACAGATCTATATTTACAACACATCTACATAACAGATCTACACATTTCTAAAACAGATCTACAAATTTCTAAAACAGATCTACAAATTCCTAAAACAGATCTGCATTCTACACTAATTATCACTAAAAATTTTTGATTGTACCTTTCTTTCCTCCTCCTTCTTCTTCTTCTCCTTTCTTCTTCTTCTCCTCCTCCTCCTCCTCTTCTCCTTTTCTTTTCCTCTTCTTTTTTTCCCCTCTCCTCTCTTCTCCCTCTCTGCCGTGACCCGTGAGTTCTGTTTTTTTTTACTTTTCCAACTCCAGTCGCCACGGCTCCCCACTATATAGCCCCCATCAGTCGCCATCCCAACTGGCGACTGATGGGCATCCCGCAGTCGCCATCCCGTATGGCGACTGATGTCCCCTTTGTTTGCTTTTTGCAGTAAGTCGCCACGCGGGATGGCGACTTAAGTCATTTTTGCAATTATTTTTTATTACACGTTATTTTTAAATTTTTTTTTAACTTTAGGTTATCCGTACAAAAATTTTGTGTTTCTGCCGCGTGGTTTGGTGCTTTTCGATCTCGCACCGCCCGCCTTCGCCGTGCTTGTCGACCCAGTTATAGTCCGTTTGTCTGTGTCTGTTGACCAGATTAGTTCTCCTTTTTGTTTCCGTTTTGTTCTGTTCTTCTCCATTTTTGGTTCCGTTTCGTTTTCTTGCCGTACATTTCGTTACTGTTTTCCCGTCTGTTTTGGTGTACATTGTTTTTGTTCTGTTTTTTGGGTCCATTTTCATGATTTCGTTTTCTGTTCACTATTTTGGTATTTGGTTCAGATGTTCTGTTTGTTTTCTTGTGCCTGTTAGTTGTTTTGACTTGAATCCTGTTGTTGTCTCTGTATTGCGTACTATTTTTGTGGTCGTCGTTGCCGGCTTTTGGCCATCCTTCTATGCATGGTCGATTGGCCGCTTATTTTTCCCGTGTTCGTGATGGACGCTCGCTGGTTGTCGCTTTTTGCGTGGTCGACTGGTCTGCTTGTGTGGTGGTCGATTGGTCTGGTGCTGGACTGGTCTACTGGTCGCCGTTCATTTTTATGTTCCTTTTTTTTTTGGTCATGGTCGATTCGATGAATGTGCTTTTGATTTGTTGTCTTACATTACTACTTACGGCAGTTATTCGTGCTCTTTTACCAACCGAGCCTGTTGACTTGGTCTGTCTGTTTTCCCGTGCACGCTGTACTGTTTGCTTTTTTGGTTTACCGTATTATTCTTTGCTTTTTTTAATTTGAAGTTGGTTTGGTTTGCCTATTGAGTGAAATTCGTTACAACTTTTTTTGGTGCTTCCAAATTGGAATATCTTGCCGTTGCATTTTTGCTTGTTCATTGTTTAGGTTATTCAAATCGTTTTCATTTTCAACGACCGGTTATATATATCAGTGATCTTCATCTTTTTTTACAGTGTTTGCCGACGCTTCATCGTCATGTTTGCCCGGGGTAGTCATTACGAATTTCAGTGGCCTTTGGATCAACCTATTGAGGTACTTTTTAATCTAAAAAAAAATAGTATTTATGTTTCTTTTACATTTTGCATCCACGTACGTCATTATTATTTCACTGTGATATGTTGCGCAATTCATTTTTTAGTGATGTATTTTCCATGGGTCATACTAATACATATTATAGGTGTTTCTACCTGATGCATTGCGTCTGTATTGTACTGTTCATTTTGTTTTGTTTCAGTGTACTTGTTTTTATTTACGTGGTTACGTCAATTGACGGCTTTCTTTACATTATAGTGTGTTCTATTTGTGCTGCTGCGTGTTTTGTCAGTTTTGTAGTATTGCTAGGTCTGCCGCCTGATGGATTCAACAGGAATTACGAATGTGAAAACATTGTTTTGTTCGCGTCATGCGCATTGTGCTGATGAACAGCATAGAATGTCGTCTGTAGGAAATAAACGGGGTAAACATTCTTGCTTTCCGTTGGTTTTTTCCTGCAGTAAACCGTTATGGACATATGTTTTATGGTTATGTTTAGGCAGCCTTTTTGGTTCCTGTATTAATGCTGAAGAGGCCAAAAGAAATCGGAAAAAAAGAAAGCTCTTTATGTATCTGCATAGTCATAACCAATCAGGTATTTGTACACCTTAGATAATCTATGTTATGGTGGTTTACCATGTATGGAAATGTTTTTTTATTTTCGTTTTTTAGTTGTCTATTAGGTCTTTCTCTGTGTGGTTCTATTCATCCTTGTGTTTTGTCATTATCAAAGGATTTTATAGATTTTATTAAAGGTGTCGTATAGACAACTATGTATATTTTACAGTTATTGTTCCATTTGTTTATTTGTTATCTGATTGTGTCTTTTTTTTTAGAGTCCTATTCTAACCGGTCTTACTATGGTGGTCCAGACTATACTTGCAATTCATGTCGTGCTATTTTTTGGTACCAAGAAAGAGTTAAGAGTGAATCTGTTCTTTCAAAACGTAAAATACAATATAACTTGTGTTGTCGTGGAGGAAAAGTTGATCTACTTGTTTATAAAACACCTCCACCTTTTTTAGATTCTCTTTTACGTTTTGATGGTGATCTTGGATCAAAAGATTTTATGCGGAAAATACGAGCTTATAATTCGATGTTTTGTTTCACATCTTTGGGGGCCGACATAGATCGGTCCTTAAACACTGGGAATGCCCCCTATGTTTTCTGGATTAACGGTTTGGTTCACCACCGAATAGGCAGTCTTATCCCTTTTCATGGTACAAAGCCTAAATTTGCCCAACTTTATATTCATGATCCACAACATGAGGTCGAGAATCATATTGCTATTTTTGAAATGGATAATGATAGTGATTGTCGTCCTGATCCTTCTACCGTTCAATCGTTGATGGCTATGTTTGATTAGTGTAATTGGCTAGCTAAGTGTTTTAGGATGGCGGGGCAACGCTTATGTGAATATGGTGATTTCAAGATAGCTTTACAGATAGGTGGGTCTACCAATACTGATGGTGTTCAATACAATTTGCCTATTAGTGACGAACTTGCCGGTATTATTGTTGGCGATGTTTCTAAAGACGCCTTTGAATATGATATTATTGTTCAAGATAATGCCAGGCCATTAAAACAGATTTCGAATCTACATCCTTCTTACATGGCTTTGCAATACCCTATTTTATTTCCTTACGGTGAACGTGGGTTCCAAATTGGCATCAAATATGTGAACCATCACGAATTACCGGAAAATCCTAGGAAACATGTTACTATGCTCGAGTATTATTGTTATCGTTTTCATTACAGACGTAACCAGCCTAACCCTTATCTTTGTTGTGGTCGATTATCGTTGCAATCAGCTGTTGATGCATTCTCCACAGTCGAGGGTAATCGTTTGCGCTATATTTCAGACCATCAAGACGATTTTCGTTCCGAAAGCGTTCAAGGTGTGCATGACGCAATTGTTAAAGGTCATGTCAAAGGTAGTTCCGTCGGTAGAAAAACGATCCTTCCTGCTAACTTTACTGGGGGGTCATAGATACATGAGTCAAAATTATCAAGATCTATGGCTATATGTCGTTTGTATGGCCCGCCCAATCTTTTCGTTACATTCACATGTAATCCAAAATGGTTAGAGATAGCTGACGCATTACGGTTTGAATCTGGTCAAAAGGCGTGTGACCGTCCAGACATCGTTTGTTGAGTTTTCAATATGAAATTAAACGAACTCCTTGATGACATCAAACATGGTGCGATTTTCGGTTCTATATTAGCAGTGATGCTGCTACACTTCATTTTTACGTCATGTAGGGAATATTTCATTATTATCATCATTTACCATGTGTTCTAATTCTGTAGTATAATGCACAGTACTGCACACAATTGAGTTCCAAAAACGTGGTCTTCCGCACGATCATATGCTTATATGGTTAGACGGGAAAGGTAGGGATCCCTCACATTTAACAATTGATGCTTTTATTTCTGCTGAGATACTTCATGTTGAGACCAATCCATTAGGCTATGCTTTAGTAGATGAATTCATGATGTATGGCCCATGTGGATTGTTAAATCTAAGATGCCCTTGCATGAAAGATTCGAAATGTTCAAAGCATTATCCAAGACAATTTCAAGACAAAACTACTATGAATGATATGGGATTCGTAGTGTATATGCGTCGTGACGA
Organism: Pharus latifolius; assembly: GCA_019359835.1. Lineage (NCBI taxonomy): Eukaryota > Viridiplantae > Streptophyta > Magnoliopsida > Poales > Poaceae > Pharus > Pharus latifolius. The sequence continues at coordinate 51,658,217 of CM033320.1, read as the reverse complement.
TAACCGATTTATAACCAAAAATGGATCTCGTCTTGATAATAGATGGATTGTGCCTCACAATCTTTTTTTGCTCAAAAAATATTAGGCACACATAAATGTTGAATGGTGCAATAAAACTAGATTAATCAAATATTTATTTAAATATGTTACTAAAGGACAAGATAGAGAAAAAGTTGCTTTCCAAGTTGTCCCTATTGATGGTAATGTTAAATCAGATTTTAAAGGGAAGCAGCATGATGAAATACAAGAGTACATCGATTGTAGATATCTGTCGACCCATGAGTCCATATGGCGATTGTTCGAATTTGATACACATGCTAAGATGCCCACAGTTGAACGTTTAACTGTCCATTTACCAAATATGAATTATGTCTGTTACGATCCACTATGTGACCTTCACGCTATTAAGGAAAGTCCTGCCGTGCAAAAAAACTATGCTCACAGAGTGGTTTAGAACCAACCAAAAAAATGAATATGCTCGCTTACTTACATATTGTGATTTTCCTACTGAATGGTGTTGGAACGAAAATGGTAGATGTTGGGCAGAAAGAAAATGAGGGCATCGAATTGGTCGGATCTACGATGTGCATCCATCATCAGGAGAGATATATTTTTTACGTATGTTGCTTATGATTGTTCAAGGTGTGTGTAGTTATGCCGATATTAAAACTGTTAATGATGTTGTTTATAATAGTTTTAGAGAGGCATGTCAGGCTCGAGGTCTTTTAGGTGACGACACTGAATGGTGTACTGCGTTTGATGAAGCTGTTATTTCCGCATCATCTTCTCAACTTAGACATCTGTTTATCACACTTGTTATATTTTGTCATGTTTCTAATATTCGTTCTTTGTTTGAAAAATATTGGCGTGCTCTTGCTGACGATATTCAATATCGATTTAGATACGCAATTGGTAATCCGCAATATTGTGTGCCTGAGTCGCATTTAAAATCGTTGCTATTAGAAGAATTGGCTCAACTCTTCTCGAACAATGGATCTTCAATTTCCGAGTTCGGTTTACCGTCTCCTACCAACCGTTCTATTGAATGTATAGTAATCAGCTCATAATGGATGAGCTTACGTACGATTTTCCTTCTCTTTCATCTGAAGCACAAAGATTAATTAAATTAGCATGTTAAATCACGATCAAAAAGACATATTTGACACCATTATGTGATGCGTACGGGCTAATTCTCCAGGTATTTTTTTTTTGTGTCATGCCATGGAGGTACTAGCAAGACTTTCTTATGGAACGCAATTAGTACCGAAATTAGATCACACGGGAAAATCGTTTTGGCTGTTGCATCATCAGGTGTTGCCTCTTTGCTTTTACCGAATGGGAGAACTGCTCATTCTCGTTTCAAAATACCGATTGACATTGACGAATCTAGCATATGTAACATCAAACGAGGTATATTCCTTGGCGAATTGATCCGAAAAACTTCTTTGATACTATGGGAGGAGGCTCCCATGACTAATAGACATTGCTTTGAGGTGTTGGATAGATCGTTACGTGATATCATATCTGTTGACCAACCACATGCATCAATTACTCCTTTTGGAGGAAAACTTATGGTTCTCAGTGGTGATTTTTGTCAGATACTTCCTGTCATTGAGGGAGATTCCAAATCCAATATTATTGATGCTTCAATAACAAGTTCTAAATTATGGCAATATGTCACTTTGTTAAACCTGCGCATCAATATGCAATTGCACAATCCTGATCTTGATGATGTATGTCGGGAAAACCTCAAGCTTTTTAGTGAATGGATATTAGATCTAGGAAATGGTCAATTACTAGCGGAACAAAGAGAGGGTGAATCAGAACCAACCTGGATTGAGATACCAAATGACTTGCTTTTGACGACAGAGAATAACAAACTTGCTGCTATAATTGATTTCGTTTATGATGATTTTCAGACATCTTATATGTGTCCATCTTATCTTGCGGCACGTGCTATTATTTGCCCCAATAATGAAATTGTAGATGACATAAATACCGCAGTAACAAATATGATCCCATCAAATGGAAAAGAATACTTTAGTTGTGATTCCATATGTAAATCAACAGATACATCATCAGATATTGATATATTATATCAGCTAGAATTTTTTTAATTCTATAAACGGTAATAATTTTATGCATCATAAACTGTTATTGAAAAAGGGGATGCCTGTCATGCTATTACGCAATCCAAATCAATCTTTAGGCCTTTTAATAGTACACGTCTTATTTTGGAAAATTTAGCTGAAAGGATATTACAGGCTGTGATAATAACTGGTACAAATATTGGTGCTGTAGTATATATACCACGAATAGTTCTTAACATGACCAGTTCGAAATGGCCTTTCATACTTCAGTGAAGACAGTTTCCAATACGCGTGTGTTATGGAATGACAATAAACAAAAGCCAAGGACAAACTTTAAGCAAAGTCGGGTTCTATCTAAAAAACCTGTTTTTGCACATGGTCAGCTATATGTTGCTGTCTCTAGAGTAACATCACACGAAGGTCTAAAAATTATTATAGAAAATGACGATGGAATATGTGACAATAAAACTCGTAATATTGTGTACCGTGAGGTCTTAGACGCTACGCATTCTTTGGTAGAGTGTTCGATATATTTTTTACTATTTTAATTGAATGATTGTTTTATATTAGTACCAAGTTTTGGTTTTGGTAGCATATTACTTCAAATATTCTTCTTTACCACCAACTCAACCATATATTATATTGTACTTACGATACAATCTAAATGTTCTCCCTATTTGCATTTTTACATTCAAAATCATCCTTTACTTTCCAAAAAAGAGGGAAAGGATAATTATATTACATACATGTTCATACATTGAATCTAATTATTTATAATTATGTTGTTTTGTAGGTTTTGTAATCAGCGACCTTGTTACATCTTCATTGAGTTTTCCATGTAAGATTATTTTACAATATGTTTAGTTCATTTAAAATCTTTTTCCTGTCAGCTTGTGTGACTATGCATCAAATATGTTTGTTATTCTTTTTTACTGCACTGAACATTTTACATATTATTTCAGTTTAATTTACCGTACTTTTTTAACGATTTATTTGTTTGAGAACAGAAAATTTACATTTACGATTTCCCATTTCCTTATACACCATTTTTCCTATTTCGAAAAAGAAAAAAGTTAATCTATCTAATGCTTGTTGTTTCATTTTGTTATTAGCAAATGGATTACTCTTTCATCTCTGAGATGACACCCGAAAAACAGCAATGGCATATCCGTGCTCGACTCAGCAAAATGTGGGATTTTTTTGATCCCTCAAATGATCAAAAACTCATACATGTAGAGGTTGTTCTTATTGATGAACAGGTTAGCAGTTTTGTTTTATCTGTTTCTCACTTGATTCTTACGATTACTGGTCATATTATATCATTCATACATGATATATTCTTCCTGTAACTATTATACTTTTTATTTTTCATACTCCTATTCTAATTTTCTATGTGCTTACTATTTACTTTGTTTGCAACTATTTGACTATTGTCGTATGATCATTGTTTTGTTTTTTAATTTTATTATCATCTTCTGAAATGATATTTTGCACTTACTGTTTGTTTTCATTGTTTTTCCTAGTCCATATTTTAGGTTGTATACTACTAATATTTTTTGCTTTCCATTGAATCTTTATGACTGTTTTTTGGCTTAATATGTTTACTTCTAATTGAATTCCCATGTTTGTCTGCATTCGTACTACTTTCATTTTATTAAAACATTCTATCAATTTTGGTTTCATAACCATATTTATCAGTGGTAATTGATTCAATATATATCACCTGTCCTTCATTTCTATTTTTAGGTGAATGAGCCCTTTTTTGGGTGTTGACCAAAAACATTGTTTCCTGTCATATCATCTATTTTTGCCAAATCACTATAATTATTATTGTTTATTCATTTAATTCCCAACATATACTAACAAACTTATGGTTCGATTAAATTGAAGATCTTATTTTTACAGTACTTAAACTTTCTTTTCCCCCTTTGACAATTGCAAATACCTAATTATAAATAGTTTGATATATTCAATATTATTATTATTACAGTAGTCATACTTAAGTAACAATTTTTTTTATTAATTGCTTTTTCCTGTTATTATTTACATTTGCAGGGCAATTCAATCAGCAGTCCAATTTTCAGAGATTATGCTCCTAAATTCAAAGCATTACTATCTGAGGGAACAATCTACTATTTTCGTTATTTCAGAGTCATGCCTGCCAAAAATGTTTACAAAGCTGATGCCAACAATATATGTTCCATTTCACAAATTGGACCAAAATTGAAGAAAGCCTAAACAATCCCATGATGTTTCCTTCATATGTCTACACTCTTGTGGGATTCAACAATCTGAAGCAGCGTAGCGGAAATCAAGAATTCTTCACGGGTTGAATATGTTTCCATACAACTGAACAACTAATACAAAATGGTTTACCAATCGCATATTTCTTTAAAAATATATATAAATGTTTACGATTTGATGTTTTATTACGAACTATTTTTTTTACTTTGTCAATAGATGTTATCGGTCTCATCACAACAATATCAAGATTAGTTTCTATCAATATTAGAGGCCGTTCAACAGATATACAAAAAATAGACGTTCATGTCTATGATATCAGGTTTGATTTGTTTTGTTGTTCAGCCCATGCATCTACAAGAAATATAACATTGTTATTCATACTTATATACAGCAACAATACAAAAATTGTGACATTATGGGGTTCACGCGCTATTGAATTCGATGCAAAGACCATTCATAGTATGGGTGCAACGGAACCGGTTATTGCTATTGTTGTTGATACACTCATCAAGCATTTCAAAGGTACTTCATTTTGAAAGAACTAAAATTTATTATTTTATATATACAATTTCACTTATATCTTGTTAACATACCATTGTTTTACCTTACAGATGAAGAAATTATTTCTGGTGGTCCAACTTGCAAATGGTATATAAACATAGATGTCCCCGAGATCAATGCTTTTCGAGATAGGTACCTTACAATCCATACCAATTGATCACTATGTTGATATTAAATCATTTATTGTTTACGTTAATATATCGCATAAATTGTTAACTAATTATGTTATTTATTACTTTTTGACATAGCTTGGCAGGTCAATTTAAACTTATTGAATGGCTGGTAACAAACACAGAGAGTCAAAATAGTGGCAAAGAAATTGTATCTCCAAACATTATGACAGTCGCACAACTCATGGATCTTAATCCACATGAGGCTGAGGTGATGTTTTCCATCCATAAATTTATACAATTATGTACTTCGTGTACCAAAATCAAAAACTTATGAGTTTTGAATAATGCAGAGATCAAAGTATATCTGTAATGTAACCATCACAGATATCGTAACAACCTATTCTTGGTGGTACACAGCATGTATGGATTATAAAAAAACCGCTAAACCTTTTGATGATCAATACAGATGTTATTCATGTGACATTGCCCCCATGCATGCCCAACCTAGGTACAATATTTGATGTTGTTTTAATTAGTGCATCGCTATTGTACATTTTCCCGATTTTAACCTCCTTACATTTATAGGTACAAATCAGTTGTTATGGTTAGTGACCACACTGGAGTTGCTGAGTTTGTGCTATTTGGTACAGTTGCGCAACAACTAATTGGGAAATCTGCGTTAACCCTATTGAATTTGAACCCAGATAAAAATTCAATTCCGCATGACATAACAAGGCTAACCAATCAAAAATTTGCATGGAATGTCAGTGTCACCGAAAAAAGGTACAATAGCACAACCATTTCATTGCAAGTAAACAGCATCTTGGATACGTGTATCATTGAAGCAACAACTGAAGAATCTTCTTTGGGACTTCATACTGTATCAACTTCGCTGTCATCTTCGTATGAAAGTCTAATTTCAACACCTGTTAAAACTGTTGACTCATCTTACCATAAAAGAAACAGAGGCAGTTTTGTTGTTTCGAAACAGATTGAAGAAACAGCAACAACATCACCAAACGCTATTAAAGCATCTCAACCAGTAAGTTCGTTTATACATTTTTTTTAGTTTGAGTAGTACCAACGTATAAATTGTACACTTATTTATTTGTTTTATCATAAACTAGGTCACTACTACAGAACAAGATGTCCTCTTAACAGATTCAGTACAGCTATCTTCTTCAAAAAAATGATTTCGGTAATATATCGTTCTCATCATATTTGGATACATGTAAAAATACATATTTTGTTTATTTTTCATTAATCAATTCTTTTGTAGTGTTGAGTCCGAAACCAATACTACATCTGCAACAAAAAAAATGCTTTTCCCCACTATGGAACATAAAGATGGCGATACCAAGTTAGTACATTCATAAACTTTATTGTACAAATACATGCATCCTTACAAATCATCACCTCCATATTTTAATTTTGATTACATTCTTCCTATACAGGAAACATACTGATCCCTGATCTCAGTTCATACTTTCTTTCATGGTCGCATCAACCTAATACCTGTACTTCTCCGTTTATCGGCACTAGATTTTTTGGTTACAATGTTGGCTTCGATCGGTTCTCACCGATTTCATATATTTGCTTTTGCCTAAAACAGTTAATCTGTTTTGTCTTAATACTATTTTCCTACCAGTACCTTCCGGAGATTCTAATGTTCATAGTTGCTTTTTGCTGTAAACAATGATTGTTTTCTGTCTTGCATGAACATCTTGTTTTCTTTTTAGTATTCATCGTGTTTTGTCTCATGTTTATCTTTTGCATGTATTAACAGTCTGTTATTGAGCATAGTTGTCATTGTGATAGCGCTTGTATGTGTGAATTAACTCCGGCGATCTTTACGATCGACGAGCTATGGTTGAAAATCATTTGAGTGGTAACCGCACTGCTGTTCATTTCATCTGCTTTTGGTTTCGCTGTAATTTTTGTACTGCTCATATGTGAAACTTGCTTAAAACCGAGTGTATTCTTGTGTATCGTCATAATTTTGATATTGGTTGTAACAGTGCGATTTACGGTCAATGGTTTTAGGTGTATAATCATCGACTGGAAATGTGTTTTTTTTAGGTGGCACTTGGCTTTACAATCACGTTACAATTGTGGTTTCATGGTCTATTTAGCTTGCATAAAAAGTAGTCGAATGTTACAATTTGTTTCAACAATAGGAGCCATCTACGATAACAAAATATGAGTTTTTAATTGCAACGTAACTCTGGGTTGATGCTGCAATTGCTTTGGTGAGTTATATTTGTTTGAGACGATTTCTTTTTTGATTCCAACTTTTGTAGGAGGTCGTCTACCGACGTATTTTTACGGCTTGTTTACCGTGCTTTATTCCACACCGGAATAGATAAATTCGTTGATAATGTAACATGTTATAACCGGTTAATATTTCAATGATTAGGCCAAAAATCAGTGGTCGTTGGTTCAAGTAATAGAAAAAAGGATAATAGGGGTTGGAATAAAAGCTCAAATTTGTAGTGCTGCTTAAATAGGAGGTATAGTTAGTTAAATAATATAAACATAAGAATTGGTACGAACAAATTCTAATTATAAATAGATTTTACACAACACAATAAGTGTTGATATTTTTTAACATGAAGTAAGCTTCATTATATTTTATGTCGGCTCCATCAAATTCTCGCGCAATTATAGACCCAATTACCACAAAAAAACATCGTACTTCCGACCGATGCCCTGCAGCCAAAACCACTGATCACAGATTTCACCACCACCACCAGTACCAAACGTACGGCCATACCCAACAACAAACCCCTACTTCAACCAAACACTGACTACACCCAACCATAAGGATTACTTCGACCAATCCTACTTGGTTTTGCTTCTAAGCACGCAATATTCGACCAGGTACAATTTACCATCGTGTCGACCAGTTTGATTTCCCGACCGCTTGCCATGGTAAGTAACTCGCCCACCAAACCACTATTCGAACACAATCAAAATCCAAACAATCTTTGGTTATGGTTGTCGCATTGTAAACTGGTCAATACCAACCTTGGTCATGTCCGTCCGTCCCAAAGCTGATCATGATCATTCAATAAACCATTCACGCCCAAACCAAACCTCACGGTGATTACTGTTTCAAAAATAGTCATACTATTTCCGACTTAGTTGTCCATTTGCTCTCCTAAAAAATCACTACCTTGTTCATTATGATTCAATGCAAACCTGGCCATCCCATCCCACACCTCGTCGTGCCCTTGCTGTCCTAAAAAATGGTTGCTTTGTCGACCATAATTCAAAAAAAACTTGAATCGTGCTATTCTAAGCTGATGAATACAAAACTTAGTCGCGCCTCTCCAACCCCAACTTGATCGTGGTCGTTCGATAAAATATTCACGGCCAAACCAAGTATCACAGTGATTACCATTTCAAAAATGGTCGTACCATTGCAGAGCTGATCGTCAATTTGCCCTCCTAAAAAATGGCTACACTGTTCACCATGATTCAATACAAAATTGGTCGTATCGTCCCATACCTGGTCCTGCTTTTCCTTTCCTAAGAATAACCTGCACTGTTCATCATACTTCAATACAACCTGGTCGTCCCATCTCAGATGCGGTCTTGCTCTTGCTATCCTAGAAAATAACTGCTCTTTCATCGTGCTCCAAAGCAAAACTGATCATCCCATCCCAAACCAGGTTACGCTCTTTTTTTCCTAAAAAATAGCTGCTCTGTTGATCACGATTCAATACAAAACTGATCGTCCCATCTCAATCCTGCTCGTGGTGTTGCTGTCCTACAAAATACTTGCTCTGTTCATCATGGTTCAACAGAAAAGTGGTTGTCCCATCCCAAATCTGATGGTGCTTTTGCTATCCTAAAAAATACGTACCCTCCCTATCATGATTCACTACAAAACTTGTCTATACATATCTCGGAATAAGCCTCCAAGACATAGGTGGACGACAAGTTTTGTGTCTTGGAAGCTTGCACTCATTTATATATATACATTTTCTCATCTATAACTATTGCACTCATTTAATAATACGAATAAACACTTCACTAGAATGTGTCTTGGAAGCTTGTTCCCCCGGAAGAGTCTTCCAAATGATTTACATGGAGGGCATACCAACAACAGTAAGGTTTCTCTCAGTTTCCAGCCTAACACCAGAGTAAAAATAAAATGTTTCCAAAATTTTTCCGAAAAATAGTATAGCTTTTTAGTGATTGATCAGAGCCCCTTATATTTGATGCAGCCATGATTATCAGATATAAAAATCGAACAACAAAAATTATCAGTTTTTGACCGTCTATCCTACTAGCTCTATAGTGCGTTCCTAAAAAATTATCAGTTGAACTACATAAATTTTCATCAATATGAATTACACATCTTTAAAAAACATGTTTTTTTCCCTATTGGGGTTTTTCCTGCATTATACTAACTAAAATCTATCTTTACATAACTAAAAAACTGTAAAACCACATTCCATTTCTCACCAACGATAATGCCAATGTACCTCCCATTCGACCATCATCACACATCTGAGCTTTCCTTCTAAATACCATCATCCTATTTTACTACTACTTGCACCAACAACCAGTGCTTTTTGGTTTAGTTACCAAGATATCAACCAATCACAACATACCACACTATCGACCAGTTTGCTCATTCCGCAACCCAACAAAACACCAGTAACAGCCAACCAAAGAGATTCGAACTGCAATTTAAGACTCCCCATCGATCACACCTTCTTAGCTGACCACACACGGAAGTTGCGATAAAAAAAACCCTCATTGTGGTCCTGTTGTTTTGGTCGATTAGCTTTGGTGGGAATGGGTTTTTAATTCGAGTGGAACCTTAAGTTGGTGGTTCAACTTTCCTTCGTACGACCACGCACAACTCACGTTATTCACCAACAAAACTTTTTTAACTGCACTAACTTCCTCCCTTTCCTTTGCGACCATAGTCGTCACATTTTTCTATAGAATCGACCACAAACAACTTCCCATCCTTTAAACAGATCGTACCATTAGACCGTTCCACATGCAAGCTAAATTGAGAAGGAAATACAAGTTTGAGAAATTAATCATAAATAACAAAGGAAAATGGAGAAGTAAATGAGAATAAAATAAGAAATATACTAATAAATTTGTATTTATAATTTTAATCTATAATAAGATCTAAAAACTTATGTCTTTTATATTATGCAAGAGACGTAGCTTAATATATGTAAGTATACCATACGGAGATGCCAGATTACAACTGTACATACGATTAATTAATTAAAACACAGATCCTTACGAACATGTATTCTGTACATAGCCAAATTGAACTCTTTGACTAATCTGTAGGTGTCGTTCAACAGGTACAAAAGGTTGTGTTGATAATTACTTTTTCACGGATAATCCCAACTAGTTATGAAGCTAAATTGTAGAGGTAGGACAGGTAGGACAATTGGCTTTGCGCTCAAAACTCGGAACGGCGTGCAAGATTTACCAATTGAACAGTGAAAATTATCAGTTTTCGATTATGTATCCTACTAGCTCCGTAGTGCACTCTTACAAAATTATCAGTTCAACTACATAAATTTCCATTTATATAAATTACACATCTTTAAAAAGGGTTTTTCTTCCCCTATTGTGTTTTTCCTGCACTGTGCTACCCAAAATCTATGTTTATATAACTTAAAAATCCTAAAACCGCAGTTGTCACCAACTATAGTCCCAACGTACCTCCCATTCGACCATCATCACAGATCTGATATTTTGCTACTACTTTGACCAACACCCACTGGTTTTTGATTTAGTCATCAAAATATGAACCAATCACAACATATCACACTATCGAGCAGTTCGCCCATTCCGTAACCCAACAAAGCAGTGAAAACAGTCAACAAAGCAGATTTCAGCTGCCACTTAAAACTCCCCATCGACTACACCTTCTTAGACGACCACATGCAGAAGTTGCGACCAAAAAAAGACCAACAAAACTTTCTTAACTACACTAACTATCTCAGTTCTCTTTGCGAACACGATCATGACATTTTTCTATTGATTGGACCACAAACCACTTCCCGTCCTTCGAACAGCTTGTGCCAGTCGGCCACTCCACATGCAAGCTAGATTGACCATCAAACCACAATGCTACTGCAATTATAGACCCAGATCAAACACCATCTACGACCAGGCATAGCCATTACTTCGACCTATCCCACTTGCTTCTGCTTCTAACCACATAACATTCGACCAGGCATAACTTACCATCATAGCGGCCAATTCGCTTTGCCAACCACTCGCCATGGTCGATAACTCGCCCACCAAACCACTATTCGAGAACAATCATAATCCAAACAGCCGTTGGTCATGGTCGTACCATACTTAACTGGTCAACAACAAGTATGACAATGATCACCGTTCCAAAAATGATCATACCATTGCAGACCTACCTGTCAATTTACTCTCCTAAAAAATGACTACACTGTTCACCATGACTTAACACAAAATTGATCATCGCATCCCCCACCTGGTCGTGCTTTTCCTCTCCTAAAAATTACCTGCACTGTTCATCATAGTTCAATGCAAACCTGATCATCCCATCTCAGACGTGATCCTGCTCTTGCTATCCTACAAAATAACTGGCTGTTCATCGTGGCCCAAAGCAAAACTGATCGGCCCATCCCAAACCCGGTCATACTCTTTTTGGCCTAACAAATACCTGCTCGATCTGGTCATCACAACTCAATACAAAACTGGTCGTCCCATCCCAATCCTGCTTGTGCTGCTGCTGTCCAGCAAAACACTTGCTCTGTTCATCATGCTTCATCAAGATTTTGCTTGCCAAGTTTAACGGAATAATCGGAATGGAATAATATCGATTCATACAGAGGAAAAAGCTCTCTATTGATGCAAACACATTCATAAAAACCTGATGTAACCACTTTAATATATATTGCCTCCATACCCGCGGCAACGCGCGGGTATTGACCTAATTTCATGTAGATTGCAACTACCTAGGAAACTAGTACAAACCAATCATATTCAAGATGTTAAAATATGGTATACTTGCATGCAGGGTTGGAGTTAGTATATATTGAGCAGTTGTTGACTGGTTTCTGACAGAATTCCCAGACTGATCCGACTCCTAAGGTTAAAATTTATACTAAACTAAAGAAAATTCGGAAAATAAAAATTCAATAATTATCCTTAACAGTCATACACCTTAGCTAGCCCAAAAAAATATAGTTGTGTTTTTGAAATTTTTAAAGAATAATTGCTTAATCATGGAACTCCAAAATTTTGTGTGACATACACTAATTACCCTTATAAGGACATTTCTTTAGGAATATTTAGTTCCATACTACCCAAAAAAATCAATTTAGCAAAATACCATTTAAACATTTTTCTTAATAAAATACCACTTAAAGTAGAATTATTTTTAAAATTCCAATATAACTCCTCCCTTTTTCACTGGTGACCACCCAATTCCCCAAAACCACCACTTCCCTACCATCGTCAGTGAGCTTTGGTCGTCGGAGATGCACCTCGACTCACTCAAGTTTCTCACCAACCTCGCTGGCAACTCCGCTAGCCACCGCCAGTGAGCTCTGGCCATTACTTGAGCGAGAGATAGATTGGTGGGAGATGGCCACTTGACAGTGAGCATGCTTGTCGCCATAGAAGAAGCAATCAAGTGCTCATCATTGATCGTTAGAAGATGGCCACCAGCAAAGATAGGTGTGTTCATCGCTAGAGAAGCCTCAAATCCATGTGGATGATAGTTGTCGAAGAAGATGGCCACCCAAGCTTTAGATCTAAACCAGAGAAAAAGCAAGATGGCCACCTAAGTCTTAGATCTTTGTCGAAGAAAATGGCCAACCGAGCCTCAGATCCATGGCGGAGACTTGACAGTTGAGGAAAAAGGTGCCGAATGATAGAAGTGAGGAAGACAAGGGTAAAATTGTCCAAAAGTAGTAAAAATGCAAACAAAACAAACTTTGAGTGATGTTTTACTGACCCAAAATATTTTAATAGTATTTTTGCTAAAGTGATCTTATTTGAGTGATATGGAACTAATTTTCTTTTTTTTAAAAAAAAATTTCTACAGTGTATTATAATCTATAAAAGGCCGATGGTCATTAGAAATCTGAGCCAGTGATACACAATCTCAAGTGAACAATAACACTGATTAGTATTAGAATGAACTCCCATTGTTTCAAAATATGGGACTAAGAGACCTCATGAAAAGATCTTAAGAAGGCGTAAAATGAACAAAAAATGAAATAAGGTAATCACTTAACTTTCTCTCAACTTTCGAATCATGAGTAAAACTATAGAAATGCAACAAGTTTGTTCTTAGTTCTGTGAATGAACATATATGTTGTGAACATGCCAAATTCGACATGTATAACGTTATAAAACAGCTAGCATTATTGTATTCAGCTAATTTGAAAATGCCAAATCCTACTAAATCTAATTTGAAGTTGATCCTGCTAAATCTACAGGTCTACAGCTCTTCGGCTGAACTTCAGTGCATGTTTCCTTTCATTAGCACATAAGATTCATGATTGCTTCACTCGGCTATAAATTATTATCTTTTTACAAATCAGTAGGTAACCTACGGAGCGGCTCATGAATTAACATGCTTAATTTTATAAATCCAATTGTTTCACAACAATCCGACATGCAACAAACAGTCCATGTAAATATCTTAACAAATTATGTTGGTATGAAGCAAACAAATAGTTCACTTGAGAGAAGATTTAGCAGCAGCAGCAGCAGCACTCTGAGCACACGCACCGTCCTGAACACATAATGAGTAAAAAGGGAAGTTTAGAAGCATCTTGTGGTGACAAAGAAGAATTTTCAGAAAAACTAGGTGAAAAAGATGCGTAATAATTATGTGAAAATTGCTGATAATTAGTACCTCCTGCGGGGGAAATGAGAAATATTTTGTCTTGAGGACAACCATTCCAATGAGATCTCATCAATGCCCATCTTCTTCATCGCTGTCTTCATGAACTCCTCCATCAATAGTAACTGTAGGAGTGTTGGCATGGGCACCGGCTTCATCCAAAATGGCAGCCGTTGCAGCCCGGGTATCAGAATCTTCGGCACCATCATCGACAAGTGTAACTTTTACATATTTGAGACATGGAAGATGCACAATGCCTAAATAGAAACCATGTGTTTTTGCCATTGATACATGGAATGGCAGTTTAAGACTCTCAAGCTTTGGCATAGCCCCTTTCTCAAATGCAATGTGTCCCCAAATACCACTGGAATCACTTTCGAAAACGAAGATGAACTCTTTCAAACTTGGGAATCCTATGCTTCCTTGGATAGTAAACCTTTCTTTTGGGACTGCTTTTGACCATAACTCTAAAGAGAGTAAGGCGGGTAGCTCTCCAAGTATGCACAGATTCTCCTCTGTTACTTCACATAGATTAATGTCAAGGTAAGTAAGATTGGCTAGTGAAACCATCCACTGCGGAATTTTAGGGAAATAATAGCCAGTATCCATCGTGAAACGTTGAAGGAAATTGGGTAGAGGGGTCCATCCATCCAAGAACTCGAGCGAACTAGCATCTGTACTACAAATCCACAAAGACTGAAGATTGTTGCTACCAAGTTTGCATAAAGAGGCGAATAACATCTCTTCATGTCTTTTGGTGTTGTTGGATTCTCCACTATCTAATTGTATATCAAGCGCCTTCAATTTGGTGAGCTTGCCTAACTCCTCCACTGCATTTGCTGAGCTCTTGCAGATATTGAAGCCTGACAACCATTGTAGGTTCCTCATATTCCTGATCCCGTCTGGTATCTTTGTTTGCCATGTTCCCTCATTGACCAGATTAATTAGATTTGTTAGCCGTACAATTTCGGGGGGAAACTCTGCTATGCCTTTTCCTGTGACGAACAGCGTCTCCAAATCTGTAAGCTTCCCAATTTGAGCTGGTATCTTTGATGTCCCCAAGTAATCAAGGCCCAAAAACTTTAGTTGGGACAATTTGTCTATATTGCTCAGATCATACTCCTCCAATCCCACGCAATTGTAAAAATCTAATACCCGTAGAGCTTCAAATTCAACAAGAGGAGGCAAGTATTTGATATTGCCAAAATAGGTTAGGGATCGAGCTTGGCGTGGATCTTTGCAAGCTAGTAGAGTTGTGAGTTCCTGATCAATGTATTGGATGGATAATCGTCGTATCTTATCGTATCGACTTGTTAGGACCGTCTGATCGTCTAACACAGTGACAAAATTCTCTTCACTTGCCTTGGAAATAATGAGTTCAAGCATTATGTCGTGGACTTGACATTTATGAACCTTACCATCATAACCAATGCCCACTGGTTGGATCATATTTTTGTTGATGAGTTCATAGAAGTACCTCTCGGCAACTTCTCGCAGGCTCTGTCCACGCTCTTTAGAGATAAAGCCTTCTGCTATCCATCTCAACATTAAATACTCTCTGGTAATGAAATAATCCTCTGGAAATACACTCAAATACAACAAACAAGTCTTGAGATGATGTGGAAGGTCATTGTAGCTAAGTGATAGTATCATTTTCATTCCTTCTAGACTTTGGTGTTTCTCTAATGCAATACCAATTGACTTTCTCACCTTCTCCCACTCTTCCTTGAGAGGTGGTCTATTTGCCAATAAACTAGATATACTAACAATTGCAAATGGCAGACCTCCGCATTTCTTGATAATTTTATCTAAAACTTCTTCTAGTAGGCAAGGACACTCGTCCTCAGAACCAAAAATTCTCCTGAGAAACAACCTTTTAGATTGATGATCATTTAGAGGTTGCATTTCATAGACACCAATACCATTACCATTAGAACATAACTTTGCCACCTCAATAATACGTGTAGTGGTTATAATTCTACTATCATTGTTGTTCTCCAGAAAAGCACACTTGATAATCTTCCATGTCGGTGTAGACCATATATCATCGATTACAATAAGATACCTAATGAAGAATTTATATTTATTATAAATTATCTATTATCAATAAAATGCCTAGAGAAATGAAAAGAACTTCATGGAAAATATATAGACATATGTTTGTAGGAAGGATACTGTCGAGTTAGGCGTATCTTACGAACATTTTCATATGATGTGCTATTGTATTATGTCCTAAAAAAATATTTGGAAAGTATCATTCTGGTTCTCGAGTTGAGTGTATGGGTGTATTTCTAACCTTTCACTTTTCAAGGGTATAGAAAAAGGACCACTAAATTAGCAATCTAGCTCTTTAGTTAGTTTTTTTTTTTGGTGGGAATGGTGGGGTGGGGTTGGGTTGGTTGTAATAGGTAATTCTCAATAAGTTTTGTAATGTTTGCATGATATTTGTGCTTAGCGAACGAGGCTATCACATAAAAGAAATTTGGTGCTAGTAAGAGATTTATGCAATTAGCATTATAGTAACAAATAAAGTAGCTTGATTTGCAGTTGCTAGAGATTAAACATGTCAATTGGTTGGACATTCAAGTGAAATAAAATTCACTTTTCCACGGAATCAATGGTTGCCAGAAGATATACCAAGTTATCAAAAAAATTCAATATTTATTTTTGTTGTTTTCAAAGGATAGTTGTTCAAATATTGGTTAGCAATACATTCGAAATTTTAATCATTTTCTATATTTTATCTTTATTGAATTTTTATTAAATGTTCCGCTAACTATTGTTAGATAAAATTTTGTAATAAAATTTATAATGTGATTATGACTTGTGAGCCTTTTTGATCAAAGAGTAAAAATGTAAAAAATACTTGTGTATAGGTCTATATGTGTGTGTTCTATTCTCCAATATGAACATACGAATATATAATTTGTCCCATGAAAATAAATTTCAACAATTAATCGATGAACTGTGGACTCTGCTGCGAATGACCTATTCATAAATGTGCCTTCACTTTTTTATATGTTATTGAAATAAAATGTTCTATGTTTATATAAACCTTATGACATAATAAATATATTTGCTACAAGGTTGCAGCATGAATGTCACAAAAAGTGATATAGTCTATTTCGGCCAAATCAATATAGAGACCTAGTCATAAATTGATTGTAACTTTTGATTTATTTACAAAAATGAGCGGTTTCATAATCTTTCTGAACCCTCTAAAAAGGTTAACCTATATAATAAATCATTATGGTATAAATGGTGCATTTGAAGATTTACAGTCTGTCCAAATGTCTTCTAGGGGCTGAAATGTAAAAATAACTGTAACTTTTTATTCGGTGTCCAAATAAGACAAATAAATATTTTTATCATATTCTCCTTGTCAATATGAGCAATATGGTATATAATTTGCCCATATAAACATTTATTTTTATAATTGATATATTTTTTGGACCCAAATATTGTGTCGGATTAGACCCAAGTCAGGTTCCAATTGCACAAAATTTGAGCCATATTAATTATGCTCGAATTAAATATTAAAAATATTTTTATTTAATGAATATTATGAATTAAAGGATAAAAAGGATCATCTTTACAATTATCTTCTCACCTCTTTGAAATAGTCATATTCTTAATCCTTGGAATATTCTCTTTACCAAATTCAATCCCTACATTATCTTCATAATATTAGGTGATTTGAACTATCTCATACTCTCTATAAATCGAGAGGGGTCTCCAAATATTAAAGATTAGACCTTCTCTTTTCATCCCAGACAAAGGGCTCTACCGAATAACATCTCGCAAGAGTTCTTCGTTTCCTCTCTTTTTTTCACAAGCGAGCATTGGAAACTATGAAAGTCACTACCAACAGTGAGTGTTGCCCATTTGCATAGTATGCATCATGCATTGTATGGAGGGTCTATGCACGAGCAATGGTTTAATACAGACATCATCTAATTTGAAGGAGAGATAAACATTCATTGGTGCCCGTGCTAGCAATCTCATTAAGATGAAGAGGAGCATGGAGAAGTATGATGGGGAGTTGTGATGTTGAGGAGTTGTGATATCCGCTACAAAGTCCCATTTATCCAAGAAAATGGGAGCCTAGTTCATCGGGCCGATAGATTGAATAATGGAAGATGCAAGACGCGTCGACCCAAAATCTATTCTTATCATGCCAAGGGATCAAACCAGAGGAAGACACAAGATGTGTCACTTCAAGTCTATCTTGAAATTGTTGAGCCGAGTTATCAGAAGCTATCCGATGTTGAGTCAAATAGCCGGTGTTCTACTGAATTTTAGCATGACGTGTTGGCAATGCATTGATGATAACTTTTGATCCAGTGGTCCGACCGGCTTCAAATTTATAAAGAGGACATAAATCTCATGAAGAAATATGTCCACCAAATTTCACATTGATCAGAGGTCAGGAAATTTTACATAAGATCATGACAAATAGGTTGTGTCTTACTAAATTTCAGCCTATATAACATGATAATATTATGAGATCAATAATTTTTGATCCAATGGACCGATTCACCTCAAATTTTTATGAGTAGTAGAAGACCCATTTATAAATAGTTCCACAAAATTTCATGCTAATCATAGGTCAGAAAGGCTCCCATCCAATCAAGTGAGAGGAGCCCAATTCATTATGCTAATGAATTGAATTATAGAAGACGCAAAACACGTCACCCCAGATTCATTCTAGTCGTGTCTAAAGATTTGCTCTGAAATAGGCACAAGATGCTTCATTTTGGATCTATCCTAAAAAAGTATCAAGGAGAGCTACTGGCAATCTGTCCACCGTCAAGCCCATCCATCTCGGGAGTGTCATATTCAAAGACATCTACGGACATCCTGATGTTCCTCCACACTATGCCATGTGCATCTCCAAAAATTGACGAAGTAAAGATGCTATCACAACCCCATTACCATCCATATAACATGTTGCTAGGTACTGACGAAGTGAAGGTGACCATTTTATTCGTGACTGACGAAACTAGACACCATTAATACCAGCACCGACAAAGCGAAGGCATCCATTTGTTCGCGACCGACGAGACCGAACACACCCAGATCAGGCACCGATGAGGTGAAGGCCATATTTTGTGATAGCGCCATAGATCGACGAGGCTATGGAGTTGCATACATGCATGGGCATATGCATTGCATATATAGAGGGCAAATTTGAAGTTTGAAAACTACGATCATCGGTGGTTTAATCGGAAGTTTTATGCGAATCCGTTGTACAGATAAAATTAACCAGTGCTTTATGAAGTCTTGGAAACCATGAATTACGAAATCTCCTGTATGTCAGATGTACTTCTATAGGTGCATGAACAACGTAAACATCCCAAGGAACTTGTATCTTGTAATTCAAGACGAATTAATAGAGTATATGTTTCCCTTACGTTTTATGTGTTTTCTGACAATTGATGTATATGCTTATGTATAATGGCACACTCGCATTCTCAGAAATTTTACCCAGAAGAAAGTGAATTTTCTTGGTGAAACAATTATATTCTACATTGTTATTTTTATGAGTTTTTGTAATTAATTTTTATTTTTTATTTGAAGTTTATAGTTCAAAAGAACTTGTACTTATAGAACAAGCTCTAAAGGTCTTTGGTCCAAATTTCAGCTTAGGGGAAATTTCGTAAACTCCCTAGAAGTCACCTCAATTGTCAAATATACCCCATAATAAATTTCAAAATACTTTCGTAAACACAAATATCTTTTTTTTGTTTTAAAATCACCTCACATTATTTATTATTAAATGTAATAACTTTTTATTAAAATCTTATAAAAAAATCCTTGATATGCAGGACCCACATGTCAGTGACTATAATTTTTTATACTTATTTCCTCTCTCTCTAGCCTCTTGTCTCTCTCCTCTATTTCTCTCTTTCTCTGTTTCTCTGGAGTCTGGATCTTTGCGGGCGATGATGAGGGTGGTAGCTGTTGCATCTAGGTCTTCATGCCTAACCCTAATTTTGATGATTAATGAAAACAAAGTGTTTTAGATTAACTGTGCTTCTGAGATTTTTTGATACAGAGTTTATCGGGAAGAAATACGAGATGATCAAGATGAACCCGACAAGAAGTGAAGCACGAGGTGCAGAAGAGCAAAGACAAGACGCAAACGTAAGGATGAAAAGGACCTAAGGTAATCTGTAATTTAATTTTCTTCCGATCTCAGAGTTTGGAGATAGATCGGTTAAGAACTTTGTTGCTTAGATCTTAACCGTATTATAAAGAGGGGTTGCAAAAGTCCTCTCAATATCTCCAACATAAATTGAGAAACTTAGGTCATTGCATTGCATCTATTTGGTTGGATTCGATTTGAATTTGGTTTGAAAGATTTGGATTTTCAGTTGAGTTTTTGACAATAGAAGAGTTTTTCAAATTTCTAGAAAGATCTAGGCAGATCTGGTTTTTTCTTCTGTTGACAAAAATGTGGCCCTTAAAATTATCTTTCAAATGAGCTATTAAACACCTCTTTTGGATTTCTGTATTTAAAGTTATAGCTGTTTTTGTTTAGACTGACTGTCAATTTGCTAAACTAATTGTCAGTTTGAATGTCAGTTCAGTTAAACTAACAATTGTCCAGAGAGGGTGTATTTTGGGCTGAAAATTTTTGAACTAAACTAACTGTCAATTTGGTATAACTGACTGTCAGTATGGAGTTCGACCTCTGTTGTATTTATTTGAGTTCTTATTTGATCTGGTCGTTTTGTGGTCGAACTGAGTGTCAGTTTGTGAGACTGACTGTCAGTTGCGGGTTTCAAGTTTCCATATACGACCACAAACGGTTAACTATTTTTTATCCGCAAATTTTGTCAGCCGTTGGTTTTGAAACTGACTATTAGTTTGTGCTGATTTGTTTCCTTTTTCGACCGCCAACGGCTAGTACTGTTTTCTCCGGATTTTTCTTCTCTCTGGTCGTGACCTAAACTGACTGTCAGTTTGAGCTGCTGATTTTCAGCTCGAGCTCCAACGTCTCTTTTGAGACTTGAGGCTATAAATAGAGGGCTTGAGCATTTGTTTCAGACAACAAGCAGCCTTCTAGTCATATCCACTCTTGAGCTTTAATGTTTTATATAAAATCTTGATCTTTTGATCAAGTTGAGTGCTTTCTGATCCACTGAGAGTTTCAGTTCTTTGCATTTGCATACTCGTAGTTTCTCGGTGTGTGTTTGGAGGTCCAGAGAAGACCTCGCTGCCTATTACTCTTGGTGAGCGCCCTCACCTAGATGGTTCGGAGGCGTGGCTGTTGACCTCTCCAGTTTGGAGATTGTTGGAGAGGTTCGGCAAAAGTGTACAAGGCATCGGTGCTCGCCTTTCTAGAGTGGACAAGGAGCAACCACTAGTTGATAATACCCTTTGTGGGTATTGAGGCAAAACTCAAGTGACCTGAGTGCTTCAACGAGGATTAGTGGAGACTGGGCGAGTCTCCGATACCTCGGTAAAAATCACTGTGTTCGTTCTCTTCTCTTCTTACTCATATTATTATTCGTTCTTGATTTGCCAATATCTTTTTTTAGTTTAAAGTTTTAAAAGCCTCCTATTTATCCCCCTCTAGTCGGCATCCTTGATCCTACACGTGGTATCAGAGCCAAGTCTCTTGATTCGTTAGGCTTTACCGCCTAGAGAAAGGATGTCGTCTACTGATGGTTTCTCTCTTGGTCATACTAGCCGTGCGCCGATCTTTGATGGGAAAAATTATCCCAATTGGAAAGTGCGCATGTCGGTATTCCTAGAGGCCATGGGGCTTGACGTATGGGATATTGTTAAACTCGGTTTTACTCCTCCGGATGATCCAGCAAGTCACTCTGAGTACAACAGGAGAAAACTGCATTTAAATGCCCGTGCGAAAAATGCACTCTTTGCGGGTTTGTCTCTAAACGAGTTCAACCGTGTAAGTAATCTCACGACTGCTCACAAGGTTTAGACCACCCTCGAAGAAATTTATGAGGGCACTACAAAAGTTAAAGAAGCAAAGTTGCTCATGGTGAGGCAACGATATGAGACGTTCACAATGTCATCAACTGAGTCCATAGACTCCATGTTCACTCGGTTGAACAATATTGTGAATGAGCTCAAGGGGCTCGGAATCGTTTTTACTGACCTTGATATTGTGAGAAAGATACTTAGGGCCTTACCTGAAAGCTTCGACACCTTGGTTACGGTACTCACAAACTCCGATTTGTCAACCACTACACCGACCGATCTCTATGGGAACCTCATCACCCATGAGATGCACAAAAAGGAGAAGAAGGAAGCAGCTGAACCCTCGGAGACGAAGAAAAAGGCTTTGGCTTTCAAAGCCAACGCAAAGAACGATTCAAGTGATGGCTCCCCCGATGAAGATCTAGCACTCATGGTAAAAAATACTCAAAAACTTCTCCGCAGGTTGCATAAAAAGGGTGTCAACATTGACACACGACCAAAAGGACAAAAGTAGAACAACTTCAAGGACATGATTTACTATGGATGTCATGAAAAAGGACATATAGCTTCAAGATGTCCAAACAAGATCAAGGGATGGAACAAAAAGAAGAAATTCTTCAAGAAGAAGAATGAAGAAACCAAAGAAACATGCTTCGGAGAGTGGATGTCCGGAGGTGAGAGCTCCGACTCCGACTCCAACAACGAAAGAAGCTGCTCCAAGAAGTTGGCCGGATTAGCTCTCGGCAACATCAACACTTCAACTAGCTCATCCCTTTGTCTTATGGCTAAAGGCGATGAAAAGGTGCACTCCAACGATCCCTCATATGATGATCTAGTTGAAATGATAACCAAATTGAATGAAGTTTTTGGAAAGACTAAAAAGAAGTATAAGGCATTTAAGGAAGAACATTCTTCCCTACACACTCAATACTCTGAATTGAAAGAATCATATGAAAGCATGCTCATAAAAGATGTTACTAATGTTTCATCTAAGGTAGATGTTTCCACTTCATGTGATTTAAATGATTCTCCTTCTAGTAGTCATCATATTTCATGTGCTTCAAATGATAATATCTTGAATGAAAATAATGAACTTAAGGCACAAGTCGAAAGACTTGGAAAAGGCTTAGAAAACTACTACAAAGGCAAAGTATCTCTTGATTTAATCCTTAGTAAACAAAAATGTTCATTTCGAAAAGAAGGATTAGGATACTTTCCGAAGAAAGGAAAGAAACCTAACACTAAAACCGTTTTTGTTAAAACATGCAACACATTTTGTTATAAATGCCATGAAACTGGTCATTCACATGAAGAATGTCCCTTAATGACCCCAAATTATTTTGATACTTGCTACATACTTCAAAAGTCAAAGAAAGGTTATGTTATAGTAAAGTATGTTGGTGCACCCATATTGAAAAAAAGAAGAAATCTATTTGGGTGCCCAAAACTTTGATTGCTAACATTGAAGAACCCAAAAAGGTTTGGGTACCTAAAAGAACTTAATTCTTTTTATGCAGGTAAACTACAAGACCGGTGGGAGGCATTGGGTGCTAGATAGCGGATGCTCCGAACACATGACCGGCAACAAGAAGTTGTTCACCTCACTTGAAGACAACTCAAGCGAAAATCAAAAGATTACCATTTGCGACAACCGTCAAGGAAATGTGGTAGGCTTGGGTAAAATTGTAATTTCTAACGATCTCTCTATTTCGAATGTTTTGTTAGTTGAATCTCTGAATTTTAATTTGCTTTCCGTTGCACAAATTTGTGATTTTGGTTTTCATTGCACATTTTATCCTAAAGAAATATAGTTGAAAGTTTAAAAGATAACTCTTTGATTTTTAAAGGTTTTCGATTTGGAAATCTTTACTTAGTTGATTTTCATTCAAAAGATGCACCTCTTTCAACATGTCTTGTCTCTCAAATCTCGAAAGGTTGGCTATGGCATAGACAACTTGCACATGTTGGAATGCATCAATTGAGAAAACTTTTAAAACGCGATTTGGTTGTTGGCTTAAAGGATGTGAATTTTGAAAAGGATAAACCTTGTAGCGCCTGTCAAGCTGGCAAGCAAGTAGCTACTTCACATCCGACTAAGTGCATTCTTTCTACTTACAAACCTTTGGAACTTCTTCATATGGATTTATTTGGACCTTCTGAGTTCCAAAGTATCGGGGGCAGCAATTATGGTTTTGTGATTGTTGACGATTTTACTCGCTACACTTGGGTTTTCTTTATTTCTCAAAAATCTGAAACCCCCGATGTTTTCAAAAGTTTTGCAAAACAAAACGTGTCTCCACGGAATTCGAACTTTCCATCAAGAAAATTCGTAGTGATCATGGTGGAGAGTTTGTTAATTCAACTCTATTTGATTTTTGTGACTCTCTTGGAATCAAACACGAATTTTCTACATCCTACACTCCACAGCAAAATGGAGTTCTTGAAAGGAAAAATCGAACACTTATAGAAATGGCAAGAACTATGTTAAGTGAGTATGATACTCCTACTCACTTCTGGGTTGAAGCCGTGCATACCGCCTGCTATTCTATAAATCGACTTTGTTTGCATCCTCTTCTGAATTTGACTTCTTATGAACTGCTTATTGGGCGTAAGACAAATATTTCTTATTTCAGAGTTTTTGAATGCAAATGCTATGTTCTTAAGAAAAGAAATTTTAGTGGTAAGTTTCAAAGAAGAGTAGATGAAGGCTTTCTAGTCGGATACTCCACCACTAGCAAAGCCTATCGCATTTTTAATAAAAATACTGGTTGTATTGAAGAATCCTGTGATGTCAAATTTGATGAAACTAATGGCTCACAAAAGGAGCAAGTTTCTTATGAAGTTTCAGGTGAAGATTTTCAAGAAGCCATGAAGAACATAACCATTGGAGACATCAAGCCAAGAGAACAAGATCAAGAAGATGATGTCAACATTGAAAATGTTGATCAAAGTGTACCACCACCTCACAATGATCCTCCAGAACCAAGTCAAGAAGACGCCGCACAAGATGAAGCACCAAGGCAACATCAAAAGATCACCAAGGATCACCCTCTAGATCAAATTTTGGGTGACGTCAGTAAGGGTGTTCAAACTCGATCTCGTATTGCTGCATTTTGTGAACATTATTCATTTGTGTCTTCTTTAGAACTTAAACATGTTAATGAAGTTTTAAATGATCCTGATTGGGTTAATGCCATGCATGAGGAACTTAATAACTTTTCTAGAAATGAAGTTTGGACTTTAGTAGAAAGACCCAAGGATCATAATGTAATTGGAACAAAATGGATTTTTAGAAATAAGCAAGATGAAAATGGAGTTGTAATTAGAAACAAAGCTCGTCTTGTTGCTCAAGGTTTCACTCAAGTCGAAGGTTTAGACTTTGGTGAAAATTTTGGACCAGTAGCAAGACTTGAAGCTATTCGTATTCTTCTTGCTTATGCATCATGTTTTAATATCAAACTTTTCCAAATGGATGTTAAAAGTGCTTTATTAAATGGTGAAATTTCTGAACTTATTTTTGTTGAACAACCTCCTGGATTTGAAGATTCAAAATTTCCAAACCATGTATTCAAGTTGTCTAAAGCTCTCTATGGTCTCAAACAAGCTCCTCGAGTTTGGTATGAACGACTTAGAGACTTTCTTTTATCAAAAAGTTTTAAAATTGGGAAGGTTGATACAACTCTCTTTACAAAGAAAATTGAAAAAGATTTGTTCATTTGTCAGATATATGTCGATGATATTATCTTTGGATCTACTAATGAACATTTCTGTCATGAGTTTGGAGAGATGATGTCTAGGGAGTTCGAGATGTCCATGATTGGTGAGCTGAGCTTCTTCCTCGGACTTCAAATCAAGCAACTCAAGAATGGTACGCTCATGAGTCAAACAAAGTACGTGAAGGAACTGCTCAAGCGCTTTGGGATGGAAGACACTAAGGCAATCAAAACCCCCATGGCGACAAATGGACATATGAATATGGACAAAAATGAAAAATCAGTCGATTCTAAACTTTATAAGTCTATGATTGGTAGTCTTTTGTATCTTACTGCATCTAGGCCTGATATCATGTTTAGTGTGTGCTTATGTGCTAGATTTCAGTCAGATCCTAAGGAATGCCATTTAATTGCTCTTAAAAGAATCCTTAGGTATTTAAAATGATATCCCAGTTTTGGTCTTTAGTATCCGAAAAATGCAAATTTTGAGTTAATTGGATATTCGGATTCTGATTATGCTGGGTGCAAAATTGATCGTAAAAGCACCTCTAGTAGCTATCAGCTGTTGGGGAGATGATTAGTATCATGGTCATCTAGGAAGCAAAATTCTGTAACTCTCTCCACAGCTGAAGTTGAATATGTGTCTACAGGCAGTTGTTGTGCTCAATTATTGTGGATGAAGCAAACATTTTTGGATTATGGAATTATATTTGAGAAAGTGCCACTCTTTTTTGATAATGAAAGTGCCATTAAAATTGCAAATAATCCTGTTCAACATTCTAGAACTAAGCATATTGAAATACAGCACCATTTTATTAGAGATCATGTGGCAAAAGGAAATATTGATGTGAATTATGTTAGAACTGATATGCAACTAACAGATATTTTCACCAAACCCTTAGATGAATCAAGATTTTGCTTTTTAAGGGGTGAACTGAACATTATTGATATATCAAATGCTAGTTGATGTGCTAAATGTGTTTATAATATTATTTTATTCCCTCTCTGGTCTTAAACTGCTTCTGGTCGAAATTGACCAAACTGACAGTCAGTTCTTATAACTGACAGTCAGTTTAGTGCTTAGGAGTCTGTTCTTAGCCTCTGGTCAAAATCGTTGTCCTAACTGACAGTCAGTTACGTGCAATTGATTTTGGTCGTAGCTCCTGGTCGTGTTTGGGACTCAAGCTGACTGTCAGTCTTATACACTGACTGTCAGTTTCAAAACTCAGTTCTGTGAACTAAATGTCAGTGTGGTACACTGATTGTCAGTTCCATGTTTCTGAATTTGGAACTGACTGTCAGTTTATTAAATTGACTGTCAGTTGGGGTCCCGAACCCTAAAATCCCCGTTCTGTTTTTACGTCTCCTCGCCTTCTCTTCGCCGCCGTTGCCTCCTCTTGCGCCTCCTCGCCGTCGCATTTTGTGCCTCCACCTCGCCGTGCCGCGCCACCGCTCCTTTGCGCCACCATAACCGTCGTGCACCACCACCGCGCCACCGCACCGCGCCGTCGCCGTTCCTTGCCACCGCTTCACCGTGGGCTACTATGCCGTGGCTCACCATAGTGCTGCCTCTCGCCGCCGTTTTCGCTGCCGTTCCTCGCCACTGTCGTGCCTCTTCTCTCTCCTCAGGCCGTGCCTCTCCTCGTCGCGCAGTTGTCTTCACTTCTCCGTTTCCTCTCACTCGGCTCTGTTCAGGTCGTTTCTTCCTCTTCCTCTGTTTTTCCTTCTCTGTTTTTCTTAGCCATGTCTGATTAGCCGTCGTCATCTTGACGCGTGGCCCGATGGAAGAATGCGGCAAACAGCCAGCGTTCATCGGGTCAGACGTCCAAGACCCGGTCTTTGCCTCCACCTGAGCGCGTGCCCGTGGACTATTCCCGGTGGCACTCAAGCCGCCTTCGCACCCTGCGTTCCACAAACCCTTACCTCTCGCCGCGTCCCACTGGTCGCGACGCGTGCGACGTCCTCACTTTTTACACAAACCTCCACCTAGACCTGTTCACCAGTGTCTACAGCGATGCACCCATCTTCGCTCACCGCTCTCTGTCATGGGGTACGATCGCCTCGCGCACAGGTATCATCACCCTCGTAGATCTTTTTGGCTCCGTAGGTATCCGCGACCTTATCGCCGATTCCTCTCTTCACTGGGCTGATGGACCCATCCGTCAGTTCTACTCCACAGTCTTCGTTTCTCCTCAGCGCGACTTCATCACCTTTATGACGGGCCTCCAGGTCTACACCGTCATGAAGGAGCAGATTGAGTCTGCGCTAGGACTGGTTCGTCCCGCATCTGGGCGCCAGCTCCACACCCTTCCAGATCTTGAGCATCGGGAGGTGGCCATGCTTTATTCCGGCCCCTTCCAGCTCCGTCACATTGTTGGCCTGCGCCGCGATGTTGACCTAGCCCTGTGGATCCTCCACCTCACACTTGTTCCCATGAGCGGAGACAGGGCTAGGATCACCTATCTGGCCCTCCATGTCCTGATCTCTATCTTTTAGGAGGAGCCATTTGATGTTTCTGATCTCATCATCAGTGAGATTCAGCACGTACTTCTCTCTCTGCGCCGTCAGTTGATATACGCTCCGTATATCATGGTGGTGCTTCTGCATATCCGGGCCGTTGACTTTGAGCTCCCGAGGCCCCATCATCCTCTGCTCTTCTACCCTCCTGGTCAGGCTGATCGCCGGCTCGGTGCTCCCCCTGCCGCAGCTGCTGGCCTTGATTCCCCCGCATCAGATGATGATGCTACGGGGGAGTCAGAGGACGAGGCTCCAGCACCGGCTGCAGGGACTGGCACCGGATCTGCATCTTCTTCCAGCTCTCGGCTTGATCAGGTGATCCAGGTGCAGCAGCAGATCCTCAGCACCCAAGCGGAGCATCATCAGATGTTGCTTCGTTTGCTTGCTCAGCAGGAGGAGATACTGCATCGCCTGCCTGAGTCAGATTCTCCGGTCCCTCACAAGAGGGCCCGACCAGCTTCGTCTTCTCCGAGCTCTACCCCATTTGCTCCAGGACCATCTGCTCCGGCCTCTACAGCACCAGCTTCTACTTCTCCAGCTGCAGCTGCTACACCTGCTGCATCCCCAGTCATCGACCCGACTGCATCTCCAGCAGGCTCCGGAGATACATCCGTTCAAGGATTTTCCTCTGATGATGAGCATTAGGCTCTACTTTTATGTATTGCCTCCCTTTTTGTGCTTGATGCCAAAGGGGGAGAAGTATTTTAGATGTTATATGCTTTATGAGACATGTTTGTATGGTTTATATGTTTGGATATTGGTTTATATATATATATATATATATATATATATATATGTCTTCTGGTTTAAATGTCTTGTCTCTGTGATTCCTTTTTGAGTTTCTGGATATGGATATGGTGATTTCTGGTATATGTAGCTCTGATACTTGATGATGTTTTGTGATGCTATGATGACGTATATGATGCTCTGATTTTTGCTTATATGATGAGATGCATATACTCAGGGGAAGCTATTTCATTTTGTTTAAAAAAACCACTTGTTGTCATCAATCATCAAAAAGGGGGAGATTATTACATCTAAGCCTTCATGCCTAACCCTAATTTTGATGATTAATGAAAATAAAGTGTTTTAGATTAACTGTGCTTCTGAGATTTTTTGATACAGAGTTTGTTCGGGAAGAAATACGAGATGATCAAGATGAACCCAACAAGAAGTGAAGCACGAGGTGCAGAAGAGCAAAGACAAGACGCAAACGTAAGGATGAAAAGGACCTAAGGTAATCTGTAATTTCATTTTCTTCCGATCTCGAAGTTTGAAGATAGATCGGTTAAGGACTTTGTTTCTTAGATTTTAACCGTACTATAAAGAGGGGTTGCAAAAGCCCTCTCAACATCTCCAACATAAATCGAGAAACTTAGATTATTGCATTACATCTATTTGGTTGGATTTGATTTGAATTTGGTTTGAAAAATTTGGATTTTCAGTTGAGTTTTTGACAGCAGAAGAGTTTTTCAAATTTCTAGAAAGATCTAGGCAGATCTGGTTTTTGTTTCTGTTGACAAAATGTAGCCCTTAAAATTATCTTTCAAACGAGCTATTAAATACCTCTTTTGAATTTCTAGATTTAAAGTTATAACTGTTTTTATTTAGGCTGACTGTCAGTTTGCTAAACTAGCTGTCAGTTTGAATGTCAGTTCAGTTGAACTAACAATTGTCTAGATAGGGTGCATTTTGGGCTGAAAAGTTTTGAACTAAACTGACTGTCAGTTTGGTATAACTGACTGTCAGTATGGAGTTCGACCTCTGTTGTGTTTATTTGAGTTCCTATTTGATCTGGTCGTTTTGTGGTCGAACTGACTGTCAGTTTGTGAGACTGACTGTCAGTTGCGGGTTTCAAGTTTCCATATACGACCACAAACGTCTAGCTATTTTTTATCCGCAAATTTTTTCAGCCGTTGGTTTTGAAATTGACTGTCAGTTTGTACTGATTTGTTTCCTTTTTCGACCGCCAACGGCTAGCACTGTTTTCTCCGGATATTTCTTCTCTCTGGTCGTGACCTAAACTGACTGTCAGTTTGAGCTGCTGATTTTCAGCTTGAGCTCCAACGTCTCTTTTGAGACTTGAGGTATAAATAGAGGGCTTGAGCATTTGTTTCAGACAACAAGCAGCCTTCTAGTCATATCTACTCTTGAGCTTTAACGTTTTATATAAAATCTTGATCTTTTGATCAAGTTCAGTGCTTTCTGATCCACCGAGAGTTTCAGTTCTTTGCATTTGCATACTCGTAGTTTCTCGGTGTGTTTTTGGAGGTCCAGAGGAGACCTCCCTGCCTATTATTCTTGGTGAGCGCCCTCACCTAGACGATTCAGAGACGTGGCCGTTGACCTCTCCAGTTTGGAGATTGTTGGAGAGGCTCGGCAAAAGTGTACAAGGCATCGGTGCTCGCCTTTCTGGAGTGGACAAGGAGCAACCACTAGTTGATAATACCCTTTGTGGGTATTGAGGCAAAACTCAAGTGACTTGAGTGCTTCAACGAGGATTAGTGGAGACTGGGCGAGTCTCCGATACCTCGGTAAAAATCACTGTATTCGTTCTCTTCTCTTCTTGCTCATAGTATTATTCATTCTTGATTTGCAAATATTTTTTTTAGTTTAAAGTTTTAAAAGCCTCCTGTTCACCGCCCGTTTAGTCGGCATCCTTGATCCTACAGTAGCGAGGGAGGTATATCATGATGTGATCTGGGTGGATCTCGGGTCATCAACGACATGGTCGCTAGACGAGCCAAGGCTACTAGATCAACCAAATTATGCCATGATCCAGGGAGATCTTGTAACATCCCTAATTTTGCCCTATTTTTCATTCTCTGAGCATCGCCTTATCACGCGCACCTCGCATCACCTGACCCTGAAAGGACCCAAACCATAACCAATACAAGCGCGATGTGCTCTAAGATCCCCTCGTATCGGAATATCTCAAGTCGGCCGATTCTTTCTCAAAATCGAAAACGGCCGCTTCTAGGAGACCCAAAAAGTCTAAAATCTCCGTTTGAAGTCCGAATCAAGATCCGTCTTCTCCTATACGTCCATATCGCTATTTGATACGTATCGTCCTTTAGAAACGTTTCCAAATTCGCGACGGAAATCAGAGTTTCAGCCGTTAGAAAAATCCGAAAACGAAAGTACCACTTTTACTCAGCCCTGTTTTCGTTTTATCCGAAACCCTGCCGAATCTTCTCGTTTTCGCGCATACTCAATTGGAACGAGTATATAATAATTTTATCTAGCCCTCAGAAAAGTCGGAATCGCAATTGGATCCCTAAATCTTGAAAATGCCCAAAATACCCTTGGAGCAAAGCAGTGTACAGTACACGGCACTGTACTGTGCCTGTGCCCGTGCCGTGCGCGCGCTCTGCGTGCCGCCCGTGCGCCACCGCCCTGCGCCGTGCCGCGCCACCGCATCCCCTCACCGCCGGCACCGCCCCGTGTGCACCTCACGTGCCCAGTGAGCTGCGCCACCTGTCCAAGCCACGGCAACGCCTCGGGAACCCCAGATCGCCGTGCCTCGTCCCGTCGCGTCCGCCACCGAACACAGCACCACCTGGCCGCGCGCAAAAGTCGCCGTTCCTGTGCGTTTTAGCCACGTCCAGCGCCGGCATTGGAAGCACTTGCCACCGCTGTCCTTTGCCCGAGCTGTAGCCATGCTTATCGACCCTCACGCCGGTGCACCGTCCCATCGCCACCGTCCTCGCCTCCGGTTAACGCCGCAAACGCACCCAGTTGCGCCCTCCCTCGGCTAGCACCTTCTCCACAGCATCTAGAGGCTATAAAAGCCAAGGCATATCACCTCTCCACCTCACCCACACAGCAAACGCAAGCAAAGCCACTGTTCATCGTCTTCCCCGAGCTCCTTCTTCGGCCTTCACGGTGACAGCTCTCTCCGGTGAGCTTTTCTCCAAATTGAAGCCACCAGCATGTTCCTCTTATTCCCTAGATGGTTCATGAGCTCGGAATTGAGTTCATTTCTTCTCTAACTCCGGCTATCACCGATTTTCCATTTGTCTCTGTTTTACAAATTCAGCCCGATCCAGAGAGAATTAGAACTCGTGCTAGTGAGGAGAATTGTTCCTTAGAGTGTGCTTGATCACCCCAGCTAGTTAATTCAGACTTTCAATCAGCAAATCAAAAACCCCCAAATCCCCAGCCGTGAGCTCCGGTCATCTACTCCGGCGAGCCTCCAAACGCAACCATTAGACAATTTAGTGTACCAGTAGTGATCCCCACACTCCCAGGAGCAAGAATATGTGATCAATTTCCAAATTGATCAACCCTAGCTGCTCCAATTGCCCTGCCCTAGTTTCTGTTCAAAACAGCCACCTTGGCATTCAAATTCCGGCCAACTCCGGCCATCCCCGGCCAAACCCTCCAGCCAGACACCTCCTGACACTTAAGCCTACATGTTTGACATAGTTTG
The DNA here is from genome assembly GCA_019359835.1 of Pharus latifolius. Lineage (NCBI taxonomy): Eukaryota > Viridiplantae > Streptophyta > Magnoliopsida > Poales > Poaceae > Pharus > Pharus latifolius. The sequence continues at coordinate 51,625,707 of CM033320.1, read as the reverse complement.
CCTTCAAATGCATGAGCCAATTGCTCAGGACACATAAACCCTAATTCCAGCAGTACAATGGCATAGAAATTGCTGTGTCCTGGACCTTTTTGTAAATTCTAGAAAACCTAAGCCTTTTCTGCTTGTCCCACTTTGTCAAATAGCTTCGCCTTAGTCTAATGCACCCACTGTCCAATTTTCATCTCATTCAGAGTTACCTAGACCCCTTAACTCACTTTTCGGCTTTTAGGTTAAGTTCGGACGTGACCCGAACGTCGCCCTTTTGACGTCCAATGTCCGTCGACCCTAAGAGTCTTATTTACTACTCTTCTTATCCATTCTAAACTAGCACAACTCAACCCTTGGAAATCCAAAGCCCAAACCCTAATCCAGTTCAGAAATCAGAAGCCGTTCCAGTGTATCGCATTATTATTTTATGTGAGCATAGTTGTCGTATTTTGTAAGTTGATTGTAATACCTTGTGTATATGCCTGTATTTGAAGATCAAGACTTCGATTACGCGGAAGAGGAAACAGAAGAACCCGCAGATTACAACAACACTACTTGGCAAGGCAAGTTTCCCTCCTTTGAACATATTGCGCCTATTATTTTACATGCATTTAACTATTTAGAATTTGGTATCTACGCATGTATGCATGGATAGTTTTGATAAAAGTATATGTTGAGAAATGATGTGAGTAGATAGTCCTATTTTGCAGACCCCCCCTTGTTTCATAACAATTTACTTTACCTTGTCACCCTAGGAGAAAAAGTGTAGAACATGTGTGTATTCATACACACACTACCTTAAAGAGGAAATATGTACCCACGGAAATATATGTCTATACTAATAAATGTGTAAAAGATAAGAGGAAGGCAGAAGCATGAGCAAACTATTTCTAAAAGATCATTTTATGTAAAAGAAATAGGGACTACTAGCGAGGGTTGGTTTGGAAGGTTGGCGCTGTGTGCGCGGTGGGTTTGTGAAAGCCTCGCTAAGGGTCCATAAGGACGGGATCGTCGTGCTGTGCTTCTAAGCGACCTGAAAACGTGCTAACCACCCGCCTGGTATGGGACAGGCACAATGTCATGACTCACCTAAAGTTAATCATTTCCTGCAATGGTTGTCGATCCGGTTTCCCGAGTGGAAATTGGTGGGCCACAGAGGGCCACGAGTGGTGTGAGGGGTAGAGAGGATAAGGTGTAAGAAGGAAGTCGCCCTAGCCTGGCTCTCGAGTCGTGCGCGACCGAACCCGGAAGTGGGAATTCTATGCGTCCAGAGGAGGGCCTCATAGACCCAAGGCTAGAAGAAAAGGCAGTGGGGAGGACCCACAACGATAATAAGGACCTTACGCGTGCTTGCCATGTATCATGTTGTAGGGAGTACCTACCTTGATAATGGGGCCGGTATTGTCTGTGTATCGGGCAGGAAATTATTAACAATGGGTCAGTAAACTGTTGTGTAAGCTCAGCCTGGTCACCTGCGTATAAGTCGCAGGGAGCTGATCCAACATTTAAGTTGAGTTTTCGTGGTGGGTACAGTGGTACACCTCTGCAGAGTGTAAAAAGGTATTCGAATACTCCGTGCTCCCGGGTTTTCTGGAGCCTGGTCGTTGTGGGGTGGTCCCTCGTCGTTGCAGCATGATTAGTATTGCTAAATTCTTTAAAATGAGATCAAACCATGGCGACTCATGGGAGTTTAGCCTGACTCTATGAAAAGTATACATATGTACAGTTTTGACAAATTACTTTGAGAATTAAAACCCCAAATTCAGGGAGACTTTCCCAAGTACTAAGATATCTCTGTTTTCAACAAAATTTCATTAAGTATGGAACCATAGAGCTTATTGTTGTCAATAACTACATACAATATTTCCCTATGCGGGAACTTGTTGAGCTTTGTATGCTCACCCTTGCTGATCCAATAAGTACAGAGGATGAATCAACGGATTTCATAGACTATGGAATCGAACCGGCACAAGAAGACCCCGACACAGTTCCAGGAGATCCAAGCGCCTGAAGGGTCACCTAGCCTCAGTGAGAGCGATGTGGGTTTCGCCCTGCTTCACGCTTTGCTGGATGAGGGAGATGTTCCCCTCTGCTTTACTAATTTTGCTACTCTTATACGACGTGGTTCCGCACACGTCGATTATTGTAATATGGGTCTGAATGACCCCATACGCCATGTTAATGTATGTATGTAAATGCTGTTGGATGTTCTGAAGTTTCAACTCCTGTGCACAAATTACCTGGGCATTTGTATCAGGTTCCCTCTAACGAGGGGCCCACAGATCTCAAGTTAGCAAAAACCAATGGTCCATGGTCATGTTGTCAAGATCATGGTCAAGTTCAGCTGGTTCGACAAGCCTTGGTTATCTGTGTGATCCGGGACGAGCTCAAAACAACAAATACCGAAGGTTCATGGTCGAGTTCAAACTTGAATGGATGAGACTTGGAATTGGCTAAGTTTGCAGTCTAAGGTCGTAGCACCGCCTAAGGTCGCAAGCGCAAGGTCACGGCCTGCGGTGCAAGGTCGAGTACATAAAGGACTCGATCTCTCTTTCTGGTCAAAATTGTGGTCCGATCCAAATATATATAACTTAGTCTTATCTGTTAGGTTTACATAGTGTCCGAGTCTAATACGTTTAGATTATTAAGTCTGATACGTATTCATATGATTGGACTATAAATACTTTGTAATATGTCTAGTTTAGATCATCGAAATCTATCTAGCATCTACCTGGTTATCTACCTTGATATAGATCAGATCGAGTTAGTTCATCGACGTAGGTGAGTGTGTCCTAACGTTCGACGTGTAAAGTCCTCTTTGAAATAAAGAGTTGTGCAATTACTTTGAACTATGTTTCGATCAGCCTTTGGGTTTCGGTATTTCCGAATAAGATCCCGTATTCCGCATTCTGATCGAGTATAGTCGAAACCCGTCTATATGTCAATCAGAGCAATCAACATCAAAGCGAGCCTAGTGCGAAAACCAAGGCTAGGTCTCAATCTGATCAAGTTGGTATCAGAGCAACTATCATATCCTGTAGATAGTGAAGACTAGCCAGGGTTACAAAACCTCTAGCGAAACTCCAAGCGATCAATCGATGGCACCTACAGTTGCATCTCCGACAATGTCTGATGATATCTCCGTTCAAGCTAACCTAGCCGAACAAGTGGCTAAGCACTCCACCGACATGGAAACCGTGTTTGCTTGGATTAAGCAGCAAGCCATGATTGTACCTCCTGAAATAGGGAAGGTTATGGGTGTGAAGACTGGTGAAGACTTGCACAGGACAGACGACAAGGAAGAAGAAGACGAGACCATAAGGTGACAGCCTCGCGAACACCTCCTTAGCTGTCAGATCTTTCAAGGTCGACGCTAAGATTGATATACCCATATATGATGGGGTGATCGATGCCGAGAAATTGGATTCTCGGATCGGCTAGTTTGAGACCTACTTTGACCTGAAAGGGTTCAGTAGAGGTCAAAAGGTGAAGTTCGCACCTTTGAAGATAAAGGACCATGCCAAGACATGGTGGAAGGCCTTTGTCGCTAGTGATGAAGCTGACGACCTTGCATGGGGTCAATTCAAACGACTTCTGCGACAAGAATTCTACCCGATGGGTTATCTCAAAGAGAGATCAGATCGTTGGCACCGATTGTATCAGCGCCACGACCGATCTATCTAGGATTATATGATGGAATTTTTGAGACAAGCAATGGTCCTGGGCATCTCGCTCAGTGATCCTCAAGTGTTCCGAAAGTATACGTCTGGACTTCAGAAATTGATCAGTGCTGAGCTAAGCCTGTTTAAAGTTCAAGACATCTCTATAGGATCAAGAATGCTGACTAGGAGGGGTGAATAGGAGGCTTTTAAGACTTTAAAATTTAAAACAAATAATATAAGCAAGAAGAGGAGAGAACGGACACAGCAGTTTTTACCGAGGTATCGGAGACTCGCTTAATCTCCACTAATCCTCGTTGAAGCACTCAAGTCACTTGAGTTCTGCCTCAATACTCACGAAGAGTATTATCAACTAGTGGTTGCTCCTTGTCCACTCCGGAAAGGCAAGCACCGATGCCTTGTACAAACTTGTCGAGCCTCTCCAACAATCTCCAAACTGGAGAGGTCAATGGCCACGCCTCCAAACTGTCTAGGTGAGGGCGCTCACCAAGAGTAATAGGCAGGAGGTCTTCTCTAGACCTCCAAGCATGCACCGATAAACTAAGAGAATGCAAATGCAAATGAACTGAAACTCTCGATGGATCGAAAAACACTCGACTTGATCAACAGATCAAGATTTTGTGTAGAAAACTAAAGCTCAAGAGTGTATAGGGGAATGCTGCTGCTTGTTGTGTAAAACTCATGCCCAAAGCCCCTATTTATAGCCTCAAGAATCAAATGAACCGTTGGAGCTAGGACTGAAAATCAGCAACACAAACTGACAGTCAGTTTGCCTAACTGACAGTCAGTTTGCCTAACTGACAGTCAGTTTCGTGTACAACGGCCGACAAAATTTACGGATAAAAATTTGCTAGCCGTTCATGGTCGTTTATGGAAACTTGAAACCCACAACTGACAGTCAGTTATGCAAACTGACAGTCAGTTCGACCAAAGACTTGACCAAAACAAATAGAAACTCAGTTAAAAACAACTGTGGTCGAAACCCCAACTGACAGTCAGTATGGACAAACTGACAGTCAGTTTAGGACAAAAATTTTGAGCCCAAAATACACCCTCTCTGAACAATTGTCAGTTTAATTGAACTGACATTCAAACTGACAGTCAGTTATGCAAACTGACAGTCAGCATGAACAAAAATAGTGATAACTTTAAATCCAGAAATCCAAAGGAGATGTTTAATAGCTCGTTTGAAAGATAATTTTAAGGGCTACATTTTTGTCAACAGAAGAAAAAACCAGATCTGCCTAGATCTTTCTAGACATTTGAAAAACTCTTCTGCTGTGAAAAACTCAGCTGAAAATCCAAATCTTTCAAACCAAATTTAAATCAAATCCAATCAAATAGATGCAATGCAATGATCTAAGTTTCTCGGTTTATGTTGGAGATAAAGAGAGGACTTTCGTCACCTCTCTTTATAGTACGATTAAAAACTAAAAACAATTTTCCTAAACCGATCTATCTCCGAACTCCGAGATCGGAAGAAAATGAAATCACAGATTACCTTAGGTCTTTTTTATCTTTACGTTTGCGTCTTGTCTTTGCTCTTCTGCACCTCGTGCTTCACTTCATGTCGGGTTCATCTTGATCATCTCGTATTTCTTCCCGAATAAACTCTGTTTCAAAAATCTCAGAAGCACAGTTAGTCTAAAACACTTTATTTTCATTAATCATCAAAATTAGGGTTAGGCATGAAGGCCTAGATGCAACAATCTCGACCACGAGCACGACTACTTTGGTGATTGAGAAGAAGAATAAGACCAGCAATGACAAGAATGTGAGGGAGATTTTGACCATGACAAGCTCTGGAGAGGGTACCCACGATACAGGTAAAACTTATGAGCATTGCCATGTTTCTGGACAGACAAAGGAGAAGTGTTATAAACTTCATCCTGACCTGTGACCAGAAAGAGTAAGGAGGGATGAACCAAGCACACGAAAAGCTATGGTTACTTTTGTTCCGCTCACAGAAGAAATCATCCAGTTGGATTCAGTTGGAAAGGAGGACATGTCTAATAGCAATGCCGAAGGAGAAAGGTTCAGGTTCATCAATTGACCACAACCCGACATAGGAATTGTTCACTGTTAACATACAGGTGAAGCACAAAGTGGTCGCAGCCATCTTCGACCCTGGAAGCCGAAAGAATTTGGTCTTCGTCGGGCTGGTTCGACCACTTGGTTTGTAGATGACTCATCATCCTCAACCATATCCTCTGGGATGGTTCACTTCTGACGTGAATCAGCAAATCAAGAGTTAGTGTACTCTAAAGTTTACAATATCTGCTCGTTACATCAACGTGGTTCAATGTGATGTCATCCCCATCGATATTTGCCAAGTTATTTTTGGAAATTAGTTCTCGTACGATCGTGACGCCCATTACCACCAAAGAGCTCAAGAGTACGACCTCACAAAAAATGGGACGAAGTTTATCATCAGCAAAAATGACCTCATCGACACCAAGAACTTGATTACAGCAAACCAGGTGAAACGGATTGTCAATGCATGCTCAAATTGTGTGCTCAGCATAATGCATCCAGTTAGCCAAGGGGATTGTGCTACATCGAGTATGGAAAGTGGTGGGTGTTTGGCGAGATTGCCTGAAGAAAACAACGCGCTGTTCGCAGAGGTACATAGTCTATCTCCACGACGATTAGTCAAAAATGACATGCAATTTGTTTCTACAGCGCCACTATTCAAACTTCGCAATCCTAACTTTGTGATCGATAATGGCATCAATCTCGACAGGGTGAAAGCTAGCCATCCACGAGTGGCCAAGACCACAAACCATGATGGAGGTGCCAAGCTCCATGAGCGCCTACCCATACATTCGATCAAACGATTGTAACATTACTCATCGTGTGTTCATTCCAAGGCTCCCAATCATTCTCTAAATCTTCAAAGTTGGTCACTAACGAAAGTTGACTCCTTTTCAACAGGGGAGTCATGATCTGGCTGGATCTCAGGTCATCAACAACATGGTCACTAGACGAGCCAAGGCTGCTAGATCGACCAGATTATGCCATGATCCAGGGAGATCTCAAGTTAGCAAAAACAAATGGTCCATGGCCATGTTGTCGAGACCATGGTCAAGCTCAACTGCTGGTCCGATAAGCCTTGGTTATCCGTGTGATCTGGGACGAGCTCAGGACGACAAAGACCGAAGGTTCATAGTCGAGTTCAAACTTGAATGGATCATACTTGGAATTGGCTAAGTTCGTAGTCCAAGGTCGCAAGCGTAAAGTCGAGTATGTAAAGGACTCGATCTCTCTCTCTGGTCGAAATTGTAGTCCGATCCAAATATATATAACTAAGTCTTATCTGTTAGGTTTAGTTAGTGTCTGAGTCTAATACGTTTAGATTATTGAGTCTGATACGTATTCACACGATTGGACTATAAATACTTTATAATAGGTCTAGTTTAGATCATTGAAATCTATCTAGCATCTACCTGGTTATCTACCTTGATATAGATCAGATCGAGTTAGTTCATCGACGTAGGCGAGTGCGTTCTAACGTTCGATGTGTAAAGTCCTCTTTGAAATAAAGAGTTGTGCAATTACTTTGAACTGTTTCGATATCCTTTAGGTTTTGATATTTCCGAGTAAGATCCCGTATTCTACATTCTGATCGAGTATAGTCAAAACCAGTCTATACGTTAATCAGAGCAATTAGCATCAGAGCGAGTCTAGTGTGAAAACCAAGACTAGGTCTCAATCTGATCATGATGGGTGTCAAATTGGTGGATTTGGGCACCTATCGTTGTCACCACTGTGTTTGGTTACGAAATTTTATAGATTATCATAATATACCTCCTTCTATGTATCTTTATTTTTTTAGATTTTTTGAAAATTTAGAGATACCCAAAACCCACTATTGGGTGTAACTACTCCTATATAAACAAGGGCCGCATCCTAAATATGGAAATTTTCTAATACTCTCCACAATATGTATTTCACACAGAGAATTGTGGTGTTTCTATGTTCTCAAAAATTTTGAAAAAATTAGAAGATATAGATGGTACAATGTTACGAATCTATGCAAAATTTCATGATCCAACTCGACCACATGTGGGAGAAACAAAAAAAAACAAGACCAGATTGGCAAACCAGCAAATATGTATCCCTTATGGATTTGTTTTTATTATTTATCTCACATATAGTCATATTTGGTCTTTAAACTTTGTAGGGCTCCATTATTTCCTCTCCACTATGCCTCACAATCTTTTAAAAAATTTTGAGAACTTGAAGATACATGAACTGCTTTTAGGAGTATGTACTCTTAGGAATAAATCATCCACATCTTCAGAGTACCTTTTTATGACATGTTTTGATTGGAGAATTTCTAAGGAAATTTTGGAGGTTACCAATTATCTAATCTCACACAATATAGATTTTTTTTAGAAAATTCTTATAGAAATCCTTCAATCCAAACGTGTCCTTATGTCTCCAACTTTTGCTCTTCCCAATATACAAGACAATGTTCTACATAGTTGACTATCGCAGCACTACAGTAGTTTTGGAACATTAATGTTACACTAAGAGCAAATCATGGCTATTACAGTTATGGCAACTATAGCGTGTAGCGCATAGTGGAAATAGTAGTTGCTACTACAGCTAAGACAGTTATAGCGTGTAGCACTAGTCTCTCTCAAAGCGGAGCATATCAGAACTGAAACACAAGCACTTGGAAATCTTGGATCCAAGTACATAGCAATCTCTAATTCCTCTCTCCATCTCTTCTTTTCTTTTGATCACTCCTAGATAATTTCAACAAACAGCTAGCTATTTTGTTTTTAGATCTATGCTTGTGTTTCAGTAGATCTATCTACATGTTAATTCTTTTTACACACAAGTATTTTTAATATCTGTCTTGTAGTAGTGGAATTTCTATAGGAAATTATGTAGTAGTTATTTTTGTTCTTAAATCCATTCCAGTGTTTTAATAGATCTATCTGTATGTCGAATTTTTCTATTTTCCAGATTTTGTTTTGGATTTTTCTTGAATTTCTTGAATTTAATATTTTTCTTGAATTTTTTAAAATTTTTCCTGAATTTTTTTGGATGATTAGAATTTTTATCCCAAACCTTCCCAAATAAAGGTAAAGATTATTTTACTAATGAGATTATTTTTCTTGTAATAAAGGAGGATTTCATGTGATTACTAAAATCCCGACTAAGATGTAATTCTCACCTAGAATATTTTCTCTAGTACCCAATTAAGTCCTTAATGTTATGGTCAACTATATTTAATATATTAAATATTATTTTACTAAAAAAATATTTTTTATTTATATTTTTAATCTAGATTTTAAGATTTTTATATGAGGTTAGCGTTAAAACTTGCATTAATGATGGGGATATTGTTTTATATTTTAATTAGTATTTTTTATTAATTTCATGGTAATTTGATATTAAAATAATATAAATGAATTTTTTGAAATAGAAAAACGTTGATGGATAGTTTCCATTATAGTCTCCGTGATCTTTGATAGTGTTTTTTCGAGCAATGCCATGATAAAGCAGTGATCTCTATTTTAAACAGAGAGATAGCACATTTTTCATCTTTTCTTGCCCACATGCTGTTTGTTGGAGTAAGTATAATTCTTAGTGAAAAGAAGTAATCTCTTATAAATTTTTTCTGTTCCCAACTTTTTAATTTTCCCGATACAAGAGAGACTATCTCTCTGTACATTTTCTCTCTCCCATTCTCCAGAAAATTCTTATACATTCTAAATGATAAAAAGATTGTGCAATTGGGTTTTTATTAAACTAATATTTAGAGACTTGCGTTATGCAAGTTTTTTAAAAATAAATCTTTATCTCGTGAAAATTTTTTCACTAAAAAAATTTCAAATTTGAACTAGAAACTCCCAGTATATATTCTTGTACATGTATCTCGATGTGCACTTTATGTTAACTGGCGTACACTTATATTAGATTGTGGTTTACAGTATTTAACTATGAAAATGTTATATAAGAAATGTGAATATTATTATTAAAGAAGTATTTAATGGCATGTTGTATGCAAGCTAACTAAAAATTTCCCCTTAAAAAAATTCAAATTTGAATAAGGCACTTGCAAATTATATTTATCTTCATGTACATTTCTATTCAAATTTTGAAATACATCCATGATAATTGGTGTATATTTTTTGTTTACACTAAGGTTCATTTTTATTCATATGGACTTATACTTTTAATTAACTAACGTTTATTTGTGTTAGATTGGGGCTTGCAATTGGTAAAGTTATAAAAATTAGTTGATGTGTTGTTGTAATTAAACAAATAACACTTAAAAATAAACTAACATTCCCCTCAAGAAAATTCAAATTTAAATAACAATGATCCTAGTGAATTTAAGATTCTACCTTAGAGTTGAATTTCACTATGATGCATAAATTATAGAATCATAAGATTTTAATTTCTAAAACTCAGACTATATTGTAGCTATTCCTTCCAAATATCGTAACTTTTAGAAATAGAGACATGTTTTGTTTAAAAGAGCAAGGATCAATGGTACCTCTTGTCCTGCAGCAATTCTCTTATCTTTGCTATGAGTCTTCCGTCATCGCATGTTTGGACACCTTCATTGGTCTGACGTTCTTCATCAGGCAACAACTGACGGATTACGTCCTTGAGAATTCTTTTCATGTCAGGCTTTTGAGACATTGATACAAAAGCACTAGACTGAAATTTTGCTTTAATCTTGCGATACACTTCATTAGCAAGTGTTGTCTTACCCAAACCACCAAAACCTACGATGGAAAACACCTTAAGGTGCTTTTCTAAACCACTATCCCTTTCCACCAGCAAGTTGACAAGAAAATCCCTCGGACCATCAATACCCACGAGTTGATCCCCTTCGGCAAAGAGAGCAGACAGCCGGGGATCCACAGTTGCATGACTAGAGCTACTACATAAAACATCATCAAGTTTGTAACTAGTTCTCTGCTCTCTCACCGCAACAACGCGGGCCTTTAGCTCCTCGATCTGGCCGACGATCTGATGCCGAGAGCCGAGAGTCTTGAGGCGCTGAATATTCTTGCGGAAGAACTCCTTGATGCCGCCGGGCCCGTGAAGCTCGTCACGGCCGACACGCTGCAAGAACTTGTCAATGCAGTCCTCGACGTCGTAGGCCAGCTCTCTAACCTCGCTTGTCCAGGCCTTCACTTGGACATCGGGGTCCTCTAGCATCGCGTACTTCTGTAGCACGGCGTGCATGTTGTTAAGCTCGGATCTGAGCGAGCGGATCTCACCGCGAACCCCTTTCAGTCGTGCACACTCGTCGACGAGCATAGAGTTGAGCTTCTCCAGGAGGGAGCCCATGGCACCTTGCGAAATGCTCACCGCAGCCTCCATCTCTTCTGTTCCTCGGCTCTTCCTAACTCGATCGGATATGTGTATTTACGTGCTGCTTAATTTTGTTGGTGGTGTAGTGGACGGTGATAAGTTTGGGGCTTGGTGGGGTTTACTTTTGTAGCCGACTTCGATATGTAGAAACTTATTTTAGATCACTTCTTGTACAGAGAGTGACGTTTGAGATTAGCATCTCTCTACCTTTCATATTCGATACCTTTAATCTTCAGCTTTTAGTCTGAGTTTAATGCAAAGATATTTTGTGAGACAGTTCAACAGAATATTTTTCAATATATTCTGTGCTAGGATGCGAAACACCATCCAAAACACCTCCCTCCAATGCAAAGGTGTTTCGCGAGGCGCCTTTCTCAAGCACTCCAATGCAAAGACGTTTTGGGAGGTGTTTTGTGTAGGACCCGTGTATATAATATTTATTAAAAATTAAAAAATCACTAAAATAAAATTCAGATAATTCGAACACAACAAAATAAAAGATAGAAGCACATATTTCTACGGACGCGTAGAAATTGACCATATTGAAATCGGAGTCTCCAAGGACCCGGAACATCAAAACCTAACAGCCTAAAACTCGACTGTAAAATCTCTGAAAGCCAAGTACCCATTTACAAAATAGCCAAGACTCATAAATCTAACCCTAACAGGATCTTCGCCAAATCTGTGCACTCAAGCCGCCGCAATTGTGAGCCGCCGCCGCCCCACTTCTTCACAGGATCTGTGCACCCAAACCGCCGCCACGCACGGTCGAAATGTGAGGCTTACAAAACGCATGCTCGGGCGTCACGTCCAGTCCAATGCAACCACTTCGACCGCCCAGGCATCAATGGGGCCTGCTTGTCAAAACTTCGACCAGGATGCCTCGCGAGGCGTCTTCTCTCTCCTCGCGCAGATTGTTTAATAATTTTTTGGTGCCGAACCCGCTTGTCAGAGCTCAATGGCATCGGCATTGGACTCCGCCTTAGTTCATACAAAAATTGTCAAAGTTAATATAAGATTATAATCAATTGTCAAGTCAATATTAACTATAAAAATTTGTTTGATTCATAGCCAATCCTACTTCAATGTACTTTATCAGACTTCTCGAGAAGGGCCCAAGAGTAAATTGAATATTTACTAAAATTTAGAGTGATTTTAGTAAAATATAAATAATTTTTAATTTCGAAATCGAATTTAGGTGATTTTTGGACTCTATATAAAAATAACTCAAAAAATTACAATTTTCTAAATATAATAAAGATCTAATTTGAACTAAATTAATGTATAAATCATGAAACAAAAATTGCATATAATATTGTTGGTATGAAATCAAAAGAGAACAAACAAAAAAAAACTCTTGAACCATCACTGTCTCCTGAAGCGCCTTCTCTCTACTTTTCAAAAAAAAAAAAGTTCGGGGTGCCGAGCGGGACACCCGCATTGAGCATAGCCTAACGGTTGTAAAAATATCATCGCGAGTTTGCAAATACACCATTCTAGGACTAGTCAATTTTCAAAAAATATTAAGCTCTCTTTTATTAATGAGAAAATAGTTTTGATCAAACTATTTTTTTGAAATTTCTAAACTATGCTCGTCTACTAATTAATTTGATCTAAATCAGGTGGTTAGAGGGCGTCTTTCTGGTTGAAAACAATGCACGTTAGGCAAAACAAAATAAAACAATTGCATTACAAAACAGAGAAATTGAACTCTTCAATTAATTGCTTTGATCAAAGGGGGCTCATTTGGACAGATCTCCATAACACCTTAAAAATTAAAGAAACATATAAACATTATACTGAAAAGAAAAAATGGTACTAAGAAAACTAGTAATGTGTGGGAGGACTTCAGCTTCGGCATATAGTCTAGATATTACATCTCTGTTATATGTTGTATAGTTCTATACTTGAATAAATGTTTTTATTAATAATCAAGACAAACATATTTTCAATATTATATATTAAAAAGGAATGTTTTTCTTAGTAAAGAGAAAAGTTCATTAGTCTCTAACTTTGACGTTGAACTCATTTTAACCCCCCAACTTTCAAAGGCTCAAAGCAGGTCATTAAAATAGCTTGATGCAGCATTGTACTGGACCAACCAACCAACCAACCACCCGGCCCTGCCACTCTATGTTTATAGTCTTATGGTGGTGGTTTTGAGGTAAGAAGATGGCTGGCGGGTCTGCTTGAGCTTTTATGCAAGCAAGTGGCAGAGCTATTTCTGTTTGCTATCTCTTCTGTCTGTAAAAATCTATCATTATTATATGATTTATAACAAATAATTCTCAAGTCTTTGCTTAAATTCTCAAGTCAAGCAGAAGAGACAAATTCGCTTGCAATTTTTATCCACAAAAAATATGATGGTAGTTCTACAATTTAGCTCTTATTTAGTCTCCACCAACATTCGGCAAATTAGCAAAATTCAGTAAAGATTTAACTATTTTTTTAAGTATTCATAGCCAAATTTATGTCTAATTTATCCACAACACTTCTACAACCGAATTTGATTTTAACCAAATATTACTGATTGGCTATGAATCAAATATGTCTCTCTAGTTAATATTTTTTGACTACATCACATAATTGATTATGATTGGATATTGATTTAGTTAATTTTAATAGTCAATCAAATATAACTCAATTTTTAACGGGTTTGCAGTCATAACACAATTGACCATAATATTTAGGTCCAGAAAATAATTCAGTTTTTAACGGATTTACAGGTTTAGTCGTGAATTGAGTCCAACGACTGAAGACTATTTTTGATATTTTTAAAAATTTTAAATAAATTTTGAAATTCTTTTCTTTTACTGAGTTATTCATAAAAATAATTCGAGGGGCAGACCCAACGTCAATATCATTGACCAATAGATAACCGGTGTCAAGCAAAATAATGCTTTATTTTTCATCCAGTGGACATCATGATAGATTAAGAAAGTATGCCTTTGCTCATCGCCAGAGCTTGCATGAAACTTCGCTGAACTTTCCATCGAAAGTGATATAATGATTAAGAAAGTTTTCTCAAGTTTTAAACTATAATTGCAGAGAGATTAAGACAAACTTGTTTCATCAATCGATGAATGCATGCATTGTCACACTATTTCCATTCTTTAAATAGCGATCATTTTTTATTTTTCATGTGAATAATTTTAATCATTAATATATTCATAAATATCTATATTAGTGATGTTAAAAATGTTATGAATCAATTTTTTATCAAGAATATTATCATAATATTATATTTTGCATGAAATGTATTTTTTTCCCTTTACTTTCACATATTTTATTTAGTCTCTCTATTTCAAAACAATTTAAATTGATAATTACATTTATAGAACTTGATCAGTTTCGTACCTAACTAGTTTCTTAGGCTTTTGATAACGTGCATCATTGTATTTTGCTGAGGTACAGTAGAGGATGACAAGTATGAACTGGCAATATTGCATCGGAAAGAAATGAAGTTGCCATTTTGCTCAATTAGAAAAATATGTCATGTAAGCGAAGTAGGTTAGAGATGAAATAACCTACACAAAGCTTTCAACATGCAAAACAAGAGATAAACTGCTAATATAGACATAATTAACGACATCACCCATAAACCTATATTCACCTCACCAAAACAACATAAAAAGTGCTTAGTTACCAAAAGTGCTCCAATTTTATAAGTATAGGAATATAATTGAGTTGTTTTAACATAGAGCAACCAAACTAAGTCCGCAAATAAAATAGAAGGATTAAAAATATATTTTATCCTTATATATTTACTAACATATTATAATAAAAATTTATAGTCAAAATTCTCTATATAAAAATAGAAAATGATAATAGAGGTATAATTTAAGTTGACTTAATAGTGCACACAAAAAACATTCTTAGTTCACGACTAAAGTTCATTCGCTAATTGGGTTCAGCGACTGAAGATTATTTCTGAAATTTTTAAAAGTTTCGGGTTAGTTTTGAAATTCTTTTTTTAGTGGACTGTTCATAAAATTCATCCATATATATATATAGACTTAGTTCCATATTAAAAATATAGGTTGAGTAGTAAGAAATATATTATATAAATATTTAGGGAACAAATCATACCAATTAAGTTAATCTTTTAACATAATTGTCAAAATTGCAATAAATTCTTAGAATTTTGTGCCACAACCCGAGACTTAACTAGAATCTTAATATGTGGTAATGACCTTAGTTAATATGCTCATTGTAAAATACTATTGTTTATTAAATAAAATAGGGGCTTACCCCTTAGTCTTTAAAAAGGAGAAAGACGACCACAAATGATAGGTAATGTGAGTGGTTGCGGTATGTAAAAGACTTTTGTTTCTTAAATGGGTCATCTCACACACGTATATTCATTTGGATGGTTAGAGTGTATGTTCGTACAAAAAAGATTGTGGATTCAATTCTGGATCACCTCTATTTTTATTTGTATTCTAAGTTAAAGTATTATGTTGATGTGTGTGAGAGGTGGGAGTGGGCTGAGATAAGATAAAAGGTATGCATTATCAATATAGTATATATCACTGCTTATAAAAGCAAATTTTCAAAAAAAAAAAAAACAGGGTGTGTACTTTAATTTTGAAAAAAAGAGAGACAAATGACGACATATGATAGGACTTTAATTTTCAAAAAATATTCTAACATCAAATTCAATATTTGAATTTACAGTTTCTATATTTTTAAATTTCTATGTTTGTACATTCAAAAATTTAATTATAATGCTTTTGGATGTAAAGGGACGGTGCAAAGTAGAGAGAGCAAAGTGTGTCTAACCCTATACAAAAATGTCAAAAGTTTAATGGTAGAAATATGAATATGGTTCAAAAATATTTAAAAAATAGAAATATGAAGGATAACCTAACTAAGATGACCGATCACCTTGTTAGGTTCAAAAAACAAGTGAAAATTTTAGCTCAGTTCATAAAACAGAGAGTTTTTGTTCATTCAGCTGTCATCTATTGGTGGCTATGCCTCCTAATCTTTTGGGACACAACTAGACGTGTAAATTGGGCTAGGCCATCGTTGGGCCAACTTGAGGCACACAAATTTGGCCCGGCACAAATGTTAACGGGTCGTGCTGACCTGACACGGGTTACCAGGCTGTGTCGGGCCGCAAACCTCAGGCCAACGAGCAGCTCGGTAAGATATTTTATCCTTATATATTTACTAACATATTATAATAAAAATTTATAGTCAAAGTTCTCTATCTAAAAATAGAAAACGATAATTATTTGAGAACAGAGGTATAATATAAGTTGACTTAATAGTGCACATGAAAAACATTCTTAGTTCATGACTGAAATTCAGTAGCAAATTGGGTTCAGCGACCGAAGGTTATTTCTGAAATTTTTAAAAGTTTCGGATTAGTTTTAAAATTCTTTTTTTAGTGGGTTGTTCATAAAATTCATCCATATATATATAGACTTAGTTCCATATTAAAAGTATAGCTTGAGTAGTAAGAAATATATTATTAAATATTTAGGGAACAAATTATACCAACTAAGTTAATCTTTTAATATAATTGTCAAAATTGCAATAAATTCTTAGAATTTTGTGCCACAATCCGAGACTTAACTAGAATCTTAATATGTAGTAATGACCTTAGTTAATATGCTCATTGTAAAATATTATTGTTTATTAAATAAAATAGGGGCTTACCCCTTAGTCTTGAAAAAGGAGAAGGACGACCACAAATGATGGGTAATGTGAATGGTTGCGGTATGTAAAAGACATTTGTTTCTTAAATGGGTCATCTCACACACATATATTCATTTGGATGGTTAGAGTGTATGTTCGTACAAAAAAAGATCGTGGATTCAATTCTGGATCACCTCTATTTTTATTTGTATTCTAAGTTAAAGTATTATGTTGATGTGTGTGAGAGATGGAAGTGGGCTGAGATAAGATAAAAGGTATGCATTATCAATATAGTGTATATCATTGCTTATAAAAGTAAATTTTCAAAAAAAAAACAGGGCGTGTACTTTAATTTTGAAAAAAGGGAGACAAATGACGACAGATGATAAGACTTTAATTTTCAAAAAATATTCTAACATCAAATTCAAAATTTGAATTTACAGTTTCTGTATTTTCAAATTTCTATGTTTGTACATTCAAAAATTTAATTATAATGCTTTTGGATGTAAAGGGACGGTGCAAAGTAGAGAGAGCAAAGTGTGTCTAACCCTATACAAAAATGTCAAAAGTTTAATGGTAGAAATATGAATATGGTTCAAAAATATTTAAAAATAGAAATATGAAGGATAACCTAACTAATATGACCGATCACCTTGTTAGGTTCAAAAAACAAGAGAAAATTTTAGCTCAGTTCATAAAACAGAGAGTTTTTGTTCATTCAGCTGTCATCTATTGGTGGCTATGCCTCCTAATCTTTTGGGACACAACTAGACGTGTAAATTGGGCTAGGCCATCGTTGGGCCAACTTGAGGCACACAAATTTGGCCCGGCACAAATGTTAACGGGTCGTGCCGACTTGACACGGGTTACCAGGCTGTGTCGGGCCGCAAACCTCAGGCCAACGAGCAGCTCGGTAACACTGGTCGTGCCCATGCTGGCACGGCCCGATAGCACGCGAGTTGGCCTGGCCCATTAGCACACCCTCCTCTCAGTCCTCTGCGTGCCTTCGTCTTGCCCTCCTCTCGCGTTAACATGCTCCTCTTGCGGTCTCGCCGTCTCACATTAGCATGCTGCCACGCCCTCCTCTCGCGTGCTCGCGCCGTGCCACATCAGATTTGGGCCACGTGCCATGCCGCTGCACCATGGCATATCGCCGCGCCGCTCGACGCCAGATCCCGTGGATTTCCTCCACCTGAGCCGCCTCCTTCATCCTCTCCATCACCGACATCGGGCCTTCGGACGGCAACGCCTCTCCTAATTCCTCATCGCCACACTTGATTCCTAGCCGTGCGGCCCTCAAACCCTTCTTCGTCCTCTTCATCGTCGGCGCCGGACCTTTGGACGGCGATGCCTCTCCTAATTTCTCATTGTCACACTTGATTCCTCATCGCACCGACCTCAAGCACCCCACGTCCAGACCCTAATTTGGGGACATAGCCCCAAATTAGAGTCGCTAGCTCTCCGTCAGCCCCTTCTTTGCTAGCACCATTGCCTTTTTCTTCTTCCTATCTTCTCTCACAGCCGGTGAACCGCCTCACACGTCATACATCTTGCATGCTCACCGATGATCCACTGCCGTTCCCACTCCATATAGTGTAGCCTCGCCACTGCGATGACCTCTGCAACAAGCCGATGATCCTTGTCGACGAGACGATGACCTCAACCACCACTTCGAAATGAGCCATGTCCTTACCGGTCCAGCACGCACTATGGCCTGCGGGCTATCATGCCGTGCCAAGCCTCTCCGTCGAGCTACCGGGCTTGCCTGGCCTGGCACAGTTACGGCATGGCTCAGCACAGGAACGACACGGCCCAAACCACCAGCCCGACGAGCCCGTGCCGTGCGCACGGCCTCAGTTTGCAGCTCTAGACAATTAAGCATAGCCAAATATATAGTACACACATATAATAATATCAATATTCTCTTACCACAAGAAAAGAAAAGGTAGAGTGGAGAAGCAAGTTTTATTAAGATGGAGCAATATAGGCTTAAAGAAATAAAAAATATCAAGGTTGTTTTTTCTTGGTTAATCAAAATGCCACAAAGATTCAACTAAAACTTCTGTTTTTTAAAAAATATACTTTTTTGTCCTCAAACTTTGATACCAAGTCCGTTTTGATCCTCACACTTTGAATTAAACGTTAACTGCAGACTCTATCTGTTCTCTTCCTCTCCTCTCCCTTACTCATGTATATCTATTTACATGTTTCTTAATTGTGGTGGTGATGAAGTGAGATGGTGCTAAGCTTGGGGTTTAGTAGGGTGTAGGAGACCCCGACTTGTGAGCAAATATAATTATATATGTGTCATCTCCAACACGCAGAATCTTACTTCAAATGACTTCTTGTGTGGACAACGCTAGAATCAATCCCATTTGAGATGGCATCTCTACTTTCATATTGGATAACTTTAATCATCAGCTTTTAATTCATACAGAAGTTGTTAATTCAACACATGGTCCTAACCAATTGCCAAGTCATTATTACCTATGGAAATTTGTTTGATTAGTAGCCACATAATACCCGTACTCAAATTTGTCTATCAAGATATAGTGGACAAATTTTCAGTCACAGATTTGATTATAGACGATGTAGAAAATTAGTTAAATCCTAATTAAATTTTAACCAGACCCTATGTTGATTGTAAAAAAAAACAATGCCCAATTGTTAAAGCATTACTAAGATTTAGCTCAAGACAAATTACTTACCAACCAATCTTGGTAGCGTACCCATGTTAATGTCAATGCAGTGCAATTAGGCATTACTTTGTATCGGTTAGTGCAATTAGGCCTTCCCAATATTTGAGAATTTGTTGTATGTGTTATTTATGGATTTTTTTATGACCATTTCGAATATCTAAAAAAATGAGAAAACTACCCATGACCCAAAATCTTCTGAATGGTGTTTAAGCCCATAACATTCTCTCTTTGATGACTTGACTCAGGCTTGGCACAAAAAGAAGTGAGCTGAGTTTGAGCCAAATTTCTAACTCGTCCTTTGCTGAGTTGAATTAAGTCATAGGTCAGCTCACTCGAACTCAACTCATATACTCCTCTATTCGGTGTTAGTCTAACTGCTATAGTATCTAGATTGCCTTGCTAAAAAATAGGGTCTTACCAAATACATATTGTATATGTTATTCATGGATTTTATGTGGCTCTTCTGTATGTTAATAAAAAAAGAGAAAACCACCCAACAACCAAAATCTCCCAAGTAATGACCCCTAACAGTGTACAATGTGCTCCACCATACCACTCCATTAGGTGTAGAAGTCTTTCATCGAATATCTCCCTCACCAAAATATGTTGAAGCAACACCAGAGTCTAATATCCAAGATATCTGGTTCACGAACAACAAGCAAGCTAAATCATCCACCTTCTTGCGCCATTAAATTTCTGTACTAGATAACTCCAATCTCTAGGCGTCGTTCTTGATTTTGTATCCACAACTCTTACTGACCATCTCAACAAATCTAATCTAGATAGTTCTGTTGGCTTCTTAGCTTTAATACCACTTGTTAAGAATAGTGGGAGTCTCGGCCATAGATCGGATCCCACCTCATCAGATACGGCCTAGCATACACAATAACAAGAATGAGAATAGGAGATCTAACAAAGAAATTTGATGGCATAAAAATGTGGATGATTTAGCTATGCTAGTTGTTCATGAACCAGATATTTCAGATATTATACTCTGGTTTTTGTTTCAACATATGCTCGGCAAGGGAGATATTCAACAAAAGATCTCTACGCCCAATGGAGTAGTATGGTGGAGTACATCACACACTGTCAAGATACAATATGTTCATGGATTTCATGGTTTGCAAATTATGGTCACAAGATGGAATTATGTAAATCATTTGCAATGGGCAAGTGACTATGAAGAGTATTTGGTGCAATGAGGCATACCAATTGGTAGGTGGTATAGTCAAATGGAGATCTGGACATCCTAATCAGGTGGATCAAGCCGAGTTGTCATCAGCAGATATTCGGATATCAAATACAATCAGGTGCGAGTCTGCATTTAATATAATTGCAAACACCAACGATCGAGAGGCGAAGCTGCGTGCTGTTGGTTGTGGGAAGTCGCAGTGGGACCCATTGTGCAGTACCTATGAGCAAGTTGAGCTTAAAGGCAATACAAACCTATGATATGGAGGGTCATTGGTGTTGACGGTGTAATTAATTAAATTGAACAATCTAGGAGCTCTTTGGTGGTGGATCTGAGTGGTCAAACTCGGATATATATATCTCACAAATATACATAAGTCTTCTGTGGTAGGGGCACTCCTGTGGAGGTGAGAGGATGAGGAAGAGTCGGGAGCAAATTCTTGGAGGGGCACAGTGACTTCAGTAGATAAGAGTTAAGGTGGAGATTGTTAGGAATGTCTCTTCTCCTAATCTATTAGGTTTGAAAAACTACTAAGAGTACTAGTCAGATTGTAGTATGTTTTCTTTTGTAAGTTGTGGTTATGATTGAGATATGTATAAACCTATGAGGGATGGACTTAGAAAAACAACTAAGCATGGTTTAGAGAGATCAATTAAGACTAGAAATAAGAGGGGCATAAAGAAGACAAGAGACTAAAGATTTTCTAAGTTGCAAATTCTCGTAGAGAGAGAGAATTGAGGGATCTAAAAGATATGATGGTTAGTTGAGAGCGTTAATCTCTTATACTCTTTTGAAGTTGTGCTTAAAAATTTGTAATCTTTTTCACCAGTCTTTTCTCTCTCTGATTTTCATTGCTTCACTGTCATTATTGTGCTTTTCTATATTAGATCTTCTAATTCTTGTTCTTATTATTATCCGTGCTAAACTATATCTCATGAGATGGTACAATAGTAGGGGAAACCCTAACAAGTTGGGTTAAATAGATTTGATGTGAAATATACAAAATTTGATATAGTACAAAGAGAGAGAGTAAGATCCAATTAAGTTATTCGCTTTTGGCATGGATTTATATGCAGAAGAGATAAATAGTTTTAGTTGGATGCCTTATTGCACATTATTATTGGGTTAGTCTAATCCTGGGTTAGGAATCATAAAGTGTTTTAACCGGATTAAACTAACCTTATCCCATCAAACGCTTGTGTGTTACACAAGATTAGTTTAATCTAGTCAAAACATTTTAACCCTCATATAACCCATGATTATACTAACCGGGCAAAAGGCAGAATAAACTAACATAACTAATTATATTTATATAGTGATATGCAGACAGATTTTTTTTTTTTGAAGAACGATATGGAGGCATTTGCTTTACTTAATATCCAAACCATAAACTCAAAAGGGGGCATTTTTTGGCCAACCAGACATGTAAATATCTAACTCTGCTTTAAAGAAAACAACATCTTAATACATTTCTCACAGCATCTTACTAAATACAGATTCCCTACAAATTAATGATGGTGGTATGATTTTGAAGTCGCTCTTCCAACTCATGGTGTCGTGTCAAGTTTTTTACGTTGAAACGAATATCATAAACATTCTAGGTCTGTAAGTAGCATGTTGATGTATTATTCCGTCTTTTTTTTTGGTTGCACGACATGTTATGATCTGGTTAATTTGTTCTAAAAATCCTGCATAATTGTACAAATTGCTGCTAAAAATTTTGCTGTATATCCCTTTGGTAAAACTATTCTATTACACAGTGCTAAAAATGTAGAAGTGTGTATTATTACACATGTGGAGGCAGAACTGGGCTAAAATGCCGATGTATTATTACATAGTTTTTCATTTTTTATAAGTTCTATTACAAAATTTACGTGTACATTTGTAATTTTTTAGGCCTGATCTGGACTAAAATAATTAGATTAATTTATTCTAACCAAGAGTTAGGTTAATCTAAATTTTTTGTTTGCCAATAAAGTCAATTAGACTATTAATGTTATTTGGCTTAATTAGTTGGGTTAAATGGATTTGGCCTGAAATGTATAAATTTGCTATATTATCATATGGAGATAGTAAGATCTAATTCAGTTTTTCACTTTTGCCATGGATTTATATGCAGAAGAGATAAATAAATTTAACTGTGTTGGCTTATTACACATTATTGTTGCATTAGTCTAATCCTAGGTTAAGAGCGTTAAAATATTTTGACCGAAGTAGGTTAGGTTATAGTTGTCAACCGCATCCCAAGACTGGTCTTCATCTACATCGATGAAGTTTGGATGAGCTCCTAAAAATTCGTTGGCAAAATGAGGTCCAACAAGAGTTTTATAATAGTAAGAATGAGTAGAACGGTACTCAATAACAAGTTTAAGTAACAAGTTTAACTAAGACGATGTCTGTGCGTTGCGGCGGGTATTGAGAGAATATATATTTATATGATAATAGAGTGCGAGGATCGGGATTAGTATTGATTATTTTGTGGTTTTGTTGTTTTTTGTTTTCAAATTATTATGAACAGAGGTGGTAGGCTTTACAATTGGGAGAGTAGGAACAGTTGTGGGATGGGATGAGTAGTTTTTAAATGTTAGTCATGATGAGATTTGGTTGGGTGGGAACATTTTACTGAATGGTTACAATTAGTTCTGAAGTGGTAGTGAATTAGATGGTTATGTCTACAGATTATTGAGGTTTGGGTAGTCTTGGTATGGTGGATTGTGTGCAGGCATAAATGGCATGGGTACGATCAATTGTTGTATTGGTTAGTTTAGAATTAGATGTTTATGATCAGGTTTTGGTCAGATTCGACCAGGTATCTTGTTGAAAAGCATGAACAGAGGTTGTATTTTTTTGAATTGGATGATCAGGGGTAGGATTTATTTGAGTATTGTTAGATTTTAAAAGGAGGGATATGATTGTGTGTGTTTAGAGATGATTATTCTGTGAGTACGATTTTGGCGTTTATTGTTTGTAGTTGCTGAACCTTTTTCTGAGTATGAACATTTTGTTGGATGTGTATGACCAGTTTTGGAATGGAGGGTTATGATTAGTTTTTGTGTTGACTGGTTGGCTATGGTCTGAATGATGGGCATGAGATATTGGTCATTGTATTGATGGTTTTATAATTATATGTGTACGACCTGGCTTTGGCTTAGGTTGATCAGGTTTGGGTTAGTTGTGCCGGTGAATCAGACGGTAATGTTTACGAATTATTGAGGTTTGGTTAGTTTTGGTATGGTTGGCTGTGCGCAGGCATGAATAGTATGGTTATGATTAGTTGTTGTATTAGTTAGTTTAGAATTAGATGTTTATGATCAGGGTTTCGTCAGATTGGAGCAAGTGTGTTGTCAAGGATCATGAATAGAAGTTGTATTTTTTTGAATTGGATGAGCAAAGGCAGGTTTTATTTGGGTATTACCAGATTTTAAAAGGACGGATATTTTTGTGAACATACAAAATTTGAGTCATACAAAATTATATCGCAATTGTGTTCTATGTGTTTCAGCGATCAAGCACACAAAATTTGAACCAATTTGGAGTTTATTTGGCCCATATTTGACCACATTTAAAAATTGAACAGAAAAAACTATGTGTAGTCAAAATTAGAGCAATAACAGTGTGGTCGAAGGAGAGGATTGGTCCAATCAATTGCGCCCTAAACATGGTCGAGTCCAAGCTTTCGACCATGCTTGAAAATGTTACAACATGGGAGTAACATCCACACATCGTTACTCACAGCCAGCTTCCATGCTTTATAAGGAAAGTTGTATATATGCGATTGCTTGTACTAAGGCTAAATCCAGTAGAAACATCAAGTAAGGAGATGTTTTGGAGGAATATTCTGTGTATCACACGTGCAAAGCAACATTTAAGACATCAGCTATTCCAATACATTGATCCTTCATCAAACTTCTCGAGAGGACCCACGAGTAAATTAGATATTTATTAGAATTTAGATGATTTTAGTAAAACAAAATTAATTTTTAATTTCAAAATCAAATTTGAGTGATTTTGGACTCTATGAAAATATATCATATTATATAATTTCTAACAAATAATTTTGATTATGACATATTATGATAATTTTAAAAATATTAATTTATTGGTTTGATGTTAGCATCGCAGGGTAGGAGCAAGTGGGGCTGTTTAGAAGACTTTGCTTAAATTCTCAAATCAATCAGAAAAGACAAATCACCTTTAAAATGACCGCTTGCTCATTCATAACCAAATTTGTGGCTGATTTATCTATAGCACTTCCACAACCAAATTTGATTTTAGCCACTATTATTGATTGGCTATGAATTAAACATGCCTCTCTAGCCAATTTATTTTGACTACGCCACACAATTGGCTATGTCTGGATGTTGATTTAGCTAATTTTAGTAGTCAATCAAATATAACTTATACTCTTAAGTTTATATCTTTGGATATCAAAAAGTGTTCGTTAAAGTCTATGTATTTTATAAAATTACCTGTTCTTCCAAAAAATTATTGTTATGATATGTATGCTATCAAAATTGTTTAATTTTGACGACTCATATATTTATCTTGATTGGTTATATGAAAATGATATGAATATATTTGTTTAACTTGTCTTCTTGCTATTGGTGGAGAGAGTAAGCAAGGTGTTAAGTAGTTTTGATTCTACCAAAATTCATGAAATCTCAATCTATTGAGAATGAGTTTTTTCTTTCCTCTCAAATCCCTATAAAATTCCTACATTTTAAATTGGAAGAATTCATTGGAATTCCATAGAAATTTCAGAGAAAAAATATTCATTTTCACTAGATGTGAAATTTTCTCTATAATTTTCATAGAATTTTTATGTTTCAAACATGCTGATACATCTATTTAAAATTAAATAAAGTATATGTAGCTAGAGGCTTTTGTGGGGAGAATAGTGTCTTTTTCCTTGCTTTTTTTAATTGCTAAGATGGCAGGGTTAGGGAAAGTTGGCCTTCCTAAAAGACTTTTGCTCAAGTGACCTTCAAGCCGACGGTTCGCTCATTTATTCAAGCATTTATCCTCCTAAATTTACAAGAGAAATTACAGAAACACCCTAAAAGTAATGGGTTTCAAATTCACCCCAAGTCTATTTGCAAAACTATTATATCTAGAATTGTGTAACAATATCAAAAAAACTCTCTCCATCAATATTCTGTTAAGTTTAAGCAAAAAACAGTAAAAAATTGAAATATATAATTATTGACATGTGAAGTCCATGTACCAGTGATTATCACTATTTTTTAATTTTTTTTCTCTTTTTCTCCCCTCTCCCCTTACTCTTCATCCTTCCTGCTCTCTTATATCTTTGTCCCCTACCTCTTTTCTTTTCCCTCTCTCTGTTATGTCTTTCCACCCTCTCTTCATGCTCAAAGCTGGGGAGCATCACTGACGGCGACTAGAACAATGGTGAGTGGCGGCGGTTCTCTCCCTCCCCTCATGTAAACTGGCTGCAGTGGTGATGAGCAGCAGCGAGCGGTAGTATCTCTCTCTGTCCTCATATCATTGGTACCAACAGCAACAAGTGGCAATCTTTTATGAGCAGATTCCGCATGTTACTGAGTGTATTTCATGTTTTTTCAATGTTTTCTATTTGAACTTAATGGGAAATTGGGGGGGGGGGGGGGTTGGGGGGGTGGTGTTTGAACTCTTATGCCCTTATGAGTTTTTTTTTATAAATAACTCAGATTAAAAAATCAATTATAGAAATGACCCACAGTTGGAAGATTTTACAAAACTAGGCCGCCACGTCAGCCTGCCCAGCACTCGATAAGCTACCTTGTCGCCTGGAGAAGGTTTGTCGAGTGGCTGGTAGTCGACAAGTGCTTGTCGAATTCCGAGGGATCGACAAGATACAGTGCTAACAACCAGGTCTGCTCGACCAACAGTGCTATCGATCAGGAGACCTGTCAAGCGACCATAACTCGACAAGCTTGATTCGACCAGAAAAAATACTTTGGAAGGCAGAAGTAGGATTCGAACCCAGGACAAAAGGGCGTGATGGTAGTTCCTTAACCAGCTAGCCCAGTCATATGATTTTGAGTAATGTGATCAATTCCAAAAGAAGAGCTTACAAAGTATTTTTTCTGGTCGAGCGAAGCTTGTCGAGTTCTGGTCACTCGACAGGTCTCCTGATCGATAGCACTGCTGGTCGAGCGGGCCTGATCGTTAACTGCTTGTGGTGCATTCCATCTTGTCGAGCCCTAGGAATTCGACAAGTACTTGTCGAGCACTAGCCACTTGACAAGGCTTCTCCAGGCGACAAGTAGTTTGTCGAGTGCCCAGTATTCGACAGACTGACGTGGCGGCCTAGTTTTGTAAAATCTTCCAACTGTGGGTCATTTCTGTAATTGATTTTTTAATCTGGGTTATTTATAAAAAAAACTCATGCCCTTATATATCGAACTTTTTTCCAAATAACCCTTAAAAAAAATTCGAAAACTAACCCCTAACTTTTAAATTTTGCAAAAACGCCTCTCTGTCGCGAAGCTAGCCGCGCGACTGATCTTCAGTCACTAGCCCGGCTAGCGACTGAAGACGTGGCACGGCACAATGCCCCACTGGCCCCGTGTCGTGCCACGCCAGCTTTCAGTCGCAAGCCGGGCTAGCGACTAAAACCCGCAGCGTTTCAGTCGCTAGCCGGGCTAGCGACTGAAACCTGCCTTTTAACACCCAGCCGTCCCTCTCACAGTACAGCCCACTTCATTTTTTCGAATTTTTCCAGAAATTACTGAAATCTGTTTAGAGAGAGAAAAGGAAGAGAAGAAGAGTAGAAAAACTTTTTTCGGAGATTCTTCAAATCTGTTCACTGAGGTATATTTTTTTAACTCGTATATTTCAATTAATTAGATCGTTAACTCGTAGTATTTAGATATGATTTAGAATATATTTTTATACGGATCGTAAATGCCTTAATGTGATGAAAAAAAAATTTAGGGTTAGGGTTAGTGTATGTTCGCAGATTAGGGTTAGGGTTAGTGTATGCTCGCAGATTAGGGTTAGTGTATGTTCACAGATTAGGGTTAGTGTATGTTCGCAGATTAAAAAATTTAGGGTTAGTGTATGTTCGCAGATTAAAAAATTTGAAGAACCACTAAAAAATGTGATGTTTTTCAAATTTGAATTTTATTAGTATGCACGTAGATTAAAATATTTGTTAATATGTAGATGTAAACATTTGTGATTATGTATATTAAAATGATTGTTATTATTAGGGTTCGAGTTTACCGCTGTCGCTTCTTTTAGTTGGGGTTAGGGTTAGTCATCACCGCTGTCGTTTCTTTTAGTTGGGGTTAGGGTTAGGGTTAGGGTTAGTCATCACCGCTGTCACTTCTTTTAACTAGGGTTAGAGTTAGGGTTAATCATCACCGCTGTCGCTTCTTTTAGCTAGGGTTAGGGTTAGTCATCACCGCTGTCGCCCTCACCGTCTTGGCCTTTCCCGCATGAGTTTAGAGGGAGAGGGGTTATTTTTTGTTGGGGTTATTTTTTGTTAGGGTTGTAGGAAAAAATCGTGTAGCCCAATAGCGACTGAAACGGTATTTAAACACCGTGCGTCGCTTTCACACAGTACGGCCATTTCATTTTTCCGAAAATTCAGAAATTAGCAGAGAGAAAGAAGAGAAGAGAAGGAAGAGCAGGAGAGGAGAAGAGAAGAGAAGAGAA
Organism: Pharus latifolius; assembly: GCA_019359835.1. Classification (NCBI taxonomy): domain Eukaryota; kingdom Viridiplantae; phylum Streptophyta; class Magnoliopsida; order Poales; family Poaceae; genus Pharus; species Pharus latifolius. The sequence goes on along the minus strand of CM033320.1, from coordinate 51,597,493 downwards.
GGGTTGATTTTTTTGTTAGGTTTAGGGGTAGGGTTGTCAATCAGTTAGGGTTAGGGTTAGGGTTAGGAATCGCGGCCTCATTGTCGTAGTCATCACCGCTGTCGCCCTCACCGTGTTGGCCTTTCCCGCATGGGTTTAGAGGGAGAGGGGAAAATTTCTGTTGTTTGAAAAATCATGTTTTTTCTAGTACTATGAGAAATGTTGGTTCTCTAATTATACACTCTGATACAGCTATGGAGCAACCCAGTACGGTTTGCGTTTATTACGGATCTGGTGTAATCCGTAATGGACCAAACGGTGATGATCTTGGTGGTTGTATGTATGTTTACGGTCAAATGAGACAACCACAGTCAATGTCTTTCAATGATTTGAAGATGTGGTTAGTCGACCTGTTACAACTCAATGTTGCGACGGATAATCTCAGGGTCGAAGGCATGGTTCCGGATGGAAAAAAATGGGCGCTGAAGAGACTAAAAGGTGACAAATCATGGGGTTCGTTTGGACTATTTGTGACAAATCCATGCTATGCTGTCGGAACCATCATACTGTACGTTGAAATGTTAGTACATAGTTCGGAGGGCAGCCATTCAGTTGAAAGAGAAAGCACTAATATATGTACCGGAGGTCACGATGGCGGTGGCGATGCCGATATTGGTGCAGGTGGCAGTACCAATGCCAGTGCAACTGGCAGTGTACCTTTGCAAACTGTAGGAGATACAACTCAATTTGGTGGCCATCAAGTAGATGCAGCTGAAGAATTATCAGAATTGGAGGAGAATTTTAATGAGAAGGAGTATACTGATCCGTCAGAAATGTATGAATCTCCTGCTGAACCCACGGAACAACAGAATCCTATAAGTGAGTGGACTGATCCATCATCCTTGAATAACGCTGTGGTTCGTGATGAGCTGGGTTCGCGATGGTCTTATAATGAATCAACCGTCCAACTTGGACAGTTGTTTCGGAATAAAAATGATGCAAAGAAAGCCACAACTGCCTGGGCTGTCTCACTAAATAGGCCATTCCGGGTGGTCAAATCAATTCCGAGCCTGTGGACTGTGAGGTGATTAGTCCAGAATTGTCCATGGTACGTACGTGTCTGGCGGCCACAAGATGGCCCATTCTTTTGGGTGACCAGAGTTGAAGACCACGGATGTCTGGCTGAGGGCATGGTGCAGCATCATAGAAATATCACTTCTAGTTTTGTTGCCAGTCTGATACTGTCAGTAGTGAATGAAAATATGGCAATAACACCGAAAGTGATAATTGCACATGTCGCAGAGAAGTACGGTTATAATATCAAGTACGCGAAGGCATGGAGGGCTAAACAGAAGACGCTGGAGGAGCTTTTTGGTACATATGTTGGGGCATACAACTTAGTACCGAGGCTGTTGCGACGCATATTCGAAGCAAATCCAGGCACAGTCACCGCAATTGTTGATACGCCAGCAATCGGCTCCGAGAGTGCTGTGATTCCTGGGTGCATGGTACTACGAAGATTTTTCTGGGCATTCCAACAGTGCGTTGCATCATTCAGGTACATGAGACCCGTGCTTTGCATTGACGGAATATTTTTGACTGAAAAATATCAGGGAACTCTGCTGACTGCCGTGGCTGTTGATGCCAATGACCAGCTTCTCCCCATAGCATATGCCGTGGTCGAGGGGGAGAACTATAGCAGTTGGCTGTGGTTCTTGGGTACTTTGAAGAATGAGGTTGTGAAAGACCGGGAGCGCGTGTGCTTGATTCATGATCGAAATGGAGGAATGCTGAGTGCGATGGAGTACATGCGATCGGGAGAGGATCCACTGCTGAGTTGGGATGGTTTGCAGAGTCGTTGGTGCTCACGGCATCTTGGCGCGAATTTTCACAGTCGTTTCAAGAGCAAGCGCCTGATGCTCGAGTTCAAACGGCTTGCCAAACAGAACCAACAGTCAAAGTTCTCACAAATCTGGAAGTCACTGGAGGAAAGTACGTTGGCGGAATTGCGAGAAGCAGGGGTTGCAGAAGATCGCGGCGATACCGGCGCGGGAAGTCACCGGGGTCGTCTCAGTTTCAGTCAGTGGATTCAGCCCAAACCAATGGAGAAGTGGGCGTTGCTTCACGACACAGGTGGGGCTCGGTATGGAATCATGATGACAAATCTGGCCGAGGTGTACAACTTCGTCCTCAAAGGTGTGCGGTGCTTACCACTCACTGCAATAGTTGAAATGACATTCTATCGCACAGTAGCGTACTACGACAGCAGGGGTTTGGCGGCATCAAGCCTTTTGCATGACCCCTTAGCACACTGGCCCAAAAAGATCAATGATTACCTCGAATTTCAGACAAGAAAATCGTTGACACATGATGTCACAGTACTGAGTCGCTTGCACGGGAAGTACGAGGTTCGGCTAAGGCACAGACATGTCCGTGGCACACTGCGGGCTGGTCGGGTCCACGAATGTCAAATTTCAAATGCAGATGCCCAATGCACATGCAACAAGCCTCAACTGCTGCACATTCCTTGCTCGCATGTCATCGCTGCCTGCTCTGTTCCTGGGATCAATCCGGTGCGGTACATCTCACCTATTATACTCTGCAGTACCTGTGGAAGACCTGGGATGGTGTCTTGAATGGGTTTGCGGCGGGGGAAAGCTATCAACAACTATCCCCGGAAGATGCCATCACGTGGATCCCAGACAAGAGACTCCTCGTAGGCCATGTCGGCCAACGTCGATCCAGGAGGATCAATAACGATATGGATGCAGCGGAGCGTAAAGATGACGTACGTAGATGCAGTGCTTGCAGGCACCCTGGTCACAGAAGAGATCGATGCCCGCGGGTGACAGGCGCATCATCTTCGTCGCAAAACTAAATGTTGTAATATTTCAACTACTGAATGTTTTGTCGTGAGTTGTACTAAATTTCCCTACATCAGTTGTACTTAATTTCCCTAATGCCTTCTCGTGAATTTTCGTAAGCATTACTGAATGTTTTTTTATTTACTGAATGTTTGTTTATGTACTCAGTGTTTCAACTTCTCAACCAATATGTGACAACTGCAGGTATGGTGGACGACCATCAGCTTCCCGAGCTGATTGCACAGCACTATCAGGAGCGTCACCGTGCTCGACGCCTTCTACAGGGCATCGTTCTCCCAGCTCTGCGTATGAGGACACCGCGTGAGATGTGGCCTCTAGATGAGCGGTTCGCGCCTTATTTGCTCGAGGCCGGTCTGTTGCCTTTCGCTCGCATGGTGGATCGGGCGAGGCGATTCCCTTTCGACCGAGCCCTCATTACTGCGCTTGTGGATCGGTGGAGCCCCGAGACGCACACGTTCCACTTCAGTTTTGGCGAGCTCACTATCACGCTGCAGGACGTCAGCATGCTGCTTGGCCTGCCTATCCGCGGGGAGATATATGTCCCAGCGGCCACTGAGAGAGCTGCATGGTGCCTAGATTTCCTACAGCGCTTCGAGGGAGTAGGGCCAACGGGGGGGTTTGCGCAGGACGCGGGAGTTCCCCAGAGTTACCTTCGCGCAGTGCGCGATGGGGCGCTCCCCTTGGCTGCTCCAGAGGAGGTCTTCAGGCGCCACCTTGAGGCGTACTTGCTGTACCTGTTTGTGTGGTTGCTCTTCCCTGGCACCCACGGAGACATCTGCGAGTGGCAGTACGTTCAGCTCGCCAGGAGTATTGCCGACTCGGCCCTGGGCCACGTGCCGAGGTTCAGTTTCGGATCCGCCGTGCTCTGCCACACCTACAGGGGGTTGTGTGACGCCACGAGCAGAGACCAAGTCAGCTCTCTTTTCGCTAGGTGCGCCATCCTCTTACAGATGTGGTCGTACGAGCATTTCCCCATCGGTCGACCGTTGGTTCCACGGGATCAGTTCGCGTTAGTCGGGGATGGGAGAGACGGCCCCGTGATGGGATGGAGGTGGGCTAGGTTGAGTTTGAGGTGGGCCACAGATCAGGTGCACCTCTGTTATCCTTCGTATGCCACGGACTTCGATCTGCTTCTCGACGACAGCATCATCTAGGATCCGTGGACCACCGCAAACCTCCAATCCATCGCTCCAGTCGGCCTTTCTTCTCTTTGTACGCAGGATGCTGTGTACTGGCGCACCCAGGTTCTGCTCGTCTTCTCACACATGATTGAGGGTTACTCGCCTGAGCGAGTTATGCGCCAGTTCGGCCCACGCCAGCTTGTCCCCGTGCCGCCTTCTCGACAAATCCCGCACCATATCCACGAGTACGTCAAATATGCATTACATTCACATGTTATTTTATACATAATTTCCATCACGAACTAATTGCTTTGTCCGCAGGCAATCCAGGAAGGGTCGAGTGAGGGATGATTTCGTTCGTCGACAGCAGCCTTATGTGCAGGACTGGATGGATTGGGCCCACACACGCACGGTCGAGGAGCACACACTACTACAGAAGTGCATTCCACTAACCCTTATTTTCTAACGGTTGTAAGCAATCTAGGAAAAATCCGATAGAATAGGACGACAGCGGCGAAAAACCATCATTTTACTATCGGTTACACACTAATCCAACGTTAGTGAAATGCAAATACTTTTTACTATCGGTCATTACTGTACAAACCGATATAATATATTAAATAGTACTATCGGTTTTCCTTTTGTAACTGATAGTAAAATTACGAACTTTATACTATCGGTTATTACTGTACAAACCGATATAATATATTCAATAGTACTGTCGGTTTTCCATTTTTAACTGATAGTGAAATAACTGACTTTTTACTATCGGTTATTACTGTACCAACCGATATAATATATTACAATAGTACTATCGGTTTTTCGTTCGTCACAGATAGTAAAATTACTCACTTTATACTATCGGTTCGTACTGTATTAACCGATATAATATATTGAATAGTACTATCGGTTTTTCTCGGGTAACTGATAGTGAAATTACTGACTTTTTACTATCGGTTATTACTGTACTAACCGATACAATATATGAAATAGTACTATCGGTTCAACAACACAAACCGATAGTAAAATGAGTTCATATACACTAATGGTTATGACAGTGGGGACCTTATTTTACTATCGGTTAGTGTTATTGAACCGATAGTAAAATTGGACAACTTAATTAGGTCGACCCCTGCTCTGCGCTCTACATGTTGGAATCATTTCAGCCGCGCACAACTCCAAGCTAGAGTGATCTGGAGAAGCTAGCTGAGAGATTGATCATATTTCCATCCCCCTCGGTATTGTCATCTTCTCATCACCTCTCTCTCTCTTGATCACTCTTTCACACTCTCCCTCTCTCTCTCTACTTGCAATTCATTAAACTAGATACATGTATCTCCAAGCTAGCTAGAAGGCTGGGTTGGCTAGCTAGCTATAGCTTGCTGAATTTAAGCAGCTAGCTAGCTGGCTCTTCCAATTAATACATGCATCAAGTTAATTAGGGTTTCATTTATACAAATCCATTTAATGTAATTAAGCAGCTCATGTACACACATATGGCCTAGCTAATTATGTTTCATGCATATATGCATGCCCTGAGTCATTAATTATTTATTTGAATTTGTCAATTTTGTGAAATAATTGTAGATGGACCGAGAATATTGGATGTATGGAATAAAACGTACTACTGTTGAGTATTTGGAGGGTGTGAATGGATTTATTAAATTTGCTGAGCAAGAGAAGGCGAAGAAGGGAGAGAAAGATATGCATTGTCCTTGTGTAGATTGTATGAACTTAAAAAGGTTCGGCAACTCTGATCAGATTAGGAGTCATTTGATTCGTCGTGGTTTTAACGCACGCTATACCCGTTGGATATGGCATGGTGAAGATCTTGAGGAAACAAGCACTACCGCTACCACTCAGCAGCACCCGGAAGTGGATTGCAATAATGATGATCATGATCAAAACATTGATAATGTTCATTCGGAAGTCCATGTAGATGACGACAATTTAGATGAAATGTTATGTGATGTACAAGAGGACTACAGCGAAAACGATTTAGCTAAATTTCAGAAATTAATTGTTGATTCTGAGAAGCCTTTGTTCCCCGGATGTGAAACATTTACAAAGTTGTCTTCTGTGTTGAGATTATATAACTTGAAGGCAAGCAACGGTTGGAGCGATAAGAGTTTCACGGCGCTATTGGATCTGTTAGCGGACATGCTTCCAGAGGGAAATGAGTTGCCAAGATCGGTTTACCAGGCCAAAAAACTATTGTGTCCGTTGGGAATGGAAATCGAAAGAATACATGCATGCCCAAATGATTGTGTTCTGTACCGTAACGAGTACGAGGATTTGCATGTTTGTCCAAGATGCGGTGCATCGCGGTATAAGCATGGGGACAGAATTTATCACAATGGATGTTGTGAGGTAAAGAAAGGGCCTCCGGCCAAAACTGTGTGGTATTTGCCTGTGATTCCCAGATTGAAACGGCTGTTTGCAAATCCGAAAGATGCGAAGTACTTGCGTTGGCATGTTGAAGGTCGGAAACAAGACGGAAAATTAAGACATCCAGCTGATTCCATTCAATGGAGAAACATTAACAGAACATTCGGTGAGTTTGGCGACGAAGTGAGGAATATAAGGTTTGGGCTGAGTACGGATGGTATGAATCCACACGGAAATATGAGCAGTCGACATAGCACTTGGCCGGTTCTTTTATGCATCTACAATCTTCCTCCTTGGTTATGTATGAAGCGGAAGTACATCATGATGTCGTTACTAATTTCAGGACCCAGACAACCCGGGAATGATATTGACGTGTTTCTATCACCGTTAGTCGAGGACTTACAAAAATTGTGGAGCGAAGGGGTGCGGGTGTGGGATGCACATAAGCGAGAGAATTTCATGTTGCGGGCCATGATATTTTGTACCATAAATGATTTCCCGGCCTATGGATATTTGTCGGGGTATAGTACGAAAGGAGTCAAGGCTTGTCCTATTTGCCTGGATGAAACTGAAAGCATGTGGTTATCGAACTGCAGAAAAACAGTGTACATGGGTCACCGCAGATTCCTTCCGATGCATCACGCCTACCGTAAGAAGAGGAAGTCATTCAATGGGAAGCCTGAGAAAGGATCAGCCCCAGTGTTTGTGACTGGTAAGGAGCTTTACTTGCGCGTGAAGGACATCAAAGTTGAGTTCGGTAAATGTTCTAAACCTCCAGGAAAAAATGTTTGGAAGAAGAGATCGATTCTTTGGGATCTGCCATATTGGGAGCACTTACAAGTTCGACATTGCATTGATGTCATGCACGTAGAGAAAAATGTTTGTGACAGTTTGATTGGTTTGTTGTTGAACATTCCAGGAAAGACGAAAGATGGCATCAACGTTCGCCGTGACATGCTCGACATGGGCATAAGGACTGAGCTTGCACCGTTGGAGAAGGGAAAGCGGGCATACCTCCCCCCGGCCTGCTATACTTTGTCAAAAAGAGAAAAAACAGAACTCTGTCAGTGCCTACATGGTGTCAAAGTTCCATGCGGGTATTCTGCGAACTTGAAAAAACTTGTGTCCATGAAAGACTTGAAACTGGTTGGTATGAAGTCCCATGATTGTCATGTACTGATGTCACAAATGCTTCCCATTGCTATCAGAGGCATTCTCCCAGTCAAAGTCAGAGAGACAATTACAAAGCTATGTTATTTCTTCAACACAATATCTGGCAAGGTACGTAAGCGTGTACTCCTAGCAAGTTAATTAGCTCCATTCGTGGAACTTGTCAGATTTTTTGGATCTGAATATTTGCTGCAACTGTGTCCTTGCAGGTAATTGATATGGATGGACTGGACGATTTGCAACGCGATGTGACTACAACTCTTTGTCAGCTGGAGATGTATTTCCCTCCATCCTTTTTTGATGTTATGGTCCATCTAATTGTTCACCTTGTCAGAGAAATTAAGTTTTGTGGACCCGTGTTCCTGCGCTACATGTATCCATTTGAGAGATTTATGGGTATCTTGAAGGGATATGTAAGGAATCGACATCGGCCTGAGGGCAGTATCATTGAAGGTTATGCCACCGAGGAGGTGATCGAATTTTGCACCAACTATATGGCCAGGGTTGACCCAATTGGCGTTCCTACGTCTCGGCATGAGGGCAGGCTTCAGGGCATTGGAACGATTGGATTTAAAGCAGTCGTCCCCTCTAGTGATCTGTATGCAAAAGCCCATTTTTGGGTCTTACAGCACATGACGGGGGTGGAGCCATACATACACGAGCACAAGGAAATGTTACGGAAACAGAATCCCTCGAAGCCAGAGATTTGGGTCACCAGAGAACATAATAGGAAGTTTGCTGGGTGGATCGAAAATAGAGTCCTGCAAGCTTCTGAGGGCGATGTAGATGAAGATGTTACATGGTTGGCCAGAGGGCCTAGATTTACTGTAGGGACTTGGCAGGGGTATGACATCAACGGCTATTCATTTTACACAAAAACTCAGGACGAGAAGAGTGCTATGCAATGTAGTGGAGTGACACTACTTGCTATTTCGGAGGATGCCAGGGCAGTAAGAGCACTCGACTCATATTACGGTGTTATTGAGGAAATATGGGAGCTCGATTATGTATTACTTAAGATTCCTCTGTTTCGATGCCAATGGGTCGAAATCCCTCGAGGTGTTAAAGTCGACAATTATGGGTTTACTCTAGTCGATCTCAGTAGAGTCGCACACAAAGATGATCCATTTATACTTGCTGAGCAAGCCACACAGGTGTTCTACATCGTTGACCCGGCCAACCCAAAGTTGCACGTTGTCCTTCACAATAAGAGACGTATTGTTGGGGTCGAAGACGTTGTGGATGAAGAAGAGTACGATCAGTTCGACGAACTACCTCCATTTTTAGATGGAATCCTTCAATCTGTCCCTACCGAAGATATTGACGAAACAAGTTACCTGCGAGACGACCACGAAGAAGGATTATGGGTGGACAACCATTCTTGACTAATTTGCAATATGTAAGTGACGTATATTACTTGGATCGAAGAATGTTCAAATCATTTTTCAAAAATTCTTTGGGAAAACATACGTGATGCATTGAGAATCATTTCTGCAAATTTTCATTTCAATTGGAGTATATACTTGATTTGAGCAATAATTGATTCTTTTCACAAATATATATGAAAACTGCAAATTTTCATTCCATGATTGGTCTTTACTGTTATTTTATTTCAAAATTATTGCAAGCCATTTGCATGGGGTTTCAGGTGTCTTTACAAGTGCAAAATGATGTACTGAGACCCATCTGTATTTGTTCACAGGAAATACCTTTAGATCAATTTAACAGTATTATACTATCGGTTTCAACCTCCAAACCGATATGAAATTAACATATACTATCGGTTTATTGTCATAACCGATAGTAAATACAATACAAAATGATGTACTGAGATCCTCTGTAATTCTTCTAAGGGAAATCCTTTAGGGTCAATAGCATTGTATTTTACTATCGGTTATAACTGTGAAACCGATATGAAATTAAACTATACTATCGGTTTATCGTTCACAACCGATAGTGATTTACACTGTGTTATGATCCCTGTTCTTAGTTTACTATCGGTTTAGTGTTCACAACCGATAGTGATTTACACTGTGTTATGATCCCCTGTTCTTAGTTTACTATCGGTTTAGTGTTCACAACCGATAGTGATTTACACGTGTTATGATCCCCTGTTCTTATTTTACTATCGGTTTAGTGTTCACAACCGATAGTGATTTACACGTGTTATGATCCCCTGTTCTTATTTTACTATCGGTTTAGTGTTCACAACCGATAGTGATTTACACTGTGTTACGAAAACCCTAACTTACATGTTTTTACTATCGGTTTTGTGGTTATGAACCGATAGTAAAGATTCATTTATTAGGTTATAACCTGCACGATTTTCCCTCCAGTGCAACTGATCACATTCCAAATCGAAAAATACTCGAGCGGAAAACCCTAGAATCGCCGACGTTCGCTTCTTCGCTCCTCTGCGCCACTAGTTCTCCACCGCCTCCGGCATTGCATTGCGCCACCGCCTCCGGCCACTCCACGATCCACTGTAAGTGTTCTTGACCAAATCGCTCGGGTGTATTGCTTAATTTTGTATGCAATGGTTCATATCCCGTTCCATGGATTACAAATAGAAACCTAGAGTAAAATTCATGAACTACAAACTTGATAGCTATGAGAATGACAGAATTGATGAAAATCATAGCAATTTGTCATGCAGTGTAGTTCACTATCGGTTTCTTACTCAGAACCGATAGTAAATACCCTAAAACTGAATTTTCTGTTAATTATATCCCATTTCTAATTTTCATCTGAAATTTTGGTTCATTTATATTTTAACATACCTTATGTTCCTGCTGAGCAATGACTTTATGTTCCTGCTGAGCAATTTTGGAAATTTTTCCTAATTCAGACTTGATTACTATCGGTTTGACTTGGAAAACCGATAGTAAATAGTAGTGCCATCATAGTTTGCACAGCTAATTTGAATTTTCTGTGAATTACTTCCCATTTTCTAATTTTCATGTCAAATTTAGGTTCATTTATTTTTTAACATACCTTATGTTCCTGCTGAGCAATTTTGGAAATTTTTCCTAATTCAGACTTGATTACTATCAGTTTGACTTGGAAAACCGATAGTAAATAGTAGTGCCATCATATTTTGCACAGCTAATTTGAATTTTCTGTGAATTACTTCCCATTTTCTAATTTTCATCTCAAATTTAGGTTCATTTAAATTTTAACAGACTTTATTTTCCAGCAGAGAGATTAGCATAGTTTGCACTGCTAATCTTTTAAATTTTCCTGAATATAGACCTTAGTACTATCGGTTTTCCTTTCAAAACCGATAGGAAATATAGTATTTGTTAGTTTGCACTGCTCATCTGAATATTCTGTGAATTACTTTGTCATGTACCTTTCTTCATATCAATTGGATGGTTTGTTCATGGTATTTTAGGTAAAGCCATGTCGGCATCTTCCTCGGCTGATACTAGTGATTCGGCGAGGGCGAACGTAGATGGCGCTGCCTCGTCCCAGCGCAAGAGGAAGGCGCGAGGCGCGACGATGTTGGGTCGTTTGGCCAAACGCGCGGATCTTTCCTGTGAGTTCAACCAGTTCGGGAGACCGATCGGGAAGAACGCCGGGCACTATGCTGCCTATGTTGGCTTGTTGGCGAAGGAAAGGGTGAAGATCACCGTCCAGAGCTGGAAGGACGTCAAGGCCGACGAGAGGGATAGGCTGTGGGCGGAAGTGAAGGTAAAATTAATCAAAATCACTGAACTCTTGAGTAATCACATTCCCTTGGTTTATCCTAGAGATTAGGTAAGTCCTACTTATATGCACCATTTGAAACAGGCCAAGTGGAACATCCCGGACGATGGTCCCAAGATAGCTTGCTTGAAGGACATGAACAACACGTGGAAAACCTTCAAGAGCGTCCTCGTCAGTACCTTCCTCGCTAAAAGCGAATCTCCATGCGAGAAGTACCCCTTCATAACGGAGGAGGTATGGGAGCAATTCGCCCAACAGAAGGGGACTCCTGAGTTCAAGGTATGAATGGTTCCTTTGCTTGGTTACACCATTGTATGCAGTAAGCAGTGGTGCATTAATTTTCTTGTTTCTGGTACGAAGGCCCTCAGCGAGAAGAACAGGGCAATACAGAGGAGGAACGACCACCCACACTGGCTCGGCTCTCGCGGCTATGCGGGGAAGGAGGAGCAGTGGAAGAAGGGTGAAGACGAGGCGTCGCATTTCGTCGACTCCCCTGACCTACCACTCTCCGAGATCCGCGATCAGCGATGCAAGCGCTGGTGGCTGGCCAGAGGGACCGTGTCGGCCACGGGGACTGTGGCGTTCCCAAACCCCAGGGACGTCGAGGTCGTACAGCGACTCGTGAGTTGGCTAACTATGATCACTAGTGTGCGCACAAGTTTGTATATATTTCTTCCTCACAATGGAGAGCTTTCAATGTAACAGATCTCTTGCTCGAAGGAGGCGACCGAGGGATTGTTCAGTCCCCATAGGGAGAACGACATCCTTACCCGGGCTCTAGGGAACAAGGAGCATCCAGGGCGGACGTGAACCGTGGGGGCTGTGGTGCCATGGAAGGAAGGCTTCTCGGACCCCGGGCAAAAGGCGAAGAAGCCTGGCAGCTGGAAGGAAAGGGAAGTGGAGCTATCTCAGAAGATACGGGCAGATGTGACTGCACAATTCGCGGACATGTTCACTCAAATGAACGAGAAATATGAACGCCTAAGCCGAGTTGTGCAGTCCAAGGGTTTAGATCCAGCTGCCGAGGTCGACGCTGCCAGGCCGAGTAGTGTTGGCTCGAAGGTTCACGTGGATCCGGTGGACCTGATCGAGGTATTGCAACTCTTGAGCTATATATGCAGTTCGGCTGATGCCACTCCCGTTACGTTAGAATTGTTTCGCTAACCTGTTATAATTGTTGCAAATTGCAGAAGCCGGAGAGCTATACCCTATTGATCAACATAGGCGACAAACCTGTTGCGGTTGCAAACGGGGTCGTATACCAGTCTTGGGAGGATGTCCGGATCCACCACGTACCTCTGGAGCCTGGATTCGCAAAGGTACAGGTGGACATGGCCCTCCCGGGCTACAGCTCTTTTCCGTTGCCCGTCCCAACGGACGAAATGCGGACAATTGGCGAGGCATTGGGCTCGTACTTACAGTGGCCCAAGAAGGGTGTTAGACTACAGGAGGTAAACCCTAGCCATTCTAGCTTACAACTCAGTTAATATACTTAATTTGCAAAATCTAATTTAAGCGTTTGTACTTAAAGTGGACGATGGATACCAGCACACTTCCTGAGGACACCACCCCCGCCACAACGCATGAGCGAACTCCTTCGGCCCCCATGCCTCCTCCGACGGCCTCAAACCCTTCGCCATCAAATGAGGCCGACGGCACCACACCCCAACCTTCGAAGGTATACACTCGCTCCCCGCCCAAAGGCAAGGGCAAGGCCAAAGGCAAGGCCAAACAAAGCCAGCCGGGTACGTTCAAGAACGGGTCCCCACTCGTGTCGGAGTACCTTCTGCGCAATATGGATCAAATAACCAGAAGTCTCCACGAGTGGTACCTGACCCGGTCTAGGCGCCACATCAACTTCTTGGTTCACTTCAGGCCAGCCCATTTTCACCGTGAGCCCGGGAGCATATCGGTGGCCCACGAGGATTTGTTAGACCTCCTCAACTGGCGGGAGCTTGATATGTCCATCATACGGACTGGAGTCCTGTGAGTGTGCTGTTGTCTGAAGTTATCACAGTTCGTTTCATAAATCTAATCACTTTTTGTATGCACTACTTACTAATGTCTCCTTTGCATCCAGGTGCATGTATAGGCTGGCGTCAATGAGGGCATGTGACAAGGTGGGTTTCCTCGACCCAGAGAAAATAAGCCTCACGATGCTAGAGCACGACCAAGCACATGCGGAGGAATACATATCAAGGGCACTACTAGCGCAGCAGGACCGAGAGTTCATCCTTGCGCCGTACCACCAAAGGTTAGTGTATTTCCTACTAATTTAACTCATTCTTGTATGTTACGCCTAACATATGTATGAAACGGTTCGCTTATATATGCAATGTAGGGGCCACTGGGTCCTCGCCGTCATTTGCCCATGGATGAATGAGGTCTATTACCTCGATTCGATGAGCGACAAGGTGGCGCATGTTTTCACCCTCACATGGCACATAGACGCGTAAGTAACATAGTTGTCTTAAATTTTTCTCTGACTAGCTAATTAATGATAAGATATTAATCGGCAATGCTAAATTAAATACAGGGCTTTCAAAAATTATGCTAGTGCTGGAGGGAGGCATGACGCGTCGAAGGGCACAACAATTTCTTGGAAAGAATATGAGGTAATTAATACGGATGGAAGTACTCATGATGTATCTTTTAATTTAAGCTTAATTAGTTCTTTCGAGTTAATGTGGGTTTATGTCTTTGCATATGCAATTTTTCCAGTGCCATCAGCAGCCACAATCGTGGGAATGTGGCTTCTATGTCATGAGATTCATGTATGACCTGATCAGGAGAAACTTTGCCCAATTCCCTAAGGTAACTATTTTTCCTGACTCAAAGTCGAACTTTAATTGGATGTGACGTACGATCCTAACTTCATACACGCATATATGCAGAGCACCATGTTGAAAGAGCAATATGAGTTGCCTCAATTGAAGGAGCTGCGAACAATTTGGGCTCAATATGTCATGGAAGAAGTGGCTATCAACGATCGATAGTAACTGACTTGTGTTGATTGTTGTATTTGTGAATATATATTGAATGTGTTGATTCATTGATTTGTGAATATATGTGAATAGATTCATTGATGTATTTGTGAATAAACTCGATCAATATGTGCATAAATTCAGTCTGTCCAATGCATGTGTATATTACTGTATTAGTGTATTTGTGAACAAATTCAATATGTGAATATTGGTGAATATTTGTAAATATTGGTGTATTTGTGAATGATCCAATGTATCTCTGTATTGCTGTATGTATATTGCTGTATGTATCTCTGTATTGCTGTATGTATATTTGTAAATATTTAGTACTAACCGTGCCACTACATAACCGATAGGAAAAACTAACAATACTATCGGTTCATATTCAGAAACCGATAGAATAAAGTTTCCTGTACTAAACGAGTCTACAAAATACTATCGGTTATATAATATAACCGATAGAATAAATATTTCAGTACTATCGGTTATATACTACAACCGATAGAATAAAGTTTCCAGTACTAACTGTGTTCACACAATACTATCGGTTTATATATAACAACCGATAGAATAAAGTTTCCAGTACTAAATGTGTCCACAAAATACTATCGGTTTATATAAGAGCCGATAGAAAAAAACATTTATATTACTATCGGTTTAGATCCTAGCCGATACAAAAGGCCTAAACAATACTATCGGTTTATATAAGAGCCGATAGAAAAAATGTTTAGATTACTATCGGTCTAGATCCTAGCCGATACAAAAGGCCTACACAATACTATCGGTTTATATACGAGCCGATAGAAAAAACTTATACAATACTATCGGTTTAAAACCGAGCCGATAGAAGAAATAGTCGATAGCGATTAGTGAACGTTGGGATTGTAGATGTTTTACTAACGGTTTTTGAACCGATAGAAGTGTGCTGCCCACTACTATCGTGCCGACCACTATCGGTAAGAGAACCGATAGTAGAGTGGATTTTTAACCGATAGTGAAAAGCATTTATGTAGTAGTGACAGGCCATACAGCCACGACATCCATTTTTCCTATCTGTCCTCGTACCGACCTCGCACAATCTACCGATTGGCGGGCGGTCCACCCGCCGCGCCTGATGAGCCCATCCCTCCCGCCACCATCGATGACCGCTACGACCGACGCCTAACTGGGCGAATCCACTCTTCTGTGAGTTCCTTAGCTCTTTGAAACCTTACTTTCACATGGATTGTCGTTCTATAATTGCATTAATTCGTGTGCACAGCTAGACATCCTCGGCGGCATCTCTACTGGTGCACGGGACATGATGGTCAGGTCCCGCCTCGGACCCACCATGCCCAGCGACGATGTGTACGCATATTGTTCAGAGGTCGAGCGGCAAGTCGATCAGATTCTGGTCGGTTTCAGAGTGCTGCTGCCACCTCACTTGACCGTGATTCCCCCACCATCACCATCGGCGCCAGGTCCTTCGTCGCATGTGCCACCAGTGGACCGTCCGTCGTCGTCGCGCCCTCCACCACTGCACACGGGTTTCGTGCCTGCCGGTAGCTCTTCGGATGAAGAGCTCGATACTCCTCCATGGCACCAGCCTCTCGACCAGGCACAGCAGCATCCTACACAGCCGACACATGTGCTTCCTAGCTTCCTTCCCGATGCTTCGCCGCCTACGCAGCCGACACAGCCTTCCCAGTCTCCTCCAGCTGCGTAGACACCACCAGTGAGGAGGCGGCGCGTCAGGGATCGTCAGCCCCCCTCTCGGTACATACCATCAGAGTATTAGCCCCCCCCCCCCCACAGAGGGGCAGGAGGGGGCACTAGTCCGATATAGGCTTTTCTCAGACTGTTCAGTTTTCGTACATTTTTGTTAGGTTTCCAACTTTTTGGGGTTTTCTGTTTTCTACTGTTCTATTTTTGTATGACTCTGCGTTTCTGCTTTTCAGCCGTTACCTATTCATCTGATGCTCGTTTTCGTATGATTAGTCTTTCCGACTTTTGCACTTACCATCTTTTGCGCCGAGACGTCTAGTTTCGTACAAATACGTCGAACCAACGAGACAAAACTAGGTATCAAAAGCACGGTATAAATGCGAAATTAGTATGTACTTGTACGGTCCCGATGCCAAAACTTTGTCGTCTTACTCCTTTTCGCAAATCAGCCTAGAATTATCGTGGCTTATACCTTTTTAAGATTTTCCGCAGAACCTAAAAAGGCTAAAACCCACATCTCATCTCCAAACTTCGATCTAATTCAAGGAGTATCTCCCATTCACTATTCTGACCAAGTTTCCCTTCCGTAAGATTTTCAAACTCTCATCTGACGCCTTAGTTTCAAGTCTCGCCATTTTTTGAAATTCTAATTACCCTAATTACCCTAAAGTACCCTGTTTTCGAATTATCCCAAAATCATCAAATCTTGCCAAATTTCATTGAAACTTCTGCTGAATACGCTCCTGAGATAAAGTTACACTTGTGTGTGAAATTACATCTCAAATCAGCCCTCCCAATATCAAAATTTACAAACAAGTCCTAATTCCCAAGCGAAATCATCACAAAGTCCTTCGAGCGTGACCACCGGCCAATTGACAACTTTGTCAATTGAAAATGTCACGGGGGAGGCTTTCAGTCGCTAGTTCGGCTGGCGACTGAAACGCTGCGGGTTTCAGTCGCTAGCCCGGCTAGCGACTGAAAGCTGGTGTGGCACGGCACGGGCCAGCGGGGCATTGTGCCGTGCCACGTCTTCAGTTGCTAGCCGGGCTAGCGACTGAAGATCAGTCGCACGGCTGGCTTCGCGACAGAGAGCCGTTTTTGCAAAATTTAAAAGTTAGGGGTTAGTTTTCGAATTTTTTTTAAGGGTTATTTGGAAAAAAAAATTCTTATGTATCTGATAGTGTAACAAGTTAAATTATAAGGGAAATCTGAAACCTCCCATGACTTGGGGGTGAGTGGTTTGTATTTTACCCAAATTTATATCTTTGGACATCCAATAATTTATTATTAAAGTATGCATTTTATCCTCTATTCTTTATTATTTGTCGTGTAATATACGTCCAAGTTTATTTTTTAAACTTCGACAATTAATATACAAAAAGTATCAAGATCTACCATACAAAAATAATATTAATAGATTTATCTTTTTATATGATAGTTTTTTTAAAATTTTTACTGATATATATTAATGAAAATTAATGGTCAAAATTGTATTTTGGAGACCGTAAAAAAATCTAAACAACATGTTAAAAAGAATAAAGAGAATATAAAATTTTCTCAATCCACAAAAATCTATCACTATGATATGCATGCAATCAAACTTGTTTAACTTTGACTCTCAATATATTTCTTTACAATAGTCAAATGAAAATAATATGGGTAGATATTTCTTTACAATAGTCAGATGAAAACAATATGGGTAGATTTGTCTGTCCGACGTGTCTTCTTATTTATTGGGTGCGAAGGAAAGAAAGGTGTACAGATGCGGACTGTGCTGGTCCAAAATTTTGCAGCCCAATGGTTGGACTTGGCACAATTGAAGTCAATGGCCAACAAGCAGCCCACGGCACAACATGTTTTAATACATATTTATTTAATTTTAATACAAGTCATTTGATTTTAATGGATATTTTAATATATGTATATTTTTCATTTTAATACAAGTTATTTTAATTTAATTTCCATTCAATTAAAATTTTTCTTTTAGTTTTAAAATTGTTTTTTCATTGACAAGCTGTGTTCGAGCAAGCTCCGTGTGGCTAGGGCTGGAAACGAGCCGAGCTCGAGCGAGCCCAGGCAGGCTCGGCTCGAGCTCGATAGTGCACTGGGCTCGGCTCAAAATCTTAACGAGCTTTGAACTAGGCTTGGGCTCGACTCGCAGCAAACTCGATAGAGCTCGAGCTCGGCTCGACAAGCACACGACCACTGCCGCCGATGCTGGAGTCGCCGCCGCCGCCGCCGCCTCCTCGTCGTCATAGTCCTCGTCGTCCACCGAAGCCTCCTCTCCTCCACGCGCCGCCGCCTCCTCCTCTCCTCTCCTCCCCGCAGCGTCGTCTCCTCCTCCTCCTCTCCTCCCCGCAGCGCCGCGGTCTCCTCGTCGTCGTCGTCCTCGTCGTCCACCGAAGCCTCCTCTCCTCCACGCGCCACCGCCGCCGCCTCTTCTCCTCCTCGCGCTGCAGCACCACCGCTGCCTCCTCCTCTCCGCAGCGCCACCGCCTCCTCTCCAGCAGCGCCGCCGCCTACTCCTCTCCTCTCCTCCCCGCAGCGTCGTCTCCTCCTCCTCTCCTCCCCGCAGCGCCGCCGCCTCCTCTCCTCCCCGCGCGCCACCGCTGCCGCCTGTCCTCCCCGCGTCACCGCCGCCGCCTCCTCTCCATGCACTCCGCTGCTTCCTCCTCCAGGCATGCCGTCACCGTGGCCCGTGAGAGGCTTTAACCAATTGATTGGTAGGTTGGGGTCTTGGGGATTGGGGAACAACCGAATGAATGTGTGATTGGAGTTTTAACGAGCCGAGCTCGAGTGAGCTCGGGAAGGCTCGGGCTCGGCTCGAGTTCTCTCTCGAGCTTCACCTCAGACTCGAGCTCGGCTCATTAAGGGCTCGAGCCGAATTGCTTGTGAGCCTCGATCTTTTTATTCAGCCCTACGTGTGGCATGCTCCCACCCCCATCCCCACACCACCACCCAGAAAAGAAAAAAAACTGGCAGCTCAATTGCCACTTCTGCATACTGGCTAACGTGTCTTCTTGTTATTGGCCAAGAAAGTATGGGAGTTATATGTACTGGCAAGTAAATACGATTTCAGTACTCCAATCTGGAACCTATAGTATTGGTTGAACACTATTTCCCATGACGTTATATTTATATTTGTAAATCCTGACTGATCTTGGTTGCTTTTGGAAATTTTAATTTAGTTTTGCTGACTAATAAAAAATAAGAAAAATTAGCTTCATATCATTTAAAAAAGACCATTTTAATAAAATACCACTCAAATATCCTGGATCATTAAAAGATCATTCAAAACTTGCATATTAGTCATTTTACTACTTCCATAAACTTCTATTAAGGCTTTTGTTTACTGCTTCCGTAAGCATCTATCTTACCATCTATTGTATACACTTGAGCTAGAATTTAATCTTACACTATTGAGCTTAAAGATCTCACATCTTACTCAAGCACTTGTGTGCTCATTGCATTGGAGAGTTTGAGTGTCACTAAATTTGTGTTCTGGTCTCGGTGTTTATTTGAAGTCAAGCAACCTTTCCGGCTTGTTACTCTTGGTGTTCGCCGGCAACTAGACAGCTTGATTGAACTAGTGATCTCTCAACCATCGGAGTTTGTCAAATAAACCCAAAAAGTGGTTGAGAAGGTTGGTGTTCATCTATCCAAAGAGGAGAAGAGCAACCCTAGTGAAATCAAAACAAGACTTGTGTGAGATCATTTCAATGAGTAGAGGAGACCCCGAGTCTTTAAGACTTGGGGATATATCCTAGTGTGTTGGGTTAATTCTCTTCCTCATTTATTGGTTGTGTTTTTGGATTGCATATTTCCTAAGCACTTAATGATCTTTAGTTTATTTTAGGTCTTACTTGCAAAGACTTGATTTCCTTCATACTTACAAAATTCAATTTGCGTCAAAAGAGTTTTTAAAGTCTTCTATTCATCCTCCTCTAGTTAGCATCCTCAATCTACACGCACAACTGTGGATGCACCGGCATTTGCCTCTGACTACTTCGACATGCACCTATATCTGCAGCCCACGCTCATCTCTACCGCCACGCCATGCCCGCTTAAAGCCACGCACCGTGTGCCCGCCACCACCGTGCCCAGTACTGCCTTAGAGACACTTTCAAGATGTTCAATATAATACCTCCTAGATGACATGGTTTTAACTTAAAGTATTAATTTTTTGAAAAGGACATAAGTGTTATCTTGAGCTAGATGAATTCCTTCTACCTCAGAGACACTTTCAAGATGTTCGATATAATGTTTCCTACATGACATGGTTTTTACTTAAAGTATTGGTTCTTTGAAAAAGATATAAGTGTCATCTTGACCCAGATCAATTTCTTTGATCTTGTGAGACTGGCATTGTAAGAAGGTTTTTTGTATTCCCGTGCCACAAGACCAATATTGCAAAAAAAAAATTATGATATTTTTTGAATTTTTATTTTCTCGAGTTACATAGACTGAAATGCCCCTTAGATTAATAAGGTGTAAAATCATGAAAAATAAAATAATATTGGAGCATACTACCTCAATTAAAAGGGATAATAGAGAATAATAATATAATCACTTAGTTCTCTCTCGACTTTCAAGGATAAAAAAAATGTGTTATACCTACATAACATTTCAAATAGCCCTCACATGTCAAAATGAAGTTATATGCGTTATGAACATTTCTTTCTATGACTCATACATCATAAAGCCTGTAACCATCATATCCATAAAGTTTATAACGCCAATAGCATGAATTTGATAACTCTCGTATCATCACTTCTTTATAACTCATATGATTATTAAAATTCTTAGGTTTTTCACCTATCCATGTTACCCTATATATAGAAATTCTTTGTATACTTCATTTTGAACATAAGAATTATAACAATATATGAGAATACACATAAGAAGAATTCTATCATTGACTCTCTATTTTTTCTTTATATTTTTCCTATTACATTCTAGTTAGATAGTACATTTTTCATAACAATATGAATGAATTAATATTGCGAAAATGGGCACCACATGTCAAAATGGACATAACATTGCAAACACAACACGCATTATTGTATCTATTTATTTATAATAAATTATGATAATATTAGAAACACCATATGAATTTGGATCCACATAAAAAATACTAGAGATTCCTAATAAGTTAAAAAATAATATTTGAAATTCTCACATTAACCGGTAAAAAAAAGATCTATTCTATTCGTATATTTATAACGGTATAGATTTATTATATGAAAAACCGTATCTATTATAATATTAAAGAGAATATATCTTTATAAAACTTAGAAGATTTTAAATTATATAAAGACTATCATGCAATCGCGTGGGACGTCTGACTAGTTGAACTAGTTTCACAGTCGATCCTGCTGAATTTGCACTCTTTGGCCCAAAAGCCCTAAGTAGCATTTTTGTAACATGATTCTGCTTAACACTAATGCATGTTTACTTTCATGATTGTTGCATTCAGCCTGCATCTGCAATACTGTCCTATTGCAAATCAGTAGGTAACGAAGTGGCTCATGAATAAAAATGCTCATATCAATTCAATATCCATAAAAAAAAGGTCCATCTACATTTTTTAAAAAAGGCAATTGAATAGCAAATAAATTAGATGCTAAAAGGGCACCTCTTAAGGCTGGTACCACATGAAAGACAATTGAGTAGCAGTAGTTCAACTGTTCGAGCATGTCCTGCAGTGGCAATAAGAAAGCTTCCTTCAACGATGAAAAAAGAAAAAAAAAAGTGCATATTAATTACATGAAAATTGATGATAATAATTAGTACCTCCTGCAGGGGTAATGAGAATTCTTTTGTCCTGAGAACAACCACTTCAATTCTCATCACTGCTCCGCTCTTCCTGGCTCTCTTCCTCGTCTTCTCCAATAATGGTAACTCTGGGATGGTTCCGATGGTCATTGGCTTCCTCCCTGATGGAAGCCACTGCAGCCTTGGTTTCTGAATTTTTGCCACCCTTGTTGTAAAGTCTAAATTTGGCTTCTTTGAGACATGGGAGATGCTTAATGCCACCCTTGTTGTAAATAGAAGTCATCTGTTTTTGCCATTTTTACATTGAATGGCAAGCCAAGTCTCTCGAGCTTTGGCATAGCCCCTTTCTTGGATGTAATGTATCCTGCACCCTCATAATCACCACAAATGAAGATGAATTCTTTCAGACTTGAGAATCCTATGCCTCGAATCGTTAATCCTTCATTTAGGTCTAGTTTCAACCATAACTCTAGAGAAAGCAAGGCAGGCAGCTCTCCAAGTTTGTGCAGATTCTCCTCTGTTACTTCATTTAAATTAATGTTGAGGTAAGCAACATTGGTAGTGATACCATCCACAACGGAAATTTAGGGAAACAATAATTGGTATTCATCCTGAAACTTTGGAGGACATTGGGTGGAGGGGACCATCCATCCAAGAACTCGAGGGAACAAGCATCACTACTGAAAATACGCAAAACTGCATCTTGTAGCTACCAAGTTTGCAGAGAGAGACAAGTAACATCTCTTCATGTCTTTTGGTGTTGTTGGATTCTCCACTATCAAACTTTATCTCAAGCTCCTTCAAGTTAGTGAGGTTACCTAGCTCCTTCACTTCACTTGTTGAGCTCTTGCAGATATTAAAGCCTAATAACCGTTGTAGGTTCCCCATATTTCCAATCCCATCAGGTAACTTTGTAGAAAATTCACCATAAAATCCAATTAGAAGATGCACTAGTTTGTAAGCCGGACAATCCCAACAGGCAACTCTTCTATGTTAGTTTCCCTTAGGTCCAGCATCTCCAAATCTTGTAGCTTCACAATTTGTGATGGTGTCTTCGATATCCATGTATGCCTAAGGCTCAAATACTTTACTTGGAACAATTTGTCTAGATTGCTCAGATCATACTCCTCCAGCCCCTCGCAACCTTGAAGATTACCCGTAGAGCTTCAAATTCAAAAAGACGTGGCAAGCATTTCATGTGACCAAATGTGGTTAGAGATCGAGCATGACATAGATCTTTGCTAGCTAGTAGCTAGGACAGTCGTGAGTTTCTGATCAATGCATTGGTTGGATGGTCATCGTATGTTAACTTGTTGATTTACCACAACGTTTTGATTGCCTAATACAGTGACGAAATTCTCTTTAGTTGCCTTGAAAATAATAAGTTCAAGCATTATGCCGTGGATGCGATAGGCACGAGCCTTACCATCATACCCAATGCCCACTGGTTGACCATGCTTTTGTTGATGAGCTCGTAGAAATAACTCCCAACAACTTCTTGCAGACTCAGTCCACGCTCCTCAAAGATAAAGCATTCTACTATCCACCACCATACCAACATGTCTCTCTCAATATGATAATCTTCTAAAAATATACTTAAATACAACAAATAAGTCTTGACTTGATGTGGAAGGTCATTATAACTAAGAGATAGTATAATTTTCATTTTGTTTAGACTCTGATATTTCTCTAGTGTAGACCCAATTGATGAACCAAAATAACCTCTAGTTGCCACTGTTTAGACCATACATCATCAATTATGACGAGGTACCTAATAAAAAATTTATTGGTGTTGAAAATTAGCTATGATCAACAAAAATGACTGGAGAAATAAAAATCAGGGTTACAAAAATCTACAATGGCATATGTTTGAGGTAAGGAAATTACCAAGTTAGGTGTAACATGCTAACTTTTTCATATGATGCTCTATTGGTCGTGTCCTAACAATCATTTTGGTTTTTAAACTACGTGTCTAGGTTCATTTCTAACCATTAGCTTTGTAAGGATACCAAAACAAAACTGTTTAAACTTAGATAATTTTGATCCATGACATGTGGCAACTGGAGGTTATTTTTTGCCAAATTTTTATACATCACTCCTTTTTATAATTTTTATTTCTTCATGGAATATTTAAATATAAAGCATGGGTAAGATACTTATAACTTCTACGTACAAAAAAATTTATAAAAAATTGGGATAATCTAAAAAAAATGCTAGTACGACTAACTAAAATAAGAAATGAGACAACATTAAAAAAGCGATAATGTAAAATAATAAAAATGTGACAACCTAAAAAAAACGACAACTTAAAATAAGAAAATGGGCCAACCTAAAAAAAATACAGCAATGTAAAATCAAAAAATACGACAAACCTAAAAAAATTTGATAACATAAAATAAGAAAACACGATAACATAAAAAAATAAGACAACTTAAAAAACTGAGACAACCTAAACTAAAAAATTGCGACAACTCAACAACCTAATATAGGAAAATGCAACAATCTAAAAAAATACAACACTAAAAATCTATTAGATCAATTGATGACTCTTAGATCAAAATCTATTGAATCAAGCACACAAGACCGCTAAAAAATCTATTGAATCCTATTTTTTTTTGTATTGAGAAGGCAATGGAAGATAAATTTTTAAAATATTTTTCAAATATTTCACATCTTTTTTGTTTTTCTTTTATTTTAGATCATAGAATAAAATTAGTTGGTTTACAATCTTCTTTACAAGAGATAGGTATATCTTTAAATATTGATTATTCTGATGCTTATGCTCATGTTGGTGATGAAATTTTTTGAGTTTTCCATTTATATGAAGCTAAATTTGGGAAGTTACATTGAAGACCACTGGTAGTACCTCCATCACAACCAGAGCAATGAAGGAAGGATATTGGTAGTGCACTATGAAAGAAATTAACAGGTGGAGCTTCTTCATCCTCTTAACAAAGCTTTGGCATGTGGTGCAAACACCACTACTGAAAAGTACACAAGCGGAGTTGAACCGCTACCTCAACACTAATCATTCCATGGATCTCGAGTTCGTGAATGATGAGGACAATAACAACATTCTCATGTAGTGGAAGAATAACTAACAATGGTATCTTGTGTTATCCCATTTGACACGGGATGTCTTGGTTATTCCAATATCAACAGCGTCTTTTGAAACTACATTTTGTATGGTTGGAAAAATAGTTGAGGATCGAAAATTGCGCCTAACACCGGAGATTGTTGAGGCAATTACCTGCCTCAAATATTAGGAAAATGCTGCTGTTTGTGATGCGACAGCAGCCCGATCTTCCGATAGGTTCTACTTTGCGGAACGAAGACGTTCGCATTTCAAAGCTTCCAATTAGTAGGGATTGAATCCTTGCAATCGCTACACCCAAATGACCTTACCACGAGGGTTAATTCCTACACGCAATAGAAGAATCGAGTAAGAACAAGATGCAAAGCAATCTGAATTCAAAACAACAAATTGAGGTTATCTTTCATCAAACTAGATCTGGGGACACTACTCTGATGAACAATTGTCTCCCACACAATGGGGGAACAAACTTAGCAAATAACCTAAGGAAGAACTTGAGAAGTTCAGCCATATAAAGGAGAGACGGGTACATGGGCCATGGCCCAAAAGAGAGGTGACACAACATCTAAGAGTCTCGGAATAAGCTTTTCATCAAGTACTCAAGCATTCCAAACAGGCTCCGTATGCAGTTTTTATGTTCGTTTGAAGATGAGCTGCTCCTTGGTGGCCGAACTGGACTCCATCTCGTGTACATCTTGTGCCAACACTTGCCTTGGTGAAGAATTACTTCCTTGCTGGTACATCACATGATTCCTAAGTACAAGAATATCATCATTAGGTAGTAACTTATCCTCCAAACCATAAGTATGTAACCCTAGGAACGAACTCTCCTAGTAATTTATCTGTCGTGCACATGCCCGTGTAATTGGTCCTTACATAGGAGGTGATGGAATTGAAATAGTGTGTGTAGTGATGTCCTCATCAGTTCGAGAACAACACAACATGGTAGATCTTGAGTTCACTAGTGAATTAAAAGGAGTAAATCTTTACTCAGAATAATATATAATTTTTGTTTAAAATTTTTTATTAGTTACTGTACTCATTTTTCCTTACTAAGGTTTTATCTCAATAGGTTTTACTTAGTAAGGTTTTTTATGAGGCAGCAACATTTTCATCACATTGATAAAATGGTTCCCCTTTTACAGTTTTCATACATGCATACTTGTCAGTTTGATATAATTTTTTTTAATAAAATCATTGTGTCTCATTAAAATTGTTCTCTTTTTTTCAAAAAATTGTTCCCTCTCATTTGCAAATCATTTCCATCTAATTAAAAATTTTCTAAGTATTAAATTGTTGTGTTTTTTTAATTTTTGATCCTCAACATTTTTTTAAAATTATATAGTTTTTCCATCACTATTTATTTTCAGATTTATTTTCCAAATTTTATATATATTTCCTATTTATTTTCAGAAATTCAAAATTTTCAAATTTGTTATTTTTTATTTTTTCCATGTCGTGCTCTTTCTGCTCGTTAATGTGCCGACATGGCACAACACACTTCTACCCACTAGCTTGACGGGCCTATGCTAGGCCAACACTACATTGCCCATCAGACTCCTCTTGTCATTTGTGGCAGATGTAGGGTTGGTGGTGGGCACCCAGAGGACCAAGGACTCGTCAGTTATCTTCTCGAGGAATGCGAGGGTGGTGGCCTTGCAGGTGTGGAGTTGGTGCAGTCTTGTGCACACACAGCGGGCTTATAAGAAGCCTTTTTGGCCTCCCACCAGCACCCCACATCATAATCGCAAGCGACAATCTCTTGATGTAGTCCCAGTCCTACTCCTCCACGGCTTCGACATGCACGCTATGTGGTAGCGGCCCCCTTCCTCCACCCGCTCCTCGCTGCTGGCCTCACGCCCTTCATTCCCAACCTCCTCTTCTTCGAAGTCTCCTCCTTTGCCGTCGCCCGCTTGCTCGCCTACCAAGCCCCCTATGTCATCATCGCCATGGTCGATGTGCCTGCGTCGCTGCACTACAATATCGTTGGAGTCAACCATGGTGGTTTCATCGTGTACCAACTCAAGTTAGTGTGGCCTATGGTGGTGGAGTGGCTCATGGGGCTTACATTCTACCGACCACCGTGGTTCATGCTATTCAGCCTCATTAGGAACTACATCAGGGTTGGTAGCTACATTGTTGGTTTTGTGTATGCTATGGTAAGAAACAGATTTTGCAACTTTAGATGAGTCTATTTTAGCATGGAGTGGCTTGAGTGGAAGCCTGCCGCCAGTGACAGGGCATGGTGATGGTAGGAGACCGACGCCTACGCAGAGGACCAAGCCAACTTTGCCTACCCACAAGGCCGCCATCCTCACATTCCTTGAGAAGATCATCGACGAATCCATGCATCTCCTGGTGCCCACCATGAACCCCACATTCGTCGTGAATGACAGCAACCAAGAAGGTATTGGTAAAAAGATCATAACCTTCAACTTTGCGCCCCACATATCAGATCCATCTAAACATATGACTATGGCAATTCACTTGATCAAGTAAGCAACTAGTGGGTCCCACTTATCAGTTTCCATCGCATCTAACAGCCATTTGAAAGATATAGGTGAAATGCAAACTAAAAAATAAAGGCAAAAATAACCCATATTATGTGCTAGCTTTTTTAAACCTGGAGTTTTGTGACTATATGGTATAAATAACTAAAGTTTTATGTAATTTTCTCTTATTTTTCCATGTATGGACCCAGAAAGGATCTAGTGCCTAGTGGCATAACTCCAAACGCTGGAGCAGTGGTGCTTACGGCATTAACACTGAGATTACATAACAAGTTTAGGGGGTGGGTTGTCTAGAACGATGAAAAATGTAGGATATTGGAGGACTTATATCCCATGGAAAATTTTTATATAGATTGTTTGGAAAAAAAAAAATGACACTTCACAATTCCTTTAAAATTTCTTAGAAATGGCATTTTCATGAGAATTGTAGAGACAATAAAAAAGTCCAACTTCATGGGAAATTCCCTTCAAGACAAATTACACACACTCTCTTCGTTCAATTTCCTATATTTTTTCTTGAATCATCCAAACACCTTTTTAACTAATCTATGCTTGTATCTGCATAACATTGCAAACAAACCTCGCATGTGAAAATGAAGTTATATGTGTAATGAATGTTTCTTTCTTCGTAGATGTCCATGACTCATACATTATAAAATTTGTAATCCCTATATCCACAAAGTTTATAATCCTACTAGTATGAATTTGATAACTCTCGTAGCATCACTTCTTTGTAACTTATATTAACTATTAGAATTCCTAAATTTTTTATCTATCCATATTAGTCTATATATAGAAGCTCTTTATACACTTTGTTATGAATATAAGAATAATAACAGCGTATGAGAATACACATAAGAAGAAGAATTATATCATACACTCTTCATTTTCTATTTATAATTTGTTTACTTTTTATTTTTTAGTTAAAGAGTACTTTTTTCATAACAATATGAATGGATTTATATTGTGAAAATAATACCACACGTCAAAATGGACATAACATTGCAAACACAACTCAGACAAAGAATTTTATCATTCACTCCTCATTTTCTATTTATACTTTGTTTATTTTTTACTTTTTATTTATTTAGAGAGTACATTTTTCATAACAATATAATGAAAATAACACATGTCAAAATGGACATAACATTCCAAACACATCTCGCATTATTATATCTATTTATTATATAATAAATCCTGATAATATTAGAAACACGATATGAATTCTGGACTCATATAAAAAATATTAGAAAATCTCAAATAAATTACAAAAAAACTCAAAATTCCCGGATTAATTGGTAAAAAAGAAAATATCTATTTCATTCATATATTTATAACGGTATAGATTTATCATATGAAAAATTGTATCTAAAACAAACACTATCTTTATTATTATACAAATTTGTGTGAAGAATTATTTTCAAAACCAACTGTCTCAATTATAATATTAAAAGAGAATATATATCTTCATAAAACTTAGAAAATTTTAAATTATGTAGAAACTAGCAAACAATCAAGTGAGATTTCGGCTAATTGAACTAGTATGACAGTCGATCCTGCCGAAATTGCAACTCTTTGGCCCATCAAGTCCAAAGTAGAATTTTTGTCACGTGATTCTGTTTAACACTAATGCACGTTTCCTTTCATGATTGTTGCATTCAGCTTGCATCTGCAAGACTGGCATATACGAAATCAGTAGGTAACGTAGTATAGCTCATGAATAAACAGGCTTATCTCAATTCAATATCCATAAAAAAGGTCCATCGACATTTAAAAAAAAGGCAATTGAATGGCAAATAAATTAGCTGGTAAAAGGGCTCCTCTTCAGGCTGGTACCACATGAAAGGCAATTGCAGTAGTTCAACACTTCGTCCTGCACTGGCAATAAAAAAGCTTCCTATAGCGATGAAAAAAGTGCGTATCTAATTACATGAAAATTGCTGATAATAATTAGTACCTCCTGCAAGGTAATGAGCCACATCAATTCTCGTCACTGCTCCGCTCTTCCTCCCTCTCTCCCCCGTCCTCTCCAAGAATGTAAACTCTGGGATGGTTCGGATGGACATTGGCTTCCTCCATGATGGCAGCCGCTGCAGCCTCGGTTTCTGAATATTTGGTACCCTTCTTGTAAAGTTCAAATGTGGCTTCTTTGAGACATGGAAGATGCTTAATGCCTAAATAGAAGTCATCTGTTTTTGCCATTGTTACATTGAATGGCAAGCTAAGTCTCTCGAGTTTTGGCATAACCCCCTTCTCGAATATAATGTATCCTGCACTCTCATGAACACCACACACGAAGATGAATTCTTTCAGACTTGAGAATCCTATGCCTCGAATAGTTAATCTTTCACTTAGGTGTGGTTTCAACCATAACTTTAGAGAGAGCAAGGCAGGCAGCTCTCCAAGTTTGTGCAGATCCTCCTCTGTTATTTCATTTAAATTAATGTCGAGGTAAACAGCATTGGGTAGTGATACCATCCACAACTGAATTTTAGGGAAACAATAATTAGTATTCATCCTAAAACTTTGGAGGACATTGGGTGGAGGGGACCATCCATCCAAGAACTCGAGGGAACAAGCATCGCTACTTATAATATGCAAAGACTGCAGCTTGTAGCTACCAAGTTTGCATAGAGAGGCAAGTAACATCTCTTCATGTCTTTTGGTGTTGTTGGATTCCTTACTATCAAAATGTATCTCAAGCACCTTCAAGTTAGTGAGGTTACCTAGCTCCTCCACTGCACTTGTTGAGCTCTTGCAGATATTAAAGCCTAATAGCCGTTGTAGGTTACTCATATTTCCAATCCCATCAGGTAACTTTGTAATCCATACAACTAGAAGATGCACTAGTTTTGTAAGCCCGACAATCCCAACAGGCAGCTCTTCTATGTTAGTTTTCCTTAGGTCCAGCATCTCCAAATCTTGTAGCTTCACAATTTGTGATGGCATCGATGATATCCATGTACCGCGAAGGCTCAAATACTTTAATTGGAAAAATTTGTCTATATTGCACAGATCATACTCCTCCAACTCCTTGCAATCTTCAAGATCTAATACCCGTAGAGCTTCAAATTCAACAAGACGTGGAAAGCATTTCATGCGAACAAAGCTGGTTAGAGATCGAGCATGACATAGATCTTTGCTAGCTAGCACCGTCGTGAGTTTCTGATCAATGTATTGAATGGATAGTCGTCGTATGTTAACTTGTAGATTTGCCACAACGTTTTGATTGCCTAACACAGTGACGAAATTCTCTTCAGTTGCCTTGGAAATAATAAGTTCAAGCATTATATCGTGGACGCGACAGGCACGCGCCTTACCATCATAGCCAATGTCCACTGGTTGGACCATGCTTTTGTTGATGAGCTCGTAGAAATAGCTCTCAGCAACTTCTTCCAGACTCAGTCCACGTTCCTCAGAGATAAAGCCTTCTGCTATCCATCGCCATACCAACCTGTCTCTCTCAATGTGACAATCCTCTGGAAATGTACTTAAATACAATAAACAAGTCTTGAGATGATGTGGAAGGTAATTGTAACTAAGGGATAATATAAGTTTCATTCCTTCTAGACCCTGATGTTTCTCTAGTGCAGAACCAATTGACTTTCTCACTTTCTCCCACTCTTCCTTGAGAGGTAGTCCATCATTTACCAACAGACTAGAGATACTAATAATTGCCAATGGTAGACCTCTACATTTCTTGAGGATTTCATTTGAAATTTCTTGGAAATGACAAGGACACTGGTCTTCCAAACCAAAAATTCTTCTAAAAAACAATCTTTTAGAGTATAGTTCGTTTAGAGGTTCCATTTGATAAATGCGATCATCACCACAAGAAGAACACAACTTTGCCACATCAATAATGCGTGTAGTAGTTATAATTCTACTCTGATTGCTATTTTCTGGAAAAGCACATTTGATATTTCTCCATGCTAGTATAGACCATACATCATCAATTACGACAAGGTACCTAACAGGAAATTTATGATGTTGAAAATTAGCTATGATCAACAAAAATGACTGGAGAAATAAAAATTAGGGTCATAAAAATCTACAATGACATATGTTTGAGGTAAGAAAATCACTGAGTCAGGTGTATCATGCTAATTTTTTCATAGGATGCTTTATTGGTCGTGTTCGACAACCATTTTGGTTTTTAAACTAGGTGTCTAGCTAGGTTCTTTTCTAACCATTAGCTTTGTAAGGACACCAAAACAAAACTCTTTAAACTTAGATAATTTTGATCCAAGACATGTGGCAACTGGAGGTTATTTTTGCAAAATTTTTATCCATTATGTAATTTTCATTTCTTAATGGAATATTTAAAAATAGAGCATGACTAAGATATTTACAACTTTTACATACAAAAAAATTTTCTAAAAAAAGGGACAATCCAAAGTATACAACTACGACTACTTAAAATAAGAAAATAATACAACATTAAAAAAGACAATCTAAAATAAGAAAAATACGACAACCTAGAAAAATATGACAAATTAAAATAAGAAAATACGCTAACCTAAAAAATATGACAACATGAAATAAAAAAATTAAAAAATATGACAAACCTAAAAAAGTTCGACACCATAAAATAAAAAAAATACGAAAACCTAAAAAAATAGGACAACATAAAGACAACCTAAACTAAAAAAAAAAATTCAGACAACTTAATATAGAAAAATGCGACAATCTAAAAAAAATACAACACCTGAATCAATTGATGACTCTTAGATCAAAATCTATCTATTGATACAGGCACACAATACCGCTAAATTTTGTTTTTGTATAACCATTCCATTAGAATAAAATTCGGTGCATTTGTAACCTTTAGCTTTTTAAGGATGCTAAAAAAAAATCTTGAAGCTTAGAAAAAATTGCTGATATATATTTAGGAGGTATCAGTGGTACCAAAGTGTAAGGGGCACAACTCATAGAATTATTGAGAATGTATGAGACTTACAGTCCTAATAATGATCATAGTAAATTTAAGAGTTTATTTTAGTCAATTTGTTTATTATGCACAAGTCATAGAATTGTAAGATTTTAATTAAGTGTTAGACGACAAGTTTAACATATTGTAACTATTCCTTCCATAGTAAAATTTAGAAATGGATATATCTTTTGTTTAAGGGAACAAGGATTGACATTACCTCTTATCTTGTAATAATTCTCTTAACTTTGTGATCAGTCTTTTCTCGTCCCATATTTCGATATCTTTAGAGAACTCATCTTTCTCATCATGCAACTGGAGGAAAACATCCCTGAGAATTTTCTCAATATTAGGCTTCTGCGAGAGTGATACAAAAGCCCCACATTGAAATTGTGGTTTGAGATGACGGTACACCTCATTAGCAAGTGTTGTTTTTCCGAGACCACCAAATCCTACAATGGACAACACCTTAAAATGCTTTCTTGAATCTTTCTCCCCCTCCAGCAACCAGTTAATAAGCTCATTCCTCGGTCCATCAATACCCTCCAGCTGATGCTCCTCGGCAAACAGAGCACACAGCCGGGGATCCACAGCGGCATGGCTAGAGCTACCACATGCAACATCATCAAGTTTGTAACTACTTCTATGCTCTTTCACCACGACCACCCGGGCCTTGAGCTCCTCGATCTGGCCGACGATCTGACGCCGGGAGCCTAGAGTCTTGAGTTGGTGGAAGAACTCCTTGATGCGGCCGCGATGCTCGTCACCGCCAACGTGGTGCAAGAACTTGTCGATGCAGTCCTCAATGTCATAGGCCAGCTCCCTGACCTCGCTTGTCCAGGCCTTCACTTGGACATCGGGGTCTTCCAGCATGGCGTACTTCTGTAGCGCAGCGTGCATGTTGGTCAGCTCAGATCTAAGAAGACGGATCTCGCGGCGAACCCCTTTCAGGCGTGTGCACTCGTCGGCGAGCAAGGTGTTGAGCTTCCCCAGGAGGGGGCCCAAGGCCCCCTGGGAAACGCTCACCACTGCCTCCATCTCTCCCTCCCCCGCTGCGACAAGGTGTTGTTTGCTTGGTGTGGTAGATTCTGAGCTTGTAGCAGAGAGGCAGACCGAACGTCAATATCATTGTCAATCAAAATAATGCTTTATTTTTCATCCACTGGACATCTTGATAGATTAAGAAAGTATGCCTTTGCACGAAACTTCGCTGAAGTTTCCATCCAAAGTGAAATAATGATTAAGAAAGTTTTCTCAAGTTTTAAACTATAATTGCAGAGAGATTAAGACAAACTTGCCACAGCTGTTTCATCAATCGATGAATGCATGCATTTGTGACACTATCTCCATTCTTTAAATAACGATCATTTTTTATTTTTATTTTTATGTGAACAATTTTGATCTTCAATATATTTATAAATATCTATATTAGTGATATAAAAATGATATGAATCAGATTTATTATCAAGAGTATTATCATAATATTATATTTTGCATAAAATGTATTCTTTCTCCTTTACTTTCACATACTTAATTTAGTCTCTCTACTTTAAAACAATTTAAATTGATCATTACATTTATTGAAGTTGATCAGTTTCGTACCCAACTAGTTTCTTAGGCTTTGATAACGTGCATCATTGTATTTTGCTGAGGTACAGTAGAGGATGACAAGTATGAGCTGGCAATATTGCATCGAAAAGAAATGAAGTTGCCATTTTGCTCAATTAGAAAAATAAGGCCTGTAAGCGATGAAATAACCTACACAAAGCTTTCAACATGCAAAACATGAGATAAACTGCTAATATAGACATAATTAACTACATCACCCATAAACCTATATCCATCTCACCAAAACAACCTAAAAATTGCTTAGGTACCAAAAGTGCTCCAATTTTATAAGTATACTAACATATTTGAATTGTTTTAAGATAGAACGACTAAACTAAGTCCGCAAATAAAATAGAAGAATTAATAATATATTTTATCTTTATATATTTACTAACATATTACAATAAAAATTTATAGTCAAAGTTCTCTATATGAAAATAGAAAACGATAACTATTTGAGAATAGATGTATAATATAAGTTAACTTAATAGTGCACAGAAAAAACATTCTTAATTCACGACTGAAGTTCAATCACAAATTGGGTTCAGCGACTGAAGGTTATTTCTAAAATTTTTAAAAGTTTTGGGTTAGTTTCGAAATTAATTTTTAGTGGATTGCTCATAAAATTCATCCATATATATATATATGTAGACTTAGTTTCATATTAAAAGTATAGCTTGAGTAGTAAGAAATATATTATATAAATATTTAGGGAACAAATCATATCAACTAAGTTAATCTTTTAACATAATTGTCAAAATTGCAATAAATTCTTAGAATTTTGTGCCACAATCCGAGACTTAATTAGAATCTTAATATGTGGTAATGACTTTAGTTAATATGCTCATTGTAAAATACTATTGTTTATTAAATAAAATAGAGACTTACCCCTTAGTCTTGAAAAAGGAGAAGGACGATCACAAATGATGGGTAATGTGAATGGTTGCAGTATATAAAAGACTTTTGTTTCCTAAATGGGTCATCTCACACACATATATTCATTTGGATGGTTAGAGTGTATGTTCATACAAAAAAATGATCGTGGATTTAATTCTGGATTATCTCTATTTTTATTTGTATTCTTAGTTAAAGTATTGTGTATTTGCGGGAACGGGGATTCGAACCCGGGCTAAGGACACGGGAGCGAGCGCGCGAGCCAGTTGGTCTAGCACTCTTAGCTGCACTAGAAGCGTTAGCCTAATTAATATCCCTCCCTCATATGTCGTAGATCCAGAGCTCGACAAGAGACCCGTGTACAGTAAGAATTTATGATTGAATTCTGGACTGATTTGTAATCTGATTTCACAAATGAGTATAAACTTATACGTTATACTCATATAACAAGAGATTTGATAAAATATGACTTGATTTGATAATTTTTGATATAAACTGAAAATAGGGTACTTTAGGGTAAAATAAGATCTGAGTTTTGTCGATTTCGAATTATGGCCTTTAAAATGTGATTTTGTAATCTGCACAGAAGAGAAAATTGTATCAAATAGCATTTGAAAAAGATTTGCTGAAGAAATTTTGAATTTGGAGTTAATCTGAAGATTTTAGCCTTTTTGGGTTTCTAGATATCAAATAAAAGACTAAATTACGATATAATTTGGACTGATATGTGAAAAAGGCTTAGATGATATGATTTGGCTGCCAACTTTCTGGATTAAAGTATTGACATACCCATGATCATAATCCAAGAATAATCTGATATGGATTAGGTCAAGATTTAGCTAAATCTGAGTTCTGAGTATTTAGGGTAATTAGAATCATGTTTTCAAAAACAGAATATGATTGATAGATCTAAGATTTAGAAATAGAATTGAATCTGGTTTTTAAAGACTTTTAAGTTTGGCAGTAACAAGATCAGTTCAACCCTAATCTATCTCAAACCCTAAAATATAAAAATCTATCATGTGAACCCAAATCAAGATCAGTGGGGATTCGAACCCAGGTGGACAACGAGGTAGAAGAGAGTTCCCACCAGCTGGGCTAGGAGTTTTTCCCATCATAATGTACATACATAAATACATACATACTGTATAGATATATATATATATATACACACACGCACATATATATGTATATGTATATGAAATATATGTAAGTATGTATATATATCTATGTATGCATATACATATAATAAAAATATATAAGAAATCTAGTGAACTGCATGATTCATTTTGAATGTAACACACTGGAAAATAAAAGTGTTAGTACATGTTCGCTATGGGTTCGGACGACCCCTCTTATGCCCATGCCCATGTCTATCTTTCTGAAAAGGCGATGGTGAGTACGGATCAGGTGGCACATGTGATCGCCGCCCAGCCGCGGTAGAAGGACCATGCCGCTCAGTACCTGCATGACCCTGAGATGGCTGTGTCGGTGGAGGGTGATCTTCGAGCTCGCTAGGCGCCAACTGATCCGGTTGGTAGTACTGATGTGCATGAGGGTCGTGCAACCCTAACATGCTCGAGACCCAGTCCTGGTTGTCACGCTGTTGTGCCACCCAACTGGGGTCGGCCCCCTGCGGAGCGTAGTACTCACGATCGTCATTCACATCCATGTGGTCGTGGGCGGGGTCCCCCCAACTCTCCCAAGTAGACCCCCCAGGGACTGAGTGTCTCTGTCCCTGGACAGCCTGCTCAATATGAGCCTGGCCCCAATCTTCGTCAGCCGCTCTGCCAACGCCCTACTCGCATCGTCCCTGTCTTGACGACGGATGTCGTCCTCGTCTTGATGACGGATGTCGTCCTCATCATCAGAGTCATCTGAACCGGGAGTGCGATGTCTCGACGGGCCCCCAATATGCAGATCTCTGCGTCGAGCACTGTGCATTGACGAGGAACGATGAAGCCGAGACGGGCTGGCGGACGTCCCTGGTATGTCACCTCCCCAGGTGGACGATGTGTCACGATGACTGCGCCGTGCTGACGAAGTGCTCTGTCGAGCACCACCCAGGCTAGGCCGGGCTGACATCGGGCTAGGCGGCCGGGCCCCTCTCCGGTGCGGAACCGATGCATCCGTCTTTCGGCCACAAGTAACGTCGAAGAAGATTCGTTGTGCTGCTACACGAATGGAATGTAGGGTAGCACGCGCCATCGTCCTGAAGTGTGGTCCTCCTTCCAAGCCAGACGACAGGTTTGCCGCCTGCCTGTCGATGGCCAACGCTAAGTCACCCTGCACATGCGAAACTCATATGGGAACTATGGAAAAATAGATAAGATAAGAGACCAACATAAGTATCCAGCGAAGACGAACGTACCGAGCGGTGTATCCGACCTGGGAAATGAACATCAAGGCCGAGTCGAAGATTGTCTTGATGTGATAGTTCTGTCGGCGAGGGGGGGCCGCACGAGCGAGTCGCGTGCGGGTGCGCGGCACATACCACTGAAGATAGGCCTGGGACGTCCCAGGGTCATACAGCCGCTCCTCCACAACAACATCCGTCGCCGCGTGGTCCTCCCACTCGTCGACCCATTTGGAATTCTTGATCTGCCAGTTGTCGAAGTGTTTTCCTCTACGTGTTTGTCTGCAAAAGGTGACGCGATGCACATAAAGCAAAGAAATAAACAAATATGAGTGTGTACATGAGATATAGAAAATGTTCGAGGCATACACGTGAATCTCCCGCGGGAGATGGCGTTGTCGATTT
Source organism: Pharus latifolius (assembly GCA_019359835.1). Classification (NCBI taxonomy): domain Eukaryota; kingdom Viridiplantae; phylum Streptophyta; class Magnoliopsida; order Poales; family Poaceae; genus Pharus; species Pharus latifolius. Next base: position 51,559,982 of record CM033320.1, on the reverse strand, counting down.
CTTTCCGGGGGCGGTATCTGCTGATGTAGCCCGAATTGGCGCATCACTCTCTCCAGAAAATACGGCTCCACCACATGTGAGAACACCATGTGCCGGCGTGTAAGCCAGCAGTCCAGGCCCGCGGTGCAATGCGAGGAAATGCTATGCTGTGCAACCTGGGAGATGTGTTCCGGTGTCCATGATCGCCATATGACGCGCGCGTCCGATAGGAGATCAAACTCTCCCAGGTACGCCAAGTAACAACGGTGAATCTGTGACGATGATCACCTCGGCCGACCTCCCAGCCAACGGGCTCCCATGGTCGGCCGATCCACCCAATCCTCATAGTCTGCTGGCGGACTGTACGGATGGATGGGCCGCTGTAAACGCGGCCGACCAACGGGGAAGTGCTCCCATGACCACAACTGCAGCAGTACAGGGCATGCGGAAAGCAATGATCCAGCTGCGGTCCTGCAACATACCTCGCAAAGCCCCCTATACGTCGTGCACAACACTGCCATTACCCAGTTGTAACGCGGCATGGCCCTTGCGTCGGCATCGACGATACTCTCGACTAGAGGAATGAACCACGTGTACACAGTGTCACCGTGTGTGGAAGGGAACAAAATATACTACAGCGTCACCAGCAAGTAGGCGAAGAGATGCTGCCGAACTACATCGGCGGGGGCATCATCGGGGCACTCATGGTAGCGCGCCAGAAATCGGTGGGGGACACCACGCCTGGATGCCGGGATCTCGTCAGCGTGGTTAGCGATGTTGAATCGGAGGTGCATCTGTGCGCGCCAATCTAGGCGTGCTGGCTGGGGGACGATGGGATGTCCACTGCCAGGTAAACCAAGCAGCATGCTCACATCCCCCAGCGTGACTGTCATCTCCCCCCAGCGGAAGTGGAAAGTGTGGGTCTCCGGACGCCATCGATCTACCAATGCGGTGATCAACGACCTGTCCAGTGTTAGATGCTGACCTATCTGTAGCATACGGGCGAACGGCAATAAACCTGCATCCCGCAGGATAGGGATATAGCCCTCATGCAGAGGCCAGTACTCCAAGGGAGCACGGACTACCAGCGGCTCCAAGTCCCCGCCCTCGGACAAGATGCGGCCGCGATGTCCACGATCACATGTACTGCTCAGTAGCCCTGGAAGATCTCTATCCCCGCTAGTCATGCCTGTCAAAACATAAAACATGAACCATTATTGAAAGTAACATAACATACAACGGGAACCGTTATTCAAAGTACCATACCCATGGATAGCACACGACATGAAAGTTTTTTTTTTTACAAAGTTTATTACAACAATCCAATGCAAATGATAAGCGTATTACAAAGTTTATTACAAAACTATGTCGATAGTCCGGGTGCATTCAAACAATCCTTCCTGCTATGTCCGGGCTGCCTACAGATCGAGCATTTCCTAGCTCGTGAGCTACCCCCTGTGACTCATCCATGTCGTTGTGTATTCGGCGTGTCTTCCGTCGCCCTGGACCCGTTCGCTTTAGATTTACATCTGGGATCCAGGTAGTCTCGCCAGCAGGGATAACTCTGTAGTCACCGAGCGTCATAAAAACTCTCCACACGCCACTCCACGTGTTTGAAAGGTTGTCAAGGTTGAAGTACTCCGAAAGGTAAGGCGCAGGGCTTACACCGAGCGCCGCACATGAAGCAAGGACATGAGAGCAGGGCTTATGCAGTAGCTTTGGTTTGTTACATGAGCACTCAGCGACATCCCCAAGAATGACCTCGTGCACCCGTCCAGGTCTCAGTTGGCCGCTCACGTTCTCCTGCCGAAGGAGGACTTGAATGATTCGGTGCAGTCTGTTTATAACTGTCACCTCGTGCCGCTGGGTCTTGTCTACGCGAGCAGTCAAGTACGACTGCACAACATCTGGCAAGGTTCTCATGGGATCGTCGACTAGCGTTTTGGCGGCTACACTTCTGTTGTTGAAGTACTCGGCTGTGCGGTACCATGTCATCTCCACTACAGCAGTCACCGGCAAACACCGGACTCCCTTCAACACATAATTGCACACCTCTGAAAGGTTCGTCGTCATTATCCCAAACCTTGCGCCATCTTCGTCGTGCAGCAAGGACCATTTCTCGATGTCCTTGTCCTGAATCCATTGGGAGAATTTGCTCACGTTCGCATCATCGGCAGCATTGCTGGCCCTCCTCGTGGAGTACTTCATTGTCAGCGCCTCCAATTTGTCGAACACAGCCTGGAACTTCCTCGGTTGATTTTGCATGCACAGCCGCTTGAACAGATCCATGATCTGTTTACTGCGGAAGTGTGTGAAAAGGTTTGCTGCAATGTGCCGCATGCACCAACGGCTGCGCACATCCTCCCATTTGTACGGAGCATCTGGGGCCCCGCGCATTACCTCAATGGCATGGAGCAGCCCTCGGTGGCGGTCGGATATGATGCACACCTTCTCTCGATCACCAACAACCGCCCGCTTCACGTTGACCAGAAACCACAACCAACTTTCTGAGTTTTCAGACTGGACGATGGCGTACGCCAATGGAAGCAGTTGGTCGTTACCATCCGCAGCAACAGCAATGAGAAGACAGCCCTTGTACTTTCCAGTCAGGAACGTACCATCCACGCATATGACCGGACGACAATAAGCAAATGCCTCGATGCACTGACGGTATGACCAGAATAATCGACGGAGTACCCGAGTGTTCTGTATGGGGCTACCATCTCGATGTGTAGCTGGCTGATCGAAGAAATCTAAAAATGTGCCTGGGTTGGTCTGAGAGATGTTGCGCAGCAACTGCATCACATTGTTGTAGGCGTGGTCGAATGTGCCGAACATGCCCTCAATTACCTTCTGTTTTGCTCTCCAGGCCTTTGCATACCTTATAGTGTACCCACACCTATCGGCAACTTGCTTCATTATTTCTCTCGGCATTATCGAAATGTTCTCTCGCACAGCCGGCTGGATGATATTACCGACGTACGCCGACGTCAGGTTCCTGTGTCTGTCCAGCGCCTCCGTGAGCAGGCATGTATGTGCGGTAACCCTTGTCACCACAAAACCGATGTCGTCCTTCGGTCGCATCGCACGAATCTTCCATGGGCAGCCTGCTGTTACACAGGCTGCGACAAAAAGGTTGGGGTTTGACTTGACGACCTTATATTGCCGGTTAATTGCGAGGGACTAGCTCACCACGGCATTCTTCAGATCTTCCTTGCTTTGAAACTCCTGCTCTACTTGTAAGCCACCGTGCTCGAAAGACCACCTCGAACCCTGATCCGTTGGCAACACAGCTTGACTGTATGCTGAGTGATCTAGCCACTCCTGCGGGGGACCAGGCGTATCGTCATCAGAGCCATCGGATGCCTCCGAGTCCGTCGAATCATCTTCGTCGGACACTGATGGAAGGCAATCCAGTACCTCGCACACATCTACGCGAGTATGGTAGAATACATCCGACCACTCGCTAGCCCTGAATCTCGCAGGACCGAGCATGACAGTTGGCTCACCCTCCACCGCACACTCGGCTGCTCGTACGTTGCAGAACTGCACATACATCGCGAACTGGCCGAGCAGTCCACCATGGGGATCTTCCACTCTTCGAATAAAAGAACTCCAAGATTTGTCCCCTTTAATTTCGCGCAGCATCCAGTATGGCTCATTATCTACCTCACGAACGATGAGCTCTTCGATTAGAGCCATTTCATCACGAGGCCGCTTCCCGAACATATTCAGGATCCACAAATTCAGCTCTAGAAATGAGGTGTTATGTACACTCAGCTCGCCCGTCACATACTGGCAACGACTCATATCAACCCCGCTTTGCGAATTATGCCGTCACCATAAAATATGGAAATTTTTTTCGGACTCTCCATTCCCTACACACAATCATCTCACGCGTAAATAACATGATACCATTACACACATGCACATAGTTCCTAAAACCATACATACACATATACATTTGAAAAACATAATTATAAACATGGAGCATGCATGTAATTGAAAATAACCTAGTTTCATAATTTCTAAATACATACGCATATATATTTTACAAAACCTAATTCTTACACATAGAGTATGCATGTGCACAATTAAAAATAACCTAATTTTATATTTTCTACAAACATGCACACATGTACATAGTTCCTAAAACCATACATACACATATACATTTGAAAAACATAATTTATAAACATAGAGCATGCATGTAATTGAAAATAACCTAGTTTCATAATTTCTAAATACATACGCATATATATTTTACAAAACCTAATTCTTAAACATAGAGTATGCATGTGCACAATTAAAAATAACCTAATTTTATATTTTCTACAAACATACACACATGCACATAGTTTCTAAAACCATACACATATACATTTAAAAAACATAATTTCTAAACATAGAGCATGCATGCATGTAATTGAAAATAGTCTAGTTTCATAATTTCTAAATACATACACATATATGTCCAAAACCTAATTTTTAGACATACAGTATGCATGTGCACAATTAAAAATAACCTAATTTTATATTTTCTATTGTGTGCACATAGTTTCTAAAACGAAATACACATACATTTAAAAACCCTATTTTCCAAACATACACACATACATTTATAAAACCCTATTTTCCAAACATATACACATACATTTCAAACATACACACATACATTTAAAAACCCTGTTTTCCAAACATACACACATACATTTCAAAAACATATTTTTCAAACATACACACATACGGACATAAAACCCTATTTTCCAAACATACACACATATATTTCTAAACATACACACATACATTTCAAAAACATATTTTCCAAACATACACACACATATTTGTAAACATACACACATACATTTCAAACACCTATTTTCCAAACATACAAACATATATTTAAAAACCCTTTTTTTTCCAAACATACACACATATATTTGTAAACATACACACATACATTTCAAAAACCTATTTTCCAAACATACAAACATATATTTAAAAACCCTATTTTTCCAAACATACACACATATATTTCTAAACATACACACATACATTTCAAAAACATATTTTCCAAACATACACACACATATATTTGTAAACATACACACATACATTTCAAAAACCTATTTTCCAAACATACAAACATATATTTAAAAACCCTATTTTTCCAAACATACACACATATATTTCTAAACATACACACATACATTTCAAAAACATATTTTCCAAACATACACACACATATATTTGTAAACATACACACATACATTTCAAAAACCTATTTTCCAAACATACAAACATATATTTAAAAACCCTATTTTTCCAAACATACACACATATATTTCTAAACATACACACATACATTTCAAAAACCTATTTTCCAAACATACAAACATATATTTAAAAACCCTATTTTTCCAAACATACACACATATATTTCTAAACATACACACATACATTTCAAAAACCTATTTTCCAAACATACAAACATACATTTAAAAACCCTATTTTTCCAAACATACACACATATATTTCAAAAATCTATTTTTCAAACACACACACATACATTTATAAACCCCTATTTTCAAACATATACACATACATTTTCAAACATACACACATACATTTAAAAAAATCTATTTTACAAACATACATACAGATGCACATATTTCCTAAACATATTCCTAAAAACATAATACATACTCTTGTATACACATAAACATAAATATAAACCCTAATCACGTCATTAGCAACATAATTAACAGAATCTTAAATGCATTTCAAAAAAAATTACCTCTTTTCGAAGAATTCGCAATTCTCTACAACTTTCTCTTCTACACCAAATAAATTTATCGGACGGATTTTGCTAGATCTAGGGTGGAAATATTAAACGAAGTGTGTGTATGTGTGTGCTGCTGCTGCTGCTTCAAAGGAATAAGTGTGTGAGTGAGTTCAGCAGGGGACCAAATAAATAAAGCAGGGGACCAGCAGCACAGCTTGTCGAGTTCTGGAAACTCGACAAGGTGCACAATATTAAAATGTATACTGCCCTTATATCAAATCCGTTTCTTAGCCCAGCTGGTGGGAGTTCTCGGGTTGCAAATACGTGGCTCGGGTTCGAATCCCCGCTCCCGCAATAAAATCTTTTTTCAGTTCTCGCGTCTTCACAGCACAACAAGAAAAGGCACCTGCTCGTGGTCGAGGAGCACGACAAGGAGTTGTCGTGGTCCAGAGGCTCGACAAGTAAGGTAAGGCGTTGTCGTGGTCGAGGGACACGACAAGCCTCTGGTCGTGTCCCTCGACCACGACAAGGAGGTCCCCATGCGACTTGTTGCTTGTCGAGCTCTGGGAGCTCGATAAGCTGACGTAACAGGCCATTTGTGTAAATTATTGCAACTGTAGGTTAGTTTCGTAATTATTTTTTAAATGTGGGTTAACAGTAAAAAAAACTCGATAAAAGGTATGCATTATCAGTATAGTATATATCATTGCTTATAAAAGCAAATTTTCTAAAAAAAAAAAAACAGGGCGTGTACTTTAATTTTGAAAAAAGAGAGACAGATGATAGGACTTCAATTTTCAAAAAATATTCTAACATCAAATTCAAAATTTGAATTTACGGTTTCTATATTTTCAAATTTCTATGTTTGTACATTCAAAAATTTAATTGTAATGCTTTTGGATGTAAAGTGACGGTGCAAAGTAGAGAGAGCAAAGTGTGCCTAACCCTTTACAAAAATGTCAAAAGTCTAATGGTAGAAATATGAATATGGTTCAAAAATATTTAAAAAATAGAAATATGAAAGATAACCTAAGATGACCGATCACCTTTTTTGGTTCAAAAAACAAGAGAAAATTTTAGCTCGGTTCATAAAACAGAGAGTTTTTGTTCATTCAGCTGTCATCTTTTGGTGGCTATGCCTTCTGATCTTTTGGGACACAACTAAGCACAGCCAAATCAATAGTACACACATATAATAATATTTCTCTTACCACAAGAAAAGAAAAGGCAGAGAGAAGAAAGTCTTATTAAGATGGAGCAATATAGGTTTAAAGAAATAAAAGATATCAAGCTTGTTTTTTCTCGGTTGAATAAAAAATGCTGTAAATATCAAAATTAAAACTTCTAATTTAAAAAAAATTAATTCATGTATGCCTATTTACATGCTTCTTAATTGTGGTGGTGATGAAGTGAGATGATGCTAAGCTTAGGGCTTAGTGGGGTGTAGGAGACCCCGACTTGTGAGCGAATATGTGTCATCTCCGACACGCAGAATCTTACTTTAAATGACTTTTTGTATGGATAATGACAGAATCAATTTCATTCAAGATGGCATCTCTACTTTATATCGGATCACTTTAATCATCAGCTTTTAATTCATAAAGTTGTCAATTCAACACGCGGTCCTGTCCAATTGCCAACTCAATATTACCGATGGAAATTTCTTTGATTAGTATTCATATAATAGCCCTACTCAAATTTGTCCACCAAGATATAGCTGACAAATTTTCTGCCACAGATTTCTCATAACCAAAACTTATTGATTTACCACATGTTAGATGTAAGGCAAACAATGCCCAATTGTGTTGGCACTACTAAGATTTAGCTCAACGCAAATTAGTTATCAACCAAACTTGGTAGCATACCCATTGTTGTTAGAATACGAGTAAACTACACTAGCATATTTTTAAAAATTTTACTCGAATGATGTAAGTATTAAACCACAGATTCGATTGTTACTAACAACGGAAGGAGAGTTGGTGAAACGATGAAATGTGCACAAATACCACTCACGGATCATCCTGATCAACAGACGTAGATGACAGTGACCGCTCGCAGATCATTGTGATCAGCACAGTAATTGCAGCAGCGCCTCTACTTGTATCCATACTTTCCGGGATGGAATGTCATATGATAGTGTACTAGCACCAACACACACTACAAGGGTTTAGAAGCTGTCTCTTTAGAGGGAATCACAGTTAGGGTTTTTATTGATATCATCAAAATTCATCATGCCTTTTAAATAGAGCCCTGCAGAATGAGTCCTACCGCATTGGGTTTTCTGATGTAATACAGTATCACATAACGAATCTTATCCGAATTGTAGCTGGAGTCTAACGTTAGGTCTCCTAATATGATGCTAAAATCTTATAACAGATCCAATCCGAATTGATTTGTTCCAACCTGTTAAGTGTGTGACCCTGTAAGTTCATTCATATCTAATCACGACCCGAGAAAACTTATCCGAATTGTGAGCCGATAGTGGCTCTTAACAGAACATAACGACTATCCAAACATACATGAAGATCATAATTAATGAACCTATATAATGTACTCATGTTGATCCTCTTGCCATACAATACCAGATTAAACCCAAGCTAGAAAACGTGCCACCCTTACACTGTTCAATCATTTCTCGATCTCATACTGAACTGATCTTCCCGTAGTTGACACTCAACCACAAACGATATGGCTATACACTTCTCAATTCATCCATATCGAGGAGTCCAAAGATATCTTTCATATTATATAAGAAATACAAATTCCATTTTAAGCATTCACATTTCTCCGCATGGCTCATAGCATATCTGAACATTACCTTTATTACTACTCAATTAAAAGTAATATTTGGTAGTATCAAAATATACTACTATACGTGTAGGAAACTATGACGATCTCAGGTCTAAGGATCAATCATAAACATTATTTGAGACCAATTGGTGACGTTTATATAACAAATCCAAACAGTGTTTCAAAATGGGTCTATCCATCATTATATTCTCCAACATATGTTCACATTATTAATTTGATATCTTATATTCATTGGAGTGAAAGAGACTCTTCGAGACACTCTTACCTGTGTGATGCGAAATATTCTCCTGAAGAGTCTATCAGAGAGTCAATACTATTGGAGATAGTCTTACAAAACTATAACACTTCATATTTTTTTAAAAAATTGACAATTTTTAATTCTTTCAGAATTAATATATGACGATTTATAACTCCATAACGATCCGTTTAAATTAGTGGACTTGTGAGATCAGAACAATTAGATTGATACAAATGAATCATTAATCAGAGTTATTTATCATAAGATATTATCATTGAATATTACAATTATTTTAGTATTAATATCTTGTAATCTATAACTTTAATTGACAATTCATTCGAACTATTGGACTTGTTAGATTAAAATGATCTAATCAACATAAATGAATCATTAATAAGAGTTATAAATCATAAGGTTTTGTCTTTTAATCTTATAATTATGTTGGGATCAATATTTTGTAATCTAATAATTCTAATTGATGTTTCATTTAAATCAATAGATTTGTGAAGTCAAAACAATCAGATAAACAAGAAGAGAGTTTCAATCGGAATTTTAGATCATAAAATATTGATTCCGAAATAATTCTAAGATCCAAGAACAATATTTTATAATTTGTAACTTCGATTGATTATTTGTTTGTGTCAATATGATTATTTTGGTCTCATAAGTCCAGTGGTTTAAGTAGATTATTAATCAAAATTGTTGATTGTAAAATATTAATGTCAAAACAATGAAAAATTGTTGGTTCAATTTTATTTGTAAGACAAAAAAAAAAAAAACAAAAGGACATGTCGTGGTTTGGTGCCGTGCCATTCTCCCCTTGGCTTACCTATATTTTGAAAAAAATACAAAGTATAGATTAGTTTTGTAATTATCTTTTTGAAGTGGGTTATTCAAAAAATAATTCACTCACATTACATCCATAAATACCTTGCTCATTGGTTATCCACTGTTAGGAGTGTCACTTACTTAATCATCACTTCCATCAACTTTCTCTTAAGGTTTTTATTTAAAAATCTTAAAAATTCCAATTTTATCCTTTTCACATCCTGATTTTTAGCATCTTTCTTGAATCTTTATGTTAAATTTTGATCCCTAAAAATTCTGTGTCCTCATTTTGCTTAGTTGAAATTCAAATCTTTGTTGCTGCCAGAATCTTTGTTGCTGCAACCCACACTTCAATGCCCGTATAAATTTTCATATACATATATATATATATATATATATATATATATATACACTAAGCAAAGATATATATGCAACCAAGCCTCCATCTATATTGTAAAATTTCAGATTTCATCTCATGAGTAATAGGAATGGTAGGAATATTATTTATAAATAACCCAAAGTAAAAGAATAATTTGAAAAATAACTCACAATTTACTGAAATTACAAAACTAACCTGATGAGGTGCGATTAGCAAATTATCGCGGGTGTGAAACGCAATATAAATACATCTGCTATCTTTTCAATCTTCGTGCACTTTTTCCATCTTGGAGCCGCAATAAGTTGGTCGAGTCCAAGCTTTCAACCACAGGTGGCTCCTTCGACCGTGGGTCATGTTTGTGTTCAAATCCGAGTAAAATTTGACCGCGGGTGAGTAACTGGTTGAGTTCGAATCGCATTCGACTACGACCTGCATTTTCCTTTCGACCAAGGCTTCTCATTCGATCAGGCCACTGTTGCCTTAATTTTGATCAGCAGATAGTTTTCTCTGTCCAATTTTTAAATGTGGTCAAATGAACTCCAAATTGGCTCAAATTTTGTATGCTTGATCCCTGAAACACATAGAACACAACTGTGAAATAATTTTGTAGAAATGATGAAAATTTGCACATAAAATGTCGTGTCAAAGAACTTTCAAGCATAAAATAATAGGATTTTTTAACTAAACTAAGGGTTTTCTTATACAATTCTAGAGTTACATAGCTATCGCGGCTTCAAGATGGAAAAGGTATTTCAAGATTGAAAAGGTAACAAACGCATTTCTATCGCGTTTCACACCCACAATAATTTGCTAGTCGCACCCCACCAGGTTAGTTTTTGCAATTTCAGTAAATTGTGAGTTATTTTTCAAATTATTCTTTTACTTTGGATTATTTATAAATAATTTTCGAATGGTAGTAGTAGTGAACCACTAAAAATCTGTGTCTAAAAGTAGTAGAATCAATTTTCGTAAGGATTTCCTAAAAATACACAGTAATCCATACACAGTACAACAACAGTAAACCTCAGTTTTCTCTCCCGTGTAGTAGCAGCCGCAGCAGCTCCAGATCAGTGACTTGAATTTTCCTTGCACATTTCTTTATTCTTAGGATCTCCAGTCGATGTAAGTCCAATCGTCGATCAACTCCGACCAATCCTCCGGCCGAAACGGCGACAAATTCCCCGGCCGCATTGTAAATTTTTCTGTGTTTACCATTTTTACTCGACACTGTAGTGTGCCGGCCCGTTCTCATTTTACCCATTCTTCGTTGAATTCTCGTCAACCGGTGCATCAAAGTCCTAGGATGGGTGCCATACACTCCCAAGCACCCTTTCCGCTGTCGCCGGTGCGCTGCGGCGGCGGAATTTCCACCGGCAACCAATTCTGGTCATATGAAAAGTTGCCGCCGGTCGGACCAACCATCGGTTCATCGATTTAGCTAACCTCTGACCAAATTAAATGTGCCATCACCTTTGTTGCTATCTTAACTATCTTTCCACCAAGTATGGCCAGGTCCGATGGCCGCTCACCGGAGAATTGCCGGCGTCCTGTCACAGGCGACGACGGAGTGCCGAAATCGAAACCGGTCGTCTCCGCCCAGTTCCTTGCACGTACACCAAATTGGGGTCATCCTCAACCCCGTCAAAGTCACCGCCGGTGACCCCGCCACTCCTACTGTTCCAGCACCGGCGGAATTGACATTTTGCTCTGTTTCGCGGCCGCGCCGTGGAAAAGAGCTCCAGCGAAGTCGCCGTCCAGACCGCTACTACTGTTATGCTCCTTTAGTACTATAGGAACTATACGGGAGGTCTCTAGTTTAATCCTCGTCATCGTCGTCTTCTTCGTCGCCCGCCGTGTTATTCCAGTGAATGCCGCCGTCGAACTCAAGCTGTCGATCAACGGCTGTCGTTGTTGTCGTCACCGCCGAGGTTAGTGGGGCCCCTTGGTACCATGACCTCGAGTCCGGCCCAAATTGCCAGCCAGCTTGTCGCCGGCGAGGTCCTTGCCATCCACTATATGCAGCGTGTAATGAAGGCCACTCAATGCCAGCCGTGGACGTTAGATTTGCACAGGGTTTACCAGCCGCTGATATTTGTTAAGTCAGCCGAGTACCTAGAAGCCTCCAAATTTAATTATGTTCATGTCATTTTGTTTATTATACTAATTAGAATTTAACCATATAATTTTTAGTTTATGTCAATCAATCTAATAGATCAGAAATTGCAAAAATGTCATGATCCTTGTTTATTTTCTATATTACAGTTTAGTTCTCCAGATCTCGAAACTGTTAAATTCTTCCAGAAAACTTGGAATAGTTAAACCCCTCTACCTTTTTTATATAATTTGCCTCGAAACTGTTAAATTCTTCCAGAAAACTTGGAATAGTTAAACCCTTATAATTTTTTTATATAATTTGCCTTTAGAATCCAGGTCAAATTTAACCTCTAAAGTTTGATATTTAACCTTTTAGTTGTTTTCAAAAACTCTAATCCTAATTTACCCTAATTACTATTTTTAAAAACCCTGATAGCTCAATTCCTGAATGGTTTTCTCCCAGATTCTCCTAAAACCCTGAGTCTTAATTAATTAATTAATCTAGTTTATTTAACCACTTTTCACGATTCAATGCAATTTTATCAAGAATCAATCCTTTTTCTGGATCTAAAAGTAGAAAGGACAAGATTCTCTAATCCGTTTCCAAATTTGAATCAAACTGGCTGGTCGTAACCTTTATACTATTCAACATAAATTTTCCTTTTACAGCAAGTTCAGATTTGATCTCAGACTAAAGACATTTGCGTTTAACTATATATTTTCAATAATAAAGTACTATTGTACCTTATTTCGTTTTCATTTTCAATTCGTGCTCCTCGTAATCTAATTTATCTAATTCAGCCAGTGTACCAACCTAAGCAGAAGTTAGCCCAGATTATAAATACTTGTATATTAGATTTCAGCATGTTTTTTCTTTTATACATCTTGGTTAAGTATTACATACCTATTTTTCGTTAATAATGTATTTGTATATGTTTGCAACTAGGACCTGAGACACGACCGCTGACGAACTAATTGCCGAGATCATGTTAGAGGATCCAACCATTGAAGGATAAGATAAGTCGATTGACCTTGATCATTTTAAACTTAGTACAGTATATTATGATAATATAATATTTTTGGTCCATTTATACACAACTCCGTATTATTATTATGTCTAAGTAACAAAATTAGTAAATAACTTGTGGATAGAATTATACCCATGCCACAAATAATTCATAAATCTAAACACTCTGAGATAGTGAAATTAACAAAGAAAATTTTAGCAATTCTATTATGCAGTTCAGGTATATAGTAAATTAAGAATTATTCTACTCAAAAGATAATTTGCGCACCATGTTACAAATAAAATGTAAAGAAAAATGTTCGTGTGAGATGGGAATGAAGTGATGATGGCGCATGATGCGTGTGGGGTAATGTGGTCAGTTCTCCTCCTGAACACTTAATAACTAAATTGTTGTGCCTTCCATGATATGTTATCGTCCTAACCACAAGTCTGATATGAGACAGATATGACTTAGTAATTTTGTCGAATACTTAACTTAACTCTATGTGGATAGTGAGGGATGGAAATAATGTGATTTTGGAGGACGGGCCCTACATTGATTTATTGCTGGGTAAGGGGAGATTACCTTACCGCGGACCAGTACTGAAAAGAGACTTGGGTAGGGGGTTTAGCCCACTACAACGGCTATCGGTTTTACTTGATGCATAATAAAATCTTGGCTAGGTAAAACTAAAGTTAATATGAGATAATGAGAGAAGCATGTGATCTTTGACTCAGTCACATGGAATGTTGTTGCATGTATATGCCCTGACAGTGGTAGTCAAAATAAATTGTGGGGAAAGTGGTACACTACTGCAAAGTGTAAAGAATGTATTCGAATACTTCGTACCTCATATTAGGGTATGTTATTGTCAGCGAGTTTATCATGTGGTTGGGCACAAATAGTTTTATAAATACTATTTCGAATGCAACCATGTTGAATCTACTCTTTAAAATACTTACTATGATGTATATTTGTAGTTAATTGAATAATTGCTCAATTTACCACAACAACTTACAATGTGTTGATATTTAATGAATTAATTCATTATAACTAATTTCATGAACCTTTCATCATATTTATCTATTATCCAAGTATAAATGCATTTTGTTACAATTGACTTGTTAAGTACCCTGTACTCACCCAAAATCATAATCCAATAGAGGAGTATGAGGCCGATTAGGAGCCACTTAAGGATGAATCAACCCCACTCAAGAATGAATTGAATTAGAACTTTTAAGGTCATAGTTCACGGTCAAGCCTGATGATAAGTGTTTAATTGGTAGTGTTTTTACCCTAGATTTGTTAATAAAAACGTGCTGAAAAATCTTTCAATGTGACATTTTATGTAATTTTTTGTACCATTTCTAGAATCCACTTTTATAGTTATGTTCGTTATGTTCCAGGGATCATGTCTACAAAATTTGGGAGCGTTTCGAGTTTGTTTGAACCAATTTTGATGAAAAACACAAAAATTAGACAAAAAGGGCCCTGGGGCCCTGGCGGATCCCAGTACGACCGGTGGCACGGCCAATGCTCGGCCTAGAGCACAGCCCGTGCCATTGGTCGTGCCAGGTACTGGTTCCCAGGTGGTTTTGGTCATTTTGACTCAGACTTATCTATTTTGTGTGTCATTTGAAGTTGGATTCTGTCGTTTGCACACCGAGAGTTGTATTTAGACTTGTTAATTTATTGTATTATATATAGTGAAACTTTTGGCTCAATTAGATATACTGTTTAGGTGCTTTTCAAATTATTTTTAGTTTAGTTTCATATTTTAGAAGTTTGGTTGGAAGAACCACCTCTCTATTTTTATTACAATTTTCGCGTTTGTAAGTCGGCAAAGACGACAGATCTAATTCTTTTATGCGATCAAATAAGTTTTTATTTATTTCTTATTATTTCTGTATTTTTATGGTTTTTATGAGTAATTCACTTCTAGGGTTAAGGATCATGACCTAATCCGAAAGATGTAAGTTCTTCTCGATTTCGATCTTAAGTTTTGTAGTTAGTTTCTTACGTTTTCTTACTTTAAACCCTAAATTCTTGTTCTGACAACAGACGTAACAGTTGAGTCTTAGTAAGAATTTAGGAGAGTTTTGGAGTCCTATTGTGCCTTGACGCGGGACCCTGAACAGGAGAGAGGCTCTCGCCGGACTTAACTGTGGAAGCGATTCTCTGACCGTTGTACCAGCGATCATATTGGCAAGTTAATCTGTCTTGGAAAACAATTAAAACTAATTTGCAATTCTTAGACCTTGAATAGAATTACACCCAATGGTTATGGAATTCTCGAAACCCTAGATTTTCTTTTCCGTTTCTAAAACTCTAGTTTTCATATTTATTCTTTTATTGCTTTAAACTTTAAATTGATAGTTTTAGTAGTAGATAAACAACCCCCTCAAATAATTCAGACTTAATCGGTAATATGTCGACCTAACAGATGAATATGCTTATTTCTTGTGGAATTTGATCCTCAAGTGTTTAATGTTCAACCATTTCAACCGTGCCCCTCTCAGGCGTGTCATCCGACTGTGGGTGCACTATCTACGCTAGTACATGGGTATGTGTGCTGTATAAATTATATTTGACCATGACGATCTCTACTGTATCACTCAAATTTAATCTTATGTAATAAGTACTTGAAAATTATGATTGTGATATACGCTTGTACTTGCAACTGTATCTTTGGAAGTTGTAAACCAGGATGGACCCGTCCAGCGGGCCTCCGTGTGACCTTGACAGCCCTCACCTTCATCTTCCTCTATTTGATGCCACCACTAGCCTCCTCCACCACCACTGCTGGTGTCTCTTCCTCCTCCGCTGCAAGCCACCTCCTCCTTCACCGTTGTTGCGAGTGCCACCCGTGAGCTTCGCCACCAAACTCCTCCACTGTTCTCCATCTCCTCCTCGTCGATCTCCTCTTCGCTACCACAAAATTTGTTGCCTTTCCCAACCCACAAAATTTGCCATGCCCTAACTTATTCGCCTGCCTCTGCTGCATATTGCCCATATTTCCTCCGCGTGCTCCCTTCAATTATCTCCTCACTGTGCCGCCATTGCCTTCCATCCCCTCGGCAAGCAGTCCACGCCGCCAACCATTTCCTCTGCATTGCACTCTGATGAACGGTTCTTCATATAGCCCTGCACTAAAGTATATCATCGCACACACACTCTACCATCTTCTACATGGACTTCAGCAGTTGATCATCGCCGGCACCAGCACATGGTTCACTCTTCTCAATTATGGGTTAGCCATTTGCTAGCATACTCACACCACATCCATAATGCAGAGCATGTAACTATTTTATTTTTCAATCCAGGTAAGAACTTTTGTGTCCAATTTGTGTGAGCCACTGGGAGTTGTGTCCTGCTTCGACATCATGTAAGTTTTTATTTCTTATATTTAATTGTCAATTAATTTTTTGGTGCTAGATCACATCAAAATTGGTTAGTGTACTTAAATGAATTTAAGGCTTTTGTTAAACGTATGCATGATGGTATTGACGTATTGTCATGCTGCACGCAAACTTATCTGGTAATTCGATTTGTATCACGTATATTTAAAAATAAAAGTCATGCTTTTCTCTTGTTTGTATTATTAGATTAGAAACTAACAATTCATATCATGATAGGAGCGAAGTTTAGTATTTATCACAAAATGATTAACTTCTTCAAATTATCTTAGATATGAATATGAATTATTTGAATTTTGATTCTCAACAGAAATGCACACATTTGTTTTTGGTTCTTAAAAGTAGAGGATCCAATACCCTATTAATAATAATCATATCATTAGTTAACCCACAAAATTTTATCCTTGAAGAGTTCTCACCCTAAAATTTAGTTAGAGATCAAAATTGAGGGACCAAAATTATACCTTTTCCTTTAACAAATCATATTAACTTATTTCTTTAGTTATGAACTAGCTGTATAATGATTTATAACAAACCATATTAACTTCGTCTAGCTGTAGAATGCTTTTGCTCGTCCAAATGCTTGGATTGAGGGGGTGTATTGCTCGTGTAGCATGTGTGGTAACCATAAGCAGCTAGACGAATACACCCTTTCACATCACATAGTTAAGCATTGTTTTGTACAGAATTATTTTGTGTGGACATGCCATGGGGAAAATGCAAACACTGCTCCAGGCTTAGATGAAGGATTTGGTTGCATGATATAGTTCACGCCAACCAGAAAAACGATGTGATGAATGAGGCCCATGATTTCTACAAGTTAATTGAAACCTCTGAACAACCTATGCACAAGAACACCAAAGAAACTTAGGTTAATATGTGATCTCCTTCCGAAGGTGATCCGGGAGGATCTCCAAGTCGTGATCGCATACGGATTCGCGACCAAGTCCTGATCGCATACGGCTTTGCGACCTTAACCGTGTTCAGAAAGGTTTCGCGACCATAGATTGGTTCGCGACCAGGAAAAGGAATTCGTTCCCTGTTCGGAATTGTAATCCTATATATATATAACTAAACTTATCTGTTTAGGATTAGTTAAGTTAGTTATATGAGTCTAATACGTTTAGGATTACTAAGTCTGATACGTACTCATACGATTGGACTATAAATACCTTGTAATAGGTCTAGTTTAGATCATCGAAGAGTCATAGAACTTATTTGAGTTTTAGACACTTATAGTTCCTTCGACGTAGGCAAGTGTGCCTAACGTTCGACGTGTAAAGCCCTCTTTGAAATAAAGAGTTGTGCAATTACTTTGGGTTTCGGTATTTTCGAGTAAGATCCCGTTATTCCGCATATTAGAATCTGGGCGAGCCTAGTGCGAAAACCAAGACTAGGTCTCAAACGGATTAAGTTGGTATCAGAGCAACTTTCCTATCCTGTGGATGGTGAAGACTCGCCAGGGTTACAAAACTTCCGGCGAAATTCCAGGAGATCAATTGACGGTTCCTACAGCCGCGTCTCCGACAATGTCTGACGATACCTCCGTTCAAGCTAACCTAGCCGAACAAGTGGCTAAACTCTCCACCGACATGGAAACCGTGCTTGCTTGGATTAAGCAGTAGGCCATGATTGTACCTCCTGAAGTAGGGAAGGTTATGGGTGAGAAGACTGGTGAAGACTTGCGCAGGGCAGACGAAGATGAAGACGAAGGCGACCACAAGACCGACGACCTCGCCAACACCTCCTTAGCTGTCGGATCTTTTAAACTCAACGCTAAGATTGATATACCCATATATGATGGGGTGATCAATGCCGAGAAGTTGGATTCTTGGATCGACCAACTTGAGACCTACTTTGACCTTAAAGGGTTCAGTAGCGCTCAAAAGGTCAAATTTGCACCTTTGAAGATGAAGGACCACGCCAAGACATGGTGGAAGGCCCTTGTCGCCAGTGGTGAAGCTGACGACCTTGCGTGGGGTCAATTCAAACGACTTCTGCGACAAGAATTCTATCCGATGGGTTACCTTGAGGAGAGATGGGAGCGTTGGCACAGATTGTACCAACGGCGCAACCAGACCGTCCAAGACTATACGACAGAGTTTCGGCGACAAGCAATGGTCATTGGCATCTCACTATCCGACCCTCAGGTATTTCGAAAGTACACATCTAGACTTCAGAAATCGATCAGTACTGAGCTAAGTCTGTTCGGTGTCCAAGATATTGCGACCGCGAGCACAACTGCTATGGCGATCGAGAAGAAGAATAAATCCCGCAGCGACAAAAGCACGAAGGAAAATGCGACCTCGACAAAGAAAAAGCCGAGTCCGAAGAAGAACGCTTCAAAATCGGGCACGAGTGTCTTTTGCGAAAATTGTCAAATCGCGGGGCATACCAAGGACAAATGTTACAAGCTTCATCCTGAACTTCGACCAAATAAAAATGGACCAGGGAAAAGAACAGCCATGGCTACTGCAACTTCACCCGATGAAGAAGTTGTCCGAGTGAATTCGGTTAATGAGGCGGATACGACCTTGTCTCTGATGGCAATGCCGAAGAAGAAGGGTTCCGATCCACCGAACGACCATCACCCAACGGAGGACTTATTCACCATCAACATCCAGGTGAAGCACGAAGTGGTCGCAGCGATATTCGATCCAGGAAGTCAGAAGAATCTGGTCTCCGCTGGACTGGTTCGACGACTTGGTTTGAAGACAGCCACACACCCGCGACCATATCCGCTGGGCTGGTTTACATCCGACGTGAACCAACAGATTACGAGTCAGTGTGTGTTGAAGTTTGCGATCTCTGCACGATATATCGATGAGGTGCAATGCGATGTTGTCCCTATCGATATCTGTCAGGTGATCTTTGGGAGTCTGTATCTGTATGATCGAGACGCTCACTTCCATCGGCGAGAGCAAGAGTACGACCTCACCAAAGACGGAGTTAAGTTCGTGATCAGTAGAGACATCCACGTCAACACTTCGAACTTGATTACCGCAAATCAAGCCAAACGAATTGTTAATGCATGTCACAAGTATGTGCTTGTCATGATTCGACCCATTGATCAAGGTGAGGGTACTCGACCAGCATTGTCGCTGGCTTGCCGAGAGGATTCTGGTCGTTTGTCGGGACTGCTAGAGAAATACAGTGATCTGTTCGAGACTACCCAGGGTCGTCCGCCGAAACGTCCAGTCGAGCACGAAATTCAGCTTGTGTCCGATGCGACACTGCCCAATCTGAGTATGTATCGCAACTCAGTATTGGAGAATGAAGAGATCAAGAGACAACTTGGTGAGTTGTTGAACAATGGTGTCATTCAACTGAGTAGTTCACCTTGTGGATCTCCTGTGGTGTTAGTACCAAAGAAATATGGGACTTGGCGTATGTGCATCGACTATCGAGCACTGAACAAGATCACCATCAAGAACCGGTACCCCCTTCCTCGTATTGATGACCTGCTAGACCAATTGAAGCATGCTGTTGTCTTCTCCAAATTGGATCTTAAGTCAGGATATCATCAAGTCAGCATCCGAGAGGAGGATACATGGAAGACCGCGTTCAAAACACGGCAAGGTCTGTTCGAATGGCTGGTCATGCCGTTTGGTCTCTGCAACGCCCCGGCAACTTTCATGCGTCTTATGAATGACGTATTGAGACCGTTCATCGACGACTTTGTGATCGTGTATCTCGACGACATATTGGTTTATAGTCGTTCGTGGGATGAGCACCTCATTCTTGTCGAAAAGGTGTTCGAACAGCTTTGGCAACATCGACTTCGCCTCAACCGTAAGAAGTGCGAGTTCGGTCAGCAAACTCTACTTTACCTCGGATTCATAATCGGCAACGGTACGTTGCAAATCGACCTGGATAAGGTCAAAGTGATTCCTGAATGGCCGCGACCGCGAACAGTTACAGATGTGCGTAGTTTTGTGGGAGCATGCCAATACCTTCGGAAGTTCATCCGACACTTCTCGATTATGGTTTCTCCATTGCATGCATTAACCAGGATCAATCAGAAGTTCGAGTGGACAGGGAAACATGAGGACACGTTTCTCTTGCTGAAAAGGAAGATCAGCGAGGCGCCTGTGTTAGCTTTGCCGAATTTCCAGAAACCGTTCGAGCTAGAAACCGATGCCTCAGGTTATGCGATGGGCGCAGTGCTCATGCAAGAAGGTCGACCAGTGGCATATCACTCCGAGTTATTCCAGGGAGCTCAGAAGAACTACCCGACTTATGATAAGGAGTTATGCGCACTGCATCAGGCCGTGAAACATTGGCGGTGTTATCTCTTGGGGAAAGAGACGGTTGTCCACACCGACCATCAACCATTGCAATATTTGCAAACTCAGTCCAAGCTATAGCAAGCTCGGCACATGAAGTGGATGTCGTATCTGCAGCAGTTTAATCTGGTGATTAAGTACAAGAAGGGCGTACACAACAAATTGGCGGATATGTTGTCGCGACCACCAGTTACAACCCTCTGTTTATCAGCGTTCATGCAGATCGAGCCATCATGTCATGATGACTATGTCACTATGTACAGTGAAGACCCTGATTTTCAAACAGCACTGACTGAGGTCGAAACAGGGAACCCTACAGAGTTCGTTCGTCGAGAAGGACTCTTGTACAAGGGCAATTTACTTTGCATACCTCGTGGAGCACCTCGAACGCAATGGATGCGAGAAGCGTACACATCGAAGGTAGCTGGTCACTTTGGGGTTACAAAGACGTTGCAAAATCTTCACCGACATGTGTTCTGGCCACGTATGCAGTAAGATGTGGCTAGGTTTGTTCGAGGCTGCGGTCTCTGCAGCATCTCGAAACCGGCAAACCGAAAATTAGGTTTGTACACTCCTTTGCCAGTTCCATCACGACCATGGGAGAGCATATCCATGGATTTCTTGGGAGGATTACCTAAGACCCGACGTGGCAACGACTATCTATTCGTGGTCGTTGATCGGTTCTCCAAAATGATTGTTCTTATACCCTGTCGGAAGATTATCACGGGAGAAGAGGCAGCTCGGGTATTCTTTCAACACGTTTGGACACACTTCGGACTGCCGACTTCTATTGTGTCTGATCGCGATACCCGGTTCCTTAGTCACTTTTGGCGATCGCTCTGGACGATGATGGACACCAAGCTAAAGAGGAGTACTGCTTTTCATCCGCAAACTGATGGTCAAACCGAGGTGGTTAATCGCACAGTCGTTCATCTCTTGAGAGGATATAACTCGAAGCACCCAAAGACTTGGGATGAAAACATACCGTACCTACAGTTTGCTTTTAATCGAGCAGTGCATAGTTTGACTGGAAAGTCGGCGTTTGAGGTCTGTTTAGGATTTCTACCACAGAGTCCATTTGACCTGGAGTTTGTGATTCCTACCTCAGCACAGAACAGCAAGGAAGCATCTGATCAGGATCAAGCACAAAAGTTCCTAGAAGGTATTCAACGACTCCATCGTGAGGTTGAACAGAACTTGCTGAAAGCTCAACTCAAGTACAAGGCGCGACATGATCAGCACTGAGTTGATGCGCAATTTCAAGAAAGTGATATGGTATGGTTACATTTGAGTAAGGAGAGACTTAAAGGTGAAGGTAAGAAACTCAAACCCATTCGTTATGGTCCTTTTCGGATTTTGCGGAAAGTGGGTAATAATGCTTGTCAGCTTGAGTTACCTCCATACATGGATATTTACTCGGTTGTCAATGTTGAGCACCTCAAACTCTTCGAGCCTTCAATGTTGGATGATGAGTCAGATACCATAGTACAATCTGTTGAAGACTTGGTCTATCAACGAGGCGAACCTTTACGTGACGATGTGATTCTGGAGAGGAAGGTGACTACCACCCGCAGTGGCACAAAGGAGACTTTTCGAATCGGTCGGAAAGATCAACGAGCACGTGCGGCAAAGTGGTACACAAAAGAAGATGGACAAGCCCAATTTCCACATCTCCAGTTTGATCGAGAGGTCGCAACGAGGGTTGGCTCCTTCTCAACAAGGGAGTCATGATCCGGGAGGATCTCCAAGTCCTGATCGCATACGGATTCGCGACCAAGTCCTGATCGCATACGGCTTTGCGACCTTAACCGTGTTCGGAAAGGTTTCGCGACCATGGATTGGTTCGCGACCAGGAAAAGGAATTCGTCCCCTGTTCGGAATTGTAATCCTATATATATATAACTAAGATTATCTGTTTAGAATTAGTTAAGTTAGTTATATGAGTCTAATACGTTTATGATTACTAAGTCTGATACGTACTCATACGATTGGACTATAAATACCTTGTAATAGGTCTAGTTTAGATCATCGAAGAGTCATAGAACTTATTTGAGTTTTAGACATTTATAGTTCCTTCGACGTAGGCAAGTGTGCCTAACCTTCGACGTGTAAAGCTCTCTTTGAAATAAAGAGTTGTGCAATTACTTTGGGTTTCGGTATTTCCGAGTAAGATCCCGTTATTCCGCATATTAGAATCTGGGTGAGTCTAGTGCGAAAATCAAGACTAGGTCTCAAACGGATCTGAAGGATTCAAAAAATACCAATAAATTTTAATGAATCTAAAAAATTGTTCAGTAGTTTGGGTATGCCCTATGAAAAGATAGACGCATGCTACAAGGGATGTGCGCTCTTTCGTAAGGAACGAAAGGACAAGACAGAATGTGACATTTGTGGTGAAGTAAGATGTTTTCAGAGAGATTCAGAAGGTTCAAACGGATTATTGAAACCAATTGCACGAAAAGTACTATGCTACCTGCCAATAATTCCTCGGCTTAAAAGGTTGTTTTATGCCTGAGGTGATTGCAAAGCACATGCGGTGGCACAAGGAAGGGTCTCGTGAGAACCCAAGAGCTATGCTGCATCCATCATGGTAAAGCTCGAGTATTGTTAAGAGTTACACATAAGAGTTCCCTGACTTTGCAAAGGAACCTAGAAATGTCGGATTAGGTCTCTGAAAAAATGGTTTTACTCCATTCAGCTCGAGTAGTGCACCTAACTCATGCTGACCAGTATTCCTTGTTTCCTATAACTTCCTCCTGCAATGTGTAATCCCTGGTCCAGAGCATCCTGAAAAAATTCTTGATGTGTACATGCAACCGCTGTATGATGACTTGCAGAGATTATGGGTTGAGGAGTGCGCTTACATATTATAGGTCTGTCTATCTATCGTACTTTCACCCTTAGAGCATGCTATTTTTTGGTCAATCAATGACTTACCGGCACTTGAATGATCTCTGGACATAGCACTCATGGAAAGTTTGCATGTCCCATGTGTTTAGCAACTGTTAGTGCTTTTTGGCTAGTAAAATGGTCACAAATATTGTTGGTTTAATTGTCATAGCCAGTTTCTACCAATGGACCACTCTTTCCGGAGTAGTTTGAATGCTTTCGAAAGGGAACACAAGTGCACAATCCCCCACCATGTCGCTTCACGGGAGAACAAGTCCACTTAGAGTTGAAGTCTCTTGTTCTGAACATTGGTACTGGAAGACATAAATTTGAAGAGTTTGATCAAACACACAATTTGTCACACATTTATGGATCATGGTAGTTACCATATTTTGAAAAACTTCTCATTAGACACAACATTGATGTCGTGCATGATGAGAACAACAAAGCGGGAGTTTTATTGGTGACATGTCTGGACATATCCCATAAAACAAAAGATAATGCAAAGGTGCAGTTAGATCTAGCTTCAATTTGTGATAAGACCTAACTACCATTTGCACGAGAAGTCAAATGGGGTTAGGAGAAACAAAGGCTTCTGTTTGCCTTAGTCGAGATCAAAAAGTGATAGTTTTGCATTGGATAAAGAACTTGAAATTTACAGACATGCATATGACTAATGAAGAGAGGTGTTAATTTGTCTCAGCTCCAAATCACACGAATGAGCCACGACTATCATATTTTCATGGAGCGCTTGGTACCTGTGGCATTCCTTGGTTTTCTTGATCTTGGAATCTAGCTTTCTTTTGCAGAGCTTAGTTTCTTCTGTAGGCAGAGAATTGTGCTCTAGGGAGATAGATCCAACAAAAATAAAAGAATTAGAAGAAAACATACGTATCTTGAAATGTAAGTTAGGCAAGATCTTTCCACCAGGTTTTTTTTAATTCAGTACATCATCTCATGATCTACTTGCCATATGAGGCACGAGTTGGGGGTGGGGTACAATATAGATGAATGTAGCCTTTTGAAAGATACATCACTGTAAGTGACACTATATTATTGCATCACATTAATATCTTATTTATGAAATGTTTTGGTCTGTTGTCATAGATGCTTGCAACAAGATAAAAAAAAATGGTTAAGAACAAAGCACGTGTTGAGGGATGCATCAAAGAAGCATACATTGTTGAGGATACTTCAAACTTTGTAAAATTTGTATTTCGCAAGTGATGCACCATCACGTTGTAGTCAAAGGGCTAGGTACGATGATAGATATGAAAAGACAATAACAATTGTAGAATCAGTACATTCCAAGTACCTGGTCGTGCAGCAGAAGTCCTAACAAGAGCTGAGCATGATGTTGTAATGCTAGTAGAACTGGATGATTTTATTCAGTAAGTAAACTTTATGCAAAAAAAAAAAAAAGATGTTTCTTACCGCTTAGAAAAATTAATAAAAATTATGAACACATTAGACGATTTTATCGGACTGAATGTAGAGCATTGCATCGCATGGACCAATCTTGCAGAAGATTGATAAAATAAGAAAATTTGGTGCTGACAGAGGACGTGCTAATTTATTCAATTGGTTTGGAACATCGGTTTAGTTGAGGTCAATCCAAGTGCTAGACCCACTGGATTTAAACCTTTGGTTCTATCTCACCAATATACACAAATATACTACACTAGGTATCCATCCATACCAAAGTGGTGATCAGCGAAATTGGTGGGTTGTTTCACCATGTTCCCAAGCGTGGTGACTTGCAAGTAACAACACCTTGGTGCTTTATTGAGGCATCACTACGCACAAATGGTTCGTAACAACACCTTGAGCCCAAATTTTTTTTTTAAATAACCCACACTAAAAAAAATTCTGAAAATAGTTCACACTTGTTATTTTTTTTATTTTGACCCATTATATAAGTCTATCACAACTCGGATCCACAACAAACCAACAACAGGCTCAACAAGTCACCTATTGTGGCTTGGGTTGGCGATAGGTCTGCTCCAAGCCGTCGTGGCTCCAAGCCATGATAAGTCATCACAGCTCCAAGTCATGACAAGTCATCGCTACCTAATTACAACAATAATGCAAATGAAATTGTACATAATGTTTCGATCTTTTGGGATCAATTTCTTGTCATATATTACTCTGATTTACAATCTGTTTGAACTGATAGACTTGCGAAGTCAAAACAATTAGATCGACACAAACAATCATCATCGGAGTTGATAATGCGCTTGTGTCAAAACTAGTCTCACAATTTCACTACTTTAAACAGATCTTCAATCGGAATTATAAATCAAAAGATATTAATCTTGTAAGAAT
The DNA here is from genome assembly GCA_019359835.1 of Pharus latifolius. Classification (NCBI taxonomy): domain Eukaryota; kingdom Viridiplantae; phylum Streptophyta; class Magnoliopsida; order Poales; family Poaceae; genus Pharus; species Pharus latifolius. The sequence continues at coordinate 51,533,945 of CM033320.1, read as the reverse complement.
AAAAAAATTTGAGTTAAATTTTTTTAGATTAAATTGTACTTAACTTTTCCAATTGTTCCGAGATTGATATATTTTGATCTATAATTTTGATTGACAATTCATTTAAATAAGTAGAATTGTGAGGTCACAACAATTAGATCAACACAAATAGATCATTAATGGGGGATATATTATATCACAGATATGTTTTGATTTTGTAATATATACCTCTGATTGATGATCCATTTGTGTCAATTTGATTATTTTGATCTCACAACTCTACTGTTTTAAACATATCATTAATCAGAGTTATAAATCAAAAGATATTGATCTAGACGAATCAGAAGAATAAGAAAGTTTGAGTTAACTTTTTTAGATTAAATTGTTTTTAAGTTTTTATCTAGGATCAATATCTTTTGATCCATAACTCCAATTGATAATCGGTTTAAACCAATAAAATTGCGAGGTCAAAATAATCATATTGACATATATGAATCATTGATTAGAATTATATCTTGCCATTAGATTTTAATGGTTAGATTATTTCTCCATATGGTTATAAAGGCTGGACGGGTTTGGTATTAGAATTGGACCCATTTAATCTCCTAGTGATGCCAGCCACCCCAATTGGTTTGTTTTGATCGTGGTACTCCCACTATTATTAACTTCCGATTTATTTTAGATTAATGTGTAACTAGTGGGTTTTGGATCTTATAAACCTCACCCAATTTTGTACTTTTCTACTTTTTCCGTACTTTTTGGTTGTTATAATTTTAAATATAGTCTACAATTTTATAATTTTCTTGAGAGACAACCTTTCCCATTTCAGTCGAAATCATCAAAATTTATCAAGGCGAGCGGCAGGTGATCGAGGCATCCACTGATTGCTCATGGATTCAGTTTTTTTTTCTTTTTTTTTTTTGGATTTGTTTTTGGTAGAATTTGTCTCTTTTTATTGTATAGACTGAATTTTGATTTGAAATTTTTGAGATGGTAGATTAACTTTGTATTGATGTTCTCAATTTTTATAGTTTTTTTATGATCATGATGTACATGATGTTTTGAAACATAATAGATACATTCCTAGTTGTCAAGTTTTATTTAAATTTGAGCATAATATTCTTTGTAAGATGTTTTTTCTTTCCCGTGATTGAGTATATCTTGGTTGTGCATGTTAATTGACATCTTTTTATACTTCTTCAGGTTATATTTTAGTTGCACAAGGAGCTTCATGGAATTCTCATTTCCTCTAGATTGTTGGCACGTTGGCTATATCTTTGATGGCAAAACAAATGGATTAATTTGGATTCACTGGTACAAAAGTCACAAAAAAGTGGCAGTGTACACTCCTTTTCCAATGGGTATATACTTCTTCATTATCTTGTTTTTATTCGTAAAGAAAGAGGTAGTACAAGCTTCATTTGTATAGTGCATCTAAATCCCCGCCTTGTCACCAAAAGCCCAAAAGTTGTTACAATTATATTTCGCAATGGCTTCTGTCTTTAACTGACATAAAACAATGTCACCAAATTAGATATACTCGTTTTTTTTCTTCCATGGTTATATACTTTTTTAGGACTGTTTACACCTTATCCTTGCAAAAGATTAGTGCTAGAAGCACAGTGTATATGTTTCTTTATAAATATTAGTGAGCGCGTGTACGTTCATCATACTTCATAACCTCTAACACAATAATATAGGAGACAAATCCAATCAAAACTATAAAAATGTAATATTATCATTTCTTTGCATCTATATTGAATATAAAAAATATATGTATAAAAATAAAAGAAATTTGGCTCTATGCCACTCGCGACAGTGGAAATTCTAGATATGTCATCTAAGAAAGATTTATTGGTCTTCTATGACTGGAATCTCAAAAGCTTTCAAAAATACTATTCTTAACTTAATTTTTTTTTAAAATGACAAGAATAACCCTGTCTATTTCTTTTTTATACATATTTGGTATTAATTTTGTTAAGACATTTCATCGAACATGAATAAGATATTGTTTATATAGATGAGTAGCTGTGCCGGCCGTTGTTGTTATTGTCATTGCACATGTCATCGTTGTTGTTTGAGTTTGAGGATAAAAGAGTCATTTTAACTCAAGTCAAATGTTTTGACCTTGTCAGAATAGTATTTTCTGAAAGTTTTCAGGACTCCAGTGGCATGAGATCAGTTAGTCTTTTTTCGATGACATATTTTGAATTTTCACTTTTGCCAGTGGCATAGATCGAAATCCCCCAAAAATAAAATACTAAATTTAACATAAATTTATATTCAAACAAAAATAAAAAAAATTATGTCACTCCCATCCCCTTCATATCTTCTCAACTCTTTCATGCTGCTGGTGGAAGAACTCCTTGATGCGGCCAGGATGCTCATCACCACCGACCTGGTGCAAGAACTTGTCGATGCAGTACTCAATGTCATAGGCCAGCTCCCTGACCTCGCCTGTCCAGGCCTCCATCTCTCCCTCTCCCCCTAAAGCTCTGTCTCTTGTTTCTGTATTGTTTGCTTGGTGTGGTAGATTCTGAGCTTGTAGAAGAGAGGCAGACCTAACGTCAATATCATTGTCAATCAAAATAATGCTTTATTTTTCATCCACTGGACATCTTGATAGATTAAGAAAATATGCCTTTGCTCACGCCAGAGCTTGCACGAACTTCGCTGAAGTTTCCATCGAAAGTGATACAATGATTAAGAAAGTTTTCTCAAGTTTTAAACTATAATTGCAGAGAGATTAAGACAAACATGCCACAGATGTTTCATCAATCGATGAAATAACCTACACGAAGCTTTCAACATGCAACACAAGAAAGAAACTGCTAATGTAGACATAATTAACTACATCACCTATAAACCTATATTCACCTCACCAAAACAACTTAAAAAGTGATTAGGTACAAAAATGCTTCAATTTTATAAATATAGTAACATATTTGAGTTGTTTTAAGATAGAGTGACCAAACTAAGTCCGCAAATAAAATAGAAAGATTAAAAATGTATTTTATTCTTATATATTTACTAACATATTATAATAAAAATTTATAGTCAAAGTTCTCTATATGAAAATAGAAAATGATAACTATTTGAGAACAGAGATATAATATAAGTTGACTTAAGAGTGCAAAGAAAAACATTCCTCCCTCTAAGTTCATTGTTTTCTTTTTTCTCTTTTTGAGAAAATGATGAATATACTACAGCAAAGCACCCAAAGAAATATATCACTTTTTTTGAAAAAAAATAAATATATCATTGAAACTAAGCCGTAAAAATGCAATTACAAAACAACTATCTTTATATTGATGCCGTTCAACCAAATAAACACAAAAGACAATTATTGCACCCTTTTAAAACCCCACTCCAAAACTTAATCCAAAAAATGTACTTGTAAAAATGCCACTCCAAACCTTGTGCGGAGCATGTAACATGTTCAATCAACAAAAATCCGCTGCAACTCACTGGCATGAAAATCATACACTGTAGTAATTTAATTTGATCATTACATTCTTGTAATAGCAATAACTAGAGTAAACTGATTAACATGTTATGTATTTGTGAAATTAGCTTGTTTAGTATGGTGGTAATATGTTTTCTAGTTGATCAGTACAATTGTAGCTAACTTTGGGTATATTTGTTATGATTTGAACAAGAAAGAAGTCTGGGACAACGGGAGGATCTATGGACGGGGTGGGGACTTGGGACAACGGGAGGAAATTAGGGTAAATTCTTTTTTAGAGATTATGTAAAACTAAAACTGAATTTCTTTTCTGTTTCTGTTAAGTGATTAATTTTTTTAAAAGTAGACTAGAGTGCCATAAATAAAAAGACTTTTGTTTTGTAATGGTATTTTTATAATATAGAGTTTTACAATGGCATACATTATTTAAGTGCTTTGTAGTGGTTATTCATATTCTATTTTTTGTATTGCTTGAAAATGAGAATAACCAATTATTTAGGTAAATTTGATGCTTTATGCAGTTGTACTAGAATTATAAACCAAAAATACCAACTTAAAAATAAAATAGAATACTAATTAGGTAAGTTAATAGAGCAAATACATGTCTTCGTTCATGAACATAGCGAGAAAACACTATAAGTGTATATAGGCTTAGTTCCATAATGAAAGTATAGCTTGAGTAGTAAGAACTATATTATATATATTTAGGGAACAAATCATACCAACTAAGTTAATTTTTTAACAAAATTGTCAAAATTGCGATCAATTCTTAGAATTTTCGGATTCAACAAGTATACTTAGGTGCCACAATCCTAGACTTAAATAGAATCTTAATACGTGGTAATGACCTGAGTTAATATGCTCGTTGTAAAATACTACTGTTTATTAAATAAAACAAGGGCTTACCCCTTAGTCATAAAAAAGGTGGAGGACGACCATAGATGATTCGTAATGTGAATGGTTGCGGTATGTAAAAGACTTTTGTTTCTTAAATGGGTCATCTCACACACATATATTTATTTGGACGTATATTCATACAGTAAAGATCATAGATTCAATTTTGGATCACCTCCATTTTTATTTGTATTCTTAATTAAAGTATTGTGTCGAAATGTGTGAGAGAGAGGTGGGAGTGGGTTGAGATAGGATAGAAGGTATGTATTACCAATATAGTATATATGACTGCTTATATAAGCAATTTTTCAAAGAAAAAAAAACATGGTGTGTATTTTAATCTTGAAAAAAGAGAGACATATGACAACAGATGATAGGACAATATAAGGAGAGAAAAGTGTGGGATGTATTAGCGTTTTTATTGATTAAATTAAATGATGTGATCGTAACTCTGATCCATTCATCATCATCTATAACCAACCAAAAATATGCGAGATCTTGTTATGCCCTATATAAGTTGATATGACATGTCATATTAATTTTCATGATATAGCACTATGTCACAATATATGCCATGTTATCTCTAAATATTTTTTATTAAATACTTAGAGATTAGTATAAGAGTAGTGCTTCTTTACTTTTGAAAAACTAATCTGCACAAATCCTTAAACAATGCAGGTAGTAGTGAACAAGTGGGTAGTAGCAAATTAGTTCCCCTTATGTCCAGCCTCTCCAAATCATCTAGATTCACTATGTGTGATGGTATCTTTGATATTCGGATGTTCCTAAGGCTCAAATACTTCAGTTGGCACATTTTGTCTATATTGTTCAGATTGTAATCCTTCAAACCCCTGCAACCTTCAAGAGCTAATACTCGTAGAACTTCAAATTCAACAAGACAAAGCACGCATTTGATGTGACCAAACCTGGTTAGAGATTGACTACGGCATAGATCTTTGGTACCTAGCAGACTTGAGAGTTCTAGGTCGATGTATTGGATGGATAGTCGTCGTATGTTATCTCATAGATTTTCCACGACTGGTTGATTTTCTAATAGAGTGACAAAATTCTCTTTAGTTGCCTTGGAAATATACTTGAAAGTTCAGCCGGGCCGGCCCGAGGCACGCAAAATCGGCCCGGCATGCAGCACAACACGGCACGAACGCTAACAGGCCGTGTCGGCCTGGCACGGGTTACCGGGCCATGCCGGGCCGCAAACCTCGGCCCAACGGGTGGCACGGCCCATTAGCACGCGGGCTGACCTGACATGGCCTGTTAGCACGCAGGCCGGTCCGGCCCAGCACGGCACGGCACGAAGTGAGCGCGTGAATGGTCGGATTTTCGAATGAACGAGCGGATTTGTAACACGCGTCACATGTAGCAACGGTCGGATTCGGATTTCTCGCACGCTGCATGCACTAACACATTGACACACACACGACGCACAGTGGCACGTGGGCTGGCCCGGCACAGCACAACACGAAGTGGGCGCGGGGCGTGCGAACGGTCAGATTTCTAATTGATTTTGAACGAACGGCCGGATTTGTGACACACGTGTACAAGCAATGGTCGTATTTCTCAGTCTCACTCACACACACACAATGGCAACAGGCAACGGTCAGAATCCTTTTGTTATAAATATCCCTAAACGCACACACAAATTTACAATTCATTTCAATCTCTCACATTTCACTCAAATTTCTCACTCTCTATAATACTCGCATTCTTACAATCTTACTCTACTGTTTTTTATTTTAGAAATTTTTTATTTTCAAAAAAACATTTTTTATTGCTGAAAAGTATTATTAAGTTTAAATAAAATCTGTGTGCGTGGAGTATTATTTAGTTTTATTTCTGAAAACATTTTTTATCTTCGAAATTTTATTTTTATACTTTAAAAATCTTATTTTCTCTCCAGAAAATAATTTTTTCTCTCTAAAAATTGTTTTGTCTGTCTACAAATTGTTTTTCAAACTGCGGATTCTTTCTTTCTCTTCCATTCTTATGTTTGCATATTAAAGTGTTGTTTTCTTACTTAAATTTAATATTAATCTAATATGCCTATTGGTGTTTCAAAAGTACCTTATCGGATTCCCAGAGATGAAGAAGCGACTTGGGTTGACTTAGGCTGTCTCCAACATCGGTGCATCCAAGCTCTGCATGTGGGCCCCACCATTAAAAAAATATTTTTTCGCGCGCGAGAGGAGAGAGACGACGCCTCACAATGCGGTGTGCTCGAAGCTTTGCAGCTGGGCCCAACCGATGACTCACGAGCGGACATGGTAGCGTTGGAGTGGTTGGCGCAGCCTCGCGATGCGTTTTGCGGGTCCCACACGCGAATGAACGAAGCTGGCGTACCCCCGAGATGAACGAAGCTCTGCTGAGGCTCGGCGGCGGCGGCTACGGCCTGGCGCGGCGGAGGCGTGGCGGAGGCTCGGCGGCTCGACGGCGGAAATAATCTCCACAATAGCCGGCGGCTAGGTTTTGTAGAAGAGAAATGGTATAATTGCAAAAAAAACCCTTGGAGTTTTCTAAATCACAAAAAAATCCTTTCCGAATTAGATTTAGATTTATGAGTCTTGACTATTTTGCAAATGGGTACTTAGGTTTTAGAGATTTTACAGTTGAGTTTAGGCAGTTAGGTTTTGATGTTCCGGGCCCCCGGAGACTCTGATTTCAGCACGGTCAGTTCCTACGCGTCCGTAGAAACATGTGCTTCTATATTTTATTTTGTTCTATTCGAATTATCCGAATTTTATTTTAGTAATTTTTTAATCTTTAATAAATATTATATATGCGGGTCCCACACGAAGCGCCTCCTAAAGCACCTTGCATTGGAGTGTTTGAGAAGGTACCTCACGAAGCGTCTTTGCATTAGAGTAGGGGGGTGTTTCGGGTGGTGCTTCGCACACATGGTACAGAATATACTGGAGAATATTTTGTTGAAGCGTCCCGCGAAGCGTCGATGGGTTGAAGACAGCCTTATACAACGTTATGTATCAAGAAAGAACACTTTTTTAGGTCAAGAGATTCGTTGCGAGATCACGAATCATATTACAGGTATTTTTGCACTCGAAAAATTATTTTTTCTCTCTTCAAAATTTTTTTTTGTACTACATGAATTTTAATGATATTGATTTGAAGAATTTCAGTGCCGATGATATTGATATTGAGAATTTTGGTGTTGCTGAGGGGACCGTTGAACCTAATCTAATGTCATCTCCTCCAACGACGGGTTCTACCTCTGTGACATCAATTGCATCAAGCTTAGTAACGAGCAAAAGAGCAAAAAAGTCAGAATACTGGCAGTATTTCGATCCATCTGAGTCTGTCGACCCGAGTGAAAGAAAGGTACTTCGAGCATCGTCACTGCTCCTGCAAGGGTAATAATTAGTACCTCCTGCAAGGGTAATAATTAGTACCTCCTGCAAGGGTAATGAGCCACTTCAATTCTCATCACTGCTCCGCTCTTCCTCGCCTTCTCCTCCAATGTTAACTCTGGGATGGTTCGGATGGACATTGGCTTCCTCCCTGATGGCAGCCGCTGCAGCCTTGCTTTCCGAATATTTGGCATAGATCTTTGGTACCTAGCAGACTTGAGAGTTTTAGATCATCGTATTGGATGGATAGTCGTCGTATGTTATCTCATAGATTTGCCACGATCGGTTGATTTCCTGTTAGAGTGAAAAAATCCTCTTTGTTCACCTTGGAAATAATAAGTTCTAGCATTATGTCCTGGATGAGTCTTACCCTCGTAGCCAATGCCCACTGGTTGGACTATACTTTTGTTGATGAGCTCATAGAAGTAGCTCTCTACAATTTCTTCTAGGCTCTATCCACTCTCTGGATATAAAGTCTTCTGTTATTCATCTTGATATGAATCTAGATGGCAAGCGTTGATTATGTTCAATACATGTTCTATGAATATTTTATATAAATAATTTTTTAAAAAAATTGTAAATCTAACCAAGTGTTTCAAAAATTACAAAAATAATCTTTTTAGAAGTGCAGTTGAATCTGGACGTGAAACATGGTAGCCAGAGTGTGACAAATCTCTCTGTCATACAACCAGTGTTCGACAGAGAAAAATTAGGCAAAAAAAGTTTGCCCCACAAGTGCGGTAGTAAACTTCCAAATTTTTTTTATTAATTTAGATTCAATATTTTGTACAAGAAAATTTCAATTCTTTTGACATCGATATCTTTTGATGTATAACTTGGATTGACAATCCGTTTGAACCAGTGAAATCGTGAAATCAAAATGATTAGATTGACACAAACGGGTTATCAACTGGACCTATATATCACAAGATATCATAGATTGTTATATATTGTGATATGTAGTTCTAGTTGATAATCCGTTTGTGTCGATCTGATCATTTTGGTTTCACGATTCCACTGATTCAAACGAATTGTTAATCCAAATTATAGATCAAAAGATATGAATACTGGAAGAATTGAAATTTTTCTATACAAAACTTTGAATTTGAATTAATAAAAAAAATAGAAATGGTACTGCAACTTTTTCGGCCGGTTTTTCTCTGTCGCATATTGGTTGTGCGGTAGAGAGGTTTGTCGCACTCCTACTGTCACGTGTCACGTTCAAATTTAACCGCACTTTTAAAAAGGGTTATTTTTGTAATTTTTTGAAACACTGGGTCAAATTTGTAATTTTCTTTTTTAAAAAGTTTATTTATATAAAATATTCCATGTTCTGGTGAAATATTCATGGTCAAACTTGCACCAATTTGGATGCTAGTTTAGGGTTGGCAGCTACATTGTTGGTTATGTGAGTGCTATGGTAAGAAACAAATTTTGCAATTTTAGATGAGTCTATTTTAGCATGGAGTGGCCTGAATGGGAGCCTGTCGCCTGTGACGGTAAGAGGCCGATGCCTACACAGAGGATCAAGCCAACTTCACCTGCCCACAAGGCCGCCATCCTCGCATTCCTTGAGAATATCACCGACGAGTCCATGCCCCTCCTGGTGCCCACCACTAACCCCACATCCGCCTCAAATGGCTGCAACTAAGAAAGTATCGGTAAAAAGCTTGTAACCTTCGATTTTGCACCCCACATGTTAGATCCATCCAAGCATACAACTATAACAATTCACTTGATCAAGTAAGCAACTAGTGAGTCCCACCTATCAATTTCCATCACATCTAATAGCCATTTGATAGAAATAAGTGAAATGCAAACCAAAAAATAAAGGCAAAAATAACACATAGCTAGCTTTTTAAAACTTAGAGTTTTGTGACTATTCGGTTTAAATAACTAAAGTTTTATGTAATTTTCTCTTGTTTTTCCATGTATGGACCCAGAAAGGATCTAGTGCTTGAGGACAACTCCAAACGCTGGGGTTTTTGGAACGATGAAAAATGTAGGATATTGGAGGATTTATATCCTATAAAAAAATTTTAGAGACAAAATAAAAAAAAGTCCAACTTCATGAGAAATTCCCTTCAAGACAAATTACACACACTCTCTTACTTCAATTTCCTATATTTTTTCTTGAATCATCCAAACACCTCTTTTAACTAATTTATACATTTTATAATTCTAATGATTTCAACAGAACATACCATTAAATTCTTAAAGTTTTTCTGTTTTTTTGTTTTGAGAGTTAGGCGGCAAGGGATTAGGACTTTATTTGAGAATATTGAGTTTTTTTGATAAACAGTTATCAATTGATTATCTTGAGAAACAGATAATGAGGAGATAAAATTTTTTTAAATATTATCATTTTAGATTTATACCATAAATTATTATAGAAAATGGGTGGATGTTTGAGAGAATTTAGACTTAAATGAGGAACAACTCTAGTGGCTAATGCAATAGTCAAGGATGTTATCTTTGCGACTCAACAGCTAAGCCTATTAATTCCTTTAGTCCATGAATTTATCTTCTTTCTTGGAAAAGAAGTTATAGTTGTGTTTCAGAAATTTTTAATAAAAACAATTATTTAGTCATAGAACTCCAAACTTACGTTTGACAGATATTAATAATTTTAGTTCTTCTGCGGTGTATTGTAGTCTATAGAAGAGTAATGGTCATTAGAAAGCCGAGTCGGTGCACAATCTCGAGTGTATAACGCTGGTTAGTACACTTAAGGTTGTACCATGCTACGCCAATGAAAAGAGGTAGGAGTAATTAATCACTTAACTTTCTCTCGCCTTTCTAAACATCGGTAAAACTGTAGAAATGCAATAAATTTGATCTTAATTTTGTGAATGAACATATAAATTGTGAAAATAACACCTCATGCCATTGACATATATGACGTTGTAAAACAGCCAGTATTGTTGATCCTGATAAATCTGCAGGTCTACAACTCTTTAATTGAACTTTAATGCATGTTTCCTTCCATTAGAACTTCAGTGCATGTTTCCTTTCACAATATAAAAATTTGTAATCCCTATATCCATAAAATTTATAACCTTATAGTATGAATTTGATAACTCTCGTACCATTACTTCTTTGTAATTCATATTAACTATTAGAATACTAACTTTTTATCTATTCATGTTGATCGATATATAAAAGCTCTTTATACATTTTGTTATGAATATAAGAATAATAACAGCATATGAGAATGCATATAAAAAGAAGAATTATATCATTCACTCTTCATTTTCTCTTTATAATATGTTTATTTTTTACTTTTAGTTAAAGAGTAGTTTTCTTTCATTAACAATATGAATGGATTTATATTGTGAAAATAACACCACACGTCAAAATGGGCATAACATTGCAAACACAGCTTGCATTATATATCTATTTATTATATAATAAATCTTCTTGAAAATATTAGAAACACCATATGAATTTTGGACCCATATAAAAAATAATAGAAACTTCCAAATAAATTACAAAAAAATAAAAATACTCAAAATTCCCACATTCATTAATAAAAAAGAAAAGATCTATTCCATTCATATATTTATAACGGTATAGATTTATCACATAAAAAATTATATTCAAAATAAACTTTATCTTTATTATTGTACAAATTTGTGTGAAAAATTATTTTCAAAACCAACTGTCTCTATTATAATATTAAAAGAGAACATATATCTTCATAAAACTAAGAAAAATTTAAATTATATAGAAACTAGAAAGCAATGACGTGAGATTTCGACTAATTGAACTAGTTTGACGGTCGATCCCGCCAAAATTGCAACTCTTTGGCCCATCAAGTCCTAAGTAGAATTTTGCTTAACACCAATGCATGTTTCCTTTCATGATTGTTGCATGTTTCCTTTCATAAAACACCATATGAAATCAGTAGGTAACGTAGTGGCTCATGAATAAACATGCTTATATCAATTCAATATCCATAAAAAAAGGTCCATCGACATTTTAAAAAAGCTTCTCCATATTAGGAAACATGCAATTCAACACTTCGAGCATCGTCACTGCTCCTGCAAGGGTAATAATTAGTACCTCCTGCAAGGGTAATGAGCCACTTCAATTCTCATCATTGCTCCGCTCTTCCTCGCCTTCTCCTTCAATGTTAACTCTGGGATGGTTCGGATGGACATTGGCTTCCTCCCTGATGGCAGCCGCTGCAGCCTTGCTTTCCGAATATTTGGCACCCTCGGTGTAAAGTGGAATTGTGGCTTCTTTGAGACATGGGAGATGCTTAATGCCTAAATAGAAGCCATCTGTTTTTGCCATTGTTACATGGAATGGCAAATCAAATCTCTCGAGCTTTGGCATGGCCCCTTTCTCGAATGTAATGTATGCCCCACCAGAACGACAATTGCAAATGAAGATGAACTCTTTCAAACTTAAGAATGTTATGCCTCGAATAGTAAGCCTTTCTTTTGGATCTAGTTTCAACCATAACTCTAGAGAGAGTAAGGCAGGTAGCTTTCCAAGTAGGCACAGATCCTCCTCTGTTACTTCAGATAGATTAATGTTGAGGTAAGCAACATTTGCTAGTGAAACCATCCACTGAGGAATTTTAGGGAAATAATAGCTGGTGCTCATCGTGAAACTTTGGAGGAAATTAGGTAGAGGGGACCATCCATCCAAGAACTCGAGGGAACAAGCATCACTATAGATATACAAAGACTGCAGCTTGTAGCTACCAAGTTTGCATAGAGAGGCAAGTAACATCTCTTCATATCTTTTGGTGTTGTTGGAATCCCCACTTTCAAACTGTACCTTAAGCTCCTTCAAGTTAGTGAGGTTACCTAGCTCCTCCACTGCACTTGTTGAGCTCTTGCAGATATTAAAGCCTAATAGCCGTTGTAGGTTCCACATATTTCCAATCCCATCAGGTAACTTTGTAAGACAGACATTACGAAATCCAACTAGAAGATGCACTAGTTTTGTAAGCCGGACAATCCCAACAGGCAACTCATTTATGACAGTGCCCCTTAGGTCCAGCATCTCCAAATCTTGTAGCTTCACAATTTGTGAAGGTGTCTTCCGTATCCATGTACCGCGAAGGCTCAAATACTTTAATTGGAAAAATTTGTCTATACTGCACAGATCATACTCCTCCAACCCCTTGCAACCCTGAAGATCTAATACCCGTAGAGCTTCAAATTCAACAAGACGTGGAAAGCATTTCATGTGAACAAAGCTGGTTAGAGATCGAGCATGACATAGATCTTTGCTAGCTAGCACCGTTGTGAGTTTCTGATCAATGTACTGGATGGATAGTCGTCGTATATTAACTTGTTCATTTGCCACAATGTTTTGATTGCCTAACATAGTGACAAAATTCTCTTCAGTTGCCTTGGAAATAATAAGTTCAAGCATTATATCATGGACGCGACAGGCACGCGCCTTACCATCATAGCCAATGTCCACTGGTTGGACCATGCTTTTGTTGATGAGCTCATAGAAATAGCTCTCAGCAACTTCTTCCAGACTTAGTCCACGCTCCTCAGAGATAAAGCCTTCTGCTATCCATCGCCATACCAACTTGTCTCTCTCAATACGATAATCCTCTGGAAATATACTTAAATATAATAAACAAGTCTTGAGATGATGTGAAAGATAATTGTAACTAAGGGATAATATAACTTTCATTCCTTCTAGATTCTGGTGTTTCTCTAGTGCAGAACCAATTGATTTTCTCACTTTCTCCCACTCTTCCTTGAGAGGTGGTCCATCATTTACCAACAGACTAGAGATACTAATAATTGCCAACGGTAGACCTCCACATTTCTTGAGAATTTCATTCGAAATTTCTTGGAGATGACAAGGACACTGGTCTTCCGAACCAAAAATTCTTCTAAAAAACAATCTTTTAGAGTATAGATCGTTTAGAGGTTCCATGTTATAAATGCGATCATCACCACAAGAATAACATGACATTGCCACATCATTATTGCGTGTAGTAGTTATAATTCTACTCTGATAGCTATCTTCTGGAAAAGCACATTTGATAGTTCTCCATGTTGGTATAGACCATATATCATCAATTACGACGAGATACCTAACAGGAAATTTTATTGACGTTGAAAATTAGCTATGATCAACAAAAATGACTGGAGAAAAAAAAAATCAGGGTCACGAAAATCTACAATGACATATATTTGAGGTAAGGAAATCATCGAGGTAGGTGTAACATGCTAACTTTTTTATATGATGCTCTATTGGTTAGGTCCTACAACCATTTTTGTTTTTAAACTACATTTCTGGGTTCATTTCTAACCATTAGCTTTGTAAAGATACCAAAACAAAACTCTTTAAACTTAGATAATTTTGATCCAAGACATGTGGCAACTGCAGGTTATTTTTGCAAAATTTTTCTCCATTCTGTAATTTTTATTTCTTAATTTCTTAATAGAATATTTAAAAATAGAGCATGAGTAAGATATTTACAACTTTTCCATACAAAAAATTTTCTAAAAAAAAAAAACAATCTAAAAAATATACAACTACTACTACTTAAAATAAGAAAATAATACAACATTAAAAAAAAGATAATCTAAAATAAGAAAAATGTGAAAACCTAAACAAATATGACATATTAAAATAAGAAAATACGCTAACCTAAAAACTATGACAACTTGAAATAAAAAATACAAAAATATAACAAACCAAAAAAATTCTACAACATAAAACAAGAAAATACCTAAAAATAAAAACGACAACATAAAAAAAAAAAATGAGACAACCTAAACTAAAAAAAAATCCAGAAAACTTAATATAGAAAAATGCGAAAATCTAAAAAATACAACACCTGAATCAATTGATCACTCTTAGATCAAAATCTATCTATTGAATCAGGCACGCAATACCGCTAATTTTTATTTTTTTTATATAACCATTCCATTAGAATAAATTCGATGTTTTTGTAACCTTTAGGTTTGTAAGGATAGTAAAAAAAAAAAACTTGAAGCTTAAAAAAAATTGCTGATATAATTTAGGAGGTATCAGTGGTACCAAAGTACAAGAGGCACTAAATCATAGAATTATTGAGAATATATGAGACTTACAGTCCTAATAATGATCATAGTAAATTTAAGAGTTTATTTTAGTCAATTTGTTTATTATGCACAAGTCAGAGAATTGTAAGATTTTAATTAAGTGTTAGACCACAAGTCTAACATATTGTAACTATTCCTTGCATAGTAAAATTTAGAAATGGATATATGTTTTGTTTAAGCGAACAAGGATTGACATTACCTCTTATCTTGTAATAATTCTCTTAACTTTGTGATCAGTCTTTTCTCATCCCATGTTTCGATATCTTTAGAGAACCCATCTTTCTCAACATGCAACTGGAAGATCACATCCTTGAGAATTTTCTCCATATTAGGCTTCTGAGAGAGTGATACAAAAGCCCCACATTGAAATTGTGGTTTGAGATGACGGTACACCTCATTAGCAAGTGTTGTTTTTCCGAGACCACCAAATCCTACAATGGACAACACCTTACGATGCTTTCTTGAAGCTCTCTCCCCCTCCAGCAACCAGTTAATAAGCTCATTCCTCGGCCCATCAATACCCACCAGCTGATGCTCCTCGGCAAACAGAGCACACAGCCGGGGATCCACAGCGGCATGGCTAGATCTCCCACATCCAACATCATCAAGTTTGTAACTACTTCTATGCTCTTTCACCACGACCACCCGGGCCTTGAGCTCCTCGATCTGGCCGACGATCTGACGCCGGGAGCTTAGAGTCTTGAGTTGGTGGAAGAACTCCTTGATGCGGCCGCGATGCTCGTCACCGCCGACGTGGTGCAAGAACTTGTCGATGCAGTCCTCAATGTCATAGGCCAGCTCCCTGACCTCGCTTGTCCAGGCCTTCACTTGGAGATCGGGGTCCTCCAGCATGGCGTACTTCTGTAGCGCAGTGTGCATGTTGGTCAGCTCAGATCTAAGAAGACGGATCTGTTAGCTGAAACCTTGTATTTGTTAGAAGGTCATGCATGTGCTCACGGTTTGTGTGCATACCATGCATGGCACTGTAGCGGTTATGGCACTGTAGCGGTTATGGCACTGTAGCGAGAATAGCTCGCGGACGAGCCGAGTCGTGCGTGAACGGGACGCACGCTGCGCGGGTCGTGGGGATGGACGCGGCTGAGGCGTGGCGTGAGAAGCGCTCACGTGGTTTCCTTTCTGTTGTAATCATTGTCAATAAAAGTGGAAGAAAAACAACGAAAACGCTGTAGCTTCTCGCAGCACAAAACTCTCTGTCTCACAGTGTTCGTTGTTGTTGTTTCTTCTCCAGCACCGGAATCATCGCCGGCTGGTTGGCTAACATTTGGTATCAGAGCCAGGTTCGTGCGGTGCGCTCGTTGGCGTTGCAATGCCTCGAGGGCGTGCACCTTCGCCGCGCCGGCGTTCGGCGTCTCCATCGCTCGTACCTCCGGCCGGCAACTCCGGCGGCCGCGCCTCGGGCAGCGGCAGCAAGAACGATCGCGGGCTGGTTATACACCGCGCGGTCAAGGAGGAGAGCCACAAGGCTAAATACCCGATCCTGACGAAGACCAACTACAACGATTGGTCGCTGCTCATGAAGATCAAGTTGCAAGCGCGCTGCCTCTGGGACGCCATCGAGCCTGGCAACGTCGTCCTCGAGCCCCAAGAAGACATGAAGGCTTTGGAGGCCATATGCAGTGCGGTTCCACCTGAGATGATCTCCACTCTGGCCTCCAAGTCGACGGCCAAGGAGGCGTGGGAGAGCATCAAGCAGCTGCGCATCGGCAGCGAGCGGAACCGCAAGGGCAGCGCGCAGAGACTTCGCCGTGAGTACGAGACCATCTCGTTCCACGACGGCGAGGCAGTGGAGGACTTCACCATGCGCCTCACCGGCATGGTCCAATAGCTGGCTATCCTCGGCGACCCCGAGCCCGATCACAGAGTCGTCGAGAAGCTGTTGCGTGCTGCACCTCCTAGGTTCAACCAACTTGTTCTCTCAATTGAAACTTTACTTGATGTCTCTACTCTCTCCCTCGAGGAAGTCACTGGGCGATTAAAAGCGGCGGAGGATCGACTGGGTTCTCCTTCCGCCAAGGACAACTGTGGGCGCCTTCTCCTCACAGAAGAGGAGTGGCTCGCGCGTCACAAGCCTCTAGGAGAGGATCCTGCGCGTAGCGGCCATGGTGGCCGCAGCAAACGCGGTGGAAAAGGTCGCGGCGGCGGCGGCAGGAACTCAAGCGGCCCGAGCTCCACCTCAGGCCGCAGTGGTGACAAATGCCGCAAATGCAACAAAATTGGGCACTGGGCCCGAGACTGCCGCAGCAAGCCCAAGCAAGAGGAGCAAGCCCACGTGGCCCAAGACGACGAGCCCACTTTACTCCTCCTCCAAGCTGGGGTTGACCCCGCCGCCGGATCGACCCCGACTCCAATTCGCAACTCGCCTGATGCACTCGGCGGCGGCAGATCCAGCGCGTCCACCGGCGATGCGCTCAAGTGCATGGCGATCACGACCCAGGCGATGGGGGCGCTGGACGTGCCCACGACGCAACCGTGCGGCACACGCGGCGCCGTCCACCTTGTGGAGGAGAAGGTGTTCGCTGCACTGGGCGACGCGGAGGGCAGAGAGCCCTGCCGGTGGGTGCTGGACACCGGGGCCACCAACCATATGACGGGGTCCCGGGCGGCCTTCTCCAGCATCGACGCGGAGACCACAGGCACCGTACGGTTCGGCGACGGCTCCATTGCCCGGATCGAAGGATGTGGCATGATCCTATACGCCTGCAAGAACGGCGAGCATCGTACCCTCAGCAATGTCTACTATATCCCGCGCCTCACAGCCAACATCATCAGCGTCGGGCAATTGGACGAGTGCGGCGGCCAGGTGCTCGTCGAGGATGGTGTCATGCGCATCCGCGATGAGCATCGACGTCTCCTCGCCAAGGTGTGCCGAAGTCCCAGTCGGCTCTATGTGCTCGCCCTCCACATCACGCGACCGGTGTGCTTGGCGGCGCATGCCGGCGAAGACGCGTGGCGTTGGCACGCACGCTTCGGGCATATCAACTTCACGGCGCTAAGGAAAATGGCTAGGGAGGAGCTGGTACGTGGCCTGCCAGTCCTGGAGCAAGTGGAACAAGTCTGCGAGGCGTGTCTCGCCGGTAAGCACCGGCGCGCGCCGTTCCCTCAACAGGCGCAGCGCCGCGCGACGAGGCCGCTGGAGTTGGTGCACGGCGACCTCTGTGGCCCGATCACGCCTTCTACTCCGAGCGGGAACAACTACTTTCTTCTCCTCGTCGACGACTACAGCCGTTTCATGTGGCTCGCGCTGCTGTCCACCAAGAATGGTGCATCGACGGCGATTAAACGCATCCAAGCTGCGGCGGAGAGGAAGAGCGGCTTCAAGCTGGGTGCAT
This sequence comes from Pharus latifolius, assembly GCA_019359835.1. Taxonomy (NCBI): domain Eukaryota; kingdom Viridiplantae; phylum Streptophyta; class Magnoliopsida; order Poales; family Poaceae; genus Pharus; species Pharus latifolius. The sequence goes on along the minus strand of CM033320.1, from coordinate 51,515,803 downwards.
TGCGCACGGATCGAGGGGGAGAATTCACTGCTGCGCACTTCGATCAGTACTGCGCAGAGCTCGGCGTGCGACGCGAGCTCACGGCACCCTACTCCCCGCAACAGAACGGCGTCGTCGAGCGCCGCAATCAATCCTTGGTCGGCACTGCACGGTGTATGCTCAAGGCAAAGAAATTACCAGGTATGTTTTGGGGGGAGGCGGTCACTACCGCTGTCTACCTACTCAATCGTTCGTCATCCAAGAGCACTAGCGGCACGACCCCATACGAACTATGGAACGGGAGCACGCCGGGCGTGCATCACCTCCGCACGTTCGGGTGTGTGGCACATGTCAAGGTCACCACGCCGAACCTCAAGAAGCTGGAAGACAGGAGCCGGCCCATGATCTTCGTCGGCTATGAACCGGGATCAAAGGCATATCGCGTCTACGATCCGGTCACCAGGCGTGTCCAAATCAGTCGAGACGTGATCTTCGACGAGCAAGCCCAGTGGAAGTGGAGCGAAGACCAGCCTGCAGACAACGACAACGACTTCGTCATCAAGTACGCCTCTGTGTCCCAGCCGGCCGTTGAGGTTCGGTCGGGCGCACCGGAGCAAGCTGCACCGGCATCACTGTCAAGAGCGGCTCCAGAATCGCCATCAAGCATGGCACCGGCATCACCATCAGGCGCAGGCACTCCTACACAGGAGATGGCGTCATTACCGAGCGTATCATCACCAACGATCCAGTTCACGTCGCCGCCTTCTGGTGCAGAAGAGTACCTCGACGCCGACCATGACGATGCGCCACTTCGGTTCCGCCACGTTGACGATGTGCTCGGCCCGGAGTTCGATGAAGAGCTGCTACTGGTGAGCGCGGAGGAGCCGGCCACGCTTGCAGAAGCCCAGCAACATCAGTGCTGGCGCGATGCCATGAGCGAGGAGCTGAGATCGATCGAGTCCAATGGGACTTGGCAACTGGTTGATCCACCTCCCCGACAGCGTCCAATTGGACTCAAGTGGGTTTTTAAGACCAAGAAGGATGCGACCGGGAACATCACCAAGTATAAGGCGCGTTTGGTGGCAAAGGGATACGTGCAGAGGCAAGGCATCGACTTCGACGACGCATTCGCCCCGGTGGCGAGGCTCGAGTCGGTGCGGTTGCTGCTGGCGCACTCTGCGAGTGAAGGCTGGGCCGTCCATCACATGGACGTGAAGTCCGCCTTTCTCAATGGTGAGCTTGAAAAGGAGGTATATGTGACACAGCCACCCGGGTTTGAGGTCGACGGCGAGCAGCACAAGGTGATGCGCCTGATCAAGGCGCTCTACGGACTTCGACAAGCACCACGCGCCTGGTATGCCAAGTTAGATGCGTCTCTAGTATCACTTGGGTTCCAGCGGAGCGCGTTCGAGCATGCTGTGTACCTGCGCGGGACGGGTGCACATCGTCTGGTGGTGGGCGTCTACGTCGACGACCTCATCATCACAGGCGGCGACGACGTCGAGCTCGAACGATTCAAGCTAGAGATGAAGGGGATGTTCAAGATGAGCGACCTTGGTCTGCTCCACTACTACCTTGGACTGGAGGTATCTCAAACCAACGGAAGCATTACTGTAAGTCAAAGAGCTTATGCCATGAAGATCCTGGAGATGGCAGGCATGGCTGGGTGCAACCCCAGTCAAACGCCCATGGAACCTCGCCTCAAGCTTAGCAAGACCAGTTCTGCACCAGCTGTTGACGCCACCGAGTTTAGAAGGATCGTGGGATCACTCAGGTACTTGGTGAACTCACGGCCGGACTTGGCGTTCTCCGTCGGCTACATCAGCAGATTCATGGCCTCGCCAACAGCGGAACATCAGGCGGCTATGAAAAGGGTGCTACGCTACGTCGCAGGCACCGTGAACTACGGCTGCTGCTACAAGAAGAAGACCAAAGATGTTGAACTTGTCGGGTACAGCGACAGTGATCTTGCGGGCGACGTCGACACACGCAAGAGCACCACGGGCGTCTTCTTCTTCCTCGGCGACAGCGTGATCACCTGGCAGTCTCAGAAACAGAAGGTCGTTGCCCTGTCCTCGTGTGAGGCAGAGTACATTGCAGCAACTACTGCTGCCTGCCAGGGAGTGTGGTTGGCACGTCTTCTAGCTGAGCTCAGGGGAGAAGAAGCCGACGCCATCACATTGGAGATTGACAACCAATCCGCGATCATGCTCAGTAAGAACCCTGTCTTTCACGATCGCAGTAAACACATTGATACAAGGTACCACTATATTCGAGAATGCGTCGAGGAAGGCAGGGTGCAGGTCAGGCACATTGGCACGAATGAACAGCTCGCGGACATCTTGACGAAGCCGCTCGGGTGCGTGAAGTTCACGGAGCTGCGTACCAGGATCGGTGTCGTTAACATCCAGTAAACATACAAGGCTTCGGGGGAGATTTGTTAGCTGAAACCTTGTATTTGTTAGAAGGTCATGCATGTGCTCACGGTTTGTGTGCATACCATGCATGGCACTGTAGCGGTTATGGCACTGTAGCGGTTATGGCACTGTAGCGAGAATAGCTCGCGGACGAGCCGAGTCGTGCGTGAACGGGACGCACGCTGCGCGGGTCGTGGGGATGGACGCGGCTGAGGCGTGGCGTGAGAAGCGCTCACGTGGTTTCCTTTCTGTTGTAATCATTGTCAATAAAAGTGGAAGAAAAACAACGAAAACGTTGTAGCTTCTCGCAGCACAAAACTCTCTGTCTCACAGTGTTCGTTGTTGTTGTTTCTTCTCCAGCACCGGAATCATCGCCGGCTGGTTGGCTAACAGGATCTCGCGGCTGACCCCTTTCAGGCGTGTGCACTCGTCGGCGAGCAAGGTGTTTAGCTTCCCCAGGAGGGGGCCCAAGGCCCCCTGGGAAACGCTCACCACTGCCTCCATCTCTCCCTCTAGCCTTTCTGTATGTCCATTGCTTGGAGTGAAGTGAGAGAGGCAAGCTTGGGAATTGCCCAGCTTTCTAGACTTGGCTGACTTGACGAGGACAGCCACCTGCCCTTTTGCAGTGGCGGATGCGCGTTGGAGCATGCCGATACAGCTGCATCCCACTGCAACTTTTTTATTTAAATAATCACAAAACTAACGCACTTCATATTCTTTTAAAAAAATTGGCAATTTTTAATTCTTTCATGATTAATATCCATGATTTATAACTCTATAACAATTCGCTTAAACTAGTGGACTTATGAGATTAAAACAACCATATTAACATAAATAGATCAATAATTTGAGTTATTAATCATAAGATATTATCATTAAATCTTACAATTATATTAATATCTTATAATCTATAATTTTAGTTGACAATTCATTTGAACTAGTGGACTTATGAAATTAAAATGATCTGATAAACATAAACAAATCACCAATAAGAATTATAAATTATAAAGTTTTGTCTTTGAATCTTATAATTATATCGGGATCAATATCTTATAATATATAACTCCAATTAATGTTTAATTTAACCAATAGATTTGTGAAGTCAAAACAATCAGATCAATACAAATAGCGCATCAATCTAAGTTTTAGATTAAAAAATATTAACTCGAAATAATTCCAAGATTTAAGGATAATATATTATAATCTATAACTCTAATTGATTATTTGTTTGTATCAATCTGAATATTTTGACATCACAAATTCATTGATTTAAATGGATCATCAATCAAAATTATAGATTATAAAATATTAACCCCAAAAGAATAAAAAATTGTCGGTTAAATTTTATTTGTAAGAAAAAGACCTGTCATGTTTTTGGTGCTATGGCATTCTTCCCTTGGCTGTTGACAAGTCATTTTTGTAAAAAGATAAAAGTATAGCTCAGTTTTGTAATTATCTTTTTAAAGTAGGTTATTCAAAAAATAATTCACTCACATTACTCCATAAATAACTTGCTAATTGGTTATCCACTGTTAGGAGTGTCTCTTACTTAATCATATTAAATTTGAAAATTTATTATAAGTTCTAGTCAGACTATATTAAATATTACTTTCTTTTGTAAATTAAAATTAAAATCTATACAAACTTATGAAGATGAGTTAGAAAAAATCAACCAAGTAAGATTAAGAAAATTAATCCACACTAGAGCATAAGGGGCATGGAGAGACTAGAGTTTTCTTAGGTATAGAATCTTGCAGAGTATGAGATTTGATGGATTTAATTGATAGAGGGTTGATTTTGAGCTTTAATCTATTATATTTTTTAAAAATTATGATTAAGAAATTGTAGTAATTTTTGTCAGTATTTTCTCCCTTCGATTATTATTATTTCTCCATCATTATCATGATTTTATATACTAGATCACTCTATCCTCTTTCTTATTATTTTACATGCTTGCTTGTATTTCACAAAATCATACCTGATTTGAGGTGGGCTTCTTCTGTTACTAACATCTACTTATCTTGAATGCAACCCCACTATTAGCATTTCTATTTTTTTTTTCTAAAAGCATGTACTACATCTAATCTATATTACTTGCTTTGATTTAAACCGAAGAATTTATGTCTAATAAAAGAGTACTCCCTCTATTTTTTTCCTTGTCATTTGATATTTGTGCAAGTCAAAATTTTTAAATTTTTGAAAACTAATATACAAAAAAAATTTAAAATTCAATATATAAAAATAATATTAATAAATTTGTTATAAACTTTACTTTAATATTATTATTTTTTATAGTTTTTAGTGATATATAATTATAATTTTTTTATATTTTGGAGACTGTAAAAAATTTAAAACCACATGTAAAAAAGAACAGAGAGAATATCATTTTGTATTTTTAATGAAATATATGATTTTACCATCTTAAAATATTGTCATAATTATTATTGTACTTAATATTAATTATTTAGATACAAATAACATATATATTATATTAATTATAAGCTACAGGGATAAAATTATAATCTTAGGCTCTCTCTTAAAAATTACATCGAGAGCTGAAACGATAATTACAAAGGAGGGAGGCAGTAGGAATATATGTTTAAATCGATCTTGGCATGGTATTGTTTGTTGCGTGAAAAACCGCAACACTAATAGTGGCTCATATGATATTTTCAATAAAAATAAATGTTGTTTGAAAGACTGTGCTAGACTTTTAATTATTTTGTTAGTGCATGCGACGAGGGCAGGAAGACTCCGACTAGCATGTAGTCTTGGTATTATATCTGTGTTATATGTTGCATGGTGTCATATGAACAAATGTGATTTACCATTTTTCTTTGAATTTCAGTAATCAAGACAAATATATTTTCAATATTACATATCAAAAATGCTTTTATTAGTAGAGAAAAGTTTATTTTTAGTCTCCAGCTTTGACCCCAGGCTCATTTAAACCTTCCAACTTACAAAGACTCAAAACAAGCCATGAAATTTTGCAACTAGGTGAAAATTTGGTTCTTTTTAATAATTAAGTAAAAAAACCTGAGACGAGTTTTTTTACTCTAAATTAATGAGTTATAATATCATGTTTCATGTGAGCAACTCATTGTTGATAGTAAAATAAGTTAATTTAAAAGTACTAGCTTACATGTTTGGATTCATATTTTGTGAACTTAGACAAGATTAATTGGATCTTTAGTCATGAAAACAAGTTTCTCATGTGAATTATGATTCAACTCATCAATTTAAGCTAAAAACTTGTCACATTAATTCTTTATTACAAAATTATAACAGAGACTAATTTTGCACTTGACTTCAATGTTCAGGGTTTTTTTGCTCCTTGGCAAAGTTGAAGAGTTAAAATGTGCTCCGCATCAAAGTTGGAGGGCAAAAAATGAACTCTTCCCTTTTATTAACTTTGGCCAATAACTCTATTTTCGGCAATTAATAATGGTCTAACCTACTCACATAAGGCTCACCAATAAATAATAACTCAATGAAATTACTAAATCTTTTTTGAGAGGTATTTAATAAGGATAATATGAGAAAGATATACCTACTATTTGCGAATAAAATTTCTCGACAAAAAGATAGCTATTCAAGGACATAAGTATAGTATATTTTAAATCAATTGTTTTTCTCATTCTGATTTAAAATATAAGGAGTATTTTGATCATGCACATGGATAAAAAAGTTCTAAGATCAGTAGAAAATTAAGTGAAAATGACAAACTACCCTTACTTATAAATACCTTCAAAATGAGAGAGAAAATTCTAGTGTAATAGATTAATCATGAATTATAGAGCAAAGAAATAAATAAAACTAACATAAGAAAGGTAAAAATAAATTTACATGCATAGTTTATATGGAGTATAAAACAAGATTGAAAATATTATATTGACAAAGTACAATTTGCCCTCTATCTCTTTCTTTTTATAAAATATCTCTTTTATTCTTTTTACTACAGTAATGAATCAACTTCCTCACTTGATAGGTTTTTTTTACTAATGTTGGTATCTTAATTAATACTAAAGGATATATTTAGTGCGATCCACCGATTGCATAATTGTATACTATAACATATTAATAATATTAATTAGTTAGCACTTGATACTCTAAACAATTATTAGAATTAGATGTTCTTAGAATAACCTGGTGCATCATTGTACTGGACCAACCAACCAAACCCACCCACCCACCTGCCCCTTTATATTGTTGTGGTGGCGGTTTTGAGATAAGAGTATGGTTGGCGAGGGTTAGTGAGTTTTTTATGTAAGTGACTGAATTATTTCTGTTTACTATCTCTTCTCTTTTTATAAAAATCTATAATATAATATGATTTACAACATGTAATTTGGATTATTAATTTTTATTATAACATATCATGAAAATTGTAAAAATATTAATTATTGGCTTGCAGTTAGGATGGCAGGGTTGGGACAAGTGGGGTTACCTAGAAGACTTTGCTCAACTTTTCAAGTCAAGAAGAAGAGACAAATCACATTTAAGACGAGAGCTTGCTCATTCATTGAGGCATTCATTGGTACGATGGGTTTGCTTCCAATTTTTATCAAGATAAAATTTGGTGGTGGTCCTCCAATTTGTCTTCTATTTACTCGCGATCAAATATTTGGTAAGTTAGCAAATTTAAGATTTGATTATTTTTTTAAGTATTTATAGTCAAATTTGTGGATTTGTCCACAATATTTTCACAATTAAATTTGACTTTAATCACTATTATTGAATGACTATGAATCAAATATGTATCTGTAGTCAATTTTTGTTGACTGCAACACACAATTAACTATGATTGCACGTTGATTTGATTAATTTTCATAGTCAATCAAATATAGCATATACTCTTAAATTTATATCTTTGGATGTTAAAAAATGTTCATTGAAGTCTGTATTTTATAAAATTACCTCTTCGTCCAAAAAATTATTGTTATGATGATAAAAATGTTTAATTTTGACGACTCATATATTTATCTAGATTGGTTATATGAAAATAATATTAATAGATTTGTCTAATATGTCTTCTTGTTATTGGTGGAAAATAAGAAAAATGTTAAGTAGATAGGAATTTTGGATGAAATCTCATATCCAATGGAAATGTATATTTTCTATCCTTCCAAATTTCTACGGAATTCCTATATTCCAATTTGGACGTATATATATATATATATAATTTTCTCTGAAATTCATAAAAATTCTAATATTCCAAACAAACCGATATATCTATTTAAAAATATAGAAAGTCTATATTGCTATAGGCTTTTGTGAGTGGGGTAGAAGACTTTGCTCAAGTCACCGCTCGACATTTCTTCAAACATTTATACTCCTAAATTTATTGGGGAAATTACAAAATCAGCTCAAAAATCATGGATTCTAGATTCCCCACAAGTCTATTTACAAAACTATCATATCTAGAAATCTATAACAGTTTAAAAAAACATCTCTCGTCAATTTTCTGTTAAATTCAAACAAAAAAAATAAAAAAAATTGACATATATGGTCACTAACACGAGGAGTCCACGTGCCAACTACTATCAATATTTTTTATTATTTTTCTCCTTACTCTCCATCCCTCCTGCTCTCCTCTATCTCCCTCCTAAGTCCTACCTCTTTTCTCTTCCCTCTTTTTGTTCTCTCTCTACCCTCTCTTCATGCCCGAAGCTGGGGAGCATCGCCGGTAGCGGCGCATGGCGGTGGCTCTCTCCCTCCTCAACAGTGAGTGGTAGTAGCTCTCTCTCTTTTCATGTCACTGGCAGTGACGGCAAGAGACAATCTTTTATGAGGAGATCACACATGTCAATGACTCTGTATTTCATTTTTTTTAATGTTTTCCATTTAAACTTCATGAGAAATTGATTGGAGCGGTTTTTGGAATTGTTACGCACTTGCAGATATGATAATGTAGCAAGTTAAATTATAAAAGAAATCTAAAACCCCCCATACCTTGTGGGGGTGAGGGGTTGTTTTATTTCCCCAAATTTATATCTTTCGACATCCAAAAAAAATTTTATTACAGTATGTATTTTATCCTCTGTGCTTTACTACTTGTTGTATAGTATAGTCTAAGTCAAACTTTTTAAACTTTAACAACTAATATACAAAAAAAAGTATTAAGACCCAACATGCAAAAATAATATTAATAGATTTGTCATCAAATTTTATATTCATATGATAGTTATTTTATAATTTTTGTTAATATATAGTAATAGAAATTAATAATCAAAATTATATTTTTTGAGATTGAGTAAAATCTAAAAGATAAGTAAAAACGAACAAAAATAATATAAAATTACCTTTTCCATCTAAAAAATCTATCAATACGGTATGGATGCAGTCAAACTTATCCAAACATATTTATTTAGAGTAGTTATGTGAAAATAACATGTAAGATATAAAAATTTCATTTTACAAAAACCCGACCCTGAAAATTTCATTTTAATTCTAGACCTAAAACTATTCTTAGGATATGTGTATGTCTGTATATGTAATTATGTTAACATTATCTTTCAGTTTCACATAAAAGATCATTCACCAAATGATTAAAATAATTCTCAAGTCATAAATATAAAAATACCACTTTTATGTTTTAACTCTAATAAGATTCAAAACCCTTAAAGATGATATATATATAACATGAATTCTAGGGTGCTTATGCACAATTATCATATATCATCTAATTTCATCAAAGTATATCATCTTTGAACACGTTATCAGGTTATTGGATATATAAACACATTATACAAAGAACGAAATAAAAAATGTGTCAATTTTTACATATTTTTATTGATCAAATTAAATATGTGAATTTGAAATAATAACATAATGCTGAAGTTATAACTAACTTCATTAAATGAAATTTTCATAATTAGATTCAACTTTTTTTTAGTATAACTGGTCTTCTTGGGTATAAAAAGTCACATACACATAAAATTTGAATTTAATATTGTTGATATATAATGTTAATTAAAGAAATTGAACCATGGTGGCTAGGCACTCTGGAACCTCAAGCGTGTGTATATATATAAAAACAATTTATACTCCCAAGAAGTGTGTGTGTGTGTCTATATATGGGTGTGGGTGTTAATATGTGCTTCTTTAGACTGAAGCAATAATAAAGTTCTCTCTAATTGTTCGACCCGGTTGTCCCTCTATTTCCGTGACGGCGAGACAAAGCGTATGGTGTGAACTGTGAAGGACCAGATAGCTGTCCAAGCTATTCCTATCCCTTCCATCTACGTTCCCATCCTCGGGCACATAAGGTTGACTCCAACTCCGACGCCACTAGACCCTGATGGGTGGGGTCCACACCGAAAAAAATATTAAAAAACCCACATGAGGAGAGAGAGGACACTACGTGAAGCGGTGCGCTCACGGGGTCTAACAGGTGGGGCCCACCGACGCCTCACACGTGAATCACCCGTGTTGGAGAGCATGCGATGCTCCGGGACGCGTTTTGTGGACCCCACTTCTCTCTCCACGTGCACCCCATACCCCGCGTCATCCGCACTGACAACTAGGCCCCATTACGTACTCTGGCCCACATTCTTGTGACGGTATGTGCGGTGGAGATGTGAGGCACACGTTTTGGTGGGGCCTACCAAACGTGTGGTGATGCAAAAATCCGCGCGTTTCTCGTGCTTCATGCACCCGCCCCGATACGCCTTTTGTGTCACTGATTGGTGGGCCCAGCCGATGCGAGGCCCCACATGTCAGCCCGAGAGGGGTTTTTTAGGGGCAAAAATTAGCTGTTGCTCTTTTTTTGGCTGATCCCACCTGTCAAAGACAAAAAAATAGCCGTTTCAATTTTTTTTTATTCATTTCTGAGCCTAAAAATTCATAAAAAATGCCAAAAAGTCATAAAAATCACAAAAAAATGTAGAAAAATTGTATGCTTCTCTGCCTATAAATATGAGCAAACTTCAGCTCATTTGCACTCAACACAAGCCCAAACCACACACTTTTCGTTGTCTTGTTGCTCAAATTTTTTCCAGAAAATTTCCCGATGGCCAACACTCCCCCCGGCGGTTATGTCAATTGGTTTGGCGAGGCTAATTTAGATGAGAAGAACTCCCAAGCGCCAAACAATCAAAATCCGCTCAGTTTTCAACCCCTTCTCCCACTATACCCGATGTGCTATCTACCATACGACCCACCCCCTCCATACGGTCAACCATATCCATATGCACATCCGTCTGTACAACCCCCCTACGGCCCTTACAGCCAGAATCCTCATTTGGTCGGAGTTCCGACCATCCCGCGGAAATGTCGCCTCCGCAAGCACCGACAAAGAATTCCCGCTCCACGTCCGTATCAGATACCGATAGTCTAGATAGCAGACCCCGGTCGTGATCGGGGACGACGACGATGCTAGCAAAGGCGAAGGAACCGCTGCACGGCAGCGTAAACGCTTGAACTGGTCACAACAGGTTGACATGCGACTTGTGAGTGTTCATCTAAATATTAAATATTTGTATCATAGATTTTTCTCGTCGTTTTTTTTATCTTACTTAGTTTTTCAAAATTTGAATTTTTCATCCTCCAGATCAGTGCATGGTTGAATAACTCCCATGACCTGGTCGAGGAGAACAACCAAAAATTCGACATGTATTGGTTGAAGGTCACTAAGTCGTACAATGAGAGCAGTCCACCTGATCGCAGACGAGACGTCAGGCACTGCAAAGACCATTGCAAAAAGAGCAATAAGAAAATTGTTCACTTCAATGACATCTATTGTAGGTGAGGGATGCCTACGCCAGTGGTCGTTTGGACAACCAATTGATGTCTCAAGCATGGGACATGTATAGGCAGGAGGTGGGTCATCCCTTCATCTTGGAGCACTGGTGGAATGCCGTACGTGGTCAACCGAAGTGGTGCCGAAGCTACTTCGACTCTTCCAAAAGAGCTCATCTCAACGAAGAAGGTGCCCACACGTCATCGTCAAACAACGACGATGACCCTGTCGAGCTTCCACGACCGGAAGGGTAGGACGCGATAAAGCAGAAGCGGAAGGGTAAGACCAAAATGAGTGAAATATCTTCGGCGTAGGAGACCATAGAGCGCATCGGTAAAGCCAATCCCGACCTTGATAGGGTGGCTAATAAAGCCGTAGCTGCAGCTGAAAATTTGCAAGAGATGGTCAAAAGCAAAGAAAAAGTCACATTTGTGCAGTAGTTGACGAAACTAATTATGGGGGATACATCTTATTTCTCGGATGCCCGTAAGGCGGCGCATGCGACTGCATTAGATTATGTCAACAACCTGATTAAGAAAATGAAGAATAAATAGTAGCTCGAACAATGTACTTTTTCTTTGTAAAATTGTACTCGCACTATTAATTTAAGTCGTTTTGGATTTACCTGTTTGAATTGTGGCATGTGATCGATAGTTTTGAATTTTAGCCATTGCTTTTGGCATGTGATCCATATGTGTTCAATGATTTTGGCATGTAGTCATACAACTAATACATCTGCTCGATGCTTTTGGATTGTAGCCATTGGAATTGACGCATGTGATGGATGCCTCTACATTTAACCATTAGAAGAGACGCATGTGATTGATTCGCTTCTTCCCATATATAGCGGAACTCCTCGAGTCCTCATCTTCACAACTCAGTAATCTCATCTTCACAACCGAGGCCTCTGTTCTTCGAGCACTAAGAGATCTTTCCTTGTCCAAAAAAATGTCCCTAGCTCAAGCACAAGTAGTGCTGAGGATGAAGCCATCAACCAAGTCGAAGAGTTCGTGGCGGGGTTCGTACGGAGTGGGTTAACGGTCCAACCCCCCCACTGTCACGTTCTTGACGACCTTGAAGCCAGTATAGACGATGGTACCTCGCATCGCCGCCGAGGAGGTAGCAGAAGGTACATCGATAGAGATTTCGAAGGCGGTCATGGCTGTCTAGTTGTGGACTACTTTGCCGACGTTCCAATCTACCCCGGGTACTTGTTTCGTAGACGATTCCGAATGGGGAGACCCCTCTTTTTGCGAATCATTGAAGCTCTTGGGGAGTGGTCCCCGTACTTCAATGAGAGGAGAGATGCCCTCCATCGAAAGGTGCTATCTACCTTGCAGAAGTGCTCCGCAGCATTGCGCATGTTGTGCTACGGCCATCGAGTGCTTGGAGCGTTTCATCGAAAGAATCATCGATCGGTTCGCGGAGGAATATCTTCGTCAACCTACTGTCGACGACCTTTGGCATTTGCTCCAACAAGGAGAGGAGCGAGGTTTCCCAAGGATGCTGGGAAGCATCGATTGTATGCACTGGGAATGGTGCACTTGTCCAGTTGTACGGATGGGCCAATTCACCCTTGGTGATCAAGAAGTCCCTACAATAATACTTGAAGCGGTCACGTTCAAAGACCTGTGGATATGGCATGCCTTCTTTGGTGTCGCCGGATCCAACAATGACATCAATGTGCTGAACCAATCCCCCCTTTTCACGGATGTGTTGGGCGGTCGAGCTCCTACTTTCAGTACTATATTAATGGGACAGAGTACAATATGGGGTACTACTTGACCAACGGTATTTACCCTGAATGGGCTATTTTCGTGAAGACCATACCCTTGCCCCAAACGGAGAAACACATGTTGTTCGCACAGCATCAAGAAGGGGCAAGAAAAGATGTGGAGCGAGCTTTTGGGGTCTTGCAAAGTCGATTTGCTATTGTCCACGGCCTTAGTCTGTAGGATGGAGGATGCCGACTAGAGGGGGGTGAATAGGATGCTTTAAAAATTTTCAAATTAACAACTTTTGTAATGAGAAGAACAAAAAACAATTGAACAATATATTGCACAATTAAAAAGAAAGAGACTAAGAGAACAAACACAAAGATTTTTCCCGAGGTCTCGGAGACTCGCCGATCTCCCCTACTCCTCGTTGAAGCACTCAAATGAATGACTCTTGATTAAATATCCACGAAGGAAAGTTCTCACTAGTGGTTGCTCCTTGTCCACTGCGGAAAGGCGAGCACCGATGCCTTTTACAATCACGCCAAACCTCTCCAACAATCTTTGAACAGGAAAGATCAACAGCTACGCCACTAAACCGTTTAGGTGAGGGCATTCACCAAGAATAATAGGTTGCAAGATCTCTTCTAGACCTCCAACATGCACCAAGAAACTCTAGATATATAAAAATGATGCGAACAGAAAACTCGGTGGATCACAAAAGCTCACGACTTAATCAAAAGATCAAGATTTTATGTTATGAACTAAAGCTCATGTGTGTATATGAATATGAGGCTGCTTAGTGTATGAAACATCTATTCAAAGCCTCTATTTATAGCCCAAATGACTAAAAGAGCCGTTATGTACGAGCTGAGAAGAAACAGTGCATGCTGACAGACAGTATAGCACGCTGACAGTCAGCATGGGTCACGACTAGAAAGAAACAATTTACGAAGAAAACTCAGCTAGCCGTTTGAGATCAAAAAAGGAAACAAAACAGCACAAACTGACAGTCAGCAACACATGCTGACAGTTAGCGTTCACAGCCACAGCTCGACAAAAATTAGGGATAAAACTTTGATAGCCGTTTGTGGTCGCATATGGAAACTGACAGCTTATGCTGACAGTTAGTATCGACCACAAAAACGACCAGTTAAAACAAACTCTTAAACAAATCAGCTCAAGGTCGAAACTCATACTGACAGTCAGCATAGGCAAAAAAAATATGGCTCAAAAAACATGTTCTCTGGACAAATGTCAGCAACAAAACTGACATTTCATGCTGACAGTTAGCGTGGAAAAACAGCCATAACTTTTGATCCAGAGATCTGATTGAAGAATTTGATAGCTCGTTTGAAAGATAATTTAAAGGGCTATATTTGTGTCAACAAAAGCAAAAGCCATATTTGCTTATATCTTTCTAAAAAATGCAAAAACAATTCTGTTGCCAAAAAAATCAAATCAAATCCAACCGAAAAGAATGAAATGCAGTGACCTAGTAGTTTCTCGGTTTATGCTGGAAATGTAGAGAGGACTTGCAACCCCTCTTTATAGTACGATTAAAACTAAAAATAAATTTTAAACCGATTAACCTCCAAAACACCGAGATCGGTAAAAATAAAACTCATCTTACCTTAAGTCATTTGCAACTTTTAATTTGCGTCTTGTATCTCATTTTTTTCCTTGGGTTCACTTGAGTTCCTATCTTGATCATCTTGCATTTCTTTGCCAAAAGAACTCTGTATTCAAATATCTCAAAAATACAATTAGTCTGAAACACTTGTTTTCATTAATAATCCAAATTAGGTATAATGGCCTAGATACAACACGGTTGATTTTCGTGACGGTTAACCTTTGCTAATATTATGAAAGTGTGTGTCATCCTTCACAACATGATAATTGAGGATAAGCGGTACTCTCATGACCCGACTGATGGGTCGTACGATAGGCAAGGGACATCTACCGTAACATCGCCTACTCTCCACGGAAGTGCTCCGTCAATTTTCGAACATATGCTAGCTCAAAATGATGCGATCCGTACTCACCCAACGCATCAGCATTTCGTGGGCGCGGTACTGAGGAGTAGTAGTTTGTGCGGAGTCTTGTTTAAAATGTATTCGAATTTTAATTAGTACGTGTCTTGTTTGTTTTCATGTGTGTCATTTATTAAAGAAAAAATTTTAAAAAATTTTAATGTTATTTATAATTTTTATCTTTTATTTAATTATGTTCGAATTATCTAAATTTTATTTTAGCGATTTTATAATATTTAATACGTATTATATATGTGAGCCCGCACCGAACGCCTTTGCGTTGGAGTGAGAGGCGCTTGAGAAGGTGCCTCGCAAAATGTCTCTCGGAGCGTCTTTGCATTGGAGGAGCAGGTGTTTCGGATGATGTTTCACACATGTGATACAGAATATACTAGAAAATATTCTGTTGAAACGCCTCACGGAACACTAGTGTATTAGACTCAGCCGCAGCCACATGAACAAATCATGACAGATTTTCAGTAATAATTACAGCGTACATACAAGACAAAACAGTCCTTACGGTGGAAACGGTAAGAAAACGTAACTCATCTCACTGAAATAGAACTGCAAGAATATGAAAATACAATTTAAGAGCATGAATAAGCTTCGATCGCTTATTTCATTTCAAGCCCGTGCGTCACAGCTGTAAAGGCCATGTGTCTCATCACCTCCTTCCGTGACTTATTGTATTAGTCTTCGCTTCGTGCCATGTTACACACAGACAAAGAAACACAGTGATGAGCAGTAGCCTTTGTAGGTGCGCCGGATCTTGTGAGACAAACACTGACAAATTACAAGTGAAGCACTAGTAAATTTTTTTCCACATTTCTTGCCCTATGAATAGAGTTTGCAAGAAAAGTCAAGATTTGTGAGCCTCCCGAGTATCATTTGGTTATTTGACTCAGTTCGTAATAAAAAAAAAATGAACTGAGTTTGAGCTGTCCCTCACTTATTGTACTACTCTTCACTTTTTTTTTTCTTGATCCACGTACTCACAATAACTATTAGTCTTGTATGTGAGGCAGATCTTATGAAAAAAAATACATTACATAGTCCTATTAATTCATCTTGACAGATGATAAGTACAATAATTATTGTGTAGCAGCTCTAATAAACTTTTTTCACATTTCTTACTCTATGAATAGGGTTGCAAGAAGACTCATGAGCCCTGGAGTTCAATTTGGTTCTTTTTTTTTTTTTTGGGCTTAATTCAAGATTAATTGATACAAACAAAAAAAAAGTGAGATCGATGAGTTTGAAATACCCTCACTTCATTCCACGTTCCCCACATTCATAACAATGAGTAGCCTTATATGTGTGGCAAATCTTTGAAAGAAACAAATGCATTTCAAAGTCTTATTAATTCACTTTGGCAATTGACAAGTAAAGTAGTTATTGTGCATCAGTTTTAGTAAATTTTTTTTTCAAATCTCTTGCTATAGGAATAGGTTGCATGAAAAACTCAAATCTTAAGATCAATGATCTAAAAATTATGTTGTCTATATTTAACTTGATATCAACTCGGCAACAGTTTAAACTCATTGTTAGTTGAGTATTAGCAGACTTCTTAGTTAGATATCTAACTCAAGTCAATTTGAACTCGCTTGATTTCTAAAACAAATTGAGTTAATCAGAGCCTAAATGTGTGTTTAGTCAAACTTCTACTGCAGCTTGTCGGCCAGAAAATCTGAAGCCCCGGCCGAACATCCGGATTCTCGCAGCAGCATGTCACACAGCTTCAATTGATTTGGGCTGATAAGGCTGTCTTGAACCCATCGACGCTTCGCGAGGCGTTTCAACAGAACATTCTTCAGTATATATTCTGTGCCACGTGTGCGAAGCACCACCCGAAGCACCCTTCTACTCCAATACAAATGCGCTTTGCGAGGCACCTTCTCAGGCGCCAACCACTCCAATGCTAAGGCGCTTCGCGTGGGGCCCATATATATAATATTTATTACAAATTAATAAATCGCTAAAATGAAATTGGAATAATTCGAAGACAACAACTTAAAAGATAAATATTGTAAATAACATAGAAAAAAATTAAATTTTTTATTTAAATGTCACATGGAAAAAAACATGACATGTACTAATTAAAATTAGAATACATGTAGCCGTTAACGACCACACAAACAACTACTCATCGGTACTGTCGGCGCCGAAACACTGCCAAATGTGCTCGACAAGATCCCGTTTCAGTTGCTAATGTGTTGGGCCAGCACGAATCGCATCATTTCGATGTAGTATATATTCGAAAATTGGCGGAGCACTACCATGGATACTAGGCGGTATTACGGTAGATGTCTCTTGACTATCGTACAACTGGGTGATCGGGTCATGAGAGTGCCGCTCATCCTCGATTATTATATTATAGATGATGACACACGCTTTCATAATATTAGCAAGGGTTGACTGTCGCCAAAATCAACCGGGCCGCGGATAATAGCAAATCGAGCTTGCAATACCCCAAATGCTCGCTCCACATCTTTTCTTACCCCTTCTTGATGTTGTGCGAACAACCTGAGTCTCTATTTGGGGCAAGGGTATGGTCTTTACGAAGATAACCCACTCAGGATAAATACCGTCGGTTAGGTAGTACCCTATATTGTACTATGTCTCATTAACAGAGTACTAGACAGTAAGAGCTCGCCCGTGCAACACATAAGTGAAAAGGGGGATTGGTTAAGCACGTTGATGTCGTTGTTGGATCCGACGACACCCACGAAGGCATACCATATCCACAGGTCTCTGAACGTGACCGCTTCAAGTATTATTGTAGGGATTCCTTGATCACCACGAGTGAATTGGCCCATCCATACAACTGGGCAAGTGCACCATTCCCAGTGTATACAATCGATGCTTCCCAGCATCCCTAGGAAACCTCGATCATCTCCTTCTTGGAGCAGACGCTATAGGTCTTCGATAGTAGGATTACGGAGATATTCCTCCACAAACCGATTGATGATTCGTTCGACAAAACACTCCAAGAACTCGATGGCTGTCGACTCTCCGATGCGTACGTATTCGTCGACGGCATCGGCGGGGGAGCCGTACGACAACATGCGCAAAGCCGCAGTGCACTTCTGCAAAGGAGATAGCCCCTTTCGGTTGAGGGCATCTCTCCTCTCGCTGAAGTACGGGGACCACTCCCCGAGAGCTTCAATGATTCGCAGAAAGAGGGGTCTCCCCATTTAGAATCTTCTGCGAAACAAGTAGCTGGGGTAGACCGGAACGTCAGCGAAGTAGTTCGTGACTAGACAGTTATGACCGCCTTTGCGATCTCTTTCGATGTGCCTTCTGCTACCTCCTCGGCGGCGGTGCGAGGTACCAGTGTCAATGCTAGCTTCAACATCATCAAGAGCGCAACGGAGAAGGGGTTCGACCATCAGAACGGTCTGTGCGAACCTTGCCGCGAACTCTTCCATTTGGTTGGTGGCTTCGTCCTCAACACTACTTGTGCTTGAGCTGCACGACATTTTTTTGGGCAAGGCAAGGTCTCTCTAGTTGTGAAGTTGAGATTACTGAGCTGTGAAGATGAGGGCATGGGGGGTCCAAATATATAGGGGGAGAAGCGAATCGATCATATATGTCGGTTCCAACGGCTACAATCCAAAGGCATCGAGAATATGTGTTAGGTCCAACGGCTAAAATCCGTAGGCATCCAGCAAGTGTGTTGGCTCCAACGGATAAAATCCAAAGGCATCGAACAGATGTGTCACCCCCAATGGCTAAAATCCAAAAGTATCCATCACATTCCACAGTGCGAACAGGTGAATCCAGAACGACTTAAATTAATAGTGCGAGTAAAATTTTTGAAATGAAAAGTACATTGTTTGGGCTATTATTTATTCTTCATATCCTTAAGCTCCTCGTTGACGTATTATATTGCAGCCGCATGCGCCGCCTTCTGGGCATCCGAGAAATAGGATATATCCACCATAAGTAGTTTCGTCAACGACTTCATAAATGTAGCCTTTTCTTTGCTTTTGGCCATCCCCTACAATTTATCGGCTACAGCAACGGTTTTATCGGCCACACTACTAAGCTCGGCGTTGGCTTTGCGATACGTTCTAGGGTCTCCTCGGATACCGAGGATGTTTCACCCAATTTGTTCTTAACCTTCCTCTTCTGCTTTGCCGCGTCCCACCCTTGCGGTCGTGGAAGCTCGACGAGGACATCGTCTTTGTTCGACGACGATGTGTGGGTAACCTTCTTCGTTGATGTGAGCCCTTTTCGAAGAATCGAAGTAGCTTCGACATCACTTCGGTTGACCACGTACGGCACTCCACCAGTGCTTCAGGATGAATGGATGACCAATCTCTTGCCTATACATGTCGCATGCTTGCGACATCAACTAGTTGTCTGAATGACCACTGGTGTAGACATCCCTCAACCTGCAGAAGATGCCATTGAACTGAACAATTTTCTTATTGCTCTTTTGCAAATGGTCTTTGCAGTGCCTGAGGTTTCATCTGCGATCGGGCGGACTGCTCGCGTTGTACTCCTCAGTGACTTTCGATCAGTACATGTCGAATTTTTGGTTGTTCCCATCGACTGGGTCGAGGGAGTTATTTAACCATGCACTGATCTGGATCAAAAAAATTAAAATTGTTCAAAATTTTTTGTGATAAAACAGTGGAAAAAAATCTGCGTTAACAAAATTTAATATTTAGATAAACACTCACAAGTCGCATGTCGTCTTATTGCGACCAAGGCATTCGTTTACGTAGTCATTCAGCGTTGTCATCTTCCACGATCACGACCTGGGGCGTGCTCTCCAGAGTGCCGATATCCGATGAGGGGGTCGAGTGGTCATTTCTTCTCGGTGCTTGCGGCGACGACATTTCAATAGGGATGGTCGGAACTTGGGCGAAATGATGATTTTGACCATAGGGGCTTGTGCGTGTGGATGCCCCGGTGCGTACTGCCCAGGGTGTGCACACAGATGTGGCTGGCCGTATGGAGGGGGTGGAGCGAACGGTTGATAAAACATCGGGTATAGGGGGTGGGGGTTGAAAACTGGGCGGGTTTTGGCTGCTTGGTGCTTGAGTGTTGTCCTCATCTATATTCAGCTCGCCAAACCAATTGACATAATCGCTAGGGGGATTGTTGACCATTGAAAAAAAATGAGATGAAGTGTGCTCATATTTATAGGGGAGGAACATAGAATTTTTCAATATTTTTTGATAATTTTTTTGGGATTATTTTGGCATTTTTTATGAATTTTTACACCCAAAAATCATTAAAATAATTCCAACGGCTAATTTTAATGGTTATAATTCAATAGTAAATTTTTTGTGTCGCTTACGTGTGGGCCCGGCCAAAAACTTACCCCAACTGCTATATTCGTACTCGCAGATACTTCTATTTGACTGACATGTGGGACCATGCTTCTATAGGACCCACTTGTCGGCGGCCTCACCACAGCCATGTTCCGGTGCACGTGGCATGCGGACCGAACACACTCATGCGGCTTCACGCATTTTGTAGGGCCCACGTGCGTCGCGTTCCACACTTAATTACTGTCACTATAGCCGCTGACATGTGGACTGATCTTTAATTTGAGCCCACCTGTCAGTGTGCTTAGTTTTGGGCTCGATTTGAGCTCGGCCAGTCTGGGGGCCCAGGTATGTTTCGGTGTAAGCAAGAGTTATCAACACTCGTCTGGTGTGCACGGACCATGTACCTGAAAGTTTAAACCTTCCTCTGTCATCGACTTGCCCAATTAATGAAATCTTGCTCCATTGGCGTTCCAGTTTGTGCACTCAATGTAATCCCCAGTTCGTCTTCGTCATGTCCTTAAACCACACTGTTAAAACTTAAAGACTTGGAAGTCACTGCATTACTTTTATCTACAAAAATATAAGTCACTGTAGGTTTAGAAGTAGAAATTACATCATTCAAAACAACAAGCCACAACACGTTAAGAAACAGGAAATAATGATCAAAACTTTCATTTCCATTTTTTTCCCCTTTTTGAGTATGTGACTGCCAAACATTGAACAACATCGGTACCGCTATCTGTGAAATATGAAGTGATAGACTTAACTTGAGAAGAAAGAAAACAGAAAAGAAATTCAGATTTGTTTAATATCCTATAAACAGGCCACACTTTGCCGCAGCAACCAAGAACCAGGACATTGTTTTGTTTGTTAAAGATCACACTAGTTTAGTCACAAGCAGTGTAGTAGCAAGGGAATAAACAGGAATATATCTGCAGAGGAAGGCCCAAATGGAGAGCAAGGCCATGCAAAACACCACCTACCACGGTGGGCCAAAGCATCACCGGACTCGAGAGCTCTTGGCACTGTAAACACAACACCTTGGGGGTGGTATCCTACTACTTATACAAGTGTTTTGTGCAAATTTTTCATTTTTCTGCATCCTTGAACTTTCTGCCTCTTAATATACACCGTTGGTGCCATTGGCTTAAAAAAACAGAATTGTCCAGGAAGCACATGTTCGTGTTTTTTCTTTTAAAATTCATACCATCAAAATTATATACTTAAAATCTATCTTTAATCTTCATTTTCTATCCCTTCTCATTTTTCTTCTTTCTCCCTCCGCCGCTGACACCATCCCATGTACTCCTCCTCCTCCTCCTCCTCCCCTCCTTTGTTGGGCATGGCTGTCTTGCCGCATCGCCTCTCTTCTTTTGCTACCGCCTCCTTATTTCCTCTATGATTACCACCTCTCATCGTCTCCACTCATGGCCAGTGACACAATCGCCGCTCCACCTCTGCCTGTTGTTAGACTGTCATCATCGGAGAGGCTGAGGGGGCTAGGTGAACTATAGAATATTAAACCTCAAAAGAGATATATGATCTAAAAGTGGAGAGAGTAGTATACAAAATAAGAAGAAGAAAAAAACAGATACCAAATCATTACCAAAACACAAAAAAAAAAAAGAATAGAAAGCTTGCAAAACTGCATAGATTTTGTCGTTGGCTGTCAAGACCTTCGCGGTCGCCAATCACAACCGTCCGCCTTACTGTCCAACTGCCGCCGTGGCGACTGGTGGCCATTTTTCCATGCACCGCCAATGCCCACTGATTTTGTCTGCAGCACCACTCCAACTGCTTACTTTAAATCTTTGCCCTTTCTGAATGTAAAAATATATACTCCTCGTGTATTTTTTTTAATGTACACAATCGTCATTCTTCAATATAATTTTGACTATTATTTTTTACTATAATATATTAATAAAAATTTATAATATTATAATATTATAAAATATTCATTATGACAAATATGTTTGTATAATTTTTTTATATCCAATCTAAATATTTATAAATATATTAGTGAATAAAGTTAAAAAATTTTGATTTTTACTATATAAACGACATTTTTTTTCAACTGGAGCAAGTATTACAACAATTCTTAAGTTTATATGGATTTCCCACCAAACTTGAGATTATCCAATGATATTAGTTTTTGGGGTTTATCTCAGATAAACCTCAAAAATTGGATTATTGAGAAGCTATAATTAGACCATGCGACAAATTCTTTCAAAAAACATACCAAAAAAAAAAACTGTCATCCATCCAACCTATATGGATAAGCTCCAAAAAAAATGGTCTTTTATGGTTTGTAAAATACAACTTTATCCATTAATTTTTATCATTATTTATCATCGATAATTATAAAAATAGTAATTATATGAAAATAATTTTGATGAAAAATCTAGCAATGCACTTTTTGTGTCACCAACCTTAGTTATTAAAGGTTAAAAATAACTTTGGCTTTACATAATTTAAAACGACAGATAGCAGAGGAACTAATCAACAACAGTGGTGTGTGCGGCGTTAATAAGGCTCTTGACGCTCCTGCTAAAGGTTGGTGAGGCCAGGGGAGCGTTATTTCAAGAAATCAACATTTTTAGGACAATAGAATGATTTCATGATAAACCCATGAAAGAAAATAAAGTAGCCACCAAATACTTGAGATATCAATGTATATGACAAATTGTGTTGACAACTAATTAAAAAGAAAAACAATTAGGGTGAGCCATCTGTTTAGGTATATCTAACAGCTAGGAAAATTGTGGTATGCAAAATTAGTTGTGCCGTGCTTACTTTTTATCCTAATCGTCACCAATGAGTTGTTTCATCCTGAACAAATTAAGGCATGCATTTCAGGTAAGGGAGATGACTCGTTTGTTGCACAAGTAAGATTAACTATTCCAACAATAGATGACTCGACGCTTCCGGTGCTCACCTTTCGAACTTGGTTTTATGGATCACCGGCTGTGTCATTCGTCGCTTCTTTTATCACTGTATTCACAAATTTCCGGCAAAATCCATCTTTATTTCCGACTTTGCTTCACTATTAGCATGCCTTGCACTCGGCAGATTTATGGTGGCTGTCCTTCCACCAAAAGACATTAGGGTTCTTGGAACGACATTCAAATTCTCCCTAAATCCTGGGCCTTTCAATTTGAAAGAAGACGTTGTCAGTTTCATGATTTTTTCTTGTTGGGAAGGAATTTCTAGTGCAATTACGAAGGCATATTTTGGGAGCACTATCCATCCAATCGTCTACTTCTTACTGCTCTTGGCAACATCTGTAAGAGAATACTGTCATATCTATAAACTCGAATTAGCCATATCAGATTTTTTTTACTACAGTGAGTAGTTACTACAATTAAACATGTTTAGTTTATTGTTTGTAGGCTGTTATGCAGGTAATACTCAAACTAGTTTAGTTACTGAGTAGTGCACTGTGGGACTAGATTTGTAGCTTTTTATTATCTGTAAATATTTTAATAGTCTCCTTCCTATTCCATGAATGTAAGCACGTAGCTCTCCTGCTTGTTTTATTTAAAGAAAAAAAAAACGAGTTTAACATGTGCAAATTATAATCGCATGATGTACATTTTATACTATTGCTATCTACATTTTGTTGAAGACTTGAAGTGGTTGTTTGGATCTCCCGTTTTATGAAGATGTGTTTTGTTAAATCTTGTTTTAGATTGAAGTTAGGATAAAATCTTGTTTGGGTACAATAGTGACGCAAGAATAACTAAATCTATTTTTCTCAAAACTAAAAAAAAAAATCATGTTTTAGGAAAAAAATACTCAAGAGTCATTTTTAACAAAACGTGATTATAAAAAAAAACTCATTTCTAGAGAATATGTTTGCTTTTAAAATATGGCAGTAGCAGCCAATAACAATATTTTTGTCTATCTATATTTACAAGTCTCTATAGGAAACAAAAAACAAACCCTCATCTCTGTCGCCTCCATCACTAAAGCACTGCCGAAAGTCTTTGGGTCTGTCACCGGAGCACCATTAGAAGCCGTCACATCCTTGTCAACAACTATTGAAACCATCTTATCCTCATCAGCAACCATTAGTGTAATGGTATGAGCACACAAAAATGGAGTAGAAGATGACTTGAAGGATTAACGTACTGGAGCTAAGTAAATGTACATCATAGAACAATTTTGTGCATATATTACTTGCCAGCCATGGATGATCAACAACAGCACATCTAATTCTTGCATTTGAAAATTTCTACTATGCCGAAGTGATTGCATAATATATCTGTACAATTAGAAATTTGTTTTATTGGTACAATAGGTTCTTTTGTTTTTGAGAAGCACACCTCTGTTATATTTCTATTTAGCCATGTTAATTTTTTTATAGTAAAATGTGTTTCAACATAAGTCTAAGACAAACACCATTTTATTAAAGCCATCAATAAAACTTGTTTTAGTTAATACAATCCAAACAAGAGTAAGAAAAATCTATACTGATGCAATAGCGAACTAAAATTGATGTTCCTAAAATTTTTTATAAAGCTTGTTTTCTGAAAACTAATTTCTTATTCACACTGTCCAAACAATCCCGAAGTCATATACATATACATTTTGTTGAAGTGATGTATATTTTGTAAGAAAATAACACACACCTTAGTTAACTGTAGTGACCGCAACATGTCGTAGTAAATTGGTTTCCTTAGTCATACTAACATTAATCAAAGTGCTTGAAACAGTGAGTAATTCATTGGTTAATAAGTTTTTAATTAATTGATGCATGTTTCTATATGCCTTTTCTTGACCGCTACATGTTTTTTGAACCAAATCCAGTATTCTTCTTTTTTTTTTAAAAAAAAAATCCATGTTTCTTTATGCCTTTTCTTCGTTTGTGTTCATTTAGGACTTTGCATGAGGAGGAAAAATTGAAAGCATGCCTATCAAGAATCCAAATTTTCTTCTTGGTCTTTGTCATGAGCTTTTCATACTATATTGTTCCAGGCTGTTTCTTTCCTTCAATCTCTTCCTTGATCATTATCTGTTTGGTTTGGAAAAATTCAGTGCTTCCACAACAACTTGGCTCTGCTATTTCTTGTTTCCGATTGGGATCGATCGGTTTGGATTGGTCACTCCAATTGCATACTGGTTAAATTCATTCAAAGTTTTCCAGTTGTAAGTTGTGAAGTCTATGATGTATATGGTAGCGTTTCTAACCTATCAAGTATTCTGAATGAGAAGACATTCCGGTTCCGACCTGAAGAGTATAATGGCCATTCAAAACTTTGTATGAGCATCATGCGAGAATGTTCATTTGGATTTGGATTTGCTTGTTTGGCCGCGTCAATGTTCATGGGAGGTAACAGAGTGTGCCCACTCCTCTTTAATTCCGATGTAATCTATCTTTCTTCAACATTTTTCTTTTTCTTTTTGCAGGTATTTTCTGAATCAAGCAAAGAAATCGGTTCAAGATAGAGATTCCAAAGATATTCATGGCGAACTGATGAAAAAATATGAGAGTTCCATGGTGGTGGTTTTTTTATACTTCTTATTGTAACATTAGCCCTCGCCTTGTTAACTTGCGAGGGATTTGGGAATCAGTTGCAACTACGTTACTGGGGGAGTCCTGGTTGCATGCCTTATCGCGCTTGTGTTTGTGGTTCCTTTTGCTACGCTTCATGCAACTACAGCTCAGGTAAATTACTCATTTGATTCATTGGATGGTTAGTTCCATTTCCTCTATTGCTAACTTTCGTGTCATAAAATTTTCTATCCTTATACTGCCTAACAGATCATGGGTGATCCTTATACAATTTGTTTTTAATTTGCAGCAACCACCTATAGGGTCCTTCACGCATGTGGTTATTGGATATTTGTATACTGGAAGACCTTTGGCCAACATGACATTTCAAATGTACAGCACTGCAAACGTCGGGAATGCAAATAATATTCTATCTTCTTTCAAGCTTGGCCAAAAGCAATGTTCCTTTCTAAGTAAGCTGGGGTACTAATACTATACTGAATAATTGAGCTACTAGAACAGCCTTCAGGTTTTTCGGACGCTCTATTTTTATTCTCTGATAGTATTCTTCATATCATAGGTAATTGGAACGCTGGTTCGAGTAGCTTTATCGACTTGGCTACAACATGGTGGATTTTCTCTTCGGTGAAAAATTTGTGCCAACCAGAGCTAGTGCCTATGTTTTATCCGGCGGGTGTGTACTCCAAACTGTTCCTCTACTTTCTCGTTGGCGCCCTGGCTCCCATCCCTGTGTGGATCCTTTCTTGCACTAACCCTGACAAGAAGTGGATTTGGCATAATGCTCCTGTTTCGGGCCTGTTTATCCCCGGCTCCAGGATGCCTCCGGCTAAAGCAATCCACTGTCTGTCTTGGCTATCAGTTGGTCTGGTCTTTAATTTGGTGGTATTCCGAAAGTATAAACAATGGTGGGCAAAGTACAGTTTACATTTTGTCAGTCGGTCTCAATGCCGGAGTCATTCCTAAGCGATGTTTCTGGGGGTTGGATGTGTCGGACCATTGCCCACTAGCTACTTGCCCCACCCAACTTGGTGTCCAAGTTCAGGGCTGTCCCACCTTTCACTCTTACGATATATAGCTATTTGCCGCCATTTCCTAATTGCACTGTTATGGATCATACTTTCAGAATGAGCAATGTTATTTTTATATAAAATTTGAATGTAATAAGCAACAATTGGTTGCCTAGATGTCACAGTCTAAGCACAAACTATTCTTTTTTTATGGCTCCAAAGAAAATCATATTTGTGAATAATATTTTCTTTATATGTGTCTATTTGTGTTTCTTCTCTATAGTGTGTGACACACACTAGATTATTTGATGCAGATAACAAAAGTGTCGACATGGTTTGTAATGTCATGAAGTAAGCAACATTTCAATATTGTTGCGTGCTGACTTATTGCATCAAATATTGTTTTTGGAAGCACTGCAGTATTTATGCATTAAGTGAGGACATCTAACTATTTATTCTGTTATTTTCTACTTAATATTTTAAAATTATACCAACAACAATACAGATGAAAGATTTAGTATTGAAGGATATGTCACAAACTGGAGAAAATTTAATCAGGTGCACAAAACACAATAGACATCACATAAGGTGAACGTGCAATGTCTGTAGTCTATTATTTTGCAGAATAAAAGAGGTTATTAACATCGATAAAAGATTGTAAGACATTTGAGGGAATACTCGAGTAGCCAGCTCTCGCTGCAGCAAAAGGCAAATGCAATTGAACATGCATATTATAAATTTAGGAAGAAAAGAGGATAAAGTAGTTGTTACGACCAGATGGATCTTTACAGTGAAAACATTAGAGAGTGAAATGTGCTATGGGTTTTGTGTATCTGCAGCAGAAAAGAAAATGTTGAGGTTTGGATTACCATAGTAACAAACAAGATGTGGTGGCTTAACAGGAAAAATATATCGGAAGAACTACAAACCTATAACTCAGACTGTCACTACATTGTATTTGCAGGGACCCATAATTGTCAGAACACCCAAATACAAAGAGGGCAGATCCTACAGCGGAATCATTGCGCATAAAACAAATTTTCCTTGAGTAATCACATAGCAACGACTTTTTTTTTTCCAAAACAATTCTCTGGATACTTATCTTGAAAAGTAGCAGATACAATTAAGATTCTGTTTTTTCTAGAACAACTTTAGTATTGTTGACTTGAAACTGTGGGTATATTTGGTTTAGAATGATAGTTTGTCAAGTTAAAATGTGGTTGTGCCACAATAATTTGGTTACCCCGTTCAAAATCAAAATTTTGCTTGCCACCTGAAATACCCAATATTTGGTTAATTTTTCATTTGTTTTGTTGTAAAATCATTGACGGCTAATCTGACCTTCCAACATTTGTTAACTAAGTCTTCATTCTCTCTCTATGTAAGTAGATCCTCGAGTGGCTAGTTAAATTTTCATTGTCATGAGTTCTGACTGCTATTTGATTTGTGATCAAATATTTTGGACATGTCATATATTTAATGATAACAAAAATTTAACTTAATATTTTTTTAGATGCCAACCAACCATACCTTGCAATACCTTATCATAAGGAATAGCCACAACTAAAGTGCAGAATCCATAATAGCTTGCTTATATAATCCACATTGTAGACAAAGTTATGAACAGTTTTAGCGTGACAAATAATGACATATTTTCAGGAAAAGTTACAGCGTACATACAAGGCAAAACAGTCTTCACGGTGGAGCCATCTTGAACCATTGATCCAGGAAAAACAGATAAATGCCATTGGGGAATTAGCTCTTTATCATCAAGATTTTCCTGCCTAACACATATCATGATCAAGCAATAAGATTAGATGCCATGTCACCCTTAAATGCCATTCTGTTCATAACATTTTCAACAATTAGTATATAACAATATTCATGCTTCCTTGAGAAATTCTTACAAATCGCGTATCACCTAGTAAATGGATCCCAAAGAAAATTTTATATCAGCAAAGGGTAAGATAATATAACTCGTCTGACTGAAATAGAACTGCAACAAAATGAAAGAATACAATTTAAGAGCATTAAAAACTTCGACCGCTGATTTCATTTCAAGTTCCGAACTTTCCAATGAAATTATTAGCTCACTTTGACAAAAAGATTGTTAAATCACAGTTCAATATCAAACTATACCTACCCTAAATACGATCTTGCATAGCCATTAAAAACAGAAAGCACGCAGACACACTTACTTAAGTTAACCAAAGGCATTTTTGAGTAGTAAAAGAGGACTTCAGAGCTCAATACTTCAAGCTACAGCATCAGGGCATCCCAAGGATAATCTTGATTCTTGAATAAAATGATAAGAAAACCTTGAATTTGGCATATCAAAAACACATCTATTTATCCTGGCTTTTTAAGAGATGATAAAAAAAACAAATGCAAGTCAAACAATTTAATAAGAGTGCCAATTTTTTGTATTATATATGTGAGTGACTTCGTGGGAACGTTCATAAAACCCATAAAATCAACTCAATTACCAATAATGATTTCAAAATATTTGCATACCGACAACTATTTTTTCATTTGAAAAACACACATTTCATTATTTTACTGTTAGATATATATTTATTTATTAAAAATATAAAAATATAGTTAGTGACATGCAAGGCCGTTGGTGAATTTAGTTTTTTATTCTTCTTTTATCTGTGGCCTTCCCCCTCCCTCTCTTCTCTATTTTACATTGTTCCGCTCCCCTTTGACTCTCCGAGCAGCCCCGTGGGTATGACGGCGAGGCCCGGCAGCAATGACAGAGAGGTCGTTCAAGGCTGGCTTCGTTGGAGAGCTGATACCTTTGAGAGATTATTGGACAAAGTAATCTATGGTTTTGTAATAGGATGAGGACTAGGTTTCCTAATCGAATTTGGACTCCGAATAGGATTTGAACACTAGTTTTGTGTTTGATTAGGATTTTTCTGTACTAGGCTATATATAGACCCTTTGATCTATAATAAAATATATCTTTGTGTTTTCTCTAAATATAACATGGTATCAGAGCTAAATGAATATTAAACTAACCCTAATCCTTCACTATGCGCCGCTGCACCACCGACAGCTATAGCCACCATTGTGTGCCCCACCGCACACTGCCATCGCTAGCCAAACACCACTTGATCTTTTTTTGGCTGGTAATTTGACACCCCGACGCCCAGACGCCACTTCATCTGCCACACATGGTCTGAGGGAACGCCGTTACCACGGGCAAAGTGCATGGCAAGTAGGGGATGCTCCAGCTTTTGTCAGAGATACAATAGAAGATAGTGATGACTGACAATGGTAACCCTAATTACTACAGCTAACATGAATGAGTTGCTTGAGAAGATTGCTGGGATGATTGAAGCTAAGACAGGAGTGGGTTCATTTTCCAGTCAAGAATTGGTACCACAAACCAACAAGATATAGAAGCTGGAGCTGTTGTCGAATGATGTGAAATTGGAAGGGACCAAGAATTATTTGAGTTGGCCACGAAGATTATTCTAAGGACGAAGGGTATTGAGCACTATGTAGAGAAAACTTGTCCTGAGCCCATAGACAGAGCGAGTATAGTATAGAGGATTTGGAATACCACAAATTCTTTGGCAGTGGCTTGGCTGATGACTTCTATGTCTCCAACCATAGCCCGTATGGTGGAGGCCATCCCTACAGTAACAGCTATGTGGAAAACCTTGGCCAAGATGTTCTCTGGTGTAGGGAATGTGATGATGATGGTTGAGATTCCCGACAAGATAATAGACGTAAAGCAGGTGGAGAAGACAATTCAAGAGTATGCCGCTGAATTGCAGTCTTTGTGGTCAGATTTGGACCACTATGATCCTCTGACATTATGAGATGCTGAGGATATCACTACAGGCAAGGCTTGGATTGACTGCAAGAGGCTCCTGCACTTCTTAAAGGTTCTGAATGATGTGTTCGAGCATAGAGGGGCCACTATATGTCACCAATCCGCTCTTCCGAGTCTTAAGGAAGCCGTCTTTGCAATGGTTCAGGAGGAAGCTCACCGGAGGGTGATGTTAGTTGGCTTATCTCCTCTTATTAGATTTGCGTTGTTGGTTCCATCTCCCATTGATAACAGGGAGTGTTACAATTGTGGGGAGAAGGGACATCTTAGATATACTTTCCCTCACCCGCGAGTGTCAGGAGGATGCGGTCGGGGTGCTGGCAGAGGCAGAGGAGCTACTCGAGGTGGTCGTAGCAAAGGTCAAGCTGGCCCTAGAGCTAATGTGGCTATGATAGGCTCTGAGCAGCCTAAGATCATGAAGAGGATTACAGATCAATGAGAGAATTGGCAGAAGTTCAGTGCACAGGTAGAGAGCTCCATGAGAAAGGACAATATTGTTCAGGATTCTTCTGTTGAATATAGGACATGTTTAGGGTTTCGGTTTTTAATGACAAAGAATGAAACTAATGCGTTTATTCCGAGTGGCTTAAGTTTCAGGTCAAAGCATGATAACATCGTGACAAAAGCGAGAGATGGAGAAAACACCATGACCGATGGCCAAGATAAAGATGAAGATTAAGATTCATTTCTTAATCTTTTACAAGTCGTTGGTGGTGAAATCGACCAGATAAATTCTTTAAGTTTTAGATTTATCGGTCGTATATTAAGAGGGGTGTAGGCTTAGTAGCTTAATCTATCTAATATCTTGAAGCTCAAATGCATATCATATGGTACAGATGCAATCTAAAGTCTTTTTGCAGAGGTCTGGGTTAAGTCTCTGCAAATTGGTTACATGGGCATAACTTGTCTGATGTGATTGGATAATGTCCAGCCAGTGCAAAACCTGGTCGTAACAAAAAAACTGGTCATACCAGTAATAAACCTGGTCAAATCAGTAATACAAAACTTGGTTGTGGTCTTAACAATAAAAAGTCTGGTTGTCTCAGCAAAGCAAAATCTGATCGTATTAGTACAAGACATGTTCATGGTTGTATCAATTCAAACATGGTCGTATTAGTACAAACCTGGTCGTATTAGTACTAAACCTGGTGATACTAAGTTTTTACACAAATGTAACCAGAGACATATATATTTGTTCGGCCAATACAAAAGCCATGTATGTGTTAAGTGGAGTGTAATCAGAGACAGATGCAATTATCCAAGCCATTTGTCTGGCCTTCACAAAATTGTGTTGAACGGTCACTGAGAAGTGTATTAATTGACCAATGGTTACTAGCCACTTGCACTAACCGGACAATGTTTGATGTGATTGAATAATGTCCGACCAGTACAAATTTTGTTTGAAATTTGCCTAACGGCTAGTTTCAGCTTGTGGGCTATATATATATACATTTCAATTGGCATTCACTCCAAGAGCTTTTTGGCATACAGAATTCATTTCTAGTTATTGTTAGTTGTTGCAAAAGTTAAGAGCATTCAATTCTTCATTCAATTTACAAATTCTTGCATTTAGAGCTAGCAAATTGTATTCAATACATTAGTTGCATTGAAGAGCTATCTTAGAGAGTGAATTGCACGCATATTGGGCTTCTTGAGTAGAAGTGGATCAAGTGAATTTGTTTCACTTGTTACTCTTGATGATTGCTGTCACCTAGACGACCCCGGAAGCCCAGCGATCTCTCCATCGACGGTGTTTGTCGGAGAGGCCTGGTGTTTGAGTGTGAAGGCTCGGTGCTCGCCTATCTGGAGAGGAGAAGGGCAAGCACTAGTAGAATTGAGGCGATACTCTTGTGTAGAGTGCTTCAACGAGGATTAGTGAAAATCGGCAAATTTTTGATACCTCGGGAAAAATCAATTGTGTCATCAGTTATTTCTTCCTCTTGCAAATTTCATATTTAGAGATATTTGTTGTTGTCTTGATCACTCTAGGAAAGCAAAACCCTAAATTGTGCAATTATAGTTGTTTGTGATAATCCCACATTACTGCTTTAGGTTGAGATTGCAAATTGGAATTAAAATTTAAAAACCACCTATTCACCCCCCTCTACTCAGCATTCTTTGATCAACACATGCTATCAGAGCTCGGTCTCTCATTTCTAAGACTTTAACTTCTTGAGAGATCGAGGGTATTTTCTATTAGAGAAAATTACAATGGGATGGTGTCCTTCTTTAGGGTGAAAATTATTGTTATTGGAAAATTAGGATGGCGGTTTATCTTGAGTCTATTTGTTTAGATGTTTGGAGAGTCATTAGGGATGGTTTTAGAACACCTCTTGATATGGAAAATCTTACCCCTTTGGAAATGAAAAATCTCCAAGCAAATGATCTAGCTAAGAATGCTATTTTTAGCAGTCTAGACCTAAATGAATTTAATAGGATGAGTAATCTTGACACCGTTCCTGAAATGTGAAAAACATTAGAAGTAGTAAAAGAAGCTAAACTCATTAAGTTAATTAGATAATACAATTCTTTTGCCATGCTAGAAAATGAGAATGTAAGTGATATGTTTACTCGACTAAATCATTTGATCAATGATCTTAAAGGACTAGGTATGAAGTTTGAAAACATTGATGTTGTTCGCAAGATGCTTATTATTTTGCCACCAAGTTTCGATACAATTGTGACTATGCTAATCAATGGCGATCTCTCCTCGACAACACCCATCGAGCTTGTGGGTATTCTTATTGCTCATGGATGCAAAAAGAGAAAACAAAGGAAGTCACGGAAGCCTCCAGTTCCATGAAGAAGAACTTGGCATTCAAGGCTAAAGCCGAAGTATCAAAAAGGGACGATGAGAGTTCAGATGACTCATCTGATGATGATTTGGCTTTACTTGTGAGGAAGATGTGGAAACTCCTAAACAAACTCAACAATAAAGGTTTTGACTTTGAAGAGCAGAGAGAACCTCACAATAAAATATTCTTCAAGAATATCACATGCTACGAATGTCATGAAAAAGAACACGTTGCTTCAAGATGTCCTAACAAGAAGGCAAAAGGTAAAGCATGTTTCGGAGAATGGTAATCTGGATCCAAAGAATCCGACTCCGATAATGACGCACTGTTCACCTCCAAGAAAATTGTGGGAGTCGCAATTGGAGAGCCCACCCCGTCAAATGACGACTTGTCTCTTTGCCTTATGGCAAGTTATGACACCAAGGTATCGGAACGCAATCCATCTTATGATGACTTAATTGACATGGTTATGGAGTTAAATGAAACTCTTGACAAAACAACAAAGCAATACAAGTTATTCAAGAAAGAGCATTCCACGCTTAACAACTTGTATAACGAGTTAAAAGACTCGCATGAAGCTTTGCTTGTCAAGGACTTTGTTAGTCCTAAACCAAAGGTGGATGTAGGGA
Organism: Pharus latifolius; assembly: GCA_019359835.1. Lineage (NCBI taxonomy): Eukaryota > Viridiplantae > Streptophyta > Magnoliopsida > Poales > Poaceae > Pharus > Pharus latifolius. The sequence goes on along the minus strand of CM033320.1, from coordinate 51,481,841 downwards.
TTACTTCTGATAATTTGGAAAATCCACCTTGTGTCATTTCTCATTCTATATCTACATCTTGTGATGATTTAATATTTGATGATGATTATTGAAGTATCCTTTGCAAATAATATCTCTCATGTGGTACAAGAAAATGTGAAACTGAAGACTCAATTAGAAAAATTGAACAAAAGGCTAGTAAAATGTTTCAAGGGCAAAGAAACCCTTAATCGCATTGTTAGTGATTAAAGATGTTCTTTTAGAAAAGAAGGCTTAGGTTATGTGCCCTCCAAAGGCAAGAAGCTAAATACTAAAACTAAATTTGTTAAGGCTAGAAATGAATTTTGTTTTAAATGTCATGATGTAGGTTACTTAGCCGATAATTGTCTATTAGCTTCTAAGAGTAGAAAATTATGTATGATTGACACTACATGCTCAAAAAGAATAAAAACGGACATATTGTTGCAAAATTTGTTGGTGCCCCATTCTTGAACTACCATAAAAAGAAAATTTGGGTGCCTAAATCTCTTGTCACTAACATGCAAGGACCCAAACAAGTTTGGGTACCAAAACGTACTTGATGTATTTTTGTATGCAATGATGACTTGAGGGAAGCAAATGATGATCATGACCAATTTATGAAATGAAGCTCAAGGTTTCTCTTAAATTGAAAGTTTTAAGATTTTGATGAAATTTTTGCCCTCATTGCACAATATTAGAAACTATTCGTATCTTATTTGCATTTGCTTTCTTTATTCCTTATTGTTTTAACCTTCATGGCCAACTATGCAAGAGAGTGAAAATTTGAAATTTATGAGGTTACATTCTTATGGATAGTAATTTATAAATTGCTTCCATTTTTTATTGCACCCCAATATGTGAAATATTTCAAAATTACAAGTACAAACTTGTAAAATGAACTCTTTTGGTCAAAATCTCAAATTTTCATTTAAAAGGCCAAAAATCATCAATTCCAATCAAAATGGTCTTCAAAATTCATTTAAAACATTTTTAGAGACTTTGGATGAAAGAGAATTGAGTTTAAAATGTTTTTATTAAAACTAGCCTCAAAACGATATTCGAGAATCTTGTTTTTTTTTGCGAAATCGGTTTCAAGTGAAAATAAAAAATATATTTGGATTTTGCCAAAACTTGCTTTACAGAACTCCTAGATATTATTTCTATGAAGATGTTTGCAATTGAAAATTTTCTCAAAAGAGTTTTAGTTTGAAAGTTATGGATGTTTGAATCTCACCAAAAAAATTTGCTTTGACCCAAAATATTTTATACTTGCAAAACATGAGTTTAGCTATTTTTATGGTCTTTACTTGTGAGCTTTGGCTCAAAATGATATGCCTTACTCATGTAAGCTCTTTTTTATGTTAAAAATATCATGAAAATCAAATTTGAACTCAATTTACAAAAGTTTACCCGAATTTCAACCTTCTTGCTTAACATGAAGTTCATTTGATCATAACTCTTGATTGGAAAATCATTTATGAAAATTTTCATGCCAACTGGATTTGATTTGAGCAACATTTGACTTTTTCACAAATCAAATATGAAATATGCAAATTTAGACTTGTGGTTTGTGGCTGAATCGTCATTTTTATATCTCTCAATTGGTTGGCTATTTGAAGAATTCTTATACATGATATTTTATCATCTATGGTTGTTCTATACTATCCATTGATTTCAAAATTTTTGGAAGGTATTTGTGTGGTAGGTGCCTTTACATGTGTAAAATAATTTACTCAAAACCTGAAATCTGAAACTTCCACTCTGGTCAAAATTTGTATTTTTCATATGTTGTTGTTGGCTTCGATTTTGTCTTCACAGTAAAAGGCAAACCTGTTCCTCATTATCTCAGTTATTTCGAGAATTTATTTTAGAATTTTTGGAGCTTGTTTGCGTGTGCTTCTATGATTATAAAAAAGGCACATTATTTAAGAAAAATTTCAGTCAAATTGAATTTCAAGCTCTCATTTCCTTCAAATAACTAAAAATTTGAATTTTGTATTTTCATAGAAATTGTTGGTGTTGATGTTATTTATCTCTATGCAACTTTTCATGATTATTGGTGTTTGTTTGGATGGTCCCTCGATTTAAATTCATTTCAAATTACTCATTTTCATATATATGATTGTTCATTGTCACATAAATACAAGCCATCACTTCTTCTAACAGTTTTGTCGTAACAACCGTTATTAAAAGCTTTCAATTGGAAAGAGTATGGTGCAAATACTTCTTCTAACGGTTATCTCTGTAAGAACCGATAGAAAAGTTCGAGACCAAACCTCATAAAATTGTGCATGCTTTTCTAAAGTAGTGTCATTTTCTTCCGTTGCTTATTATTATGATTACTCTCTTGTGTGGTTGATGTCAAAGCTGGAGAGAGCAAGCTGATCGTTTCCTATATAGTTGTATGAGTGTTCTACATATCTTATTGTCTTGCTTTTGTCCCTTTTAGGTGATTAATGTTATAGGGGGAGAGAAAAGAAAAGGCATCATGGTGATGCACATAAGAAGAAAAGGCATGGTGATGCATATAAGAGGAGCTTATGGTTTAGGGGGAGTTTATGAACTTATGACTCTTTTCATGCATTTCATCTTGTGTTTATGCATCATACTTTTTGGTTGTCATCAATCACCAAAAAGGGAGAGATTGTTGAATATAGGCTATGTTTAGGGTTTCGATGATTAATGACAAAAAACAAAACTAATGCGTTTATTTCGAGTGGCTTAAGTTTCAGTTCAAAGCATAATAACATCGTGACCGAGAGATGGAGAAAACCCCATGACGAAGATTAAGGTTCATTTCTTAGTCTTTTATCGGTCGGTGGTGGAGTCGATCGGATTAATTCTTTAAGTTTTAGATTTATCGGTCGTACTATTAAGAGGGGTGTAGGCTTAGTAGCTTGATCTATCTAATATTTTGAAGCTCAAAATATATATCATATAGTATAGATACAATCTAAAGTCTTTTTGCAAAGGTTTGGGTTAAGTCTCCACAAATAGGTTACATGGGCACAACTTGTCTAATGTGACTGGATAATGTTTGGCCAGTACAAAACCTGGTCGTAACAAAAAAAAACTTGGTCGGGACAGTAAAAAAAACCTAGTCATACCAGTAATAAACCAAGTCGAATTAGTAATACAAAACCTGATTGTGGTCTTAATAGTAAAAAGTCTAGTCGTTTCAATAAAGCAAAGCCTAGTTGTATCAGTAGAAGACCTGTTCGTGGTCGTATTAGTATAAGACCTTTTCGTGGTCGTATCAGTTCAAACCTGATTGTATCAATACAAATCTGGTCATATCAGTTCAAACCTAGTCGTATAAGTACTAAACCTGATGATACTAAGTTTCAACACAAATGTTACCAGAGACATATATATTTGTCCAGTCAATACAAAAATCATGCATGTGTTAATTGGAGTGTAATCAAACATAGGTGCAATTGTCTAGGACATTTGTCCGGCCTTCACAAAATTGTGTTTAACAGTCACTGACAAGTGTATTAATTGCTTAACGGTCACTAGCCACTTGTACTAACTAGACAATGTCTGATGTGACTGGACAATGCCTGGCCAATACAAACTTTGTTTGAAATTTACCTAACGGTTAGTTTCAGCTCGTGGGCTATATATACACTTCAATTGGCATTTACTCCAAGAGCTTTTTGGCATACAGAATTCATTGCTAGTTATTGCAAAAGCTAAGAGCTTTCAATTCTTCATTCAATTCACAAATTCTTGCATCTAGAGTTAGCAAATTGTATCCAATACATTAGTTGCATTGAAAAGCTAGTTTAGAGAGTGAATTGCATTGCATATTGAGCTTCTTGTGTAGAAGTGGATCAAGTGAATGTGTTTCACTTGTTACTCTTGGTGATTTCCGTTACCTAGACGACCCCGGAAGTTGGGCAATCTCTCCATTGACGGTGTTTGTCGGAGGGGCCCGTTGTTTGGGTGTGAAGGCTTAGTGCTCGTCTATCCAGAGAGGAGAACAGCAACCACTAGTGGAATTGAGGTGATACTGTTATGTAGAGTGTTTCAACGAGGATTAGTGGAAATCGAAAAATTTTCGATACCTCGAGAAAAATCGATTGTGTCATCGGTTATTTCTTCCTCTTGCAAATTTTATATTTATAGATATTTTTTGTTGTCTTGATCACTCTAAGAAAGCAAAACCCTAATTTGTACAATTATAGTTGTTTGTGATAATCTTGCATTATTGCTTTAGATTGAGATTGCAAATTGGAATTAAAATATTAAAACCGCCTATTCACCTCCTCTCTAGTCTGCATCCTTGGATCAACATGATTTAATCCTTAAGTGTTTGGGTAGAGAACTGACCACATCACTCATGTGTGTCATGCATCATCATCACTTCAATCTATCTCTCCCGAGCATTTTCTTTATAATTTAATTTGAACATGGCGCACAATTTACTTTTTGAGTAGACTAATTATTAAATTACCATATACTTGAACTGCATAATGGAATTGCTAAAACTTCTTTTATTAATTCCATTATCTTAAAGCGTTTAGATTTATAATTTATCTGTGGCATGGCTCTTATTCTATCCATAAGTTGTTTATCGATTTGGCTGTTTAGACACAATAATAATAATAATATGAATTCTTTGTGCATAATTAGGTTTAAAACTGCTATATCATTATAATATACTATACTAAATCCAAATGATCAAGGTCAATTGACTTGCCTTGTCCTTCTATGGGTGGATCCTCTGACACGGTCTTGGCGATTTGTTCCTTAGTGGTGGGTGTCTCGGGTCCTAGTTTCAAATACACATGAAAGATATTATCAACCAAAATAAATTCATAACATTTAACATAGAAAATAAAATTCATGTTGAAGAACTAATATACTTATTCTTAGATTGATACATTGGGTTAATTAAATAAATTGGATCGCAAGAAGTTTGAATGGAAAACAAAAACAGGGTAAAATACTACTTTAGTAATTAAAATAGTTAAAATGTAAATATCTTTAGTCTGGATTCAAATTTGAACTTGTTGTAAAAGGAAATCTTGTGCCGAATAGAATAGAGGATACAAAAAATTAGTTTGATTTGAATTTGGAGACTAATTAGAGAATTTGGTCTTTTTTTTAGCTTTTAAATTCAGAAAAGGACTGATTCGTGATAAATTTGGACTGTATCGCAAAAAGTGATTAAATGAACTAAATAATTTAATAAACTTTAGGACTGGTATGCAAGCATAATAAGATTCAGGGGTTTAAAAGAATCCGGGAGAAAATCACTCAGGAACTAAGCTAACGGTGCTTTTTGAAAATAGTAATTAGGGTAAAATAGAAACAGGGTTTTCGAAAATAGAAAATGGGTCAAATAATAGGTTTTAGAGATCGAATTTGATCTAGGTTTTGAAGGAAAACTTAGACAAAATGGGTAAAGGGTCCTAACTGTTCAAGTTAATTGGAATTTCAAGCTCCCTAGAGGGATTTAGTGGTTTCGAGGTGCGTAAACTAAACTATAATATATGAATTAAATAGGGGTGTCAACACTTTTACAATTTCTGGGCTATCAGGTGATCCACAAAAAGTAAAAATCATACAGTTAGATTCTAATTAACATAACAAACAAAATGACACGAACAAAATTTTATGTAAAACCCTAACAGTGGTCGACTGACCATCTGAATGTCACTGCTGGCATTGGCTAACATTCGGTGCATGCAGTGGACAGTGGGTGGCCAGGGCTTCACCAACGGTGAGTTAGCCGGCGATTTCGGTCAGGCTTAGGGCCATGGTGCCAGGGGGTCCCACTGACCTTGATGGCAATGGTATCAACAATAGCCATTAACCGACGACCGGGATTTAGCGTCGGTTTTCACTGGTTCAACGCGGCCGGCGACGAGGATGACTACGGTGAGGAAAAACTAATTAAGGGCTTATCATGAAGTTTCTAGGGCATCAGTGGAGCATAACATTAGTGGTAATTTCGATGGTGACTTCGCCAGGGCTCCTCTCCACGGCGCAGCCACGAAAACAGAAAGAAAATTGCAATCTCACTGGTGCCGGAACAATAGGGGCAGCGAGGTCATCAATGGGGACTTCGACGACGTTGAGGATGAGTCAAATTAGGTGTATGTGCTGGCAATGGGAAGGATATGGCTGAATTTTACTCCTATGCTTCGCCGTCGCCCATGACAAGACACCGAAAATTCTCTGACAAGTAGCCATCGGACTTCACCAGATTTGGTGGAGAAGTAGCTAGGGAAATAACAATTACAATGGTACAACCAATATGCCTTCCTTGCTTTGCTTGATTTGGAGTCCAAGAAAAAAATTTAATTCGCCAATCATGGATATCTCAAATTCCTTAGACATCATTTCATCGAAAACTTGACAAAGAGATTCGTTAGTCGAACAAAAAATAATGTCATCTACGTAAATTTGACATACAAAGAAATCATCTCCAATTATTTTGGTGAAAAGTGTAGTGTCAATTTTACTAACTTTAAAACTTTGTGAGATGAGAAAATTTCTAAGGCGTTCATACCAGGCCCTAGGGGCTTGTTTGAGACCATAAAGAGTTTTTGAGTGTTTGTAAACATGATTTGGAAGGTTTGGGTCTTCGAAACCCAGTGGTTGTTTTACAAATATAAGTTTGGAAATCTCACCATTTAAAAATCACTTTTGACATCCATTTGAAATAATTTAATATCAAAATTAGACGCAAATGCAGGTAAGATGCGAATGGCCTCTAATATAGCTACGGGGGCAAAGGTTTCATCAAAGTCTAATCCTTGAACTTGTGAGCAAACCTTGAGCTACCAATCTAGTTTTGTTTCTTACAACTATTCCATTTTCATCTTGTTTATTTCGAAAAACCCATTTGGTACCTATTATGTTATGATCATTGGGTTTTTCTACAAGTGCGCAGAATTTGTTTCTAGTAAAGTTATTGAGTTCCTCATGCATGGCATTTACCCAATCCAGGTCCGCCAAAGCCTCATCGAAGCCTTTGGGTTTAATACTAGAAACAAATGATGCATGCTCACAAAAGGATGCAATTCGAGAAAAAGTTTGGACACTCTTACTAATGTCACCCAATATTTGATTTACGCAGTGATCTTTGGTGATGGTTTGATGAAGTCTTGAAGTTTGTAATACTTGATCTTCATCTTCCTTAGTCTTCGGTTCGAGGTCTTCTTGAGTGGCATTAGTCGGACTGGTCGAAAGTTCTTGAGCAGCATTAGCCAGAGTGGTTGAAGGTTTTTTAGTAGCATTAGCCAGAGTGGTTGAAGGTGATTTATTTCCTTGATCCGGTTATTTTTGTTCTTCATCCTTGGGCTTGATGTCGCCAATGGTCATATCTTTCATAGTTTCCCTCAAAACATTGTTGCCTACATCATCAAGATCCTCATTCTCTCTTTGAGAGCCATTAGATTCATCAAATTTGATATTACAAGATTCCTCAATGCATTCTAATATAGTGTTGAAAACCCAAAAAATTTTACTAGTGAATGAATAGCCAACTAGAAAACTCTCGTCAACACGTCTTTGAAATTTTCCAAGATGCATACACTTTTTAAGAATATAGCATTTACAACCAAAAACTCAAAAGTATGAAATATTTGGTTTTCTCTCAATAACCTGCTCGTAAGGGGTTTTATTTAAGAGAGGATGGGTATAAAGACAATTGATGGCATAACAAGTTGTACTAACTGCCTTGGCCTAAAAACAAATAGGTGTCTTGTACTTATCGAGCATTGTTCTAGTCATTTCGATCAATGTCCAATTCTTCCATTCTACAACACCATTTTGTTGAGACATGTAGGGCACAGAGAATTCATGTTTGATTCTGGATTCATCGCAAAAATCAATAAAGTTGGAATTTTAAAATTCTCCACCATGATCACTACAAAGTTTCTTGATCGAGAGCTCAAATTCATTTTTGGCTCTTTTCGCAAACCTTTTAAAACACATAGGGGTTTCCGATTTGTGTGCCAAAAGAAAAGCCAAATAAATCTTGAGGAGTCATCGACAATAACGTAGAAATAACTACTTCCACCAATGCTTTGATATTCGGTTGGGCCGAACAAATCCATATGCAATAGTTCAAGAGGTCTAGATGTGGATATGATATTTTTAGCTGGATGAGTGCTTGCAAATTGTTTTCCGGCTTGAAAAGCACTACAAAATTTGCTCTTTTCAAATTTTACATCTTTCCTTCCCAAAATTAGATCCTTTTTCAAAAGCTTATTTAATTGATGCATTCCAACATGAGCTAATCTACGATGCTAAAGCCACCCTAAGGAAATTTTAGGTACTAAGCAAGTTGAAATGCAAGAATTTTTTGAATTGAAATCACCCAAATACAAATCTCCATAACAAAATCCTTTAAAAACTAGAGATTTATCTTTTATGCTTTCGATAAGAACTTCATTTGGTTCAAATATGAAGCAAAAACCTAAATCGCAAATTTTTGCAACCAAAAGTAGATTGAAATTTAAGGACTCAACAAGAAACACATTTGAAATGAAAAGGTTATTAGTAATTGCAACTTTACCTAGTCCAATTACCTTTCCTTTGCTATTATCACCAAATGTGATTCTATCCACATCATTACTTCCATGCTCGAAAGAGGTGAACTTATTTCCATCACCGGTCATGTGTCGAGTGCATCCACTATCAAGCACCTAATGTCTTCCATCAGTTTTGTAGTTCACCTACAACAAATATTTTTGGCGCATTTAGATACCCAAACTTGTTTGGGTCCTTGGAAGTTAGTGACGAGCATCTTAGGCACACAAATTTTCTTTTTGTGTTCATTTAATAATGGTGCCCCTACAAATTTAGCTATGACTCGCCTATTTTTAGTTTTCTTAAGCATGTAATGAGTACAATAAGCATTGTTCTTAATTTTAGTGGCTAACAGACAAGAATCAAGTAAATGTCCCACATCATGACATTTGTGATAAAATTTGTTGCAAGCCTTAACAAAAATGGTTTTAGTTGTTGTTTTCTTTCTTTTATAAGGTTCATAGCCTAAACCTTCTTTTCTAAAAAAACATTTTTGCCCACTAAGAAGACGATCAAGAGTTTCTTTACCTTTAAACCATTTCACTAGTCCTTTGTTTAATTTTTCAACTTGTGCTTTTCATTCTAAATTCTGTAGCACAACATGAGAGATATCACAAGCATTAGATACTTCAACATTTTTGTCATCTAATATCAAATCATCACAAGTGGTCAATATGGAATGAGAGATGACACAAGGTGGATCTTCTAAAATATCACATGTTATGCCTATATCGACCTTTGGTTTAGGACTAACAAGGTCCTTGAGAAGCAAGGCTTCATGTGAGTCTTTAACTTCGACATATAAGTTACTAAGGGAGAAATTATTTTTCCTTAGCATCTTGTTCTCTTTTGTCACTTTGCCAAGAGCTTCGTTTAGTTTCATTACCATTTCAATAAGCTCATCATAAGAGAGTTCACAATCCAATACCTTTGCATCATCACTTACCATTAGACAAAGAGACAACTGGTCGTCCAACGATATTCATTCTCCAATTGCAACTCTCACCATTTTCTCGGAGTTGGATGGTGTTTCATTGTCGGAATTAGATTCTTCAGATCCGGAGTATTACTTTCCAATGTACGCTTCACCTTTTCCTTTCTTCTTGTAGAACTTCTTAAAGAGCATTTTCTTGCCTCTTGATCCTTCCACATCTTCCTTCTTTTCAAGCGATCTTTGATTATCACTTCTCTTGTTTGGACACCTTGAAGGGAAGTGCCCCTTCTCATGACACTCATAATAAGTGATATTCTTGAATGACATCTTCTTGTGTGATCCCTTGCTTCTCTGAAGGTCGAATCCTTCCGTGTTAATCTTGTTTAGAAGCTTTCGAGTCTTCCTTACAAGAAGAGCTAGGTCATAGTCAGATGCTTCATCTAAACTGTCACTTCCATCTATGATCTCTTCGGCCTTGGCCTTAAATGCCAAATTCTTTTTCTTGGAGTCGGAAGCTTCTGCAACTTCTTTTTTTTTCCACTTTCTGCATTTTATGGGTGATAAGAGTACCCAAAAACTCGGTGGGAGTTGTAGATGATAGATCTCCATTTATAAGGACGGTCACGACGGTGTCAAATCTTGACGGCAACACCATAAGCATTTTGCGCACCACATCAATATCTTCGAAATTGGTACCTAAGCCTTTGAGATCATTAATTAAAAGATTTAGTCGAGTGAACATGTCACTCACTTTGTCATTTTAAAACATGACAAAAGAATTGTATTCTCTATTTATTTTTATGAGTCTAGCTTCCTTGACTTTTGAAGTTCCTTCATGAATAACGTCTAAGATTTTTCACATTTACATTTCATGTGAGGTATCAAGATTGCTTATCCTATTAAAATCATTCAAATCTAAAACATTGAAAATTGTATTTTTAGCTTGAGCATTAGCTTGGAGGTTTTTTGTTTCCAAGGGTGTGAAGTTTTCCATGTCAAGAGGAGCTTTAAAACCATCTCTAGTGACTCTCCAAGCATCTAAACTAATTGATTCTAGATAAACTGCCATCCTAATTTTTCAATAGAAATAATTTTCACCCTTGAAGAAGAGCACATTCCCATTGTAAGTTTCTCCAATAGAAGACATTCTCTCTCAAAACGGTAAAGTCTTAGAAATGTGAGACCGTACTCTGATAACACGTGTTGCTCGAATGTGAATAGGCAGTATTAAAAATTTTAAGCACAATTAACGATTTCTAATATAAGCACAAAGAACAAGTTTGCTATCATAGGGTGATCAAATCAATGGCAATAAGCAAGCCCTAGATATGAAAATGTGAGAGAAGAAATAATCAATGACACAATCGATTTTTCCCGAGGTATCAGAAATTTGTCGATGTCCACTAATCCTCGTTGAAGTACTCTATACAAGAATATCGTCTCAATTCCACTAGTGGTTGTCTTTCTTCTCTCTAGATAGGCGAGCACCAAGCCTTCACACCCGAATACCGGGTCTTTCCAACAAACACGTTCGATGGAGAAATCGCCGGATTCCACGAGAAGTCTAGATGACGACAATCATCCAGAGTAACAAGTGAAGCACAATCACTTGATCCACTTCTACATAAGAAGCTCAATATACTATGCAATTCACTCTCCAGACTAACTCTTCAACCATAAGATATAGAGGTATTTGGCATTATTTAAAACTAGTATAAAATTTTTCTAACAAAGGATGACTAGTACATTTTTCTAAAATTTTTCTAACATGTATTGAAACAATAGAAAACTCTGTTGTATATACAACGAATCCGTGAGACAATGAAGAGTCCTTATAATAAGTTTTCATGGTGTAGTGAACTTTGCTCTAATCTCTAGGACTTAAAATCTAGGATGAAACCTCTAGTGAAACATTTTTTAGAGGATTGGATCTCTTCATTGTAATCTTTTTTTTTTCTCTTTTCTTTCTTTTCTTCTGTACAGTTTTCTTTTATTTTATTTGATTTCAATAGGGTTCTCCCTACTGTTTTCCCAGCCCCAATGGGAATTACCTAGGGTAAATGGCGATGGCAATTACCTAGGGTCGGGCGGCTATACATCCCTGAGTAAGCAAACTGCAAACCCCTAGAGAAGGCTACCTAAAAAAATGACGGCAGGAAGAAGAGTACCTAAAAAAAATGAGGGCAGGAAGTGAGTAAAAACAAAAATCAAAATAAATCAAAACGAAATACATCTTGACCGAGTGCGGAAAGTTTCATTTGGAAATTAAGTAATGAAATAAGAATAAAAGATATAAACAAAGGAACTACTCATCATAAAAATATAACTAATCTAAAAACTTTCATAGAATATTAATTTATATACATTAAATTTTATAAAATATTTATATTTTATAGTTTCAGTAGAATTATTGTTCTATAATCCAATTCTACGACTTGATCATGTCAGAAAAAAAAAGATCTTACCTAGGATCACGATCCAAACAACCTTGCCCTGACTCCTTGAAATCTAAATGGCACAATCTCTCTCTGACAATGTATATTGTAATTAATAAAGATAACATGATTTATCTTTTACTGACATTTCTTGATTTTCTTCTTCAATCATTATGCACAAGGCTATGTGGCCTTATATTTCGAAATAAGAGAGTAAGAAGTAGGGAAAGTCATTTTTGGCCCCCAACTTTCATGCAAAATCTATTTATATTCTTTAACTTCGCGAATACTCAAAACAAGCTCTAAACATTAAAATCAAGTACAAAATTGATCCCTTTGTTACAATTTTGGAATAAAATTTTTTACTCTAAATTGATGAGGTAGATCGTAGGTGTAATGGCATGGGAAATACAAGAAATCCAATATATATATACATATATACATATATATATATATATATATATATATATATATATATTGTTCTGGACAGGGCTAGTTGTCTACTGGTCATGCCACCCTCTCGTGGATCGACATGTGTCCAAATAGCAGTCCGTCCGATGTTGACCTTCTCTCCCCCTCCTCGCCGTCGCGTCACCACCATCCCCATGCTTTCTTGGCCTTCTATCGTGCTGCCCTGCCGTATCGTTGGGCAGCCCTCCCTCGTCCTCCATGAAGCGGCGTAGTTTGCCGGCATCTCTACACTTTAGAAGCTCCGACCCAGAATATTAGGTCATTTCATCTAGAAGTATACCAACTGCTCCACAGGCTTTAGAGCATTTCCAAATGTGAAATGGTCAGGCAGCATTGCTGTGAAATGTCATGATATGAACAATTGACCAACCAACCAAGAAACAAGCATTTTGAAAAATAAAGAAATGAGCAATTGAGTGAAAGAAATGAAATTTGCAGGTGACTAGGTGACAATGTGAACAATTCTCGAAAGTGCTAATCTTGTACCAATACATGCTACATAAAGTGACTATAGCAATATCAGCTACTTTATTATGTATTTAGATGAGGAATAATCATATCTTTTCAAATTGTGATTAGAATGGTACGGTATACTGTGATTTTAACTAAAGCCAAAGATAGCAAAATTTCAGGAACTATGTTTTTTACTGGCCACAAAAATGAAAAGGCGAGGATCTGAGGTGTAAATGACTTCATGGCAGTAGATAACTTCATATAGGAGCAAAGAAACATCTCATGATCACAAAGAGTGTCCATACCAAAAGATAAACGTCATACCGTCTCTCAGCATTGAGGAGAACAATCCAAGTGCATCATCATGAAGCCCGCGCTTCACAGACCTCCTGATCAACACATTCCAAGACACCACATCCTTCCTCTCCATTGCCACAAACAACAGCCTTGCATCCACCACCGACCCCCGCAAATCTGAACTCAATTTGAACGAACATGTTGTGACACCCCAAAATAAGAGTGTACCGCAAACTCTAACCCTAATTCGAAACCCCTAACTCTAACTCTGACTCACCAAAACTCTTAAAAGAAAAATAAGTGTGAACGGCAAAACCCTAAAAAAACGCATAGCAAAACCCTAAAAACAACTGACTCTTGTCAAAACCCTAAAAAAATGACGCTTCCCCTACACACTACTTGGGCATGTTAGATCATTAGTTATGCTGTCAGCCCCATGTGCATTGGATACTGGATATGCTTAGTGATGATGCTGCAAGGTATGCTCATTATGCGACGTAGTATGAGTCGGATCCTACCTATCTATCGAACGCTCCACCACTGACACAATCATCACAACCGTTGCATGATTTTCCAACTACATAGCCATTTTGGTCTCCATGTCAGGTTGTTGTCGAGTCAACTAATCAGAGGGCTACACATCCGCCAGATAAGTTGTCTCTGTTTGATAAACGACCCAGAAGAGACCATCATGAGTTTGCACCATTTGTTTCTATATGTCCGTGTATCTATAATGCTTACTTGCTTTGTTGTATTTGAATATTACATGTTCTATGTATAATTATATTTCTTTTATGTATTAGCATCATTACATTAGTTACAAATGTATGGATTAATAATCACCAAGTGAACTTACCTCAAATATTACTATATTCAAAACAACCAAGCTAACCTTCAATTAAATAACTAACCTAAATAAATTCCCTAAGATTATTCTCAACAGCTAACCTAACTAAATTATCTTCATTTAAATAACTAACCTAACAATCCAACCTAAACAACTAACTAACTAACATACCTAATTAATAATTAACTAGCCTAGCCTACGGTACTATAGGCTAAAGTTGCTACCGCACTATTGATGTGCGGTATGACAGAATTTTTTTCTTAATAACCCACAAAAAAAATAAATTCGAAAAATAACCCAGACCTTTTAAATTTTGCAAAAATGACCCTCTGTTGCGAACAGGGCTGCGCGACTGATCTTCAGTCACTAGTCCAGTCCAGCTAGCAACTGAAGACGTGGCACGGCCCAACGCCCCGCTGGCCCAGTTTGCGTGCCACGTATGCTTCAGTCGCTAGCCAGTCGCTGGCTGGGCTAGCGACTGAAAAGATATAAAATTATGCCATAGCAATAAGATACAAAAATCAGTTGTAGTCTAGTTGGTTAAGAAGCATTCTCTCCGGAGAGACCACGGTTTGAATCTCGTCCCCGCAAATATTTATGCAATTTTTAGTTGCTATGGCACGTGAGCCCACTTCGAGACTGAGGATCATTTTTGTAAAATTTAAAAGGTCTGGGTTATTTTTTGAATTTGTTTTTTTGTGGGTTATTAGAAAAAAAAATTCGGTATGACACACCCACATGCAGTACTAGCTGCTCCTCTGCCGCTCAAATTTTTTTCCTACCGCCCAGATTTTTTTTTGCTGCTGTCGAAAATTCGATCAATCACACGTAAGATGTGCGGTACATGCCTCAAACAGGTCATTTTTATAAATTCTCACAATTATGTGTTAGATTTGTAGTTTTTTTAAAAGGAGTATTTATATAAAAAATTCAGAAAATAAGCTTGCTTACGTTAGAAAATTAGGCATTTTTTGAATTCTTCGAATTAAAGTTTTATAGAAATGCCTAATTTTCTAACAATCTAAAAAATCTATTCTCCTCCTGTATAGGTTATGATTCGACAATGAGCTTTGAGACACTTCTTACCTTAATTACAGTGTACGTTGTGAACATGATCGGTGTAACAAAGAAACAACACAGAACACAGAATATATTGGATCACAAAGAAGAAAAACAGAGAGAGAAAGGATGCAAGTCTGAATCAATATGATTTTCCAGGGATATCTTATTGTCCTTAAAAGGATTTTCCAGGGATATCTTATTGTCCTTAAAAGGACAAATCCAAGACATCTATTGTAGGAATCGTCCCAGAAATCGTGGTACTGTGCACCCATTATCTCAGATTCTGTGACAACCACACGCCCATTCTACACGTTGCACGGAATTGCTTCAGGACTAACTCGGATTCAAACGAGACATCAAACAGTTTTTATTAGGTCAGTGATGACATGGCATCAGTCGGTCTAGGTAGTAAAAAGAAAGATAAATACTTGTTGAGATCTGTGGCGACAATTTACATGCAACAGCACATGCGTGTGATTTTATCTATAGCCTTTTGCTATATCATACAGCTACTATTCTTATAATCCTACAGCCTCCTTTTTAACCTGTCAAAGGATCTTTAAGCAATAATAGGACTAAATTCATAACCATACTACTTAGCGGGCTTAAAAAATTTAATGAGGTCAGAGCGTGTGGATTTAACTCAACTTCTGAAAAGTTAAAAAAGTTTAATGAGCTCAGAGCGTGTGGATTTAACTCCCAACAAATTCTGAAAAGTTAAAAGTTTATTTGTAATGGAGCATTTGAACTGCTATAAACACACCATAATAACTTGACAAATAATTCCTGACTAAACAAATGCCAAATTGCAATTTCAGACATCACTACAAACAAATGGATACTTGGGAGCAATTGTAACATTTTTTAACAAGTTCAAACAAATTAGTTGTAGCATTTATTTTCCATAGCTCTTATTACAAAGTGCTGATGCTTTTTCAAAATAAAAAGTCCCAACTAATCTTTTTGTTGTGATGAAAACTAAAAAGGAAATCACAGGTAAAGAGCTTGATCCGATGCGGGATGCCTAAATTGTAACAAACAATTGAAGAATAACAGTAGTCATTTGTTAGAACATAGAACCATGAACTCTAATTTCACAGGTAACAAACAACATCCACAGGCTTGCAGCAGCTCAAAAATTCACATGTATTCACATCCAGGCGCAAATTCACAAATTGAAACCAAGCAATTGCAGCGTTCAAAGCTTAAACGTTACCTAACCAAAGTGGTAAATTCATAGATGTTTGTGGAGATGATGAGGGCCGCACAGAAACTCCGCGCTCTGGCCACCGGTGGCTCGTGGAATTGTCGACGGGCCGACGGTGCGGCGAAAACAGGAGGCTTGGACAAGTGGCCATCGAGCTTGCGCGGCGAAGCCAAGGTCTAGTTGAGGGTCGAGACGTGTAGATCGAGGAGGAAGGCCAGACGAGGATCAAGGGCCGTTCGGTGGGCCAGACCGTCGATCGGGGGCGGAGGGTGAGGGGCTGCAGGCTTGACTGTGTAACCAGGCCCGGGGCTGCTTGGGCCAGCACCTCTGGGCCTGGTGATCACTTGGCCCAACCCCCCACATCGGCCCAACACTCCGAGGCCCAGCCCCATGAGCTATTTTAGTCGAGCTCGGTTCGAAATTGGGCTCTACTTAGGCTCAGTTCGAGCTCAAAATGAGTTAATCCGAGTCTGATGTTGAGCTTGAAACCTCAATCGAGTTTAGCTCAATTAGACCCGAATATATATAAGCGTATGTTTGATTAGTAGTTAGTTTTTGTCCAATCAAATCTTAGTAGTGTCATTATGGTTTGATTATCATTCCCTTTGCAATTATTATTGAGTAAACTAATTAGATTTGATCAAGATTTAACTATTTTTCTATACTATCTAATATCTATAGCTAAATTTATGGTAATGATTTGTCTACTATACTTTAACTATTAAATTTTGTTTATACCATTATAAAGTTTGGTAAATAATCAACATATTCTTATAGCCAATTTTTTTTACTATACCATATAATTGATTAAGACTATATATTGATTTTGTTAAGTTTGATAGTCAATAAAACTTTAAACCTATAAATTTACAGTAATATCGAGTTTATTTGAGTTGAACTCATGGCCGATTTAAGCTTTAACTCGAGCTTTTATGATGACACCTTATTGACTAGGTTCAAGCTTGATTGAGCAATCTTAAACTTTTGTTGAGTCGATATTGAGCTCGGCCTCGAGCTTATAAATCAAAAGCTTATTGCAACCGAGTTTGAGCCGAGCCCCATTTTGTTTCTAGCTCTAGCTGAGCTTGGGCAAGCTCACTTGACATCGGTTCGTGGAGAGCCCTACCCAGTGCCCAGTGTTCCACCCCCGTCCGGTAAGCCCAGGCCCACCTCACAGTCACCTCATTGGGTACTCTCAACTCAGCAGCCAAGCCCCTCGCCGCACCTTAGCCGCCGGCCTCCTCAACCTAGACCTGATACTTCATTGAAGGTGTTTTTTAAATCTAATTTGCCTAATTTGACGAGGATAGAAATTGGTGGTCTCTGCGGGGAAGAAGAGTAAAGGCAAGCTCCTGATCTGCTATTTTCTTGTCTTCTCTGCTAAGGTGACAATTTTATCTGCATTTGTTGCACTCGTGCTGGATTTGTCTCTTAGAATTCCTATGTTTCTATAAACTGTCAATGACATATTGGTCACGTATGTACTGATCTGCTTAGTTGTGGATGCATATGAATTTTTGAGCTCCTGCATGCTGGAAATTCATGTGTGGACCTTGTTCTTTACTTATGCATTGATCATTTGAGACATTTTATACCCCCAACAATAAAAGAGCAGCAGTAGCTAGGAGTATTAGTTAGCTGTTTCATGTATTGTAGATTGGGTATTATTTTTCGCTGTCGCTGATCGCAAGTACTGTCAGGCTCTAAAAAATTGATCACATATGAAGATGATCCCCACACTAGCAAATCATTAGAGATCTAGTAGTGATTACACAAAGATCCCTTGTTTACACCTCTCCTCCAACTAGCAATGCATTAGCGTACAGAGAAGCAAGAGCTAAGATTTTGTCGTTATCTCTCGTCTCACCTCTCCTTCAACTGGCAATGTAACAGAATTAAATAAATAATAACATCATTCCTAATACCATCAGCACTTTGCAATTAGAGCTACGGAAAATAAATGCTACAACTAATTTGTTTGAACTTGTTAAAAAATGTTACAATTGCTTCTAAGTACCCATTTGTTTGTACTGATGACTGAAATTGAAATTTGGCATTTGTTAAGTCTTGGGAATTATTTGCAAATAAGCTTCTAACTTTTCAGAAGAAGCAAGCAAGCTTATTTTCTATAAATCTTGCACAGATTCAAACCTTGTTTGGAAACACCTGAGAAAGGTCACGACACGCATAAGACTGGCCGATGCTTTCGTTAGCTGGGAACTCAAGTAATTAGGTACTATGTCTACAATTTTGTCTATTTCATGTTCTGTTAGTTGGGAATTCTGGTATTACAGCAACCGTCCAATGCTTTTGTTATACTTCAATGCTCAT
This sequence comes from Pharus latifolius, assembly GCA_019359835.1. Lineage (NCBI taxonomy): Eukaryota > Viridiplantae > Streptophyta > Magnoliopsida > Poales > Poaceae > Pharus > Pharus latifolius. The sequence continues at coordinate 51,463,254 of CM033320.1, read as the reverse complement.
CTGAACGGGTACTAATGTACTAGCTTTAGTATATCATATCTTAGCCCCTCCTGTGGTTAATTTCTGGTTCCACCCCTGTGCGGGTGCCTGCAAGCAGCAGTGGCTGAAACTAATCGACAGTGAAATAAAATTGCAAATCTAATATGCCACGTTAGTCTGTTGCGGTTTGGAGCCGCGACAAGCCATATGTTGCGGCTTTGAGTGTAATTATGTGTCGTTATGTGTTGGTTAGTAATTATGTGTTGTTAGTACTCATGCGGCTACAGAAATCGGTTAGTAATTATGTGTCGTTAGTTGAATGTAACAAACTTTACATTTAAAGAAGGGGATGATTTTGAAATTTCTTAAAAATCAAAGAAGAAAATTAATATAATAATGCATGAAGGAAAAAAAACAGAAAAAAGAATATTTTAAAATTTAAAATTTAAGTAGAAATGAGGAAAGATATTTAAAATGTTAAAATAGAAGTTTTAAAATTAGTTAAGGTTTAGAGGAATAATTAAATATTGCAAACAAAAATTTTAAATAGGGCGTGTTCATTGTAGGAATCGCTTTGGTTTCATTTTTTTGTTAGAATCACTTCAAATTTGGTACACTCGACCCCTGAGAAATAATGAACACACTCGTCAAAGCGGATTGTTGATATCTTAAAAAACACATAAAATGATGAGTTGAATACATTTTCAGAGTTGAAAATGGTCATAATTTTTTCAAATTGCAAACAAGTTCTAGAAAATGCAAACAAGTTGTAGAATAGTTTGAACAATTATAAAAGTGAGGAAAAAATTGCTAACAATTTTTAGAAAATGCAAACAAGCTTTATAATAATTTGGAAAAAAATAAAGTTAGTTAGCGATGTAACAATTTTTATATGCATTGAATGTATTCGGTGTAGCAATTATATTTTCATGCTAATGATGTTAATTAAATTAGATTTACATTAATTTGGTTCTATTATTTATGTGCTTTAAAATTATGGTAGTTATGTTAATTATGTTGATTTGCGGGGAATGGAGCAATTCGATAATTTTTGCATGTTTCACGGACACAGTTTATTTCGTGATGTCCCATGTGGTGTAGATGTGAGTGACTGCAAATATGTCAAGGCTAATTGGAACATACAGAACACATCTTTCTTAGATTTGGTAAAAGTTCACAGCACGAAGCGGCTAAGTAGAGGGACTCAATTGTCAAAGAGACTGCAAACGGTCCATACTGGGTGTTTCGTGAACTGAAAGGGAACAACTTGTGAGGCTCATTCGTGACCAGAGTGAAGCAGCCTCGAGGTGGATTAGGCGGCCAGTTTGTTATTTATGTCCTGTTCTATGACCTACAACCGTCGGAGGGTCACATGGCAGTAGACACTAGTGGCGACCTGTTGGTAGGAGAAAGGCATGTATTGAGTCCCCTTAGATTCAGAGCTAGTGAGTGGTTAGAAATGTGAATTTTTTTACTAATAACCAAATAAAAAATAATTTCAAAAATAATCAAAAACTTTTTAAAATTGCAAAAATAATGTTCAGTCGTGAGCCCAGCCCACGACTTAAGACATGGCACGGCCCATATGCACTGTTGGCCCAAGACCCTGCCACGTCTGCTTTTAGTCGCGAGCTAGGATCGCGACTGAAATCCGCAGCGGTTCAGTTGCGAGCCCAGCTTGTGACTGAGAACAGTATATAAATGTGTGCCCACAGTAAAAAACGTCACTTTCACTCATTTGACTAATTTAAAAAAAATTCAAATTGGCAAAGAGAGAGAGAGAGAGATAGGAGAAGAAAGAAAGAGAAGAGAAGAAGAGGAAGGGAAAAGGGAAGAAAAAGAGGAGGAAAACTTCACCGATTCTCCAACTTCTAGTCTTCGATAATTTGTTCATTGAGGTGCATATTCATTAACTCGTAGATAATATTTAGATTTAATTATTTATTTTATTCTAGGGTTACAGAAAATTAGAAATTTAATTTTTGTATCACTCTAGGATTTAGGACATGTAAAAACTTAAATTTTCGCTTCACCCTAAAATTTAAGACAAGTAAAAACTTAAATTTTCGCTTCACCCTATGATGTAGGTCAGATAGTTTTGTGCAGTAACAGTGTCTGCTATGGATTTAGGTTATATATATTACCCTTAGTTTCTGGTTGACCCTGGTGTTTAGGATTATTTGTATTGTCCCGTATGAATGTATGTTTTTTAGGTCACCCTCTTATTTCCTGGTTTACCCTAGGGTTTAGAGTAATTTTCGGTTTACCCTAGGATTGTGCATAATCATATTAAATTATTGTTGTAACCTAACACAGAAAGTAAAATTGATTAGGTTATGGAGCAACCGAGTATGGTTTGCGTTTATTACAGAGGTGGTATAATCTGTAATGTAGCAAATGGTGATGATCTGAGTGCGTGTATGCATGTTTATAGTCAAATGGCACAACCACAGTCAATGTATTACAATGATTTGGAGATGTGGTTATTTGATTTGTTACAACCCAATCATATGACGGATAGTGTCAGGGTTGAAGGCATGGTGCCGAAGGGAAATAAATGGGTGCTAAAGAGACTTAAAGGTGACAAATCGTGGGGTTCGTTTGTACGATTTGTGACAAATCCAACCTATGGTGGTGGAGTCTTCATACTTTATGCTGAAACAAATCGTGAGGTTCGTTTGTACGATTTTTGACAAATTCAGCCTATGGTGGCAGAGTCTTCATACTTTATGTTGAAATCTTAAGTGTACACAGTTCAGAAGGCAATCATTCTGTAGCAGGAGCACAGAGCACCGTTAATGTCAGTACTGACGGTGCAAGTGCCAGTGCCAGTGCCAGTGCCAGTGCCAGTGTACCTATGCAAACAGTAAGAGTCTCGCGCCCTACTGGGTTTGGTGACCATCAAGTAGATGTAGTTGATGAATTCGCAGAATTGGAGGAGAATTTTAGCGAGGAGTCCACTGATCCATCAGATATGTACGAATCCCGAGGAACCCACAAAATAGCAGAATCTTATAAATAAATAAACTGATCTATCATCTTTGATGTCCGTTGTGGTTCTTGAAGATCTGAATTCACGATGGTCTTACAATGAAGCAACCGTCCAGCTTGGGCAGTTGTTTTGGACCAAGAAAGATGTGAAAAAAAGCCATCACAACGTGGGCTATTTCACTGAATAGGCCATTCTGGGTGGGTAAATGAACTTCGAGCCTGTGGATTGTGAGGTGCTTACTCGATAATTGCCAATGGTACGTCTGTGTCATACGGCCACAAGATGAGCCTTTCTTTCATGTGACTAGAGTGGCAAACCACAGATGTCTGATGAAGGGAATGTTGCAACAGCACAAAAATATCACCTCTAGTTTTGTTGCCAGTCTGATACTCTCAGTAGTGAAGGAAAATATGGCAATGGCACTGAAAGTGATTATTGCACATGTTGTAGAGAAGTACGGGTACAAGATCGACTACGCGAAGGCATAGAGGGTTAAACAGAGGGCGTTGTGGGAGCTTTGACATACGTTGAGGCATACAACCTCGTACTGTGGCTCCTTAAGCACATATGCGGAGCAAATCCAGGCACAGTCACCGAAATTGTTGATACGTCGACAATCGGCTCAGATGATTTTGTCATACCAGGATGCACGGTACTATGGAGATTTTTTTGGGTATTCCAGCAGTGCATTGCATATTTTAGGTACATGACTGCCGTGCTTTGCATTGACAGAACATTCTTGACTGACAAATATGTGGGTACTTTATTAACTACCGTGGCAACTGATGCCAATGACCAGCTTTTCCCCAAACCATATGCAGTGGTCGAGGGGGAGAACTACAACAGCTGGCTATGGTTCTTAGGCAAACTAAAGATTGGGGTGGTCAAAGATCGGGCGCGCATGTGCTTAATTCATGATTGAAACAGAGGAATGTTGAGTGTGATCGAGTACATGCAATCTGGAACGGATCCACCACTGACTTGGGATGACCTGTAGAGTCATTGGTGCTCTTGGCATCTTGGCGTGAATTTTCACACTCATTTCAAGAGTAGGCGCCTGATGTAGGTGTTCAAATGGTTTGCCAAGTAGAACCAAGAGTTGAAGTTCTCAACTATATGGAAATCGTTGGATGAGAGTACGCTGAAGCAAAGCCACGAGCTAGGTGAACTGGAAGCTGGCGACGTTACCGCCAAGGGAAACTGCAGGAGGCATCCAAGTTTTAGTGAGTGGATTCATCTCAAACCAAAGGAGAAGTGGTCGTTGTTGCATGACATTGACGGGGCACGGTATGGAGTCATGATGACAAATCTTTCCAAGGTATACAATTTCGTCTTGAAAGGTGTGCGATGCTTACCACTCACTGCCATAGTTGAGATGACATTCTACTACACAATAGCATACTATGACAGTAGGAGTTTGGCAGCATTAGTACTTGTGCACGACCCTTTAGTATACTGGCCTAAAAAAATTAATGATTACCTTAAATTTTGGACGAGGAAGTCATTGACACACGATGTCTCAATGTTAAGCTGTTTGAATGGAAACTACGAGGTTCGGATTAGGCACAGATTTGTTCATGGCACATTGAGAGCAGGTCAGATCCACGAATGTAGAATTGCAAATACAGATGCCTAATGTACATGTGATAATTATCATATTTGTGCATAATTTCTATATGTTTAAACCCCGATCATGCACATATTAGTCATATACCTCGGCATTTACATAGATTATTCCAGATTTGCTGCCAAATCGACCGGATTATTTGTTTTGCAATTTTTATCGCAGGTCAGCGCAAATCAGATGGATTTCTGGCTAGCGGTCGCGCCTCATCGATTTATTCCGACCTTCCGTCGATTCCGTATGGAAGTGCGCGTTTCCGCGGACACGTAGGAACCAACCGCGCCGAAATCGGAGTCTCCGGGGGCCCGGAATCTCTAACCCTAGCAGCCAAGGAGCTTTATGTAATTCTCTAAAATCCTGAGGGCCATTTCGCAATTTGAACTTCTTTAACCCTAGCCAGCCACCATGGGAGAAACTTGAGCCTGGTTCTTTGTATTTTGCCTTCTCCTTCTCTCTTTGCTCCCAATTTCCTCACCTTCGTCCACCACGCCGGCGGCCGCCAGGCCGTAGACTGTCGGCGAACTTCTTCTCTGCCTTCCCCACGATTTTTCCACACCTCCGTCCATCTCTAAACCAAAACTGACTTCCCCTTCCTCCTTTCTCCTTCCTGCCTCTTCTTCAATTGCTCCTTCCTCATTCCCATTTCACAGCACCATCATAGCGACTCCACACACTCAGATCTGGTGCTTGTTCCCCAAATCCACCTCTTCTCTTCTTTTAAATCTCCAGATCCACACCACAAACTCCACCAAATCCATCATTTCAAGCCCCAAATCCACAGCTCAGCCACCGTGCCTTGAGCAGCCTGCGCCGCCGCCTCTGGAGTAGACCTACGCCACCGAGCACCAGCCGCCTCCATCCTCGGCGCTTCTCCAACGCCTCCCAAGCCGGCGCCGCCGAGCTGCTCCTCTCCTCCTCCATCTCCAGCGCCGCGCCGTCCCCGCGCTCACCGCTGCCACTGGAGCCGACCACCACAGCGTCGTCTACATCGACCATGCTGCCTCCTGCCGCCACCATCCACGCCGGCGCCGATCCATGCTTTGGTGCTGCGCCGTGGGGCCCCTGCTACCACCATCCACGCCGGCGTCGCCCCTCCACGTCCAGCGCCGCCATCAACTTCTTCCACCTCTCCGGCGATCCTCTTCTCCCTCGACAACTATTTCAGTGACATCTTCCCTTCTCATCCTTCTCTTTTCCCTCTTATTGTTTTCCTGTGATGCTTGTATGAGAACAGGGTTTGATTGTGAATGAGAATTTTGACATTTGAGTAAATTCCAGATTAATTGTGTGTTTATTTCTCTGAGTTGTAGTCCCTGGATGTGTCTCTTGTTTGTTTGCGATCAGAATTTTCTTGTTGCTTCTGCTGATGTTGGATTGTGGCAATTGATGGGAATGAGGATTAACTATGCTGATGTTGGATTGTGGCAATTGATGGGAATGAGGATTAACTACAATTGAGTCGCAGCTCAAGCTTGATTCCAATTTATTGTTTTACTCGCTGCCCCTCTCCTAGAATTCCCTGTGATAAATACTGTAGCACCTTAATATGATTGGCTGTTGAGATGTGTTGATTATCTATCTTGAGTTTTTATGCTACAGCCTGCGGTTATTTGATCTTTGTGTTTGATTTATATTGAACCCAATTTGCTGCATATCTAGTTTGGATTGCTGTGTGTAGACTCTTGTTGATTGTTTCAGCTAATCCTTTCCGCTTGAACTGCTTCCACTTAGTAGTGTTTTCTCAGCATACAATTCTTGTCTACCGCTGGCCTAGGCTACGAGTACAGAGTTCTATCTCTGTTAGTCGCACTTTAGTCGGTGAGATGAGTCGAGGAAACCACCTCTCCTTCTCTTTATTTCTTTCGACATCTTCTCTCTTTTCCTTTGTCTGATTCATTTTCATTTGCCATTGATTCACGTTTCGTTTCTCTCGTCCCTGTGGAAAGAACGACTAGAATACTCGCCTTACTACATCGTCCTCGTTCTATTGCAAGACGGTTTAGGCCGGTATCAACATGCAACAAGTCTCAGCTGCTGCACGTTCCTTGCTCTCATGTTATTACTGCCTACTCAGTTCGTGGAATCAATCCGACATAGTACATCTCAGAATATTATACTTTGCAGTACTTGTCGAAAACTTGGGAGGGTGCCTTCCATGGGTTTGCGGCGACAGGAAACTATTGAGAGCTATCACCGGAAGATGCCATCACGTGGATCCCAGACAAGAGGCTCTTTCTGAGCCATGTCGGTCGACTTCCAGTCAGGCAGATATACAACGATATGGATGTAGTGGAGCGTGAAGATAACCTCCATAAATGCACCGTTTGAAGGCAGCCTGGTCACACAAGAAACCGATGCCCGCAAGTGGCAGACACGTTAACATCTTGGAGAAACTGAAGCAATTCACTTTTATCTGTATGAGTTGTTGTGAATTTCCTTAAGTAGCACTGTAATGTTACAATGTAATTTTGTGAATTTCTTGAAGTAGTACTATAATGTTACAATGCTGCGAATTTCAGTCGCGAGTCGGGATCACGACCATCCTGGGCCAGCGGTGCATATGGGTCGTGCCACGTCTTCAGTCACAGGTCGGGCACACGACTGAACTCCATTTCTGCAATTTTAAAAAGTTTTGGGTTATTTTTGAAATTATTTTTTTATTGGGTTATTCGTAAAAAAATTCCAAAAATGTTTTTGCCACACATGTGTGGATGTGTGTGAGTTCTTGGAGGGGCTTGGAAGTGTGTTTGGCGAAGATAACTCGACAGAAACAGAAGAATCTGATGACTCTAATGAAGATTATTGTAGGTCCCCCGGTGAGTGGCTTGATTATTCTAGATTCAATTCAATAGTGCTGTCGACGGATCAGAATTCAAGATGCTTTTCTGATCGGGATAACATCTAGCTGGAACAGAAATTTCATACCAAAGATGTGCAAAATGCAGTTGCTAGTTGGTCTGTCATATCAACCGATAGGACAAGGTGGTGAAGTTGACCCCTAGTTTATATGTTGTAGCATGTCTAACACTAGGCTACCCATGGAAGATTCTTGCCATGCAGTCGAAAGATGACATCGGTTTTGTGATGACAAGAGTTACTGTGCACACCTGTATGCTTATTGAGGAATTAGAAAGCCACAAAAACATGAGTTTGGCATATGTGAATAACCTTATCCAGCCTTTAGTATGGGAGAATATATTGATAATGCCAAGGGAGATTATAAAGCAAGTGGTTGATCTATATGGCTACCGTGTTAGCTATAACAAAGCATGGTGAGTAAAATAGAAGGCGATTGAGGACATATATGGCACATTCGAGGATGCGACAACACTGTCATGAGGTTGCTTTTCAACATCACATTGATGAACCAAGGCATGTTTGTGGATTTCTTTGATCAGCAAGTTGTCGGCCAAGACGATAGTCCCATAGAGAATTACAAAGTCATGTGTCGTGTGTTCTGAGCATACTGACAGTGCATGGAGGAATTTACATGTTGTCGTTCGATGATATGCATGGATGGAAACTTCTTGGTTGGGAGGTACAAAGGGACACTTCTCATTGCAGTTACTGTAGATGCTAACGACCAGTTGCTTCTATTGGCATATGCAATTGTGGAAGCTGAAAGCACAAAAAACTGGTTGTGGTTTCTGGTCAACGTGAAGCAGGCGGTAAGAATTAGGAGAAGGTCCGCATCATTTCCGATCGAAACAGGGGCCTGCTCACAGCCATTAAGATCATGCATGATGCTTCAGATCCACCTTACAAGTGGGAGGACGTGGCGAGCCGTTGGTGCATGCGACACCTTGCTGCGAACTTTTTCACCAAATTCAAGAGCAAACAGATAATGGAGCTATTTAAGAGGTTGTGCTCGTAGAACCAAGCAAGCAAATATGACACTATCTTCACCAAACTCGAGGAGTTGACATTCAAATACACTACGAAGAGAGGCCGAGAGGCCGACGACGAGGATGCTATCAGTAAATTCTCGCAGTGGATCATTGACAAGGACAAAGAGAAGTGGTCTCTATTGCATTATAAGAGTGAGGCAAGGTATAGCATAATGATATCTATCAAAAGTCTGCTACCATGTGTTGAAGGGGGTGTGATGCTTATCATTCAGTGTGATTGTGGAGATGACATGGTACTGTACTACACAATACTTCAACAATAGAAACCTGGCAACCAAGTAGTTGGTTGACGATCCGATGAGAACCCTCACGGATGTGGTTTAGGAGGGCATGAATTTCCAAATAAATAAGGTGCAAATGCGTGAGGTGGAGATCATCAACTGATTGCACAGAATAATTCAAGTATGACTACGTTAGAGGAGAGTGAATGGACATCTTAGTCTTGGGAGAGTACATGAAGTCATTTTGGGTGATGACGCGAAGTGCACATGAAACAAACTGATGTTATTGCACAAGTCCTGTTCGCATGTCCTTACAGCATGTGCGGCATTTGGTATAAGCTCAACTCCATACCTATCCGAGTACTTCAACCTCCATAACCTTCAAGAAACTTGGAGTGTGATATGGACACACCGATGAAAGACACGTTCACGGAGGCTGGCCTGATATTCATAACGTAGAATTTGGATAACTAGTATCTGAAGATACCTGGGTAACTAGCATGACCTGACGAAATGAGATAGCCAACCACTTGTAGAATAAGGACCTACGTATTAATGACTTCACGCAACCACACTCTGAATTATCTATCCACACGGCCACACATGGAGTTGGTGCACAGATAGGGTGATCATGAAGATCGTTCAAGCAATTCCGAAGGAAATCACAAGAACAAAGGAATAAGAGATTTAACTCATAACTAAAACTAGGATTTTTGTATTCAATTTGAAAATATCAATATCAATGTCTGTGTCTAAAACTATGACCATGCCTCTCTTTTATAGAGAGTGGTATTTACAAAAAATAGAAGGTTTAAACTAGAAATTCAATTTGAATCTAATTCTAAAATGGAATAAAAATTCTAACATACTATAAAAGATGAAAGAAATCTGGAATCAATCTTCTCAGATTCGAACTGGACTCTTTCCTTCCGTGTAGTCATTACTCTTTTGGGTCTCTTGATTGCATATGACATCGGTTTTCAATGATTCTTAATTCGTTGGAAAGCTCTTTTGAATTCCTTTCCAACAAGTGCTCACACAATCAACGTGGACATCTATGCCGAGAATGGTGCTTGGTCGAAGTTTTGGTCGAACGTAGGACTGTCACTTGATCGGCAGATTGCATGTCAAGCAGAGTTTTTTTCGTTGTAGCGGATGCAATCCTTGATAGAATTGAGTGAGCTTGGGCTCGCTGGAAAACATTAGATGCACACTTATAAAAATGTTGTCCTTTTAAGTGATATGATAAACATGAAGTACGAGAGGGCTTTTTGAATGAATTTGTATGAGTGTGATAAAGTATATTATGCCTCTTACTAGATGAGTGTGCATGATTTAATTTTCCCTTTTTAAATGAATATTTATGTTCTAAAGGGGTTTAACAAGCATAGCATTACCCACATGACATCTAGTAAGGTTTTTGCTCAATCTATTTACTTTACTCTTAAGTTCATCATTTTCGACTTTAGGTGCTTAAGATGATTCCGTGTTAACACATGAATTATGAAAAGAATATGACGACATCTCATCACAAGTAGATGAACTAGAAGGCATAGCACAAAAATCACTAGATGAGCTAGGCATATCAAAAGTAGAATAACTAGTACTATCACCATGGCATTAAGATGAATCACTAGATGAATCATGGTATAAGTTACTAGTATCGTCCGTACAAGCATGTGAATCTATAAATGAATCATTTGACAACTTATCACATGAAGTACTAGTGTTCACAAAGCTAGCATTAGAATCTAACCACGAATCAACAATTGAATTATTGCTAGCATGTTGCTAGCATGTGAAGTAGAAGTGTGTGACTCTAAAGATGGATTAATAGCGGAGTCACAAGCAACTCTAACATCTAAAATATATGTAGAGCTAATAGTATCCTTGGCAAGAAAAGAATCATGTGATTTCTTTAACTCTTGATATTGCACTTTTAAAGATGAATAATTATTCTTTAAAGTGCTAAAGTTTTTAGTCATATTCCCAAGCAAATCTTTTAACTCTACAATTATATCCATAAGCTCATTATTAGAGAGGTTAGAGTTTGATACCGTCGAGTCACATGCCGTAGGGCATATAGAATTGTCTTGAGATGAAGACTTTGACTTCGACGCTTTCCTTCTAGCTTTTCTTGAGCTCTTCTTGCAAGGTTTCGCCTTTGTTATGCTTAGGCAAACCACATCATTTACGTCCTTGAGCTTGCTCGAAAGCTCCTGATCCTTTCCATTTAAATCATTGTCCTCGATATGCTTGGAGGTGGAACACATGCCCTTTTCTTTGGACATTGCCTAATTTGACATAAGCATGTCAATGATGTCGCTTGGTGAAGTGTCGGAAAGGTCACCATTTTCAAGATTGGTGGTGAAGTCTCCATAGCAACCATCCGGCAACACCTGGAGCAATTTTCTACAAATATCTAGATCGGAAATATTAGCACCAAGGGCTTTGAGCTCATTTCTGATGTTGATCAAGTGATCATATATGGTGGAGAGTGTGTCATGCTCCAACATCACAAATGCCTCTTAGTCCCGCAATAGCAAGCACATCTTAACATGCTTAAAACTAGATGTGCCTACAAATAAAGACTCAAGAGTGATCCAAACATCGTGAGCGGTCGAACACTCACTCACTAGTTTGGGCATGTCATAGCCAAGTGATTCAATAAGCACATCTTTAGCTTTTGTGTTCAAGAGATGAATTTGCTTATCCGAAGATGACGAATTTGTTATACCCTTTTGTACTAACCTCCACAATTTTAAGTTTAACGCCTCAAGATGAGTACTCATCATAATTTTCCAACGTGAAAATTTGAGCCATCAAAGTGAGGAGCAATCAATCCAAAATTCTCTAGCGAATTCATCCTTTCTCTCTAGCGGTAAAGCCGATAAAAGAGAGACCTTGCTCTGATACCAATTGTAGGATCAAGGATGCCGACTAGAGGGGGGTGAATAGGAGACTTTTAAAATTTCTTTTCAATTTAGCAATTTTAAAAGATGTTTCGGATAACTTAGATTTTGCAAAGAGGTTTAAAACTATTTAATCAATTTAGTTGTATTCAACCATATGGAATAAGCAATTTAATATGCAACAACAATCTAACATCTAGTTGCAATTGATCGATATGAAAATACAATACAACAAGCAACTAGATTGATTCAAACAATTGTGTTAAGATAAATATGAATGAATGCGAGACAAGCAATTGACCCAATATTTTTACCGAGGTCTCGGAGACTCACCCGGTCTCCCCTACTCCTCGTTGAAGCGCTCACGCTTGAGCTTCGCTTCTATATCCATGAAGGATATCTCACTAGGGTTGCTCCTTCTCCACACCAGATAGGCGGGCACTAATACCTTTCACAAGTTCTTACCGGCCTCTCCGACAAACTTCAATAGTGAGATCACGACTCTCCTCCGACACCGTCTAGGCGAAGGCAATCGCCAAGAGTAACAAGTCAGATGCGCTTTCGCTTGAACGAATCTCATGCTAGAAGCTCAAAGATGCAAATGAATGCTCAACACTCTAGCACTAGCATGCAAATGGAGATAAAGTGCACTAAACACTCACAACCTCTCCCAAATGCTCTCTCTCAAATCCACTAACGATTTTGGCTCAAATTCTAGCCTCTAAATGCAATTAATCAAAAGCAAAGACTTGGCTAGCTTATACACTGAGATTTTCACTTCTTGAACAACCCCAAATGAATGCAAACACAAGATATATATAGCCCTAAAAGAAAACTAGCCGTTTGCCATGAACAGGCGAAATTTTGTACAAGCCGGACATTGTCCGGCATGGTACAACAAATTTCAACTATTGCAAACTGTCAGTTATCGTTGGGGGATTTTTTTTGTAAAGGCCGGACAATGTTCGGACATTTCGGACAATGTCCGGCCATGTCGGACAAAAGCCCCCGAATATATATGTTTGTCTCTGTTAACTCTCGGCTCAAACAAATTGTACAGGTCGGACAATGTCTGGCCACATCGGACAAAGTCCGACTCGTCTGGACAAAAGCCTCCGGATGGATGCAAATGTCTCTGGTTTCATTTTGCACAAGGCTGAAAAAATTTGTACAGGCTAGACTTTTGATTTAGAGATCCGATTGAGGTGATTTTTTGTCTTGTTGGAAAGATAATTCAAAGAGCTACAATTTTGTCAACAGGAGCAAGACCTAAAGCAGCCTAGATAATTCTAGAAAATTCAAAAACCTTCTTGCTACCAAAATGTCCAACATAAAAAAACATCTCTAATGCAATTTTGGGTACTTGCACATACGGATTTGTTGTTTTCTCGCGGATATCTCAGTTGACACTCAACGACGACCACGACCAATATGATTTATAAACTAAAACCACAGGTCAAATATCTGATCGAAAACAGGTGGTCGGGTGGATTTGGTTGAGCGTACACAAGCGAGCTAAAAACTAGTACGACCAGCTCGAACTCCTACGACCACGACCAAACCTTAAACAGAAAACCACCAAACCGGCGACACGACCACAACCACGACCACGTATCAAACAAGGATACAATCAGAATGTGCAAGTACAACCATGATCAGCTCTAGAAAATAAACCAATTTAAATAGTTGGCGATCAAAACTAAGTGCAGTTTTTAAAGCATTTTCTCTAATGCACCACAAACTACACTTAGACTATCTAGCAATGCAAGAGGCGATAAAACACTAGTGCAAGATGATATGAATGCATTTGAGCTTCCGCACTAGATAGATTCAAGGTACTAATTTCCGATCCCTCTTAATAGTACGGTCAAACGAGCAAAAAGAATCCTATCAACTCGGTCTATCTCCAAACACTGAGACCGGTAAAATCCTAATAAAACAATCCTTAATCTTGATTTTACCTTCGATGAAGCTCGACCTCGAGAAGCTCGACCACTCGACGCTTGTCCTCGCAAAGCTCGACCTCACTAAGTTTGATTTCGCTCGAGATGACTCATATCGGCATCATCCTCTTCACGCCATTGCTTGCTTTTATCTCGAAACCATTCTGAAACTACAACACACACTCAATGCATAACGTTAGTCTCATAATCAGTTTGTCATTCATCACTAGAGAAATTACTCCACATAGGAGTTAGCTCAACAATTTCTCTTTCTGGTGAAATGACAAAACCATATTCAACAAATAGTAAGAGATGAATCATACACTCATATAGATCCGTATATGATAAAGACATACACGCACACGATCTATACTTCACATGTCATGATGGCAATCAGATCAGATGATCAATATGATGAGCTCCACCTCAGCATATGCATCGATGTCAAAACCTCAATAAGAAGCCATCAAAATTCAGGATTTATCTCATGATATTCAAATTTATACTTAACACAAGATTGATGCAACCATCGAGTTCCCCCTCTACATATGCATCAATATTAAACCCACAACTAAGGAAACATTCATTTCATGGTTTATCAATAATCAATTTAATTTACTTGTGCTAAATCAGGATTTCTCTAAATTGTCATTTAATCATCAAATTTGACATTCTCCAGATTAACTTTAATCATCAGTGATTCATCCAAATCGTCATTAATCATCAAAACTAGATATCTAGATCAACCTAGATCCAACACAAACAAGTCAGCCACACCAGGAAGAATTGTCTGGACACATTGGACCAGCGACATAGTCTTGTGGTATGTAATATGGTATGTCATATTGAACCTTTTCAAAATAAGTGATGTATTTGATAGGCATAATATTCTTGGACATTAATGGCCGTCAATGACTTATAAATATTCGAGAGATAAAAAAATTACGTTTTGCATGTATTAGGTTTTTAGGTTTGGATAAAACTTTGTATCCACATAAAGAGGCCCGAAACATCATCCAAATAACATCAAAAAATTTCCAAAAACATTCTCATAACAAAACAATATTAGAGAATGAAGTCTTTTGAAGAAAATTTTTCATATCATCAACCAACCTAGAGAGAAAAAAATGAAAAATCAGTAAAAAATTTCACATACAATCTAATCATTTAGCCTCCCTCTTTTGTGTCGCGGTCTATCTCTTTGAAAAGGAGAAGTTGTAAACCCCATGTGATTGTCTAATCTTAAGTGATGTATATTTTGACAATGTTTTGAATTTTTTGTGTTCGTTTATGTTGTCATTATGTGTGAATAGTGTTATGTGATGGGTTTGTTTGGTTTTGGTGCATGTTGCAGGTATACCGAAGTTATAGTACGCTTGCGGTAAGGATGGGCCATCGAAGTAGTGCTCAGGGAGGAGTCAGAGAGTCAACTGGTCCGAGAGATGCCGGAGGTACTAGAGACTTACGGGAACGCTCTATATGACTAATTCAACACTCAGATATGGTGTTGCACCAAGCTTGTTGAAGTAGCTCAAGCTGGTCAAAGTGTGGAGGTTGCCGGTCGGGGTCCGGAATAGGAGAGACTTCCCGGCATGTGGTGAGCTATTCAACATCAAGGTGGACATGTGATGGTACTATGGCAAGCACAAGTGGTGCTCATGAAGCCCGAGGAATCACCAAGATAGTCTATGGACTCCGCGTAGAAGTTTAGGCAAAAGATTCTGTTTACAAGCTAATTCTGCACTGATATAGTCTTGTTCTTAGAAAAGTGTTAACAGAAAAGTTGTAGATCTAGAAGTTAGCTTTCCAACGAATCTGAGAACATCAAAATCAGAGTTCAGATGATGAAGTTATGATTGTTTTAGTATCTGCTGTTCAGAAAATGCTGTAATTCTAAAATTGTAAAATCCGAAAATTGTAAAAATGATTGTTGAGAGTTGGGCCGAATTGGGCTTCGGGCCCAACCTCCACTAGCTGCTAGTTTAGTCCCACATTGGTTGTGGAGACTAGTTTAAGTAGAGATTAGCTCTATATAAGAAGGGGGAGTGATAGGGAGAGGACTTGCCTCTTTGAAAGAGAGTTTTTGGCTATTGTGTTTAGCCTTTGAAATTTTTGTATTCTTGATTCTTTTCTTGGTTCTTGAATATTTTTAAGTTGTTAAATCTTCTCTCTTTCTTGCTTGTTTAAATACTTGCAATTGTTTGTTTAAATACTCACAATTGTTGTTTAAATACTCGCAATTGATTGTTTAAATACTCGTAATTTAAATACATACAATTTAAATACTCGCAATTGATTGTTTAAATATTTGCAATTGATTGTTTGTCGTTTTCTTTATTTCTCCTTTTTCTTTTTTTGTTATGGAGATTTTTGAATATCAAGAGAGGTGGTGCTATGATTGGGGATAGCTATATTTGAGATATCCGAGCACCCATAGCATCTTTATACCCTCTCTTGTTTCTTGTACTTGCCTCTTAAGATTTATTTTGGAAAACCGATTCACCCCCCTCTCGCTTCGCCATCCTGGTCTTTCGAAGGTGAATAAGGATCAAGAGGGACATGTGCTATTTTCCTGGCTATTGTGGAAGGTCCATGGCGATCTAGTTGCCCTGATGGCTGAGATGGCTTTGTGGGTGGCGGAGTATCATGGAGATGATTTGGTAGAACCTCACTGAGCGGGTAGTACTGATGTGCATAGGGATCAAACAATCCTAGCATATTAGACACCCAGTCCTCATGGTCCCTTTACTGTGTCACCCACACAGCTTCTGCCTCTTGTGGAGCATATATGGTCTGCTCGAAGGGCTCACCCCAGGTATGAGCCTCTCCACCTGATGTGTTGGTGACGGAGGCATCCAAGGAGCTACGTACTGTCGGCTCGTCAACTCTAGCTCTATCTGACCTCATGGCTCATCAACTGCTAGCTCCTCTGCCAAAGTCCTACTAGTAGCCTCTTGAGTTTTGCTGATATCCTTTGAATCATCGAAATTATCACCTCTTGGCCTTGCATGTGTTGGTGACCCTCCTATCCGAAGTGCTCCACCTCGGCGAGATGGAGTAGTAGACGTCCCGACTACATCAATCCCCATGTACATGATGTGATGTGTCTAGCAGGACGTGCACTGAAGGTACTTGGATGTGCGGCGGATGGGCTGTCTCGAGCACCAATTATGCCAGGGTGCGTAGATCATTAGCATACACATGCAAACAACCTAGATGGTCTTTGAAAATTTTGATATAGACATGTAAACCACGGTCTCCTCCCTCTAACTACAATAACAATTTTAATATATACATGCAAATAATTACTAACAAAAACATGGACATTAGTATAAAACTAACCAACATTACTACATTAACAAGCACATCCAAAATAAAGATTAGTGACATGGAAACAGTTAGTAACTATACTAACAAACACATGCAAACATGCGTCCATTCTCTTATCTAGATACTAATCCACATTATTACTAACTAGATTAATCAAAGATTAGCAACAATATTATCGAATTTGAACAAAACTTATATAGTTTAGAAGAGCGTCGCTCGAGCTCAAATGTTTGCACTTGAGATTAGGGTTAATTTTAGAGATAATTGGAACAAAAGGAAAAAAAAGAAGCAAGTGAAGAGAGGAGAAGAAGAGTGTGAGTATGAGTGTGTATGAACCAAAGAAAAGAAGAGGGAGGAGACAGAGGAGATAGAGAGTGGACTGTGTATAAACCAAAGAAAAGAAGAAAGAGGGAGGAGACAGACAAGACATAACGTGCAAAAAGAAGGAATATTGACGGGTGACAGGCCTATCGCAGTTTTCTGAGCTAGCCGCTGCATCAAGCAGAGCTATATGGTTCAGCTTGTCGTGCCTTGGAGGAAAGACAGTGATGAGGACATCGCGACCACACATCTACATGTTTTAACTCGAGCACATGCGCGTCGCTTTGGACAATAAGTGAATTCGTTTCTTGGGCAAATTAATTATTTAATTACAGAACAAATGATATTGCCTAATGATTGCTCTTTGCTTGTTGTTACATGTGAAGGAAGTATGGACGAAGTTGTTAATGCAATTCATAGCCAAGGAAGAATGAACACTTTTCTGGCAACTTCGATCAACGGTTACGTCGACCTTATTGATCAGAAGAACTCTGCACATGATTAGAAAGACTCAAGGATGCAGCATTGCTCAAGATCGCAACACTGCTCATGGTTGCAGCCGATCAAGCCTGAAGACACATGGTCGCAACCTGAGGATCATCCAGTTTGCCGATCAGGCTTGATTGTCCAGCAACTTCAATCAAGCGCCAATTTCAGCACAGATGTTCAAATAGATCGTTCAAGCACTTGTTGGAAAGTTAATCGAAAGATCTTTCCAACGCATTAAAAATCATCAAATTCCGACATCGTATGCAACCGGGAGACCCAAAACAATGACAAGTGCACGAGGGAGATGAGTCCTGTTCGAATCCGTGAAAAGTAGCTCGGGATTTTCTTTTTATAGTTTGTTAGGATTCTATTTTGTTTCAAATTAGTTTAGAATTCTGGTTTTAAACCTTCTATCTTTGTAGACACTATCGTCTATAAAAGAGAAGGCATGATTTTAGTTTTAGGTAGACTTCGTTGATATACAGATTGTATGCTCGTGCCTTTGCCGACTTGTACAATTCGGAGTCTCAATGTTCAGCTCATAATTCAGATTATTGAGTGTTATCCTTCCGCTGTTGCTCTTACTTTTCTTTATTGATTTGCTTGAGTTGTTTTTCGTGAACAGGTCAACCAAGTTTTGCTCAGTTGATAACCAATTGAGGAGTGGTTTAGCGATTGTGAGGTTTCTAGTCGCGTGTTTGATCGTGGTTAGCCGCCCCTTCGTCAAGGTCACAACTCGCATTTATCCACGAATTTCTCCTATGACGGAAGATCGGGACCAAACTACATGCACGCATCTTAAGACGAGACATGTACATATCAGACAGGCTGATGTGTCACTCTCCAAGACATGTGGTAGAGGGGGGAAGCACCAGTCGTGGTTTGGAGCTGTGACAAGCCACTTGTTGTGGCTCAAAACTGTTACTGGCATACTAAGCCGCGATAGGCGGTTTGTCGCGGCTCCAAACTGTGACAAGCTGACATGACTAGTCACTTTTGTAATTTTAATCCACTGTGGGTTAGTTTTTCAAATTAATTTTTAAACTGGTTTATTTAAAAAAAAATTCTCTGCCTGAGACAAACGTGTAAGTGGCGTCGGCCTCAATGAGTGTTTCTAATCCTATAGGACATTGAATTGGGTGGTAGATACCAAATGAAAGGAAATTTCCGAGACATTTGTTTCTTGCACTCATGCAAAAATGTTATCTTTTAGATGCGTAGGTGTTGTGTGGCATTCTTGGGTGGAAGACTTGGGAGATACACTTGTGGGGAGTTGCGCTGTTCAGCTATGCATCAAAGGCTGTTGTATTCTTCGAGAGTGGATTGGAAGAAGCTGAGACCAATGATTCACAAAAGGGTTAAGAACAGAGCAACAGATTATCCTATCAAATGCATGGTCCCGTTGGCAGAGGGCGTGGTTAGAGCTAGAGAGGCTGTCACCGAGGGTGTCTTGGCGTTGCTCAAAGCTATTCCTTTGCATTCATGCAAGTTAGAACAAGAATTATACTCCTATAGAATCAGTATTTTTTTTGTCTTAATTTTAGGAAGGAAACTTGGTATTTTGTTCAAAAAATGCTTAATTGGATGATTTGGATAGGCACCACAATGGTTGATGAAATGGAATATGAAAATAAGTAGAAGATGATTGTTTGGTAGGTCATTAAATTGTTATTCTCTACTTGATGGCATAGCATAGCCATGTTTGGTTTATACCAAAGTAGGTTCTGTTGGATAACGAGTAGACTATACTATATCATAGATTAGATTGTTACCAACAGCGGAAGGGGAATTTGTGAAGCGACTAATCCAATAATGTGCACAGCGACCACTCGTAGAACAGGAACCTTTCGTGGCTCATTATGACTACTCATGGATCATCTTGATTAGCGTAGCAATTATAACAGTATCTCTACTGGATCCACATGTTTCAGGATGGAACAGCATACGTTGGTGTATTAGCACTAACACATATAATAAGGATTTAAGAATTGTCGCTCTAGTGGAGGTGGCGGCTAAGGTTTTCTTTATATCTTTGAAATCTCACCATTCCTCTCTCTATATAGAGTTCTGCAGAATGAGTCCTACTGTATTAGGTTTCTTGACGTAATACAAAATTACCTTATAAATCCTATCTGAACTGTAGGAGGATCTGTAAATTAGGTTTCCTAATGTGATATGAAAGCTCTATAATAGATTTGATCCAAATTGAGCTATTCCAACCCATTAAGCCCTATAGATTATGTATATTTGGTTGCGGTCTGAGAACACTTACCTGAACTATGAATTGATAGTGGCTCCAACAGGACATAGCTACTATCTAAATATATACAAAGATCATATTTAATGAATCTATATAATGTATTCATATTGATTATCTTGCCATATTATACCATAATAACCTAAGGTGGAAAATATATCACCTTTGCACGATTCAATTCTTTCTCGATCTTATAGTGAATTGATCTCCCTGTAGTTGACAATTACAAACGATATAGTCATGCACTTCTCAGTTCATCTATATTAAGGACTCAGAGATATCTCTCTCATTATATATGAGAGGAAAATTTCATCTTAACTATTCACATTCTACGTATGGTTCATAGTATAGCCAAATATTACCTTTATAATTACTCAATTAAAACTAGCGTTTGATAACATATACTACTACATATGTAGAAAACTATGACGATATCAAATTTAACGATCAATCATAAATATTATTTGAGATCAACTTATAACACTTATATAACAATCCAAACAATGTTTCAAAATGGGTCAATTCAACATTATGTTCTCCAACATATGTTGATATTATTGAATTGATATCTTATATCCATAATCTATGAAAAATGATCATTAATCAATATATATGCTAATTCATTAATCAATAATATTCTATTTAATAATAATGGACCAAAGACTTTATAGAATGACATCATCACATAAATTAAAAATTTCACAAACAAGTCACATACTTGTTAATCAAATAAGGATCGATCATAATTCATTCAAAATATAATAATATATTATTCAAATATTCATAACATAAACATAATAATAATAAAAATATCTTTGTGAATTTTCTTTTAAGTCATATCAATAACAGTTTCCAGTGATACGTAGACTTATCTCTGATGTGCATGTTTATGATTGTTTGATCTCACTTTCTTGATTCCTGGTGTGAATTTGCAGGGTTGATTGGTGCTCCTTTCAATGTTGCTGTTTTATATAATCTGTTGGTCCCTTGTGCATTTGTCGGTGCTGAAGGTTTTGTCCTGAAGTCCATACTGGAGTAGTGGGACATCAGATGAAAACATCCCATGGTTTCAAGCGCATGATCAAGTACCATCCGCATAAATGGGCTCCAGGATGCTCGAATGATATACTTGTTCCAGTTGAGTCCTTCCACCTGGAGAACATGTTCCAGAATGAGATAAAGGATGACCAGAGTTGACTTCACTCATGTCCCTGCTGTCCTCGAACTCTGCTGCCAGGCAGGTGCAGAACTAGCCGACGAGGTTCTTTATGGAAGTGGCCAATTATCAACAACAGTTGAAAGCAATCATCATAAATCTGGCCCCTTATTTCCAGATGAACTTAGATTGATGGGTCAGACGACGCTAGATGCATGGGAAAGGCTCGGATTGGGTGTGACGGTACTCCTACTGGTCTACTCATCCAAGGTGTGTGAGCATTGCTCTGAAGTGCATGTTGGACCATCAGGGCACAAGGCCAGAATGTGTGGAGTGTTCAAGTTTGAGGACTGGCAGGGGGCGCACCTGTGGAAGAAGGCGGAAGTGGATGACCTATTGCCTCCAAAGATTGTTTGGCATCAGCGGCCTCATGACCCGCCAGTTCTGGTGGACAGTGGCAGGGAGTTTTAAGGTCGTGCACCTGCTGTTGTTGAGCTCTGCATGCAAGCGGGTGCAAGAGCTCCCCCAAAGTACCATTGCATGATGAAAGTACATGGCTTAGCCCCCCCCTATTCAATGACCAGGTGTGCCAAGAAGTTGATTGCCTGGTGAGATCTAGCACATGGCATTATACAGGAACTGTATTGATCATATGTCAAAAAAGGCTCTTTTAATGTTGGAAAACCTACGGTAGCAAATATTTCATACTGAAGTAGAAGTCATCGGTTGATGACAGTGACTGATGAAGCAGAGAGTTGAGTTTGAAGATCATTTGACTTACCAGATTTCAGAAGCTCAGAAGTTCACACAATTGTTTTCTACCATTGATCTGAGATTCTCAAGACAGCAAATGCAATTCATTAGCATCGGCAAATACTTTTCTGAATGCAGGAAGTGAAGCATACTGTAGTAGTTACTTGGTCATTTCTTCCAACTCATTTGTCAAGGGAGATGCAGCACTCCAGGGGTTTGCTCTAGCTACTCTGCATTATCAGGGCGTTTCTATTGTTTTTGTATGATCTTTATTTGTTCAAAGAGTATTGTTTTCTAACAAATCGTCGGTTGGACCAAATTGTTTAGGTGTCATCGCCTGAAATTTCTTCACTTGGTTTTGGAGTCTGTCCATTTCTGGCAGACAATTTTGTTGAAAGCAGCACATCGAGAGACGAATTGTTGCAACTTTGAGTCTATCTGGATCTAGCCATCTTAGAACATTTCAAAGGAGATCCTTTCTTGAAACTGTAACTTCTATCATTATATGTGCAATTCCAGTGGAGCCAATAAGCTGATAAGGTTTGCTTCTTTGCACTTGATGATCAGTGGACACCTGTTCTAAGTATTTATGCTGTAAACGCCAATGATGAAAAGTCTTCTTTTTCAAATAATTAAAATGTTTTTTTACATGTTGTTCATGGTAGCTGAATTCAACGTAGCCAAGCCACTTTTGCTTTGTAGTCTAAGCTTGTCTGTCTATGTGCGCACATGCAAACATTTTCTAGTGATTGAGAATAATCACAGCTCTTCCCTTGTATGACTATTTCCTTGCCATAGCTTACAGATAAATTTATTGAAGCAAGAAATACTTGCAAGAACTGAACTACAGATGGGTTTTACTTTTAATATGCTATACTGGGTTTAGATTGCAGATGGAATGACCGAGGAAGTTGGTATTCTGAACGTACTGTTGGAAACACATGGGGGTGCTCTGCCAAGGAGGTGCGTGCAACATGGTATTTGCCTTTCTTTCACTTGCTTTTGCCCTTTTGTCAATGACTTGCTTATCTCAGCTCATACCTTATTTGGGAGACTAACCGAATTAGTCAGTATACTTATTCTAAAGACACAGTAAACCATAGTCATGGAATCTAATTTCAGAAATACCCCAAATAATCCAGTCAATATGTAGTGAATAAGAATCAAACTCTAATATTTAATCAGAAAATCCAAATACCACACCGATTAGACATCCATCGATTGGTAATTCATACCTTATTTGGATCTAATGGTCAAACTATCTTTTTTTTTTGGCTATATAGAGAGCAGCATTTTTTCTTGAAAGACATGAACTATCTATACGGCTACACCACATGTTCCAAAACTAGGTTTCATACTCTCCTATTTTCTTCCAGAACATTAATTTCTTCTTTTTCTTTGTCTAATATGTATATTGAACACAATTTTCTAGATAGAGAGCTACCACGGCGCTATAGGGATTTTTAGACACTAATGCAAAACTACGAGAAAAATTACAGTTATTATAGTTACGACCACTATAGCATGCAATGAAAATAGTAGTTGTTATGTTTTATATGTTGTTTTGGGTTAAACTATAATTGGGTCGTTGACCCAACAAGTGTAATTTTCATTTTTTAATATTATAGTCAACCATATTTAATATATTAAATATTATTTTGTTAAAAAGATTGTTTAATTTATTTTTTAATCTGGATTTTGAGTTGCTGATGTGAGACTAATATTAAAAACTTGCAATTCTGATGTGGACATTGCTTTATTTTTCATTTATTGTTTTTCTATTAATTTCACTTGGTATGAATGATATTAAAATAATAGAAATGGATTTTTTAAAAATAAAAATGCGCTATAGGATAGTTTTCTTGATAATTTCCACGATCTGTGATAGTATTTTTTTTTGTGACGCTGTGACAACAATAATCATTATATAAAACACCAATCGAACATAATTAATTAAACTTTACTCAACTCGAACGATTTCTGATCTCCTAAATTTCTTCCTTTATTTTGCAGAGACTGGAATGGCAATAATTATCATTTGATCTGTTACCTCATCCTGACATGTTTACTGATGCAGAACGATTTAACTCTTCTAGCATTCAAGATAGCAAGCAAGATGATGATGGTTGATATGGATGAAATCTGAGGGCTGGTCCCATCTTCATATTGTAGGATAGTTGATAGATAATTAGTGCTGTAAATTATACGAACTCAAGTAGTCAACTGATAGTTCTCACATGACTTGTTACTTTATTATTCGACAACCATAACATCGAAAAGAAAACAGTACCTGCGCATGTTGGATGGCCCAAAAGAGCGCCCAAAATGGCCACAAATCGACAGGGGTTTACATGTTGGATGACCCAAAGGGTGACCAAAGTGGACACAAGGACAATAGTTTGATAGAACTCTCAACTAGCAAATAGTAGTAACTATGTTTAACAAAGTTCAAAAGGTGTTTTCACAGCCATCCAACTAAGACTATTTATACTTAGAATAACTCTCCAAGTTAAATAAACAATGAGATAAACTCTTGAGATACTAAGAACTTCAGCTCTTTGAGCTACTTAATAGAGTGAATGCAAACAACCAGGTGAAAGGTCTACCTACATCCATGAAAAGTTCAACAAATTTATTTAATTCTCGCGCATCTCAAGGTCAACCTGGACAGCTTGCACCTAAATGGCCATAACTTGTTGCACATGGCTCCAAATGATGGACTGTTTGATGCATTTGAAAATAGACTTGATGCTCTTTCCAATGGTGTAACATTTGGATACTAAATCTTTATGTTTCATGCAGATTTCATCGAGAATTGAACTGATCAAAACGGAATACCAATCTGGCTAGAACTTGACTTGAATCATGTTTGGATTGGTAGGGTTGATCACTTGTCATGGCTAACCGTTTTTGTCTTGCTCCACCAGGGTCCCAAGGCATGAGACTTCTTTCCATCCCATGTGTCATCTCAACATTCTGTTTATCATTCTGCTTAATCCCTGTCGGATCTTGATTTGTGCAAACTTGTTGTTGACTATTGTTAGCTTGAAATGAGTTCTTTCTGCTTTGTGTTGATCCCTATGTTTGAAATTTTTGTAGTCCTAATGCAGTTAGGTTCTTATTATGCTCCCCTCGAAGAAGAGTCGTCCTCAACTCTGCGTAGCCTGCAACACAAGGCAAAGAAGATCTTTGCAGCACCAAGTAATTTTTCAAATGGTAAATGAATTCAGCATGTGTAGCGTGCGACGTTTTACTGATCAATTGTTGCAGCTTGGTCGCACCACTATAACTATTCGGTCCTTCCTCCAAGATCGTTTGAGTTCGTTTGACATGTGTAGCAACTCTTATATGCTTTATTGGTTCCAAGGTGATATTCACATCACCACCTTCTCCTCTGCTTCTGTCAACTTGAGTTGGGTTGCTGCTACCTCCTTGATTAGTAACTTTTTGAACTTGTGCTCGTCCAGTATTGTTTATATCATCCTCCCCTTCTTCGAAAGAAGTCATATTTATTGTGGAATGGCCTGCAGCACAAGAAACAACGATTTCATAAATATGAAAGTTTTTGTCTGCAGGATACTCACCTAGCAGATGAATATTGTAGACCAAAGAAAAGGTTCTCCTCGTCATCCGCAAAGGATCATCAGTGTTCATCTTTGCTTGCAAAGACAAGAAATCAGTAAGTGTATCAAATATGAAGTGATAGACGATTTCTGTTGGACAGAGTTTAAAGAGTTATTTCGTTTTGTAGACATCTTGAAGTTGGCATCTTTCCATTGCTCTGAATGTTTCTTGGCACATGACTTAAGCCTTGCTTGCTTCACCTCTTCAGCTTGTTCATACATCAAAACTTTCCTTTTTGATTTAAGCTCCTTAATGAATGGGATATCTGGTGATTTCTTCTCAGTTTGTTCAGTCATCTTGCCACCTCTTGTTTTAGCGCATCGGCTATCCAGCAAATCATGAGTTGGCTTAAGTTCAATACTTGTTGATTGATCTGATTTAATCCCAACCTCCTGCAGCATGACACCACTAGGAAAAGAACATGTTAAGTTGTTAGCATTTAGCATACCCTCTTTATGCATAATCTCTACTTGAGTTTTCACCAATTGCTTCACAAAATTTGTCTCCGGTGAGTAACCTAGTGCATGTGGTATATACTCAGGTTGTTTATCATACACATCCATTGTTGTTAAAACACCACAATTTGCAATTGTGTCTTGAAATTTTCTAAAAGCATTGGATGGATGATGTGGGTGATGTAGCTGGATGCTTTTTATCTTCCTTGCTTGTACCAATATTCTTAGTTGGTTCAGTTATCATATCCTCCTTTGGAAAGGTACACCGTTCACCGTTTGGAGTTAGCTTCTCTTGTACCTGCATCACATCACAACTAGTCAAAAAGAGGGTTAATTCGTTATAATCAAGAGTTTGTGCATCCTCACTCCTTGGTGGATCTCTTTTTTTTTTCCTCTCAAATTTCTGTCAATAGATTTGTCGCCCTCCTGCTCACTTTTTTTTTCACTCAATTTGTGGCCCTCACTCTCATTTAATGGTTTGCTCAATTTGCGGTTCTCGCTCTCTCGCTTTTAGTGGGGATTGGATGGCTAGTTGAGATTGTAAAATTAGATCTGTGGCAAATAAAGAAATATAGAAAAAGAACAAACAAATTTTCACAAAGTTCAACCCCACCAACTGTGTCTTACATCTCTGCCTGGCGTCCTCGTCAGGATTCACTATCAACGACTTTCAGACAAACTGTCGAACTCGCCGCAGACTCTTTACAATGGCTTTCAGACTTAATATAAAATTGAGACAGTTAGAAACCCTCCGCTCACATCTCATGATAAAACAACCTTTGCACGTAGGTAGGGCGGCCGAACATGATCATTTATTTGGCTAAGCTATATAATATTCTAATTCTAGAAAGTACCAATATAGGTGATCAAACTACATGATAATATTATATTAAGGAACGTTGTGTAGTTGATATCATCGAACCATGCATATGCCTCCATATTTATAGTCCCAATTTGTTGGAGTTTAAATAGAAGATAAATTTTAATAACAAACATAGAACAATTCATGCTAAATTTAGTTGCAAAGTATTGTTCAAATCAAATCTATCTTTCCATGTACAAGGTTGAAAATCAATCAATGAAAATCTTAATTCAACAATCTCCCCCTCGATGATTGATTTGATAACTGTGGTAACTCCCCCTCAATTGTAGTAATACATCTCTCTTGAATTGCAGTTTCTTTGAATTTCTTGGTAGGGGAAACTCTTAGCAGTCATAAATCTGGATTGTTAGATCCAATGATGAGTAATCTGACTCTGATACCAATTGTAGGATTGAGGTGTACTAAGAAGGGATGAATTGTTTTTTGTTTTTTTTAAAAAAATCAGAAAGAGAATAAGAAGATGAAAGTAAATACAATCAAAAATTCAAATCAATTCAGGAAATAAAGAACACAAAGACACTAGAGATTTACGGAGTTTAGCACACTACCTGTGACCTATGTCTTCGCTGAGCAAATCTTGCTCGGATTCCACTATCTCAAAAAAATACATTTTTAGAATTTTGATAGGTTATATACCAAGTAATTCACTTTACACAAACTTCTTCATTGATAAAACCATTAAAAAAAACATGCTTCACATCCACTTGAAAAAATTTGAAATTGTTGGAAGAAGCAAATGCTAAAAGAATACGAATCAATTCCAATCGAGCAACAGGTGCAAAAGTTTCTTCAAAATCAAGACCTTCAATTTGGCTAAAGCCTTGAGCAACCAAACGAATTTTATTTCTTATTACTTGTCCATGGTCATCTTGCTTGTTTTTAAACACCAACTTGGTACCAATTATGTTTTGGTCCGACGGAGGTTCAACAAGCATTCAAACTTGATTTCTTTCAAAGTTATTTAATTCTTCATGCATGACATTTACCCAATTGGCATCATTTAAAGCTTCAAAATCTTTTTTGGTTCAACTAGAGAGACAAATGCATTTGATATCAAGGAATGTTCAAGTACGGAATGTTTAGACCTTGTTGTTCTTTCACCTAGTTCACCGATTATCTGGGTTGGAGGATGTCATTTGTGATGAATTCATGTTGTTCCACTTGGTTCAACTATGGGAGCTTGTGAAGAAGTTGAGAAAATTGGTTCGTGAGAATTCTCTTGAATTGCTTGTTGTTCGTCATGAATTTCTCGTTGATAGCATTTTGTCCTTGAGGCAAAGCAGAATCAAATGAATTTGGGGTTTCCTCCTGCACAATAGGAGGTGCAGGTACTGATTCATCATCACTATCCTCCATATGTAGGAAATCTGCACTTTGAGAAATAGTTCTAGCATAGGAGCTAGACTCATCAAAATAAACATCAAATGACTCTTCAAGCCGATTAGTCTCCAAATTATATACCCTAAATGCTCTAGAGTCCATAGCACAACCCAAACAAATTCCATCACAAGTTCTCGATTCAAATTTGCCCAAAACACCTTTTTTCTTCAAAATCTAGCACTTGCAACCAAAAACTTTGAAATGACCAATTTTAGGTTTCTTTTGAAAAATAAGCTCATGAGGTGTTATATTTAAGATGAGTCTAATTAGAATACAGTTTGAAATATGACAAGCAATGTTGACTGCCTCAGCCCAAAATTTCAAAGAAATATCATGTTCATGCATCAAGGATCTTGCCATTTCTACCAAAGTGCGATTTTTCCTTTCAACAATGCCATTTTGAGAAGGAGTGTAAGGAGATGAAAATTGGTGAGAAATTCCTTTTTCATCACAACAGTTTTTGAAAGTTTCATTTTTGAATTATATACCCTGATCACTCCGAATATAAGTGATAAAGTATGGAAATTCATTTAAAAGTTTCAACACCCATGTTTTGAAAACACGAAAAACTTCACCTTTTGATGATAGAAATAAAACCCAAGTGAATCTAAAAAAATCATCAACAATTACAAAACAATATGATTTGCCACCCAAACTCAAACACCTAGAAGGACCTATTGTGTCCATGTGATGCAATTCTAGAGGTCTTTTGGATCTAACTTTGGTAGTGGATGGGTGAGCTTTAGCAACTTGCTTTCCTTTTTAGCAAGGTTCACAAATATGACCTTTAACAAATTTTAGTTTTGGCAATAGCTTAACAATGTCAGGCGAACTAATTTTTGTCAAATAATTAAATCCAATGTGTCCTAAGCAGCTATGCCAAAGCCATGCACTGCAAGTTCCATTTGAAGCAACCAAACATCTAAGAGAACATGCCTCAAGAGTGGCCCCAAAAACATTGCTAATTGGTTCAATGTGAAAAACCAACTCATTTTTATCAAAAACTCTTGATTGATTTTGTTTAAAACTCAGCTCAAAATTTTTAGCTAGAAGCGAACGAACTGACATTACATTGTATTTTAGAGAGGTGACCAAACTTACATTATGCATTTCAAAATTTTCATTGAGTTGAATTGTACCTTAGGCAATTATTTTACTTCTTTTGTTGTCTCTGAAAAGAACATTTCTACTATTTTCCACATGTTCTAAGCTTGTGAACCACTTCATATCTCTAGTCATATGCCTTGAGCAGCTAGAATCAATTATCCATTGGTTCCCAAGTCCTTTTTCTTCATTCTAGGATGAAGGAGTAAATTTAGGTATCCAAAGTTTGGATCCTAGGAGATTTTCTATTAAAGCTTTAGGAACCCCAAATCTTTTTAACCTTTGGGACAAAATTTGATTGATCAACGAGTTTTCAAAACTGACAACTTTGTTTTTGAAATATTTTAATTTTGAATCCATAGCAATTTCTTGAAATATGTCCCATTTTTCCACAAATTGAACAAATCTTTACAAAAGACTTATTTTGAGCTTTTGGTACATTAAACTTGGAGTCTTGTGATTTTTCAATGCATTTTGACATAGACGGTTATGAAGAAGAATTTTTAATGTGATCAAGTCCTTCATTGTTAAATGAGCATTTCGATGTATCCAAAATTAGATTTAGATTTTTCCACCATTTGCTAGCTTTTTTAAGGATGACCTCAAATATTCATTTTTTCTTTGCGAGATTAGGATATTTGTTGCAAATTTATATTTCATGTTGTTTTTTCTAAAGAAATTATTTTACTTTCCAAATCTAAGAAATTTTGACATAAAAACCCTTTGTCAAAAATTCAATTTCTTTTTGTAAAACATGACACTTTTCACAACCAAAAGTTTCCAAATTAGGAAGTTTTTCTTGCAAAATTGGGTACTTTTCACATAATGCAACTTTCAAAGGATCAATTTCTGTTTGAAGATTTGTGCAATATTTATTTTGTATCTTTGAAAACTCATCTTGTAAGGTTATGTATGCAATGTTATGTTCCCCAATTTCAGATTTCAAAGAGATGCATGATTTGCAAAAAAAAAGTATTTTCTTTAAAATATGAAAGCTCATTTTGAAGAACTGGACATTGTTCACAATTTAAAAAATGTTCACAATTTGGAGATTTAGATTTCAGAAAAACAATCTCACTTTGATAAAACTCACAAGTATCACAAGAGGCATTTTTGTACTCATCAAGCTCAACTTTTAGTCCTTCACAAAACTCACAAAATTTTTCATATTTTAAGGCATCAATTTTGTTTAGCAAACCCACACAAGAAGAACATGAAGACCCTTTTTGAGAAGAAGCAATAAAAGTATCATATTCCAGTTGTAAGGCTTTCAACTTTCTTGACAAATCTTTGGAAATCTTTTGTTGTTTAAGAAAAGCTTCAAAAATGTCAGATTTGCTTACCTCGTCATCGTCTTCTTCATCTCCTAATTCTTTTACCATAAGACAAATGTCAGCGATGTCTTCATCATCTTTGCCAAGTGAGGCCAGCATATCATCCTCATCACTATCGGAGGAATCAAACTCATTTTCAATGTTTAAGAAAGCACTGTGAATTGCCTTCTTCATTGTAGAATTTGTCCATTTATTTTTTCGAGTAGACTTTTCCTCTTTGTTACCATACTCGAAACACTGGGTCTCACTGAAATCAAATCTTAATTTTCTTTTGAGAAGAATTTTCATCATCCCTTTTTGAAAATTTAGATTTCAAAATTCTATTTATCCTTTTTGAAAGAAGAGCAAGTTCATCAAGATCCAACTTTTCAAGAACTTTTTCTTTTTCAAAAGAAGCCAATGCAATAGGAGTAGAAGAATAACTGTTCGAACCATTCATTTGGTTCATATTTGATTGCGCCCACGAGGGTGTGGTGCGAGCGTGATTGTGTGTAATAATAACTGCAAGTGAACAGTTGAACATTGAGCACTTGAGAGTTGAATACATGAGAAACAAGCGTATTCGTCTTTTAGGCTAACAGATTACTGATTAAGTCTGAACAATTTGAGAGTTGTTTTTCTACAACTAAATCTACTACTAAGGCTATCAATCTAGTTTTTAAAGCAGTAAAGAGCAAGTATGAAAACCAGGGTTTAAAAAGTAGAAAGGAAAACCTAGGGTTTCGGGAATTCCATAACCATCAAGGGTAATTCTTTCCAAGGTTTGAGAATTGCAAGTTAGTTTAAATCGTTTTCTAGGATAGATTAAGTTGCCAGTACAGTCGTTGGTATAATGGTTAGAGGATCACTTCCACTGTTACGTTTGGTGAGAGTTTCTCTCTTGTTCAAGGTCCCGCATCAAAGCGCTAAAGACTCAAGAACTTCCCTAAATTCTTGCTAGGGCTCAACTGCTACGTCTGTTGCCAAAATGAGAATTTAGGGTATTTGATGAAATTTTGTCACAAAATTTGCCATGTAAAGCCACATGTGATCAAAAGTGGTGAAATAAAAATACACTATTGAAAGGTATTAGGATCTAGTCAAAACCCAACTGGTCGAGTTAGATCTAAGTGAAGTTTGGTCAGATTGAAACCTGGTCGAAGTCCATTGGTTGGATTCAACCCAAAATTGGTCTGGTTGGATTTTAGCTCAAAACTAGTTTGGTCGAATTTTGACCCGTGTTGGAGTTGGTCGAGTTAGACCTGGATTGAAATTGATTGAATTAGACTCGAATTTGATCTGGCCGAATTGAAGTTGGTCGAGTCAGATTTGGACTAGGTTTGGTCGAAGTCTGATTCGGACTAGAACTGGTCGAGTTAGAGTCAGACTCGGACTGGTCGAATCGAACTCGAATTGAAGGTGGTCGAGTCAGATTTGGGTCTGGTCAAATTCAACTTGGTCGCACCGACATTCAGCCCATCTCGAATGGATAATCTCTAGCTTTGTCTCTTTAATTATTTAAATAACAGGATTATCCCTTATTCAAATTCAAATCCCCAAGTATCTCTGGTTGTTGGATGGTAGCAACCGACCCAGAGCCTATATAAATAAAGAGGGGTACTCACCTTTTTGTAGGTGGACGAAGGGCGGAAGAGGCCAGGAACCCGAGAGGCCAAGAAGACCAAGGACCGCAGATAGAGGTGGAGGTCTTGTTCGTTAGTGCCTGTGCCAGCTGTTCATGAAGACAGAGAGAACATGAAGTAGTTATGAAGCCACCTAAAGGTCCTAATCATCTATGCAAAGGGAGCTCCAATCTAGCGAGAGCCCCGGTGAATCTTTATTTTGCAGGTTGACGAGAGATCAATCAAGATTTGAATTTGCACTCATCAAAACTCTTAAGTTTCACTTTTGGGTGGAGATCTTATTTTGCAATTCGATCAAGATCTCAGTCACACTTGATTAAGATCTGAATTTGCATTCATCAAAACCCTTAAGTTTCACTTTTGGATGAGATCTTATTTTGCAATTTGATCAAGATCTCAGTAGTCAATCAAGGTCTGAATTTGAATTCATCCAAACCCTTAAGTTTTACTTTTGGTGGAGATCTTACTTTGCAATTCGATCAAGACCAAATTGCGCCAATTCGAGCAGAAGTCTTCAAGATTCGACCAGATACTCTGTCCAGAGTTTGTTCAATCTATCCTACAGGAGAAGATCGATGATAAATTCTAATCCAGAAGTCTGATCGACCTTGAATTTTTATGCAGGGTAGAAGACTCTATGTGCAATCTGTGCACAAAGTTTCACTCCAATTGGAGGTCTCGAAGTTGTAATTCGACCAAGGAGAGGCTCTGTCCAGAAGAATTTCAGTTTGTCCCACAGGAGAAGATTGATGGTAAATTCTCATCTAGAAGTCTGATCAACCCCAAATTTTGATGGAGAATAGTAGGCTTGTTTTGAAGAAATCCCTCCAAGTTTCATCTCGATCAGAGGGAAAGAAGATCTCCAAAAGACCAATGCAAACAGATTCTGTCTTGCTGCATTCCAGCTTGACATACGAGTGATGCATTGAAGATAGCCTCAAATCTGACTGTCCGATTGATCTTAAAATTTGATGAATAACCGAAGACCTATCAAGAAGCTATTATACCAAGTTTCAACTTGATCAGATGTCATCAAGTTGCAATTTGAGCAGAGTTCGGAAGGGTTATAGCAAATGAGTTGTTCCCTGAAGAATTTCAGGTTTGTCCCACGAGAGAAGATCGTGGGTAACTTTTAATTCAGAAGTTCTATCAACCCCAAACTTTTATGCAGGGCAGAAGACTCGATGTGCAACCTGCCCACCAAGTTTCAACTCCATCAGAGGTCCCCAAGATGCATTTTGATCAGAGGTAAGTTCCAACATGATATGCGGGAGAAGATCGATTGTAACTTCTAATCCAAAAGTGGCAAGAAGATCATCAAAAGACCATTGAAAACAACTACTGTCTTGCTGAATTTCAGCTTGATGTACAAGCAATGCAATGAAGATAGCTTCAAATCCGACTGTCCGATTGATCTCAAATTTTGATGAGCAATCGAAGATCTATCCTTAAGATACTTCACCAAGTTTCATGTCAATCAGAGATCAGAAATACCCTCATCTAGTCAGGCAAGGGGAGCCCATATTCTAATCATGTCAGAAGTTGTCAAGGCATGCCAAAATATTTCTAAACTATTGATGAATATTCCAATGTGATGCCATACCATGCAATATGCATTTTCTGAAGCTAATAAAGTTAAAGGTGTTATCACAATATTTCCATCCATACTTTTCATGTCGCTGGGTACTGATGAGGTGAAAGCGACATTTTTGTTCAGGTACCGACGAGGCCGAACAACCCCTGTCCATGATTGATGAAGTCGGACACCATTCATGCCGGGTACTGATGAGGCAAAGGAATCCATCTGTTCGCGACCGATGAGGTCGAAAAACTCTCTGGCTAGGCATTGATGGATATTCCAATGTTTATCACTTTTATTTGTGATAGCACCATAAACTAACAAAGCTATGGGTTTGCATACTTGCATTCACGGGCATCCGCATTGCATTTATTTATCACAGGAAAAGTTATTTCAGGGCTTGAAGATGATGACCATCAGCACAGCTTAATTAAAGATAATTAACCAGGAGCTTTTCAAAACCCTGAGGAACCATGAATCGCGCAATCTCCTAAAGTCAAGATGTTTTTCCAAAGGCGTAGTGAGAATATGTAAATCCCAAGGGGACTTGTAACTTGTAATCCATTTGGGAATTAATAAAATACAAGTTTTTCTAAGATTATGTGTTCTCTGTGTTCTTTAATGTGTCTACTTATGTATACTAGCATGCCCGCAACACGAAAAGAGGCCAATTTTTCAGAAGAGAGATCTTCTCAGTGATAAATAGGGTTTAGAGGAAGAAAACATAAGGAACTAACTTCAAAACTTAAGATCAAGACCGAGGAAGAATTATGTCTTCTAGATTAGGTCATCCCTGTTGCATCTAGGCCCTTTTGGGTTGATTTCGATTATTGATGACATTAAGTGTCTTGGACTAATTGTGTCTTTGAGCTATTTGTATGCAGTGTTATTTATGTAAAGTTTGCAAGTGATCCGGGAAGGTCTGCAAAGTCGCAAGAGCAAAGTTGCCAAGAAGGAAGCAGCAAAGACCTAAGGTAAGTGCTTGTTTATTCTACCGGTCTCGGAGTTTGGAGTTTGACTAGATTTTATAGAAATTCTTTTTTAGTTTAAACCGTACTATTAAGAGGGATTGCAAAATCTCTTTTAGTTCGGGCAAACAATGAGAAACTCTTAGGTCATATGTTGCATTCGCATTCATTCACAATCTTGGTCAAGAATCTCAAAGAGGAACTGAAACTGGTCATTTGAGTGTTGTTTATTTGACTAGGTACTATTCATTCGACCAGTAACAGTACTGTTCATTCAACCAGTGGTCACACGAGCACTGTTCATTTGACCAGACACTATTCATGCACTGTTCATTGGATCAGTTACTGTTCATACGACCAGTAATACTGTTCATTCGACCAGTAATACTGTTCATTCGACCAGAGATTCCAACGGCTATTAACTAGCCATTAGAGGTTGAAGCTGGCCGTTAGCTGGCCTGATTTATTTCCTTATTCGACCTAACGGCTAGCTAAGATGTTAGGCTATAAATACAGGTGTTTTTAGTAGTTTTTACACACATCTCAAGCTATATTCTCATACACATTTTTGAGCAGTCTCTGTACACACCTTTGAGCATCTTTTCTATACATTTTGAGCAGTTTTTAGAAGTTTTGAGCAGTTTTAGAAGAAGTTGTTGAGCAGTTTCTGTTCATTTTTGAGTAGTTTTTAAACAATTTTTTGAACAGAGTTTTGATCAGTTTTTAGAAACCTTTTCGAACAGATTTTTGATCAGTTTTTACAAACATTTTCGAGCAGTTTTTAAACAGTTTTTGAGCTGATTTCTCTACTGTTTTGATCAATTTTATAAACACTTTTCGAACAGATTTTTGATTAGTTTTATAAACAATTTTGGAATTGATTTTTGATCAGTTTTACAAACACATTTGAGCAGATTTTTATACATCTTTTGTGCAGTTTTCAAAAACAGTTTTGAGCAGATTTCTAAACACCATTTGAGCAAATTTTTATAAAACTTTTGAGTTGTTTTTCTAAAGATTTTCGAGCAGTTTTTGAGTAGTTTTTTCTGAACATCCTTGAGCAGTTTTTTCCTACATATCTCTGAGTATACATTTGAGCCAAAGTTTCCAAGTTCTAAAATCTTGATCTTTTGATCAAGTAACATTCATTGTGATTGAGAGAGAACTTTTGAGAGCATTTATTTGCATCCTTAGAAGTTTCTCGGTATTTGTTGGGGGTCAAGAAAATATCTTGCAACTTGTTACTCTTGGTGAACGCCCTCACCTAAACGGTTTGGAGGCGTCGCCGTTGACCTCTCCATTAACGGAGATACTCGGAGAGGCTCGGCATATTTTGTGAGAGGCATCGGTGCTCGTCTATCCTGAGTGGAGGAGCAACCTTAGTGAAAAATATCCTTCGTGGATATTGAAGCAAGACTCATTCATTTGAGTGTTTAAACGAGGAGTAGGGGAGACCGGGTGAGTCTCCGAGACCTCGGGATAAATCACTGTGTTTGTCTTTCTTACGCTTTCTCAGTACAAAATATTATTAAATTGTTTCAGTTTATTTGCTCTTAATTTTTTCCTTGCAAAAATTGCTTTTAGTCAAAAAGTTTTAAAGCCTCCTATTCACTCCCCTCTAGTCGGCATCCTCGATTCTACAATCCCTAACCCTAGAAGTGAATTACTTGCAAAAAGCCATGAAAATGCAGAAATAATAAGAAATAAATAAAAACTTACTTGATTGCTTCAAAATTAAGTTTGTCGTCCTTGCTGGCTTACAAACGCAGGAAAATAGAGATGGGGCTCTACTAAACTAAACTAAATCTAAGAGACATCTAAAGCCTATATTGAAAAACTCTTTTATTTATTTATGAGCCAAAACCTTCTCAATTTATGATACAATGGGTTAACGTGTCCAAATATAACTCTTTGACGTGCATACGATGGAATCCAGCCTCAAACAATGCGAGAAACAAATAAATCCGAGTTAAATTCAACCAAATTGACCAAAAATATCTCTGGAAACCAAGCTGAGAACGACCTGTGGCACGGGTCGTGCTCTAGGCCGAGCACGGGTCGTGCCCACAATCGTGCTGGGCTTGGTCAAATAACGACCATGCGACTAAGTGTGTTCAATTGGGACTTTGTTCGACCAGGCGTGTTCGATCGGGTTTATTCGACCAAGAGTGTTCATATTCAATTATGGCTCTTTCTCATCCAATTGTGTTCGACCATGGCTCTTTCTCGTCTAAGTGTGTTCGATCAGGTGATTTCGTCCGTGGAATATTCGATCAGGGTTTCTTTTTGTCCAGTTTTGTTGTCCTTTGTCGAAATTGATCCAAACAAAGTCGAAATGTACTAAAATTTTGTAGATTTGATCCTTGGAACATAGAAAACACAAGCGTGAAAGCGGATTGTAGAAATGATATAAAAATATGCACAAAATGTCGCATCAAATGAGTTTTCAGAATATTTTTAGCACATTCATTAGCAAACTTAGGGTAAAAGTACTATTACCAATTTAGCACTTATCAAATTCCCCCAAACTAGCATTGTGCTTGTCCTCAAGCAAAGGTTGTAAATGAATTTTCTAAAAATTGGAATGCCTTGGTTAATCAGATTTTCAATAAACAACTTCCGGTAATTCACATCACATCTATGCATATGAAACAATTGATCTAAGCAATTTAAACTCTCCAAATGCAAACATTCAGCTTATCAACTCTCAACCTTAGAAAAGAGAGAGCTTAATCGACTAAATCATTCTGACAACTTTTTTCACATAGGGTTTAGAACAAATAATAGCTAAAGAAAACAATCATTATGCTACAATTTATACAAATTTGCTAGATTGCCCTAATTAGAGAGGAATTTAAGCAGTTTTTATTTTTGATTTTTTTTCATTTTTTATTTTCTTCTTCAACTTTTTCGTACTCTTGGCCAAAATGTTTTGAACTAGATTATTCCGTCATGGCTAGAGGAGACACAGCTGAAGACGCTTACTTAAGTGCACTTGTAGATAGGAAGCTTTGTCAGTTTTCTGAGCACCTATAAGCAATCTCGTTGTTCCATATACCTTCCTTTCACCAATTGGTCGACGATTCATCACCGCCTCCCCCCAGAAGGTCACATATACATTACAAGAGACTAGACAAAACTGCATCTTAAGCAACCATTTTATTATAACAAAGGAAAATGTTTATGTGTGCATAAGTTAAATAAATCTTCCCTTCTCCAGCTGGTCGACAATTCATCACTGCCTCCCCCCCCCCCCCCCCCCCAGTGGGTTGATTAATTATACTTCATGATTACAAGTTTTTTATTTTAAAGAGAAGAACAATTAGCAATCTAAGCATAAAGTGACATAAGAGAGTTAATTTTAGATAATAATTTATTAAAAACCTTAAATTTGGAAGAAGTCAATAGTGATCAATAGACAAGCACAATCTTTAATGGTTAAGTTAAGACAAAAACTAAACATAGACATTTGAAATTTTTAAATCGAGCTAAGTTCAATGGATCATATGCAAAGATGTGATAGAATGGTCATCTAATTGATTAAAGAACATCTTCAAAACTAGGTGTTCCAGGTTGATATATTTTTTTATTTTTCAGTTTATGATGGCAAGAGGGTAGAATGATGATTCATTGAACGCTAAGCAAATGATAAATGACTACACCCCAAGCTAAATCAGACATTGTCCTCAATGTTTGGAGAGAGATACAGATTATCATTTGCGGTCGTGGTGTCTGGATGTTGATGTTGTTGATGAGGAGGTGGTGAAAGAGGGTGCTATGGTCCACGTAGCTCCGACTGTTCAGTCCAAGGCATCGCAAGTTAAAATCTGAAAAGAAAAGAAAAAATAAAAATAAAAGAAAAATAAAAATAAAAACTTGTGTACCTTGGAGATCACTCGTTTGAGAGTGGTGGAGGTGGTTGGTGGAAATATGGCGGAGGGTAGTATGGGTAGGTAGGTGGTGGATAGGTTGTGGAGGAATGCTAGGGGTGTGAAGATGAACCCCGTGGTGGGTAGATGCGCCTGGATATGTGCCATCTGGGAGGATGTGGCCTGTGTGTACATGATAGTCGTAGAGGTGGTTCATGCGGCCGGTGAGATGGTCCATCCTTGAATCCATTGTAGCCCTGTAATATGAAAATTCTGATCTAAAGTTGGAGAAACTAGTGCACAAGGACTCTATGGAAGCATGCAAAGCAGCAAAATCATATGCCGTCGGTTGGTCAGATTCGGCGGCTTATGAGGAATTAGGATTATATGAGCTAGGCAGGAGCAATTTCCAGTTTCACTTATTAGATATGATTGTCTAAGGAATATGGGGCAAAAGGATGGAGGGAAGTTCATTAATAAACCAACAGAATGAATCCGCTTCCCTCCTGCAAAATCCCATTAATTGTGAGCAATGAAGGTATGTCAAGGGTGGCTGCGGGCAAAAATTCCTGATGTTCACTAGCATTAAACCTTGCAGAAGATGTTATGTGAGTGATCAAACCACCTAAGACTATGGGTGTGACTTTTGCGTAAATCCTTGCTGATTAGGTCAAGGCGGCGGGAAAAAAAGGCAGTGGATGAGAGTTGAATTTTTTCTATCATAGCCCAAACAAATGCGACCTCGGTTTCTAAACCTTTTTTTGATTACTATCGTGGCCCACAATTGTCTCGGTAATGAAACGCTGCAAGTAGTGAAAGGCAGGATTGCAATTGCGGCTGTTTTTGATTTACCGGGTCAAAATAGGTGTTGCCCTTCCTCGGTTATTGCATTCCAAATTTTTCCTGGGGTGCAAATTGGAGAACCATATGAAAAGTGCCCCCGTGTTTTAACCCTAAAAGATTGGCAAATTCGTCTATTGTAAAATCATAATCCTCATTACCAAACCTAAATCTCACGCCCTTGGTTTGGCCAGGAGGAACGCATAGGCTATATTGTTCGAAGGAGGCTAAAATCTCTCAAACGACTTCGTGAAAAGTCGGAAAAGGTACCCCAACAAGCGTATCTCAACTCACATTATGAATGAGGTGGAGCACATCATCCTCAATCCCTAGAGAACTAATGGTATGAACATATAGAAATTTAGTTGGCCATAAGGGTCTCTTTTTCAAATGCATAAATCGAGTAAGATGATTGGGATTAGTGAAATAGACGTGCGGAAAGTTAGGATTGGAGAAGCTTTGTGGAGACATACCTCTTTGGTACTTTTTTGTTTTCTTGATGTTGCGTCGGGGCATCGTCATTGGCGTAGAAACTTCAGATCTGGAGGAGTTGTGATGTGAGGAGTCGGAATCCGTAGTCGGATGGAAGTTTTGATGGTTGGATGAGAGATATAGGGCTGGTTTTGTGGAAGTTTTGAGGAAGTTTGGAGCTCAATAATGGAGTTTGTGCTATTTGGGAGGTTTGGAGAAGATGGGTTCCTTTATATATGGTGTTAGGTAGGAGTTGTAGGTGTATGGGACAAGAAAAAAGAAAAAAAATACAAGTTTCGACTTAAAACATTGAAAACAGAGAGGAAACCGAGCCCATAAGACCACGAGCACAGGTCGTGCTAGGCCCAGGGCATGGGTCATGTTGCATGTTGTGCTCGGCTCTGTTTTGAAAATGCAATTCGAGCAGATGAAACCAAGCCCGGCATGACCACGAGCATGGGTCGTGCCATTGGTCGTGTTCGGTTCTGTTTAAAAAAATTTATTTGTTTATAAAAATTGATCAAATTGAGCCTAGCACGATTCGAGCACTAGTCGTGCTCGACCAGGGCATGGGTCGTGCTCTAGTCGTGCTCAGCTCTGTTGGTTTTTGAAAATTTTATTTTTTGTTGTTTTTAAAAATTCTCAACCCTAGTTTGAGTATATTTTTTTTCGAAAAATGGGTTTTTGGTGGTCAAACGACGTCGAAATTGAGTGATTCTCACGCCGTTGTGTTCATAAAAGAGAAAACTATGTGTTAGTATACCGAGTTGCCTCCCGACTAGCACTGGTTTAACGTCTTACTCGATGGAACAGTCTCGGTTGTTCAGAAATATATGGAATTGAAAGAATCGACTGAGTTTAGTGCACTTATCTGGTCTCCCGCATTGTATAATTTGATATGATGTATGTTTACCTTAAAAGTGGTACCGTCATGCGCTCGAAGCTCTATGGCACCACGTGTTGCATCTAGGCCATTATGCGTGATTTTGATGATTAATGAAAACAAGTGTTCCATACTAATCGTGTTTTTGAGATATTTGAGACAGAGCTTTGTTGGGAAAACATGCAAGATGATCAAGATGAACCCAACGTGAAAAAGAAAAAGCACAAGTCGCAAGGTACAAAGACAAGACGCAAATTGCAAGAATTGAATTTGCAAAACACCTGAGGTAAAATCTGTTTTTATTTTTACCGATCTCGGTGTTTGGAGTTA
Organism: Pharus latifolius; assembly: GCA_019359835.1. Classification (NCBI taxonomy): domain Eukaryota; kingdom Viridiplantae; phylum Streptophyta; class Magnoliopsida; order Poales; family Poaceae; genus Pharus; species Pharus latifolius. The sequence goes on along the minus strand of CM033320.1, from coordinate 51,422,027 downwards.
GATTGGTTTAGAAATTTGTTTTTAATTTTAAACGTACTATAAAGAGGGGTTGCAAGTCCTCTCTACATTTCCAGTATAAACCGATAAATTACTAGGTCACTACATTGCATTCTTTTCGGTTGGATTTGTTTTGAAAAGATTTGGTTTTTCAGATGATTTTTTGACAGCAGAAGAGTTTTTGCACTTTCTAGAAAGATCTAGAAAGATTTGGCTTTTGCTTCTGTTTAAAAAAAGACATCCCTTTAAATTATCTTTCAAACGAGTTATTAAACACTTAAATCGGACCTCTGGAGCAAAAGATATAACTATTTTTATGAACATTGACTGTCAGCATGAATTGTCAGTTTTGTTTACTGAAATTTGTCCAGAGAGCGTATTTTTTTGAGCCAAAATTTTTTGACCTATGCTAACTGTCAGCATGAGATGCTGACTGTCAGTATGAGGTTCGACCTCGAGCTGATAGTTTTGATTTTCTGTTTTAACTGGTCGTTTTTGTGGTCGATGCTGACTGCCAGCATGTGATGTTGACTATCAGCATGTGATGCTGACTGTCAGCATGTGGTGTCAGTTTCCGTATGCGAATACAAACGGCTAGCAATGTTTTATCCGTGATTTTTGTCGAGCTATGATTTTGGACACTGATTGTCAGCATGTGTTGTTGACTGTCAGTATGTGCTGTTTTGTTTCCTTTTTTGACCTCAAAAGGTTAGCTGAGTTTTCTCTGGATTTTACTTCTTTTTGGTCGTGACCCATGCTGACTGTCAGTATGCATTGTTAATTTTTCAGCTCGTGCACAACGGCTCTTTTGATCTTTTGGGCTATAAATAGAGGCCTTGAGCTATTGTTTCTTACACCAAGTAGCCTCCCTCTCTTATACACACTTGAGCATTTGTTTTAGAGTTAAAAATCTTGATCTTTTGATCAAGTGGTGAGTTTTGTGATACACCGAGTTTTCTGTTCACATCATTTTTGCATATCTAGAGTTTCTCGGTGATTGTTGGAGGTCTAGGAGAGACCTTGCAACCTATTACTCTTGGTGAACGCCCTCACCTAGAAGGTTTGGTGGTGTGGCCGTTGATCTCCCGTTCAGAGATTGTTGGAGAGGCTCGGCGTGATTGTAAAAAGCATCGGTGCTCGCCTTTCCGGAGTGGACAAGGAGCAATCATTAGTGAGAAATATTCTTCATGGATATTGAAGGAAAACTCATTCATTTGAGTGCTTCAACGAGGAGTAGGGGAGACCGGGCGAGTCTCCGGGACCTCAGGAAAAATCTTTGTGTTTGTTCTCTCTTTCTCTTCTTTTTAATTGTGCAATATTTTGTTAAATCGTTTTTGGTTCTTCTCTTTGCAAAATTTGTTTTATTTGAAAAGTTTTAAAGCCTCCTATTCAGCCCCCGCTAGTCGGCATCCTCGATCCTACACGTGGTATCAGAGCGTGGTCTCTCAATTAAACACGCTTTACCGCCTAGAGAGGATGACGTCAAATGAGGGGTTTCATCTCAGTCATACCGGCCGTGCGCCTATCTTTGATGGGACTAACTATCCTTATTGGAAAGTGTGCATGTCGGTATTTCTAGAGGCCATGGGGCTTGATGTTTGGGATATTGTTAAGCTTGGTTCTACTCCTATGGATGATCCGACAAGTCACTCCGATGACGACAGGAGAAAATTACACTTAAACACCCGTGCTAAAAATGCTCTCTTTGCCGGTTTATCTTTAAACGAGTTCAACCATGTGAGCAATCTTACCACCGCTCACAAGGTTTGGACCACCCTCGAAGAAATATATGAGGGCACTACTAAAGTCAAAGAGGCAAATTTGCTCATGATAAGGCAACGATACGAGACATTCACCATGTCATCAACCGAGTCTGTGGATTCCATGTTTACTTGGTTGAACAATATTGTGAATGAACTCAAGGGGCTAGGAGTTGTTTTTACTGACATCGATATTGTGAGAAAAATTCTCAAGACTATTCCAGAAAGCTTCGACACTCTAGTGACGGTACTCACCAACTCTGACCTATCGACCACCATACCTACTGATCTCTGTGGGAACCTCATTACCCATGAGATGCATTGGAAGGAGAAGAAGGAAGCAGCCGAACCTTTGGAGACAAAAAAGAAGGCGTTGGCTTTCAAAGCTGACTCTAAAAATGACTCGAGCGATGGCTCCTCCGACGAAGATCTAGATCTTATGGTAAAGAACACTCAAAAACTTCTTCGCAGGTTACACAAGAAAGGAGTCAACATCGACACATGATCAAAGGGGCCAAAGCAATCGAACTTCAAGGACATCATATGCTATGGATGTCACGAAAAAGGGACATATAGCCTCAAGATGTCCAAACAAGAACAAGACTTGGGACAAGAACAAGAAATTCTTCAAGAAGAACAATGGTGCATCCAAAGAAGCCTGCTTCAGAGAATGGATGTCCGGAGGAGAAAGCTCAGACTCCGACTCCGACAATGAAGAAGGATGTTCCAAGAAGATAGCCGGACTGGCTCTCAGCAACATTAACACATCGACTAGTCCATCCCTTTGTCTTATGGTTAAAGGTGATGAAAAGGTACATTCTAATTGTCGCGCCCCGAAACTGGGACTACGACTACTCCTGTAGAGACCTAGCTCGCTGCAGCTAGTCCCATATATGCATAGCATACACATACCCTTGACTTTCCAGGATAAGTCAAGCACAGGAGTATATCACATTGCAACAGAGTCACTTACAAAATATTTAAGCAGTGTGGCCTGCTGGCCTTAATATTACATAAGGAGATTACAATGCCTTCGCGGCATACATGGTTTAGCAAAATAACATCTACACAGCAGAAGGTAGGTGACCCACCCACAAAGAGAAGTGGACGGCAGAACAACACACATCAGGGCTCTGGCGGGACTGACGCTCCTCCTTCTGGATCCAAAGAAGTCCTCCATGCCTTCGTCTTGGTTGTAGAACGCTCCATCTACTGAATTGTAGGTTGCAAGAGTGAGTACTTACGTACTCAGCAAGTCATAGGTAAGAGTAGATACATATAGTAGAGATGATATGAACCTAGACTAGTCAAGAATTATGGATGTTTGTAAAATAATCTTTTTCTTTCCTGGCTCAACTCATGGCAGCAACTTTCTATAATATAACATCATCATTCATGTTCACTAAATTATAGCACTACCGCGACACGTCAACACATGACAGCCCACGGCAGCACTCCTTATCATGACAACACATGTCATTTGGGTAATCTTGATTTAATATATTTTATTTAGAAAATAATACTTGTGTCACACCCCGTGGATTTAATCCACCGCAGCAGACTCCTAAACTCGGGAGCACGAAGTATTCGAATACATTTTTAACTCTACAGAGAGGTACCAATTTACCCGCAAGATATTCCACTTTCAAGCCCATCCTATCAGAATGATTAGACCCCTCCTCACAACCATGTGTGAGTGGCAAGGTGGAGATAACAAGAACTTTTGTTATGCATCACTTACAATTCATCCCTGACCCTGCAGTTTTCTTCACACAAACCGTAGTTGTGGCAGGCTATACCCCCACCCATAAGCCTCTTCCCATTACTGGGTCAACGTGCTTGATCAAATCACATTTAGTGATACGTGGAGGAGCTGAACCTCGTGAGTTTAGTGTATTACTTTCCATCTCATGCAGGGGTTTCATGTGCGATTCACATAAGTACTTGTTCAGGCCTGTCCCATACCAGGCTTGCGGTTAGTACGTTTGTTCATGCCACTAGACGCACAACACAAGGTTCTAGTCCTTATATGCCAGTGACCAGGCCATCCACAACCCTGCACCTTCAGTGCCTGCACATCCCTTGCAGTCTAGCACCTCCAGTGCTACCACCATTCCATACCATTTCCTGGTCACGGCTAGGGGTTTTATTTCATGAATATAAGTATATAAATACATATAATAGTTCATGGCTCAAAACTTGTTTATTTCACATTTCACAGATAACCAGTCTAGTACTGCCAATTCATAAATCAACCATTTCCAATCTTTCTCATGCAATATTATCTATATTCAAGGTTATGTTATAGCAACTCTTAAAATATAGGTTCGAGATGACCAAGAATATGACTTGCCTTCCGCGTCGTAAAATACAGCAGTTGATGTCGGGTCAACAGTGAAGTCCTCGAACTGGGGCTCTTGATCTGCTCTCCAATCAAACAAACAACCAATAATCACAATCTTTTCAATACACTATTATACTATATGCAATAATGCAAAGATGAAGTCTTGATGATTATGAGATGATTAGGTTTAGAACTGATTAGGATTAGGTTAGATGCTGAAGGTTTACAAGATTCCAAATGTCTCAAAATATCAGAATGATATCAAGGTTGCGACTGGTTCGCTCAAAAACAGCGAATGTCTTTAGGTCGACATTCGGTTCAAGGCATCGACATAGGGTCGATGGATGATAGAGGGGTTATCTCAACTTGTGGCAGTAGAATAAAATGTAGAGCACAAATCCACAAGTCTAAGGGACAAGGTTATTTTCAGTTTGCACAACTGAAAAGAGGTGAAAAGAGCTAATGCCACTGGCTGACATGCTCTGGTATAGGGCTGACAATGCCAAAATCTAGGGTTTTAGCATAAACTGTAGTTCAAGGGCTCAAATCAGGTTGTGATAGAAGAAGAAATTGCTGATCACAACCTCAGGAATCTAAGGGACAAAGTTATGCTCAAAATGCACATCTAGAAGGAAGTGAAAAGGGCTAATGCCACTGACTGACATAGCCTGGCATTGATCTTGACATGGCCAGAAACTAGGGCTTGCCATATCTTTTGATCTAGAGCTCCAAATGATGCACCACTTTGTCTGGGAGGTAGGCATTGATAACAGGAACAAATCATTCAACAGGATCCAAAGCTGAAAATGGCTGGAAGATGATGAAAATCGGTAAAGAAAAGTGGTGGCGACACGGCATAGTGAAGCCACTGGACAAGGTTTTTGGCATGGCTAAAACTTGAAATCTGGACAGTTTCAGAGATCGAGCTAGAAGAAAAATATGCTCAGGAGGTTGAAGCACATCTTCTGGACAAGGTGGCTGAAGCTGAATCGGCCGGGAAAAGCTTTCCGGTGATCGGGGCCGGAGAAGAAGACACTGATATTGGGGGTTTTTGATACAGGAGATTTGAACTCAATTCCAAGCTTGGGGAGTGAAAGAGAGGTATGAGTAAGCTATCTGGACAATCAATTTGGCCGGAGGATGGCCGGTGTGGCCTGGCGACGATCGCCGGCGACTGGTGGAGCTCAAATTTGGGGAAACCTTCGATTCGAGCTCAATCTGGAGATCTGGATGCATAGGCTTGCTGATTAGAGCTCACTGATCAATTTGTTTCACAGATTCGAAGACTAATTCGGGGTAAATCGGGCTGCATTGCCGGAACAGGGCATTTAGCAATTCCGGCGATCACCGGCGTTAGGGTCCACCGGAGAGCAATTCAATGCAACAGTACAATCAGGAGGATGAGGGGTACTCACTGCTAGCTTCAATTTGGCAGGAGATGCAGTGAAGTGAGCTGGCACCGTGAGGCCTCGAGCTGGTCTCGCCGGAGAAGAATATAACAGCGAGAGGATTTTCGAATTGGTTGAGTTCTGGTGAAGTGAAGCTGCTACAAGGTATGGGGTTGCTTATATAGGCCAGAGGCGGAGCTTGCAAGGAGGTAGCAGCAAGGAAATTGGCGCCGGGGACTTGACTGGCCGGGCGCAGGCGCGTCAACAGTGACGGTGAAGCGATGGCGCACAGGCAATGGAACGGTTGATGGAACTGTTGCTTCATCGGGACGCAATGGTGTCGGGCGGTGCAACAGTGGCGACAACGGCTGGCAAAGCAAGCAACGTGGCGAGGAGTTGTTGGCAACGATCGCGCACGGGAGCAAGGCTGTGCAACGGCGCTGCCACGACGGTGGCTAGTACACAGACGCGTGTGCACATGCAAACTCAAGTGAGCACGAGCTCAGGCACAGGCGAGGCGTGGCCGGCGGCGAGCGAGCACGGCGCAAGGACTACGGCAAGCTCTGGTCGTGAACTGGCTGCTTCCTTGGTCGAATTAGGGACCTGATTGCAATATTTGATTTTCGAATTTGGACCAATCTGTAATTCTGGAGATTTGGAAGGTTAGAGTTGAATTTGATTCTGCTGATTTGGCAAACTTAATTCAACAGATGATTTGGCACAGATTGAAGATAAAATTTGAGATGTTCGGATGATTTTTGATATGAACTGAAAATCGGGTAGATTAGGGTAATTGAAATCTGAATTTCAATTGATTTCGAATTCTGGGATTTAGGGTTTGATTTTGAGATACTCATAAAAGAAGAATTTGTGTTGAAAAGCATTTGGGAGGTGTTCCCTGAATCAGATTTGAATTTGGAGATGATTTGCAACATTTTGCCTTTTCAGGCTTCTGGAAAATCTGGAAAAGGACTGATCTGCGATACTCTTGGACTGATTTGCGAAAAGGGTCTGGATGGTGAAATCTGGCTGCCAACTTTTTGGATTAAGGTATTGGCGTACCCTTGATCATAATCCAAGAATAATCTGGTCTGATCTTGGCTAAGATTTTGATTATATCTGAATTTCTGAAACTTAGGGTATTTGGGTAAAAGATATTTCTGTTTTCGAAAACAGAAAGGAGTTGATAAATCTGGAAGTTAGAGATAGAATTGGATCTGGGTTCTGAAGGCTTTAAGGTTTAGGATAACTGATAGATCAAATCTGGCAAGTCAGATCTTGACTTGGGGTCACAGGATAGATTTTGGAGATTTAGGATTTGAGATAGATACTGATCTAGCTACTACTACAGATACATGCATGCTGTTCATGAAGAAAGTTTTCACCCCTAAACTCAGGGTGTTACACTAATGATCCTTCATACGATGAACTTGTTGATATGATTACTGAATTAAATCAAGTTTTTGGAATCACTAACAAAAAGTATAGAGCGCTTAAAGAAAAGTATTCTTCCTTACGCACTAAATACTCAGAATTAAAAGAGCAATTTGAAAGTCTTCTCATTAAAGATATTACTAATGCTCCATCTAAGGTAGATGTAGTCATTTCATGTGATCTAGATGATAATCCTTCTAATGCTAAAATGACTACTAGTTCTCTTGATATACCATGTGCTTCTAATGAAACAATTTTAAATCAAAATAATGAACTTAAGGCACAAATTGAGAAGCTTGAAAAAGGATTAGAAAATTGCTATGAAGGAAAAGTATCTCTTGATTTTATTCTGAGTAAACAAAAATGTTCATTTAGAAAAGAAGGTCTTGGATACTTTCCGAAGAAAGGAAAGAAACAAAATACGAAAACCATCTTCGTATATGCATGCAACAAATTTTGCTTTAAATGTCATGAAATAGGCCATTCACATGATGCTTGTCCTTTAATGACTTCAAATTATTTTGATGCTTGCTACATGCTTCAAAGGTCAAAAAAATAATATGCAATAGCAAAGTTTGTTGGTGCACCCATGCAAAATAAAAAGAAGAAATAAATTTGGGTGCCCAAAGCTTTGATCACGAACATCGAATGACCCAAAAGGGTTTGGGTACCTGAAAAGACTTGATTCTTTTGTAGGTGAACTAGAAGACCGGTGGAAAACATTGGGTTCTAGATAGTGGATGCTCCGAACACATGGCCGGTAACAAAAAACTGTTCACCTCATTGGAAGACAACTCGAGCGAAAATCAAAGGATCACCTTTGGTGACAATCATCAAGGAAATGTGGTAGGCTTGGGTAAAATTGCAATATCCAATGATCTCTCAATTTTGAATGTTTTACTTCTTGAATCTATGAATTTTAATTTGCTTTTCATTGCACAAATTTGCAATGTTGGATTTCGTTGCACTTTTTATCCGAAAGAAGTTTTAGTTGAAAGTTTGAAGGATAATTCTTTGATCTTCAAAGGCTTTCGTTTTGGAAATCTTTTATTTTGTTGATTTTCACTCTAAAGATGCATCTCTTTCAACATGTCTTGTCTCTCAAACCTCAAAAGGTTGGCTATGGCATAGAAGACTTGCACATGTTGGAATGCATCAACTTAAAAAGCTTTTAAAACGTGATTTGGTTGTTGGCTTAAAAGATGTGAATTTTGAAAAGGATAAACCCTGTAGTGCTTGTCAAGCTGGCAAGCAAGTAGCTACTTCACATCCGATTAAGCGTGTTCTTTCAACTTGCAAACCTTTAGAACTGCTGCATATGGATTTATTTGGACCTTCCGAGTTCCAAAGTATCGGGGGTAACGACTATGATTTTGTTATCGTTGATGATTTTACTCGCTACACTTGGGTCTTCTTTATTTCCCAAAAATCTGAAACCCTCGATGTTTTCAAAAGTTTTGCAAAACGTGTTTCCACTGAATTCGAACTTTTCATCAAGAAAATCCGCAGTGATCATGGTGGAGAATTCGTTAATTCAACCTTAGTTGATTTTTGTGACTCGTTAGGCATTAAACATGAATTTTCTACTTCTTACACTCCATAGCAAAATGGAGTTGTGGAAAGGAAAAATTGAACACTATTAGAAATGGCAAGAACTATCTAAGTGAGTATGACACTCCTACTCGCTTTTGGTCTGAAGCCGTGCATACTGCTTGCTATTCCATTAATCGGCTTTGTTTGCATCCTCTTCTGAATTTGACTCCCTATGAGCTACTTATTGGGCGTAAGCCAAATGTTTCTTATTTTCGAGTTTTTGGGTGTAAATGTTACATCCTTAGAAAAAGAAACTTTGGTGGTAAATTTCAAAGAAGAGTAGATGAAGACTTTCTAGTCGGATACTCCACCACTAGCAAGGCTTATCGAGTTTTTAACAAAAATACAAGCTGCATTGAAGAATCTTGTGATTTAGAATTCGCTGAAACTAATGGCTCGCAAAAAGAGCAAGTCTCTTGTGAAGTTTCAGGTGCAAATCTTCAAGAAGCTGTGAAGAACATTACCATTAGAGACATCAAACCAAGAGAAGATGATCAAGAAGATGATGAGAACATTGAGTATGATGATCAACATACATCATCACCACATATTGATCCATCAGAACAAGCTAGGTCAAGAAGAAGCAGCACAAGAAGAAGCACTAAGGCAACATCAAGCAATCACCAAGGATCACCCTTTAGATCAAATATTGGGTGATGTCAGTAAGGGTGTTCAAACTCGCTCTCGTATCGCTTCGTTTTGTGAACATCATTCTTTTGTATCTTCTTTAGAACCCAAACTTGTAGATGAACCTCTTAGTGATCCTGATTGGGTTAATGCTATGCATGACGAACTTAATAATTTTTCTAGGAATAAAGTTTGGACTTTAGTAGAAAGACCCAAGGATCATAATGTAATTGGAACAAAATGAGTTTTTAGAAATAAGCAAGATGAAAATGGTGTAGTAATTAGAAACAAAGCTCGTCTTGTTGCACAAGATTTTTCTCAAGTCGAAGGTTTAGACTTTGGTGAAACCTTTGCACCGGTAGCAAGACTTGAAGCTATTCATATACTTCTTGCTTATGCATCAAGTTTTAATATTAAGTTATTTCAAATGGATGTAAAAAGTGCCTTTTTAAATGGAGAAATATCTGAACTAGTGTTTGTGGAACAACCTCCCGGTTTCGAAGATTCCAAATTTTCAAACCATGTGTTTAAACTGTCTAAAACTCTCTATGGTCTCAAACAAGCTCCTCGAGCTTGGTATGAATGACTTAGGGACTTTATTTTATCAAAAGGTTTTAAAATTGGAAAGGTAGACACAATTCTCTTTACAAAAATGATTGAAAAAGATTTGTTCATATGTCAGATATATGTTGATGATATTATCTTTGGATCTACTAATGAACACTTTTTTCACGAGTTTGGAGAATGTCTAGGGAATTTGAGATGTCGATGATGGGCGAGCTGAGCTTTTTCCTTGGACTTCAAATCAAGCAACTCAAGAACGGAACGTTCGTGACTCAAACGAAGTACGTGAAGGACTTGCTCAAGCGCTTTGGGATGGAAGATGCGAAAGCTGTCAAAACTCCCATGGCCACAAATGGACATCTCGATATGGACAACAACGGAAAAGCAGTCGATTCTAAACTCTATAGGTCTATGATTGGTAGCTTGCTATATCTGACTGCATCTAGGCCTGATATCATGTTTAGCGTCTACTTGTGTGCTAGATTTCAGTCAGCCCCTAAGGAATGTTATTTGATTGCTATTAAAAGAATCCTTAGGTATTTAAAATGCTACCCAAACTTAGGCCTTTTGGTATCTAAAAAAATGCAAGCTTTGAATTAATTGGTTATTCGGATTCAGATTATGCGGGTTGCAAGATTGATAGAAAAAGCACATCTGGCAGTTGTTAATTGTTGGGGAGATCATTAGTGTCGTGGTCATCTAAGAAACAAAATTCTGTAGCTCTCTCCACAACTGAAGTAGAATATGTGTCTGCAGGAAGTTGTTGTGCTCAAATTTTGTGGATGAAGCAGACATTTTTGGATTATGGAATTATTTTTGAAAAAGTTCCACTCTTATGTGATAATGAAAGTGCCATTAAAATTGCAAATAATCCTGTTCAACAGTCTAGAACTAAGGATATTAAAATACGGCACCACTTTATAAGAGATCATGTGGCAAAAGGGGATATTGATGTAAGTTATATCAGAACAGACATGCAACTAGCAGATTTTTTCATCAAACCCCTAGATGAGACTAGAATTTGCTTTCTCAAAGGTGAATTAAATATAATTGATATTTCAAATGCTAGTTGATTTTTTATTTGTTTTAAAATATATGTTATTCTCTATCTGGTCGAATTATTTGTCCATATTGACAGTCAGCATCTCAAAATGAACTGTCAGTTCCTTTGCTCAGGAGCCTAGTCGTAGCCTCTGGACGAAGTCGTTGACCATGCTGATAGTCAGTTTCATACACTGACTGCCAGTTATGTGCTTCAACTTTGGTCGTAGCCTCTGGTTAAATTGGTGACCCACACTGACTGTCAGTTTGACACACTAACTATTAGTTTCAAATCTCAAGTCTTTGTGTTGATTGTCAGTGCTCCACATTGATTGTCAGTTACAAAACCTTGGTTTTTGAACTGACTGTCAGTATATCACACTAACTGTCAATGTGGGACCCCGAACCCTAAAAACCCTGTTTCTTTTTCTATGCCTTTTCATCTCCTCTCGCCGCTGCTGCCTTTTGTCACCGCCTCCTCGTCACCGCGCCACCACCTCATCTCGCCGGTGCCTCGCCACACTTGGCCACCGCCGCACCTCACCACCGTGCTGCGCCGCCGCCTCACCACGCCATCGCCTCTTCGCACTGTCACCTCACCTCGCCGCACTTCTCCACCACCACTGCTTCTTCGTGCACCGCCGTGCCATGGCTCTCCGCTGTTTAGCCGCACCTGTGCCACCACCTCACCGTGTTTTCGTTCATCTCTCGCCAGCTGGTTCTGTTCGTCGCCGTCTTTGCTTCGTCATTGAGCAGATTCCTCTGTTTTCTTCTCCAAAGGTCCCTGTTTTTCTTCCCCTCTCTGTTTTCTGTTTTTGAGCCATGTCTGATCAACCCTCTCGACGTGTGGCCCATCGAAAGAACGTTGCAAACAGCAGTCGTCCAACGGGTCAAACGTCTGAGACCCAGTCTTCGCGGCCACCTGAGCGTGTCCCTGTGGATTATTCCAGGTGGCATGCAAGTCGTCTCCGTTCCCTCTGCTCCACAAACCCTTACCTATCCCCTCGTCCCATAGGTCGCAATTCTTGTAGCGTCTTGACTTTCTACACAAACCACGACCTTGACCTGTTCACAACATCTACAGCCGTGTCCCTATCTTTGCCCATCGCTCCCTCTCCTGGCAGACGATCGCATCTCGCACAGGCATTGTCTCCTTGGTGGATTCCTTTGCTTCCGTAGGGATCAGAGATCTCGTCTCTGATTCTTCTCTCCACTGGGCCGATGAGCCCATCCGCCAGTTCTACGCCACCGTCTTTATCTCTCCCCGACGCGACTCACTAACCTTCATGACAGGCTTCCAGATCCACACTATCACAAAGGAGAAGCTTGAGGCCGCTCTTGGTCTTGTTCGTCCCGCCTCTGGGCGTCAGCTTCACACTCTCCCTAACCTTGAGCATCGGGAGGTGGCCATACTTTACTCGAGCCCCTTCCAGCTTCGTCATATCGCTGGCCTACGCCATGATGTTGACCTGGCCCTGAGGATCCTTCGTCTCACTTTGGTCCCTATGACCGGAGACAGGGCCAGAGTCACTTACCTTGCCCTCCATGTTTTGATCTCTATCTTTCAGGAGGAGCCATTTTGACGTTGCTGATCTCATCATCAGTGAGATTTAGCACATCCTTCTTGCCCCGCATCGCCAGCTGGTGTATGCTCCGTACATCATGGTGATGCTTCTTCATATCCGGGCCGTCGACTCTGAGCTCCCGCGGCCCCATCATCCTCTCCTCTTCTACCCTCCGGGCCAGGCTGATAGCCTTCTGGGTGCTCACCCTGCAGCTGCAGCTGGACCCGCCTCTCCTGCATCTGACGACAATGCTGCTGATGAGTCGGGCGATGAGGCTCCAGTTCAAGAGACTGATCAGGCACCTACTGCTGACATAGACACTGGATCCTCCCTTTCTCAGCTCCAGCAAGTCATTCAGACCCAGCAGCAGGTATTGCGCACTCAACAGAAGCATCACCAGATCCTGCTTCGTTTGCTTGCCCAACAGGAGCAGATTCTGGATCGCTTGCCATCGTCCAGTGCGTCAGTTCCTCGCAAGAGGGCCCATCCAGCTTCCTCCTCACTGGGATCTATTTCAGTCCCTGCTACTCTGGCTCCTGCTGCACTAGCCTCTACTGCTCTGGCCTCCGTTGCCCCAGCTTCCCCAGCAGTCGACCCGACTGGATCTCCTGCAGGCTCCGGTTACAAGCCCTCTCTACATTTCTAGCATAAACTGAGAAATTACTAGGTCACTGCGTTGCATTCTTTTCGGTTGGATTTGTTTTGAAAAGATTTGGTTTTTTAGATGATTTTTTTTACAATAGAAGAGTTTTTTCACTTTCTAGAAAGATCTAGGTAGATCTGGCTTTTGCGTCTGTTGAAAAAAAGATAGCCCTTTAAATTATATTTCAAACGAGCTATTAAACACTTAAATCAGATCTCTGGATCAAAAGTTAGAACTATTTTTATCCACACTGACTGTCAGCATGCCATGCTGACTGTCAGCATGAATTGTCAATTTTGCTTACTGACATTTGTCCAGAGAGCGTGTTTTTTTGAGCCAAAATTTTTTGACATATGCTGACTATCAGTATAAGGTTCGACCTCGAGGTGATTGTTTTGAGTTTCTGTTTTAATTGGTCGTTTTTGTGGTCGATGCTGACTGTCAGCATGTGATGCTGACTGTCTGATCCGTTTGAGACCTAGCCTTGGTTTTCGCACTAGGCTCGCCCAGATCCTAATATGCGGAATAACGGGATCTTACTCGGAAATACCGAAACCCAAAGGTTGATCGAATACACAGCTCAAGGTAATTGCACAACTCTTTATTTCAAAGAGGACTTTACACGTCGAACGTTAGGCACACTTGCCTACGTCGAAGGAACTATAAGTGTGTAAAACTCAAATAAGTTCGATGACTCTTTGATTGAGTTCGATGATCTAAAGTAGACCTATTACAAGGTATTTATAGTCCAATCGTATGAGTACGTATCAGACTTAGAGACCTAAACGTATTAGACTCATATAACTAATCCTAAACAGAAAAGCTTAGTTATACACATTCGGATCGGATTACAATTCCGAACAGGGAATGAATTCCTTCTCCTGGTCGCGGACCAATCCATGGTCGCGGAGCCGTATGCGATTAGGACTTGGTCGCGAAGCCGTATGCGATTAGGACTTGGTCGCGAAGCCGCATGCGGTCAGGACTTGGAGATCCTCCCGGATCATGACTCCCTTGTTGAGAAGGAGCCAACCCCTGTTGCGACCTCTTGATCGAACCGGAGATGTGGAAATTGGGCTTGTCCATCTTCTTTGGTGTACCACTTTGCCGCACGTGCTCGTTGATCTTTTCGACCGATTCGAAAAGTCTCCTTGGTGCCACTGCGGGTGGTAGTCACCTTCTTCTCCAGAATCACATCTTCACGTAGAGGTTCGTCTCGTTGATAGACCAAGTCTTCAACAGATGGTACTATGGTATCTGGCTCATCATCCAGCATTGAAGGCTCAAAGAGTTTGAGGTGCTCAACATTAACAACCGAGTAGATATCCATGTATGGAGGTAACTCGAGCTGACAAGCGTTATTACCCACTTTCCGCAAAATCCGAAAAGGACCATAACGAATGGGTTTGAGCTTCTTACCTTCACCTTTAAGTCTCTCCTTACTCAGATGTAACCATACCATATCACCTTCTTGAAATTGCGCTTCAACTCGGTGCCTATCATGTCGCGCCTTGTACTTGAGTTGAGCTTTCAGCAAGTTCTGTTCAACCTCACGATGGAGTCGTTGAATACCATCCAGGAACTTTTGTGCTCGATCCTGATCAGATGCTTCCTTGCTGTTCTGTGCTGAGGTAGGGATCACAAACTTCATATCGAATGGACTCTGTGGTAGAAATCCTAAACAGACCTCAAACGGTGACTTTCCAGTCGAACCATGCACTGCTCGATTAAAATCAAACTGTAGGTACGGTATGCTTTCATCCCAGGTCTTCGGGTCCTTCGAGTTATATCCTCTCAAGAGATGAACGACTGTGCGATTAACCACTTCGGTTTGACCATCAGTTTGCGGATGAAAAGCAGTACTCCTCTTTAGCTTGGTGTCCATCATCGTCCAGAGCGATATCGCGATCAGACACAATAGAAGTCGGCAGTCCGAAGTGTGTCCAAACGTGTTGAAAGAATACCTGAGCTGCTTCTTCTCCCGTGATAGTCTTTCGACAAGGTATAAGAACAATCATTTTGGAGAACCGATCAATGACCACGAATAAATAGTCGTTGCCACGTCGGGTCTTAGGCAATCCTCCCAAGAAATCCATGGATATGCTCTCCCATGGTCTTGATGGAACTGGCAAAGGAGTGTACAAACCTAATTTTTGGTTTGCTGGTTTCGAGATGCTGCAGAGACCGCAGCCTCGAACAAACCTAGCCACATCTTGCTGCATACGCGGCCAGAACACATGTCGGTGAAGATTTTGCAACATCTTTGTAACCCCAAAGTGACCAGCTACCTTCGATGTGTGCGCTTCTCGCATCCATTGAGTTCGAGGTGCTCCACGAGGTATGCAAAGTAAATTGCCCTTGTACAAGAGTCCTTCTCGACGAACGAACTCTGTAGGGTTCCCTGTTTCGACCTCAGTCAGTGCTGTTTGAAAATCAGGGTCTTCATTGTACATAGTGACATAGTCATCATGACATGATGGCTCGATCTGCATGAACGCTGATAAACAGAGGGTTGTAACTGGTGGTCGCGATAACATATCCGCCAATTTGTTGTGCACGCCCTTCTTGTACTTAATCACCAGATTAAACTGCTGCAGATACGACATCCACTTCATGTGCCGAGCTTGCTGTAGCTTGGACTGAGTTTGCAAATATTGCAATGGTTGATGGTCGGTGTGGACAACCGTCTCTTTCCCCAAGAGATAGCACCGCCAATGTTTCACGGCCTGATGCAGTGCGCATAACTCCTTATCATACGTCGGGTAGTTCTTCTGAGCTCCCTGGAATAACTCGGAGTGATATGCCACTGGTCGACCTTCTTGCATGAGCACTGCGCCCGTCGCGTAACCTGAGGCATCGGTTTCTAGCTCGAACGGTTTCTGGAGATTTGGCAAAGCTAACACAGGCGCCTCGCTGATCTTCCTTTTCAGCAAGAGAAACGTGTCCTCATGTTTCCCTGTCCACTCGAACTTCTGATCGATCCTGGTTAATGCATGCAACGGAGAAGCCATAATCGAGAAGTGTCGGATGAACTTCCGAAGGTATTGGCATGCTCCCACAAAACTACGCACATCCGTAACTGTTCGCGGTCGCGGCCATTCGCGAATCACTTTGACCTTATCCGGGTCAATTTGCAACGTACCATTGCCAATTATGAATCCGAGGTAAAGTAGAGTTTGCTGACCGAACTCGCACTTCTTACGGTTGAGGCGAAGTCGATGTTGCCAAAGCTGTTCGAACACCTTTTCGACATGAATGAGGTGCTCATCCCACGAACGACTATAAACCAATATGTCGTCGAGATACACGATCACAAAGTCGTCGATGAACGGTCTTAATACGTCATTCATAAGACGCATGAAAGTTGCCGGGGCATTGCAGAGACCAAACGGCATGACCAGCCATTCGAACAGACCTTGCCGTGTTTTGAACGCGGTCTTCCATGTATCCTCCTCTCGGATGCTGACTTGATGATATCCTGACTTTAGATCCAATTTGAAGAAGACAACAGCATGCTTCAATTGGTCTAGCAGGTCATCAATACGAGGAAGGGGGTACCGGTTCTTGATGGTGATCTTGTTCAGTGCTCGATAGTCGATGCACATACGCCAAGTCCCATCTTTCTTTGGTACTAACACCACAGGAGATCCACAAGGTGAACTACTCGGTTGAATGACACCATTGTTCAGCAACTCACCAAGTTGTCTCTTGATCTCTTCATTCTCCAATACTGAGTTGCGATACATACTCAGATTGGGCAGTGTCGCATCGGACACAAGCTGAATTTCGTGCTCGACTGGACGTTTCGGCGGACGACCCTGGGTAGTCTCGAACAGATCACTGTATTTCTCCAGCAGTCCCGACAACCGACCAGAATCCTCTCGGCACGCCAGCGACAATGCTGGTCGAGTACCCTCACCTTGATCAATGTGTCGAATCATGACAAGCACATACTTGTGACATGCATTAACAATTCGTTTGGCTTGATTTGTGGTAATCAAGTTCGAAGTGTTGACGTGGATGTCTCTACTGATCACGAACTTAACTCCGTCTTTGGTGAGGTCGTATTCTTGCACTCGCCGATGGAAGTGAGCGTCTCGATCATACAGATACGGACTCCCAAAGATCACCTGACAGATATCGATAGGGACAACATCGCATTGCACCTCATCGATATATCGTGCAGAGATCGCAAACTTCAACACACACTGACTCGTAATCTGTTGGTTCACGTCGGATGTAAACCAACCTAGCGGATATGGTCGCGGGTGTGTGCTTGTCTTCAAACCAAGTCGCCGAACCAGTCCAGCGGAGACCAGATTCTTCTGACTTCCTGGATCGAATATCGCTGCGACCACTTCGTGCTTCACCTGGATGTTGATGGTGAACAAGTCCTCCGTTGGGTGATGGTCGTTCGGTGGATCGGAACCCTTCTCCTTCGGCATTGCCATCAGAGACAAGGTCGAATCCGCCTCATTAACCGAATTCACTCGGACAACTTCTTCGTCGGGTGAAGTCGCAGTAGCCGTGGCTGTTCTTTTCCCTGGTCCATTTTTCTTTGGTTGAAGTTCAGGATGAAGCTTGTAACATTTGTCCTTGGTATGCCCCGCGACTTGACAATTTTCGCAAAAGGCACCCGTGCCTGATTTTGAAGCGTTCTTCTTCGGACCCGGCTTTTTCTTTGTCGAGGTCGCAT
This sequence comes from Pharus latifolius, assembly GCA_019359835.1. Lineage (NCBI taxonomy): Eukaryota > Viridiplantae > Streptophyta > Magnoliopsida > Poales > Poaceae > Pharus > Pharus latifolius. The sequence goes on along the minus strand of CM033320.1, from coordinate 51,404,375 downwards.
TTTCCTTCGTGCTTTTGTCGCTGCGGGATTTATTCTTCTTCTCGATCGCCATAGCAGTTGTGCTCACGGTTGCAATGTCTTGGACACCGAACAGACTTAGCTCAGTACTGATCGATTTCTGAAGTCCAGATGTGTACTTCCGAAATACCTGAGGGTCGGATAGTGAGATGCCAATGACCATTGCTTGTCGCCGAAACTCTGTCGTATAGTCTTGGACGGTCTGGTCGCGCCGTTGGTACAATCTGTGCCAACTCTCCCATCTCTCCTCAAGGTAACCCATCGGATAGAATTCTTGTCGCAGAAGTCGTTTGAATTGACCCCACGCAAGGTCGTCAGTTTCACCACTGGCGACAAGGGCCTTCCACCATGTCTTGGCGTGGTCCTTCATCTTCAAAGGTGCAAATTTGACCTTTTGAGCGCTAATAAACCCTTTCAGGTCAAAGTAGGTCTCAAGTTGGTCGATCCAAGAATCCAGCTTCTCGGCATCGATCACCCCATCATATATGGGTATATCAATCTTAGCGTCGACTTTAAAAGATCCGACAGCTAAGGAGGTGTTGGCGAGGTCGTCGGTCTTGTGGTCGCCTTCGTCTTCATCTTCGTCTGCCCTGCGCAAGTCTTCACCAGTCTTCTCACCCATAACCTTCCCTACTTCAGGAGGTACAATCATGGCCTGCTGCTTAATCCAAGCAAGCACGGTTTCCATGTCGGTGGAGAGCTTAGCCACTTTTTCGGCTAGGTTAGCTTGAACGGAGGTATCGTCAGACATTGTCGGAGACACGGCTGTAGGAACCGTCAATTGATCGCCTATTTCGCCGGAAGTTTTGTAACCCTGGCGAGTCTTCACCATCCACAGGATAGGAAAGTTGCTCTGATACCAACTTGATCCGTTTGAGACCTAGCCTTGGTTTTCGCACTAGGCTCGCCCAGATCCTAATATGCGGAATAACGAGATCTTACTCGGAAATACCGAAACCCAAAGGTTGATCGAATACACAGCTCAAAGTAATTGCACAACTCTTTATTTCAAAGAGGACTTTACACGTCGAACGTTAGGCACACTTGCCTAGGTCGAAGGAACTATAAGTGTGTAAAACTCAAATAAGTTCGATGACTCTTCGATTGAGTTCGATGATCTAAAGTAGACCTATTACAAGGTATTTATAGTCCAATCGTATGAGTACGTATCAGACTTAGAGACCTAAACGTATTAGACTCATATAACTAATCCTAAACAGATAAGCTTAGTTATACACATTCGGATCGGATTACAATTCCGAACAGGGAACGAATTCCTTTTCCTGGTCGCGGACCAATCCATGGTCGTGGAGCCGTATGCGATTAGGACTTGGTCGCGAAGCCGCATGCGGTCAGGACTTGGAGATCCTCCCGGATCACTGTCAGTATGAGGTGTCAATTTCCATATGTGACCACAAATGGCTAGCAATGTTTTATCCATAATTTTTATCGAGCTGTGATTTTGGACACTGATTGTCAGCATGTGTTGCTGATTGTCAGTATGTGCTGTTTTGTTTCCTTTTTTGACCTCAAACAGCTAGCTGAGTTTTCTCCTGATTTTACTTCTTTCTGGTCGTGACCCATGCTGACTGTCAGTATGCACTATTAATTTTCCAGCTCGTGCACAACTGCTCTTTTGATCTTTTGGGCTATAAATAGAGGCCTTGAGCTATTGTTTCTTACACCAAGCAGCCTCCCTCTCTTATACACACTTGAGTATTTGTTTTAGAGTTAAAAATCTTGATCTTTTGATCAAGTCATGAGTTTTGTGATCCACCGAGTTTTTTGTTCGCATCATTTTTGCATATCTAGAGTTTCTCAGTGATTGTTGGAGGTCTAGGAGAGACCTTGCAATCTATTACTCTTGGTGAACGCCCGCACCTAGACGGTTTGGTGGCGTGGCCGTTGATCTCCTATTCGGAGATTGTTGGAGAGGCTCGTCGTGGTTGTAAAAGGCACCGGTGCTCGTCTTTCAAGAGTGGACAAGGAGCAACCTCTAGTGAGAAATATTCTTCGTGGATATTGAAGGAAGACTCATTCATTTGAGTGCTTCAACGAGGAGTAGGGGAGACTGGGCGAGTCTCCGAGACCTCAGGAAAAATCTTTGTGTTTGTTCTCTCTTTCTCTTCTTTTTAATTGTGCAATATTTTGTTAAATTGTTTTTTGTTTTTCTCTTTGCAAAAGTTGTTTTATTTGAAAAGTTTTAAAGCCTTCTATTCACCCCCCTCTAGTCGGCATCCTCGATCCTACACATGGTATCAGAGCGTGGTCTCTCAATTAAACAGGCTTTACCACCTAGAGAGAGGATGACGTCAAATGAAGGGTTTCATCTCGGTCATACCGGCCGTGCGTCTATTTTTGATGGGACTAACTATCCTTATTGGAATCATTGAAAAAGATCACCCTGTTTGATGGGACTAACAATTTCAACCGCGTGTTGAATAATAAAATCAGATTACCTTGTTTAAACTTACGGTTGAAGATCTGTTTGTCGTGCTACTTCTTCATGTTATCTTTGTAAATTAGGGCACTTTCGTAAGAGTGTTCCGAATCTCCTCCGGTTCATGCAATTCGAGGATTTGCCTTTGCCCCGCTTTGTTGAAGTTCCAATTGAGTTCTTTTAACGCCCATAATGCTCTACATGACAATTCAACAGGCAAATGGCAATTCTTGCCAAATACAAGTTTGTAAGGTGTCACACCTAGCGGAGTTTTGAATGCAGTGCAATATGCCCAAAGAACGTTGGAGAGTTTGAGCACCCAATCCGTTCATGACGATGCCACCACCTTCTGCAAGATTGTTTTGATTTCTCTGATCGAGACTTCAACCTGCCCACTTGTTTGAGGATGATATGCAAGAGCAACTTTATGAATGACCCCATATTTCATCAATAATTTCTGAAATTGGTAATTAGTGTAATGCGCACCGCCATCACTAATCACTGCTTGCGGTACACCAAATCGGAGAAAGATGACTATTTTGAAAAGTTTAATCACATGATTTGATTCATTTGTTGGTGTTGCAATAGTCTCTACCCGCTTTGAAACATAATCAACTGCAACTAATATGTAGGAGTTGCCCATAGAAGATGAAAAAGGTCTCATATAATCTACACCCCATACATAAAAATGTTCAATTTCAAGAATGGTTGTTAAGGGAATTTCATGTCTTTTACTCAAATTTCCATAACGTTGGCAAGGATCGCATTTTTGCAAAAGTTATAAGCATCTTTGAATAAAGAGGCAAAAACAAACCTGATTGCAATACCTTTGCCGCTGTTTTTGAAGCTCCGGCATGTCCGCCACATGGAGATGAATGACAATGTTCAAGAACTCTTTGGATCTCGTGGTCGGGCACGCATCGTCGAATGATGTTGTCAACTCCTATTTTGAAAAGATTCAGATTGTCCTAGTAGTAGCGTCAGATGTCGTGGAGGAAGCGCTTGCGTTGTCTGTACGTCAACCCTAGAGGAAGTTCATGGTTAAATAAATAATTTGCGTAATCAAGTAAAGGTGTTCGTCGGGTAAGGCATCATTGATCTTTACGTCAGCGGTGTCAGTGAAGAGTCATTATCTTATAGCAGTAGGATCCATCGTGTGAGTTGTGGTTTGGTTTTTATCTTAGTCAAGGATACTTAAGAGCAGTATGATCAGTGTGCACAATAACTTTTGAACCAATCAAATATGAACGAAATTTGTCTAGGGCATAGACTACTGCAAGCAATTCTTTTTCAGTTGTGGTATAATTAATTTGAGCATCATCCAAAGTCTTGCTTACATAGTACATAGTATGTAAAACTTTATTTGTTCGTTGCCCTAGAACAACGCCAATTGCATAATCACTAGCATCACACATCAATTCAAAAGGTTCATTCCAATTTGGAGGTTATATGATGGGAACAGTAGTTAATGCATGTTTCAATTGATTAAAGGCATCAAGACATTTTTTATCAAATCAAATGGCGTATCTTTTCCAAGCAAATGAGTGAAAAGTTTAGCAGTTTTTGAAAATATTTAATGAAATGACAGTAAAAATCTGTGTGTCCCAAGAAACTACATGTGCCCTTCAAGTTGATTAATGGTGGAAGACTTGCGATGACATCGATCTTTGCCTTGTCGACTTCAATTGAGCACGCCTTCTTGAACCATGAATTGACATTTTTCCCAATTGAGCAAAAGGTTTACTTCTTCACACCTGCATAAGACTCGAGAATGATTATGTAGACATGCATCGAAAGAGGAACCATAAATGTTGAAATCATCCATGAAAACTTCCATTATTTCCTCAATTAAATTTTAAAAAATAGCCATCATACATCTTTGGTAGGTATCAAGCGCGTTACATAGCCCAAACTAAATTCAGTGATAAGCAAAAGTATTGAACAGACATGTAAACATTGTCTTTCTTGATCATTGGGATGAATTGAGATTTGAAAGAACCCTGAATACCCGTCAAGAAAACAAAAATATGAATGTTTGGCCAATCTTTCCCACATTTGATCAATGAAGGGTAATGAAAAGTGATCTTTCCTAGTGGCACTATTCAGTTTGTGATAATCAATGCACATGCGCCATCCAGTTACAAGTCTAGTAGGGATCAATTCATTGTTAGCATTCTTAATCACAGTCATACCCCCTTTCTTTGGAACCACATGAACATGACTAACCCAGTTACTCTTAGAAATAGGATATATGATACCCGCATCTAAATAGCTTAGAAATTTCAGCTTTAATAGTTTCCTTCAAGTTAGGGTTTAGTCCGTGTTGACGCTCAATAGAGGTTTTTGTTTCATCAACTAGAGAGATCATATGCATGCAAGGGTTAATTCCTTTGATATCATCAATTGAATAACCTAGGGTATTGTGATGCACACTGATACCGGCCTAGACCGTCTCGCAAGAGAACGAGATCGGAGCAGTAAGGCGAGTATTCTATATTGTTCTTTCCACAGGGACTAGAGAAAATGAATTGTGTAAAACTAGACTAAATCGATGGATAATGAAACTAAAATAAATCGGATGAGAAAGAGAGAAAAAATGTCGGAAGAAAAAAGGAGAAAGTGAGAGGTGATCACACTGCGACCATTGGTTAGTACTAGATTTGTACGCGTTGTCATGAATACATGTGATAGAATTGTATCGTTTAGTGGTTCTGCGAAAAGAGCAGCGAAAGTGACTAAAATGAGTACGTCTCTCGACGGTATCAATGAACAAAAGCACATAGAGACAGCACAAACCATTGCCCAATAGCCTTTCAACCACAACCACAACCAAACGCAAACTCCAACTTAGATCTCAATCCAATCCACAGCCTCAAAAACAACACAGCAACTAACACATTTCAGCGCTGAGAAGTTGAATGAGATATATTTCAATTTCAATAGAAACTAGCAATTGGTATACAAGAATTTTGATAATGAATCAACACAATTGCATTCACTGGAATTGATTTCCAGAATTTCAATACATCAATTTCATCGAGTACTAATACTAAAACCTTTCAATAGAAGTGACATCAGATGAATAGAACTTAGGGTTTCCTGTACCTCAATGATTCAAATAACTTTCCAATTAACAATGAAACACCACAACAATAGGATCACGGAACAGAGGAGCACTCAAATGCATCACAGGACAGTTCAACAGAAGACAAATGCAATTATAATCATTGAAGATCTCATTTCATATATCCTATTGGAGACTCAATTCATGAGGCTTGACACAGTTGGAAGAATAAGAATGAAATTTCAACTCAAAACAGAAAATGCAGTTCAAACTGATTTAGAAATTGGATTTGTTTCACAGGACATGTTCTAGTTTCACATTAACAAACATTCATTGAAGTTCATACATCACAGGCAGTTCATGTCAAAATTGAAGAACAAATTATGGGAAGAGATTTGATCACCAATGCTTGCTGTCACTGTTGTAGTCGTGGTCATAGGTCGTGGTCGCCAGAGAGCTGCAGGAGAAGTGCTGAGGTTGTTGCTTGGTTGAGGAAGTGGTTGTAGCAGACTGGTTGTTCTGTAGGGCTCGACGTCGTCGTCGCTGTCGTGGTCGAAGTGGAGCTTCACGGCGACATGGCTGCGGGACCTTGGCTAGGCCATGGCAGCGGAGTGGACGTGGCAGCGGTGGTTGTAGGGCTCGGATCCAACGGGATCGGCTCGGATCGGTGGCACAACTGCGTCGATGGCGGCAGATCCGGCGAGATCTATCGCAGGGCTATGCGGATCGGCGATGGGGACGAGATAGCGGCGTGGAGGCTTGTGTGTGTGTAAAGCAAATCCAGTGAGAGGTGGCGCTGTGGAGTGGAACGGCACCGGGGGCGAGAATCAGGTGCGTGGTGGTTATGCGGTGGCGTGGCGCGGCCGAGGGAGGCATAGAGGCGGTGGCGCAGCGACTGGAGTGAGGCTGCACAGTGGATGGTGAAGGATCCAAAGGCGAGGCGGCGCAGCGCCGCGGGATCTACAGTGGCACATGATGGAAATAGAAAGCATAGAAAGAGAGAGGAGAGGAAGAAAGAGCCTGCTAGGGCCGGAGGTGGATGGAGGTGTGGATCACTTGGGAGGGAGGCAGAAAAGAACCTTGGTGAGGAGGAGATGAAGAGACACCGGCCGTCGGCAATGCCCGGTCGTCGGGGCCGGAGGTGATGAAGATGAGGTTTGGGAGGAATTTGGAGCAAAGAGGGGAGAAGAAAGAAGGGTAGCCAGGCCTAAGGACGAAGAGGGAGGTAGAACGGGGGAGAGGAGACCGGCGGCTCACTGCCGGCGTTGACCTGGCCACCGGTGGTAAGCTCGCTGGCACCAAGAGAGAAGCAGTGGGGGTTTTTGGGAATAAGCCAGGCCAAATCGAAATGGCGGCTAGGGCTAGGGTTTTGATACTGTTTTGGCTATTTGCAATTTTGCCCTCGGAGTTTCTAATAATAGCAATTCAGTCCCTCCGAGTTAGGGTTTAGGATTTCTGTGTCTTGGCCTTTATGCAATTTGGTGTTTGGGTTTTCAAGGAATTGCAATTAGGCCCTAGGCTTTTAGGTTTTTAGATGCGGTCAGCTCCTACACGTCCATAGCGATGCGTTCTTCTATACGGAATCATCCGTTGGCTAGATCCAGTCAGTGAAGCTCATCCATTTAGCCATAAATTACTCGAATTGCGTCGACCTGCGATTAAAATGAACAAAATGCACAATCGAGGTCGAATGATAGCAAATAAAACTATACTTGAGTATTTGATGATTTTTATGACTACAATGAGCATGAATGAGGGGAAAATATCTAGAAAATAAGCACAAATATGAGAGTTATCACACACGAAGTAAAGAATTCAATTTTTCTAGTTGCGAATTGGTCAAGTTTGCATTAACAATAACAAGTTGCTTCTCATCATCATCCAAAAAACATATTTCAGCGATGAAGGAAGAGTTTTAAGTGTAGATTTACTTACTTTTTCTTTACCTGAGGTGTCTGAGTCAGAGATGTCCACTTTTGATAGTTCTTTAGTTGGTTCTTCTTCATTTTGTTCGTCTTCTTCGCTGCTGTCCATTTTTTTGTTTTCAAGGATTTCATTCGTTCCTTCTTTCGAAGCGAGTCGAAATGGTGACACCTCTTCTAGGACTTCTTCTAGATCATCTACACTGCAAAGTTTTTCCTCATACAACTCCGGTAGACCTGCAACATGCATCAAAACCAAACAAACCCATCACATAGCACTATTCACACATAATGACAACATAAACGAACGCAAGTAGATGTATCATAAACAATTCAAAACATTGTCAAAACATACATCACTTAAGATAAGACAATTACATAGGGTTTACAATTCCCCCTTGATGAGTGATTTGACAATTTTTTAATTAATTAATTTGAATTTTTAATATAGAAAATGAAGCTAAAAAATATGGTCCAAAATATAGAAGAATGATAAATACACATGACCATGAAGATAATGCACAAGGTTGAGGAAATAAATAGATACAAGCAAAACCCCCCCTCAACCCAAAATGCATTCCTTTTCTCCCCTTTGTCAATTTAATCATCAATAAAGTGTGCCCTCCCCTTTAGATTATGCATGAAGTTTAAAAAGGGTATGAAACATTGTTTTTAGAATTTTGAAAGTTACTTTGGTGAAAAAGAAAAACAACAGTTTTGCAAAATATGCCTTTAAACCATGAAATGAAGTGTCAAAAGCTTAAATCCATGCAAAGTGACCACAACTAGAGATAGCAAGATAGTAGATGAGTGAAATGAACTAAAACATTCTTGCAAAAATCACTAAATAGCTAGCATAAGCAAAATTGGGGCAATTCAAGCAATCACATGGGAAATGCACACTTTGAGGTTCAAAATCGCTAATTTTCCACAAAGACACGGACAAAGGCCCTGTTGAGAGAGAAATGCATTACTTACGAGGAATCAATACAAACATGTTTACTATGCTCCAAGTCCAAAGTGGAACCAAATTCTTTGACTCAATTTGATTAAAATGCACATTTGAGCTATTATTTCAGCTCATTGTAGATTCGATGCCACTTATTGAATTTGTATGTGGTTGAGACCACTTGATTGAAAACAAAACAGTGATTTTAAGCTTTCCAAGCATGAGCAACTTTCATCAACGCGAGCACCACAGATTTGCTGACCAGGTGCCGGTTTAATCAGCTAACCCAAGGGCTCAAAATTGGACTTGAAAGCACAAATCTACACGAAAACATAGGAATCAAAGCACAAGTTGCTGTTTTCAATTACATAATGCAAAGCATGTGCAAAGCCAGGTGTTAGCTCAATTGAAGCAAGAAAATGCAAATTTCCAAAAATCATCACACACATGCCCCTAATTGCTAGATGTTAGCTAGAAGTGGCATATAGCAACTATGTGAAGCTCAAAAAAATCCTAAGCTATCAAGAAATCCTAGACATGGTAACTATGCATGAAATAGCATATTGAACCTTAAATCAAAATTTAGTAGGCATATAGAGCAAAATTAAGTGAAAATTCAGAAATTATAGAATTTGGAAACATGCAAATGCAGGAAACATGCAAATGCAAAAATTTACACATGTAACAACTGTTGCATCTGGGCCCTTGCCTTTGATTTTGATGATTAATGACACTAAGTGTTTTGGACTAATCTGTTTGATTTGAGTGTAGATTGTAACATCAGGTGAAAAGACCAAATGTCAAAAAGGGAAGTTGCAAAAGCTGAAATCACAAAGACCTAAGGTAATTCCTTTGTATTTCACCGGTCTCGGGGCTTGGAGTTTTGACCGGATTTATAGAAACATTTTCTTTAGTTTAAACCGTACTATTAAGAGGGGTTGCGTATCTATTTTTTATTCCGGTAAACTTTGAGAGACTTTTAGGTCATATGATGCATTTAAATTCATTTAAATTCTTGGTCGAAACGAGAAAATTCGTTTTCAAAAGACTCAAACTGGACTTAAAAATTCAAGATTTTGGAAATTGACAATGCATGCTGACATTCGACCAGATTTCCATTCGAACAGATTTGCATTCGAGCTCTCGTCTTTTGACTTAGAATTTTCGACCAAAAGGATTCGACCATAGTGTTTTGGACCACATTATATTTGACCACAGTGATTTCGACCAAAGCTTGTTTAGACCAGTCTTTATATATTAAAGCCATTTGAACTGTACAAAACTAGTCGTGGTCAATGCTGACAGTCAGCATGTGCATGCTGCCATTTGTCCAGAGAGGTATGTTTTTGAGACCCAAAACTTTTGTGCTATGCTGACAGTCCGCGTAGTGGTGCTGACAGTTAGCATGAATGTCAACGTGCGTGCGGACATTTCTCCAGAGACGCATGTTTTTGAGCCAAATATTTTTTTTGTATGCTGATTGTCAGCACAAGCGCTAACAAAATGAAACCAACGGCTACTGACTGTGTCATAACTAGCCGTTAGTAGTCAATGCTAGCTGACTGTTAGTCTTTAGAGCTGACTGTCAGCATAAACTGACACTAGCACGGAAATGAAATCTACTAACCCCTATCTTCTAATGGTTATGAGTGATTTAGAAGAAAATCATTAGAAAAGGTGTTGCGCAGTCGCAAAAGGCATGTTGTAGGTATTTTTACTATCGGTTGCTATTAAATTTACCGTTAGAAGAAATTGTGTGGTTCTTTCTAACGGTACAAAATATATATACCATTAGAAGAGGTACACAAGTACTACCGGTAGTATTTTGCTTACCGTTAGAAGAAGCTGAATGATTTATTCTAGCGGTGCTGAATATATTTACCATTAGAAGATATGTAGAAGTACTAACGGTAGTCTGTTGGGTACCATTATAACTGTTCGACTTCTACAAATAGTTTTATTCTAGCGGTACTGCATATATTTACCGTTAGAAGAGATTCAGAAGTACTAATGGGAGTCTGTTGGGTACCGTTAGAACTAGTCGACTTCTACAAATACCCTGAAATGTCTCTTCCATTCGTACCGTTCCACTTCTTTATCTCCTCGGGCGCGACAAGCCCTAACCCGTAACCTCCATGGACAGCCGCCGCACCTCCACTGACGACCACCGCACCTCCATCGACGGCCACTTGTTTCTCAGGTGAATCAAGTCCAAGATCGATCGTAGCCTCAACTCTCTCGACTAAATTTTGGCATTGCAGCAAGGAAAGTAAAATTTCGGCATTGTTAGATTATTCTAAACCTATGATGGCAATTATCCTACGATTTTGTATCTTTCATTTTTATGTATCTTTTTTTCAATATGATTATGTATGGTGTCTTGTTCTTGTTTTTACTAAAATAACTAAATAATATCATTGTGGGACAGAGAATGTTCAATTGTTTGAAATTCAAATGAAAAAAATGATCAAGATATTTATAAGACAAACACTAGCTTGCTCAATGATCAAGATATTTTTAAAAAGTTCATTAAATAATGTATATTAGGATTGTAATTTCATCTGATGAAATAGAGTAGAAATGTAATATCTTGATCTCTCAGTTGCAAGTTGATGTTACTATGACAAAACACAACCTAACCTTCAGTTGGTAGTCCTTTTCAGATAGGGAGCCATTTAGGAAGCAGTAAACAATCTTAATTTTCTCTAGAATGCCTATTTATGATCTGTTCAGGTCGTTGGACGATGTTCATGAGGGCCAATGTATTTCACAGTTCTTTAACGCAGTACGCTGCCTACATTAGCTTGTTGGTGAAAGAAAGGGTGAAGATCACCATCGAGAGCTGGAAGGACCTGAAGGGTGAGATCTTAGTTGGCTCGGTGGAGAAGATCCTCAAGCCCGGCGTGTTTCTCAAATCAGGACCTAGAGAAAGCATTTTACATTTGTATTAGTGATTTCCTCGGGCTCAAACTCAACTCAACTCAACTCAACGCCAGTTCCAGCTCCTCGGGCGTCTTTGAACTGAACTCCTATGGTTAAGTCAAACGTGGTTCATACATTTTCTGTTTAAGATGAATGGATTTGTGATGTATTAGGTCTAACTTGTAGTCGGTAGTTACATTGTCGCAACTTGCAAAGGTTCTCTTTTATGTAAAATGTATGAGCCATTGGGTCCTCGTCATGATCTGTTGTTTCAGACGTGAATTTTGTAATATACATCAAATGTGTGAATTGGTGTATTTGTATATTGGTGTATATTTGTGTATTTGTATTGCTATTTGGGACATGTACTTGAATGTGTAAATTGGTGTATTTGTGTATTTAATTGTATTGGTATATAGGTGTGTATTTGTATTGCTATTTTAGACATGCACTTGAATGTGTGAACTGGTGTATATGTGTGTACTTGTATTGCTGTCTCAGAAATGAACCAACTTGGCTTTTGTTTTTGACATGTACTTGTATATATTCTAACAGTAAATACACATATTTACCGTTAGAAGAAACACTTGTATTTACATATGTGCTTCAGACATGCACTTGAATGTGTGAATTGGTGTATATGTGTGTACTTGCATTGCTGTCTCATACATGAACCAACTTACTTTTGTTTTTGACATGTACTTGTACATATTGTAACGGTAAATACACATATTTATCATTAGAAGAAACACTTGTATTTGCATATGTGCTTCAGACATGTACTTGAATGTGTGAACTGGTGTATATGTGTGTACATGCATTGCTGTCTCATACATGAACCAACTTGCTTTTGTTTTAGCCATGTACTTGTACTTATTCTAACGGTAAATACACATATTTATCGTTAGAAGAAACACTTGTATTTGCATATGTTCTTCAGAAATGCACTTGAATGTATGAATTGTGTATATGTGTGTACTTGTATTACTGTCTCATACATGAACCAACTTGCTTTTGTTTAGCCATGTACCCTTACCTATTCTAATGGTAAATACACATATTTACCATTAGAATAGGTACAAGTACAAGCACATATGAAACTACACACATATTCTAACGGTGATTATATGTATTTACCATTAGAAATTGGTCTAGTATAAGTAAAACCCCACTAGACCATTACTGAGCTGCTGTTTTGTTCTGTTGCAGTCTGTCTCCCCCTGTTTGATATGAGAGTTCCATGCTCCAAGCTACACTACTAGAGTGATCAGGGCAAGCTGGAAGGAAGTTAATTGGACCCTTCTCTTTAATGTAAGCTTGTCATCACCTATCTCTCTCTCTCTCTAAATCTCCCTCTCTCTCTCTACTTGTAAGTTAGCTGTATTGTGTAGTTCCAAGCTTGTACTTCCAAGCTTGGGAGCTAGCTAGTTATCTGGTAATGCCTCATGTTTTAGGAGCTCACTAGCTTGTATTGTGTAGTTAAGTTAATTAGTGTTTCATCAGGCTAGGGTTTCACATATCAGTTGTAAGAGGCTGTACATCTATACATAGCTTAATTGGGTAGGTTTGATGCATGCCTGACTCATTATATTTTGCAATTTGTCAATTTTGTTAATTTTGTTAATTGTAGATGGACTGAAAATATTGGATGTATGGAATAAAACGTACTACTTTTGAATATTTGGATGGTGTGAATGGGTTTATTAAATTTGCTGAGCAATAAAAGGTGAGGAAGGGGAGAAAGATATGCTTTGTCCTTGTATAGATTGTATAAACTTAAAGAGGTTTAGCAACTCTGATCAGATTAAGAGTCATTTGATTCGTCGTGGTTTTAACGCACGATATACCTTTTGGATATGACATGGCGAAGATCTTGAGGAAACAAGCACCGCTACCACTCATCAGGACCCGGATGTGGATTGCAATAATATCGATGATCATCCTAATTTTGATAATGTTCATTCTGATGTGCATGTAGATGATAATCTAGATGAGATATTATGTGATGTAGAGGAAGATTACAATGAAAACGACTTTGGTGAATTTGAGAAATGGTTGCTGACTCTGAGAAGCCTCTATTCCCTGGATGTGAAAAATTTACAAAGCTGTCTTCTGTGCTGAGATTATATAACTTGAAGGCAGGCAACGGTTGGAGCGATAAGAGTTTCACGGCACTATTAGATCTTCTAGCGGACAAGCTTCCAGAGGGAAATGAGTTGCCAAGATCTACTTACCAAGCCAAAAAACTGTTGTGTCCGTTGGGAATGGAAATCGAAAGAATACACGCATGCCCAAATGATTGTGTGTTGTACTAGTAAGGAGATTTACTCGCGCGTGAAGGACATCAAAGCTGAGTTCGGTAAGTATTCTAAACCTCGGGAAAAAAATGTTTGGAAGAAGAGATCGATTCTTTGAGATCTACCGTACTGGGAGCACTTACAAGTTTGACATTGCATTGACGTCATTCATGTAGAGAAAAATATCTGTGACAGTTTGATTGGTTTGTTGTTGAACATTCCGGGAAAGAAAAAGGATGGTGTGAAAGCTCATCGTGACATGGTGGAAATGGGGATAAGGACTGAGCTTGCACCTTTGGAGAAGGGAAAGCGTACATACCTCCCCCCGGCCTGCTATACGTTTTCCAAAAACGAAAAAACAGAACTCTGTTGGTGCCTGCATGGCGTTAAAGTTCCATGTGGGTATTCCGCGAACTTGAAAAAACTTGTGTCCATGAAGGACCTAAAACTGGTTGGCACGAAGTCCCACGACTGTCATGTGCTGATGTCAAAAATGCTTCCCATTGCTATTAGAGGTATTCTCCCAGTTAAAGTCAGAGAGGCAATCACAAACCTATGTTATTTCTTCAACGCAATATCTTGCAAGGTAAGTACGTGCACTCGTACTATAAGTTAATTAGCTCCATTTGTGGAGCTTAATTAGAAGATTTTTCTGATATGAATATTTGGCGCAACTGTGTCCTCGTAGGTAATTGACCCGGATGGACTGGACGCTATGCAACGCGACGTGGTTACAACTCTTTGTCAGCTCGAGATGTATTTCCCTCCATCCTTTTTTGATGTTATGGTCCATCTGATTGTTCACCTTAGTAGAGAAATTTAAGTTTTGTGGATCCGTGTGCCTGTGCTACATGTATCTATTTGAGAGATTTATGGGTGTATTGAAGGGATATGTAAGGACTCGTCGTCGACCCGAAGGGAGTATCATGGAAGGTTATACCACCGAGGAGGTGATTGAATTTTGCACATATTATATGGCCGGGGTTGACCCAATTGGCCTTTCTAGGTCCCGACACGAGGGTAGGCTTCAGGGCATCAGAACGATTGGATTCAAAGCTATCGTCCCCGCCCGTGATGTGTACACAAAATCACATTTTTGGGTCTTACAACACATGACGGAGGTCGAGTCATACATACACGAGCACAAGGTAATGTTACGGTCACAGAATCCTTCGAAGTCAGAGATTTGGGTCACTAGAGAACATAACAGGAAATTTGATGGGTGGATCCAAGAAAGAGTCACACGAGCTGCCGAGAGCTCCATAAGTGAAACTGTGATATGGTTGGCTAGAGGCCCAAGATTCACTGTAGGGACTTGGTAGGGGTACGACATCAATGGGTATTCATTTTACACAAGAGCTCAAGATGCCAAGAGTAGCATGCAATGTAGCGGAGTCACACTGTTTGCTATTTCCGAGGATACCAGGTCAGTAAGGGCGCTGAACTCATATTACGGTGCTATTGACGAAATATGAGAGCTCGATTACGGATTATTTAAGATTCCCTTGTTTCAATGTCGATGGGTCGAAATCTCTCGAGGTGTTAAAGTTGACAGTTACCAGTTTACTCTCGTCGATCTTGATAGAGTCGGACACCAAGACGATCCATTCATACTTGCAAAGCAAGCCACACAGGTATTCTACATCATTGACCCGGCCAATCCAAACTTGCACGTTGTCCTCCACAGTAAGAGACGTATTGTTGGGGTCAAAGATGTTGTCAACGAAGAGGAGTATAACCAATTCGACGAAATACCTCCATTTTTAGAGGATATTCAATCTATCCCTACTGAAGATATCGACGAAACAACGTATCTGCGAGATGATCACGAAGAAGGATTATGGGTTGAGAACCATTGATGATTATTTTCTATTTCAGGGAAAAATGCCAAGCAAATAGCCCACAAGTTGTGCATCAAGGTGAGGAACTTATCATTAATACATCAGGCAATACATTTTTCTTTAGAACTTAATGATAAGCTAGTTCACAACATTAATATATCTCAATTTTACTCCATAGCATGAGTTCTAACATGTACAGTACCTTTATCCTGTAAGAACTTAATTCTTCCCTTCAAATATTACTCTGGGTAAAATTTACTTGTTCTATCGGTATTATTTTTTTTACCGTTAGAATAAATCCATTGGTCTGACGGTATTTTGTTGTTTGTACCGATAGAAAAGGGCATCCACTACTTCAAATATTACTCTGGGAAAAATTTACTTGTTTTATCGGTATTATTTTTTTGTACCGTTAGAATAAATCCATTGGTCTGACGATATTTTGTTGTTTGTACCGATAGAAAAGGGCATCCACTACTTTATTACACTTGGCCCTTGAGTTTCCCTCCAGTCGAACCGTTCCAACTTATAGCACTGCGTCTCTTTGAGCGCGAAAACCACAACCTCCGCAATGATCACCTACTTCCTCACTCCCACACGACGATCGCCGCCTGGATACTGGTTCGCCACTGCCACTGGTCCATATTTTCGTCCTTCGCCGGCCGCCACTGCGTTCTACACCGCCTCTCCATCACCACAACTGATTTCCGTAAAATACCCTAATTCGTCGTTCTTTTTCCAGCATCTTCCTTATTTGATCTTAGTGTATTGTATGTACTAATTCTTCAAGTTTTGGAATTAAACTAGGGTTCCCTATTGTGTTGGATTATGTAAATTCCACAGGCAATGTTGATTTAAATTAGGGTTGACATAATATGTTCCAGTGCTGTAATGAACCTATTTTGAGATTTTAACTTATCTATACTGCTGTATGTGTGATCAATTGTATCCAACTGCCATATAATGCACTTTGTATGTTGGAGGTGTTTTTACACATCTTCTATCGGTATCTCCTGTATTTGCCGATAGAAAAATTGTTATGTTCTATCGACAGCTCATGTGTTTACCAATAGAAAAGATTGTTATGTGTGAAATAATAATGTTGGCCCATGAATATTAGTATAGCAAATCATGGAGAATGTTGACTTAAATCAAGATTATGTGATGCTAGTGAATGGCGGCTTATCAACAATATTCCATAACACAGAGAACATTGTTATGTTTTATCGGTATCTCGTATCTTTGCCAATAGAAAACATTGTTATGGTCTATCGGTATCTCATGGGTTTACCGATAGAAAACATTGCTGAACACTTCAGCCATTAATTTTTGCATGTCTTTTAGTACTATTTTCTTCGTACATCCCTTTTGTAGCCCTAATTAGTCTCCAATCCTGAACTGAGTTATGGAACTCCAAGAAGAATTAATTGCCATATGTTTCCTGCTTCCTATATGCAAATGTGTAGATGAAAATGCTCAAAAATAGAATCTTATCTTCTATTGGTAGTTTTTGTGTTTACCGATAGAAACAATATTTAAAATAGGTCCTTTTGCTTTGTAAAATGATTTGGTTTGTGTTTCCATTAAATTTTTGATGGTTTGTTGATGGTTTTGTAGGGAAAGACATGTCGTCGTCTTCATCGGATGGTACTAGTGGTTCGACCAGGGCCAACCCCAACGTAACTGAAGATGCAGCTGGTTCATCCCAGCACAAGAGGGTGGGGCGAGGCATGATGATTTTGGGCCGTTTTGATGAGGACATCACTTCTTCGGATACACGCACTAACCATAATCCTCCGCTTGTTACACAAGGAGCAATAACGCGCAGCAAAGCCCGATTGTTGCATTGCCAGGTGAACTCGTTCATAAGTTTATATATATATGATTTTGAGAATGGTTTACTATCTAATAGTGATAATATTGTGCTTAGGAACCATGGAGAGGACCAGCAAGGAGCCCAAGTCGAGTTGGAGTCTGGGAT
The DNA here is from genome assembly GCA_019359835.1 of Pharus latifolius. Lineage (NCBI taxonomy): Eukaryota > Viridiplantae > Streptophyta > Magnoliopsida > Poales > Poaceae > Pharus > Pharus latifolius. Next base: position 51,386,941 of record CM033320.1, on the reverse strand, counting down.
GGATTCGAGTTGGAGTCCGGTTGGGCCATCCAAGAGCAGTCTGCCGACCATAACTCCTCATACGAAGTCCGATTGGGATGTTCTTATAGTCCACGGAGAAGCCCACGACGAGATCTTTTCAATGGATCTAGCACCACGTCCAAATTCATTTTGGATCACTAGAAATTGACAAAACAAGTTTTGACCAGATTATGATTGGACCGAGTTGGTGCTGTGTCACCTTTTTGATTGGATCCTTGTGTTTTTATTTGTTGTTGTATGGTGTTCTGAATGACTAACTTGTTAAAGAACAATTCCCCTCAGTGCATAGTGCTTTTTGAATTGTAGCTTCATCAATGGTTTCGTTCTATGAACTGATTTGAAAATATCCTTTGAAGTTGCAAATAGTTATTGTTGAGCTTCTCCTATTTCATGAGTTCTAATTTTGAGCTACCTTGAGGATGGAATTGTTGCTTATAACTTTTTACATGAGAAAGAGATGTTTCACCAGTTTCTACTCTGGGTTGTCCTGATGCATGTTTGCTCCTTAGCTCTAACTGAGTAAATTGCACTTTTATTTAGTTTCTGAGATACAGCGTCAACGATTTACATCTCTGAGCTGAATTGTGTTGAATTCTGGATTCGTTGCTTGTGCTTGTTGTTAAGTCGTGGCTGAGGAGAACTGTAGATGATTTGTGTTTATTTTGTACTTGTGTTTCGTCGATACTCGCCGTAGATTGCAATCGATGATGGTTGTTAGCGCTGCCTCGCGCGCTACCACTACACGATTTCTCTCTATTGCTTGAATTATGAAACGCTAGTCCAGAACGAACACTAGTTGCTTGTCGAGGAAACCACCTCTTTCTCTTTATTTCTACCGACATCTTCTTTTATTTCTTTCCGATTTATTTCATTTGCCATCGATCTAGTTTAGTTATTCATGCTTTGCTTCTCTAGTCCCTGTGGAAAGAACGACTGAATACTCGCCTTACTGCATCGTCCTCGTTCTCTTGCGAGACGGTCTAGGCCGGTATCAGTGGCCCAAGAAGTGTGTTGTAATACAGTAGGTAAATCCTACACATTTTAGATTACAACCTACTCAATACACTAAACTTGAAAAATCTAACATACGTGTTCATTAATTGAAGTGGCCTGTCGGCGTACTATCTGGGGACCCCACCCCCAGTGCAGGGCATGGGGGATCTCCTCTGGACCTCAACACTCCAAAGATGACCTCGACCCTAGCCAAAGGATCCACGCCTCCCAATAAAGCCCCTCGCCTGTGAAGAAAGCCGCCAGCACCCCGCCCTTGCCTTCGAAGGTACGCGCTCACTCCCCGGCAAAGGGCAAGGGCAAAGGCAAAGGGGCAAAGGGACAGCCAGATAGGTTCAGGAACGGGTTCCCACTCTTGGTGGAGGTAGCTTTGTGTAAATTGGATCGCACAACCAGAGACCTCCACAAGTGGTACATACATCGGGTCCGACGCAACTTGAACTTCCTAGTTCCCTTCAGGCTTGGACAGTTCCACCATGAGCCCGGGAGCATATCGTAGCGCACTAGGATCTGTTCGACCTCTTTAACTGGTGGGATCTTGATATGTCCATCATACGGACTGGAGTCTTGTGAGTTTGCTGATCCTATATATTGTTGTAGTTCATTTAAAATGCAGTAACTTTCTGTGAAATACTAATGCCATTCTTTGCATACAAGTGCATGTACAGGCTAGCGTCGATGGCCGTGTGCGACAAGGTGGGTTTCCTCGACCCAGAGAAAATAAGCCTCATGATGCTAGAGCAGGACGTAGCACATGCGGAGCAGTACATATCAAGGGCGCTGATGGCGTAGCAGGACAGGGAGTTCATTCTAGTGCCGTACCACCAAAGGTTAATGCATTTCGTACTAATTTAACTCAATCTTGTATGTTACACCTGAGATATACTTTAAGCTAGCGGTTCTTTTTTACGTACTATGTAGGGGCCACTGGGTCCTCCTCGTGATCTGTCTGTGGAGGAATGAGGTGTACTACCTCGATTCGATGCGCGACAGGTTGCCGAACGAATACGTGATCAAGGGGAATATGGACGCGTAAGTAACATGTTTGATTTAAATTTGACCTCACTAGCTAATGATAACATATTAAGCGGCAATGCTAACTGAAATGCAGGGCTTTCAAAAATTATGTGTCCACTGGAGGAGGTATGACGCACCGGAGGTCTCCCGAATTTTTTGGAAAGAATATGAGGTACTCATGAGTCTTTTAGTTTATTCTTAATTAGTTTATGGAAAGAATAGCTAACATATTTTCGCATATGCAATTATCTCAGTGCCATCAGCAGCCAGCCTCGTGGGAATGTGGGTTTTATGTGCTGTGGTACATGTATGACCTAGTGAGGACAAGCTTTGCCCAATTCCCTCAGGTAAGCATTTTAACTAACTCAAATTTAAAAATTGGATGTCACGTTTAAAGACAAATACGATAATGCAAAGATTAGAGAGCTGCGACAAATTTGGGCTCAATATGTGATGGACGAATTTGGGCTCACTTGTTGTAATTTTTCTCTTTTTCGTCTACTCTTTGTGAATTGGGGTACAACATTAGAATTAACTCAAATGTGAATAACTGTTCATTGGTTAGTATTTGTATTAGTTAGTATATATGTGAATAAATTGAATGTGTGAATAAATGTGAATAATTGTCCAATGTGTCAATCTATTTAATGTATATTTGTGAATGTATCTTTTTTTTGTATCTGTACTGTATTGTGTATCCAAGTTTTTCTAACGGCTAAATAGCAAAGAACGTTAGAAGGCAACAACATTTTCTAACGGGTCACTACAACTATCCGATAGAAAAAATACAATCTTCTAACGGTAACTCATACTGCACCGTTAGAAAATAACACAATATTCTCACAGTTGTGTAGAAGTATACCGTTAGAAAAGCTTACAATGTTCTAACGGTACACTCCAAAACAACCGTTAGAATATTGTGCTATTTTCTAACGGTTGTTTAGGAGTATACCATTAGAACATTGTAAGCTTTTCTAACAGTATACTTCGACACAACCGTGAGAAGACTATGTTAATTTCTAACAGTGCAATACTAATTACCGTTAGAAAAAATTTGTTTTGCTCTAACGGTTAACATGGAAGAGCCGTTAGAATTTAGTACTATCTTCCAACGGTGAACTAAAAACTGATTGTTAGAAAATTGTGATATCGTCTAACAGTACAATGTTCCGAACCATCAGAAAATACTGAAATGTTCTAACGGACAGTGCTAGTTAACTGTTAGACTTGGTAGGTTGTTCTAACGGTTATCTCAAAAAAAACCGTTAGAAAATTGCACTTATTCTAACGGTTATTTACTATTAGAATAGTTCTTGTCTTGTTCTATCGTGCCTATCACTAACGGTATGAAAACCATTAGTAGAGGTGTGTTTTGAACCTTTAGAAGAAAGCTTTTTTGTGCTAGCATGACAATTTTTCTGGAAATTCAGAACGGCTAGTTGAGAGGTTTGGGCTATATATACTTGTTGTGAGCAGGTCTTTGCCAACCAATTGAGCTATATTTTGATATACTCTTCAGCACAAGTTCTCTAGCAGTAAAGACTTGATCATTTGATCAAAATCATAAGTTGTGTTTGAGAGAAAACATTAGAGAGCATCCATTTGCATCCTTAGAGTCTCTCGATGGCTGTTGGAGATCAAGAAGAGATCTCGCAACTTATTACTCTTGGTGATTGCCTTCACCTAGATGGTTTGGAGGTGGTAGCCGTTGATCTCTCCCTTGACGAAGATTGTTGGAGAGGCTCGGCATTGTTGTGAGTGGTTTGGTCCTCACCTTTTCGGAGAGGAGAAGGAGCAACTTTAGTGGAAATCGGAGCAAGACTCATTCGTTTGAGTGCTTCAACGAGGAGTAGGGGAGACCGGACGAGTCTCCGAGACCTCGGGTTACATCATTGTGTTAGCTTCTTATTCTCTTACTCCTTTCATATCATCTATTGTTGATTTGGTTCAGTTTTATTCGCTACTTATTCTTTGGAGTTTTAAATTGCTAAAAGATTTTAAAAGCCTCCTATTCACCCCCCTCTAGTCGTCATCCTTGATCCTACACGTGGTATCAGAGTTTGGTCTCTCATTTGAGTAGGCTTCACCACCTAGAGATGGCTTCCGATGAGGGTTTTCATCTTGGTCACACCGGATGTGCGCCCATGTTTGACGGGACTAACTATCCATATTGGAAGGTGCGCATGTTGGTTTCTAGACGCTATGGGACTTGATGTTTGAGATATTGTTAAGGTTGAGTTTACTCCTCCGGTTGATCCGGCAAGTCATTCCGACGACGATAGGAGAAAACTTCACTTAAATGCCCGTGTCAAAAATGCACTCTTTGCCAGCTTGTCTCTAAATGAGTTCAACCGTGTGAGCAACCTCACCACCGCTCACAAGGTTTGGATCATTCTCGAGGAAATCTATGAGGGCACCACTAGAGCCAAGGAGGCAAAGTTGCTCATGATTAGGCAACAATATGAGACATTCACCATGTTGCCAACTAAGTCAGTTGATTCAATGTTTACTTGGTTGAACAATATTGTGAATGAGCTCAAAGGACTCGGAGTTGTTTTTACTAACATTGAAATTGTAAAAAAATGCTTAGGGCCCTTCTGGAGTGTTTCGACACTTTTGTGACAGTCCTCACCAACTCCGATTTATCATCTACCACACCCACCAATCTTTATGGGAACCTCATCACCCATGAGATGCATCGGAAGGAGAAGAAGGAGGCGGCTGAATCATCAGAGATGAAAAAGAAAAATTTGGCTTTCAAAGCCATCTCCAAGGATGATTCAAGTGATGGCTCATCCGATGAAGATCTAACCCTTCTTGTAAAGAACACTCAAAAGCTTCTCCGAAAGTTGCACAAGAAGGGTGTCAACATCAACACAAGACCTAAGGGGTTGAAGCCATCAAACTTCAAAGACATCATATGCTATGAATGTCATGAAAAGGGACATATAGCTTCAAGATTGTCCAAACAAGAGAAAATCTTGGGATAAGAAGAAGAAAGATCCCAAGAAGTTCTTCAAGAAGAGGAACGGTGGAATTAACGAAGCATGCTTTGGGGAATGGATGTCCGGAGGAGAGAGCTCCGACTCTGACTCCGACAATGAAGTTGTTCCAAGGAGCTAGCCGCACTAGCTCTTGGCAACAACAATATATCATCCACCTCATCTCTTTGCCTCATGGCTAAGCAAGATGAGAAGGTATATTCACTTGACCCTTCATATGATGACTTAGTTGAAATGGTTAGTGAATTGAATGATGCTTTTGGGAAAAAAAAAATGAAGTATAAAGCACTTAAAGAAGAACACTCCTCCTTGCTTACTCTTTACTCAAATTTAAAAGATACACATGAAAGCTTAAATCTCACCAACTCATCAACCAAAGTAGATGTGGCTACTTCTTGTAACTTAGTTGATGATTTGCAAATTGAAGTCTCTAAGTATGATATGTCAATTAGTTGCAATGATCCTCTTGATACATCATGTACCCTTAATAAAGCATTGCCATGGCATGTCTCATCGTCAAATGCAAATGAAACAATTCTAAACGAAAATAATGAACTTAAGGCTCAAGTTAAGAAACTTAACAAAAGTTTAGAAAATTGTTATAAAGGAAAAGCATCCCTTGATCTTCTTCTTAATGAGCAAAGGTGCTCATTTAGAAAAGAAGTACTCGGATACTTTCCTAAGAAAGGAAATAAACCTAACACAAAAACTGTTTTTGTAAAAGCATCCAACAAATTTGGCTTTAGATGTCATGAAATAGGTCATGCGCACAATGCTTGTCCCTTAATGACCTCAACTCATTTTGATGCATGCTACATGCTTAAGAGGACTAAGAAAGGATATGTTATAGGAAAGTTTGTTGGTGCACCCTTGTTAAACAAAAAGAAAAAATCAATTTGGGTGCCCAAAGCTTTGATCGCTAACATTGAAGGACCCAAAAGGGTTTGGGTACCTAAATGGACTTGATTTCTTTGTGGTGTAGGTGAACTACAAGATCGGTGGAAAGCATTGTGTGCTAGATAGTGGATGCACCGAACACATGACCAGTAACAACAAACTGTTCATCTCATTGAAAGACAACTCAAGAGATGACCAAAATATAACCTTTGGCGACAATTGTCAATGGAATGTGGTAAGCTTGGGTAAAATTGCAATATATCATGATCTTTCTATTTCAAATGTTTTACTTGTTGAATCATTGAATTTCAATTTGCTATCCATTGCACAAATTTGTGATCTTGGATTTCGTTGCATATTTTCCCCCAAAGAAGTTTTAGTGGAAAATTTGAAAGACAATTATTTAATCTTCAAAGGCTTTCATTTTGGAAATCTTTATCTTATTGATTTTAACTCAAAAGATGCATCTCTTTCAACATGTCTTGTTTCTCAAACTTCAAAAGGTTGGCTTTGGCATAGAAGGCTTGCACATGTTGGAATGCATCAACTTAAAAAACTTTTAAAACATTTTTTAGTGCATGGCTTGAAGGATGTGAATTTTGAAAAGGACAAACCTTGTAGCGTTTGTCAAGCGGGCAAGCTAGTAGCTACTTCACATCCAACCAAGCATGTTCTTTCAACTTGTAAACCTTTGAAACTCTTGCATATGGATTTATTTGGACCTTCCAAGTTCCAAAGTATCAGGGGAAATAACTATGGTTTTATTATTGTTGATAATTTTACACGTTATACTTGGGTTTTCTTTCTTTCTCAAAAATCTGAAACCCCCGATATTTTTAAAAGTTTTGCAAAATGTGTTTCCACCGAATTTGAACTTTCCATCAACAAAATCCGTAGTGATCATGGTGGAGAGTTTGTTAATTTGACCTTGTTTAATTTTGGTGACTCTTTAGGCATCAAACACAAATTTTAAACTTCCTACACTCCACAACAAAATGGGGTTGTAGAAAGAAAAAATCGAACACTAATAGAAATGGCAATAACTATGCTAAGTGAGTATGACACTCCTACTCGCTTTTGGGCCGAAGCCGTGCATACCGCTTGCTATTCTATTAATCGACTTTATTTGCACCCTCTTCTAACATTAACTCCCTATGAACTATTTGTTGGGTGTAAACCAAATGTCTCTTATTTCCGAGTGTTTGGATGTAAATGCTATATTCTAAGAAAAAGAACATTTGGTGAAAAATTTCAAAGAAGAGTTGATAAAGGCTTTTTAGTTGGATACTCTACCACTAGCAAAGCCTACCGAGTTTTCAACAAAAATACCAATTGCATTGAAGAATTATGTGATTTAGAATTCGATGAATCTAATGGCTCTCAAAAAGAGCAAGTGTCTTGTGAAGTTGTAGGTGAAGATCTCCAAGAAACAATGAAGAATATGACTCTTGGAAACATCAAGCCTAGAGATGATGATCAAGAGGATGATGAAAGTAGAGAGTGTGATGGACATCCTACATCATCACCTCTCATAGTTGATCCACCAGAGCAAAATCAAGCGGGGGCTCCACAAGATGAAGCACCAAGACAACATCAAGCCATTGTCAAAGATCACCCCTTAGATCAAATATTGGGTGATGTTAGTAAGGGTGTTCAAAATTGATCTCGCATTACTTCTTTTTGTGAACACTACTCATTTGTTTCTTCATTAGAACCCAAGTGTGTAGATGAGGCTCTAAATGATCCGGATTGGGTAAATTCCATGCATGACAAGTTAAATAACTTCACTAGAAATGAAGTATGGACACTAGTGGAAAGACCCAAAGATCACAACGTAATTGGAACTAAATGGGTTTTTAGAAATAAACAAGATGAAAGCAGAATTGTAGTGCGAAACAAAGCTAGTCTTGTTGCACAAGGATATTCCCAAGTAGAAGGCCTAGATTTTGATGAGACATTCGCTCCCGTAGCTAGATTAGAAGCTATACGTATTCTACTAGCTTTTGCATCAAACTTTAACATCAAATTATTTCAAATGGATGTGAAAAGTGCATTTCTAAATGGGGAAATCCGAACTAGTCCTTGTAGAACAACCTCCCAATTTTGAAGATTTAAACTTTCCAAATCATGTATATAAACTCTCTAAGGCTGTTTATGGACTGAAACAAGCTCCTCGAGATTTTCTACTATCAAAAGGATTTAAAATTGGGAAGGTGGACACAACTCTATTCACAAAAACGGTTGAAAACAATCTTTTAAGATGTCAAATTTACGTTGATGACATTATATTTGGATCTACTAATGAATCCTTTTGCCATGATTTTGGAGAAATGATGTCTAGAGAATTTGAGATGTCCATGATTGGTGAGCTAAGTTTCTTCTTTGATCTTTAAATCAAGCAACTCAAGAATGGAACATTCATGAGTCAAACCAAGTATGTGAAGGACTTGCTAAAGCGCTTTGGGATGGAAAATGCTAAAAACCGTCAAAACCCCCAAGGGCACAAACAGACATCTTGACATGGACAACAATGGAAAAACGGTTGTGTCGACGATTCGGACTCGGAGTCCTCAGCCGAACTTATGCAGAATTTGTAATTGTGAGACCTTTCAAGATGACCCTTCGGGAAGGTATGCTGAACAATAGTGAACAGGAGCACAGAGAGTTTAGACAGGTTCGGGCCCTCGATGGTGGGAGTAAAAGCCCTACGTCCTGTTGAGATTTCACTAAGTGTGGTAAAAGGTTTACAAATGGAGGAAAAAATCCTCACAGGCGAGGATTTTTCCTGTAAGAGTGTACAAGGATAAGCCAAAGAAGGCTTACTAAAATGCTATATGAGGTGTGCCGTAGACTTGGCTAACTTGGATGATTTCGGGTTTCTTGATCTTCCGATCTCTCGGTTGATGTTTTTTGATCCTCCCCTCATTGATGCTCCATGGCATCCTTTTGTACTGTTTGAAAGGGTGCCATGTAGAGGAAACTGCATCAAACGGTTGCACGGACGGTTGGATGCGGTTTTTTGGAACTGCTCTTAACCTCCACGCAGGTTAAACACGTGCTATTTACGGATAACTGTATGTGTTAACCTTCTGACGGTTGATTCTCCACGTGTAGGAATCTTCGGGATACTTAGAATATCCTGTTGTACGGGCAACCGAAATAGATAGATCCCAAGTATCCTGATCGGCAGATGTTCTGACCGCGGGATATTGGCTGACCGCGCAATATCCCGAATGTGTAGTTCGCGTATAGCTTACGAACTTCTGACCGCGCAAGGCTTACGGTCTGACCGCGTAAAGCTGCGACCTGATCACGTAAAGCTTGCGACCTGATCGCGTAAAGCTTGCGACCTCATGGTGATGCCCCTCGGAATAGCTTGAGTTCGCATCACCAGATACATGTCTGGTTCGAACTTGTCTTGAACCAAAAGTTTATTAGAAATGACCCGGGTGTCAATCCTCGTCAGCTAGCCCCCAAATTCGAAGAAAACGAAGAGACGTGTTTATTTCGAATTTAAAAACCGTGCATTGGATTTTTAACCCGGCCCTTTAACTTCTCCACTTAGTGGCGCACTAAGTGAAAACGGTTGGTTTTTCAAGACGAGTTCTGACATTACGTGACGGGCAATGATAGCGCCGTAGAATTGTTTTTATCTCGAGGTAAAATTGTAAATGTTTTAGCAAAACCCGAGGCGTTTGGAATGCAAACCGTCACCCAGGCGGCTATAAATACCAGACCCCTGGACATGTAAAGATCTACAATTTCCCTCTCACGTCTAAGTCTTTTTCTTGTTATCCTGCCTCCTTCCTTTTCACATACCCCTCCCAATGGCAGATCATGAAATCATCGAGATTGAGAGCGATGAAGGGGAAATTGTCAAACAAGGGTCTCAAACGAATGAAGTCCTGTCTCCCTTAAGGAAGAAACCCAAGGTTGACGAAGGATCTTCCAGTGGAACAAAGGTAAAGAACGTAGCGAGTTTCTTTCTTCCTTCAGTTCCTTTGACCCTCCCCGTTCATGCCTCTCGGCAAGTTAGGCCTTTATCCTTAGGAAAAGATCCCTTCACATCCAATTCCCCCATCCTTTTGGGTGATCAACATCCTGGTCGGCAAGCGATGACTATCCCTCGATCAGATGATTGTCATATTGGGTTGGTGAAGCAATCTTCTTCTGGGGAGGTTGCTCTTCCACCATATGATGATCTTCCTCCCAAGATGGGTATATCAACGGGTTATGCACCGGGACAGGTAACAATTCTTCTCCCTTTTTTGCTGATAATTTTAGTTAGTATGACTAACTTTTGCAAAAATGTAGGAGGTAGGAGGCCCTAGCGATCAGCCTTCTACTGCTCCATCTCTTCCTTCCGGACAGACCCTTCTGGAAGAGAAGAATGCCCTGGAGAAGAAGACCGAGGAGATGGCCTCGAAGATTCTGCGTTTAGCAGAATGTCTTGATCGATCCCGAGAAGAGGCGCACCATTTCCGTCGAGAGAGGGACTTCGCTCAGCAACAGCGAGAACTCTCTGACTTGATTAGGGACAATAGTGCGTCTGTTGTTAGGGACGATATAGATAGACTTAGGGTAGTTGCTAGTTCCCTGGGGGTTGTCAGTGTAGATCCTACTGACAACAACATGTCCCTTGGGGAACTTTGTAAACTTCTTTCGGAGCAAGTCGATGTTTTGATCGACTGCATCCCTTTTGTATGTAAAGAATGTAAGAAATAAAAGTTCTTTATTTCTCATGAAATGTTCTCCACATCTTCTGTGCGAAAATATAGCCATGAACTTTACGTTCGCGACCATTCATACACAGGAAATTTTAGTTCTGCGATCAAAATCACTTTTAAGAAAAAAGCACCGCGACCTGCCCTGATTCCGCGATCAGTTTCAAAGCCGCGGTCAGAACTAAGGTTCGACCAGAGTTGGGACTCGGTCAGGATGTCACTTCGATTAGAATCGAAGTTTTAGCCTAAAACACGATTTCGATAAAACCATAATCCAATTAGAAACACTTCAGTACGTTAAAAATTGGGTTACATGATTTTTTCGAATAAAATGTTCAAAGTATAAAAAGGAAAAACGTACTCTGAAAAGTACTGAAAATTTTTCAGTCCTTTTACGCTTTCAGTTTCCAAAACAAAGAAGTCTTTTTGTTTCAGATCCGACGCCTGAGTACTTTATCGGGTCCATCAGAGACAGTATCCATTATGGGAAATGAATAAAGCATTCAATGGAACGTTTGAAATGAGCCGTTTACTCATTAATGCCTCGCCTTGGGTCTATAAAAAGAGCAGATGTCTTCTCAAAGAAGCCACACAGCTAAAAACCCTTATTATTCCCACCGCTCAAAACCCTCATTTTCTTCAGCCTTCATCTTCCCCAAATCGCCAGCTTCCCCTTTGATTCTACACCAAAGATGACGTCCTGGAGCAGATCCATTCACCATTCTGAGGAGAGCCTGATGGCATTAGAGAAGGAGGAGATCCTTTCTCCGCGGCTGCTCATTAACTGGCGACCTGCAGAGAAGGACCAAGAAACCCCAACTTTCCAAGAAGGCGAGTTGGTGGTTTTTGAGGAGTATTTGCGTTGCGGGTTCCGATTCCCTGAGAGTCGGTTCCTTAAGGATGTCCTTGAACATTACGGGTGGGAACTGATCAACCTCCACCCCAACGCGATGCTGATCCTTGCAGTATTCCAGCACCTTTGTGAAGCCTTCGTCGGAATATATCCCAGCGTGGATCTTTTCCGACGATTTTACTTTTCGGCGTGGTCAAAGAGTACCAACGCCGCCGGATGCATCTACTTCCGGCTGAGGGATAAAAAGGAGTATCCCTCCCCACCCCTACGAGATTCTGTGCATGGGTGGCACCAAAGGTGGTTCTACTGCTCTCCACCATCCGAAAGCAGTTTATGGTTTGAAAACTCGCGACCGGAGAAGTCGAGCGAGTTAGACATTCCTCCGGCGATGAACTCGGAGCTTTCGAAGCATGCCGAGGTGATTCTTCACTTGGTCAATGAAGGATTGACGGCTCGAGATATCATTCGAGACTTCGTGAAGAACCGGGTGAGTCCTCTGCGTGAAAGGGCTCATCCGGCGTGGGAGATTAAGTCCATGGGTGATAGCACCCTGGACTACAGTCAAGGTATTTATTTCTTTGGTGCTGAACTTTCTCCTTTTTGAATTGTACAAATTCTGACTTGAGTTTGGGAACAGTCCTGCCTTCATCCGAGATTGAAAGGCGGACCAACTCCCTCCTTAGGACCTACAATTCCGATGTAGAGGGCCCTAAGGAATCACCTCGCCCGCAGAGCTTGATTCACGCGGGTGATGACCTCAGACAGGAGCGCCGAAAGGTAATTTCCTTGTTCAGCTTTGGCTTTGCAGGTCTTGTGTGTGTCCAATGCTAATCCCTTGTAATGGACTGCGAACCAGCTCCTAGGGAAGTTTGTGGATGCGACGTTCCCAAGTGAAAATGTCGGTTCTCCGAAGAAGCCGACGGCGAGGAATGTGAAGAAGGTCTCTCAGAGACCCAGGACAAAGAGTCCTGCCCCTAAGAAGACCAAGCTAAACCCTGGGGAGGGGTCTTCACGAAGCATTCCTCGTCCCGCAAGAAAGACTGCGGTAAGATATCGCATTCCTGCTACTTTTTCAGGCGCGACATGGAATCACTTCTTCGTCGTACAGGGAGAGGGGAGCGAGGAGGAAGAGGATGACGTTCCTCTGATCCTTCGAAGGAGGAAGATCGCGGATCTTCCATCCAGCGATGCCCCAAGCTGCCCCGCAGAGACCACTACTACCGAGGAGGTGGTCGTGGAAGACCCTGCGACCACCGAAAATCTTGTGGTCGCGGGTAACCCTCCAATTCCTGAAGCCCCCGAGGTTTCAGGGTCAATTATCTCTGCTTCCCTGGTCGAAGGGACGACCAAGGTAAGGAATCTTTTTCGGCCGTTCCTTCTATGACTCTTTCTGCACATTTGTCAAGTTAATGTATATACAGGGAGGAGAGCTTCCCCCTGGGACCACTGGGGGTTCCAGGGAGGAAAATCCTCCTCCTCTGCGGACAGAGGAGGAGGTGGATGAACAAAGGCCAGCTATGATGGTTCCAGCAACTCTGGAATCGCCAAGGCCTTCAGATGCAGCTCCACCAGTTAGCCCGGCGGCCCAGGTAAAGATCTTTTCATGTGTTTTTACCTGTTCCCTAAGAATATGCCTATAACATGACATTTCCAGGGGGGTGCTGCCTTGTTTACCATAAGGAAGGCGAGAACCGGAGACGGCTCTCCTTCGCAAGGGGAATTTTCCCAGAAGTCCCAGGAACGAATGGGATTTCAAATAAGGTAAGAGCTCTTACTTGACAGTAATCTTAAATAAAAGTTGCCTGACCCATTCTTCCTGTTAGGCAAAAGAAGACAGCGCCTAACCCTTCAACCGCCACTGGGGAGGTTGAAATTAGGGCTGATGAGGGAGCCTCTAATGAAGAGCGCTCTGCTCCCGTGGTTCAGGAAGTCGTCCGGACCGCGGGAGGTGAAACAAGTACAGGGATCGGGTCACAACCAGTAGTCTCTGGGGGTGGCGTCCGGCCGGCACTCCCGCCAACTATCCCTGTAGTGAGCACGTCGGAGGCTCTAGCGAGGATTCCCGCTGAACTGAATGATGCCGTTTTACAAAAGTTTATGAAGGTATAATAAGACTTTGCTTCCGTGCCTGAATTATACTTAGGACACCTTTGACCTTCTTCTTTGGCGCCACAGGGATTGTCCTGGCTAACAAGCCATTCGCGTGTTGTGATGGCTAGTACATAAGCCATTCAAAAAGAAGGCGATAGCTTGGGCAGGTGAGTACCATTACCCTCTGGTTAACATGGGTATATCTTGGTTGTGACTGCCTTGATTTTGTTGCAGAGAGGTTGCATTCTTGAAGAAGGAGGTGGCCGGTTCAGTCTCAATTCTTAAGAAACAAGAAACTGAACTCAACAGACTTCGATCAGAGAATGCTGGTAAGCCGATTCCTGACTAGGAAGACTTGAATCCATAATATGCGAATAATCTTCTCTCTCTGTACAGCGCAAGCAGGTCGAATTACGCAGCTCAGTCGAGACAAGGAGATTCTTGAATCCTCGATTCACCACACCGATCGGGCAATCAAAGAACTGAGCCTCCGGATCTTTGAAAAACTAAAGGCCGTGGCTGATCTTTTGAAGACCGATGTGGTAGAACTGAGGCAAGACAACCTCAGTATAAATGACTGGACATCGCTGCTTACTGCCCAGGCGGATTCACTGCTTGAGTATCTCCCTGGAGATACACGGCGATTCGAAGAGGCGATCAGAACCAGGGTTCGATCAGCCGCAGCAGCCGTACTCAGCCGGGTTCGACTTCACCATGGCCCAGATGCAGATCTGAACGCACTGGTGGGTCCGGTTGAGGTCGAGAGTGAAGAGCTGCTCGATGCAGTCATAGAGGAAGTCCAGCCCCTAGTAGATAAACTCCTGACTGAGCTGGGGATCGAATGATCCTTATTTTTGTAACCAAACAAATGTAATTACCATGCAATGTATGTAAAACTATATTTTTTTTTTTAAAAGAAAGTGCATATTCACATCATAAGTTTCATACTATAAGTATATTCCTCTAGCCCCCGCCTCTGTTTTGTGAATACTGGAGCCTTAGTATTTTAAGCAGAGGGGAAAACATAAGTATGATGACCAGGGATATGCGCTTCAAGCCGATGGTCAAGATTAAAGTAACATTTTAACCTTATTGCAAACTGGTAGCCACCCAGATGACCGAAGACTAGCCAGATAGTCCCGTGTGCGTTGAGAAACGGCTTATTTAGGAGCGACTTATCTGGAAGTGATCATGAGATCGACCAGCGAATCCGGCTAAAAAATGCTGTAGTAACCTAACCGCCAGCGATCAGCCCCAGGTCGAATTTGTATAATTTGGGCTTAAAGAAAACACTCATTGTATGAAAACAAGACATGCTTTTTATGAAAAGATGCTAATTGAATAGGGAAAAAGTGATTGGAATACTTACACGTAAAACTTGCGAAGTTGATCGATGTTCCAAGTATTGGACAAAATCCGACCATCCTCCATGGCTAACCGCGCAGATCCTGGCCGCGGCACTGAGACGACAGTGTATGGTCCTTCCCACTTTGGGGAGAATTTATTGCGGTTAGACTGGTCTTGAATTTTTCGTAAAACCAAGTCGCCCACGTTGAGATCACGTGGTCGCACCTTTTTACTGTGATACTTGCGTAGAGCCTGCAAGTATACCCCGGACTTGATCAGGGCGCGATCACGCCGTTCTTCCAGGAGGATGAGATCTTGCGATCGCTGTTCGGATTGGTTGACCTGTTCGAATTGATTCGTGCGAACAGATCCAATACTAACTTCCATAGGCAACACAGCCTCGGCCCCATAGACCAAATGGAAGGGTGTCTCACCGGTGGCTCGACTAGAGGTAGTCCGTAGTGCCCATAGAACAGTATAGAGCTCGTCTGCCCAAGCCCCCGAGCGGGTCTTGAGGCGATCAAAAACACGTTTTTTGATGCCTTGCAATACTTGCCCATTGGCCCGTTCTACGGCACCATTGCTTTGTGGATGTGCCACGGAAGCAAAGCACACCTTGGTCCCAATCTGATTGCAGTAGTCTAGGAAGAGACCGCTAGCGAACTGAGAACCATTGTCTGTGATGAGACGGTTTGGAACACCAAATCGTGCCACAATGTTCTTGTGAAAGAACTTTTGTGCAGCTGATGCAGTAATATTTCGTACTGGTTCGGCCTCAATCCACTTTGTGAACGTGTCAATGGCTACGAACAGAAACTTGTACCCATTGACCGCTTGTGGCATAGGACCGACGATGTCCATTCCCCAGATCGCGAAGGGCCATGCGAGAGGAATAGTTTGCAATGCATAAGCAGGTTGATGAACCTGTCTTGCATGAAACTGACACTGTGGACACATCTTGACCATAAACTTGGCATCGTCGAGTGCCAAAGGCCAGTAGAATCCCTGTCGAAAAATTTTTCCGACCAGTGTTCGGTATGACGCGTGTGCACCGCATACACCGTCATGTATTTCTTTCAAGAGGGATTTTCCTTCCTCCTGAGATATGCAGCGCATGAATACTCCTTGAGTACCCTTTCTGTACATAACCCCATCTATGAGTTTGTACAGACGCGCCTTTCGAATTAATCGATCGCTTTTGGTTTCGTCCTCGGGTAGGGTCCCATGTTCAAGATAGACCCTCAATGGATGAGTCCAATCTTGTTCCTGACCGAGGTTGGCAACGAAGGCTATTGCCGGATCATCCTCGACCGAAGTCATGATCGAAGGATGGTCCAAGTGTTCAATGAACACTCCTGCCGGAGCGGATGAGAGTGAGGATCCAATTTTGGATAATTGGTCTGCGAGAATATTGTCCTTTCGCGGGACGTATTGGACTTCGAAGTGACTGAAGTATTTTTCCAATCTCCTCACTTCCCCAGGTAATGAGCCATTGTCTCATCGGAGGTGCTGTACTCCTTGTTTACCTGGTTTACGACTAGCTGTGAGTCCCCCCTCACCACTAATCGACGGACTCCGAGGAATTTTGCTGCCCAGAGCCCTGCAAGAAGACCTTCATACTCTGCTGCATTGTTGGTGACAACAAAGTGTAGTCGAATAACATACTTAAGCTGTTCGCCCTGAGGCGTAACTAAGACCACTCCAGCCCCCGAGTGTTGAAAACTACGGAGCCGTCAAAGTACATTGTCCAATAATCGGGGTACTCCAGTTCCTTTGCCAACTGCACGGGTGGCTCAGGGTTGGTCCATTCGACCACAAAGTCGGCCAAAACCTGAGACTTAACCGCTGTGCGAGGGGTGAAATGGATCTCGAAGGCACCGAATTCGACCGCCCATTTGGCGATTCGACCAGATTTTTCTGGATTTCGGACAATATCCCCTAAAGGAAAAGAGGAGGGTACTGTGATCTTGTGTGCTTGAAAGTAATGTCGTAGCTTACGGGAAGCCATCAGTAGCGCGTAAAGTATCTTCTGGACCTCAGGGTAGCGCTCCTTAGGACCATGAAGTACTTCGCTCACATAGTAGACGGGTCTGTGTACTCCTTCCCTTTCCGCGATCAGAACTGCGCTGACCGCGTGTGGGGTGGCCGCCAAATACAGAAGTAATGGTTCTTCCTTTTCAGGAGACACCAATACCGGCAGACTGGACAGATATGTTTTTACCTCCTGAAACGCTTTTTCGGCCTCGTCGGACCACGTGAAGTTATGATGTTTCCGCAAGGCTTTAAAGAAAGGTAGTCCCCTTTCGCCTAATCGCGATATGAAGCGACTTAAAGCCGCCATGCGACCAGCCAGGCGTTGAACATCCTTCATGGTCGAGGGCGACCTCATTTGTTCAATAGCTCTGATTTTCTCAGGATTAACCTCAATGCCCCTGGAACACACAAGGAAACCAAGAAGCTTCCCTGAAGAAACCCCGAAAGAACATTTCTCCGGGTTCAATTTTATTCCAAAGCGATTCAAGTTACAGAAGGTTTCAGCAAGATCGTCCAAATGAGACAATCTTTTGGTGCTTTTTACAACCAAATCGTCTACATATGCTTCGAGATTACGCCCTATCTGGGAAAGAAAGGTCTTTTGCATCAAGCGCTGGTACGTGGAACCAGCGTTCTTGAGACCGAACGGCATTCTGACGTAGCAGTATGTGCCGAACGGGGTGATGAAGGCAGTTTTCTCTTCATCGCCTTTTGCCATGCTAATTTGATGATATCCTGAGTAGGCATCCAGAAAACTCATCAGTTCTCAACCCGCAGTGGAGTCAACCAGCTGGTCGATGCGGGGAAGGGGAAAGTCATCCTTCGGACAGGCACTGTTGAGGCTAGTATAGTCGACGCACATGCGCCACTTGCCATTTGACTTGCGGACCATGACCGGATTGGCGAGCCAGTCCGGGTGATTCACTTCGCGGATAAACCCGGCTTGCAAGAGTTTGTCTAACTCTTCTCGGATGGCTTCCTGTCGGTCGGTGGCAAAACGCCTGAGCTTTTGCTTTATTGGTCGTTGTCCAGGTCGAATTGCTAACCTGTGCTCAATTACTTCCCTTGGGACACCGGGCATGTCGGACGGTTTCCACGCAAACACGTCTGCGTTAGCCCGGAGGAAAGCAACGAGGTCGAGTTCCTATTTGTCATCCAGGGCTGACCCAACCCGAATTGTCTTGGATGGGTCATCTGGGTACAAGGGAACTTGTTTGAGTTTCTCATCTGGTCGAGGAGCAGCCCTGATCGCATCGGTGGCGACGGTGGCGACCTGAGCGTCCCGGAGGGGAAGTTGATCGACCATCTCCAAAGATAGCCGGTCGCACGTGAGCGCCACGTTGCGACTACCTCGGACCGAAATGACACCTTTGGGGCCAGGCAATTTCCCGCACTGATAAGCATAGTGCGTTGCCATCATGAACTTAGCAAGAGTCGGCCTGCCAAAGATTGCATTATAAGCTGAATCACAATCGATTACATCGAAAGTAACCAATTCTGTTCGGAAGTTATCTGGTTCTCCCAGAGTGACCGGGAGGACCACTTGTCCCAATGGCATCATCGAGGGGCCTGGGATTATCCCATAAAACGGATGGATTATGGGCTTGATCTTCGAACGAGGAATTTGCATCTCGTCGAGAGTCTTGACCAATAAAAGATCAAGGGAACTTCCCCCATCAATCAGGACCCTTTCGACTCTCGCGTTACTGATGATTGGGGTAATAACCAGAGGTAGCCTCAATGGTCGAGTTAGCCCCACAGGACAGTCAGCGCAATCGAACGTCAAAGGCATATCCGACAAACGGGGATATTGAGGTTCACCAAGGGATGTCTCCGTTTGGTTAACCTCTCGGCAAAAGGTTTTAAACTACCTTTTGGAAACGAAAGAGGAGGAACCTCCGAAAATGACATTAACATGATTTTGAGGTACCTGGTAAGCCATTTCTTCGTCTCCATCGACGTCTCTAACCCCGCACGCCTGCTCTTTAGGCGGTAAGGTTGGCATTGGCCCAGCTCCTTGGTAGAAATCATCCAGCTGTTTCAACCAACTCCTGCAGTTTTTGAGATCGTGGCCTGCGGAATTGTGGAGTGGACACCACCTTTTGCCCTCCTGCGGATTAGTTGATTTTTCTGGCTGGTCGGAATCCCGGCCACCAGAAGCAGTTTTACTTTTAAAAGAAGACTTATTACCTTTGGTCGAAGGTGGTTTCTCTGCGACCGCGACCTCACGGTACTGTCCAGAGCGGTTCCTCTTCGACTTTTTTGACTTCCCACCCGGTGAAGACTCCGGCTTTTTGCTTGAATCTTCTTTCCTGGCGTCCTTGAAGCCTGGTTGGGGCGGTAGGTCCCCCTTGTCAACCATTCGGTTCCATTCGACTGCCTCGGCTGCATCGGAGTATCGATCAGCCATATCGAACAGATCGGCCACTGATCGAGGAGGGTGGATGAGCAAGTCTTCAGTGAATCTCCGGTATCGAACGGCATGCTTAAATGCCCTGATTACGGAGCCATCAGATATGTTTGAGATGGTATTTCTTACCCCGACAAACCTCTTGACAAACTGCCGAAGCGTTTCGGTCGAAGTTTGCCGCAGTCTATGCAAGTCGTCCTCCTTACCCGGCTTTTGGTAACAATTTTGGAAATTGCTGAGGATGGCATCGCATAGCATTTCCCAATTATAGATAGAACCCTCAGGCTGATTGAAGAACCAGGTTCTAGCCGGTCCTGCGAGGACTGTTGGCAGGTAGTTGGCCATGACCTTGTCATCGCCTCCTGCTGCTTGGATGGCAGTAATATAGATCTGAAGGCACTCAGATGGGTTTTGAGTTTCATCAAACCTCTCAATGGCCCCTGGTCGAAACTTATCGGGCCAAACGACTGCTCGTAGGCCAGGCGAGAAAGCTTTGCAACCAACGTAAGGACCGTGAACCGTCCTGCGACTTTCGGTCGGGTTTCGAGCAAACTCACTTAATGGCGAGGTTACTCGGGGTCCCAAACGAGAGTGAACGGGAACTCGATCCCTACTACGAGAGTCCTGCATTCGCCGATATTTGTCCTGTTGGGACGGTAAAGGTGGCGGGTAACTCCGTCGGCCAGAGCCAAAATGAGGACCATCTCGTTCACGGGGATGTGTCACTGAGCGGGAAGAAGCTGTTGGGGTCGCCTCGGATGCGACCTCGTCCAGTCTTTCCGCCAGGATCCTAAAAAAGGCCGGTCTCTGCGCATCCGTGACCGTAGGAGGAAAATTACGCATGACCTCCGCGATAGATCGCAGTCGACCATGGGTACTTCTCCTAGGGGCACCAGGTGTTACTGTTTCTTCGTCCACTGGGAAATGCTCCGGTGGTAAGGAAGGAGTCTGGTCACGTCTACGACCACGCGACCGTCGAGAAGAACTCGGGGCAGCATCGTAACGAGCCTGCGCATCTTGAAGAGCCTCTAGGGCAGTTCTGCGTAGTTCGTTGTTCTGTTGCTCGAGATCTTGCTCCTCCTTCTGTTTGCGATCTTGTTCTTCCCTGGCAGCCTGTTGATCGGGAGTTTCCTCCGACAACGCAGCAAACTGCCTAGGGAGAGAGGTCGTTGATGGGGAGAACATCTCGGTTTGTTCCGAGTCAGACTCGAAATCAAAGAGACGGTGGAGGTTATCAGGGTCGAACCTTCCTGGGCTAACTTCAGGGTCACCATCATATTTTCCCTCAGCGGGATCGTATGACGGGCCGGATTCATCACCTAGCACATTAAGAACCTCTGCGGGTTCTGACCTTGTGCCAGTTACCTCCTGGTCGATTAACATGACTTGGGGAGATGATTCAACCTGTGGAAGATTCTGGCCTTCGACCTCTTCCATCGGAACAGGATCGCTTGGAGAAGGCATGGGTATATGGGCATAATCCTCAAGATCGAAATCGTTCTCGGAATCATATGCTCCAGCCATGTTTCGGCGAACCTCCGAATTTCAATTAGGACGCCTTGAGAAAGGCCCCACGGTGGGCGCCAGCTGTCGATGATTCGGACTCGGAGTCCTCAGCCGAACTTATGCAGAATTTGTAATTGTGAGACCTTTCAAGATGACCCTTCGGGAAGGTATGCTGAACAATAGTGAACAGGAGCACAGAGAGTTTAGACAGGTTCGGGCCCTCGATGGTGGGAGTAAAAGCCCTACGTCCTGTTGAGATTTCACTAAGTGTGGTAAAAGGTTTACAAATGGAGGAAAAAATCCTCACAGGCGAGGATTTTTCCTGTAAGAGTGTACAAGGATAAGCCAAAGAAGGCTTACTAAAATGCTATATGAGGTGTGCCGTAGACTTGGCTAACTTGGATGATTTCGGGTTTCTTGATCTTCCGATCTCTCGGTTGATGTTTTTTTGATCCTCCCCTCATTGATGCTCCATGGCATCCTTTTGTACTGTTTGAAAGGGTGCCATGTAGAGGAAACTGCATCAAACGGTTGCACGGACGGTTGGATGCGGTTTTTTGGAACTGCTCTTAACCTCCACGCAGGTTAAACACGTGCTATTTACGGATAACTGTATGTGTTAACCTTCTGACGGTTGATTCTCCACGTGTAGGAATCTTCGGGATACTTAGAATATCCTGTTGTACGGGCAACCGAAATAGATAGATCCCAAGTATCCTGATCGGCAGATGTTCTGACCGCGGGATATTGGCTGACCGCGCAATATCCCGAATGTGTAGTTCGCGTATAGCTTACGAACTTCTGACCGCGCAAGGCTTACGGTCTGACCGCGTAAAGCTGCGACCTGATCGCGTAAAACTTGCGACCTCATGGTGATGCCCCTCGGAATAGCTTGAGTTCGCATCACCAGATACATGTCTGGTTCGAACTTGTCTTGAACCAAAAGTTTATTAGAAATGACCCGGGTGTCAATCCTCGTCAGGTTGATTCTAAACTTTATTGATCTATGATTGGTAGTTTACTTTATCTTACCGTATCTAGACCCGACATCATGTTTAGTGTTTGCATGTGTACTAGATTTCAATCATCCCCTAAGGAATGTCATTTAACTGCCATTAAAAGAATCCTTAGATATTTGAAATGTTATCCGAATATAGGCCTTTGGTATTAAAAAGATGCAAACTTTGAATTAATTGGATATTCGGATTCGGATTATGCAGGATGCAAAATAGATAAAAAAAGCACATCTGGTAGTTGTCAAATTTGAGGAGATCATTAGTATCTTGGTCATCCAAGAAACAAAACTCGGTAGCTCTCTTCACCGCCAAAGCAGAATATGTTTCAGCAGGTAGTTGTTGTGCTCAAATTCTATGGATGAAGCAAACTCTCCTTGATTATGGAATATACTTTGATAAAATGCCACTCTTATGTGATAATGAAAGTTCCATTAAAATTGCAAATAATCCAATTCAATATTCAAGAATCAAGCATATTGACATAAGGCACCATTTTATAAGATATCATGTGGCAAAAGAGGGCATTAATTTAAGCCATGTCAAAACCAATATGCAATTAGTGGATATTTTCACAAAACCTTTGGATGAATCTAGTTTTTGCTTTCTTAGAAGTGAACTAAATATAATTGATATATCAAATGCTAGTTGATTATATATTTTAATATATACTTATATATCTTCACAAAAATGACTTGGCCTGATCTTGGTCTTTTTCAAGTGCCAATCGACCACTAGGACAACCAAAAATCCAACTAAAAAAGGTTCGAGTTAACCAAAGTCCCTCTGCTCTGGTCTTAGTCGAAACTGCCTTGGTCATGGTCAATTAGAAGAGCCAAACGACCACTCTACTACCAAAAACTCCTGTCCTGGTAGTGGTCGAAAAATGCCTTGGTCATGGTCAATTTGAAGAATCAAACGACCACTCTATTGCAAAATTGCTCTACTTTGGTTTTGGTCTAAATTACTCCGGTCGTGGTCATTTCAAGTAGAAACTATTTGACTTCAAACCTTAAGTCTAGATCTGATCGTGATCAAAAACTAGAACCTAGTCAAGTCGATTTAAGGGGCAAATGACCATAGAATGACCAATATTTCACTCTGTGGCCCTTTTGAGTAGAAATCTTTTGACTAAGTTCTTTAGTCCCTGGTCTTGGTCGAAATTGGAAATCAAATCGCTGATCGTGTAAAGGATCAACGACCAGATCACCCCGTGCTTTAATAGAAACTATTTGACTACAAACTTTCAAGCCCAAGTCGTGGTCGTAGTCAAAACTTGACTTCTGGTCTTGGTCACCAAGTTGCACGAAAAATAAATGACCAAACAAGTTCATTTGACCACACTGAAAAGATCCAAAATTTTGGTCGTGGTCGATTTGACTGCCAAAACGACCAATCAAGTGTTTGCTAAACAAATCTGTTCGATACATGTACCCTGGTAGAAGTCGAGAACAACACTGACAATCCGCACCTCATGCAGACTGTCAGCCTCAAAAATCAATCTTTCACGCTGACAGTTAGCATGTCACACTGACTATCCGCTCGGTTATCTCACTTTTAACCCTAGATTTGTCCCCGTTTTGCTCACTTCACCTTCTCCGCCATCGTTTCTTCCTTGTTTTTCTTCTTCACCCATGCTGCCGAATCGCCGCCACCTAACCCTAGCTACATTACCGCACCACGCCGCCGCAACGCCGTCGTTGCTTAGTTCTAGCCACACCACGACACCGCGTCACCGCACTGCCATCGTTGTGCAGTCCCATCCGCACCACCGTACCTCTATTAACCCTAGCACCATCACCAGCCGCTGTGTCATCTCTCACCGTTGATTCCCCTTTTTTCCTATCAGTGCCATCTTTTCGAGTCATGTCGTCAAATCCTTCCTCTTCGAGGCGCGTTGCGAGGCGAAAATTTGCCTCCAATCATGGACGATTGACCAGCCAGGCCTCTGCTTCTCGTCCTTGCTCGCCTTCACCTCCAGAGCACACTTCTATTGACTACTCCAAGTGGGGTGCTGGACGTCTTCTCTCCCTTCTTGCCAAGAACCCCTATTTGGCATCTCGTCCTACAGGTCGGGACGACTATCCTGTTCTCATTTGCTACATTCTCACTCAGCTCGACCTTTTGGATAGCATCTACGAACATGTCCCCATCTTTGTTCATCGCTCCCTGTCCTGGCCCACTATCGCCACTCGCACAGCGATAGCCACCTTGGCTAATTTATTTGCCTCTGTGGGTCTTCGAGATCTTGTTGCTGACTCATCACTGCACTGGGTTGAGCAACCCATCCGTCAGTTCTATGCCACTCTTTTCATCCATCCTAAGCACACTTCACTGTCCTTCATGGCGGGCCACCAGGTCTACACCGCCACAAAGGAACAGTTTGAGGCTGCACTAGGCGTAGTGCGTCCTGCTTCCGGTCGGCAGCTGCACACGTTCCAGACCTCGAGCGTCGTGACATTGCCATGCTATACTCTAAATACCTTTCAGTTGAGGCACATCGCTGGCATGCGCCACGACATAGATCTTGCCTTGAAGATTTTACGTCTTACTCTGCTACCAAGGACCGGCGATCGGTCCAAGGTTACATATCTAGCGCTTCATGTCTTGCTCTCTATCTTCAGAGAGGAGCCCTTGGACATTGCTAATCTTCTTATCAGCGAGATTCAACATGTCCTCTCTGCTCCGCGTCATCATCTACTCTATACCCCCTACATTATGGCTTTGCTTCGGCACATTGGGGCAGTTGATGCCGACTTTCCTCGTCCTCAGCACACCTTAGTTTTCTATCCCCTTGCTCAGGATGATCGTCGCGTTGGTGTACGCCCTGCTGCAGCACCAGCTCATGATCCTGCCTCTCCAGCACCTAGTGATGATGCAGCTCGTGAGACTAGCGATGAGGCTGCAAGAGAGGCGGATACAGGTGGGATGGGAGGTGGATCCTCTTTCTTCATCACCCATCTTCAGTGATCTATAAATCAATTGCTTCAGATGCAACAACAAATTCTTTAGACTCAGACGGAGCAGCGTACGATACTAGATCACCTCTCAACCTAGCAGGAGCAGATACTGGCCCGATTGCCCTCATCAGCTCCTACCACTCGCAAGAGGGCTCGCCCAGCTGTGTCCTCGCGCTTCTCTCCGTCACCAGGATCGGCTTCAGGTGCTGTACCTACTCCAGCCGTCCTTGCGTCGCCTGCTGACCCTACCATGGCGGTCGAGCAGACTAGCTCTCCTGCCGGTTCCGGAGATATGGCCATATTAGGTGTCTCATCTGATGATGAGTAGTTAGCTTAGGGCATCTTTTGCTACCTCCTGCCTTTTTGTGTTTGATGCCAAAGGGGGAGAGTTTTTAGTATGTATCCAAATATTAATCACTGTTCACTGTTATATTGTTTTATCCGAATATTATATTATGCTTGTTGATGCTACTCTTAAATGCTTATTGAATTTATGAACGCTTTTTGATTAAGTAACTCTCCGATGACTTACACGAATATTTGCACATGCATGCATTCAGGGGGAGTTCTCGTATATCTTTGGTTATGCATGTATTTAGGGGGAGTTACTACACCTTTTTATTTAAAACACTTGTTGCCATCAATCATAAAAAAGGGGGAAATTGTTGCATCTAGGCCTCTACCTTTGATTTTGATGATTAATGACACTAAGTGTTTTGGACTAATCTGTTTGATTTGAGTGTAGATTATAACATCAAGTGAAAAGACCAAATGTCAAAGACCTAAGGTAATGCCTTTGTATTTCACCGGCCTTGGGGCTTGGAGTTTTGATCGAATTTATAGAAACTTTTTCTTTGGTTTAAACCGTACTATTAAGAGGGTTTGCATATCTATTTTTTATTCCGGCAAACTCTGAGAGACTTTTAGGTCATATGATGCATTTAAATTCATTTAAATCCTGGTCAAAACTGAGAGAAAATTAGTTTTCAAAAGACTAAAACTGGACTTAAAAATTCAAGATTTTGGAAATTGACAATGCATGCTGACAGTCAGCCTTGCATGCTGACATTCAACCAGATTTCTATTCGAATAGATTTGCATTTGAGCTCTGGTATTTTGACTTAGAATTTTTGACCAAAAAGGATTCGACCATAGTGTGGTCGACCACATTATATTCAAACACAGTGATTTCGACCAAAGCTTGTTTAGACCAGTCTTTATATATTAAAGCCTTTTGAACCATACAAAACTGGTCGTGGTTGATGCTGACAGTCAGCATGTGCATGCTGCCATTTGTCCAGAGAGGTATGTTTTTGAGACCCAAAACTTTTGTGCTATGCTGATAGTCTGCTTTGTGGTGTTGACAGTTAGCATGAATGTCAGTGTGCGTGCGAACATTTCTCTAGAGACGCATGTTTTTGAGCCAAATATTTTGTTCTATGCTGACTGTCAGCGTGACCATATTGACTGTCAGCACAGGTGTTGACAAAATGAAACCAACAGCTACTGACTGTGCCATAACTAGCCATTAGTGGTCGATGCTGACTGTCAGTCTTTAGAGCTAACTGTCAGCATGAACTAACAATTTTTTTCCAAATTCAGAATGGCTAGTTGAGAGGTTTGGGCTATATATACTTGTTGTGAGCAGGTCTTTGCCAACCAACTGAGCTATATTTTGATATACTCTTCAGCCCAAGTTCTCTAGCACTAAAGACTTGATCTTTTGATCAGAATCATAAGTTGTGTTTGAGAGAAAACATTAGAGAGCATCCATTTGCATCATTTGCATCCTTAGAGTCTCTCGGTGGCTGTTGGAGATCAAGAAGAGATCTCGCAACTTATTACTCTTGATGATTGCCTTCACCTAGATGGTTTGCAGGTGGTAGCCATTGATCTCTCCCTTGACGAAGATTGTTGGAGAGGCTCGGCATTGTTGTGAGAGATTTGGTGCTCACATTTCCGGAGAGGAGAAGGAGCAATCTTAGTGGAAATCAGAGCAAGACTCATTCGTTTGAGTGCTTCAACGAGTAGTAGGGGAGACCAGGCGAGTCTCCGATACCTCGGGATACATCGTTGTGTTAGCTTCTTATTCTCTTACTCCTTTCATATCATCTATTGTTGATTTGGTTCAGTTTTATCCGTTGCTTATTCTTTGGAGTTTTAAATTGTTAAAAGATTTTAAAAGCCTCCTATTCACCCCCCTAGTTGGCATCCTTGATCCTACAACAACCTCCCACTCAACTCAACCCAAATGAATGAATGATCCCAAGTTCAAACCTAAGTTGAGCGAATCTAGAAGCATCTAGGGGTTTAGTCAGGTTATCAGCTAGTTGGTGTTTACAATCCACAAAATGCAATGCAATGTCACTTTTCTCTACATGATCTCTAAGAAATGGTACCTCACATCTATGTGCTTAGTACGACTGTGCTGAACAAGATTCTTAGCAATGTTTATTGGGCGAGTGTTATCACAAAGAGAGGCACATTTTCAATTTTAAGACCAAAATCATGCAAAGTAGAGATCATCCAAAGTGAGTGTGCACAACAGCTACCAGCTGCAATATATTTGGCCTCTACTGTGGACTGAGATACACAATTTTGCTTCCTAGATGACCAAGAGACAAGTGAAGTGTCTAGAAAGTGACAAGTGCCCGAAGTACTCTTCCTATCTACTCGACACCCAGCAAAATCAGAATCAAAGAAAACCCTAACATCTAGTGAAGAGGAACATGAGTACCAAAAACCGAAGTCAAGAGTGTGATGCAGGTACCTGAAGATCCTCTTTACCGCTTGGTGGTGAGAAGCACGAGGGGATGCCTAAAAACGTGCACACAAGCACACGACAAACTGAATGTCTGGGTGTGAAGTCGTAAGATAGAGAAGGGAGCCGATCATGCTCCGGTACTCTCTATCATCTATGGGTTCTCCATCCAAATCAAGATCAAGCACAACTGTTGTACCCATTGGGGTTGCAATCAGCTTGCAATCCTCCATCTTGAAGTGTTTCAGAAGATCCTAAGTGTATTTTGCCTGGTGCACAAAGATTCCTTGCTTCTTTTGCTTGATTTGAAACCCAAGGAAGTAGTTAAGCTCACCCATCATACTCATCTCAAACTCCCTGCTCATAATCTCAAAAAAACTCGAAACCAGAGAGTGAGATGAACCCCCAAAAATGATATCATCCACATACAGTTGTACGAGGAGGAAATCACTACCATGCCTAAGTATGAAAAGGGTTTTGTCAACTTTGCCCATTTGAAAACCTTTTTACAACAAGAATGACTTCAAATGATCATACCAAGCATGGGGAGCTTGCTTGAGACCGTATAAAGCCTTTGAGTGTTTGAAAACATGATTTGGAAAGTTCGGATTTTCAAAGCCAGGTGGCTGCTTCACATAAACTTCTTCATTGATAAATCCATTTAAGAACACACTTTTGACATCCATTTGAAAAAGTTTAAAGTGTTTGGAAGTAGGAAATGCCAACAAAATGCGAATTGACTCAAGTCTAGCAACTAGAGCAAAAGTTTCGTCAAAATCAAGACCCTCAACTTGAGAAAACCCTTGAGCAACTAATCGAGCCTTGTTACATACCACATGGCCGTGGTCGTCTTGCTTGTTTTTGAACACCCACTTGGTCCCAATGACATTATGACCAACCAAGGGTTCAACAAGCATCAAACTTTGTTCCTCTCAAAATTATGCAATTCCTCATGCATGACATTGATCCAATTCATGTTTGTGAGTGCATGGATGACATCTTGTGGCTCAAAAGAGGCAACAAATGCAGAAAATGTGACATGAGAACTAGAAGCAGCAAACTGTGATCGTGTAGTCCACTCATCCATGTCCCCAATCATTTGCTCTGGAGGATGCCACCGAGTGATGCGTTGAAGAGTTGAAGGGCCTGGATCAGTGACAATAGGTGAAATCACCTTAGGCTCTGGAGTAGAAGGAGCAAACTCCGGGGATAAGGGAGGTGATGCTGGCTTGTTTGGCTGAGCGAGTGGAGGAGGAAGCTCTAGATAGATACTCTTGTCGTCGTCATCATCCTCCACAAAAATGCTTTTAGATGTACCAATGGAACCTAAAAAGTCTGATCTAGCACTTGGGCTAGTCTCATCAA
The DNA here is from genome assembly GCA_019359835.1 of Pharus latifolius. Taxonomy (NCBI): domain Eukaryota; kingdom Viridiplantae; phylum Streptophyta; class Magnoliopsida; order Poales; family Poaceae; genus Pharus; species Pharus latifolius. Next base: position 51,357,929 of record CM033320.1, on the reverse strand, counting down.
AAGTGACATCATAAGTTTCTACAATTGTACTAGTAGCAAGGTTGAACACTCAAAAACCCTTGGAAGAAGCAGGATAACCAAGAAAAAAACCATCAGAAGTGCAATACTCAAATTTGTCCAAATGACCCCTTTTCAAAATAAAACACTTGCAGCCAAAACATGGAAATAAGAAACACTTGGCTTGCAATTAAAAAGGAGTTCATATGGAGAATGTTTCAAAATAGGTCTCAAAAACACTCTGTTTGAGATATAGCATGCCATGCTCATTGCCTCAGCCCAATACTTGCGGGGTGTGCTATATTTATCAAGCATGGTCTTAGTCATCTCAACCAAGGTGTGGTTCTTTCTCTGCACTACGCCATTCTATTGAGGGACATATGGGGAGGAAAATTGATGCTCAATACCAAACTCAACACAAAAATTCGAAAAATGTGAATTTTTGAATTAAGTGCCATTGTCAGTGCGTATAGCTCGAATGGCACCTGACAGTCCATGAAGAAGCTTGTTTGCAAAATCCTGGAAACTGCCAAATACCTCATCCTTGGAAGCCATAAAGAACACCCAAGAGTAGCGAGAAAAATCATCAACAATGACCAAACGATACCACCTCCCACCAGCAGACATGACACGGGTTGGACCAACAATGTCCATATGAATCAATTCACCCGGTCCGTCAGTCCTCATCTCAAGGATGGGACGATGTTGAGTGGCAATTTGTTTGCCATGTCGACAAGGGGCACACACATCTTATGTGACTCGTTTGAGTTTAGGTAAACCTCTCACAATGTTAAGGCTGCTAACTCGAGTCAAATGATCAAAACCAATATGACCAAGGCGGCGATGCCAAAGCCAACTCTCGAAAGTGCCATTAAAAGCAACCAAACATCGAGGGGCAATAGAATCATAATTAGAAAAGTAGGCAGTGAAACTTTTGCCCGTCTAATCAATCCCAAAAACCAACTCCTCAGAAGAATCAAGAACCTTGGAACCCCCCTTCTTAAATCAAACCTCAAAGGGAGGAAACTGACAGAAGATTGTATTTGAAAGAAGAAATCAAAACAACATCCTTGAGAAGAAAACTTTCATTGACTCGAATTGTACCTTTTGCAAGCACTTTGCCCTTGGAGTCATCTCCGAAGGTGATGAAACCACCGTCGGAGAGCCCGTTAAGGGAGGAGAACCATTTTGCATCTCCAGTCATATGACGCAAACAACCGGAGTACACCATCCACTTGTTCTCCATCCCTGTCCCTTGCACCTACACATGAGAAGATAAGTTGGGCACCCAATTCTTGGAGCTCGGCAAGCTAGCAAGAACTGACTTTGGGATCCAAATCTTGGACACTCGTGAAGAAGTAGGATATGAAGACTTAAGATGCAAAGAAGAATCAGGAGTATGCCTAGATCCATTACTTGGCCTTATGGATTGCCATCAGTGAGTACCTCGATCAAAATGAGGAAGGCCAAAATGAGAACGATGAGAACTAAAACCATCATGTCATGGACCATATGAAAAACCAAGACCCCTATGTCCAAGATCATGATCAATATCACCCGAAAAGAAATCAAAGAACCCATTGACAAACCTCGGCCTCATGGGTAGCTCTCGCACATACATGCCACGGGGTTGGCGATGCATGTGGGAAGAATCATGAGCAAAACTCTTGGCCGAAGTCTCTTGCCATCCTAAAACAAAATTCCACAAGATGCCCATCTCTCCTACAATATTAACAGTGATATACCAGCTTTTCAGAAACACCAATATGGGAGGAGGATGCACCATGTGACTTAGGAGCAGATTTAATCTCAGAAAAACCAAGTTTAGAAGAATTTTTGAGACCTAACTTGCTTTTCAAAGAAACTCGAGAAGAAGTATTAACTTTAAGCACTTGGGGTTTTTTGGCCTTGTTAGGCATGTACCCGATCTCCCCTCCTTGTTAAAAGAACACTTTGAGGTATCCAAAATGAGATCAAGGTTCTTCTCCCCATTAGAAAACATCTTGAAAGTAGATTTCAGATATTCAATTTCATTTATCAACAAAAGACAGTCAGATCATGATACAAGAAAATCTTCTAGAACTTTTTCTTTGAGCTTTAGGCTCCCACATGATGGACATGCATTAGTCCTCATGTTCTGGAGTTCCTTCTCAAGTCGATCAACAAATGACTCCATCAAGGATACCAAATTTTTTTCAAATTTAGCACACTTGGTACATGGAGTGGCCCGTAAGACATCAAAGTCATGTCGCAAAGAAATACAGGAAGCACAAGGGCTCGACTTGTCGGATTCAAGCTCAGAACGTGCAGAATCAAGATAAGAGTGCAAAGACCCAAGTGAAAGCCTCGAAGAATCAATCTCAAAATGTAAAGAAAGACAGAGCTCACAAGAATCATAATTAGAAGTGTTCAAGCTCTTGCTCAAAAGGTCATCATTCTCCTTTCTCAAAACCCAAATCTTACTCCTCAAAGAATCAATCTGATAATCTTGTGCAAGAAGGGCTTCTAGATGCTGGTCTTTACTCACGTTGCTTATGTCGATATGAAGATCATCATCATCAAGCTCGTCGTCACTGATGGAAATGAAGCATAGTCCAGTGAACTTGTCATTGTTGTCAGGGGAGGCCGAGGTAGCCCTCTCACCATCATCCAAGCCATCATCGCTCATCTCATCGAGAGCGGACAAGAAGGCCTTGTGCATGGCCTTCTTGACTGCCCCAAAGTTCTTCTTCTAAGGGTGATAAGTCTTTTTCTTTGGCTCTTTCTTGGCAGCGCCTTTGAGGGTAGGAAAAAAGTACGGATGTGACTGAGCTTGCCACACTCAAAGCATATGATCTCTCATCTTTTTCCTCTCTTCTCTCTTCTTTCTTTCCACACCCTCATAAATTTTTTGGTAATCAAAGAAAGCTCGTCTTCAGAAAGCACATCAAGGGCATCATCCTCCAAAGTAGAAATAGCAGCAAGTGAAAAACCAAGGGATGAGGACCCCGAAGACCCAAATGAACCAGGATGTCCGGCGTGTAAAGCCAATGGCTTAGATTTAGGAGGAGACATCGCCGCACTAGTCATCTCATAGGTCTTGAGAGAAGAATACAATTACTTGGTCATCAAGATATCTAGATCCTTAGCCTCCATGATGGCGATGGTTTTGACATGCCAAACCAACGAAGTCAAGGAACGCAAAATTTTGCGGCATCTCTCAGACTTAGAAATATCCTTGCCCACAGAACTGAGATTGTTGACAAGGGCATCAAAACAAGTGAAAAACCCATCAATAGACTCACCCGACTGCATCGTGAACTGCTCATACTGAGATGCCAAAAGCTCATGCTTTACACTCTTCACTTGAGTGGTACCTCATGGAAAGCTTCGAGGGCCACCCAAATATATTGAGCAATGGAAAACCGTGAGATGCGATTGTTCTCAATCCGTCCTAGGGCTCCATAGAGATAGTTCATTGCCCTCTGGTTGAGTAAAGCTTGTGCTCTATTAGACTCATTAATTTCAGCAAGCTCCACATATGCATCTTCAACGATCTTCCATAAGTTGAAGCCTTAAGACTTGATGTATGTCTCCATGCACTTCTTCCAATATGGAAGTCATCTCCATTGAAGATGGGTGGCTTGCTTGTGTACTTTTCGGTTGTCATGGTTCAAGAGATGGTGAAGTCTACAAATGAGAGCAACACCAGGATCTGATATCAATCGAAAGACCAGGATGGTGAACCGAGAGGGGCGTGAATCGGTTTTTCAAATTGAAACCCTCAATGAAAAACAAACAATAGAAACAAGAGATAGTGTGGATGCTATGGGTGCTCAAATATCTCAAGTATAACTCTCCCCAATCATGGCATCAAAAATCTCCAAATTACAAAACTAAAGGAGAAATGAAAAGAAAGCAAAGCACAAAAACAAAAGGCTTGTGAATATTTAAACAATTAATTACAGAATTTAAACAATCAATTGCGAGTATTAAACAATTAATTGCGGAATTTAAAGCAAGTATTTAAACAATCAATTGCAAGAACTAAAATTGCGAGCATTTAAACAATCAATTGTGAATATTTAAACAAGCAAGAACAGAAATTTAAAGAACCATGAAAGAAGAAAATAAAACAAATGTACAAAGAAAATTTATATTTCTTTCAAAATATCCAAGAAGAAAACAAAAGCTCTTGAATACCATCGTCAACAAAGCTCTCAAAAGACTAAATAAGAATAGCCAAAAAACTCTCTCTAAAGGGTTGAGTGCTCTTCCTAACACTCCCCCTTCTTATATAGAACTAGTCTCCACTTAGAGTAGTTTCTACAACCAATGTGAGACTAAAATAATAGCTGGTGGAGGTTGGGCCGAAAGCCCAATTTAGTCCAACTCTCAATCAATCCTTTTTACAATTTTTGAATTTACAATTTTCAAAATTACAGCATATTTTGAACAGCATATACTAAAGTAGTCATAACTTCATCATCCGAACTCGGGTTTAGACATTCATGGATCCATTGGAAAGATACCTTCAAGTTCTACAACTTTTATGTTTAGACCTTTCTAAGATCAAGTCTAGATTAGTGCAGAATTAGCTCAAAAATAGAACATTTTGCATATGCTTCCACGCGGAGTCCATAAACAATCTTGGTGATTCCTCAGGCATCATAAGCACCACTTGTGCTCGCCATAATGTCACCATGTGTCCACCTCGATGTTGAATAGGTTGCCACATTCTGGGAAGTCTCTCCCTTTCCGGACCCCAACCGACAACCTCCACACTTCGACCGACTCGAGCTACTTCAACAATCTTGGTGCAACGTCACATCTGGGTATTGGATTAGTCATGTTTAGCGTTCCCTCAAGTCTCTAATACCTCCGACATCTCTTGGACCAATCAAGTCTCTGGCTCCTCCCTCAATATTACTCTGATGGCCCATCCTTGCCGCAAGTATACTATAACTTCAATATACCTACAACATGCACCAAAACCAAACAAACCCATCACATAGCACTGTTCACACATAATAACAATTTAAACGAACACAAGTAGATGTATCATAAATAATTCAAAACATTGTCAAAATATACATCACTTAAGATTAGACAATCAAATAGGGTTTACAGTTACAAGCTGGAAAAGAAAAAGCAAATTACAAAAGATAATCCATCTTTCTAAACAATACTTATGCAAATTAACTCTAAATGTTAGTAATCTTAAGACAGAGATGAGATCTTGCAACCAATCTGAAACTGTCCCCGAATTATTTTGAAAGATAAGATTGTTTCGGAATTTTCATAAGTTCCATAAAGTTGAAATTATAACTTCCCAATAAAATATTGCAATCTCCTTATTACAAGTTTTTCCTCTCAATAACATATCCGAAGTAGATGAATCATTAATCCAAAAAATACCAATACGCCTCCATATGATTTGGCAAAAGAACAGTTGAAGAATAAATGAACTTGAGTCTCTAATTCTCCATTGAAACAACAAACACATTCATGACTATCCACATTGATGTGTTTCCTCAAAAGCAAATCTCTTGTATTCAATCTTTCATGCAGAAGGAAAGGTGCACAGGCCCATCAGTTCAAATAATGGACTAGTGTGAGGGCTTATCCTGTAAATTTAATTTATTTTTGAACTGGAAGTCTCTTAAGAAGCTTTAGGGATGTTTGGCCGAGTTTAACTTAGATTTATTACACAAAATAAGATCAAGTTATGGCCTTAGACACAAATAAGATCAAGTTGTGTTCAAACACCTAGCTTATTGTGGGGTTAAATGAGGAACTTTAGTTTCTTTACTATAATAAGCTGTGATCTCACTCTTGGCTCATGCAGTTTATTGCTTTCTATTTTCTCTCTCCATGTCTCTTATAAATAAGCTAAACTTCTGGGCTTATAAGCCATATGCACTATAAATCATAAGCACAAACTTGACCAAACACAACTTTAAACTGGTGGAAGGGGCTTATTAGACTCATAAGCTCGAGGCCTAATAATCTAGTTTGTTGAAGAAACTTAAGTTATGCCAAACAAGCTCTTGGTTGAAAATTATTTTAGGTAGTTTCCAAGGGTATATGTACTTCTTTTCAAAATAAAATTTATACCATCTACATCATCCATTTAAATCTAATTCATCTCCATCCCTTTCCTTCATTTCTCTCCTCTCCTCCTCCTCATCTTCTTTCTCTTCCACTATCATCACTGCCACCACCCACCACCAATCTCATGGGACACTGCCCCCCGGTGACCATTGGCGTCACTTGCCAGCTATTACCGCCCCATCGCAACTGTTGACGCCTACCTTCCTCCCTCATCTCCTTCCCTCCTCCCCCGCTAGTCACCGCCATCTGCATTGGTGGCGACAAAGCCAACTTGTTGCCCCACCACTACCCATTGTTGCCACTATCATCACCCATCTTCATCGTGAACTACCACCGCCCACTACCACCATCCATGATTGGCGACACCTCCATCACCTCGGCACTTTGCCATTTCTCGTTACCAAGCCACTACTATCAAAGATGTTAAAGATGTGGTTAGGTGAATCCTGGAGGGGCAAGATCCAAGGCTTGGGGAATTTTTTTGAATAACCCAAATAAAAAATAAAATATCAAAAATAACCAGTGCGATTAAAAATTTCCAAAACTGGCGTTCAGTTGCTAACCTAGTGAAAACTTGACCAAGTTAGGACTAATACGTGGCTTGCAAAAATACTTACTACGAATGCAAAATTGCTAAATGGATGTTGACTAAACTTTCAAGACCTAATTGGGTTTGGAGTTGAGCTAACATGTGGGCCTAATTTGAATGTGTGTCTTTGCAGTTTTATAATTTTTTTTAGAAAAATCTATCACTAGTATGAAAAAATTCACAACATGAAAAATCATACATACTTTACATTCTATCTTCTACAATATTTTTAGAATTTTTTGAGGATGTTTTTACAAAAATTCTATCAAAATATTCTAAAAACATTCTATGAAATTTTAAATATAAATAATGTGTCATGTTGTAACATTTTTCATTCAAGTGATGGATTTTCTATGGGATGAGTAAGGAAAAAATGTTCTTTTAGCATCTTTGCTTCCACTTTTCATGACAACCACTAGATCTTGATCCAATAGTCATCACTTAATCTAATAGATTTTTTATTACTGCAGTTTTTGTAGGTTTTTGTATTTTTTTTGTTTGTCGCATATTTTTATGTTTTCGCATTTTTTGACTTAGATTGTCACATTTTTTAGGTTGTTATATTTTCTTATTTTAGGTTGTCGGTTTTTTTTTTATTTTAACTTGTCACATTTCTTATTTTAAGTTGCCACATTTTTTTAGATTGTCACATTTTTTTAGATTGTCGTATTTTCTTATTTTAGATTGTCATATTTTCTTATTTTGTGTCGTCTTATTTTTTTAGAAAATTTTTTATATATAAAAATTGTGAATACTATAAGCCATGCCCATAAAAAAATCATAATAACTACAGAGACACAGACATTCAGATTGGGTCCACATGTTGGTTCAAGTTCAAGTCTAGTCAATATCTAGTTAGCAATTTTGCACATATAATTGTATTTTTGTGTGCCACATATTGGTTGCCAACCGGACAGAATGCCAGTTTTTGATTTTTTGAACCATATAAGTTATTTTTTGGGCATGACTATGGTATTTACACGTTTTACATACAAAATATTTTCTAAAACATTCAAAAAATAAAACAAAAGTGACAACCTAAAATAAAAAATATGCGACAACCTAAAAAAATGACAACTCAGAAAAAACACAATAACATAAAATAAGAAAATGTGACAAATCTAAAAAAAATGCGACAACATAAAGTAGAAAATGCGACACCCAAAATAATACGACAACCAAAAAAATACGACAACTTAAAAAATGCGACAATTTAATATAAGAAAATTAGACATTCTTAAAAAAATGCGACAATTTAATATAAGAAAATTCGACAATCTTAAAAAAATGCGACACCATAAAATCTATTGAATCAAATTGTAGCCATTAGATCAAGATTTGTTGATTGATATCAAAAGTGGAAGTTGATAAAAAAAAATATTGGTAGGAACTATATCCGACCAAGAATTTTGGTAATCCAAAAATCCCCCAGGAAAAAAATATTACCGATGAAATAACCCCAGCCTATATTTGGAAGGAACAAGATAAAATCCTAGCCATCCAAAAAAATTCTAAAAAATAAGAAAAATTCTGAAAATTCGAAAAAAAAATATACCATTCATCACAAAAGCATGTCAATATTCATTACCATACTAAAATAAACCATCAATCTCATCATACAAAAAAATTGTATAACTATTATTACATATCCCGTGATGGAATTGCATAAACAATTGATGGCTTATAGAAGCATGTAACATGGACCAGAGTAATTCAAGGTAGACTCATGAATTGGAAATCATCATCGAGAAAGAGAAAACAAGACGAGCTCATAGCTAATGCATTGTTCTTCTCTTCAAATTGCAGAGCAACTTTTTGAAGTTCACTCAACTCCTCAGGCATTGATTGCGACAGGTGCTTCTTTAGAGTCCATTCTACAAATATAAAATGATATGAGAATAAAACTCCTGATACATTGGCTTTTCCAAACAATATATGCAATAGATGAAATGATGTGTTTGTCTACCAATTAAGATGTGGAGTCAACAACAATATATGTAGCAGAAGAATCCTTCAGGTCATCCCAAAAAGACATAAATATGTATAATACTTTACCTAAGAACATCACCGCTATGCCTTTCATTTTCATTTCTCCTTTCTGTTTCTTTAGAGCATATGAATAAAACTTTAAAGTAAAATCAAAATCATTTAGCTTATTCTCTCAATTTCAATCAACCACTGCTGGATTTAGTATCACAACACTCAAGAAAGAAAACACTAAGCAGCAATAGATGCAAATCCCTACCAGACAAATGTGTGGAGATGTACAAAAAAACATTTCCCTCTCTGCAGCAATAGAGTAAATACTAAAAAGCATAGTCCAGGACCAAAGGAAAATTGCTTCCACTAGAAAATCAGATCCAAACACAACAAAAAGAAAAGCTCGCATATCAATGTGCTTAAATCTCCAAGGACTAATGGATTATCCATATCCTTGTGAAAACATAAATCAATAAATCAACATTGAATACAATGAAAATAAGTAATACTTTTTGTCAAAATCGAGTTTTCAAATCCAAACTGCTGAGCATCAAATAAATAATAAACACAATGATCATTTCCTAAAGCTAAATTAAAGTTTTAGCTAAATGAAAATAGTTAACACATTGATGCTCTCCTAAAAGTAAGTGCTATAACCAATTCTTCCCTCCTCTGACAAAAAAATGCAGCTTTACATTTTTCTGTGGCATCTTTTACCCTTTAGATAGACAATATTTAAGAAAAATATCATTACAGTTCAAACTTCAAAGTAATCCAAATTCCAAGGTGTCCTGGTGTAAAGGCTGCTTAGTCATTCAAATTCACCAACCATCAAAGCTCCATAACATACTTACATACATAGTGACCTGATCTTACTCCAACAATCAAAGAGAAATGTTCAGTTTGAAATACCTCATACTAATCTTTAACAACTTCACCATTTTAACAAGAAACAAGCCATTATAAGCTCATAACTTCAAATGCTCCTATTAATCAAGTGAGGGTACAATGCCAGCCTCAATTTCCAAGACCTCAAGCCTCAGATATTCTCAGAGATAGACTTTGTTCATCAGAGTTCAAACTTTATGGGGTTTCTTTGTTATTCTCTTTGGCCCTACTAGCATTGTTCAATGCATTATTGTTTACACTTCACAAAGTTGTAGCTTGGAATGAAACACTAGACTTATCCAAATCAAAAGGTCATTGCAGAGAGGACTTGTGGTGTAAAGACAGAAATGGACAGGAGTCCTCCAAGAAGCACAATGATGGATGCATCAGAAAGAGTTCCAAACTTAGTCTTCAATCCTATGAAAAAGGAATCTAAAATTGGTAGCGGTGGTCTACTTACAACTGGTGTTCTTTTCAATTTTGATATCAATTTGGCATTGACGGGTGATCTGGTGGCCGTCGAGATTGAAGGCCTTCAACTTGTTCTTGTCGATGCTCAGCTCCTCCTACGTCGGGTGCACCAACCTCTGCATCCACCCACACATACAATCCAATCAAACACACACACATACACATAGATCTAGCCATCTGATCCGTTTGAGACCTAGCCTTGGCTTTCGCACTAGGCTCGCCCAGATTCTAATATGCGGAATAACGAGATCTTATACCCGAAACCCAAAGTAATTGCACAACTCTTTATTTCAAAGAGGGCTTACACGTCGAACGTTAGACATACTTGTCTACGTTGAAAGAACTATAAGTGTCTAAAACTCAAATAAGTTCTATGACTCTTCGATGATCTAAACTAGACATATTACAAGGTATTTATAGTCCAATCGTATGAGTACGTATCAGACTCAATAACCTAAACGTATTAGACTCATCTAACTAATCCTAAACAGATAAGCTTAGTTATACACATTCGGATCGGATTGCAATTCCGAACAGGGAACGAATTCCTTTTCCTAATCGCGGACCAATCCATGTTCGCGGACCCATCCATGTTCGCGAATCCTTTCTGAACACGGTTAAGGTAGCGAAGCCGTATGCGATCAAGACTTGGTCGCGAAGCCGCATGCGATCAGGACTTAGAGATCCTCCCGGATCATGACTCCCTTGTTAAGAATGAGCCAACCCCTGTTGCGACCTCTCGATCAAACTGGAGATGTGGAAATTGGGCTTGTCCATCTTCTTTGGTGTACCACTTTGCCGCACGTGCTCGTTGATCTTTCCGACCAATTCGAAAAGTCTCCTTGGTGCCACTGCGGGTGGTAGTCACCTTCTTTTCCAGAATCACATCTTCACGTAGAGGTTTGTCTCGTTGATAGACCAAGTATTCAACAGATGGTACTATAGTATCTGGCTCATCATCCAGCATTGAAGGCTCAAAGAGTTTGAGGTGCTCAACATTAACAACCGAATAGATATCCATGTATGGAGGTAACTAGAGCTGACAAGCATTATTACCCACTTTCCACAAAATCCGAAAAGGACCATAACGAATGGGTTTGAGTTTCTTACCTTCACCTTTAAGTCTCTCCTTACTCAGATGTAACCATACCATATCACCTTCTTGAAATTGCGCATCAACTCGGTGCCGATCATGTCGCGCCTTGTACTTGAGTTGGGCTTTCAGCAAGTTCTGTTCAACCTCACGATGGAGTCGTTGAATACCTTTCAGGAACTTTTGTGCTCGATCCTGATCAGATGCTTCCTTGCTGTTCTGTGCTGAGGTGGGGATCACAAACTCCATGTTGAATGGACTCTGTGGTAGAAACCCTAAACAAACCTCAAACGGGGACTTTCCAGTCGAACCATGCACTGCTCGATTAAAAGCAAACTGCAGGTATGGTATGCTTTCATCCCAGGTCTTCGGGTGCTTCGAGTTATATCCTCTCAAGAGATGAACGACTGTGCGATTTACCACCTCGGTTTGACCATCAGTTTGCGGATGAAAAGCAGTACTCCTCTTTAGCTTGGTGTCCATCATCGTCCAGAGCGATCGCCAAAAGTGACTAAGGAACCGGGTATCGCGATTAGACACAATAGAAGTCGGCAGTCCAAAGTGTGTCCAAACATGTTGAAAGAATACTCGAGCGGCTTCTTCTCCCGTGATAGTCTTTCGACAAGGTATAAGAACAATCATTTTGGAGAACCGATCAACGACCACGAATAGATAGTCGTTGCCACGTCGGGTCTTAGGCAATCCTCCCAAGAAATCCATGGATATGCTCTCCCATGGTCGCGATGGAACTGGCAAAGGAGTGTACAAACCTAATTTTCGGTTTGCCGGTTTCGAGATGCTGCAGAGACCACAGCCTCGAACAAAACTAGCCACATCTTGCTGCATACGCGGCCAGAACACATGTCGGTGAAGATTTTGCAACGTCTTTGTAACCCCAAAGTGACCAGCTACCTTCGATGTGTGCGCTTCTCACATCCATTGAGTTCGAGGTGCTCCACGAGGTATGCAAAGTAAATTGCCCTTGTACAAGAGTCCTTCTCGACGAACGAACTCTGTAGGTTTCCCTATTTCGACCTCAGTCAGTGCTGTTTGAAAATCAGGGTCTTCACTGTACATAGTGACATAGTCATCATGACATGAGGGCTCGATCTGCATGAACGCTGATAAACAGAGGGTCATAACTGGTGGTCGCGACAACATGTCCGCCAATTTGTTGTGTACGCCCTTCTTGTACTTAATCACCAGATTAAACTACTGCAGATACGACATCCACTTCATGTGCCGAGCTTGTTGTAGCTTGGACTGAGTTTGCAAATATTGCAATGGTTGATGGTCGGTGTGGACAACCGTCTCTTTACCCAAGAGATAACACCGCCAATGTTTCACGGTCTGATGCAGTGCGCATAACTCCTTATCATATCATAAGTCGGATAGTTTTTCTGAGCTCCCTGGAATAACTCGGAGTGATATGCCACTGGTCGACCTTCTTGCATGAGCACTGCGCCCATTGCATAACCTGAGGCATCGGTTTCTAGCTCGAACGGTTTCTGGAGATTCGGCAAAGCTAACACAGGCACCTCGCTGATCTTTCTTTCAGCAAGAGAAACGTGTCCTCATGTTTCCCTGTCCACTCGAACTTCTGATCGATCCTGGTTAATGCATGCAATGGAGAAGCCACAATCGAGAAGTGTCGGATGAACTTCCGAAGATATTGGCATGCTCCCACAAAACTACGCACATCCGTAACTGTTCGCGGTCACGGCCATTCACGAATCACTTTTACCTTATCTGGGTCGATTTGCAACGTACCGTTGCCGACCAAGAATCCAAGGTAAAGTAGAGTTTGCTGGCCGAACTCGCACTTCTTACAGTTGAGGCGAAGTCGATGTTGCCGAAGCTGATCGAACACCTTTTCGACATGAATGAGGTGCTCATCCCACGATCGACTATAAACTAGTATGTCGTCGAGGTAAACGATCACAAAGTCGTCGATGAACTGTCTCAATACGTCATTCATAAGACGCATGAAGGTTGCCGGGGCGTTGCCGAGACCAAACGGCATGACCAGCCATTCGAACAGACCTTGTCGTGTTTTGAATGCGGTCTTCCACGTATCCTCCTCTCTGATGCTGACTTGATGATATCCTGACTTAAGATCCAATTTGGAGAAGACAACAGCATGCTTCAATTGGTCTAGCAGGTCATCAATACGAGGAAGGGGGTACCGGTTCTTGATGGTGATCTTGTTCAGTGCTCGATAGTCGATGCACATACGCCAAGTCCCATCTTTGTTTGGTACTAACACCATAGGAGATCCACAAGGTGAACTACTTGGTTGAATGACACCATCGTTCAGCAACTCACCAAGTTGTCTCTTGATCTCTTCATTCTCCAATACTGAGTTGCGATACATACTCAGATTGGGCAGTGTTGCATCGGACACAAGCTGAATTTCATGCTCGACTGGACGTTTCGGCGGACGACCCTGGGTAGTCTCGAACAGATCACTGTATTTCTCCAGCAGTCCCGAAAAACGACCAGAATTCTCTCGGCACGCCAGCGACAATGCTGGTCGAGCACCCTCACCTTGACCAATGGGCCGAATCATGACAAGCACATACTTGTGGCATTCATTAACAATTCGTTTGGCTTGATTTGCGATAATCAAGTTCGAAGTGTTGACGTGGATGTCTCTACTGATCACGAACTTAACTCCGTCTTTGGTGAGGTCGTACTCTTGCGCTCGCCGATGGAAATGAGGGTCTCAATCATACAGATACGGACTCCCAAATATCACCTGACAATTATTGATAGGGACAACATCGCATTGCACCTCATCGATATATCGTGCAGAGATCGCAAATTTCAACACACACTGACTCGTAATCTGTTGATTCACGTCGGATGTAAACCAACCCAGCGGATATGGTCGCGGGTGTGTGGTTTTCTTCAAACCAAGTCGCCGAACCAGTCCAGCGGAGACCAGATTCTTCTGACTTTCTGGATCGAATATCACTGCGACCACTTCGTGCTTCACCTGGACGTTGATGGTGAACAAGTCCTCTGTTGGGTGATGGTCATTTGGTGGATCCGAATCTTTCTCCTTCGGCATTGCCATCAGAGACAAGGTCGTATCCACCTCATTAACCGAGCTCACTCGGACAACTTCTTCGTCGGGTGAAGTCGCAGTAGCCGTGGCTGTTCTTTTCCCTAGTCCATTTTTCTTTGGTCGAAGTTCAGGATGAAGCTTGTAGCATTTGTCCTTGGTATGTCCCGCGACTTGACAATATTCGCAAAAGGCACCCATGCCCGATTTGGAAGCGTTCTTCTTCGGACTCGGCTTTTTCTTTGTCGAGGTCGCACTTTCCTTCGTGCTTTTGTCGCTGCGGGATTTATTCTTCTTCTCGATCGCCATAGCAGTTGTGCTTGTGGTCGCGATGTCTTGGACGCCGAACAGATTTAGCTCAGTACTGATCGATTTCTGAAGTCCAGATGTGTACTTTTGAAATACCTGAGGGTCAGATAGTGAGATGCCAATGACCATTGCTTGTCGCCGAAACTCTGTTGTATAGTCTTGGACGGTCTGGTCGCGCCGTTGGTACAATCTGTGCCAACGCTCCCATCTCTCCTCAAGGTAACCCATCGGATAGAATTCTTGTCGCATAAGTAGTTTGAATTGACCCCACGCAAGGTCATCAGCTTCACCACTGGCGACAAGGGCCTTCCACCATGTCTTGGCGTGGTCATTCATCTTCAAAGGTGCAAACTTCACCTTTTGAGCGCTACTGAACCCTTTCAGGTCAAAGTAGGTCTCAAGTTGATCGATCCAAGAATCCAGTTTCTCGGCATCGATCACCCCATCATATATGGGTATATCAATCTTAGCGTCGACCTTAAAAGATCCGACAGCTAAGGAGGTGTTGGCGAGGTCGTCGGTCTTGTGGTCGCCTTCGTCTTCATCTTCGTCTGCCCTGCGCAAGTCTTCACCAGTCTTCGCACCCATACCCTTCCCTACTTCAGGAGGTACAATCATGGCCTGCTGCTTAATCCAAGCAAGAACGGTTTCCATGTCGGTGGAGAGCTTAGCCACTTGTTTGGCTAGGTTAGCTTGAACGGAGGTATCGTCAGACATTGTCGGAGACGCGGCTGTAGGAACCGTCAATTGATCGCCTGGAGTTTCGCCGGAGGTTTTGTAACCCTGGCGAGTCTTCACCATCCACAGGATAGGAAAGTCGCTCTGATACCAACTTGATCCATTTGAGACTTAGCCTTGGTTTTCGCACTAGACTCGCCCAGATTCTAATATGCGGAATAACGGGATCTTATACCCAAAACCCAAAGTAATTGCACAACTCTTTATTTCAAAAAGGGCTTACACGTCGAACGTTAGACACACTTGTCTACGTCGAAAGAACTATAAGTGTCTAAAACTCAAATAAGTTCTATAACTCTTCGATGATCTAAACTAGACCTATTACAAGGTATTTATAGTCCAATCGTATGAGTACGTATCAAACTCAATAACCTAAACGTATTAGACTCATCTAATTAATCCTAAACAGATAAACTTAGTTATAAACATTCGAATCGGATTGCAATTCCGAACAGGGAACGAATTCCTTTTCCTGGTCGCGGACCAATCCATGTTCGCGGACCCATACATGTTCGTGAATCCTTTCCGAACACGGTTAAGGTCGCGAAGCCGTATGCGATCAGGACTTGGTCGCGAAGCCGTATGCGATCAGGACTTAGTCGCGAAGCCGCATGAGATCAGGACTTGGAGATCCTCCCGGATCACCATCCAACCAAGAAACCACATAGAGAGGAGATCTAAAACCATTCAACCAAGATATAGATACCTCGTTGTCGATGCTGGAGAGCTGGAGCTCGGCTGGTGAAGAAGGATCGTGGAGATCGTCGATGCCGTGGCTGAGGAGGATGCCACCGGAGGATTTTGGGGGTAAGAAGTAACATGGGAGATTGAGGAAGAAGTGAGAAGAAGAAGAAGAGAGGGAGAATGGCGGAGGTAGGAGCCAGGGGCGCAGATCTGGTCTATGGTGACAACCGTGGCTCGAGAGCGAAGGCGTTGCTCAGGCGTACCAGATTCGGCAAATCTGGTGGCGACGCGCGAAGAGGGACCAGAGTGGAGCCCGTGGTAGTGGAGCATGACGAGGGTGCGGGATGTGGGCGAGGCTATGCAAGACAAAGAGATGAAAGAGAGAGAAGGAGAGAGGCGAAGAGGGATGCGGCGCCTGGGACCGGCGGCGAGATCTGGTCGGCTTACCTCTCTACTGCTGCACACCTCTCCGCTAGGTTTTCGAAGGCGACACGATGTGGAGAGCCGCGACGCGGGCGAGGAGGATGACACGAAAAGGCCAGGATTCTTTGCTGGGCCTCTAGGCCAAATTTTTCAAACCACCCCCCCCCCCCCCCCCAAATTGGGCTTCTTGGCCCGTTTAAAATTCTGGATCCTGGCCCATCCAAATAACTTCTTGAATCTACTTTGGATACTAATTCTAGCCCACGAAATCCACTTGGAAACGGGCCAAATCCTAGGCTTCCAAACAGGCCTTTAGTCATTCCGTTATTTTTAATATATTTTTTGTTTGGGTTATTTTAAAGAAATTCTAAGAAAGGTGCATAGGAAAAAAAAAAAAGCTGAAATCTGGCATTGCTAGATCCTAAAGATCTCATTCTATCTCAGAAAATCCCACCACATGTTTCAAACTTCAAACTCCCAACGCCCAAGTCCGAAGTCCTCCCACCCGAACGTTGCCACCTTCAGTCATAGGCGTCCTCCTCTTCCTCTCGGACCAAATCACAAGCACCTGGCGACCTCACCGCCTCTCACCTTGAAACCTGAGGACCATGCTGCGGCGCGGGGCTGCTGCGATGGCGGCGGCGGCACGCGAGGAGGAGGAGGCATCGCCGGCGCAGCGACTGGTGGAGGCGGCTCTGCGCGGGGACACGGCCGCCGTGGACGCCTGCCTCGCCGTCATGGCGGAGCCCACCGCGAGCTGCATCGGGGTGGCGCATCTGCGGGTGAGGTGCGCGGAGGTGGTGCTGCACGAGGAGGCCGCCGGCGAGGTGGTCGTGGAGGCGCGGGAGCTCAAGACCGACGTCTCGCCGCTCTTCGCCGCCGCGCACGCCGGCCATGGCGGCGTCGTTCGAAGCCTCCTGGTGCGAATTGGCACCCAAATTAGCTCTCACTTACTTTCTTTAATCCTTAGAAATGTCATTTCGTTGCATTGGTGTATGATCTTACCATCAGTTCAAAAGGCACTAGCACGCCATTTCCAGGTTTTGACCATCTGATCAGGGAATGGTGGTTAAAATGAAAGTGAACGAGAAGAGAAATCGAGGTGCATTGTCTTCTCGCTAAAAATTTCGAATCTCTTGCCAAATTCACTCCAATCATTTTTCGATTGGGCGCTGAAACCTTTCAGTCAAGTGGCTCATGCTGTTTTAATTGCATGACAGAGGATACGAATCCCCATTTTTAGCTAATCAAATATTGCAATTTTTACAAATTTAAAGCAAGTACAGTTAGATCAGAACAAGAGCCTACTATAATTCCAACCACTTATGCAATCACTTGTCTCACACTATGCTGATGCTATGTTTTTGGTTGTTAAACTGTTGCAATGTCGGTACTTTTTTTTTATCAGAAGTAGTTGATGGGAGATTAAGAGGCTGTTGGTTTGCATTACCGAAGTAAGTTAGGATTAGGGGCCGTTGATAGTTTTGCCAAAATTCCGCCTTTTGGTGTTACGTGATGGCAACTGCTCTCCCATATGGAATGGGATGGGAAATCTTCTTTGCCTGTTGCAATGACAGGGATGTGATGTGCTGCCAATCTGAACTAATTAGTAGTGTAAATTTTAAATTACTTACTGTTTTGATAAGAATTCTTTGGCTAAAAGCCTAAAACTTTTGTTGTGCCCCCTGGGAGTTCTTTTCTAATAGTAAGCCATAAAGCACGCTATCGAGATAGAGGTTAATTTGGTGTAGCTTTTGCGCTTAGTAGTAATTCATCCCGATGTTACATAGACGAAACAGTCCCCCCATGAGTGAAGCAGGGATGTTAAAACAGTTGATGATGGGATAGGACGGAGATTCCTTGGACCTAGAGTTTGGTGGATACCTTTTCAATAATGTCTTCGAGAAGCGTAGCAGATGTATGCTATTGACTTGGCACTTTCCTATGCCGACATCTGATGCATTACAACTTACCTCGGACAACCTCTCAAAGTTTGGAAAAGCCCATCACTTTCCTGATGCAATCTACATATTGATCAATTGAGAAGCTCAGGTAAATACCTTGATCCCTGCAAAACCTTGGTGTTCCTTATATATAAGGGATTAATGATATGACACTGCTGAAATTGAGAATTAAGCACATACAAAAGGATATCTGGTCATGAAACTTCTAACATCAGATAATATACCAATCAAGAATCACTTGTATCTATTGATGAGCCCTTGCTTCAACAAAACAAAATTCCAAATTTTCTAACTAGTCATCACCTTAAATTTATTTCAAACTTTCAGTTGGTATACTGCCACTCCTTAAAAATGCAGTTAAATCCTGCAAAGTTTGCCCCACACTACCACCATAAACCAGGAAGTTAACAAGATAGGTAACACTAGAAGTGTTAAAAGACATGAAGGTTTTATCAACCACTTGTAAAATGATCGAATGAATAGATTTTCCAGTATACCCAGTCTAATCAAATTGATTATACCCATTTCTAGATCAATATTCAAGAAAATGTTTACACTAGCTAGATTGTCCAACATATCATGTAGCCAAGTATTGGAAGCCAATATGTGATATACATATCTTGTATCTTGTTTATCTTTCTAATTTCTACTAAAAAGGTATTATTGAAGATCCTATAGTTATCTAAACTGTCATGCTATTTGAATGGTAGGCGGCTGGAGCTGATGTCAATCAAAAGCTATTTCTGGGTTATGCAACAACAGCCGCTGCACTTGAGGGAAACTTGGATATTCTAGAAATGCTTCTGCAGGCTGGAGCCTCCCAGGAGGCTTGTGAAGATGCATTATTGGAAGCTAGTCTTTTCGGTGAGGCTGAAGCCATTCAACTCCTAATCTCCTCAGAGATGCCAGGGCCTGAAGCTGCCGCGCATGCGTTGGTGACTGCTTCATCAAGAGGCTTTGTTGATGCAGTGGCTATATTACTCCAGGTGCAGTGAATCATTACCTATTTACCAGTCAACAATTATTTTTGCTTGTATGATCCAAGTTGACTAACGTGCCATTCATTACTTAGAATGGGGTCAACGTTAACTGCATGGCCAGGGTTCTCTTAAGGTCAGTCAAGCCTGCACTCCATGCTAATGTGGATTGCACACCGTTAGTAGCAGCAATAATGTGCAGGCAAATTTCTACTGTGGAACTCTTAACAAAGGTATCTTTGATAATCCAATGTTTTTACCGTTCTATTTGGTTTAGAACTGAGTGGCTTGTTCAAAATCTTTTTTGTTTTTGATTGCATATTACAATGCATTTCCTCCTCAACTCGTTTTGTTAAAACTGAAGCTGTCTGCTGATCCGTTTGAGACCTAACCTTAGTTTTCGCACTAGACTCGCCCAGATTCTAATATGCGGAATAATGGGATCTCACTCGAAGTTGCCGAAACCCAGAGGTTAATCGAAAGCACAGTTCAAAAGATAGCGCGCTCTTTATTTCAAAGAGGGATCTTTACACTTCGAACGTTAGAACGCACTCGTCTACGTCAATCAATGAACTATAAGTGTCTAAGACTTAAATAAGTTCTATGACTCTTCGATAGATCGATGATCTATTACAAAGTATTTATAGTCCAATCGTATGAATACTTATTAGACTCAATAACCTAAACGTGTTAGACTCAGACTAACTAAACCTAGTTACATGTATCTAGATAGGAATACAATCCGACCAGAGATTGAATCCATTACGTACTCGACCTTCCATTCCAGGCTGTGACCTCGCGGCTGCGACCTCGGATGGCGATATCGGGTAGCGCTGCGACCATGGCAGTGTTGAGACCCGAAGATCCTCCCGGATCATGACTCTCTTATTGAGAAGGAGCCAACGCCCGTTGTGACCTCTTGATCAAACTGAAGATACGAAAATTAGGATTGACCTTCGTCTCTGGTGTACCATTTTGTGCCACTGCGGGTGGTAGTCACCTTCTTCTCCAGGATCACGTCGTCAAGTAGAGATTCTTCTCGTTGATAAACCAAGTCTACAATAGATGGTACTATGGTATCTGTCTCATCATCCAGCATTGAATGCTCAAAGAGTTTGAGGTGTTCAACATTAACAACCGAGTAAATATCCGTGTATGGAGATAACTCAAGCAGACAAGTATTAGTACCAATTTTCGGCAAAATCCGAAAAGGACCATAACGAATTGGTTTTAGCTTTTTACCTTCATCTTTAAGTCTCTCTGATACCACCTAAAACGGGGCCTCGCAAGCGGACGAGGTCGCAGTAGTAGGCGAGTATGTCGTTCTCTCCCAAGGGACTAGATGAGAGAAAAATATGCCTAACTAAATTTAAATCCGAAATGCAGAGGGAAGAAAATAGTCCAGCTCAATTTGCCTAATGCCGGATTCAGACTTCAAGTACTTCATTGCTTCAGAACACACCAACAGATAAACAGTAATTCAGACTCAGTTCTCATTCATCTATGCAATCACAACAGTTACTAAAATGCAACACAAGCAGTTCATGAGGAGAAGCAGCAAAGTAGACAGTAAGTCAAAATCAAGCTCAAGCTGCGACTCAAATGCATTCAACTCTTATTCCTATCAAGGGTCACAGTTCAACATCAGTAAAGACACAAACAAGCATGAACAGAGACAGCAACAAGAACTATGACACAAGAGATTAGAACACACAACTAAGATGGGTTTTTCTCAAGCATTAACTGATCATCCGCAGTCGAATTCTGTTTATATACATGCATCACAGGAAACAGATCAGAGGGGGAAGGAGAATGAGATTGAGAGAAGGGAAAATTGTCACTGAATGGCCGCTGGAGTCGAGGAAAAACTCAGGCACAGAAGTCACCAAAGCAGTGGAAGAGGATGAAGAAGTCGATGAAGCTGGAGGTCGAAGCAGTTGTTGAGGTCGCGGTCCTTGGCCATGGAGGAAGAGGAGGTTGCTGGAGTTGAGGAAGAAGATGAGGAGGGAGCGGATCGGCGCCGGCTCGGGACGGCGATGAAGCGAGATCGACGCGGGAGTGGTAGCAGTGCGCCGGCGTCGGGCAGATCTGCGCAGCGGCACGGTGTGCAACTGAGGACGGCTCCGGCGGCGGGAGTGGTGGAGGTGCGCCACTGTGGTGGCTGTGGAGGTAACGGCGGCGCAGCTCCGGTGCCCTGGCGGCGGATCGACAACGGGGAGGTGTTTGAGGTGCCGGATCTGTGGAGGAGAATGGCGAGGGGATGGAGCACCGGGCTCGCCGAGAAAGGCGGTGGCGTCGAGCGGCGCTGGAGGCGCCGGATCCGGTGAGATGTGGTGGCGGTGCGCCGCCAGCGTACGGCTCGGCCACCGGCGGCGAGGTGGACGGAGGTATGGAGGAAGATTTGAGGGAGATAGAAAAGAAGGTAAGAAAATAAAAACCGGGCTCAACTCTTCTGGTGGCCGGCGGCTAGGGTTAAAAACCCCCAATTTGGCATTTTTGCAATTATGGCCTTGAAGTTCTAAAAATTTAGAAATGGGACCTCGCGGCTAGGGTTTGGGATTCCGGGTCCCCGGAGACTCTGATTTCGGTGCGGTCAGATCCTACGCGTTCACGAGAACGCGCACTTCCATCAGGAATCGTCCGATGGCCAGATTAAGTAGAGGACGCGAAAATTGATACCACCTAAAACGAGGCCTCGCAAGCAGACGAGGACGTGGTAGAAGGCGAGCATGTCGTTCTCTCCCAAAGGACTAGATGAGAGCAAAATACGTAACTAAATTCAAATCAGAAAATCAAGCATGATCGCAACGAGGGATGGGGGATGGTTTACCTCGACTCATCTCACCGACTAAAGTACGACTAACAGAGATAGAACTCTGTACTCGTACCCTAGGCCAGCGGTAGACAAGAATTGTATGCCGAGAAAACACTACTAAGTGGAAGCAGTTCAAGCGGAAAGGATTAGCTGAAACAATCAACAAGAGTCTACACACAGCAATCCAAACTAGATATGCAGCAAATTGGGTTCAATACAAATCAAACACGAAGATCAAATAACAACAGGCTGTAGCATAAAAACTCAAGATAGATAATCAACACATCTCAACAGCCAAACATATTAAGGTGCTACAGTATTTATCACAGGGAATTCTAGGAGAGGGCAGCGAGTAAAACAATAAATTGGAATCAAGCTTGAGCTGCGACTCAATTGCAGTTAATCCTCATTTCCATCAATTGCCACAATCCAATATCAGCAGAAGCAACAAGAAAATTCTGATCGCAAACAAACAAGAGACACATCCAGGGACTACAACTCAGAGAAATAAACACACAATTAATCTGGAATTTACTCAAATGTCAAAATTCTCATTCACAATCAAACCCTGTTCTCATACAAGCATCACACAAGCATCACAGGAAAATAATAAGAGGGAAAAGAGAAGAATGAGAAGGGAAGATGTCACTGAAATAGTTGTCGAGGGAGAAGAGGATCGCCGGAGAGGTGGAAGAAGATGATGGCGGCGCTGGACGTGGAGGGGCAACGCCGGGGTGGACGGTGGCAGCAGGGGCCCGACGGTGCAGCACCAAAGCAGCGGATCGGCGCCGGCGTGGATGGTGGCGGCAGATCCATAGCAGGGGCGGCTGGCTCGGGTGTGGAGGCGCGAAGGGAGGCGTCGGCTTGGAGTGGTGGCGCCGGCACTGCCCCGGAGCAGTGGAGGCACGGACCGGCCGTGGTGGAGGAGTGCGGCCCGGTGCCGGAGGAGGAAGGGGCGCAGCAGATCTGGAGGGGCGGCGCTGGACTTGTGGAAGGAGGCGGCGCCGTGGCAGACCGGGGGCGGCGCTGTATAGGGTGTGGAGGCGCCGTGGAATGGTGGAGTATAGGAGCACCGCCGGCGTGCTGTGTGGTGGCCGGGAGGCGCAGATCGGTGAAGGATGGCGCCGTGGAGGGTGGCGGCTCAGGAAGAAGGATTTGGGGACTTTTGGAAGATGTGGTGGTGGAGGTGCTTGGATGAGGAGCAGATCCAGAACAGGGAGGAGGAAATAAAAGAGGCTTTCCTGTATAGAAGGGAAGATGAGGGAGGTAAAGAAGGGGCTCCGCCGCGGCGTATGGTCTGGTCGTCTCCGGTGTGGTGGACGGAGGTGTGGATCGCGAGGAGGGAGGCAGAAGGAGAAGATAACAAACAAAAAATCAGGCTTAAGTTCTCCCATGGTGGCTGGCTAGGGTCAAAGAAGAAGGTCAAATTCCAAAAACGCCCTCAGGGTTTTAGAGAATTACAGAAATGGGATCTTGCGGCTAGGGTTTGGGATTTCGGGCCCCCGGAGACTCTGATTTCAGTGCGGTCAGTTCCTACGCGACCGCGGGAACGCGCACTTCCATCCGAAAGTGACCGAAGGTCAGGATTAAGTCGAGGACGTGCGTCCGCTAGCCAAAAATCCATCCAATCCTCGCCGACCTGCGATAAAAATTGGAAAAACGAGTAATCCGGTCGATTTGGCGATTAATCTAGAATAATCTAGGTATATATGCCGAGGTATATGACTAATATGTGCAAAAGCATGGGGAAAAATGCACAGAAAAATGAGCCAAATCGAGTAAATATCACTCTCCTTACTCAAATGTAGTCATACCATATCACCTTAATGAAATTGAGCATCAACTCAGTGCCGATTATATCGCGCCTTGTACTTGAGTTGAGCTTTCAGCAAGTTCTGTTCAATCTTATCATGGAGTTGTTGAATACCTTCCAGAAACTTTTATGCTCGATCCTGATCAGATAATTCCTTGCTGTTCTGTGCTAAGGTAGGGATCACAAATTCCATATTGAATAGACTATGTGATAGAAATCCCAAACAGACTTTAAAAGACGACTTTCCAGTCGAACCATACACCGCTTGATTAAAAGCAAACTGCAGGTACGGTATGCTTTCATCCCAGGTCTTCGGATGCTTAAAGCTATATCCTCTCAAGAGATGAACGATTATTCGATTTACCACATCGGTTTGACCATCAGTTTGAGAATGAAAAGCAGTACTCCTATTTAGCATTGTGTCCATCATCATCCAGAATGATCGCTAAAAGTGACTAAGAAACTGGGTATCACGATCAGACACAATGGAAGTCGGCAGTTCGAAATGTGTCCAAACGTGTTGGAAGAATACCCGAGCTGCTTCTTCTCCCGTGATAGTCTTTCGACAAGGTATGAGAATAATCATTTTGGAGAACTGGTCAATGACCACAAAGAGATACTCATTGCTATGTCAGGTCTTAGGCAATCCTCCCAACAAATCCATGGATATGCTTTCTCATGGTCGCAATGGAATTGGCAAAGAAGTGTACAAACCTAATTTTCGGTTTGCCAGTTTTGAGATGCTGCAAAAACCACAGCCTCAAACAAAACTAGCCACATCTTACTGCATTCGCGGTCAAAACACATGTCGACGAAGATTTTGCAAAGTCTTCATAACCCCACAGTGTCCAGCAACCTTCGATGTATGCGCTTCTCGCAGCCATTGAATTCGAGGTGCTCCATGAGTTATACAAAGCAAATTGCCTTTGTACAAGAGTCCTTCTCGATGAACGAACTCTGTAGGTTTTCCTGTTTCTAGCTTAGCCAGTGCTGATCGAAAATCAGGATCTTCACTATACATTGTGGCATAGTCATCATGACATGAGGGTTCGATCTGCATGAACGCTGATAAGAAGAGGGTTGTAATTGGTAGTCGCGACAACATGTCGGCCAGTTTATTGTGTACGCCATTCTTGTACTTAATCACTAGATTGAACGACTGCAGATATGACATCCACTTCATATGTCAAGCTTGTTGTAGTTTCGATTGTGTTTGCAATATTGCAAAGACTGGTGGTTGGTGTGAACAATAGTCTCTTTACCCAAAAGGTAGCACCGCCAATGGTTTACGGCCTGATACAGTGCACACTACTCCTTGTCATAGGTCGGGTAATTCTTCTGAGCTTCCTGAAATAACTCAAAGTGATATGCTACTGATCGACCTTTTGCATGAATACTGCGCCCATTGCATAACCTGAGCCATCGGTTTCTAACTCGAATGGTTTTTGTAGATTCGACAAAGCTAGAATAGGAGCTTCATTGATCTTCCTCTTCATCAAGAGAAACGTACCCTCATATTTCCCTGTCCACTTAAACTTCTGGTCAATCCTGGTTAATGCATGCAACAAAGAAGCCACAATCGAGAAGTGTCGGATGAACTTCTGAAGGTATTGGCATGCTCCCACAAAACTACGCACTTTCGTAACTGTTTAGGTTAAGGCCACTCGCAGATCACTCTTACCTTATCTGGGTCGATTTGCAACATACCGTTGCTGACCACGAATCCCAGGTATAGTAGAGTTTGCTGGCCAAACTCGCACTTCTTACGGTTGAGGCGAAGTCGATGTTGTCGAAACTGGTCGAACACCTTTTCAACAAGAATAAGGTGCTCATCCCATGAATGACTATAGAACAGTATGTCGTCGAGGTAAACGATCACAAAGTCGTCGATGAACTGTTGCAATACGTCATTCATAAGACGCATGAAAGTTGCCGGGGCGTTGCAGAGCCAAACGGCATGACCAGCCATTCAAACAAATCTTGGCACATTTTGAACGCGGTCTTCCAAGTATCCTCCTCTCGGATGTTGACTTGATGATACCCTGACTTAAAATTCAATTGGTCTAGCAGGTCGTCAATACGAGGAAGGGGTACTGTTTCTTGATGGTGATCTTGTTCAGTACTCGGTAATTGATGCACATACGTCAAGTCCCATCTTACTTTGGTATTAACACCATAGAAGATTCACAAGGTGAGTTACTTGGTTGGATGACACCATCTCTGAATTCACCAAGCTGTCTTTTGATCTCTTCATTCTCCAATACTGAGTTGCAATACATACTCAGATTGGGAAGTGTCGCATCAGACACGAGTTGAATTTCGTGCTCGACTAAACATTTCGGTGGACGACCCTGGGTACTCTCTAACAGATCATTGTATTTCTCCAGCAGCCCCGACAAATGACCAGAATCTTCTTGGCACGCCAATGACAACACTGCTTGAGTACTATCACTTTGACCAACGGGTCGAATCATAACCAGCACGTATTTCTGACATGCGTTGATGATTCGTTTGGCCTGATTTGCAATAATCAAGTTTGTAGTGTTGACGTGAACATCTCTACTGATCATGAACTTAACTCCATCTTTAGTGAGCTCGTACTCTTGTGTTCGCCGATGAAAATGAGCATCATGATCATATAGATGCGGACTGTCAAAGATCACCTGAGAAATATTGATAGGAACAACGTTGCATTGGACCTCATCAATATATCGAGCGGAGATCGCAAATTTCAACACACACTAACTCGTAATCTGTTGGTTCACATCGGATGTAAACCAACCCAGCGGATATGGCCGCGGGTGTGTGGTCGTCTTCAAACCAAGTCGCCGAATTAGTCCAGCGGAAACCAAATTCTTCTGACTTCTGGGATCGAATATTGCTGCGACCACTTCGTGCTTCACCTAGATGTTGATAGTGAACAAGTTCTCCATTGAGTGATGGTCGTGAGGTGAATTCGACCCTTTCTCCTTCGGCATTGCCATCGGAGACAAAGTCGTATCCGCCTCATCGACCGAAGTTACTCGGACAACTCCTTCGGGTGGAGCCGTAGTAGCTGCAGCTGTTCTTTTCCCTAATCCGTTCTTCTTTGGTCGAAATTCAGGATGAAGCTTGTAGCATTTATCTTTGGTGTGTCTCGCGATTTGACAATGCTCACAAAAGGTACTCGTGCCCGATTTTGAAGCGTTCTTCTTTTTGTTGAGGTCGCACTCTCCTTCGTGTTTTTGTTGCTGTGGGATTTGTTCTTCTTTTCGATCGCCAAATCAGTTGTGCTCGCAGTCGCGATGTCTTGGACGCCGAACAGGATCAACTCAGCGCTGATCGATTTCTGAAGTCCAGACGTGTATTTCCAGAATACCTGAGGATCAGACAGCAAGATGCCAATGACCATTGCTTGTCTCCAGAACTCCATCGTGCAGTCTTGGACAGATTGGTCGTGTTGTTGGTATAATCTGTGCCACCGTTCCCATCTCTTCTCAAGGTAACCCATCGGATAGAATTCTTGTCGCATGAGTCGCTTGAATTGACCCCATGCAAAGTCGTCAGCTTCACCACTGGCAACAAGGGCCTTCCACCATGTCTTGGTGTGGTCCTTCGTTTTCAAAGGTGTAAACTTCACCTTTTGAATGCTACTGAACCCTTTCAGGTCGAAATAGGTCTCAAGCTGGTCGATCCAAGAATCCAACTTCTCTGCATCGATCACCCCATCATATATGGGTATATCAATCTTAGCGTCGACCTTAAAAGATCCGACACCTAAGGAGGTGTTGGCGAGGTCGTCAACCTTATGGTCGTCTTCGTCTTCATCTTCGTCTATCCTGCGCAAGTCTTCACCAGTCTTTACACCCTAAACCTTGCCTTTTGAAGCATCAACTTCAGAAGGTACAGCTATGGCCTGCTGTTTAATCCAAGCAAGTACGATATCCATGTTGGTGGAGAGCTTAGCCAGTTGTTCGGCTAGGTTAGCTTGAACGGAGGTATCATCAGACATCTTCGGAGACACGATTGTATGAACTGTCGAATTATTGCCTGAAGTTTCGTCGGAGGTTTTGTAATCTTGGTGAGTCGTTACCATCCACAGGACATGATAGTTGCTTTGATATCAACTTGATCCGTTTGAGACCTAGCTTTGGTTTTCGCACTAGGCTCGCCCAGATTCTAATATGCGGAATAACGGGATCTTACTCGGAGTTGCCGAAAGCCAGAGGTTGATCGAAAGTACAGTTCAAAAGATAGCACGCTCTTTATTTTTGAAGAGGGATCTTTACACATCGAACATTAGGACACACTCACTTACATCGATCAATGAACTATAAGTATTTAAGACTTAAATAAGTTATATGGCTCTTTGATAGATTGATGATCTATTACAAAGTATTTATAGTCTAATTGTATGAATAACAATAACCTAAACGTATTAGACTCAGACTAATTAAACCTGAATACGTAAGACATAGTTACATGTATGTGGATCGGAATACAATCTGACCAAAGATCGAATCCATTACGTACTCGACCTTGCATCCCAGGCTGCGACCTCGGATGGTGATATCGGGTAGCGCTGCGACCATGGCGGCACTGAGACCCGAAGATCCTCCCAGATCATCTGCCTACAGATACTCCCAGATCATCTGCCTATAGATATCCATTACTGTATCGTTTGTTACTACTTCAGCTCTTTTCTGTGGATGAAACAAGATAATACAAATGGACAAGACAAACAATACAATTGAGTAAATTTGTGTGAAGAGTATTTTCATCTAAAATAGTCTAAATTATACCACAAATCCTATTCTTTTAGAAATTTTCATTTTGGTCCATATATTGTCAATATGGTCAATTAAGTTCCTATATTTTTAAATAGTGCACTTATGTCCTTATACTTTCAAGTTGGTTGTCTTTGTACCCAATTGTTTTTAGTCAAATTAGTCCTTTAGCTAGCTAAGTGTTAACATTAAAATGACTTAATCTCCAACAAAAGAAGAGCTAGAGGTAGATAAGGCTGGCGGCGGCGGCAGGGAGACTTGTATTAAAGGTTAGGTTGACATGTTTTAATTTGGTTGCTTGAAGTAGTATAGAAGAGAGGTGTCATAGATCAATCAACTTCGGGCAGATCTGGAGTTGGCGAAGGTGGTCTTCTTCATTGCACTCTCCTCCATCGGTCTCATATTCGCCTTTGACGCCTTCTTCGTCACTAAGCACTAAGACCGTCACATAAACATCATGGTTAGTGCTGTCAACTTCTTCCTTTACGACTTCATGAACAATCCTGTTGTCATGAATATTGCCATGCTCATCATTAGCTACATCCTCCTCAGCATATGATAGTCAGGGGATGGGATGCCGGAAGGAATCAGCAGCGACATGAAAAGGGCCATTAAGCTCTAGATTTGCACCCAAGTATTCCTCCATCTTTACTGTCTGCGCTTTCTCCACTTTCTTTACGTGGGCAGCAAAGGCATTGAGCTTTTCATTGGACAACTCCGTCCTCCAGAGTACCTTTGTTTGCATGATTATGATTTGGATCAACAGCTCATGAGCTTTGTCTCCTTCAGCATCGAAACCATGGTGGTTGACTAGCATACCAAATTGTTGTGTCTAGATTAGGTAATAGAGTTTTACGGGAAGAGGGAGAGGGAGGGAGGCAGTTGGGGTAGAAGATTGACTTTTTTATTTTTATTTTTTACTTTCCTCTAACTATAGCATCATCAAATAATATATATCATAATAATTAATCTAAACAATTTAAATTTGAATCTAAACTAATCTTATATGAATAGAAAGAGATAAATCTTGATATAATAGGAGATCAAATCAACTGAATCTAAACTAATTCTATATGAATAGAAAGAGATAAATCCTGATTTAGTAAGAGAACAAATCAACTGAATTTAAACTAATTCTATCTGAATAGAAAAAGATAAATCCATATTTAATAAGATACCGATCCTGATTTGATTTGGTTAAGTCTATCCATAACAGATTCAGTTAGAGAAACTATACAAACACAAATGTACAATTTTGAAAATCCCAATGGCAGTCATTTTACTTTTAGAAAAAGCTGCTTCCGTTTCCCTTGATCGTTGATATCTGATAATCTACACCAGCATTAACTATTTTGTAGCATGCAGGAACACTAACTGCATATTTCTCTAGATAATGAATTAACAGGTTGTCAAGTTTGCAAATGTTAAATATAAAGATAACCAATACTTCTGTGTAGGCTGGTTCTTCTTTGGACTACCTTGTTCAAGTTGGTGCATGGTCTTGGGACCCTGTATCAGGTGAAGAGCTGCGTGTAGGTGCATGCCTTGGTGAACATTATAATGCCGCTTGGTGTGCAGTCGAATACTATGAATCAAACGGCGAAATTCTCAATATACTGCTTGACAAAGCACCTCGTATGTTGGAGACCCCACACCGTGGTCGAAATCTTCTTTGTCATGCTATTGTCTGTCAGAACCCTGATGCAGTAAGTTTGCTTCTCCATGCCGGTGCCAATCCTAGATTTCCCATAATGGCAAAAGATGGGCATGTCTCTCATCCTATACATTTAGCTGCAAGATTGGGTTATGTACGAGCATTACGACAGTTGATCTTAGATGGAGCAGAAATCAATGCAAAGACTTCAACTGGGGATACTGCTCTTATGATCTCGGCAAGGGCTGGCCATCCTGATTGTTTTCTAGAGCTGATTAAATTTGGGGCAGACCTTGGGGTAGTTAACAGTGCAGGTGATACGGCAATTCTTCTTGCTAAGAAAAGTCCGTTTCGGTCCACTGTCGTTGACATTGTTACAAAGGCTCTCAATGCTGGAGCATTCATAAAATCATCGAATACGACCGTCTTCTCGCCATTACACTTTTTCGCTGGAAGTGGCCGTGCAGAACCTCTTCTGATGATGCTACATTCCTCAGCGTCGGATCTAAACAAGCTTGATAGTTCGGGTCTCACTCCTGTTATGGTCGCTGCACAGTCGGGTCATGTGGATATTTTCCAGCTTTTAGTCATGGCAGGGGCAGATATTGCAGTCATAACAGCCAAAGGGAAGTCTCTGATGTCTCTTCTCCGGAGCAAAGCTGCAGACACTAGGGATCACTTCGAGCAAATCTTGCTCAGGGCTTCATTAGCTAATGTCATAACAGATAAAACATCTTTCAGACCTCTACATTATGCTGCCCGCATCGGCGACAAATCCTCCTTAGTGCAACTCCTGAAAATGGGTCATGATGCAAATGCATTAGACGAGGATGGGTACTCACCCCTGATGCATGCAGCTGTTGAAGGCAAGTTAGAGTGTTGCAAGATATTGGTATCACATGGCGGGGCAGAATGCAGCCTAGTCAATGGAAGAAATGAAACAGCTTTTTCGTTAGTAAGGCGGAGCAGCAGATCGAACAAGGCGACCGAGGAGTGGCTACTCGATCATATTTCACGTGCTCATGTTCTTGCTGGGGAGGAGCTCTTGAAACACACAAGAGAAGGCAGGGGCTCACCTCACGTCAAGACTGTCCGCATGATGAAATCTGGTGTCCTGACATGGGGCGCGACTCGCAGAAGGAATGTAGCCTGCATGGAGGCACGAGCAGGGCCTAGTCTGAGCTTTGCCAAGAACCGGAGGATCAACGACGCAATTGCGCAGCGCCTGATCTTCCTTGTTGAGACAGTGGCTGGTAGAGAGGTCCATTTTGAGGCCAGTTGTGCTTCCAGTGTGGAGTTCTGGGTTAGAGGAATCAATCTCATAGTGAAAGAGACTGCATGGTCAAGGCCTGATAAAGAACCTGTAGAACAAACATAGTCTTCTTCCATGGAGGTCTACACACGCCTTGCACAATCATGTCTATGATACTGTACGTATCCATTTCTCCTATTTTCCTATATAAGTTAATACCATTGGATAAGGATCCAGTACATCCCACATCTTTTGTTTTCCCGTATATTTTACCTTAAAAACCATTTAAATGATAATGAAATATTCTATAAAATTAGAGAAAATGTATATTTAAATAATCAAATAGTCTATAAAATTTCTATTCTAAATTCGATGTATATCAGGAGAAAAAAAAACAAGTTTAAGTGAATGGTAACTTTTATTTTCTTATTTTTGGATTTATTTTTTTAGTAGAATTTGTCTTTTTTTTGTTTCTTCTTATATAGATTGAATTTGGATTTGAAATTTTGTAGATAGAGATTGATTTTATATCACATTTTCAAATTTTTGTGGAATATTTATAACTATTTACATGATTTTGAGGTGAAATGTACAAAAATACCAAAAGAGTGAGATGTACTGGATATCACCTTAATAACATATTTATTGGTTGTTTGTAAGTTAATAACATATTTATGGGCGTTCTAAAAAAAAGATAAAAACATATTTATTGAGCCTTCTTGGCCATGTTTAAGTTGGAATTTGGGTTCTGGGCTTGCAAACCTCGAATCAGAATGACATTTACGTGTGACGACTGTAAATTATATTGTGAATGTACATAACTCGGTGCTGCCTTTGGTGCTGTAATCCTGTTCTGCATCTGTATTGCACTGTACAAAATTTCATTTTGGTGCATTCGTTCATACAAGTTGCCTTAGAAATGGTTCGATTGCATACTTTGAATTTATGGTACGATTCCTTAGTTTGAATTTCGAACAAGGGTGGATGGCGAGGCCGGCGAGAGATTCAAATTTTCTCGTGAGAGATTGACCTCAGTTTTTCACGCATCTCAATCGTGAGCATCCAAGCCCCAAAGGGTGCCAAACAACGAGTTCTGTAACTTTTGTTGCTTCCATACATCAGAGGAGCCATGTCCATATTGTTGGGGCTAATTGTTGTAGAACTTTCCATATCAAGAAATATAGCAGGCCTAGGTTTACTGCTTGCTCATTAAGTATACAAGAAATAGATTAAATTGCAATCTATATCCTTAAATTCGTAGCATTTTCTCATTTAAGACTACAAAGTTTAAAATCTTCCTGGTATGCCCTTACTCTTGTAAGTGTTTGCACGGTAAATCTTTCAGTCATTTAACTTGACAGAACTGTGATGTAGCATGCTAATTAGACAAGCCATGTCACTCAACCAACTTGTTGGGGAAAATGATAGTCCCTCAAAGTGATTCCCCTGATGGAGGTCCGGTCCTCTCCGAGTGGTTCCCCGGGTAGGAGCTCTGCCCTCTTCGGAGGTCTCTCCGGATAGAGGCCCTACCCTCTCCCAGTAGTTCCCAGGGTAGGGGTTCTGCCCTCTCCAGATGTCTCCCTGGATAGTGGTCCTGCCCTCTCTGGGTGGTTCCCCAAGTAGGGGCCTTGCAATCTTCGGGTGGTTTCCTGGGTAAAGGCCCCACCCTTTCTGGATGTCTCCTCGAATAAAGGTCCTGTATTCTTCGGGTGGTCTCCCAAGTAGAGGCCCTGCCCTCTCCGGGTGGTTCCCCGGACAGAAGCCCCGCCCTCTCTGGGTCCCGTTACCCGGGAAAGGAACAGAGTTGCTCTCGGGAGACCCCTGTCACCAGTTGCATTGAGAATTGAAGCGGCCACATGTCGAAGATCCGGACCTTATGCCCTACAAGAGGGCCGTTACGCTCTCAATCCGATGGTCACACTTAGGGTAGTTTAGTCATTTGTTTTTTAGGATCTATATATACCCTTGTAACCCCTCATGTAAAGACAACACTCTCATTTTGTACCTAATACACACAAAGCAATAGGTGCGTCTATAAGCCCTCTCCCCACGTGAGAGCTTCCCCAGCCGGGTTATGCTGGGGTGCATCGATAGGACTAGGGTCCCCACTAGGACCCAAACCTGTATAAATCCTTCGTGTTAACTCTTTGTGATTGTGCAACGCGGGGTGACCTGTCGCAAAGGTAACACGCGTCACCTTACACGTGTTCCACGTCTCAAACTTGCCATGGGGTTCGCAACACCATGACAGTTGGCACCGTTCATGGAGACCCGTGACAATTCTCCATGGTTCCTCCAAGAAGAACGAGGAACTTGTCGTCCCTCTCCAGTGACGCCGGCCGTAGCACCTGCACGCAAGCCATGCAAGGGATCATCACCTCGATGCACCCTCCCAGGAACTCCCAAGCGGAAGGGGCGCCTCCTCCTCGCTCTGCTCCCCGCAGGGGCATTACACAACCAAGCTTCCCAAGACTTGTGCAAGTGGTCGTCGCTCTCCCAAACCAGGTGACTGCAACCTAGTTAGGGGAGCCAAGCTCCTACTAAGCGACCCTGGGGCTCCAGGGGATCCCATGTTGAGGGCCCTGGTAGAAGGCCAAGCTCGCACCCAACACACTCTAGAAGAAATGTTGCGCGCCTTGGTGTAGCCTGCCGTGCCCATGTACCCTTCGCCGTTTCCATACATGGGTATGTCGTCTCCATTCCGGATGGGACCCTCGGCGGGAGCCTTCACTTCTTCGTCTGCGCTGGGGACCTCCCCTACACTGGCGACCTTCCCCGCGATGGGGAGCTTCCTCGCACCTGTGCCCGTGCGCCTGGTGCTGAAGATCCTATTACGAAGTGGTGCCCCCAAGACACCTTGTACGCATGAGCCCCCTTTTCCCGAAGAGCTCGAGCGAGAGCCCTCAGGGGGCCGGCCCCCCGGGCTACTCCCCCGGGCTCCCCCTGCAGGTCAAACTTGCTTCACATGGGAGAAGGTAGAGCTCTTGCGCGCCATGAATATTAGAGGCGTCCTCCCATGCCGTCACTTGGAGCCACTCCCAGAGCGCAACCCTCAACTCTCTCCAAGTCACGACGATCCTTACACTGGCGTGGACAAGGGGAAGAGGTTGACTGGCGAAGCCATCACCACCTACGGGAGACGTCAGGAGGTGCAGGAACTTAGCTCCACCAACCCCGAAGAAAGGATGCATTATCACTGGGCTGGCGGTCTGTTGGGACCATTCCCTTAGTCCAACAACGAATGCGCCTCACCTGTCAAGGAGGAAAGTGACTGGGAGTCTCCCCGCGAGGTGGAGGGGGCTAAGCAACTTTTGTGCCACCACCTCTAATGCATCCGGTGGCCGCGACCGTATTGTCCACCCCACATTGAACACAACAATGGGGAAACCGATCCCTACTAATTCGTGCAGGTGTACACCACTGCCATCTCAGCAACCGGGGGGGATGAAAGCGTTCAATACAACGTCTTCCCCCTCTACCTTTCTGGGATCGCCTAGTCTTGATTCTACAACCTGAAGGAGGGCTCCATCAAGTTGTTCACATAACTCAAACGTGAGTTTTGTGCGAACTTCTAAGGGAATTATGTCTGACCCCTGGATTCGTCATAACTCTACACCGTCAGGCAAAAGACAGGGGGACCATCCGAAGCTTCTTCAAGCACTTCGCACAAGTCAAGAGTAAGGTGGCTCATGTTCCCGAGTCTATAGTTATTCAGGCATGCAAGAGTGGGATTCTGCTTGGGGAGCTCCATCGAAGGCTCTCCTGGAGCTATCCTGCCTCCACCGGCGAGCTCTTCAACATGCTCGAAAAGTACGCTAGAGTAGAGGAGGATGACCTCTGGAAGAAGAACCAGGGAGTGCCCTCCCTGCAGAGCGGGACGTCAAGAAGGACTTGTCCAACAAGCACCTTAAGAAGGGATACCGCAACAAGCCAAGGCCTCGGGACATGATATCTCCTAAACCATGATTCCGCAAGTGGACGGAGCCGTAGTAGTAAGCGAGTATGTCGTTCTCTCCAGAGGGACTAAAATAGAGTGAAATGTGCTTAACTAAATCGAATCAGAAATAAAAAGAGGAAAACAGAAACACAGAGATAAGAGGGTTGATTTGTCTCGACGTGCCTCACCAACTGAAACATGACTGACAGAAATAAATTCTCTAATCGTATCCCAGGCGAGCGGTGGACAGAAAAGAAGTATCGAGAGAACGTTGCTTCTAAATCAAAATTTCACAAAAGGAGAATAGGAGGTCAATGATCTGATCACTGGATGAGTTTAACAGGTCACAGAATCAACTTTACATAACCACTCACTGCTCAGCACACAATTCAACTCAATACAAAAGACAAGTTAAAGAGGATCAAAAGCAATTGAGGAAAACTTAATACTAATCGATGCCTCAAGATCAATGGAATCAAATCTCCATGATCATGATTCTCTATACCATGGAGAAATCACATAGAGAAAGTTCTAGTTAAACTACAGAGCAAGACTAAATGGGAGGAATTATGTAAACCATCAATCACAGCATCGATGCCTAAAAGCAATCGTTCCTCCAATTCATCCAAGCAATAGAATTCAGTTCTTTACAGCAATCCAAGAAACAATGTTGGAGGGAAGAGAAAGGAATTGAGAGAGGAGGAGATCGTTGCTGAAATGTTGTTGGTGCAAAGGGGGAGAAATGCGGCCGTGGTTGTCAGAGAGGTCGAAGAAGCACGGTGGTGCAATGGCGAAGAAGAGGTGGTCGAGGTGCTGGAGTGGTCGCCAACATCCTGGCCATGGTTGAAGGCCGAAGTGGATGTGGTCGTCAGAGCTCAACCACAGCTGCATTGGTTGAAGTAGTCGTTGAGGTCGTGGTCAAAGGCTGGAGAAGAGGGAGCTTTGCTCGAGGACTGGTCGCCGGAGTGGTCGAGGCCGATGGAGCGTTCATGTGGTTGAAGGCGATGGAGTGGTCGAGGACGTGGAAGCTGTAGTCAAGAAGGCACCAGATTTGGTGAAGAAGTTGGTCGTCGCCGATTTGGGGTGGGAACCACTGGAGCTAGGGTTTGGAAATTGGTGGCCAAGAGAGAAGACAGTGGAGGGGGAGAGAGAGGGAGAGGGGAAATGAGAGCGGCGGCGCTAGATTGTGGCTTGGGTGTCGGCGAATGTGGTGACGAAGAGGGCTTTGATGGTGGGATCTAAGTAGTGGCCAGATCTAGAGCAAATGAAAAAAAAAAGAAGAAAATGCGGCGGCTATGGTGGTGTGTGTTGTGGTGGTGTGAAGTGAGAATGGTGCACTGTGGTCTTGTGGTGGCAAAGCCAGATCTAACCAGTGGCGGTGAAGTTGAGCGGTGGTGGTGAATCTGCGGGCACGGGGGCTTTAAGGGTGGCAGCTAGGAGTGGAAATGGAGAGGTGGAGAGGAATTGGGTGAGGTGGTGGCGGTGTGCCGCCAATGTATGGCCCAACCACCAGTGGTGAGGTGGACAGAGGTGTAGAGGAGGATTTGGGGGAGAAAGAAGAGACGGTTAGAAAAACAAAAATTGGGCTCAACTCCTCACATGGGCCGGCGGCTAGGTTAAGGGGCATTTTTGGTGTTTTTTCAAAAAGGTCCTTGAAAGAATTATAAATTACAACCAGCTCCTTTTGAGTTAGGGTTCTAGTTTTGAGTCAGGGTTTTGGTTTTCTAAGTCTACCAATTTGTAGTTGGGTCCTAGGACTTTTCAAAAAGCACTCAAGTCCTCCCACTAAGGGTTTCAACATTTTTTGTGTCTAGGTTGTTTTGAAGAGAGCTGTTTGAGGTTTCTAGAAATTATAAAAGAGCCCTTGGTTGCTAGGTTTTGGAATTCCGAGCCCCCAGAGACTCCAATTTCGGCATTTGTTCCTACGCGTCCTTAGAAACAAGTGCCTCTATCCAGAATCGACCAAGGTTTAGGTTTAGTCGATGAGGCGCATCCCGTTAGCCAAAATCCATCGGATTCACGTCAACCTACGATAAAAAATTGCGTGACAAGTAATCGAGTCGATTTGGCGACAAATCTGGAAAATCTAAGTATATGACGAGATATGTGACTAAAATGTGCATAAACATGGAGGAAAATATATGAAAAAAATTAGGCAAATCAGATAAATATCATCCCCCAAACTTAATTCTTTGCTTGTCCTCAAGCAGTGAGATAAGAAATAAATCCAGGTAGGCAAGCAAGCATACAAATGACACGAAGGAGTTGAATGCAACGGATAGTAAGCTCGGCAAACTAAGATATGTATCAAGCGCTCAACCATCTAATAATTGCACAGAAGTTGCAAGTAACTGGACATGTTTTCAAGATGTTGTTTCTTCTGTCTGGAATTCGATTACTGAAGAAGATAATATAGCAAAAGAAATTGTTTATAAATTCAAAGCACTTCGTAAGGCTTTAAAGACTTGGCGTAAAAAATATTTTCAAATGAAGGTTAGGATTGATAACTCCAATTTGGTCCTAAATTTATTAGATGGGTTGGAGGAACAAAGAGCTCTAAGTGCTTTGGAGTTTAAATTCAGAGTTATTCTGAAGTCTCATTTGAAACATCTTCTGAAGGCTGATAATGAGTACTGGAGACAAATAGAAAAATTTAGATGGGCTAAGTTCGGTGATGAGAATACTGAATTCTTTAACTCAGTGGCTTGAAAAAATTTTAGAGTTAATTTTATTCCTTCCTTGAAGGAGGATTCTGGTCGTATGCTCAATTCTCATCAGGAAATGGCAGAGCACTTGTGGCTATCCTTCAAAACAAAATTGGTAATTCTAACTTCACTGATATTGTTTTTTGATTTGGATGAGCTGCTCCAAGACTTTAAAAGAGAATTTTCCCATTTGGATACTCCTGTTCGACCAGAAGAGATTGATTCTATTATACTTTAATTTCCCATCAATAAAAGTCTAGGACTTGATGGATTTAGTGGAAAATTTTACAAAGCTTGTTGGGAGATCATTAAGCCTGACTTTTATAAACTTTTTCAGAATTTTTGTGAAGGAACAGTTGAGTTGCACAGACTTAATTTTTCTTGGATCATCCTATTACCGAAAAAGGAAGAAGCTTTCAAAGCTAATGATTTTTGACCAATTTCACTTGTTAATAGTGTTATTAAGTTGATTACAAAGATTCTAGCTTCTAGACTTCAAAAAGTCATTAAAGATTCAATTCATAAGAATCAATATGGATTCATCCGAAGCAGATCAATTCAAGATTACTTGGCCTGGACTTTTTAATATTTACATATTTGTAAAATGAAGAAACTTCCAACTATGGTGCTCAAGCTAGATTTTGAGAAAGCTTTTGATACAATTGCGCGTAATTCAATTTTAGCAGTTATGAAAGCTAGAGGATTTGGAAGCAAATGGTTAAATTGGATTTCATCAAATTTGCAAACGGGATCGTCTAACATTCTTCTAAATAATATTCCTGGGAAAATTATTCAGTGTAAAAGAGTAGTTAGACAAGGAGACCCTCTTTCTCCTTTGCCTTTTGTTTTAGTTGCGGATCTTCTTCAAAGTATTTTGAATCTGGCTAAAAGAAAAGGTCTTCTGGAACTGCCAATTCCTAACTTTTCTTGTCAAGATTTCCCCATTATTCAATACACAAATGACACTCTTATCTTTTTAAGAGCTTCTTCTAAATATATTTTCTTGCTAAAAACTCTTCTGCAGTCTTTTGCTTTGTCAACTGGTCTAAAAGTTAATTTCAACAAATCTTTTTTAGTTTTAGTGTGTTGTGATCATAATTTGCAGGTTAACTTAGCCGGAATTCTTGGGTACAAACTGGGCTCTTTTCCTTTCACTTATTTAGGGTTGCCACTTGGAACTTCAATACTGAGAGTGGTTGAATTTGAGGGTTTGATAAATTAATTGAGAAAAGATTAAGGCTAGCATCTATCTTTTCTTTCAATTGGAGGAAGATTAACCTTACTTAATTCGGTTTTATCCTCTTTGCCAATGTTCTACAAGAGCACTTTAAAGATTCCTAAGAAGATAATTGCAAGAATGGATAGAATTAGAAGAGCTTTCTTATGGAAAGGTCAAGCTTCCTGTGGTGGTGGCAATTGTTTAGTTGCTTGGTCTAAAATTTGTAGGCCTAAAGAAGATGGTGGATTAGGGGTTATGAATCTTAGATCTCAAAATTTATCTCTAATGCTTAAATTCCTTTATAAGTTCTTTAATCAAAAAAATATCCCTTGGGTTAGCTTATTATGGGATTTTTATTATTCTCAAAATCTACCTCAATGGTCTGCGGCTAGAGGATCTTTCTGGTGGAAAGATGTATTGCAAAACATCTCTTTTTTCCTACGTTTGTTCAAATGTACCATAGGTAACGGTTCCACCTGCAGTCTTTGGATAGATTTATGGCATTGTAATATTTTAGCTCAAGAATGAGCTGAATTATATTTGTTTGCTAACCATGACTTTTCGGTCGAGAGCTTTCTAACAATGGGAGAGTTAGAGGAATCTTTTTCGCTTGCTCTGTCACCAATTGTGCATCAACAATTTTTTCTTTTATATCATTTACATCAAAGTCTTCAGCTTAATGGGAGTGATAAAGATGAGTGGTTTTTCATGGAGACTCTACAGGAGGACTTTATAACAAAAAAGGTTTATAAGGCTGTTATAGGTCATTAGGGAGTGCATTCCGTTCTTAGAAATTGCTGGAGAAACAATTGTCTTAACAAGCAAAAAAATTTCTTTTGGACTTTCCTTCATGAAAGATTGAACACAAGAGATCTACTTCTGAGAAAACAATTCAATTTGGACAATCAGAACTGTGTGTGTGTTGTCAGAATAATGTTCTGGAAACTCAAGCTCATTTACTCTTTCTTCGCCCTTTTGCCATTGCTTGTTGGAGGCGAATTGGTATTTCTTGGTCTTTTGATGATAATATCTGGGATATGTTAATAAAGGGTAAAGATCAATTTAAGGAAATTGAATATTTTTATTGGCAAGTGGTCATTACAGCACTGTGGAACCTGTGGAAGAACAGAAACAAGATTATTTTTCAAAATCATTCAGGGGTAATGGTGGATTGGCTAAAGTTTTTCATCTCTAACTTAGGTCTTATGTTAGTCAGAATTAAACCAACTTTTAAAACTGGTTTAAGTAGATGGTCTAATCTTTTGTAATTTTCTTTTCCGTTTTGGTTTTGTTTGTAACCTTTCATTATCTTCTTGATAATATATCTTTTATAGTAGGGTTTTCCTATTGTTTCTTTAAAAAAAAACTAGATTAGTTCTGAGTATGGAGGAAATAAGAATGTTTAGGTCTACTCATACCACCTACATCCCTACATGTATACAAAATTTCAAAGTGAGTGTAAACAATACACAGGTATGAGGGAACTATGGCCTCCATAAACGTCAATTATCCATTTCGACTTATTAGGGTGGATCTCTTCATACTTCACTCTAGGCTTGCTAGTCCCCTAGATTGTTTTAAAAACATGCTCATGAATGAAAAGAGGTAGCAAGATGGCTTATGCACTTATTGGATTCAAAAATGTGCAGACTATGCTTTCATACTGAAGACTCAGAGGAGCAATGAAGTAGAAGAGTTTTTATTCAAAAGAAAAGAAAGAATTGGCAGTGCCTACAAGGTAGAGAACAAGCAATTGCAACCTTATTAGGAAATTTTTTTAGATTTGGTTACATAGCTAGCTTAAATGATTGTTTAGGAGACTCATGTTCTAAGCATGTGTGTAGAGATTAGGCTCGACAATTGATATTTCAATATACATGATAGAATGCGGGAATATAGATATCAATAAACATTCAAATTTCCACGATATCCACAATGAAACTAAGTGCAAGCAATTTTAGTATCATTAGAAGACGGTTAATCACAATTCAACCTACAATAGATTGTCGAGCCACTAATGCATGCATATAACTCAGCACGGCATGCAAAGGGCTCTAAAAGTGAAATGACAACAATGAAACGTAGAATGGAAGCACATTGAGTCATAACCACGACATTCACATAGATACAAATCCGCGCAAGTCTAGAATTTTCAGAAAATTTTGACATGACCTTTCTAGATTTGTCTTGCGGTCCAAACAACACAAGTATGCAACAAGTCATATCAAAACATAAACAAGCCCACAAGGCTAGATAAAGATCATTCAAAACATATCATAACACAATATAAGCAAGTACATAGCACAAATATCACACAGAAGCACAAACTTGCACCAAGTAGCTCAATTTTGAAAATTTTGACCCAGATTTTGAGAATTTCATCTCAAAGAGAAATGCATTCCCCCAAGCTTAAATGGTTGCATAGTCCACAATGGAACAATATGAGATGAATCACACATGGAGATGGGAGCAAAATGTAAATTTCATGCACATGGATCGTATGAGAGGTCCACAATAGCTCACCGAGTGAAGGATGAAGACGATAATGTTGCGATGAGCCATCCAGAGTATCTGAAGTGTGCCAAGCCAACGTGCGAGGATGATGCCCTAAAAGAACAATCAAAGAAGAAACTAAGAACAATTCTACAAAACAAGCAAAACAAAATGAAGGAGAAGGAAGAAAAGAGAAAGTGCTCGGGTTGCCTCC
The DNA here is from genome assembly GCA_019359835.1 of Pharus latifolius. Taxonomy (NCBI): domain Eukaryota; kingdom Viridiplantae; phylum Streptophyta; class Magnoliopsida; order Poales; family Poaceae; genus Pharus; species Pharus latifolius. The sequence continues at coordinate 51,315,788 of CM033320.1, read as the reverse complement.
CGAGAAGTGCTTGGTTTAGGTCATGAGCTTGACCCTCTACAGATAAATCATGTAGGTTTCTCGGGGGGAGAAGGGGCAAGATCAGGACCAGGATCAGCTCGGGGTCCACCCTCGTTGTCATCAAGTGGTGGAATGGGCTCTCTGGCGATATAGTGCTTGAGGCGTTGCCCATTCACTGTGAATACACCTCCCTTCGGACTCTCTACTGTAATGGCCCCAGAGGGTAGGACATGCCTGATAATATAAGGGCCAAACTAGTGAGGCTTGAACTTTCCCGAAAAGAGATGAAAGTGAGAATCAAAAACCAGAACAAGCTCACCAGGAGTGAAGTCGCATCGATGGATGTGCTGATCATGCCACCGTTTCGTCTTTTCCTTGTAAATGCACGAGCTCTTATATGCATCAAGAAAAATATCATAGGAGGATGAATGACATGGAATATCATGTCCTGAGTCTCATCCTTAGGAAGGCAGTGTCGGACGATCCCATCTGAACATGAATGATAGATGTATGGATCATCCCAGAAATACTTCTTCGCGTCATGGATGAACTTTTACGTTGCTGCAAAGACAGACCAGGAGGGGTAACATGGCATGCTAAATAATTGACAATATTTGCGTACTATGGCAAGCTAGAGGGAGTATGCATGATCTTCATGAGCTAGTCCGTAGGAAGTGAATCGTGGATCAGAAGTGGACTGCTCGGAGAATTCTGCTGGGGAAATCGAGATAAATGATCAACCACTAAGTTCTTCGTACTTTTCTTGTCCCAAATCTCCATGCCGAACTCCTAAAGCAGAAGGATCCATCTGATGAGCCTTGGTTTTGCATCCTTCTTGCTAGGTAGGTACTTGATGGCTGCATGGTAAGTGTAAACAATACATCTAGAGCCAACAAGATAAGACCGAAATTTCTCGAATGTGAAAACAATAGCTAATAGCTCTTTCTCGGTCGTGGTGTAGTGGATCTGGGCATTGTCGAGGGTATGGCTTGTGTAGTAGATGACATGAAACTTGCCCTCGTGACGCTGCCCTAGGATGGCTCCTACAGAATGATCGCTTACATCGCACATGAGCTCGAAGGGAAGGGTCCAATTAGCTGGTTGTACAACAGGAGCGGAAATGAGTGCCTCCTTGAACCTACAAAACGCAGTCATGAAGGTCTCATCGAATGCAAACCTACCTCGGAGCATAAGAGGTTGGTGAGCGGCTTCACTATCTTGGAGAAGTCCTTGATGAAGCGATGATAGAAGCCAGCATGTCCTAAGAAGGTCCGAATAGCCTTCACGCTTGATGGAGGAGGGAGATGCTCAATGATCTCAACCTTGGCCTGATCGAGCTCGATCCCTCGTGAAGAGACCATGTGGCTTAGTACAATGCCCTCATGAACCAGGAAATGACACTTGTCCTAGTTGAGGACGAGGTTCACAGAGGACCAACATTGCAATACCTGCTCAAGCTTTGCTAGACAATCCTCATATGTCAGTCCATAAATCGTAAAATCATCCATAATACCTCCATGATGTGCTCGATGAGGTCAGAGAAGATGGACATGACGCAACACTGCAATGCTCCATGGGTGTTGCACAATCCGAATGGCATCTGACAATAGGTGAATGTACCATATAGACAAGTGAATGTGGTCTTCTCCTGATCATCTGAATGGATGGCGATCTACAGAAAACCAGAATAGCCATTGAGATAGCAATAATAGGAATGACGGGCTAACCTCTCAAGCATCTGATCAATGAAAGGCAGAGGGAAATGATCCTTCTGGGTGGAGTTTTTTAGTTTGCAGTAGTTGATGCACATGAGCCAACCTGTGACATTCCTCATAGGGATCAAATCGCCTTTGTCGTTCTCGACAACCGTCATGCCACCCTTCTTGGGCACTGCCTGCACCAGACTTAGCCACTGGTTGTCAGAGATGGGGTAAATGATGCCTGCATCTAGTAGTTTTAGTACCTCCTTCTTGACGACTTCCTGCATGTGTGGGTTAAGCCTGCGCTAGTGCTCATGCGAGGGCACACCACCTTCCTCAAGCAAAATACGATGCATACAAACAGAAGGGTCGATGCCCTTAATGTCATCAATTGAATATCCAATAACAGAACGATGATAGTGTAAAACATCTAGTAAATGACCAACCTCATCAGCAGATAAATTGGAACTCACAATAACAGGATATGAGTCATCAGGGCTGAGAAATGCATACTGGAGGTGGTCGAGAATCGGCTTTAGCTCGACTGAAGGAGCTGAGGGAGGTGTAGGATAAGGTATCAGAGGAAACTCTGACTGAGGGGAATTGATTGCAGTAGTGATAGACTCATCAGCTATTGATGCGGCCTCTAGATGGGACAGCTCCTGGGTGTACTTGCAACAGCCTCATCGATGACATCCACCGTGAAACAATGATCAGGACAAGGAGGGAGATGGGTGGGATGCCTCATATCAATGTGACCTTCTCAAATCCAAACTCGAGACTCAGCCGGGCATTCTTGACGTCGATGACAGCTCCTACTGTGGCTAGGAAAGGCCTGCCTAGAATCATGAGTGGGCTGTCATCCTCTGTCTCCAGAACAACAAAGTCTACATGGTAGGAGAACGAACACATAGTGACTGGCACATCATGCACAATGCTTGTCGATCGTCTGCTGGGGTGATCCGATAGCTGAAGAGTCATAGCTATGGGTCGTAGAGAGCTGATGGATAATGCCTTGTAGATTGCCAAAGGTATGACGCTGACACTGGAGCCCAGATTGCACAAAGCTCGGAAAGTCCTTGAGCTGATGGAACAAGAGATAGAGGACAGCTTGTTCTAGATGAGCGCGCTGCACCCCTTAGTAAGCTGGACAACCTCAGGCTCCTCAATCCTTCGCCCCTTCATCAGGAGCTCCTTGAAGAATTTGGCATACGATGGCATGTTCAGGACTGCATCGAGGAGTGGAACTGTGGTATGAACATCTTTCATCACCTCAAGAATATTTGTGAACTGCTTCTCCCCTCCTTTGGCAAACTGGATAGGAAACGACATTGGTGGCTGAGAAATCAAAGGATCTGGGCCTCTTGGAATAGTGGCTGGAGGAGCGGCCTGAGTAGCTGTGGCAGAACTATCCCTATGCATCTGTGGAATGTTCCGTGGAGGCTGAAGAAGCATAGGATCAGTCGTGGATATGCCACTCCTAATGAGGATAGCTCAGTAGTGACCCCTCGGGTTCACTTCAGACTGAGCAAGGAGCTTGCCTGAAGAGGTGCTCGACGACAATATAGAGGCACTGAGGGTTTCTACTCTGTCTCAGAGCTTGGAGAAATCCTTCATCAATGATTGCAACTCTTGCATGTCACTCCTTAATGATTTGAAGTTTGTTCGGAGTACAAGCATGTCGTCTAATTGCTTGGCCATGAAGGTCTCAAGCATGGCCTCGAGCTTGGATGAAGATTGTAGTGCCTGTGAAGCCTGCTGAAAACTATGGTCCTGGGGCTATCGATATCTTGAGTTCAGAAACTGCTGGTGCTGTCCATACCTAGAAGCCTGAAAAGGTAAACTAGTAGAGCCTGATGAGACATCGGGGTTGTTCTTGTACGACAGATTTGGGTGTTGGCGCCATCCAGAATTGTAAGTGTTAGTATATGAACTGCCCGTCTGAGCAAAGTTCACATCACAACACTCCGGTGTGGATGTCTTACCAAATTGACAATCAGTTGGTGAATGTCCCTCAATACCGCAAAGCTGACATAGAGGTACAACAGGGGGTGAATGTGGGTGATTGGCCAACTGTGCCACAAAATGGGTCAAAGCATTGAGTTTGGCATTAGTAGAGTCACAAGACTTTAAGTCATGCATACCCGGCCAAGATGTAACTCTATCGCCTGACCACTGGAAATGGTGGGATGCCATGCTTTCAATGAGCGCAAACACGTTATCAAGAGTTTTGTTCATGATCCCACCACTACAGCGGCATCGATAGATGACTGGGTAGCAAATGAAAGTCCCTTGTAGAAAATTTGAAGTACAAGCCAGCGTTCCAAATCGTGGTGCGGACACGATCAGAGAAGCTTCTGATACCGCTCCCATGTGTGGTACAAGCTCTCACCCACCTGCTATATGAACCCCGTGATCTGCACTCAGATCTTGTGTGGATTTAGAAGGAGGAAAGAACCTCTCCAAGAATGCCTTGAGCAACTGCTCCCAAGTCGTTCCTGTACCTGCATGCAAAGGGTGATACCATGCACGCACATCATCTTGAAACGTGAGAGAAAATAATTGTGTACGAACAACATCATCTGATACGCCATGGTATTTAAATGTGTTACAATACTCAAGGAAAGTATGGATATGTTCATTCGCGTTCTCAATGGGCGATCCTCCAAAATGAGTCTACTAGACCATCGTGATGAGCGCCGGTTTCAACTCAAAATTGTGCACTTGAACAGCTGGTTGAATTACGCCCGGAATGGCTCCACGATCGACAGGGGCCTAGAGATCGCGAAGAAGCTATGAAGGGCGATTGCAATCAGCCATCTCTGTACTCTTCGCTCATCATCTCTCTTTCAAACGTCATCGAAATGTACACTCAATCTCGGGATCGAAGGGTGTGAGTGTGTGATCACTGAACGATCGTCGCATACATCAAGAAGCGCTGTGACAGACACGAGAGTCAGTAGTATAGAGAATAGAGATACATCAAGAGTTAGTCATCAAATGTTAGTCCAACAAAAGAAAAACGAAACGGAAAGGAAAGGAAAACAAAAATGAAATGGGAAGAACAAATAAAAGAGACCAAATGAGAAGAAAAATCAAAGGAAGAGCAAATCAATTCAACCTCAGTTAAGCAATTTCGCTCGAACTAGTCCCCGGCAGCAGCGCCAAAAATTGATACCACCTAAACCGTGATTCCGTAAATGGATGGAGTCGTAGTAGTAAGCGAGTATGTCGTTCTCTCTAGAGGGACTAAAACAGAGTGAAATGTGCTTAACTAAATCAAGTCGCAAATAAAAAGAGGACAACAGAAATGCAGAGAAAAGAGGGTCGATTTGTCTCAACTTGCCTCACCAACTGAAACGCGACTGACAGAAATAAATTGATCCGAGAGGATCTTCAGGTCGAGTCACATAAGGCTTCGCGACCTTAACTGAGTTCGGAAAGGTTTCGTGACCATGGCTTGGTTCGTGACCTTGAAGGATTCGAACTCTGGTCGGAATTGTAATTCGATCCGAATATATATAACTAAGCTTATCTGTTTAGGGTTAGTTAATGTCTGAGTCTAATTCGTTTAGATTATTGAGTCTGATACGTACTCATACGGTTAGACTATAAATACCTTGTAATAGGTCTAGTTTAGATCATCGAAAATCTATCGAATATCCTTAAGTCTTGGATCATATATCCAGCTTACAGTTCCTTCGACATAGGCAAGTTTGTCTAACGTTCGACGTGTAAAGCCCTCTTTGAAACAAAGAGTTGTGCAATTACTTGAGCTGTGTTTTCGATCATCTTGGTTTCAGTAATTTTGAGTAAGATCCTGTTATTCCTTATATTACCATCTGGGCAGCCTAGTGCAAACGGATCAAGTTGGTATCAGAGCAACTATCCTGTCCTGTGGATGGTGAAGACTCGCCAGGGTTACAAAGCCTCAGGCGAAACTCCAGGCGATCAATTGACGGTTCCTACGGCAGCGTCTCCGACAATGTCTGACGATACCTCCGTTCAAGCTAACCTAGCCGAACAAGTGGCTAAGGTCTCCACCGACATGAAAACCGTGCTTACTTAGATTAAGCAACAAACCATGATTGTACCTCCTGAAGCAGGGAAGGTTATGAGTGTGAAGACTGGTGAAGACTTGCGCAGGGTAGACGAAGATGAAGGAGAAGGCGACCATAAGGCCGATGACCTCGCCAACACCTCCTTAGCTGTCGGATCTTTCAAGGTCGATGCTAAGATTGAAATACCCATATATGATGGGGTGATCGGTGCCGAGAAGCTGGATACTTGGATCGATCAACTTGAGACCTACTTTGACCTGAAAGGGTTTAGTAGCACTCAAAAGGTAAAGTTCGCACCTTTCAAGATGAAGGACCATGCCAAGACTTGGTGGAAGCCCCTTGTCACCAGTGGTGAAGCTGAAGACCTTGCGTGGAGGCAATTCAAATGACTCATGTGACAAGAATTCTATCCGATGGGTTATCTCGAGGAGAGATGGGAACGTTGGAACAAATTGTACCAACGGCGCGACCAATCTGTTCAGGACTATACAATGGAGTTCCGGCGACAAGCAATAGTCATTGACATCTCACTGTCTGATCCTCAGGTATTTCAGAAATACACATCTGGACTGCAAAAATCGATCAGTGTTGGGTTAAGCCTATTCAGCGTCAAAGACATTGCGACCGTAAGCACAACTGCTATGGCGATCGAGAAGAAGAATAAATCCTGCAGTGACAAAGGCACGAAGGAAAGTGCGACCTCGACAAAAAGAAAGCCGAGTCCGAAGAAGAATGTTTCAAAATTGGGCACGGGTGCCTTTTGCGAGAATTGTCTTGTCGCGGGACATACCAAGGACAAATGTTACAAACTTCATCCTGAACTTCGACCAAAGAAAAATGAACCAGGGAAAAGAACAGCCACGGCTACTGCGACTTCACCCGACGAAGAAGTTGTCCGAGTGAATTCGGTTGATGAGGCGGATACGACCTTATCTCTGATGGCAATGGCGAACGAGAAGGGTTCGGATCCACCAAACGACCATCACCCAACGGAGGACTTGTTCACCATCAATATCCAGGTGAAGCACGATGTGGTCGCAACGATATTCAATCCCGGAGGTCAGAAGAATTTGGTCTCCGCTGGACTGGTTTGGCAACTTGGGTTGAAGACAACCACACACCCGCGACCGTATCCGTTAGGTTGGTTTACCTTCGATGTGAACCAACAGATTACGAGTCAATGTGTGTTGAAGTTTGCGATCTCTACTCGTTATATTGATGAGGTTCAATGCGACATTGTTCCTATCGATATTTGTCAAGTGATCCTTGGGAGTTCGTATCTGCATGACCGTGACGCTCATTTTCATCGGCGAGTACAAGAGTACGAGCTCACTAAAGACAGAGATAAGTTTGTGATCAGTCGAGACATCCACGTCCATACTTCGAACTTGATTACCGCTGTCGTGGTATAAAATATACCACCGGCAGGTTTTACGGAAATACTTGACACGAGAACGATGATGCGAGCTGACCGAGTGACTGGTAACCTCCCACTGGGCAACACAGTGATTGACACGATGATTTTCATACAGGTTCGGGTCTTGGTGGGGGCCCTAGTCCTGTCGGCACCCTTCGGACGTGAGTCTGCTGGGGAGGTGCTCTCTCGGGGAGAGAGGTCTCCAAGGTAGCCTGTTGTTTTGAGTGTGTAAAATGAATTGCAATCGGTTACAAATGAGATGCAAGGGGGTATATATAGGCCCCAAAAGAAGCAAAAAGACTAAAAAGCCCTATCTACGACCGTCGGATCGAGGGGCGTTGACGCCATTTCCCCGACTGAAGGGCTTGGATGCTTGACAAGTGTCCTCGCTAGTTCCCGAGGAGCTCTTGACGTCACCCGCACGTGACCTCGCATGAGAGACCTTCGTGTCTTTTCCTGGGAGACCTCCGTGACATTTCACGAGAGGTGTTCGGGATTTTGCATAGTAGCCCTCCGGGACTTTTTCCGGTAGGCGTCTGGGACTTTCCCCAGTAGCCCTTTGAGACTTTTCCTGATAGGCTGTCGCGCCCTGATCGGGGTACCACGACTACTCCCGTGGAGACCTAGCTCGCTGCAGCTGGCCTCATACATACATACCACTGACTTCCCAGGATAAGTCAAGCACAGGAGTTCATTGCAGCAGAGTAACTTACAAAATATTATTCATAAACAGTATGGCCTGCTGGCCTGATACATCAAAAGGGTAATACAATGCCTTCACGGCACAAATGGTCTAAATAAAACAACAAGACAACTACTTGGCGGAAGCTAGGAGAAACCCCCCACAGTCATAAGAAGTTGACAGCAGAACAACACACATCAAGGCTCTGGCAGAATTGGCTCTCCTCCTTCTGGATCCACGAAATCTTCCAAGCCTTCGTCTTAGTCATGAAGCACTCCATCTATTGTTGATAAGTTGCAAGGGTGAGCACTTACATACTCAACAAGTCATAGGTAAGAGTAGAGATACGTATAGTAGAGATGGCATGATCCTATGCTATTGAGGGAAAACAGGTGAGAGGGTTTTTCCAAAAATACTTTTCTTCCAAGCTTTTCAAATCTCATGCTCATGCCAGCATTTCATATACTTAGGGCACAATCCACGTGCCTCTTAGCTATTATATGATCACTAGATTATGATACTACCGCGACACGTCAACACATGACAACCCACGGCAGCACCCCTTATCATGACAACACATGTCATTTCGGTAATCTTGACTTAAAAAATTTTAATTTATAAAACAATACTTGTGTCACACCCCGTGGATTTAATCCACCACGGCATACTCCTAAAACTCGGGAGAACGAAGTATTTGAATACATTTTTAACTCTGCAGAGGGGTACCAATTTACCCGCAAGATATATCCACTTTCATGCCCTTCCTATCACAAGGATTGGACCCCTGACTCACTTCATACTGTGAGTGGCAAGGTGGAGATAACAAGAACTTTTGCCATGTTTCACACACAGTTCACCCCAGACCCCGTGGTTTTCTTCACGCAAACCACAGTTGTGGCGGGGTTACGCAACCCCCACTAAATTGGCATCTTCCCCTCAGGGTCAGCGTGCATTATCACATCTTGTGATATGTGTTGGAGCGCACCCCGTGTAAATCGTGAGTTTGTCATATAGGGGTTCCATGTCTGATCCACATACTACTTGTTCAGGCCTGTCCCATACCAGGCTTGCGGTCAGCACGCTAATCATGCCACTAGACGCACAACACAAGGTTCTAGGTCCTTATATGCCACTAACTAGATCATACCACAAACCATGCACCTTCAGTGCCTGCACATCCTTTGCAGTTAAGCACCTCCAGTGCTACCGCCATCCCATACCAAAATTCTGGTCACGGCTAAGGGTTTTATTTCATGAATATAAATTTATATAAATATATTTATCAATTCATGGCTCACTACTAATCAATTCATTTTTCCACAGGAAATCAGCCTGATGCTGCCATTTAATCTCTTTTCTCAACACATGCAATACTATTTTATAATCAAGGATATTCTAGCAATTCATGAAATATAGCTTCAAGATGTTCAAGAATATGACTTGCCTTCCGCGTCGTAAGGAACAGCAGTTGATGTCGGGTTTGCGACGAAGTCTTCGAACTTGGACTTTTGTTCTGAACAAGGATCAAACAAGCAAACATGCATTACAATCAATCATACTCTTACTAATCCACTATATGCGATAATGCAAGGTAAAAGCGTCTCAGCGATACAAGATTTGGGGTTCTGGGAAGCGATTAGGGTTAAACTATGGAAACCAGGGTTAAGATTAGTTGTCAAAGGTTTACAAGGTTCCAAATGTCTCAAAATATCAGAATGATATCAAGGTTGCGACTGGTTCGCCCAAAAATAGCGAACGTCTTTAGGTTGGCATTCGGTTCAAGGCATCGACATAGGGTCGATGGATGATAGAGGGCTCAACTCAAGTTGTGACAATAGAAGGAAATGTAGATCACAACATCAGGAGTCTAAGGGACAAAGTTATGTTCAAAATGCATGGCTGGAAGTAGGTGAAAAGGCTCAATGCCACTGGCTGACATAGGCTGACAAGGGCTGACAATGCCCAAGAATGGCATTGACATGGTTTGAATAGTTCCTAGTGGCCAAAATGGGTTTTGATTCAAGCATATGGTGCACAAAGTAGTGAGGTAACTATTTGACAAAGTATTTTTTGTTTTGCATGACCAGAGGTGGGTGGACAGGGCTAATGCCACTGGCTGGCATACTTTGGCATAGAGTTGACATGGCCAGAAACTAGGGTTTGCCATAACTTTTGATCTAGGGCTCCAAATTATGCACCACTTTGTCTGGTAGTTAGGCATTTGTATCAAGAACAAATGACTTAACAGGATCTAGGGCAGGAGATGGTCAAAAAGTGATGAAAATCGGTAAAGAAGTTGACTAGCCTGGAGCACCTGTAACATAAATATTACAGCAACTAGGGCATAGCTATAACTTCTGTTCTAGCCCGAATTAGAAGTCGTGATAGTAGACAAAAATGTTCAGGAGGGTGAAAAACATCTAGATGGCAAAGTTTCTGGAGCTGGATCGGCTCGATTTGGAAGATACTGGCTGGAGAAAAGATGAACTCAAATCTGATTTGGGCATTTCTGATTTAAAGTGATTGAGCTTAATTCCTTGCTTTTGGATGTTCCTCAGGGTACTAGAAACGTACTGGTGAAGTTGGATTAACAGATTACTTAACAGAGAAGCTTAATCAGCAAGCACAGTGAACATGCAAAGTTGCAAATTGGGGTTTTTCATATTTCAGCAAATTTGTCGATTTTGGTTGCTTAGGGATGTTGAGAAGGGTCTATTGAGCATATTTGATCACTAGCTCGAAGGTTGAATCGATCTGGTTGAGGATTAATTGCTCGCCGGAGCTACTGGAGTAAAACTGAAATCGCCGGTGACTAAAGACATTTAAACTGAATTCCAAGCTTGAGAAGTATGAGGGAGATGAGAGAAGCTCACTGGGGGTGTTGGATTGAAGAAGGAGGCAGTGGAGAAGCTTGGCATCGTGAGCCTCTTTTCGAGCTTGTTGAAGAAGACGACGGAGATGGCGAGGTTAGAGACTTGAGTGGTTCTGGTGTGTGTTGTTGAGCTGAGATGGGGTGGCTTTTATAGGCACGGTTAGAGGCTTGCAATGGTTGGAGTTGCCTGGAAAATTGAAGCGGCCGAAGTGACTAGAAAGAGACCGGGCGGTGAAGACAGGCGGCGAAACGACGTGCTACAGCGGCCCTGCTGGCTTGCAAACTGGCGCGCGCTGTCCTGGTTGATGCAACGGCGAACTGACGGTTTACTTTGGCATGCTTGCAACGTGGCGCAATTGTGCTGCTGTTGTTGGGCGCGCGCGGGAGAACGAAGGCAACGCTGGCGCGGGCGGGGCTGCTCCACGGTGGCGAACAAGATGCTCGCGCGTGGCAACGAAATAACGGCGAAAGTGGTAGTGCTGGTGATCAACGGCTAGGAGTGCTCAGGGAGCTGTAGCTGGCAAGATGTGACTGGATTAGACTTCACGACGAGCTGGCATCGAGGTGACTCGGTTCAGTGGCCGTGAGGGCTTTACAGCTGGTGGTGCTGCGAACTGACGGCGAACTGATGGCTGGGCGCGGCGAGGTCTCCACGTGGCTCCTTTTTCCTGCTAAAGCCGGCTGGTGCTGGTTGTTGTGTGCAACGGGAAGAAATCAGCTGGCTGTGATTCACGCTAGAGAAGATCCACAGTGGCCAATACACACACACGTGGCACTGTTCAGCAGGTGGTCGAAGCTTGAAGCAGCAACAGCGCGTGCTCGAGGTCGAAGCTCCCGTGCTCGTGTGTTGGATCCAGCTCGAGGTCGCTAGCAGCTGAAGAGGTCGAAAGCTGCAGCACTGGTCGACTAGTGCAGCAGATCTGGTCGATTGCTCTGGCTCTGGTCGGTTGCACTAGTTGTGGTCGTGAACATAAGGTGTGGTCGAACCAGGGACTGATTTGTGATGGTTTCAGTTGAAATCTGGACTGATTTGCAAATCTGGGTTTAGAGAGGTTTAATTTAGGATTTGATTTCATGGCTGAGTATAATATTTCTATTAATACTCATTTAGCTCAAATTTGGAGAAAGTTTGATAAGATTTGAGGGATTTCACCTATTTTTGAAAATAGGGTAGAATTAGCGTAAAATAGATTTGGATTTTGTTGATCTCGAATTCAGGTAATTGGAGTGAGATTTTGAAGTCTGATCAGAAGGGAAATCTGTATCAAATAGCATTTGGGAGGTGTTCCCTGAAGAAATTCTGGATTTGGAGTTGATTTGTAGATTTTAGCCTTTTAAGGCTTCCAGGTAAACAGAAAAGAACTTATTCGCAGTAAAATTTGGTCTAATCTGTAAAAAGTGTCTAGATGAAACAATCTGGTTCCCAACTTTTGGAGTAATTTGAGGATATATCTGGAAACATATTCCAAAAGACACTTGAGTCTGGATAGGGTTAAGTCATGATAACTCAATTATCTGGAAACTGGGGTACTTAGGATAAATATGAATTTCCTGTTTTCGAAAACAGAAAGAGACTTAGATACTGGGAGTTAGGGTTAGAATTCAATCTGGCTCTTGAAGACTTTTATCTTCAGGGTAACTGGTAGGTCAAATCTGGATGGGCAGATCATAATGTGGATCTAAAGAATAGATTTGGAGATTTTTAGGGTTTGAGAGAGATTAGGGTTCAGGTGATCTGGCTACAACTACAGAGTACATGCATGCAGGATTTTTATGCAAAAACTTTTCACCCCCAAAACCAGGGTGTTACATAGGCATCCAGGACTTTCCCCAGTAGCCCTCCGGGATTTTCCCCGGTAGATGTCCGGGATTTTCCCCGGAGGCCCTTTGGGACTTTTCCTAGTAGGCGCCTGAGACTTTCCCCAGTAACCCTCTAGGATTTTCCACGGTAGCCCTCCGGGACTTTTCCCGATAGGCGTCCGGGACTTTCCCCGGTAGCCCTCCAGGATTTTCCCCGGTAGATGTCCGGGATTTTCCCCGGAAGCCCTCTGAGACTTTTCCTGATAGGCATCCGGAACTTCCCCGGTAGCCCTCTAGGATTTTCCACGGAAGCCCTCCAGGACTCGGGGAAGTGCCCATGGTCTTCTACAGGAGGCCTCCGTGGCTTTTCTCGGGAGGCCTCCGTGATATTTCACGCGAGGCATCCGGGGTTTGCCACGAGAGGCGTCACGGGCTCAGAGAGATGTTCGTGGTCTTCTATGGGAGGCCTCTGTGGCTTTTCGAGGGAGGCCTCCGTGATATTTCATGAGAGGCGTCCGGGGTTCACCACGGGAGGCATCCGGGGTTCAGAGAGATGCCTGTGGTCTTCTACAGGATTTTCCCCGGTAGCCCTCCGGGATTTTCCACGGGAGCCCTCCGGGCTTTTCCACGGGAGGTGTCCGAGACTTTCCCCAGTAGCCCTCCAGGATTTTTCCTGGGAGCCCTCCGGGACTTTTCCCAGTAAGCTTCCGGGGTTTTCCCCCAACAGTAGCCCCCCAGGTCCCCCGGGGACACAAGTGGTCCTAGAGGGAATGCGTGGAACTTGGCCTCTGGGCGACGCTTCGTCTTCCGGGACACGCCCCGGGCCATGCGCGACGCTTCGGCTCCTGGGCCACTTTCCTGCAAGAACCCTCAGTTCACATGCGCGCGCGCCGTACATTGCTCTGATCTTCGTGCAACCCTTTGATATCTGCACGATGATTTGAATCGACGGCCCAGATGGGCCGGGGGACACGTGGCGTCCATCCGAGGCCTCCTCCGTCGCTTATAAATAGGAGGAGGGGGCCCCGGTCCAGGACACAACTTCTATCCTCAAACCCTCGCTCTCCCGGTAGTGCACTTTTGCTCTCCCGGTAGCTTGCTTTTCATCTTCCCCGGACACTTCCACTTCCCAGTGATGGCACTGAAAAGCCGAACCAAGGCATCTGAGCTGCCTCCGGAGGTCACCTCTGACTTCCTCAGGGCTACCGAGTTCTCCCCCCGGGGCCGCGAGATCTTCCTCGACTGGAAGTTCTTTGCCACCAATGACATCCGGATCCCTGGGCCGGAGGAGCTGGTGTCGAGCCCCGGGAAGGAGAGGTGGTGGCCTTCGAGGCCTTTGTGGAGGCTGGGCTCTGGTTCTTGGTGCACCCGTTGCTCCGGGAGTTTCTCCAGGAGTACAGCCTCACAGTCAACCACCTCACCCCGAACCACCTCACCCCGAACACCCGTTGCTCCGGGAGTTTTTCCGGGAGTACGGCCTCGCACTCAACCACCTCCGGCTCCTTTGGTATTTCTACGAGCCCTCGGCGAGGGGGCTGTTGGTGACGAAGGGTGGCCCGAAGTCCGCCTTTGGCTCGGTTATGATTCAACTCATGCCAAGCCAGACAGACGAGTACCTGGTCCAAGCCTCCCAGGACCACTGGGGGACTGGCTCCAGAGGTGGTTCTACCTCCGGGTGAGTGACCCGGAGGTGACCTACTCGCCAGAGCCATTGTCCTACAGCCGGTCTACCGGGCCGGTGGCTCTGGAGTGGATGAAGCGGGAGATGGACCTCCTCACCCGGATGGCCGAGGTCAGGCTTCGGAGGTCCATGTAGGACCTCACGGAGGAGCTGGCTCTCCTCCGGGTGGCGGCATTTAGCTTGCGTAGGGGGACGGGGGTGAGTGCGGATCACCGCCAGCCCCGGACGACGGTGGACCAGCGTAAGTGTCCGGGCTCAAGCCCCCAGAGAGGGGGTAGCTCCCAGGAGGTACTACCTCGACGAGCACGAACGGGTCGTGCGCGTCATCGGGGAGGGTCCTCCCCACAACCTCGTGGCGGAGGCCTTCGGCTTGAAGCTCCCCATCCGGGTGCCCCTCCCCACCCCTAGCTCGCACAAGAGGGGGAAGGAGGCAGCCGGGGGGTGTTCGAAGCGCACTTTGCGCGAAGAGCCCTGTGAAGACCTGGGCGAAACCCCCGGACCCCTCGGCGGGAACTCCCGTGAAGACACAGGTGAGGGCACCGGGCGTGCCTCCAGCGGCATTACTGGCGACCCCGGTGGCCTCATCCCCAGTGCCTTTACCGGTGACCCCGGTGGCTGCGTCTCCGACAGTGCTACCGACGACCCCGGTAGCCGCATCCTCGGGCGCTGGTCCCTCCAGGCCATCCGGGGGAGTGGCGGCCGGGGAAAGCCAAGTGTCAGACTGGGAGATGTACGCTCCTACTCCTTCTCTAACGCCAGCAGCCCCGGAGGCTCGCCCACAACCACCGCGCGGAGGGGCCTCTGTTGCATCTAGGCCTTTCATGCCTAACCCTGATGTGTTTTGATGGTTGATGATTATAAGTATTTTTGGACTAACTATGTGTTTGAGTTAGTGTTACAGATTTCAGACAACCGCACAAAAAGCGAGGGCTGGTAATCAAAATGTTGAAGTTCAATTTAAGCATAAGAAGACGCAAAAAGAAATTGTTTTTGCTGGACTAAACTGATGCATCGAGGTATGTTGTAGTTCTAGGTTAACCGATCTCAGGGTGCATGAAGATCGATCGGTTTAAGGATTTTATTCTTAGTTTAAACCGTACTATAAAGAGGGGACACAAGTTCTCTCTACATCTCCAATCATACCGAGAAAAATCTAGGTCAATGCACGCATATCATTATCTGTGGTTTTTCGACAATTTGTTTTGATGTATTGAATTTTGTCAACAGTTGAGGTTTTTACTTCTTGAGAAAGATCTGAAAAGATCTTATTTTTGTTGCTGTTGTCAAAAATGTTCTTCTCGAAAATATCTTCAAAACAAAACTGAAATCATTTGAATCAGATCTCTGGATTTTGAGTTTTCTCTGTTTTTATCCAGACTGATTGTCAGTCTTTGTAACTGACTGTCAGTATGAATGTCAGTTTGATAAACTGACTAATCTCCAGAGAGTATGTTTTTATTAAGCTAATTTTTGTTGTACTAGACTGACTGTCAGTGTTGATAACTGACTGTCAGTATTAATGTCAGTTAGTGCAAACTGACAAATCTCCAGAGAACATGTTTTTTCTGTCTCAGATTTTTTGTACTAAACTGACTGTCAGTATGAGTATACTGACTGTCAGTGTGGGTTTCGACCACAGAGAGTTTTTGAGTTGGTTTTTTATCCTGTTTTTCTCTGTGAGACTGACTGTCAGTTTTATACACTGACTGTCAGTTTGGGCAGTAAATTTTTTGTTGTTATCTGCTTCAACGGTTATAAAGTTTTTAGCCGTTGCTTTTCACTGTTGCTTTTGTGGACACTGACTGTCAGTCTTTGTAGCTGACTGTCAGTTTGGACTGTTTCTTTTTACCGTTTTAGTCCACAACGTTCGAACTGTTGTGATCCTGTTTTTACTCTTTCTGGTGATACACTAGACTGACTGTCAGTTTGTGAGACTGACTGTCAGTCTTAGTTACTATTTTTCAGCTCGAGTGCAAACGGCTCTTTTGACCACGAAGGCTATAAATAGAGGTGTTGAGCTACTGTTTCAACACAAGAAAACACAGCAACACAGCCTTTCTTACTTTCTCACTAGTGCTTCTTCGTTTTACTTAAAACTTGATCTTTTGATCGAGTCGTGAGAGTTTTAGCCACATCGAGCATATTGTTCTTGCATTCCATTTCTAGATATTTTCTCGGTGTGCATTGGAGGTCTAGAGTAGACCTTGCTTCTTATTACTCTTGGTGAGCGCCCTCACCTAGACGGTTCGAAGGCGTAAATCGCTGATCTCTCCAAATCGGAGATTGTCGGAGAGACGCGATTACTTGTAAAAGGCTTGGTGCTCGCCTTTCCGGAGGGGACAAGGAGCAACCTTAGTAGATAGTGTCCTGTGTGGATACTGAAGCTATACTCAAGGACTGAGTGCTTCAATGAGGACTAGTGGAGACTGGGCGTGTCTCCGATACCTCGGGATATATCGGTTTCAATCTCTTATCCTTTTCTATTACTTGTTTTATCTGAATTTTTCATTTGCAAAAACAAATTTTTAAAAGTCTCCTATTCACCCCCTCCCCCTCTAGTCGACATCCTGATCCAACACGTGGTATCAGAGCACGGTCTCTCATTTATAAGCTTCACCGCTTAGAGAGAGGATGTCGTCTACTGATGGCTTTAATCTGGGTCATACTAGCCGTGCGCCTATCTTTGATGGGACTAACTATCCCTACTGGAAAGTGCGTATGTCTGTATTTCTAGAAGCCATGGGATTGGATGTCTGGTTGATTGTTAAAGTTGGTTTTTCTCCTCCGAATGATCCGGAAAGCTATACTGAAGATGATAAGAGAAAACAACATCTGAATGCTCGTGCTTTAAATGCTTTATTTACTGGTTTATCTCTAAATGAATTTAATCGTGTAAGCAATTTGAATACTGCTCACAAAGTTTGGAAAACTTTAGAAGAAATATATGAAGGAACTACTAAAGTAAAAGAGGCTAAACTTTTAATGGTTAGACAAAAGTATGAAACTTTCAAAATGTCTTCTTCTGAAACTGTTGATTCCATGTTTACTAGATTGAATAATATTGTGAATGAACTTAAAGGTCTTGGTGTTATCTTTACTGATCTCGAAATTGTCAGAAAAATGCTTCGAGCTCTCCCAGAAAGCTTTGACACTCTTGTAACAGTTTTGACAAACTCCGATCTTTCTACAACTTCACCTACTGATCTCTATGGAAATTTGATTACCCATGAAATGCACAAAAAGGAGAAGAAGGAACTGAACGAAACCTCTGATACAAAGAAAAAGACGGAGGCTTTCAAAGCAAATTCCAAGGACGGCACAAGTGAAGGTTCCTCCGATGAAGACTTGGCTCTCTTGGTAAGAAATACTCAACGTCTTCTTCGCAGGTTACACAAGAAGGGAGTGAGCATCGACACTCGTCCAAAAGGTTCAAGACCAACAAACTTCAAAGATGTGATATGCTATGAATGTCATGAAAAAGGACATATAGCATCAAGATGTCCGAACAAGAACAAATCTACGGATAAAAAGAAGAAGAACTTCAAGAAGAAGTTTAACACTCCTAAAAAGGCATGCTTTGGCGAATGGATGTCTGGAGGTGAGAATTCCGACTCCGACTCTGATGATGAGAGATGTACAAAGAAATTAGCCGGAATTACCCTCAAAAATTCATCAAGCTCTCCAGTTTGCCTTATGGCAAAAAGGAATGAAAAGGTAACTTCTTTTGATCCCTCCTATGATGATCTAGTTGAAATGCTAAATGAAATCAATGAGGCCTATGGCAAAACTAAAAAAAAATATAAGACCCTTAAGGAAGAATTTTTAACTCTTTCTGATCAACACTCTGAATTAAAGGAATCTTATGAAAATGCTCTTATGAAAGATGTCTCAAATTTGTCTTGTAAAGCTAGCATTGGTACTTCTTGTGATGATATTGATAATTTTCAACTAGATACACCATGCGCTTCAAATGAATCCACTCTCTATGAAAATATTAAACTTAAATCTCAAGTTAAAAAATTAGAAAAAGGGTTAGAAAATAGCTATAAAGGTAAAATATCTCTTGACCTAATTTTAGGTAGTCAAAGATGCACCTTTAGAAAAGAAGGTCTAGGATATTTTCCTAATAAAGATAAAAAGATAAAAATTAGAACTGTTTTTACAAAAGCATGTAACCTGTTTTGTCATAAATGCCATGAAGTAGGTCATTCACATGATTCATGCCCTCTTATGACATCTGCATATTTTGATGCTTGTTACATGCTAAAACGGTCAAAGAAAGGTTATGCTATTGCAAAATATGTTGGTGCACCAATGATGAACAAAAGAAAAAAATCTATTTGGGTGCCCAAAACTTTGATCGCTAATATTAAAGGACCCAGAAGTGTTTGGGTACCAAAATCAACTTAAATTCTTTTGCAGGTAAACTACAAAAATGGTGGACGTCATTGGGTGCTTGATAGTGGATGCTCCGAGCACATGACCGGAAATGCCAAACTGTTCACCACAATAAAAGACAATTCCGACGAACATCAAAATATCACCTTTGGAAATAATCGTCAAGGAAGCGTGACAGGTTTGGGTAAAGTTGCCATTTCAAATGATTTAACTATTTCAAATGTTCTTTTGGTTGAATCTTTAAATTTTAATTTGCTTTCAGTTGCACAAATTTGTGATCTTGGTTTCCGCTGTATCTTTTATCCCAATGAAGTTTTGGTTGAAAATTTAAAAGACAATTCTTTGATTTTTAAAGGTTTTCGTCATGAAAATTTATATCTAGTTGATTTCTCTTCAAAAGATGCATCTCTTGCAACATGTCTAGTCTCACAAACATCTAAAGGATGGTTATGGCATCGGAGACTTGCTCATGTTGGAATGCATCAACTTAAAAAGCTTTTCAAACGTGATTTGGTTATTGGCTTAAAGGATGTGGTCTTTGAAAAGGATAAACCTTGTAGCGCTTGTCAAGCAGGCAAGCAAATAGCTACCACACATCCAACTAAGCGAATACTTTCTACAAGCAAACCTTTGGAACTTTTGCATTTGGATTTATTTGGACCTTCAGAGTTCCAAAGTATTGGGGGAAATAGTTATTGCTTTGTTATTGTTGATGATTTCACTCGTTTTACTTGGGTTTTCTTTATTTTTCAAAAATCTGAAACCCCCGATGTTTTCAAAAGTTTTGCAAAACGTGTTTCTAATGAATTCGAATTATCCATCAAGAAAATCCGTAGTGATCATGGTGGAGAGTTCGTTAATTCAACTTTATTTGATTTTTGCGACTCTCTTGGAATCAAACATGAATTTTCCACATCCTACACTCCACAGCAAAATGGAGTTGTTGAAAGGAAAAATCGAACATTAATAGAGATGGCAAGAACCATGTTATGTGAGTATAATACTTCTATTCGCTTCTGGGCAGAAGCAGTTCACACAGCTTGCTATTCTATTAATCGACTCTATTTGCATCCTCTTTTGAACTTGACACCTTATGAACTTCTTTTTGGAAGAAAACCAAATATTTCATATTTTCGTGTTTTTGGTTGTAAATGTTACATCTTAAGAAAAAGAAACTTTGGTGGAAAATTTCAAAGAAAAGTTGATGAGGGTTTTCTAGTTGGTTATTCTACCACTAGCAAAGCCTATCGTGTTTTTAACAAAACGTCAGGTTGTATTGAGGAATCTTGCGATATTGAGTTTGATGAATCTAATAACTCGCAAGAAGAGCAAGCTGTTCATGACACTTCAGGTGAAATTCAAGAACCTTTGAAAAATCTTACCATTGAAGAAGCTGAGGAAGTTGATGAAGATGGAAGTAAAGACTACAATGAACAACCTGAACCTTCTGTGCAAGCTGAGTCTGCTGCAGAAGAAGCAGCACAAGAAGAAGCGCCAAGCCAGCATAAAACAATTATCAAGGATCACCCTTTGAACCAAGTTCTGGGTGATATTAGTAAGGGTGTTCTAACTCGATCTCGTATTGCTTCTTTTTGTGAACATCATTCATTTGTTTCTTCTTTAGAACCAACTTGTGTTAGTGAAGCTCTAGATGATCCTGACTGGGTAAATGCTATGCATGATGAACTAAATAACTTTACTAGAAATAAAGTCTGGAACTTAGTAGAAAGACCTAAGGATCATAATGTCATTGGAACAAAATGGGTTTTCAGAAATAAGCAAGATGAAAATGGACTAGTAATTAGAAACAAGGCTCGTCTTGTTGCTCAAGGTTTCACTCAAGTCGAAGGTTTAGATTTTAGTGAAACTTTTGCTCCTGTGGCGAGACTTGAAGCAATTAGAATTCTTCTTGCTTATGCTTCTCATTTTAACATTAAACTTTTTCAAATGGATGTTAAAAGTGCTTTTCTAAATGGTGAAATTTCAGAACTTGTATTTGTAGAGCAACCTCCCGGGTTTGAAGATCCAAAATTTCCAAACCATGTTTTTAAACTAACGAAAGCTCTGTATGGCCTCAAACAAGCTCCTCGAGCTTGGTATGAACGCCTTAGAGATTTTCTTCTTTCTAAAGGTTTTAAAACTGGAAAGGTTGACACAACTCTGTTCACCAAGAAAATAGATGATGATTTATTTATTTGCCAAATTTATGTGGATGACATAATTTTTGGATCTACTAATGAATATTTTTGTCAAGAATTTGGAGATATGATGTCTAGGGAGTTCGAGATGTCCATGATTGGTGAGCTGAGCTTCTTCCTTGGACTTCAAATCAAGCAACTCAAGAACGGTACGTTCGTGAGTCAAACAAAGTACGTGAAGGACCTGCTCAAGCGCTTTGGGATGGAAGAAGCTAAGGCTATCAAGACCCCCATGGCTACAAATGGACACCTTGACATGGACAGAAATTCAAAATCAGTAGATTCTAAACTCTATAGGTCTATGATTGGTAGTCTTTTATATCTTACAGCATCTAGGCCTGATATCATGTTTAGTGTGTGTTTATGTGCTAGATTTCAGTCAGATCCTAAGGAATGTCATTTAACTGCTCTTAAAAGAATCCTTAGGTATTTAAAATGTTATCCCAGTTTAGGCCTTTGGTACCCTAAAGATGCAAATTTTGAATTAATTGGGTATTCTGATTCTGATTATGCTGGGTGTAAGATTGATCGAAAGAGCACATCTGGTAGCTGTCAGCTGTTGGGGAGATCATTAGTATCATGGTCATCTAGGAAGCAAAACTCTGTTGCTCTCTCAACAGCTGAAGCTGAATACGTGTCTGCAGGTAGTTGTTGTGCTCAATTATTATGGATGAAACAGACATTTTTGGATTATGGAATTAAATTTGATAAAGTGCCACTTCTGTGTGATAATGAAAGTGCCATTAAAATTGCTAATAATCCTGTTCAACATTCTAGAACTAAGCATATTGAAATACGGCACCATTTCATAAGAGATCATGTGGCAAAAGGAGATATTAATCTTAGTCATGTAAGAACAGATCTTCAACTAGTAGATATCTTCACCAAACCACTAGATGAATCCAGGTTTTGCTTTCTTAGAGGTGAACTAAATATTATAGATGTTTCAAATGCTAGTTGATAAAGTGATACTTCTATTAACTTCATCATACTATTGATTGCTTATCTTGATTAATGAAGTATAATATACACTATATATATATTATTATTAAAATATTTTCTCCCTTAGAGCTCTCTCCTGGTCGAAGTCATAACTGACAGTCAGTTTTTAGAACTGACAGTCAGTATAGTGTTGTTTCTTGGTCGTAGGATTCTGGTCGTTTTGAAGTCTCACACTGACTGTCAGTATTCAACACTGACTGTCAGTCTTAGCACTTGATTTTATTGAACTGACATTCAGTGTACCATACTGACTGTCAGCTTTTGAAATTAAGTGACTAGACTGACAGTCAGTTTGTGAAACTGACTGTCAGTTTGAGTCCTTAAAACCCTAAACCGATCTTTTCTTTTTATCTTCTTCGGCCGCCGTTTTCTTTTCTCTTCGCCGTCGCCGTCGCCGTCGCCGTTGCTCCTCCTCCTCGTCGCTGTCACCGTCGCCGTCGTCATCCTTCTCCCGCCGTGAGCTCTCTTTCTCTTTTCTTCTTCTTCTTCTTCTTTGTTTTTTCTTTCTTTCTCTCTTTAATTCCTTCTTTTCCTTCTACTAATCCAAAAATTGCTTTGCTTTTTCCTTTCCTTGATCTGCTATAGCACTCTTTCTTCACAATCTTTGCAAATTCCCTCTCAATCCCCACAAAAATCTCGTCCTTTCTCAGTTCGCCGGTTCCAGGTTGGAACTGACAGTCAGTCTCTCATACTGACTGTCAGCATCAGGTTCGAACTGACTGTCAGTTCATAAGACTGACTGTCAGTCTGAACCCTGAAAACAGAAACTTTTGTTTTCTCCACCCTTGTTCATCCTTGCATTCCTTTAGCTATCCACTATGTCTGATCAGCCTCATCGCCGCGTTGCTCGACGCAAGACTGTTGCGTCCAGCAGCAGGTCTTCGGGCCAGTCCTCTGGGGCTCGGCGTTCCCCCTCTCCAGAGCGTGTCCCCGTGAACTATTCGCGGTGGAACACTAGTCGGCTTCGGACTCTTCGTCAGCCGAACCCCTATCTATCTCCTCGTCCTTCTGGCACGGATGCCTCGCCACGTACCACCTTCTACACCATCACTCAGTTCGACATGTTTGAGAGCATCTACTCTCACATGCCCTTCTTCATTCATCGTTCTGTCTCTTGGCAGACGATAGTTTCTCGCACTGGCATCGCTTCTCTTTCTGATGCTTTTGCCTCTGTAGGGATCCGAGACTTAGTCTCTGATTCTTCTTTGACCTGGGCAGAGGAGCCCATTAGGCAGTTCTATGCCACCCTCCACATTTCTTCTCAGCGTGACTCACTGACCTTTATGACCGGCCTCCAGGTATACACGGTCACAAAGGAGCAGCTTGAGGCCGCTTTAGGACTGATTCGTCCTGCTTCAGGGCGCCAGCTCCATACTTTACCTGATCTTGAGCATCGTGAGGTCGCTATGCTCTACTCCGGCGCCTTTCAGGTTCGTCACATTGCCGGCATGCGCCGCGATGTTGACCTGGCGCTGAAGATTCTTCGCCTCACTCTTCTTCCGATTACAGGTGACCGCGCCAGGGTCACCTACATCACTCTCCATGCTCTCATCTCGATCTTTCGAGAGGAGCCCTTCGACATCGCTGATCTCATCATTAGTGAGCTTCAGCACGTTCTTCTCTCTCCTTGTCGTCGCCTGGTGTATGCCCCATACATCATGGCACTACTGCTCCACATTCGAGCAGTAGACACCGCTCTTCCTCGCCCTCATCAGCTTTTGGCCTTCTATCCCCCTGGCCAGGCTGATCGTCGCCTTGGCACTCGTCCTCCAGCTCCTAGTGCTCCCTCCTCAGCCTCTGATGATGATGAGGATTCTGAGGACGCGACTGCAGCTCCAGCTTCTGCCTCTGCTCCTGCCCCTTCTAGCAGCTCCCGCACAGCTTCCTCTCTTGCATCTCTGCAGGTGTCTCTTGACCAGGTCATTCAGACACAGCAGGTGATCCAGAGTACCTTGGTAGCTCAGCAGGAGATCCTTCAGCAGATACTGCAGCGCCTTCCAGCTCCTGATGCTGCGATGGCATCTGCTTCCCTTGCTCCTCGCAAGAGGGCACGGCCTGCAGTTTCTTCACCAGCATCATCTGCCGGCACCGCTCCAGTTCCAGCAGGACCTGCATCTCCCGCTGTCGTACCTTCCCCGTCTCCTACAGCTTCTGGAGGCACTGAGATTCTAGGAGACTCAGATGACCAGGAGTAGATTAGGTTTAGTTTCTCTTGTTAGGCCTCCCTTTTTGTGCTTGATGCCAAAGGGGGAGAGATGGATGATGTTATGATATTTTGTTTATATGGATGATGTGATGTTATGATATTTTGTTTAGATGGATGATATGATATGTTGATGATGTGATATGTTTCTTTATGATATGTCTCTCTTATGCTATGATATGCTCTGATACATCTTGAGGGATGTGCACACTTTCAGGGGGAGATTTTTGCACAAAATCAGGGGGAGTATTAGTTGGTATTTGTTTATTAACTTGTTGTCATCAATCATCAAAAAGGGGGAGATTGTTGCATCTAGGCCTTTCATGCCTAACCCTGATGTGTTTTGATGGTTGATGATTATAAGTATTTTTGGACTAACTATGTGTTTGAGTTAGTGTTACAGATTTCAGACAACCGCACAAAAAGCGAGGGCTGGTAATCAAAATGTTGAAGTTCAATTTAAGCATAAGAAGACGCAAAAAGAAATTGTTTTTGCTGGACTAAACTGATGCATCGAGGTATGTTGTAGTTCTAGGTTAACCGATCTCAGGGTGCATGAAGATCGATCGGTTTAAGGATTTTATTCTTAGTTTAAACCGTACTATAAAGAGGGGACACAAGTTCTCTCTACATCTCCAATCATACCGAGAAAAATCTAGGTCAATGCACGCATATCATTATCTGTGGTTTTTCGACAATTTGTTTTGATGTATTGAATTTTGTCAACAGTTGAGGTTTTTACTTCTTGAGAAAGATCTGAAAAGATCTTATTTTTGTTGCTGTTGTCAAAAATGTTCTTCTCGAAAATATCTTCAAAACAAAACTGAAATCATTTGAATCAGATCTCTGGATTTTGAGTTTTCTCTGTTTTTATCCAGACTGATTGTCAGTCTTTGTAACTGACTGTCAGTATGAATGTCAGTTTGATAAACTGACTAATCTCCAGAGAGTATGTTTTTATTAAGCTGATTTTTGTTGTACTAGACTGACTGTCAGTGTTGATAACTGACTGTCAGTATTAATGTCAGTTAGTGCAAACTGACAAATCTCCAGAGAACATGTTTTTCTGTCTCAGATTTTTTGTACTAAACTGACTGTCAGTATGAGTATACTGACTGTCAGTGTGGGTTTCGACCACAGAGAGTTTTTGAGTTGGTTTTTTATCCTGTTTTTCTCTGTGAGACTGACTGTCAGTTTTATACACTGACTGTCAGTTTGGGCAGTAAATTTTTTGTTGTTATCTGCTTCAACGGTTATAAAGTTTTTAGCCGTTGCTTTTCACTGTTGCTTTTGTGGACACTGACTGTCAGTCTTTGTAGCTGACTGTCAGTTTGGACTGTTTCTTTTTACCGTTTTAGTCCACAACGTTCGAGCTGTTGTGATCCTGTTTTTACTCTTTCTGGTGATACACTAGACTGACTGTCAGTTTGTGAGACTGACTGTCAGTCTTAGTTACTATTTTTCAGCTCGAGTGCAAACGGCTCTTTTGACCACGAAGGCTATAAATAGAGGTGTTGAGCTACTGTTTCAACACAAGAAAACACAGCAACACAGCCTTTCTTACTTTCTCACTAGTGCTTCTTCGTTTTACTTAAAACTTGATCTTTTGATCGAGTCGTGAGAGTTTTAGCCACATCGAGCATATTGTTCTTGCATTCTATTTCTAGATATTTTCTCGGTGTGCATTGGAGGTCTAGAGTAGACCTTGCTTCTTATTACTCTTGGTGAGCGCCCTCACCTAGACGGTTCGAAGGCGTAAATCGCTGATCTCTCCAAATCGGAGATTGTCGGAGAGACGCGATTACTTGTAAAAGGCTTGGTGCTCGCCTTTCCGGAGGGGACAAGGAGCAACCTTAGTAGATAGTGTCCTGTGTGGATACTGAAGCTATACTCAAGGACTGAGTGCTTCAACGAGGACTAGTGGAGACTGGGCGTGTCTCCGATACCTCGGGATATATCGGTTTCAATCTCTTATCCTTTTCTATTACTTGTTTTATCTGAATTTTTCATTTGCAAAAACAAATTTTTAAAAGTCTCCTATTCACCCCCTCCCCCTCTAGTCGACATCCTGATCCAACAGCCTCCATCTAGTTCAAGACCTCGGGGGCCCTTGTGATGGCCTCCTTCACGGCTCTAGAGGTTCCCCCCAGCGGTGTTGGCGCCTCCCCAGCCCGGGAATTTGGATTTCGGTATTTCCGAGTAAGATTCCGTTATTCCGTATATTAGAATCTGGGCGAGCCTAGTTCGAAAACTAAGGTTAGGTCTCAAACGGATCATAGACAAATGAATATGTCTCTGTTTACATGTTCGATTAAGGCTCACAAGTTTTATACAGGCCGGACATTGTCCGGAATGTCCGGCCCGTCCCAAACAAAAGCCCCCGGACAGTTTCAAATGTCTCTAGTTCACTTTAAAACAAAGCCTCACAAGATTTGTACTGGCCGGACATTGTCCGGCCATCACGGACAATGTCCGACCTATACCGGACAAATGCTCTGGACAGATTTATCTGTCTCTGGTTTCATGAGATAATTTGCTGAGATAATTTTGTACTGGCCGAACAATGTCCAACCATCACAGACAATGTCTGTCCAGTGCAAAACGAAAACAAGACTTTGCTAATTTACTCAAAATTGATTTGTGACAATATGCAAATGCAATTTTGTTTCGAAAACACTGAGTTTGATCAAATGACTTGTGCTAAGACCCCTCTTAATAGTACGACCATCTAAACTAGAAATTTTCAAAAGAAAACGCGCGTACTGCTCAGTATTTTGCACTTATGCCGATTTTCGTCGCCATCCACGCTTTGAGAGGTCTTGACAATCTTGATTTTGCGCTTCTGTGTCACTTCCACCTCCCCTTAACCTGAGTCTCAAATACAGAGGTTAGTTGGGTGTATTTCGGATGTCATTAATCACCAAAACCTTAATTAGGGCTCAAGATTCAACAAGGACAAGATAGTTGCTCTGATACCAAACTTGATCAGATTAAGCATTAGGCCAAGTTTTGGACTAGAATTGCTCTGATATCAACTTGATCCGATTGAGATATAGATGGACTTCGACTATACTCGACCAGATTCTAAATTTGCAGAATAAGGGATCTTACTAGGAATTAACGAAACCCAAGTTGATCAAAAACACAGTTTAAGGTAATTGCACAACTCTTTACTTCAAAGAGGAACTTGTACACGTCGAACGTTGATCGCACTCGATCTACATCAATGAACTGTGTCTAAGACTTAAATAAGTTCGATCTAGACTCGATGCTAAACTCAATCTATTACAAAGTATTTATAGTCCGATCGATTGAGATCGTATCAAACTTGACAACTAACTAATCCTAATCGTATAGGACTCAAGTATATGTATTATTTCTATATCGGACTACAATCCGATCAATATCAGACTACTAACAACCAGACAGAGTTTGAATCCTGCTGACATGTTCGACCTGCTGAGATCCTCCTAGATCATTGGCACTTGATTGGTACCAAGTGAAGACATTTCGTGATGATTGTAAAAAGAATTTTATTTTCATAAGTGCAAAATTCGGCTTTTAGCTAAAAGTTTTCAAAAGACCTATTCAGCCCTTTCTAGATCCCCATCCTTGAAACTACAAAGATTGTAGTAGTTCTTTAACAATTCATGTGATGGAAATCACGAAAAGTAAATGCATCAACTAAATCTAGCATCATATAGGATCAAAACATAATTATGATTCTAGGGATTCTAAGAGCCAGATCATGATTCTATAGGATTCTACTAGAATTTGATCTAATTAGCAATCCAAATCGAAAGGACCTCACAAAATCGTAGTGTCATATATAAGATCATACAATTTGCATCGCAATCCTAACAACCTTGCCTGTCAGTCGCCCTTCAATTTGACCAAATTGTGATTTAAAAGAAGTTGAAGGACTGAAATGCAAATTTTCAAATTTGGAAAAAAGACTATATTAAGGTCGGCTTGGATCTTCTCTCTACTGCTAAGTCAATGATAAAACGACAATAATGGCATTCACAAAAAATTTGACATGGTCAAACTTAATTTTGAAATTTAACGACTAGTTGACCTAATAGAATTGACAGCAATAGCATATAACATTATGCAAAAAAAATCTAGTAATATGTACCAAATAGTCTAAAAGTCAATAGCATATTATATTTGTTACCAAATTTCAGTGCTATAAAATCAATTTTTCTTTTAAAATTGATCTTCATAAAATATAACTCACTTGATAACCATCTAAATAATATTAATCTATATATTAATTTACATAGAATATTAATATTTATAATTTTAGCACAATCACGATTCTACGATGGGATCAAATAAAAAAAATGATTGTATATAGGATTCTGATCTTGACAAATTTGGTCATGCACACATCCTACCTGAACAGCATGGCGCAGCCGTAATGGCGAACTCCCTAAATTATGAGGAATTTTCACTTATGTCCTTTAATTTGTCCAATTATCATACAAGTACCACATGTTTCAATTTGAACAATCAAAACCCCACATTTTTCACTCCATTAGTGTTTCCTATTCTTAACAAAGCTAATGATGTGGATGTTTATGTAGTAGACATAGCTCATGACATTGTTTAAAAATGTCTTGTCTCACCAACAAAATTGAACCGTCCATACCCATCTCCCCTTGTTAACTCATGGAGACTTCTTCTAATAGCCACTAAATCCTAATAAAGTTCTTAGAACTTGTATGAACTTTTGGTTATTACCGAGTTATTCTGATCCCAGCCAATATAAGTTGCAATACAAATATTAAAATCAAAAATTCTATACAAATATCATACTTAAATTTTTTGCAAAGAAACAATCTCACACAATATGCGGAGACATATATAATAACAAGTGACATCATGACATGTAGTTTGAAGGGCGTGGACCAAATAACACTATCTTAGCAGCCACGTTATTGCCTCTATTAGTAGTTGTAAAAACCTATTGACGAGAAGGACCAACATTTTAGGTGGGGTGGACGATTTCTCAAACTTGATTGCTCAAATTAAAAGATATGTACCCATATAAAAATTGGAATGAAAATGAGGAACCTGCCATGTAAATTCCTCCCCAAATTATGGATTTGGCTGCTCTAGATTACTATTTCAAGTCTTCGTATGCAAAGAAATGTACATCCCTGGTCGTGCTCACCTATCGGTATCTATTCGTACGTGTTTGCACGAATTTGTACACACACGATCGATCCAGTTTTATCTCACTAACAGAAAAACTATAAACTACGACACCATCCGAATGCTGGATAAAAGAGCAAATGCGGTGATACCACGATTCTTTATTTTCCCCATTAAGAAAAGAACAAGATTACCAGAATCGACACAGGTATCCAAACCAAGGTCCCAATTCACATTAAACAAATTCCGAATATGTTAACCCTTTTATGTTTTTAAAAATAAAACCCGACATAGTCGCTGTTTGACAAAACGTTACCCATGTCCAAGTACCAACAGATCAAAGATTTTCTTTACATTATGTGCACAATATCAAACATAAAACTATTATAACATCAAAAGATAGGTTTGCAAATTTCTTTGACAATAAATCTGTTCATCACTAAAACAAAAATTGCTCCGGGGGAAGTCCATGAACAATATATGAAAGACAGGAGAACATCAATTCTTGCTATAGCGCCTATATCACATAAAAGGAATTAACAAGTACATATAAACCCCGCAATTTAGAGTCTTAAAGCAGCAATTGCTTCAGGCCTGAAGTCAATCCTAAGCCCTAACACCCTCCTCACCTCTGCAGGTGTCAGCAGCCATGTCAGATGCCCAGCATTGTCACCCCAGAAATCCAGTATCTCTGATACCCGCTCAAAGTTCAGAATAGTTGACATCTGAGAAAGCCTTGAGAACTTGTCTCGAACTGGCCGCTGTGACATCTCTGAGAAATGGTTGATTAGGGAACGGACCTCTTTGTCAAGTTGGAGGCCACCCAGCTGGCTAAACTTCTTCTGCATCATGATGACCTCGAGCCTCTTGACAATAAAATCAATGATCAAGTGAACGAAGGAATCATAATTGTTCGATGTCATCACTGGCTGGAGCCATCCAACATTAGTGTCAACTGCAATGAGAAGCTTTTGCACCCATGGGTCATTAACCTCGTTTTCCCCATATTCGACATCATCCAGCTCATAACTGACTGTGGCCACAGTGTCAAGGACCGGACGAATGCGGGGTGCCACAGATGCCACCAAATGCTCCAATCCAGAATGAAGGATCTTCTTGAAGGAAGCACTTATCTCACCTAGCTCTGATAAACAGGATTTGATCTTCTCTCTGTCAGCAGGTGCATGGAAAGCCTGGTGGACAGCGGGCACAAGTCAGAAACCAGAAATATGGGCTATTTCTCTATGTTAGTCAGTGTTGTTGAATTGTCAACCTCAACTATAATGTGAATGAATTACCAATTACTATAGCTAGATAAAACATGAGTTGTTTTGCATTACATTGGGGAATGTCAAGCAGCAGGATAATGGTGATTTGCAAGTAACAAAACAAAATTATCTAAACAGGTCATCTCCATTCATGTTGGTTTGTCATGTGAAGCGTGGAGTTAACCTCATAATCTATGCACATGCTTCTTAAATTATCACGTTCATTTAAGGCATAACCGCATGATCTAAAAATTAATGTTTCAGCCAGTAAAAGCATCACAACTGAAAGAAGTGACTAAGACAACATAGATACACACCATAGAGGTTCTTTAAGAATGACAATTTCTAGCAACTCCACCAAAACCTGTCCCTCTACGGGATGGAAAAAAAAGTGACAGAGGTGCTAAAACAGAGTATCCCATGATCCCTATTAACTTTAGGTTGATAGCCAGCAAGAAAATTTGGAGAAAGATGCCAAAATCAGGCTTGTCAATAAATGTCAGTAAAAGTATCATGTCTTAATTCTCCAAATTCAAGTCATATATGCTAATGCAGGCTGTCATAAAAACAAGAACCTGTGGAATGGAACTCCACAGCTATTCTCCACAACAATGGATTGCACTCCAATTTTTTTTGTAACAGCTTCCATGGAACTTCAATTTTTTAATTCACCACAGATTACATAGTTTGGCAAAGTAGCTTTACAACCAACTATCCCAAATGTCACCACACTAGAAAATATCATGTATGTATTGCATTTTCTGATTGAACCTATTGTAAGCTAGCACAAAAACAGGAAACACATGCATTTGCAATTGCTGTAGATGGAAGTATGAATAGTCTGCCGCGAAGTAATAGACAGGCTAGCTGATAAAAGGTAAGGCAATATCCAGTACTATTGCCATATAAAGTAAAATAATAGAATAGAATATGCTGTAAGAGGCCATAGTAACAACTAATTTATTACAGAAAAGTGCTGCTTTATTTTACTGAAAATTTTAGTGCAACCAAGGAGCTGTAGGAGGAATCACTAGTTTCAGAAATAACATGTACATTATATCGCATATTGAATGAAGCCTGTTTATGGTCTCTTTTGTGGATTATTACTTCTAAACTGACAACTAGTGTGGTCACTACATGAAAATGTAAGGTATTTATTCTCATGATAAAATTTTTTATGAGTCTCATATGATCCATTCATCATTAATTACTGTGTACCCTGCCATGGAATTGGAGCCCACCACTTGACTCAACTATGGGTAACCACATAAGTGACTTTATCTGGTTTCCAACAAAACTATCACAAATAATAAACTCAATCTATAATGAGATTTTCAAGTTACCAAAAAAAAAAGTTGGAAACATAAATCCAAAATTAAAACCCAATTTCAAAAATAATAATTCCTGAAGTATCCTGAAATAGACCTTTACACAGACCCTTGTGAAAATGTCAAATACAACTCGTTCTGACAAAAAGAAAAAAAGGCGGCTGAAGCATCAATGTCCTCTTAAGGATTTGGTAGTTCAACAATGCTAAATTTGACATTTTCAAGTTGAATCCATTCAGCTTCAAGAGAAATTTGAGTTTGTAAGAGATGCCAGCAACAATAGTCACTATCCTTAGCTTTAAAGTAATGAAGCAATAATCGAGCACAGGCAATAGTATGAAGATTGTCTAACAACATGAATCCACGAAAGTTGATTTCATGTGTCAAACAATCTTTGTACACTCTGAACCTTTATACATAAGTGACAACTAACAAACTCCATATAGATGGTCCAAAAAGGGTAAAAACAAAATGACAAAACAGAACTGGGCCCAAACACCAAAGCAGTACTATCCCAAAAGGTCAGACCATTAGCAAATAACAGAGAAAAGATCATTATTGGGAAAAATAGAAGTTAGTGTATGCACATAAACATTGTTCTAACTTCTAAATCAAAGCCGCTTGGACCGTTTATGAGCCCGCATAAGCATTAGTGGTAGGTCCACCACTTTGTTATGCCGCCCAGCCGTTTCTGTGTTATCTAGAGCTTATTTTTGAGCAAATGTATAGTATACTTAAAATATAGTTATACATCATAGTACAGAATGAATTGCAAGCTTTATTGGAGCAATGTGAATTTCACGTGCACACTAACTATGATAAATGCTTAGAAGTTCATCAATGATATAATTAAGTTAGTACTAACCAAGATGCTAACAGCTGATAAAAGATAGAAACAATTATCAAGTTACAAAAGAAATTGTTAAGGTTGGTCAAGTAAACGATACTATGCACTGCTTTAAGGAGAAATGCCAAGTTGTTTTAGCTTCTTTTGTTTAGTAAAATTGCAACATAAGAACAAACCAACTAAAGAAAAGCACCTAGCCAATGTTCCAACTCAAATAAATTCATAGTTTAGCTTAATTGCCACCACATATGTACTAAACTTAGTATAAATTCCTATATGAGAAAGATCTACACACCTCTGCACAGAGCTCCTCAATCTCATGGCGAAGTTTCAGGACATACTCTGAGCTCACATCCATGTTGTTCAGCGCTGTCGCAATCTCCTCCCCAGTCTTTTGAACTCCAACACCACCAAGGAAGAGCTTCGCACCCAAGTTTGGCTCCCTCATCCTCCCCTGCAGTGCCTCCTGGTACTCATTGCTTAGAAGGCTCGTGGCTCCACCAAGCACAGCGAACACCGAGTTAATGCTTGCAGTGGAGGCCGCACGTCGGCAGCAGCTCTGCAGCACAAAGAACACATCATCCACCATCGAAGTCGTGAGACCATCAGGTACTGGCTCATCAATCCGGATGGCCTTCCTGACATTCTCCACCATGAAGAACTCCTCCAAGATCACATAGAACCCAGTCAGATCCTGCACCATCCTATTAAAGCTACCACTACGGAAGGCCTTCATTGCCTGGGGTCCAAGCTCTGGCTTGACATCCCGCAATCCACGAATCTTATTCACCATAAACTCAGTATAGTCTTCGCCAAGTTGTGTCAATGCAAGAATCTCCTCAAGATAAAGCTCAACCTCCCTGGGGTCAGGCCCTTCATTACCTCCCGCAGCATTGGCCACGGACCCAACAACTGACAGTAGGTTCTTTGTGTAGGAGTTTATATCCGATGCAAGACGAGCAAGCTTGCGGTAATCGGCAAACCGGCGCAGGATCTGGGTGCCCCGTGAATCACACTCCTCCTGGAGCTCAATACTGGCATAGGCGACACCATCCTCGCCACGCAGCTCACGAAGGACGGCATCATTCTCCTCGACGGCAAGCACAATGTCCTTGAAGAGGCGAGTGAGGCAGCCAACAAAGTCGGGCCGTTCGGAGGTGAGCTGGGTGGTGGCCGAGACCTCGGCGAGATGTTCAAAGTCCGCGCGGGCGCGGAGGGCGACGACCTTCTTGAGGTAAGCGACATAGAACTGGAGGCCCTCGTCCGCGAGGGCGAGAAGGGGGAAGAGGCGGACGAGCCGGAGCACGGCGGGGTGGTCGTGCGCGTCGACGGCGGCGGAGAGCCGGCGGCGCGCGAGTCCCTCGAGGCGGCGCTTGATATCGAGGAGATCGCGGCGGAGGTCGTCGTCGGTGGGGAATCGGGCGTCGATGGTGAGGAAGTCGTGCGCGGCGCGCGCGGCGGCGCTGAGGTCGTCGGCGGCCAGGGCGCGGCGCGCGGCGTCGAGCGCGCGGGAGCGGTCGAGCGCCGCCTCGGCGCGGGCAAGCGCCGCGGCTGCGCGGGAGTGTGCGGCGTCAAGGTGTCGGACGCGCGACGACAGCTCGTCAGCGAGCTTAGCGGTCGAGGTCGACGACTTCGCGAGCGCGGCGGCATCGGACGACGCGAGGGAGAGCAGCGGCGGCGCCGAGAGGAGGAGCAATGAGGCGGCGCGGTCGAGGTCGGGGCGGCGGGCGAGCAGGCCATCGAGGCGGGCGTCGAGGGCACGCTGGTAGGCGATGCACTCGTGGAGGACGCGCGTCATGGCGCCCGGATCGGTGAGGGCGCGGAGCGCGGAGAGCGACACGGGGTCGCCAAAGTCGACGGACGGGGGGAGGTCGGGGGAGACGTCGGGGGGCGAGGAAGAGAGCGCATCGGGGCGCGGCGAGCGCGGCGTCGGCGACGCGGAAGGAACGGCCATCCCCGCGGCGGATCTCAGCCGGAGATCCGCGGGATCTGGGGAGGGGTGGGTGCGGGCGAAGGGAGGATGGTTAACTCCGGCGCATGGTGGTTCTCCCAATACGAGAATTTTTTTTATAATTAAACCCAAACAAAAAATTGCAGATATATCCCATACCTATCAAATTTTGCAAAAATGAGTCTCCTTGTCAGCCTATAAAATATTGGACACTCAAAAACTGACTTGTCACGTACAAATTGGCTACTAACGTCTTGTCAACTACTAGAAATTCAACAAACCATTTGTCACATCTCTAAACCGCAACACGATAAACAGTTTGTTAAGTCTCCAACATTTAACAAGTCGTTGGTGGCTTAAACTTGACTCTGATCCCCCTCTGGTCCCCTCTCATTCTCTCTTCTCCCGCTCGAGAAACTCTCCTCTCCTCTCTTCTCTCACACACTCATTTTGATTTAAAACTTAGATTTATCAAAATCTAACCCTAATTTTTAGTTGGTGCAAGTATCGAACTTATAGAGCACTTTGAGCTCTTCAAAACAAGGTAGATCTGTTGACATGCAACTTTTTTTGTTAATTATTTTGCTAATCACATCATTAGTACTTAATTAGAGGATTTAAATGCATGTGTAATAGGCAGAACATGTTGTTCTGTTATAGCTTAATTTTATGTGGATGAAATATACATATTTGCTTACTGATGATATTCTTGTGCATGTAAATTTAATTAGTTGTCTTTAAATTGAAATATATTGATATTTATAGTTATTTTTTAGTTGGTGTAATTATCAAAATTATAAATCGAGAAAAGTTCTTTAAAACAAGATAAATTTCATTGACATACGACCATATGTTTTAATGAATATCTTAGTGACGTCATTAGTAATATTAATCATATTTGAGGTGACTGCATGTTATAGACATTAGGTAATTCTTCACTTACATTGAAATAAAAGAAAAAATCACTTAGTATAATGAAGCAAACTATATGTGGGAAAAAAATTGTTGTGTAGGTAGACCATATAATTGGGAACAAAATAAAAGTAAATAACAGAACCGAACTAATTATTTTAGGGTAATTTAGAGAATTGAACTATAATTTTTTGTATAAAATAATATATACATAAATAATTTATAATTAGGACTACATTAATTTATAATGTATTGGCATTTTTTAAGACTAGGTTAATTTAGAGAGTCTTTTTGTTTTTTTTTTTGGCATGAAATAATATAAACATTAATAATTTATAATTAGGGTTAAATTAATTTAGAACATACTACTGTTTTTAAGGGTAGATTAATTTAGAGTTTTATTGTTTTTTATTTTGTGTATGAAATAATATAGACGTAAATAATTTATAATTAAGGCTACATTAATTTAGAATATGGTGTTGTTTTTAGGGCTAGATTAATGTAGAGAGTCTTATTGTTTTTTCTTATGAATTATAGACATAAATAAATTATATTTAGGACTAGATTAATTTAGAACATACTTTTTTAGGCTAGATTACTTTAGAGACTCTTGTTTTTTTTTTTTTTGCATAGAAGTAAATAATGTATTTTTAGGGGTATAATAATTTAAAAGATATTGCTTTTTTTTAGGATGAGGTTAATTTAGAGAGTGATTAAGTTTTTTATGCCTGAAATAATAAAGACGTGAATAATATATTTTTAGGGCTACAATAATTTTAAAAGTACTACTCTTCTTAGGGCGAAGTTAATTCAGAAAGTACTCATGTTTTTTTTTGTGTGCATGAAATAATATAGGTGTAAATAATTTATAATTAGGGCTACATTAATTTAGAATATAGTTCTGTTTTTTAGACTAGATTAATATAGAGTCTTATTGGTTTTTTTCTTATATGAATTATAGACATAAATTAATGATATTTAGGACTAGATTAATTTAGAATATACTTTTTTTAGGGCTAGGTTAATTTAGAGACTCTTGTTCTTTTTTGTGCATGAAATAATAAAGACATAAATAATGTATTTTTAGGACTATAATAATTTAAAATATATTATTTTTTTAGGTCTAGGTTAATTTAGAGAGTCAATATGTTTTTTTTGCATGAAATAATAAAGACTTAAATAATATATGTTTAGGGCTATAATAATTTAAAAGTACTATTTTCTAGGGCTAAATTAATTCAAAGAGTCCTTTTTTTGTGCATAAAATAATATAGGTGTAAATAATTTATAATTAGGCCTACATTAATTTAAAACATATTGTTTTTTTTTAGGTCTAGATTAATTCAAAGATTCCTCTATTTTTTGTACATGAAATAACATAAGCATAAATAATTTATAATTAGGCCTACATTAATTTAAAACATACTGTTGTTTTGTAGGTTTATGTTATTTCAAAGAGTCTTTTTTTTTTTTGCACGAAATAATATAAACATAAATAATTTAGAGATTCTTTCTGTTCTTTAGGGCTATATTTATTTAGAGAGTGTTATTTATGTGGTGTAAATGTGTATAGGGAATGGAGCAAGTAGAATTTTTTTTTGCATATTTTACGGCTGTTGAATATGATTATTGTTGTCGCACATGTGGCAAAGATCTAACGTATACAACTGATTTGTAACATTGTAAAATTAGGGCATAGAAATTCCATTTATGTTTAAAACCATGCATGCATGTATCTTTAGAAATTACGGTTAGACCCTTTTTAGCCCATATAAGTCCTTTTAAGTCCCAAAAACTTTCAGATTTTTCTTATTAGATCATATCTCATATCATACTATTCAGATGTAGTTTATTATGCATCTTGAATAGGGTTGTCTTTAGAAGTCAGGTCAAATTCGACTTCTAAATCCTAGATACCATAAACAAATCTGTTTTTCGAAAATAGAAAATTCTTAATTATTTTTATTATTCTAATTGCCCTAAGAGACATTAGACTAGTCTTACAAATTTCTGTGCAAGTCTTGGTTGGATTATCTTGAAAACCCGAACTATATTATGCATGAATACCAGTCCAAAAAGTTACTAACTAAATTGCATCATTTAAGCCCTTTTCACAAATTAGTCCAAAACCATCGCAAATTAGTCCTTTTTCATATTCTAAAAGCCAAAAATGGCTAAAACCTCCAAGTTAACTCCAAATTTGAGTCTGATTGAACAAGTGCCTTCCTTATGCTATTCAATACAAGTTTCTATTTTGTCACAACTTCAAAATCGAATCCAAACCTCAATTATTTTCATTTTTACCATTTTTAGTAAAAGTACTATACTTTTATCATGTTTTCATTTTCATTTTCGTTCTGTTCTCGTATCATTTTCGTTTTAACCCATCTAAAACTAGTTATCAAGAGGACTATGTCTATTGAACTGAATTCCCATTTATCTCAAAATTCCAGATAATTGCATTTCAGTTCAAATAATTTTTCAGAATTGCAAATCAGTCCAAAATTCAAAAATCAGTTGTTGTCAGACTGAAAAATTCAGTTTGGCTGAACTTCTTTGTTCTCTAGTTGATTTCCAATCTTTTCTCAAATCTGCAACACAACCATCTACTAATATAGGATCAAATTGTTATGGTCAGGTGGGTCTACAAGCGATGGACCGGTTAGAATTCGGATTAGGTGGTTAAGATTAGGAAAGCCATGAGCCTTATTAGTTTATTTCCTTTTTAGTTTATTTCCTTTCCAATTAGTTCTCTTGTAATGTTACCATCATCATGAAGATTATCATCTTATGCCAAGAAAACCTAAATCTTCTACCATCGTCAAGGCAAGTCACCGCGGCCCTCGTCATCCCATTACACGTTCATTAACCCGTGCATGTAACAGTTTGGTATCAAAGCCAGCGATCCAAGATCTAAGCCATCTAGCGCACATGTCTAATACAAAATCAAATGTAGAGAGGCTTCGTTCACTCAAGGAGGGCATGGACAACGTCGTCGTGGTGGTCGACTAGATCCCCACGCTCCGCGACGCCGTCGGCCGCCTCCCGATGATCGAAAATGCACTGGATCATCTCACCGCCACCATGAAGTGCCTCGCTCTGCCCGCCGCGCCCAGCCGCATCGCCCTTGCTGTCGACTGGCTCAGTAGGACCTCGGTGGCGCCACCGCAGCCAACCCCGCCGCCATGGTCGTTTCCACCACCTACACTGCGCGACGGGCCTCCCCACCCCATCTCATCCGTCGGCCGTCCGTGAACCTGCGGCGACATGACATACCACCCACATGGTAGTACGCCCGATCTTCGAACATTTCCCGAATAAAGTCACATTATCCGACAAATGTTCATTACAGAGTAGCAAAATAGAAACATGGCTTAACATAACAAGGTACTTTATTTCAAATACATACATATGCTTATTCAGCAAATGGATAGTTTCGAGATGGTCGCAACAGTCACTCTCCATCGCCAATGCTGAAGTAGGTGGAATCAAAATACAGTTGCCTTCCTCTGGATAAACCTCATCTACTGCACCGGTCAGTGTCACATCGTCGAATGAGTACTTAAAGTCTAACAAAGATATACAAATAGCAAGGATGAGTGCCGAAGCACTCAACAGGTAATTTAAGAGTATAAATGCGTCGTGCATACCTAAACTATTCTAAAGGTATTGTTATATTATATCACATCAACCCGAATAAGTTTTTCATTCCAAATTCATTTGTGATTGTAAAAGACTCCATTTTAAGCAAACTCTACTGAACACTTGTACCACAGGGTGAGACCACCTGTAGGTCTCCTTTCCTGCCGCGACGCAACTTCCAGCCTGGAAGTAAGGAGTGAATATCCACATTTTTACCCTGCAGAGGGGTATACTTTACCCACAGAATCTCTTAATTACCATGTCGGTGTTCGTCAATAGTGCTCCGTATTTCTGATAATGCGTGACATCAAGAGAACAAATCCTTTTTCCAATCCTTCCACTAGTTCCATCCACTGGTATGGTACTACCATACTTGTGTAGTCGAACACATCCGCTACACCCACCAGTTGAGCCTATAGCTCCAGAACCCTCATCAGGGCAGTCTCCCTTCATTCCGTCACCATCATATCATAGACATATACGTTCCCATTGTGGAGGTGTACTAGTTTCCGGATAAGATACTCGACTAGGCCCGTCCCATACCAGGTCTGTGGTTGATACAGGTATTACAACACTGGGTAGAAATGACAGTTGGTTGTGTCCTTAACTTTATAATCATACTTTAATACAAGATTCGAGCCCTCCTTCGGCTCTCCTCAAGATTGACTCATTTCCATAACATTTTTATCAAGTTATTCAACTTCCATTCTCAACACTTTCATCAGGATTTCCCAAATCCATTTACAACACCTTCATCAAGACCAACCTTTATCTTTTTGTAAAATATTCTTTTTGATGCAAGATGGTAAAACTATATAGATTATCAAATAGGGGATAACAACATAAAATTAACCAAGCATGTTTTATATGGTCAAGAATAATACTTGCCTTGCTTTTCGTAAAATCCAGTTGAAGAAGCTACCAGGGTATTGATGTTCTTGTGGTCGCCTCACTTGGTATCTAGTTCGACGTCAATCAATAAGCAAGCAAAAATAATAATTAGTATATTTGCTTATATAAATATATATTTAGGTTTGATAGGGTTTAAGTGGTCAAATACTGAGATAAAATTAAAAGAATGGTCGAAAAATTAAAAGAATGGTCGAAAGGGGATTGATAAGTTTGGTCTAAACTGGATTGACTTAGAGAACAAGAAAAACTTTATCTGGGGTTTGGATGGACGATCAGATTATATATATGTGAGGTTGAAGACAAGGTGGACAAGGTGAAACAAACGAATTTTCAATCTGAGGTTCCTAAGGTTGCAAACGACATAGGCATGTCGATGAGAATGGCATTGAACGTGAACTGATAAGGCATAGGTTGACCTGCTAGGGTTTCCTTCGAGGCTGGGGTCGATAAACAAGTGGAACATGTCTGGGGCCTTAGTTGGATGGTCGAAATACTAGGGCAAAGTCGATTTCTAGGTTGGACGCGAACGTGGCGATGTTCGGACGTCGACGGACAACATAGATGAAAATAGGTCAGGATGGAGTTTTCTCGCAGAGGGATAGTAGAAGAAAATGTAGAACATGAGATTATGAACTTGGTATTGACATGTTTTAGGAGGTTTCTAGTGGGAAAAATGGGATTTTATTCAAGCATTAGGTGCATAATGCAGTAAGGTAGCTATTTGACAAAGTGGTTTTCACAGGAAGGTCCAGAAAGTCAAGGATTTTGCAAAAACATCCCTGGACACAGTGAACAGAATGTTTGGCTACTGCCAATTTCTAGGGTTTTGAGTATTTGATCGATTTGCTTGAGCTTTGATTCCTCAACTATGTCTAGGAGGTAGGCGAAGACAACAAGAATCTAATGGTGGTGGTTTCAGGAACTGAGATGGCCGGACGGCAATGAACGGTGATGAGGAAGTACGGTGGCGACACAGCGAGGCTGCTGTTACTGGACAGATCTTGGCATTAGCTTTTGGGGGCGTTTTTGTGTAGCATCAGGAGTTGAAGCAGTGGAACAACATGTATAGTTGAATGAGACAAAGCCACTGGACAAGGCGGTGTTGACGGGAACAGCCGGCGGCGATCGGGCGGCGCGGCTAAGAAGAGTAAAATTACCCAATCCGACTCTGAGCCTTTTTCTGTGGTATTTGCGGGGATTGGAGGCCAACTATGGTCATATATTACATTCTGGTGTAGTACAATTGGCCGGAGGCGAAGCAACAGTGGGCGGTGGTGATTCGCGTCGGAACAGAAGAACAAAACGGCGGTCACGACGGTGCTGGGGCAATTGGGTGGCTTAATTCCAAAATTGATGGCACAATTTGGTTTCTAGGGTGGTCTAAACGGTGAAGCTAAGGGGGATTTGGAAATAGCGGTGCTGGCGAGAACTTCGACGTCACGGCCGGAGAAGAAGGGCTGAATTGGGTATTCTTGCTGTGGGGCTTTGGAGTTCAATCCCTCGTGATAAGAGTAGTAGGTTGATGAGGGGAATCCTCTGGCAAGGCCAATTTGGCCGGAGATGAAGTGGCACGGGCTGGCGATGTGAGCTACTCACGACGGCGCGCGAAAACAGGGAAAAGCTCCAATTCGAGCTTCAATTTGAAATCTAACAGCATGGGCTTGCTAAGGAGGTCCTATTGATCAATTGGTTCAACAAAAGGGGGGGCTAATTTGGACGGGAGGAAGTTCAATTGCCGGAACAGGGAAAATCGAGGATTTCGGCAATCACCGGCATTAGGGGTTACCGGAGTTCATTAAATGGTACATAACAGAGAGGGAGGAGGGAGGTACTCACTAGTCGAATCAATTTGAAGAATGGTGCAGCAGATCGAGATGGCACCGAGCTCCTCCTCAACAGCTCACCGGAGAAGAAGAAGAAAGCGAAGAAAATTGAGACTTAGTTGGTGCTGGTGGGGGTGAAGATGCAGCTAGCCACGGGTGAGCTTAAACAGTAGAAGGCTGGTGCTCTTGAGACTTGGAGCGGCAAAGAGCAACATTGAATTGACTGGGCGGGGTGATAACAGCAGTGATGAAGCGTCTGGGCGAAGCAAACAGCGGCAACGACAGGATGGCG
The DNA here is from genome assembly GCA_019359835.1 of Pharus latifolius. Taxonomy (NCBI): domain Eukaryota; kingdom Viridiplantae; phylum Streptophyta; class Magnoliopsida; order Poales; family Poaceae; genus Pharus; species Pharus latifolius. The sequence continues at coordinate 51,273,639 of CM033320.1, read as the reverse complement.
AGCAGGCGGCTCTGCAGCTACGTTGGTCAGCACTTTGGAACTTGTTCCTGGCCAGTGCAAGGCAAAGGTGACACGGCAAGCACGGCGTGAGGACGTGGCGCGAAGCTTTTTGACGAAGCCGCCGCTGCTGCTATTGGTCGTTGGTGCTGCCATGGCAACGGCTTAGGCGCGGACACGTGCACGCATGCAAGCACAATCACACGTGGGCACAAGCGAGGGCGGAGCTTGGCCGGCGGCGAGGAAACGCGGTCAAGAAGCACGGTGAAGCTGCGGTCGAACACTGTGCCGGGGGCTCTAGTCGAAAAGGCTGGGAGTTCTGGTCGAATCTGGACCGAAATGTAATTACAGAATTTGGGTTTTGGACTAATTTGTGAATTCTGAGATTTAGAGGATTAGAGCTGATTTGAACTTTACAAATCTGACAAACTTTATTCAATAGATGATTTGGCAAAGAGACAAGATAAGATTTGGAAAATTTGAACAGTTTTTGAATGAAAACGACAATAGGGTAATTTAGGGTATTTAGAATCTAGATTTTTGTTGAAACTGAAATTCTGGTATTTAAGATAAGATTTTGAGATCCTCACAGAAGAAGATTTTGTATTGAATAGCATTTGGGAGGTATTCCCTGAATCAGATTTGGATTTAGAGTTGAGTTGAGGTTTTTAGCCTTTTAGGTTTTTTTTTGAAAATCTGAAAAGGATCAATTTGCAATACTTTTGGACTGAATTGTGATCCTAACAAAAGTATGCGTGTGGGTTGTTGTTTTAAATTGGGAGATGTGTAAATGTGAGTATATTGTATGCTGTTGAGTTGAAAGAGGGCCATTGTTGTGTTGGTTGGCTTCATGCAGGAGTGGTGTATGTGTGTTTCCTTCTCACCCATACATCTGTGTTGTGTAGGTGTGTTATGAATATACCTGTAGATGTAACCCTTTGATAAAAGAGGAGCAGGAGATAGCTGGATGAGGTGTATGAGTATATGTGTGTATATGTAGTGTATTTTCAGTTGTGTTTGAGGGTGTGTGTAAATGGTAATGTGGTGTAGGTGCTGCAGCAGAAGGAAAGTAAGTGTACAATTATATGTATAACTTATTTATACATATACATGTATATATCTAAATGTGTGTGTATATGTATTAGTCTTGTGTAGTCTGAAGGTATACACACATCTGTAGAGCTAAGAAGATTTGTGCATGTATTTGCATATGCATTTGTATATGTGTGTATTGTATTATGTGTGTGTATATATATATATATATATATATATATATATATATATGTGGTATGGCTGGGTGTGTGCACATCTATGTATATGTAGGTGTGTAATGCAAATCCTGAAGGAGAAATGGATTCAGAAGTCTAAGTTTTAAACTAGACTGAATAAAGAATCTGCAAAGAGGATTTAATTGTAAATATGGAAGCTGATTGGACTAAATTGCAAACATTCGCAATCTGGAAGCAAGTTTGAATTTAGTCCAATAGAAATAGTTCACACGAGAGGCAGTTTAAGGAAGTTTAGAGTAAAAATGGATTGAATCGAAGATGAAAACAAAAATAGAATTAGGGTAAAAGTGAATAGTACTTTTACTGAAAACAGCTGAAAACACGGATAGCTGAGTCTCGGGGCTGAATCTGAACTTGTTGCAGAAGGGAAACTTGTATAAAATAGCAGAAGGAATATAGTCATTCAGTTGGATTGGAGTTTGGAGGTGATTCAAGATTTTAGCCAGTTTTGATTCTTAGAGAGCTAAAAAGGACTAATTCGCTATGAAATTCGGACTGAATCGTGAAAAGTGGTCAAATGAACTTGTTTGGCTGAGAAGTTTTAGGACTGGTATGCAAGTGTACTAAGATTTAAGATTCCAGAGGAATCTAGGAGAAAACTACTCTAGAACTGGTGGAACTGAAATCTGAAAAGATCAAATAGGGTAATTAGAGTAGTTAAGAATTTAGTTTTAAGAAACAGAACTGTGATTAGTTTCTGGGCTTTAGGATCTGAGTTTGGTCTTGCAGCTGAAGACAAATTGGTATAAGATAGGTAGGAAGTCCTATTTGTTCAGGTTGATTGAAATTTTGAGCTATCTGGGGGAATTTAGCTGATTCTATGTCTAAAGGGACTGAACTGCGATTAAGAGAATCAGGAGGTTGGACTAGTTTATAATTATTTTGAAATAACTTAATAATCCAGCTTTTTGGCTAAAATATATTTAAGGTAAAGAAGTATTGTAGGCTATTTACAAATTACGGCTTAGTTTATAACTAATTAGAGTTTTTGAACCATAGTAGAACTATTACTTAAAAGAAATAATCTTACACTTAGATGTCATAAATAATTATCATTAAATGATAAATGGCATTTTACAAGAAACAGAAAATAGTGTTTTTAGTGAGATAGGTACACATGCATACATACACATGACTGTGCACATATGCACAACTACGTTTAAGGAAAATATCTTTAACTAGTTGTGAATTCATTTTATATTTTAGTTAAAACTTCTTAGAGAGTACTCTTAAAAGTAGCTTTGCAGTTAAAACAAGAATGAAATTTTCAAGTTCAGATTTTTCTAAAAAAAAATTTTCAGGCCCTATTTTCGGGGTATTACAGAACCCCTACCGCGGCCATCCTCGCATCGATGACGAGTGGCGAGATCCAACGGCATCTCCTGCGGACAACGACGACCTCCGACATTGGCCAAACTCCACGCCAGTCACACTGCGATGGCAGCGCGCTGTCGGCCGCCCGGGCTAATCTCCTCCACACCATGAGGGCCACGGCCACCGCCTCCTATCCATCTCCCCAGGCCGCACCTACACAGGCTACCACGGACAAAAGGCCCAAGGGGAATACACCATGCGTCCCCCGTGTTTTGTCCGCACTGAGCTCGATCGATTTGATGGCGTGGGTGATGCCTTGCGCTAGCTTCGCCGATGTGAACGTTACTTCACCATGCAGTGCATCGACAATGATGACCGAATCAAGATCGCCGGACTATCTCTAAACGGCGAAGCCCAAGATTGGCTCGACAAGTGGCAGCAGCGCGAGATCTGGATTCCCTGGGACGAGTTCTTTGACGCGTTCTTGACCCGTTTTAGTTTTCTCGATGAGGATGGGCCCCTAGGGGATCTGGCCTCGCTTAGACAGACAGGCCGAGTTGATGAGCATAACGCCAAGTTCCAGGCACGACTCACACGAGTCACCGATCTCGCGGAATACTAGGAGTTTGATCTCTGCATTGCAGGCCTACTTCCCACAAGCAAGGTGGAAGTGCAACGGGATAGACTAGTAATGCTGGATGATGCAATGAGATTGGCGAAAGCTGTCGAGCGACGATTGGAGATTCAGGTAGCAGAGACCCTCTATCAGGGACTGGCTTGCGAGACATGGTCAGGAGGACCCGTTACTTCACGGTCGAACCAACCAACACAGCAACTGGCCACAACTAGCCGAGGCCCTTCCCGGGCCCCGACGACTCTAGGGGAAACTGTCGCAACCTCCCAAGGCAGTTTCACTTCATCTCCCTTCATCAAATAGCTCTCTCGAGCCAAACGTGAGGAGCAAAACGCCAAGGGACTGTGTTACAATTGCAACGAACCCTAGTCACGGGGGCATCGTGGCAAGCACCACTTCCTGATCTATGTGATCGAGAAGGAGGATACACCAGACGAGGAGACACCAACAGAGGAGAAGGAAGCAAGAGTTCTTTCGGTGCATGCCCTCAAGGGGGCACGGGGCCCTCAGACGATGCAGGTGTGTGTAGATTGCCAGGCCAGTAGCTTCACCAGGCTGGTTGACTCTGGCAGCACCCACAATTTCATTAGTGTCCAGACGGCCCAGATGTGATCCGTTTGAGACCTAGCCTTGGTTTTCGCACTAGACTCACCCAGATTCTAATATGCGGAATAACGGGATCTTACTCGAAAATACCGAAACCCAAAGGTTGATCGAAAACACAGTTCAAAGTAATTGCACAACTCTTTATTTCAAAGAGGGCTTTACACGTCGAACGTTAGACACACTTGCCTACATCGAAGGAACTATAAGCGGGATATATGATCCAAAGCTGTAATAATGTTCGATGATCTAAACTAGTCTTATTACAAGGTATTTATAGTCCAATCGTATGAGTACGTATCAGACTCAATAACCTAAACGTATTACACTCATATAACTAACTAACTAATCCTAAACGGATAAACTTAGTTATATATATTCGGATTGGATTACAATTCCGAACAGGGAACAAATTCCATTTCATGGTCGCGAACCAATCCATGGTCGCGAAACCTTTGCGAACACGGTTAAGGTCGCGAAGCCATATGCGATCAAGAATTGGTCGCGAAGCCGTATGCGATCAGGACTTAAAGATCCTCCCGGATCATGACTCCCTTGTTGAGAAGGAGCCACCACTGTTGCGACCTCTCGATCAAACTGGAGATGTGGAAATTGCTCTTGTCCATCTTCTCTGGTGTACCACTTTGCCGCACGTGCTCGTTTACCTTTCCGACCGATTTGAAAAGTCTCCTTTGTGCCACTGCGGGTGGTAGTCACCTTCTTCTCCGGAATCACATCTTTGTGTAGAGGTTTGTCTTGTTGATAAACCAAGTCTTCAACAGATGGTACTATGGTGTCTGGCTCATCATCCAACATTGAAGGCTCAAAGAGTTTGAGGTGCTCAACATTGACAACCGAGTAAATATCCATGTATGGAGGTAACTCGAACTGACAAGCATTATTACCCACTTTCCGCAAAATCCGAAAAGGACCATAACGAATAGGTTTGAGTTTCTTACCTTCACCTTTAAGTCTCTCCTTATTCAGATGTAACCATACCATATCACCCTCTTGAAATTGCGCATCAATTCGGTGCCGATCATGTCGCGCCTTGTACTTGAGTTGAGCTTTCAGCAAGTTCTGTTCAATCTCACGATGGAGTCGTTGAATACCTTCCAGGAACTTTTATGCTCGATCCTGATCAGATGCTTCCATGCTGTTCTGTGCTGAGGTAAGAATCACAAACTCCATGTCGAATGAACTCTGTGGTAGAAATCCTAAACAGACCTCAAACGGCGACTTTCCAGTCGAACCATGCATTGCTCGATTAAAAGTAAACTATAGGTACGGTATGCTTTCATCTCAGGTCTTCGGGTGTTTTGAGTTATATCCTCTCAAGATATGAACGACTGTGCGATTTACCACCTCGGTGTGACCATCAGTTTGAGGATGAAAGGCAGTACTCCTCTTTAGCTTGGTGTCTATCATCGTCCAGAGTGATTGCCAAAAGTGACTAAGGAATCGGTTATCGCGATCAGACACAATAGAAGTCAGCAGTCTGAAGTGTGTCCAAACGTGTTGAAAGAATACCCGAGCTGCTTCTTCTCCCGAGATAGTCTTTCAACAAGGTATAATAATAATCATTTTGGAGAACCAGTCAACGACCACGAATAGATAGTCGTTGCTACGTCGAGTCTTAGGCAATCCTCCCAAGAAATTCATGGATATGCTCTCCCATGGTCGCGATGGAACTGGCAAAGGAGTGTACAAACCTAATTTTCGGTTTGCCGGTTTCGAGATGCTGCAGAGACTACAGCCTCGAACAAAACTAGCCACATCTTGCTGCATACGCGGCCAGAGCACATGTTGGTGAAGATTTTGCAACGTCTTTTTAACCCCAAAGTGACCAGCTACCTTCGATGTGTGCGCTTCTCGCATCCATTGAATTCGAGGTGTTCCACGAGGTATGCAAAGTAAATTGCCCCTGTACAAGAGTCCTTCTTGCCGAACGAACTCTGTAAGTTTCCCTGTTTTGAGCTCAGTCAGTGCTGTTTGAAAATCAGGGTCTTTATTGTACATATTGGCATAGTCATCATGACATGAGGGCTCGATCTGCATGAACGCTGATAAACAGAGGGTCGTAACTGGTGGTCGCGACAACATGTCCGCCAATTTGTTGTGTACGCATTTCTTGTACTTAATCACCATATTAAACTGCTGGAGATACGACATCCACTTCATGTGTCGAGCTTGCTGTAGCTTGGACTGAGTTTGAAAATATTGCAACGGTTGATGGTCAGTGTGGACAATAGTTTCTTTACCCAAGAGATAACACCGCCAATGTTTCACGGCCTAATGCAGTGCACACAACTCTTTATCATAAGTCGGGTAGTTCTTCTGCGCTCCCTGGAATAACTCGGAGTGATATGCCACTGGTCGACCTTCTTGCATGAGCACAGCGCCCATGGCATAACCTGAGGCATCGGTTTCTAGCTCGAATGGTTTCTGAAGAGTTGGCAAAGCTAACACAGGTGCCTCGCTGATCTTCCTCTTCAGCAAGAGAAACATGTCCTCATGTTTCCCTGTCCACTCGAACTTCTGATCAATCCTAGTTAATGCATGCAATGGAGAAGCCACAATCGAGAAGTGTCGGATAAACTTCCGAAGATATTGGCATGCTCCCACAAAACTACGCACGTCCGTAACTGTTCACAGTCGCGGCCACTCGCGAATCATTTTTACCTTGTCCGGGTCGATTTGCAATGAACCGTTGCCAACCATGAATCCTAGGTAAAGTAGAGTTTACTGGCCAAACTCGCACTTCTTACGGTTGAGGCGAAGTCGATGTTGCCGAAGCTGTTCAAACACCTTTTCGACATGCATGAGATGCTCATCCCACGAACGACTATAAACTAGTATGTCGTTGAGGTAAACGATCACAAAGTCGTCGATGAACTGTCTCAATACGTCATTCATAAGATGCATGAACGTTGCCGGGGTGTTGCAGAGATCAAACAGCATGACCAGCCATTCGAACAGACCTTGTCGTGTTTTGAACGTAGTTTTCCACGTATCCTCCTCTCGAATGTTGACTTGATGATATCCTGACTTAAGATCCAACTTGGAGAAGACAACGGCATGCTTCCATTTGTCTAGTAGGTCGTCAATACGAGGAAGGGGGTACCAGTTCTTGATGGTGATTTTGTTGAGTGCTCGGTAATCGATGCACATACGCCAAGCCCATCTTTCTTTTGCACTAACACCACAGGAGATCCACAAGGTGAACTACTTGGTTGAATAACACCATCATTCAGCAACTCACCAAGTTGTCTCTTGATCTCTTCATTTTCCAATACTGAGTTGTGATACATACTCAGATTGGGAAGTGTCGCATCGGACACAAGCTGAATTTCGTGCTCGACTGGACGTTTCGGTGGACGACCTTGGGTCATCTCGAACAGATCACTGTATTTTTCCAGCAGTCCCGACAAACAACCAGAATCCTCTTGGCACGCCAATAACAATGCTGGTCGAGTACCCTCACCTTGACCAATGGGTCGAATCATTACAAGCACATACTTGTGACATGCAATAACAATTCGTTTGGCTTGAGTTGCGGTAATCAAGTTCGAAGTGTTGGCATGGATGTCTCTACTGATCACGAACTTAACTCCGTCTTTGGTGAGGTCATACTCTTGCGCTCGCCGATGGAAGTGAGCGTCCCGATCATACAGATACGGACTCCCAAAGATCACCTGACAGATATCGATAGGGACAACATCCAATTGCACCTCATCGATATATCGTGCAGAGATCGCAAACTTCAACACACACTGACTCGTAATCTGTTGGTTCACGTTGGATGTAAACCAGTCCAGCGGATATGGTTGCGGGTGTGTGGTTGTCTTCAAACCAAGTTGCCGAACTAGTCCAGCGGAGACCAGATTCTTCTGACTTCCGGGATCGAATATCGCTGCGACCACTTCGTGCTTCACCTGTATGTTGATGGTGAACAAGTCCTCCATCGGGTGATGGTCGTTCAGTGGATTCGAACCCTTCTCCTTCGGCATTGCCATCAAATACAAGGTCGTATCCGCCTCATTAACCGAATTAACTCGGACAACTTCTTCGTCGGGTGAAGTCGCAGTAGCCATGGCTGTTCTTTTCCCTGGTCCGTTTTTCTTTGGTCGAAGCTTAGGATGAAGCTTGTAGCATTTGTCCTTGGTATGTCCCGCGACTTGACAATGTTCGCAAAAGGCACCCGTGCCCGATTTTGAAGCGTTCTTCTTCGGCTTTTTCTTTGTCGGGGTCACACTTTCCTTCGTGTTTTTGTCGCTGCGGGATTTGTTCTTCTTCTCGATCGCCATAGCGGTTGTGCTTGCGGTCACGATGTCTTGGACGCCGAACAGACTTAGCTCAGTACTGATCGATTTCTGAAGTCCAGATGTGTATTTCTGAAATACCTAAAGATCAGATAGCGATATGTCGATGACCATTTCTTGTCTCCGGAATTCCGTAGTATAGTCTTGGACGGTCTGGTCGCGCCATTGGTACAATCTATGCCAACGCTCCCATCTCTCCTAAAGGTAACCCATCGGATAGAATTCTTGTCGCAGAAGTTGTTTGAATTGACCCCACGCAAGGTCGTCAGCTTCACCACTGGTGATAAGGGCCTTCCACCAAGTCTTGGCGTGGTCCTTCATCTTCAAAGGTGCAAACTTCACCTTTTGAGCGCTACTGACCCTTTCAGGTCAAAGTAGGTCTCAAGTTGGTCGATTCAAGAATCCAGTTTCTCGGCATCAATCACCCCATCATATATGGGTATATCAATCTTAGTGTCGACCTTAAAAGATCCGACAGCTAAGGAGGAGTTGGCGAGGTCGTCGGTCTTGTGGTCGCCTTCGTCTTCATTTTCGTCTGTCCTGCGCAAGTCTTTACCAGTCTTCACACCCATAACCTTCCCTACTTCAGGAGGTACAATCATGGCCTGCTGCTTAATCCAAGCAAGCACGGTTTCCATGTCGGTGGAGAGCTTAGCCACTTGTTCGGCTAGGTTAGCTTGAACGGAGGTATCGTCAGACATTGTCGGAGACGCGGCTATAGGAACCGTCGATTGATCGATGGATTTTCACCGGAGGTTTTGTAACCCTGGCGAGTCTTCACCATCCACAGGATAGGAAAGTTGCTCTGATACCAACTTGATCTGTTTAAGACCTATCCTTGGTTTTCGGACTAGGCTCGCCCAGATTCTAATATGCGGAATAACGGGATCTTACTCGGAAATACCGAAACCCAAAGGTTGATCGAAAACACAATTCAAAGTAATTGCATAACTCTTTATTTCAAAGAGGGCTTTACACGTCGAACGTTAGACACACTTGCCTACGTCAAAGGAACTATAAGCGGGATATATGATCCAAAGCTGTAATAATGTTCGATGATCTAAACTAGTCCTATTACAAGGTATTTATAGTCCAATCATATGAGTACGTATCAGACTCAATAACCTAAACGTATTAGACTCATATAACTAACTAACTAATCCTAAACGGATAAACTTAGTTATATATATTCGGATCGGATTACAATTCCGAATAGGGAACAAATTCCTTTTCATGGTCGCGAACCAATCCATGATCGCGAAACCTTTCCGAACATGGTTAAGGTCGCGAAGCCATATGCGATCAGGACTTGAAGATCCTCCCGAATCAAGATGTTCAGCTTGTGCCCTGACACGAACTCGACCCTTTGCATGATAGAGGCAGATAGAGAGAAGCTTCCATGTGCGGGTCACATCACCCAGCTAGAGTTTCAACTGGGCATTCAACTTCTAACGTGGACTTTTACATCATTCCCGTGGGTGGTTATGATGTCGTTCTGGGTATAGCTTGGCTCCATACCCTGGGCAACGTCGTCCACAACTGGGACCTACTCTACATGTCCTTCGTCTACAGTGGCTGGGCTATCACCCTATACGGCCTCCACTCGATGATTCCGGCGAGCCTACACATGCTACAGGACAATCCAGTTACTCTCCGGCTACATGAGTTACTTGAGGAGTTTAGTGATTTGTTCGCCACCCCAACTGGGCTTCCCCTGGAATGGAGTTGTGACCACCGGATCTATTTCGAGACTGGTATAGATCCCATAGTGGTATGGCCATACCGCTACCCATTACGTCAGAAGGATGAGATCGAAAGGCAATGCCAGGAGATGCTCAAACAGGGCATCATCCATCGGAGTTGATCCCCTTATTCCTCACCCGTCCTCCTGGTGCGGAAAAAAGATGATTCATGGCATTTTTGCATCAAATACCGCCAGTTGAATGCGAAAAGCATCAAAGACAAGTTCCCGATCCCAGTTGCCTACGAGTTGTTCGATGAGTTGCGGGGAGCCTGCCTCTTCTCCAAGCTGGATCTCCATTCCAGCTATTTCCAAATTCACATGGCGATGGAAGACATAGAGAATAAGACATTCCGCACTCATCACGGCCACTTTGAGTTTCTGGTCATGCCCTTCGGCCTAACGAACGCACCCTCCACATTCCAAGCCTTGATGAACGAGATCTTCAGGGAATTCCTATGAACCTTCATACTAGTTTTCTTCGATGACATTTTGGTGTACAGTAAGTACTAGGAGGTGCATGCGAGACACCTCTGACAAGTGTTCGAGATTCTTTAGCTCCATCGGCTACACTTAAAAGAGTCTAAGTGCTCCTTTGGGTAGCATCAGATAACCTACTTAGGCCATATCGTGTCAGCCATAGTAGTTTCCGCCGACCTGGTGAAGCTACGAGACATCGAGGAGTGGCCATAGCCGACCACATCAACTGCACTTCAGGGCTTCTTGGGCCTCGCAGGCTACTATCGCCGCTTCATCCACAAGTATGCGGTGATAAGTGCTAACTTGGTAGCATTTTTACCCTAGGTTTAGTATTGAAAACGTGTAAAATCATGCTTAAAACTCCTTTGATGCGATATTTTATGCGTAAAATTTTATTATTTTTACAAATTGCTTTCATGGTTGTATTCATCATGTTTCAAGGATCAAACCTGCTAAATTTGAGAGAATTTCAACCACAATTATACCTAATTCGACCAAGAAAACCAAACCTGGAAGAAAAAAGGTCCTGGTCAAGTGTTCTTTAGACAACACACCTGGTCGAACATATTTTGGCGGGAAAAATCCTTATTTGTACACGGCTGGGCGAAAAAGAGACTTGTTCGAACAAGTCACGACAAAATGTGGCCGAAAAGAGTCCTGCTCGGTTTCGGTTACGACATGTTTTTGGCCGCGAACACGCCACGTGTCCTAGTCATGTTCGAGTCGGTTTCGGTCGCAACACATGTGTGGCCGCGATTACGCCACGTGTCTTGGTCGTGTTCGACTCAGTTTCTTTGGCGTTTATTGGTCGGTTTTTGTCAGATTTGATCGAAACTGGTCGAATTTGGTCTGTTTTAACCAGATTTGGTCAGTTTTAGTCGTATTTGATCAGAACTGGTCAGTTTTGGTTGGTTTTAGCCGGGTTTGATTAGAACTGGTCGAATCTGGTCGATTTTGACTCAAATTTATCCGTTCTCAGGCTGTTTGAAGCCAGACTTCGTTGCCTGCACGTCAAGGAGTTGTTTTTGGGCACATTTATCCATGTACTATAAATAGAGAAGCTTTTGGATCAATTAGACATGCTTTCATAGGCTCTTTTATTTAGTGTTTAGTCTATTTTTCTAAGAAGAGCCCCCTTCTCTATTTTTATTACTTTTGTAAGTCGGCAAGGATGGCAACTTCAATTTTCAAGCAATCAAGTAAGTTTTTATTTAATTCTTATTATTATTTTCTACATTATTATGATTTTTTGCAAGTAAATCCCATCTAGGGTTAGGGTGACCTAATCTGGAAGGCATGATTCTTTCTCGATCATGATCTCAAGTTTTGGAGTTATTTCCTGATGTTTCCTTCCTCTAAACCCTAAATTCTCTTTTTGGCAACAGATGTAACAGTTGAGCCTTAGCAAGAATTTAGGGGAGTTCTTGAGTCCTTAGCGCTTTGACGTGGGATCCTGAACAGGAGAGAGGCTCTCACCAAAACATAACAGTGGAAGTGATCCTCTGACCATTGTACCAGTGACCGTACTGGCCACTTAATCTGTGTTGAAAAATGATTGAAATTAAATTACAATCCTCGGACCTTGGAATTACGCCGGATGATTATGGAATTCTTGAAACCCTAGATTTTCATTCCTGCTTACAAACTCTAGATTTTCATTCCTGCTTACAAACCCTAGATTTTCATTCCTGCTTACAAACTTTAAAACCCTAGATTGATAGTTTTTGTAGTAGAATTAGTTGTAGAAATACAAACCCCCAACTCGTTTAGACTTAATCAGTGATCCATCACCTTCTTCAGCAAGGTGTTGGCAGAACGCCATCGGAAGCTAGCAGCATATATATGAGCGTGAGCTCATTGGCCTAGCGAAGGCCATACAGCACTGGCGCCCCTATCTCTTAGGACGCCCCTTCTGAGTCCGCACAGACGACGCCAGCTTGAAGTATTTGTTGGAACAGGCACTCACCACACCACCGCAATAGCATTGGCTAAGTAAACTGATGGGGCTTGATTTTTATGTTTCTTATAAGCCAGGCAAAATGAATGCTACAACTGACGCCTTGTCTCGCTAGGATGAGCCATCTGGTGAGATCATGGCGATTTCCATTCCAACTTCTATGGAGGTCAAAGGGTGGAAGCAAGCATTGTGGGAGGACCCGAATATGTTGACACAGGTGGCAGAGTTGACCTCCCCTTTGATTCGGCCAAACCAACTTGAGGGGAGGAAGGGAGACTGGTTCGTCCAGGACGGGTTGGCCTACTTCTGAAGACGTCTCTATTTGCCCCTATCTTCGCCAATTACTAAGGAGGTGATGACCCTTTTACACGGGTTCACGCATGAGGGAGCTCAGAAGACCCTCCATCGCATTCGACAGCACTGCTACAGGTCGGGCATGAGGGGTGCTATTCAAGACTTCATTCAGGGTTGTGACACTTGTCAACGCAACAAGGCTTCGACCCTTCACCTTGCAGGCCTTCTCCAGTCACTCAATGTGCCATCTCAGATTTGGGCACATGTATCGATGGATTTCATCACGGGGCTTCCAAAGTCTCAAGGGAAGTCCATCATTCTGGTGGTGGTGAACCGTCTCTCCAAGTAAGGCCACTTCATCGCCTTGAGCCACCCATTCACCCCAGTTTCAATGGTACAGGTCTTCTTTGAGGAGATCGTTTTGTTGCATCTAGCTAGGCCTTTATGCCTAACCCTAATTTTGATGATTAATGAAAACAAAGTGTTTCAAACTAACTGTGCCTCTGAGATTTTTGATACAGAGCTTGTTCGGGAAGAAATGCGAGATGATCAAGATGAACCCGACATGAAGTGAAATAGAAGCACAAGGTGCAGAAGAGCAAAGACAAGATGCAAACAAGAAGATGCAAAAGACCTAAGGTAATCTGTAATTTCATTTTCTTCCAATCTCAGCGTTTGGAGATAGATCGGTTAAGGACTTTGTTGCTTAGATTTTAACCGTACTATAAAGAGAGGTTGCAAAAGTCCTCTCTATATCTCCAACATAAACCAAGAAACTTAGGTCATTGCATTGCATCTTTTTGGTTGGATTTGATTTGAATTTGGTTTGAAAGATTTGGATTTTCAGTTGAGTTTTTGACAACAGAAGAGTTTTTCAAATTTCTAAAAATATCTAGGTAGATCTGATTTTTTCTTATGTTGACAAAAATGTAGCCCTTAAAATTATCTTTCAAACGAGCTATTAAACACATCTTTTGGATTTCTGGATTTAAAGTTATAGCTATTTTTGTTCAGACTGACTGTCAGTTTGCTGAACTGACTGTCAGTTTGAATGTCAGTTTGTGTTAACTGACATTTGTCTAGAGAGTGTGTTTTTCGGGCTCAAATTTTTTGTACTAAACTGACTATCAGTTTGTCCATACTGACTGTCAGTTGGGGTTTCGACCACAGTTGTTTTTAACTGAGTTTCTATCTGTTTTGGTCGAGTTTTTGGTCGAACTGACTGTCAGTTTGCATAACTGACTGTCAGTTGTGGGTTTCAAGTTTCCATATACGACCACAAACGGCTAGCTATTTTTTATCCGTAAATTTTGTTGGCTGTTGTGTACGAAACTGACTGTCAATTAGGAAAACTGACTGTCAGTTAGTGTTGCTGATTTTCAGCCCTAGTTCCAACGGTTTTTTTGATTCTTGAAACTATAAATAGGGGCTTTGGGCATGAGTTTTACACAACAAGCAGCATCATTCTTTTATACATTCTTGAGTCTTAGTTTTCTACATAAAAATCTTGATCTGTTGATCAAGTTGAGTGTTTTCTGATCCACCGAGAGTTTTAGTTCTTTGCATTTGCATACTCGTAGTTTCTCGGTGTGTGTTTGGAGGTCTAGAGAAGATCTCGCTGCATATTACTCTTGGTGAGCGCCCTCACCTAGACGGTTTGGAGGAGTGGCCGTTGACCTCTCCAGTTTGGAGATTGTTGGAGAGGCTCGGCAAAAGTGTACAAAGCATCGGTGCTCGCCTTTCCGGAGTGGACAAGGAGCAACCACTAGTTGATAATACCCTTCATGGGTATTGAGGCAAAACTCAAGTGACTTGAGTGCTTCAACGAGGATTAGTGGAGATTGGGCGAGTCTCTAATACCTCGGTAAAAATCACTGTGTTCGTTCTCTTCTCTTCTTACTAATATTTTATTTGCTCTTGATTTGCAATTATTTAAAGTTTTAAAAGCCTCATATTCACCCCCCTCTAGTCGGCATCCTTGATTCTACACGTTCATCTTCACGGAATTCCAAAATCAATCGTCACTAATCGAGACAATGTTTTCACTTTGGCATTCTGGAAGGATATATTCAAATGATGTAACGTCATGTTGAACATGTCAACACCATACCACCCCCAGATGCATGGCCAAACCGAGGTTGTAAACCGATCAGTAGAGATGTACCTATAGTGTTTGGTGGGGGAGAAGCCAAAGGATTGGTGCAAATGGCTTCCCTGGGTTGAATTCTGCTACAATTCATCCTACCACACCGCCATAAACTCACGTTGTTCAAGATGGTTTATGGTCGGGATCCTCCGGTATTTGTTCCCTACACTGCAGGACTTTCGTAAGTGGATGCAGTTGACTAGGAGTTTATGAATAGAGATGAGGTCCTCGCACTTGCTCGAGAGCGTCTTACTCAGGCACAGAATCACATGAAGCAAGTTTATGATTGTGGACATAGAGAATTGGAGCTTTCTTTGGGAGATTGGGTCCTACTTCGTCTTCAACTGTACCGTCAACAGCCTCTTTGTTAGATGTCTTATCACAAACTGCTTGCCTACCATCTCGATCTTCCTTCACGGCTCACCTACACGACGTCTTTCACATCTCCGTCCTGAAACCCTATGTGGGAGCTCCGCCAACGACCACCCCTTCTCTTCCATCTACATATGAGGGATGGGTGTGACATGATAATGGGAACGGGGATGCCCGAACTTCCGTCAGGTGGAGAATAAGTCGATTAGGCGGCGCGAGACACACACGATCCGGCTTCTTGATCGGCACGATCAAAACCCCTGCAATCGCAGCACCACGCGTCCTCTGGTTATCAACCGTACGTTGCCCGGTTGACCTCGCCACGAAGGCTAATCCCTGCCAGTGAATCGAGAACACAAGCAAGAACAAGAAAGATGCAACTGAATTTGCAATTGAGGATGAAGCTCACGAGTTGGGGTCTCACAAACCGATGAACGGCGACACTGTTCAAAGACAGAATTGATCTAAGAAAAACCCAAGTCTAAACGGCAGCCATGGCGACCATATATATACTGTATGGGGCGGCCATGGGGTGGAGGAGGAAACCCTAGGGGTACATGGGCCTTGGGCCCAAAGTGAAGCGTCGCAGCGCACGTCAGATTCTGGTTGTAATCTTGTTTTAACGATTCCTGTTGATCCATAAGGAATTTGGACATCGGACTGAATCCGTTGGAAAGCTCTCGTCGTTCTCTTGTCCGTAGAGTCCAAGAACGTCGAAAACGGACTTCGTATGTGGCCTGTACGTCTGTTTGAAGTTGGACTACGCGCAGATGGCCGAACCGGACTCGCGGATGAATTGAGCTCACTTGTGAGCTGGCCTTGGAGCGACGTGGCTTGTGCGACCTTAGAGATGTAGAGGCGCCTTTCTTGAGCACGTCTTGTGTTTGGGGAGGTGGCCAAGGTGGAGGCCGAACTTGTGGCGGCGACAGCACAAAATCCAGACGACGTACGTGCTGCCAGCTTTCGCGTCCTGGCTAAGGTGGCGGACGATGACATCTTGATGACCACCATGTTGATGTCGTCTTGGTCATAACCATGATGTACATGGTCTCATCATTCTCCCTTTCTTGATGTGGAGTCGTCCTTGACTCCATTGTGTTTTTCTGCAAAATGTTAGCACCAACAGAGAGCACAGCAATATGCATATCTTTGATAATCAAATCATTAGACACAGAACCATTAACATTTATATACTCCCTTTCTTGAAAACTATCATATACCTTGAAAATTGAATTAGAGTGACATGGCAAGACATGATTAGTGGCATTTTCATTAATTGCAGCAAGATCAGATTTTGTAGCAAGCAAGACGGGATTCCTCAATTTAATTTGGTTGGCTACATGCTGAATTTCAGATTTTTCATCAATGGTTTTCTTGTCATTAGCAAGCTGCTCCCTATCGGATTTAACAATTTCAGCGGGGGTCAAAGGTAGAAGTGTAATTTTCTTTCGCTTATGCATAAAAGTGTATTTATTACTTCTACCGTGGTGAAGTGCATCAGTGTCATATTCCCATGGGCGACCCAATAAAAGAGAGCAAGCTTGCATCGGCACCACATCACAATCAGCAAAATCAGAATAGGAACCAATGGAAAAATGAACCCGAACTGTTTGTGTTACCTTAGCTCTGCCGGAATCATTCAGCCACTGAATGTGGTATGGATGTGGGTGCGGGCGTGTGGTCAAGCCAAGCTTTGCTCGTCGAAGGTGGCGGTGCAGCTGGTCGGAAGGTGGAAGAAGGCACTGTCTTCGCTTGTCCCGTAGTCATTCGGGGCGTGAAGGTGCTGCCGGTGTTGCTCCTGCTCTTAGAA
Organism: Pharus latifolius; assembly: GCA_019359835.1. Classification (NCBI taxonomy): domain Eukaryota; kingdom Viridiplantae; phylum Streptophyta; class Magnoliopsida; order Poales; family Poaceae; genus Pharus; species Pharus latifolius. The sequence goes on along the minus strand of CM033320.1, from coordinate 51,256,680 downwards.
TGGCGTCCCTGCAACTCCTTCTCTGCTAACATAGCAAGTTGAAACAAGCGATTGACAGTTGTATATTCTTTATAATCAACAATATCCTGAATTTCTGGACGCAAACCACCGTAAAAACGAGCAATTTTATCCTCAGGTTCCTCTACTACCCCACAACGTAACATACCCTTTTGAAGCTCTTGGTAATATTCCTGAACAGTCATACTACCTTGATCTAATCGTTGCAATCTCTTGCGCATATCACGTTGGTAGGAAGGAGGAACAAATCTATTACGCATAGCATCTTTTAATCTCGCCCAAGAATCAGGTTGTAAGCGGGCATTTACTAGTTCATTCCACCATATTATAGCAAAATCTTTAAATTCACTAGTGGCTTGTCTAACTCTATGAATCTCGGGAACTAGATGGGAATTAAATTTCTGCTCGACCGTCATCTCCCAATCTAAGTAAGCATCAGCATCATAAGCTCCAGAAAAGGAAGGGATGATGAATTTTACCTTAGCGAAAGGATCATCATTGCGGTTCTGGTTATTACCTCCCATACCGTGCTGGTTGCGGCGAAGACAGTCATGTAGACGGCCGTCTCGTTGAGCAGCACGTTCCCTGGAGGCACGTTGCTGCTCATCTTCATCTTCCTCAAAATCACCATCCTCTTCGTGGTCGTTGTTGCCGTGGTTGGCGCCGCTGTTGACGGAGGCATCTCCATCAATGGTCGCGGGAGGGCGTTTTTCGACGGCATCCATCCTCTCGGTGAGGGTGGAAACTCGTCGATCGATGCTCTCAAGGGTCTTGTTCGTCGTCGTGGCATGCTCCTTGAACATCGTTTTTATCTCATCCAGCATGGTCGACAACTCTGAATGAAGGACACAATCTTCGATGGTAACATCATCCTCGTTCCTGCCCTTCTTGCCACCTCCCATGGTTAGTACAGAAAAAGGACAGAAGGAAAACAAGCACAAGTATTATGAGCCCTATGAACTACTAGGTGGGATCTCACGCTCTCAAGCAATCTTACCAAGTTCTTACCCGGTTCTTACCAACACAGCGAGGGACGGTGCAACCGGTGGCTGGTTCGTGACACCGTGAGGGCGTGATGAAGCGATTGCAAGGGTCAATAACCTGTGCTGATCAGAAGGATGTAGAGCTTGGATATGCAATATTTAGTAGCAAGGAATATGCAATCATCGAAATCAGAATAGCAAAGCTGAATAAATATCCAAAGTACTTGTCAAAGTTGCTGGCCTAAACTCGTTCTCAGACCTAGCTCAAGCAAGCAAAACGAATGACGTAACACTGTCGATACAAAGGATACAAGCACTTTTCATTTTTTTTTTCCTTGCTTTTTATTTTTTTTTATTCTTCTTTTTTATCTTTGTGCGGCTTCTTTTTTTTGCACTTGCCTTTTTCACCTTTTTTTTTAAATATCAATAGTGCCGCATATGAGAGATTACAAGATATATACACAAACACTCAATTTTCTCTCGCTGGAAAAACAGATCTACTATGCAGAAACTTCCTAGGCTGTTTTCGGATTTTTGGAGGCCTCAAACGCTAAAACGTATTACAGAAAAGTTGTAGATCGTTTCGTGCTGATCAATTTGCATATATGGAACACCAATTTTGGATAACGGATCTAGGCGATATGGGCCCCGCAATACAGTCTGTGTAGGAAATCCGAAATCAAACAGATTCACTTTCACCGCGATTTTGGACTTGAAAACGGCGTTTCTAGAACTTCTCACAATGGACAAAGTTGTAGAGAATTTTTGGAGCTACAATTTAGACTCTGAATTTGTCCAATTTGATGTTCAGACGAAGGAGATAAAAGCAAAATACCGAACTTTACAGATTGACACCCGATTTGGACGCGGCGGCGATGACGACGTGATGGCGTTAGACTCGACGTCAAGATGCAAGACTCAAACTAGATCAAGAACTTACTATAAACCAGCAACAAGACGATGACGATGGATACAAATTCAACAACGCGAAACTGAAAACGAAATCGCGAAGGGCACAAAGTGGCTTGGACGATGGATATGACGGCGAACTCAAATATTTTTGTGGGGCAATTTTCTGGACTCTAGGTGAAAGATGAATAATGAACAAAGGGGATACAAGTATACCTGACGGGCAACCGAGGCTCTGATACCACTTAATGGGAACGGGGATGCCCGAACTTCCGTCAGGTGGAGGATAAGTCGATTAGGCGGCGCGAGACACACACGATCCGGCTTCTTGATCGGCACGATCAAAACCCCTGCAATCGCAGCACCACGCGTCCTCTGGTTATCAACCGTACGCTGCCCGGTTGACCTCGCCACGAAGGCTAATCCCTGCCAGTGAATCGAGAACACAAGCAAGAACAAGAAAGATGCAACTGAATTTGCAATTGAGGATGAAGCTCACGAGTTGGGGTCTCACAAACCGATGAACAGCGACACTGTTCAAAGACAGAATTGATCTAAGCAAAACCCAAGTCTAAACGGCAGCCATGGCGGCCATATATATACTGTATGGGGCGGCCATGGGGTGGAGGAGGAAACCCTAGGGGTACATGGGCCTTGGGCCCAAAGTGGAGCGTCGCAGCGCACGTCAGATTCTGGTCTTAATCTTGTTTTGACGATTCCTGTTGATCTGTAAGGAATTTGGACATGGGACTGAATCCGTTGGAAAGCTCTCGTCGTTCTCTTGTCCATAGAGTCCAAGAACGTCGAAAACGGACTTCGTTTGTGGCCTGTACGTCCGTTTGAAGTTGGACTACGCGCAGATGGCCGAACCGGACTCGCGGATGAATTGAGCTCACTTGTGGGCTGGCCTTGGAGCGACGTGGCTTGTGCGACCTTAGAGATGTAGAGGCGCCTTTCTTGAGCACGTCTTGTGTTTGGGGAGGTGGCCAAGGTGGAGGCCGAACTTGTGGCGGCGACAGCACAAAATCCAGACGACGTACGTGCTGCCAGCTTTCGCGTCCTGGCCAAGGTGGCGGACGATGACATCTTGATGACCACCATGTTGATGTCGTCTTGGTCATAACCATGATGTACATGGTCTCATCACATGAGCCCCTCCATGTGCTTCGCGCTCGCCTTAACAGGAGATCTCAGGAGATATTAGTGCATTGGAAAAAACACTCAGCAGAGGATGCTTCGTGAGTGGTAGTGCCAGAATTTCACATCACCTTTCCTTCCTTTCAGCTTGAGGACGAGCTGTTTCTCCGGGGGAGAGTGATGTCATGGTCGGGCGGATCTACGAGCGCCGAGCCGATTAGGATTCGGATTAGATAGTTAAGATTAGGAAAGTCATGAACCTTATTAATTTATTTTTTTAGTTTATTTCCTTATTAGTTTATTTCGTTTCTAATTAGTTCCCTTACAATACTTATTTCTTTTCTAATTAGTTCTCTTATAATATCTATATATTACCATCTTATAAAAAAAACGTAAATCTTCTACCATCGCCGAGACGAGCCATCACAGCCCTGGTCGTCCGGTTACGCGACTACTCATTCACATACAGATTCATACATACAACCAAATTAATCCAACAGTAAACAGCACACACGCAGGCACGATGCAGCAACGACAGCCAGTTCAGAAACTTTGTGCCACGAGCTCACCGCGAGCTACCTCGTCGTCTTAGTCCACGCCGCAGAGACGGTGCAAGTCCCACCGTCCACTGTACCTGCCATAGCCACCCGACAATCACTATGCTTAACTGGATTCTCTCTGCGCGCCGTCGACTCACTGCAGATTCACATCAAATCTTTGTCTCGGCGCAGCAGCGGCACAAGTTCCGTGGCCTTCACCTTTCAATCTGCGGACAATAGTATATAATACCTATAGTGCTTCGCTCTCACTCACATTGCCGCAACCCAGCTGAGTTCCAGCGCAAACTTCCACACAAACATCTAAGTTTCTTGCTGATTTTTCTACTTCTCCTTGCCGCCCGAGGAAGAAGACGAAGCTCGGAGCTACAGCTTCACCAACCAATTCCCAAAGTTATCGATCACGTTCCAGATGCCTTCACTTATCCCTGAAAGCAAGCTATCGAGTTCCGGCGAGCCACATCGCCAGCGATCGCCGTTTTTCTCAAATTCTGGCCAGTGCCCTGTTTCGACCATCGGGCTATATTCAGGCCCAAATTGGCTTTCGAAACCGAAGAAGAAAATGATCCCTGCATCAAATAAAACGTATCTTGTCAATTACATTTTAAAATCATCCCCGAGTTGAGATTTCAGAGTCCTTCGCGCACAGCCGGCGACGGGCTCACGCCGCCGGCCCGGCACGCCGCGATCCCAACCAAATTGCCTCGACCATTAGATTCCATTCATCGCTTAGATGGTGTCGTATCAACTAAATAGTGCATTGCTTTATTTCAAAAGTGCCCAAAACCACCTTTCCCAACTCCAGCCACACAACGGCGAGCCAAAAATTTTCATCAAACCCAGATTCCTCTTGCCAGCACCATCTACCAAGTCCTAAGAAGCTATCTAAATCATCAATTTTAAGAATTGTTAACGAATTCACTCTGGCACCAGAGCCGTGGTTACTCCCCAATGCAGAAAAATTCAAACTCGCCGTATGTCGCCGGCCAATTAACCGTAGCTGTAGCTTCATCAGGACCACGCCGATCTCCAGGACAAAGTTGGTGAAGCTAAATTGGACCAGAACGGCCAGCCGCCTAAGCCCTAGGTTTCGGCAGTGTAGAGATAGTTTAGGCATTGTCAGACACAGCTCCAGGGTTTAAACAGCAAAATTACATGAATCCAAGTTGTTTTTGTCAAAACAACTTAATCTAGGAAGTACATCCAGTAGTTATGCATCAAATGCAGCGATAAGTTTTCATTGCGACCACAGAAAACATGGAGAACAAGCCAATATTGACCATTGACATTGTCAGGCCGTGAACCGAATGTTAACCGACTGACATTCATATATTCTTAGCAATTTCTTCGTGTCCTAAACATCTCACCTCGATAAAAAAAAGTCTCTAAATATCTCTAGAACTCATCCGTAACAAGATTCATCTTTCACCCAACTGTTTTGGCCATGAAACAGACTTCGACCTCGTCGATCGAAATGTCAACTCCTTTGAAACAAATTGCATATGATGCAATTGGATGTTTATAATTATAGTGAAGTTATTAATTGATTGATGGTTGAAATGATTGTCGCTTAGGGCACGAGTCCGAGTTCGAGGACATTGCAACAGAGCTGTCATCGACAGCCGATTCCTATTTCGCAGAAGACAAATAATATTCTTGAACATCTTGAACCTATAATTGAAATGTGTTGATTATAATACTCTCTTGATTATAATTATATTGCATGAACTATGGTCACCACTTTAGAGTATTGAATAATACTTATTTATCTATTGCATTGGGTCACTTTAGGTTGAACCATCGTGATTAAACCATAAAATAAAACTACAAAATTTACTTAACGCTTTTTTGAGTTAAAAGAAAGTCATCTTTGACCGGATTGGATTGAAATGGTGGAATGGCATTGCTAGTGCCAGATATGTGGCATGACTCTGGTCATGGGCATATAAGGACTAGAATCTTATGTTGTGCTTCTAGTGACATAGAAATTGTACTGTCCACAAGTCTGGTATGGAACATGTATGGACCGATAGTATGCGAAACATATATGAACTCCTGTATGGTTGAGTCTTGTCTTAAAATTGTGCACTTACTTTCGATAGTACAATTTACACGGAGTTTATCCACACACTGTACTCTGACCCAACAATGAGAAAATGATTGTAACATCCTAAAATTAGAGCCTAAAAATTTCATTCTTATTCAAAACCATGCATGCATGTATCTTTAAAAGTTACAATTAGGTCCAATCCAATTCTTTTCGGTCCAAAATCTTACAGATTTTTTTCATCAAATCTCAGATCAAAATATTCAGATGTGGCTTATTATGTATCTTGAATAGAAAACCCTTTAGAAGCCAAATCAAATTCGACTTCTAAAGCCCAAAATCTCTACCAGATCTATTTTTGAAAATAAAAAATTCTTAATTATTTTATTACTCAAATTACCCTAAGAACCAGTAATCCAATCCTACAAATTTTGTATAGATCTCAGTTGGATTATCTTGGAAATATAATCTAGATTATACTTATACACCAGTCTAAAAAGCCAGATTCCATCATTTAAGTTCTTTTCGTAAATAAGTGAAAAATCATCATAGATTAGTCCTTTTGGACTCTAATAGCCTGAGAAGGCTAAAATCTCTAAATCAACTCCAAATTCGAATTTGATTAATTGTGCTATTTAATACAAGTTTCTCGTTTGTCACAACCTCAAAATCAAATCCAAAACACAGTTATTTACATTTTTTTTTCGTTTTTAGTAAAATCAACGTACTTTTAGCTTCTTGTCGTTTTCGCTTTCGTTTTATTTATATTCTCGTACCATTTTCATTTTAAACCCTCGAAGATTAGTATATCGAGGACTATATGTATTGAAATGAATATACATTTATCTCTAGATTCTAGATAAATGCATTTTGGTCCAAAATAAGTTTCAAAATTGCAAACCGGTCCAAAAATTCAAAAAACCAGCTACAGTCAGAGCCGACGATTTTGGTTTTTTGGAATTCTTTCAATCCCCCGAAAAACTTGATGAATATCTCAAAATCTCACACTACTTGGCATCACATATGTACATGAAGGAATATACAACTACACATACACTTAAAACTCCACACACACACACCAAATCAAATCGGCAGCAAAAACAACACACACACACACAAGTTCAGAACGGCAGCGGTGACAAATTCAGAAATCTGGCACCACGATAATAACCGAGCTCACCTCGTCTTCTTAGGCTATCTCCAACCCATCAGCCCTTCGTGAGGCGCTTCAACAGAATATTTTTTAGTATATTCTATACCACGTGCGCGAAACACTACCCGAAGAACCCCTTGCTCAATGCAAAGCGCTTCGTACGGGCTCACGAGTAAATTAAATTTAGGTGATTTTAATAAAACATCAATAATTTTTAATTTAAAAATCAAATATATGTGATGTTTGATTTCTATATGAAGATAATTTAAAGATTTACAACTTTCTCAATATAATCAATATCTAATTTAAACTAAATTAATCATAAATTAAAAACAAAGATCATATATAATTTAATCACACGTAGACCGAGATAAAAAAAATTGACACAACCGCGTACTGATTAAAACTTGCGAGGGGTGACCTCTCTAACCAAAAATATATTTTTTAATGATGAGACCCACGTGCCCACCCTTAGTCCGCTCGGAATGGAGGGCACAAGGACCGTTGCACCTGAAATAGCCCCCAACAACCGCTGTGCCAGCCTAGATTCTTCCTGCGCGCCGTCGCTTCACCGCAATCTCTCCTCTTTTGTCACATCCACCCCAGCGCAGCAGCGGCACAAGTACCACAATGTCACCTCGCAAGCTCGAGAAAACAACGGTATATAATGCCTGTACTACTTTGTTCTCACTCACACTGTCACAACACAACCGAGTTCCACTGCAAACTCACTAAGTTCTTAGCTGTTTCGCCTGGCCGCCTGAGGAAGAAGACGAAGCTTCAAGCCCCAACCTCGTCAACTAATCCCCGAAGTTATCAATCTCATTTCATACCCCATCTTCTATCCCCACAAGAAAGCTATTGAGTTCCGACAAGCCACATCGCCAGCGACCGCCGTTTTTCTCAAATGTTGTCCAGTGCCCTGTTCCGGCCATCGGACCACTTTCCAGCTCAAATTGGCCTTCGAATTATAAGGAAGAAATGTTCCTAGCATCAAATGAAACACTTCTTTTTCAATTACATTGTAAATTTGTCCCCGAGTTGAAGTTTTAGGATTCATCGCCCGCTGTCGCCGACGGGCTCACGCCGCCGGCATGACACACCGTGATCCCGACCTAATTGACCCTACCATTAGCCTCCATTTGTCCAGTAGTTGGAGTCATTTCAACCAATTGCATTGTATCACCTCCTTTCAGAAGTGCCCAAAAGAAACCTTCTTCCACATCTCCGGCCACACGCCGACGAACCGTAAATCCTCACCAAACCCCGATTATTCATGCCAGTACCACCTATTAGGTTACAGGAAGCTAACCATATCATCAATTTTGGGAATTATTAACTACATCGCTTTGCCACCAGAACCCGTGAACTATCCCCAAAACAGAAAATTTCAAATCCGCCGTGCGCCGTCGTCCGGTCACCGACGACCAATCAACCTCGGCTGTAGCTATATCATGACCACGCCTACCTCCAGGACAAAATTGGCGAAGCTGAGCTGGACTATAACGCCCAGACGCCAAAGCCCTAAAAATTCGACAGTGCACAGACATGGTTCTGGCAATGTCCAGACACTGTGCCAGGGACTAAATAGCAAAATCATTTCTTTCCAGGGTATTTTTGCAAAATTCATATTGTCTAGAAAGTACAGTTGGTAGTATTGCACAAATTGACAACTATAGAAAATATGGAGTATGAGCCCAATGTTAACTACTGACATTGTCAGGTCGTGAACCGAATATTAGTCGACTGACATTCATCGATTTTCAATAAATCCTTCATGTCATGAATGTCCCACCACATCCAAAAAATCTATAAAACATATTTAGAACTCATCTGTGATCAGAGTCACCCATCGCCCAACTGTTTGGTCATGAATCAGACTTTAACCTTGTCGATCGAGGCATTGACTCATCTAAAGTTACATTTTGAATTGCATATCATGCATGTGGATGTTATAATTATAATAAAGTTACAAATTGTTTGATGGCTGAACTGATTATTGCTTAGGTCACAAAATCGAGTTTGAGGGCATCGCAATAGAACTATCATCGACAACTGACATTTAATATACAGAAGGTAAGTCATATTCTTAAACATCTTGAACCCATAATTGAAATGTGTTAGCTATAATATTTCTTCGATTATAAGTGTATTGCATGAACTATGGTCACTACCTTAGATTACTGAATAACACTTATTTAGCTATTGCATTGAGTTACTTTAGATTGAACCATCATGATTAAGTTTTGAAATAAAAGTATAAAATTTACTTAAGGATGATTTGAGTCAAAAGAGAGTCATCCTTGATCAGATTGGATTGAAATGGTGGAATGACACTGTCTAGTGTAGGATATGTGGTATGACTGGTCATAGACATATAAAAATTAGAACCTTGTGTTGCGCTTCTAATTTACATGAAACCGCACTATCACTACTATAGAAATGCTTTTCACTATCGGTTAAAAATCCACTCTACTATCGGTTCTCTTACTGATAGTGATCGGCATGATAATAGAAACGCAGCACACTTCTATCGGTTCAAAAACCGTTAGTAAAACATATAAATTCCCAACGTTCACTAATCGCTATCGACTATTTTTTCTATCGGCTCGGATTTAAACCGATAGTATTGTTTACGTTTTTTCTATCGGTTCGTATATAAATCGATAGTAAAGTGTATGTTTTTTCTATCGGCTAGGATCTAAATCGATAGTAATGTGTATGTTTTTTTCTATCGGCTGGGATCTAAACCGATAGTATTTTGTAGACACAGTTAGTACTGGAAACTTTATTCTATCAGTTGTTGTATATGAACCCGATAGTATTGTATAGACACAGTTAGTACTGGAAACTTTATTCAATCGGTTGTTGTATATGAACCGATAGTAATGGAATATTTATTCTATCGGTTGAAGTATAACCGATAGTACTATGTAGTTTTTCCTATCGGTTATGTACTCGACACGGTTAGTACTGGAATCTTGCACATATACATACAGCAATACAGAGATACATTGGATCATTCACAAATACACCAATATTTACAAATATACACCAATATTCACATATTGAATTTGTTCACAAATACACTAATACAGTAATATACACATGCATTGGACAGATTGAATTTATTCACATATTGATCGAGTTTATTCACAAATACATCAATGAATCTATTCACATATTGAGTTTATTCACAAATACAGCAATCAACACATTCAATATAGATTACACAAGTCAGTTACTATCGATCGTTGATAGCCACTTCTTCCACGACATATTGAGCCCAAATTGTTCGCAACTCCTTCAATTGAGGCAACTCATATTGCTCTTTCAACATGGCGCTCTGCGTATATGCGTGTATGAAGTTAGGATCGTACGTCACATCCAATTAAAGTTCGCCTTTGAGTCAGGAAAAATGGTTACCTTAGGGAATTGGGCAAAGTTTCTCCTAATCAGGTCATACATGAATCTCATGACATAGAAGCCACATTCCCACGATTGTGGCTGCTGATGGCACTGGAAAAATTGCATATGCAAAGACATAAACCCACATTAACTCGAAAAAACTAATTAAACTTAAATTAAAAGACTCATCATGAGTACTTCCATCCGTATTAATTACCTCATATTCTTTCCAAGAAATTGTTGTGCCCTTCGACGCGTCATGCCTCCCTCCAGCACTAGCATAATTTTTGAAAGCCCTGTATTTAATTTAGCATTGCCGGTTAATATGTTAATCATTAATTAGCTAGTTAGAGAAAAATTTAAAACAACTATGTTACTTACACGTCTATGTGCCATGTGAGGGTGAAAACATGCGTCACCTTGTCGCTCATCGAATCGAGGTAATAGACCTCATTCATCCATGGGCAAATGACGACGAGGACCCAGTGGCCCCTACATTGCATATATAAGCGAACTGTTTCATACATATGTTAGGCGTAACATACAAGAATGAGTTAAATTAGTAGGAAATGCACTAACCTTTGGTGGTACGGCGCAAGGATGAACTCTCGGTCCTGCTGCGCTAGTAGTGCCCTTGATATGTATTCCTACGCATGTTCTTGGTCGTGCTCTAGCATCGTGAGGCTTATTTTCTCTGGGTCGAGGAAACCCACTTTGTCACATGCCCTCATCGACACCAGCCTATACATGCACCTGGATGCAAAATAGACATTAGTAAGTAGTGCATATAAAGTGATTAGATTTATGAAACGAACTGTGATAACTTCAGACAACAGCAAACTCACAGGGCTCCAGTCCGTATGATGGACATATCAAGCTCCCGCCAGTTGAGGAGGTCGAACAAATCCTCGTGGGCCACCGATATGCTCCCGGCCTCACGGTGAAAATGACCTGGCCTGAAGTGAACTAGGAAGTTGATGTGGCGCCTAGACCGGGTCAGGTACCACTCGTGGAGACTTATGGTTATTTGATCCATATTGCGCAGAAGGTACTCCGACACGAGTGGGGACCCGTTCTTGAATGTACCCGGCTGGCTTTGTTTGCCCTTGCCTTTGGCCTTGCCCTTGCCTTTGGGGTGTGGTGCCGCCGGCCTCATTTGATGGCGAAGGGTTTGAGGCCGTCGGAGGAGGCATGGGGGCCGAAGGAGTTCGCTCATGCGTTGTGGCGGGGGTGGTGTCCTCAGGAAGTGAGCTGGTATCCATCGTCCACTTTAAGTACAAACGCATAAGTTAGATTTTGCAAATTGTGTATATTAACTGAGTTGTAAGCTAGAATGGTTAGGGTTTACCTCTTGTAGTCTAACACCCTTCTTGGGCCACTGTATGTACGAGCCCAATGCCTCGCCAATTGTCCGTATTTCGTCCGTTGGGACGGGCAACGGAAAAGAGCTGTAGCCCGGGAGGGCCATGTCCACCTGTACCTTTGCGAATCTAGGCTCCAGAGGTACGCAGTGGATCCGGACATCCTCCCAAGACTGGTATATGACCCCGTTTGCAACCACTACAGGTTTGTCGCCTATGTTGATCAATAGGCTACAGCTCTCTGGCTTCTGTAATTTGCAATAATTATAACAGGTTAGCGAAACAATTCTAACGTAACGGGAGTGGCATCAACCGAACTGCATATATAGCTCAAGAGTTGCAATACCTCGATCAGGTCCACCGGATCCACGTGAAGCTTCGAGCCGCAACTACTCGGCCTGGCAGCGTCTACCTCGGCAGCTGGATCTAAACCCTTAGACTGCACAACTCGGCTGAGGCGTTCATACTTCTCGTTCATTTGAGCGAACATGTCCGCGAATTGTGCAGTCACATCTGCCCGTATCTTCTGAGATAATTGCACTTCCCTTTCCTTCTAGCTGCCAGCCTTCTTTGCCTTTTGTCCGAGCTCCGAGAAGCCTTTCTTCCATGGCACCACAGCCCCCACGGCTCGCGTCCGCCTTGGATGCTCCTTGTTCCCTAGAGCCCGGGTAAGGATGTTGTTCTCCCTATGGGGAGTGAACAATCCCTCGGTCGCCTCCTTCGAGCAAGAGATCTGTTACATTGAAAGCTCTCCATTGTGAGGAAGAAATATATACAAACTTGTGCGCACACTAGTGATCATAGTTTTTTTACCACAATCTATGATTCCAACCAGGAAGTTAGCCAACTTACGAGTCGCTGCACGACCTCGACGTCCCTGGGGTTTGGGAACGCCACAGTCCCCGTGGCCGACACGATCCCTCTGGCCAGCCACTAGCGCTTGCATCGCTGATCGCGGATCTTGGAGAGTGGTAGGTCAGGGGAGTCGATGAAATTCGATGCCTCGTCTTCAGCCTTCTTCCACTGCTCCTTCCTAGCATAGCCGCGAGAGCCGAGCCGGTGTGGGTGGTCATTCCTCCTATGGATTGACTTGTTCTTCTCGTTGAGGGCCTTCGTACCAGAAACAAGAAAATTAATGCACCGCTGCTTACTGCATACAATGGTGTAACCAAGCAAAGGAACCATACATACCTTGAACTCAGGAGTCACCTTCTGTTGGGCGAATTGCTCCCATACCTCATCCGTTATGAAGGGGTACTTCTCGCATGGAGATTTGCCTTGAGCGAGGAAGGTACTGACGATGACGCTCTTGAAGGTTTTCCACGTGTTGTTCATATCCTTCAAGCAAGCTATCTTGGGACCATCGTCGGGGATGTTCCACTTGGCCTGTTTAAAATGGTGCATATAAGCAGGACTTACCTAATCTCTGGGATAAACCAAGGGAATGTGATTACTCAAGAGTTCAGTGATTTTGATTAATTTTACCTTCACTTCCGCCCATAGCCTATCCCTCTCGTCGGCCTTGACGTCCTTCCAGCTCTGGACGGTGATCTTCACCCTTTCCTTTGCCAACAAGCCAACATAGGCAGCATAGTGGCCGGCGTTCTTCCCGATCGGTCTTCCGAACTGGTTGAACTCACATGAAAGATCCGCGCGTTTGGCCAAACAACCCAACATCGTCGCGCCTCGCGCCTTCCTCTTGCGCTGGGACGAGGCAGCGCCATCTACGTTTGATGAGGACATCACTTCTTCAGATACACATACTAACCATAATCCTCCACTTGTTACACAAGGACCTATAACATGCAGCAAAGCCCGATTGTTGCATTGCCAAGTGAACTCATTCCTAAGTTTATATATATATAGTTTTGAGAATAGTTTACTATCTAATGGTGATAATATTGTGCTTAGGAATCATGGAGAGGACCAGCAAGGACACAAGGATCAGCAAGGAGCCCAAGTCGAGTTGGAGTCCGAGATGAATTCGAGTTAGAGTCCGGTTCGGCCATCCAGGAGCAGCCTGCCTTCAAAAAACCGTAACTCCCTCATACAAAGTCCGATTGGGACATTCTTATAGTCCACGGAGAAGCCCACGACGAGATATTTCCAATGGATCTAGCCCCACATCGAAATTCCTTCTGGATCGCTGGCAATTGACAAAACAAGTTTTGACCAGATTCTGATTGGACCGAGTCGGTACTGCGTCACCTTTTTGGTTGGGTCAAGTCCCGTGTATTGAGTTCGAGTCCGAGTAGGGAAAAAGTCCTTGTCGGTTTCAGGTTTCCTTACCTGGCCATCGATCTCTTTTACCTCCTCTATATAATCATACTGAACCATTAGGGTTCCACGGGTTTTGTTTAGTCATAGTCTTTCCTTCGTGAAGCTATTGAGATATTCTTCTTGGTCGGCTAGATCAACATCAATATCTGTATTCGGAACCCCAACTCTTTTTCGTGATTCAATCTATATTTGCAATTTCAGATTGCTTGTTTATCTTGTTCTTGCTTGTTCTTCGATTGCTTGCAGGAATAGATCTTCGTGATCAGGTCGATCGTGCTTCTAGTTCGGTCGATAACAATCCGAAGTTAGTTCAGCGATTGCCAGGGCGTATCAGTCGTGTACGGTTGGTAGCCGGATCGTGAGAGTCGTCTTCACAAATTGATAGTTCTTGTTCTCATCGAAAGATCGGACCGCCCGCGTCGCATCAACGTTCGCCCTCCCCGAATCACTACTATCAGCCGAAGAAGATGCCGACATGGCTTTACCTAAAATTCCATGAACAGACCATCAATTGATATGAAGAAAGGTACATGACAAAGTTCATAACTAAAATTGTTGTGCCCTACGCTAGTCTCTCTGCATGAACATAAAGTCTGTTAAAATTTAAATGAACCAAAATTTCAGATGAACATTAGAAAATGAGAAGTAATTAACAGAAAATTCAGATTAGCAGTGCAAACTATGACATACTCAATTTCCTATTGGTTTTCCAAGCAAAACCGATAGTAATCAAGTTTGTATTCAGGAAAATTTAAAAGATTAGCAGTGCAAACTATACTAGTCTTTCTGCATGAACATAAAGTTTGTTAAAATTTAAATGAACCAAAATTTCAGATGAACATTAGAAAATGGGAAGTAATTAACAGAAAATTCAGATTAGCAGTGCAAACTATGACATACTCTATTTCCTATCGGTTTTTTTAAGTAAAACTGATAGTAATCAAGTTTGTAATCAGGAAAATTTAAAAGATTAGCAGTGCAAACTATGCTAGTCTCTCTGCAGGAACATAAAGTCTGTTAAAATTTAAATGAACCAAAATTTCAGATGAACATTAGAAAATGAGAAGTAATTAACAAAAAATTCAGATTAGCAGTGCAAACTATGACATACTCTATTTCCTATCAGTTTTCCAAGTAAAACCGATAGTAATCAAGTTTGTATTCAGTAAAATATATAAGATTAGCAGTGCCAACTATGCTAGTCTTTCTGCAGGAACATAAAGTCTGCTAAAATTTAAATGAACCAAAATTTTAGATGAAAATTAGAAAATGGGAAATAACTAACAAAAATAACTAACAGAAATTTACTATCGATTATAAATAGTAAACCGATAGTGGACTACACTGTATGACAAATTGCTAGTGATTTTCATCAATTCTGTCATTCTCATAGCTATCAAGTTCATGAATTTTACTCTAGTTTTATATTTGTAATCCATTGAACCACATATGAACCATTGCATACAAATTTAAGCAAATGACGCGAGTGATTTGGTCAAGAACACTTACAGTCGTTCGTGGAGTGGCCGAAGGCGGTGGCGCAATGCAGTGGCCGGAGGCGGTGGAGAACCAGATTGCGATCGGCAATGGTGGCGCAGAGGAGCGAAGAAGCTAACGTCGGGGAAGCTAGGGTGTTCCATGCGTGAGTATTTGGAATGTGATCAGTTGCACTGGAGGGAAAATTGTGCGAGGTTATAACCTAATATATGAATATTTACTATCAGTTCATAACCAACAACCGATGGTAAATACAATGTAAGTTAGGGTTTGGAGTGTTGGCATTGTTCACTATCGGTTTTATTATTACTAACCGATAGTAAATTTAAGAACATGTAAGTTAGGGTTTGAAATGTTGGCATTGTTCACTATCGGTTTTATTATTCCAAACCGATAGTAAACTAAGAACAGGGGCTCATAGCACAGTATAAATCACTATCGGTTATGAACAATAAACCGATAGTAGAGTTTAATTTCATATCGGTTTGGCAGTTGAAATCGATAGTAAAATACAATGTTATTGACCCTAAAGGATTTCCCTTAGAACAATTACAGATAATCTCAGTACATCATTTTGCATTGTATTTTACTAACGGTTTTATGACAATAAACCGATAGTATATGTTAATTTCATATCGGTTTGAAAGTTGAAACCGATAGTAGAATACTGTTAAATTGATCTAAAGGGATTTCCTGAGAACAATTACAGATGGGTCTCAGTACATCATTTTGTACTTGTAAAGACACCTAAAACCCCATGCAAATGACTTCCAATAATTTTGAAATAAATTAACAGTAAAGACCAATCATGGACTGAAAATTTACAGTTTTCATATTGATTTGTGAAAAGAATCAATTATTGCTCAAATCAAGTATATACTCCAATTGAAATGAAAATTTGCATAAATGGTTCTCAATGCATCACGTATGTTTTCCCAAAGAATTTTTGAAAAATGGTTTGAAGAATTCTTCGATTAAAGATACAAGTAATATACGTCACTTACATATTGCAAATTAGTCAAGAATAGTTGTCCACCCATAATCCTTCTTCGTGGTCGTCTCGCAGGTAACTTGTTTCGTCAATATCTTCGGTAGGGACAAATTGAAGAATTCCATCTAAAAATGGAGGTAGTTCGTCGAACTGATCGTACTCTTCTTCATCCACAACGTCTTCGACCCCAACAATACGTCTCTTACTGTGAAGGACAACGTGCAACTTTGGGTTGGCCGGGTCAACGATGTAGAACACCTGTGTGGCTTGCTCAGCAAGTATAAATGGATCATCTTGGTGTGCGACTCTACTGAGATCGACGAGAGTAAGCCCATAATTGTCGACTTTAACACCTCGAGGGATTTCGACGCATTGGCATCGAAACAGAGGAATCTTAAGTAATACATAATCGAGCTCCCATATTTCCTCAATAACACCGTAATATGAGTCGAGTGCCCTTACTACCCTGTCATCCTCCGAAATAGCAAGTAGTGTCACTCCACTACATTGCATAGTACTCTTCTCGTTCTGAGTTCTTGTGTAAAATGAATAGTCGTTGATGTCATACCCCTGCCAAGTCCCTACAGTAAATCTAGGCCCTCTGGCTAACCATGTAACAACTTCATCTACGTCGCCCTCAGAAGCTTGCAGGACTCTATTTTCGATCCACCTAGCAAACTTCCTATTATGTTCTCTGGTGACCCAAATCTCTGGCTTTGAGGGATTTTGTTTCCATAACATTTCCTTGTGCTCGTATATGTATGGCTCCACCCCCGTCATGTGCTGTAAGACCCAAAAATGGGCTTTTGCATACATATCACTAGAGGGAACGACTGCTTTAAATCCAATCGTTCCAATGCGCTGAAGCCTGCCCTCATGCCGGGACGTAGGAACGCCAATTGGGTCAACCCCGGCCATATAGTTGGTGCAAAATTCGATCACCTCCTCGGCGGCATAACCTTTAATGATATTGCCCTCAGGCCGATGTCGATTCCTTACATATACCTTCAAGATACCCATAAATCTCTCAAATGGATACATGTAGCGCAGGAACACGGGTCCACAAAACTTAATTTTTCTGACAAGGTGAACAATTAGATGGACCATAACATCAAAAAAAGATGGAGGGAAATACATCTCCAGCTGATAAAGAGTTGTAGTCACATCGTGTTGCAAATCGTCCAATCCATTCAGATCAATTACCTGCAAGGACACAGTTGCAGCAAATATTCAGATCCAAAAAATCTGACAAGTTCCACGAATGGAGCTAATTAACTTGCTAGGAGTACACGCTTATGTACCTTGCCAGATATTGTGTTGAAGAAATAACATAGCTTTGTAATTGTCTCTCTGACTTTGACTGGGAGCATGCCTCTGATAGCAATGGGAAGCATTTGTGACATCAGTACATCACAATCATGGGACTTCATACCAACCAGTTTCAAGTCTTTCATGGACACAAGTTTTTTCAAGTTCGCAGAATACCCGCATGGAACTTTGACACCATGTAGGCACTGACAGAGTTCTGTTTTTTCTCTTTTTGACAAAGTATAGCAGGCCGGGGGAGGTATGTCCGCTTTCCCTTCTCCAACGGTGCAAGCTTAGTCCTTATGCCCACGTCGAGCATGTCACGGCGAACGTTGATGCCATCTTTCGTCTTTCCTGGAATGTTCAACAACAAACCAGTCAAACTGTCACAAACATTTTTCTCTACGTGCATGACATCAATGCAATGTTGAACTTGTAAGTGCTCCCAATATGGCAGATCCCAAAGAATTGATCTCTTCTTCCAAACATTTTTCCTGGAGGTTTAGAACATTTACCGAACTCAACTTTGATGTCCTTCACGTGCAAGTAAAGCTCCTTACCAGTCACAAACACTGGGGCTGATCCTTTCTCAGGCTTCCCATTGAATGACTTCTTCTTCTTACGGTAGGCGTGATGCATCAGAAGGAATCTGCGGTGACCTATGTACATTGTTTTTCTGCAGTTCGATAACCACATGCTTTCAGTTTCATCCAGTCAAATAGGACAAGCCTCGCCTCCTTTCGTACTATACCCCGACAAATTTCCATAGGCCGGGAAATCATTTATGGTGCAAAATATCATGGCCCGCAACATGAAATTCTCTCGCTTATGTGCATCCCACACCCGCACCCCTTCGCTCCACAATTTATGTAAGTCCTCGACTAACGGTGATAGAAACACGTCAATATCATTCTCGGGTTGTCTGGGTCTTGAAATTAGTAACATCATGATGTACTTGTGCTTCATACATAACCAAGGAGGAAGATTGTAGATGCATAAAAGAACCGGCCAAGTGCTATGTCGACTGCTCATATTTCCGTGTGGATTCATACCATCCGTACTCATCTCAAACCTTATATTCCTCACTTCGCCGCCAAACTCACCGAATGTTCTGTTAATGTTTCTCCATTGAATGGAATCAGCTGGATGTCTTAGTTTTCCGTCTTGTTTCCGACCTTCAACATGCCAACGCAAGTACTTCGCATCTTTCGGATTTGCAAACAGCTGTTTCAATATAGGAATCACAGGCAAATACCACACAGTTTTGGCCGGAGGCCCTTTCTTTACCTCATCACATCCATTGTGATAAATTCTGTCCCCATGCTTATACCGCGATGCGCCGCATCTTAGACAAACATGCAAATCCACGTACTCGTTATGGTACAGAACACAATCATTTGGGCATGCATGTATTCTTTCGATTTCCATTCCCAACGGACACAATAGTTTTTTGGCCTGGTAAACCGATCTTGCAACTCATTTCCCTCTGGAAGCATGTCCGCTAACAGATCCAATAGAGCCGTGAAACTCTTATCGCTCCAACCGTTGCTTGCCTTCAAGTTATATAATCTCAACACAGAAGACAACTTTGTAAATTTTGCACATCCGGGGAACAAAGGCTTCTCAGAATTAACAATTAATTTCTCAAATTTAGCTAAATCGTTTTCGCTGTAGTCTTCTTCTACATCACGTAACATTTCATCTAAATTGTCGTCATCTACATGGACTTCCGAATGAACATTACCAATGTTCTGATCATGATCATCATTACTGCAATCCACTTCTGGGTGCTGCTGACTGGTAGCGGTGCTTGTTTCCTCAAGATCTTCACCATGCCATATCCAACGGGTATAGCGTGCGTTAAAACCACGACGAATCAAATGACTCCTAATCTGATCAGAGTTGCCGAACCTTTTTAAGTTCATACAATCTATACAAGGACAATGCATATCTTTCTTTCCCTTCTTCACCTTTTCTTGCTCAGCAAATTTAATAAACCCATTCACACCCTCCAAATACTCAACAGTAGTACGTTTTATTTCATATATCCAATATTCTCGGTCCATCTACAATTATTTCACAAAATTGACAAATTGAAATAAATAATTAATGACTCAGGGCATGCATATATGTGTGTACAGCTGCTTAATTACATTAAATGGATTTGCATATATGAAACCCTAATTAACTTGATGCATTAATTGGAAGAGCCAGCTAGCTAGCTGCTTAACTTCAGCAAGCTATAGCTAGCTAGCCAACCTAGCCTTCTAGCTAGTTTGGAGTTACATGTATCTAGTTTAATGAATTGCAAGTAGAGAGAGAGGGAGAGTCTGAAAGAGTGATCGAGAGAGAGAGAGGTGATGAGAAGATGACAATACCGAGGGGATGGAATTATGATCAACCTCTCAGCTAGCTTCTCCAGATCACCCTAGCTTGGAGCGTGGATGCACATACGGTAGAAATGATTCCAACATGCAGAACACAGAGCAGGGGTCGACCTAATTAAGTTGTACAATTTTACTATCGGTTCAAAAACACAAACCGATAGTAAAATAAGGTCCCCACTGTCATAACAATTAGTTTATACGACGTCATTTTACTATCGGTTTGTTTTATATAACCGATAGTAAACTTTACTCTATTATATCGGTTAATACAGTAAAAATCGATAGTAAAAAGTCAGTAATTTCACTATCAGTTACGTAAGAAAAACCGATAGTACTATTTAATATATTATATCGGTTGGCAAAGTATGAACCGATAGTATAAAGTACATAATTTTACTATCAGTTATGAATGAAAAACCGATAGTACTTTTAATATATTATATCGGTTTGTACAGTACTAACAGATAGTATAAAGTTAGTAATTTTACTATCAGTTACGAATGAAAAACCGATAGTATTATTTCATATATTATATCGGTTTGGACAGTAATGACCGATAGTAAAAAATGTTGGCGTTTCACTAACGGTGTACCAGTGTATAACCGATAGTAAAAAGCCTCTTCTCCGCCCCTGTCGTCCTATTCTATCAGATTTTTCCCAGATTGCTTATAACCGTTAGAAGATATGGGTTAGTGGAATGCATATCTGTAGTAGTGTATCCATAGGTTTGGTATGAGACATGTATGAATCGGTAGTATATAGAACATACATAAACCTCTTGCATGGTTGGGTCTCGTCTTAAAATTGTGCACGTATTTCTAATAATATAGATTCACATGGAGCATACTCCACACACTGCACTCTAACCCAGCAATGGGAAGATGATCTATCGGTGTGGTGGGTTTAGCTCGTCACAAATCTAGTTAGTCCGACCATGGGGTAGGGGCAAATTGTATGTGAAACATAAATAAAGTTCTCTTGTTGCTCGCATACGGCTGCGAGATCTGGTCTAATTACATCAAATAGGATTGATATGAAAGTTGAGGTTTCTTGTGGAAAAATTAGTACACCTCTGCAGAGTTTGAACGTATTCGAATACTCCATGCTCCCAGGTCATTAGGATTAGGTCACAGTGGATTAAATCCAGGTTGTTGCGACCGATAAATACTAAATTGATAGTATTTTTCCCTAAGTTTGGTATTAAAAATGTGTAAAATCATGCTAAAAACTCTTTTGGTGCGACATTTTATGTGTATTTTTATATTATTTTTACAAATAGCTCTCATGGCTGTGTTTTTCATATTTTAGGGACCAAACCTACCAAATTTGAGGGAATTTCTACTTCGTTTGGGCTAATTTTGACAAGGAATACTAAAATTGGACAAAAAGGACCCTGATCGAATATTTCTCGGTCAAAACAACTTGGTCGAACACAATTAGGCGAGAAGGAAACATATTCGAACACGATTGGACGAAAAAGAGTCATGATCGAATACGAAGACACCTGTTCGAACAAGTCTTGATCGAATACTTGGTCGGATTTGGTTGAATTTGGTTGATTTTGACTCGGATTTGTCCGTTCTCGCGCTGATCGAAGCTAGACTTTGTTGTCTGTACATCAAAGAGTTATATTGGGCACGTTAACTCATGTATCATAAATAGAGAATTTTTTGGCTCAATTAAAGATGCTTTCATATGCTATTTTTTAGGGTTTTAGTTTAGTTTATTTTAGTAGAGTCCCCTTCTCTATTTTTTCTGTGTTTGTAAGTCAGTAAGGATGGTAGACTCAATTTTCAAGCAATCAAGCAAGTTTTTATTTATTTCTTATTATTATTCCAGTATTATTATGGCATTTTGCGAGGAGTTCCCTTCTAGGGTTAAGGATGACTTAATCCGGAAGGCGTGATTTTTCCTCGGTTTCAATCTTAAATTTTGGAGTTATTTCCTGATTTCTTCCTCCAAACTCTAAATTCTCACTTCGGCAACAGATGTAACAGTTGAGTCTTAGCAAAAATTTAGGGGAGTTTTTAAGTCCTTAGCGCTTTGACGCGGGATCTTGAACGGGAGAGAGGCTCTTACCAAATATAATAGTGGAAGCGATCCTCTGACTGTTGTACCAGTGACCGTACTGGCAACTTAATCTATCTTGAAAAATAATTGAAATTAACTTGCAATTCTTAGACTTTGAAGAGAATTACGCCGGATGATTGGAATTCTTGAAACTCTAGGTTTTCATTTCTGTTTTATAAATCCTAGATTTCATACTTGCTCTTTACTGTTTTAAATGCTAGATTGATAGATTTAGTAGTAGATTTATTTGTAGGCAAATAATCCCCAAATCGTTCAGACTTAATCAGTGATCCATTGACCTAAAAAGACAAATACACTTGTTCCTCGTGGAATTCAACCCTCAAGTGCTGAATGTTCAACTGTCCACTTGCGGTTATTAGTTTCACATCACGTCTGCGCACGACCATCGTGACCGCGTGGGCGCGCTCAGCGACACAAGTACATTTCTGAGATAAAATGAAGTTAGTGCAAGTTAAAATATTTTTGTAGTAAATAGGTTAAATTAAAACTTGAGAAAGAAATGATTGTAACTTAAACCTCGATGTTCTTCATTAAGTCATAGGATCATATAATAAATTGAGTACTACCATGACTTGCTCAGTACGAAAGTACTCACTTTTGCAAATTACTAATTTAGTAGATGAGGAGCCCAAATGAGCAAGAAGACTTCACTGATACTCCAAAACCTGAAGTCGACCAACAGTTCCAGCAGGAACTATGAAGGAGTCGCACTATACTCAAGAACTGACTGTGGTTACCCGTTTAGCTTTCGCGTTTTGCTAGAAAAACTTATTTCCTAAGATCTTGTTAATGGCCATGTTGGCCCTTTATGTGATGTTTTGTATTAAAGGCTACCAGGCCATAACACTCTACTCATGATGGCTATTGTAATGTAAATTAAGTTGGACACTACTGTACTCCTGTGTATGACTGAATACTGGGCAGTCAAGATGTGAACACACCTTGGGACCCGTTGCAATGGACAAGGTCCCCACAATGATCGATCGGTGCGATGGGTCTAGCCCACCACAATTGTGGTTAGTCCGACCACAGGACGGGTGAATTGTATGTGAAACATAAATAAAATTCATGTTATCTCAACCTTGTCGCTTGCATATAGTTGTGAGATCTGATCTAATTGCCTCAGATATGACCGACATGAAAGTTGAGGTATCTTGCGAGTAAATTGGTACACCTTTGCAGAGTTAAAACGTATTTGAATACTACGTGCTCTCAGGTTGTTAGGAGTTGGTTGCAGTGGGTTAAACCCATGCATGTTGTTGCGACACAAGTACATTTATGAAATAAAATGAATCTAGTGAAAATTAAAATAATGTTGTAGTAAATAGGCTAATTAGAACTTAAGAGAGAAATGATTTATAACTTAAACCTCAATGTTCGTCATTAAGTCATATGATCATATAGTAGATTAAGTACTACCATGACTTGCTTAGTATAAATGTACTCACTCTTGCAAATTACTACTTTAGTAGATGAGGAGTCCAATGAGCAAGAAGATTTCAACGGAGTTCCAGAACCTAAAGTTGACCAACAGTTCTAGCAGGAACCATGAAGGAGTCACATTCTGCTCAAGGACCGATTGTGGTTACTCGTTTAGCTTTCGTGTTTTGTTGGAAAAACTTAAATTCTAAAAACTAGCTAATTAATGGCCATGTCGGCCCGTTGGTTGATATCGGCCTAAACAGTCTCGTAAGAGGATGAGATCGGTGCAGTAAAAACGAGTATTCTGTCGTTCTTTCCATAGGGACTAGAGAAGCGAAATGCGTAGAACTAAACTAAATCATCAACAAATTAGAATAAACTAGACGAAAGAAAGAAAGAGAAAGTGTCAGAAGAAACGAAAAGGAAGAGGGGTGGTCGTGCCATGCTCGACTATTGTTTGATTTGAACTAGTGATCGCAAATACATGCAATAGAGACGAAAATTGATTAGCAATCTCGGAAAAGAGATGTGCAAACTACCGCTAACGATTCACGGTCTACAACAAGTACTCATGAGTCACAAGTACAGAACCAACACTAACCGTCCCCAGTTCTCAACCTCAAACATGGCAATCAGCCCAATGAGGCTCAATGTTCCGATTTCGTGATAACTCCCTGAACAAAATCAACACAACAATAAAATCGCAGGGTAGTTCTGTGCTTCACAATGTCAAAAGAATAAAGGGAGCAGTTAAATCAAGATTTCAATTCCGTCAAACTTCTCAAGGCAACGAACAATAAACTAAAGGATTCACAGGATTGCAAAGAAGTTTTTTAGAGCATTCCAATAAAACACATGGATTTATAAAGAATATGGCAAGAGTGTAGTAATACAATCCAGAGACCACATTGCCACAGAGCACAACAAAGAGGGTGAACGCTATAGTAAGAAAATTGAGCTCCTAGGACACCAATTCAAAGATAATTGCATTAACAAGATCACATAACCCAGTTCATCAGTACTCTCGCAAATTAACACCAGTTAACACTAAATTGCAAGCAATGGCTGAGATCCCAGGTGTATTCGGAAAATATAGTCGTCGACGATTGGAACAAGGTTCCTAGTCGAACTTACACAAATTTAGTTTGGTTAGTAGGGAGATAATTCAGACAATCACTAGAAGGAATTACTATCTATGGAATAAAATGACACGTGATTTATATAGGTTCGGGTCCTCGAAGGCTGAGTAATAACCCTACTTCTGTTGTGATTTCACTATAAGTAAGATGAAATGCAGAGAGAATTTGTTGTAAGGCTTAACAAGTCTTCTCCTGATCTTGTCCCTCGATCCCCCCTCCTTCTTGAATCAATCCCTCTTTTATACTTGTTGAAAGGGCGCCAATTACTTTAACGAAGAGATGTTAGGCAGTTGCTGACAATTGCTGGCGGTTTGTCAACAACTGCTTGTGGTTTAACCAACGGTTGCTGTATAGCATTTTGCCGGTTGCATGTTAATCCTTATCTTCTTGACGGTTGTCTTGTCAGTAAAAAGGAAGTTGGGTTAGCATGGGAAGATTATGGGATGGCTATAACTGATGATTTAATAACCATATAATCTTTAGAGTATAGTTGGTAAGTTTCAACCATACTTTCCAGGTCCAATATAACTCTTCAATAGTCTAGTCGTGCAATGACTACGACCATATATTGATATTAGCTTTCTCTCCACAGACTGGGCGACTGCAGGCAGTCATCTCCGCGACCATGGTATTCGCGGGTATATGAGATCATGGACTATGTGACCATATGTGTTGAGACCACAGAGTTCCACGATCATAGGTATTGAGGTCACGGGAAATGAACATCCATGAAGGATTATGTCCAAAAGATCTTAGACTACCCCATAGTCTTTCTCTTAGGTCTTTGCGACTATGGAAAGGCATATAGTAATTTAATTTTCGTTTTATAGCTTCTTTCGACCATAAAATGGCATGGGCGACTAACTTGGGTATTAATTTCCGTCAGCTAGCTCTCGAATTCAAAATGGCACGACCCTTTTTCAAAGAGACGCTTCAGTTTCCAAAAAGTGTCTTTTCGTTTTGGATTCTAATAGGTTCCAAGGAGAATTTTGAGTGTGCTTGTCAAATCCATTATGGAGAGCATTAAATGCAGAGGGCTTGCATAGTAGTTTAAAAAGCAATCGTCTGTGGAAGATAACTCACAGTTGAAAACTCCAAAACCCTCTTTTGCATTATGGAGCTCTTCACCTTCCAAGTTCCTCCTTTTCCTTCAATCTCAAGCCAATGGCTTCCTGGAGCCGTTCTCAACATTGCATAGCTGAGAGTTTGTTGGCTTTGGAGAGGGAGGAATTTCTCCCCTCGAGATCGTTGATCCCGTAGCGTCTTGCCGGTGGAGAAGAAGAAACCCTAGTCGTGAAGGAAGGCGAACTGGTGGTTTTTGAGGATTTCTTGTGCTGTGGTTTTCTCCTCCCCAAGAGCGAATTCCTTTTGAGCATCCTCGCACACTATGATATGGAATTGGTAAACCTTCATCCCGATTCCATTTTGATC
The DNA here is from genome assembly GCA_019359835.1 of Pharus latifolius. Taxonomy (NCBI): domain Eukaryota; kingdom Viridiplantae; phylum Streptophyta; class Magnoliopsida; order Poales; family Poaceae; genus Pharus; species Pharus latifolius. The sequence goes on along the minus strand of CM033320.1, from coordinate 51,230,561 downwards.
TTAGCTGTTTTTCAGCATTCGTGTGAGGCATTTGTGCGAGGCATTTGTTGGGGTTCTACCCACCATTCCTCTTTTCCGCCGGTTTTATTTTCTGGCATGGTCAAAAAGCTCAAATGCTTCTCGGTGTGTCTACTATGTCTAAGAGAGAAGAAAGACTACCCATTCTTTCCCCTCCGTGACTCCGTCCATGGATGGAGCTAGCGGTGGTTCTACTGCTCAGCTCCTGAGGAGAGCCATCTTTGGTTTGAGAATCGTCAGCCAGAGAAGAGCAGTGAGACTGATTCTGCTCCTGCACTCAATGATGAGTTGCAGAAGCAGGCCTAGGTGATCCTCCACCTAGTGAGTGAGGGCTTGATAGCCCGGGACGTGATCCGGGATTTTGTCAAGAACCTGATCAGTCCTTTGAAGAAGAGGGAGCACCCTGCTTGGGATGTGCGTACAATAGAAGACGACACCTTGGACTACAACCAGGGTAATTATTCTTTCTCACATATTGGTACATTTTTCTCAATTTGTTCTAATTTTTGTTGGCTAACTGTTTTTCTTTAATAGCCTTGCCCACTTCTGAGGTCAACCGGAGAACAAATGGTCTCCTGAAGCTTTATAGTTCGTCCATAGAAGGCGATGTTGTCATGTTGAGACCATAGAGCATGGTTGGTAGCAGTGACAACCTTGTACCACTACTACAGAAATGCAGTCCACTAATCCCTATCTTCTAACGGTTATATGCAATCTGGGAGAAAACCGTTAGTGTACGAGGACCGTAGTGGAGAAGAGATTTTGTACTAACGGTTATGGTCTGGGAAACCATTAGTGAATAGCACGTAACCTTTACTATCGGTTATTAGTATACGAACCGATAGAAGAGAGGAAAGTTCACTAACGGTTGTGTTTTTGAACCGATAGTAAAATTACGTTATTTTTACTATCGGTTATTAGTGTACAAACTGATAGAAGAGATAAACTTTTACTTTTACTATCGGTTTATTTATTCAACCGATAGTAAAAGAAACACTGGGGACCTTTAGAAGAGAGGAAAGTTCACTAACGGTTGTGTTTTTGAACCGATAGTAAATTTACGTTATTTTTATTATCGGTTATTAGTGTACGAACCGATAGAAAAGATAAACTTTTACTATCGGTTTGTTTATTCAATCGATAGTAAAAGAAACACTGGGGACATTTAGAAGAGAGGAAAGTTCACTAACGGTTGTATTTTTGAACCGATAGTAAAATTACGTCATTTTTACTATCGGTTATTAGTGTACGAACCGATAGAAAAGATAAACTTTTACTATCGGTTTGTTTATTCAACCGATAGTAAAATAAACAATGGGGACCTTTAGAAGAGAGGAAAGTTCACTAACGGTTGTGTTTTTGAACCGATAGTAAAATTATGTCATTTTTACTATCGGTTATTAGTGTACGAACCGATAGAAAAGATAAACTTTTACTATCGGTTTGTTTATTCAACCGATACTAAAAGGATGTCATATATAATAATGATTATGACAGTGGGGACCTTTAGAAGAGATGAAAGTTCACTAACGGTTGTGTTTTTGAACCAATAGTAAAATAGTACAAGACCCCTATAATGGGTTAAACGCGCGGGAGTTTTCCCTCCAGTCCAACCAAACACATTTCCAAATAAGTCTCTACTCGCGCGTGGAAAACCCTAGCCTCCCCGACGTCCCCTTTTTCGCTCCTGCACCACCATTGCCGCTCGCATTTGGGTTCTCCACCACCACCGGTCACTGCATCGCGCCATCATAGGCCACTCCACAAACTGTAAGTGTTCTTGACCAACCCTATTAAAATTGTTCTTGCCGCTCGTGTCAGTTTCTTAAATTGATACTGAACGCGATTAGAACCAGGAAGTCTTTAGGAAAGAGTAATTGAAATGAAATCAGTTTCCTAACTTCATACAAGCATGCAGAGCGCCATGTTGAAAGACCAATACGAGTTGCCTTAATTGGAGCAGATACGACAAATTTGGGCTCAATATATGATGGATGAAGTGGCTATCAACGATCGATTGTAAATGACTTGTGTAATATACATTGAATGTGTTAATTGGTGTATGTGTGTACTTGTATTGGTGTATTTGTGAATAAACTTAATATGTGAATAATTAAATCTAATGTCCAATGCATGTGTATATCTTTGTATTAGTGTATTTGTGAATAAATTCAATCTATGAATAATTAGATTCAATCTGTCCAATGTGTGTCTCTCTGTATTGTTGTATCTGTTAATAATCCTTTGTAATACTATCGGTTCATATCCTACAACCGATAGAAGAAAGTTTCCAGTACTAACCGTGTCAAGTAACTAACCGATAGGAAAACTATACAGTACTATCGGTTTCCAATGTAGAACCGTTACAAGAAATCAAACATCACTATCGGTTGAGTTCACTGAGCCAATAGAAGAAATTATCATTCACGATTAGTAAACGTTGGAATATAGGTATTTTACTATCGGTTTGCAACCGATAGAGTTGAGCTACGTTTTTTCTATCGTGCCGATCACTAGCGGTAAGAGAACCGATAGTAGAGACGATTTTAAACCAATAGTGAAAAGCAATTATGTAGTAGTGTACATGAGCGTCGAAAGGTATTTCTCTTTCAGAAAACTTGTACACGTCTTATCTTGTGCATCATTTATCAAAGAAAATCATTTTGATATTGTTTGATTACGGGCTGGACCGGGTTTCGATCTAGCCTTGATCAGATTCTGGTTGCTCTGGTTGAAGTATAGCCGGGGTTCGACTATACTCGATTAGATGCTAATATGTGGAATAACGGGATCTTACTCGGAATTACCGAAACCCAAGTTGATCGAAAAAATAGTTCAAAAGATCACACGCTCTTTATTTCAAAGAGGGATCTTGTACACATTGAACGTTAGGACGCACTCGCCAACGTCGATGAACTATGTGTCTAAGACTTAAACAAGTTTCAATGACTCTTCGATGATCTAAACTAGGCCTATTACAAAGTATTTATAATCCAATTATATGGGTATGTATGAGACTCAATAACCTAAATGTATTAGACTTAGACAACTAACTAAACTTGAATACGTAAGACTTAGTTATATGTATATTGATCGGATTATAATTCCAACCAGAGATCGGATCCATGTCACGAACCCTTTCCAAGTTCACGGACCTTTCTAAGGTCGCGAATCCTTTCCAAACTTGAATAGGTCTAGGTCCCGAAGCCTCTGCGAACTTGACCTGAAAGACCCGAAGATCCTCCCGGATCATGACTCCCCTGTTGAGAAGGAGTCAACCCTTGTTGGCGACCATGTGATCAAAATTGGAGATGTGGAAATTGAGCTTGACCATCTTCTCGGGTGTATCACTTTGCCGCACGTGCTCGTTGATCTTTCCGGCCAATTCGAAAAGACTCTCGTGTGCCACTACGGGTGGTAGTCACCTTCTTCTTGAAGATCACGTCGTCAAGTAGAGGTTCTTCTCGTTGATAGACCAAGTCTTTAACAAACGATATTATGGTATCTGGCTTATCATCCAGCATTGAAGACTCGAAGAGTTTGAGGTGCTCAACATTGATAACCGAGTAAATATCCATGTATGGAGGTAACTTGAGCTGACAAGTATTAGTACCAACTTTCCGCAAAATCCAAAAAGGACCATAACTGATAGATTTAAGCTTTCTATCTTCACTTTTAAGTCTCTCTTGACTCAGATGTAGCCATACCGTATCACCTTCTTGGAATTGAGCATCAATTCGGTGCCGATCATGTCGCACCTTGTATTTGAGTTCAGTTTTCAGCAAGTTCTATTCAACCTCACGATGGAGCCGTTGAATAGGTTCCAGGAACTTCTGTGCTCGATCTTGATCAGATACTTCCTTGCTGGTATGCGTTGAGGTAGGGATCACAAACTCCATGTCGAATGGACTCTGTGGTAGAAATCCCAAACAGACCTTAAAGGGCGACTTCCCAGTTGAACCATGCACTGCTCGATTAAAAGCAAACTGCAGGTATGGTATGCTTTCATCCAAGATCTTTGGATGCTTAGAGTTAAAGCCCTTAAAGAGATTAACAATTGTACGATTTACCATCTCAGTTTGACCATCAGTTTGAGGATGAAAAGTAGTACTCCTCTTTAACGTTGTATCCATCATCGTCCAGAGCGATCGTCAAAAATGGCTACGGAACCGGGTATCATGATCAGATACAATAGAAGTCGACAGTCCAAAATGTGTCCAAACGTGCTGAAAGAATACCTGAGCCGCTTCTTCTCCCGTGATAATCTTCTGACAAGGTATGAGAATTATTATTTTGGAGAACCGATCAACGACCACAAAGAGATAGTCATTGCCTTGTCGGGTCTTAGGAAATCATCGCAAGAAATCCATGGATATGCTTTCCCATGGTCGCGACGGGACTGACAAAGGAGTGTACATACCTAATTTTCGGTTTGCTGGTTTTGAGATGCTGCAAAAACCATAGCCTTGAACAAAACTAGCCACATCCTGCTGCATACGCGGCCAGAACACATGTCGATGAAGATTTTGCAAAGTCTTCGTAACCCCAAAGTGACCACCAACTTTTGATGTGTGCGCTTCTCGCAGCCATTGAATTTGAGGTGCTCCTGAGGTATACAAAGTAAATTACCTTTGTACAAGAGTCCTGTTCGCCGAACAAATTCTGTAGGTTTCCCTGTTTCGAGCTCAGCCAGTGCTGATCGAAAATCAGGATCTTCACTATACATTGTGGCATAGTCATCATGACATGAGGGTTCAATCTGCATAAACGCTGATAAGCAAAGGGCCGTAACTGGTGGTTGCGACAACATGTCAGCCAGTTTATTGTGTACGCCCTTCTTGTACTTAATAATCAGATTGAACTGCTGCAGATATGACATCCACTTCATATGTCGAGTTTGCTATAGCTTCGATTGAGTTTGCAAATATTGCAAAGGTTGGTGGTCGGTGTGGACAACAGTCTCTTTACTGAAAAGGTAACACCACCAATGCTTTATGGCCTGATGTAGTGCACACAACTCCTTGTCGTAAGTCGGGTAGTTCCTCTGAGCTCTCTGGAATAACTCGGAGTGATATGCTACTGGTCGACCTTCTTGCATGAGCACTGAGCCCATTGCATGGCCTGAGGCATCAGTTTCTAGCTCAAATGGTCTCTGGAGATCCGGCAAAGCTAGAACAGGAGCTTGTTGATATTCTTCTTCAGCAAGAGAAATGTGTCCTCATGTTTCCCTGTCCACTCAAACTTCTGGTCGATCTTGGTTAAGGCATGTAACGGAGAAGCCACTATCGAGAAGTGTTGTATGAACTTATGAAGGTATTGACATTCTTCTAAAAACTATGCACTTCTGTAACTATTCGCAGTCGAGGCCCTCATGAATCACTTTGACCTTATCCGGGTCGATTTGCAACGTATCGTTGTCAACCATGAATCCCTGGTAAAGTAGAGTTTGCTAACCGAACTGACACTTCTTACGGTTGAGGCAAAGTCGATGTTGCCAAAGCTGTTCGAACACTTTTTCAACACGAATTAGGTGCTCGTCCCACGACGGCTATAGACCAGTATGTCGTCGAGGTAAACGATCACAAAGTCGTCGATGAACTGTCGCAATACGTCATTCATAAGATGCATGAAAGTTGCCAGGGTATTGCAGAGGCCAAATGGCGAATAGCCATTCGAACAGACCTTATCATGTTTTGAACGTGGTCTTCCATGTATCTTCCTCTCGGATGCTGACTTGGTGATACCCTGATTTAAGATCTAATTTTGAGAAGACAACAACATGCCTTAATTGTTGCATCTATGCCCCTATTATTGTGGATTTTGATTATTAATGACATTAAGTGTTTTTGATCTAATTATATCTTTGAGTTATATGTATGCAGAGACCTAAGAGCTAGTTCGCCTAAGGTCGCAGTATTGCCAAAGTCGAAAGCACAAGGTCGCAGTGTCGTCCGAGGTTGCAAGTCCAAAGTCGCGAGCTATGGTTGCAAGCGCAAGGTCGCCAAGAATGAAGTTAAATGCGCATTTATTTTTACCGATCTTAGTGTTTGAAGGTTGATCGGTTTAGAATCTTATTTCTTAGTTTTAACTGTACTATAAAGAGGGGTTGCAAGTCCTCTCTACATTTCCAGTATAAACCGAGAAACTATTAGGTCATTGCATTGCATTTGTTTTGGTTGGATTTGGTTTTGAAAGATTTGGTTTTTCAGTTGTGTTTTTGACAGAAGAAGAGTTTTTGCATTTTATAGAAAGATCTAGGCAGATCTGGCTTTTGCTTCTGTTGACAAAAAAATAGCCCTTAAAATTATCTTTCAAACGAGCTATTAAACTCTTAAATCGGATTTTTGGATTAAACGTTATGACTGTTTTATTCATACTGACTGTCAGTTTGCTGTACTGATTGTCAGTTTGTTTATATTGACAATTGTCTAGAGAGTGTTTTTTGTGCCAAAATTTTTTGACCTATACTGACTGTCAGTTTGGATAACTGACTGTCAGTTTGCATTTCGACCACAAACTGATTTGTTTGAGTTTCTGTTTTAACTGGTCGATTTTGTGGTCCATACTGACTGTCAGTTTGTGATACTGACTGTCAGTATGAGGTATCAGTTTCCATATACGACCAGCAAAGTTTTATTCGTGATTTTTGTCAGCCGTTGAGTTTGAAACTGACTTTCTGTTTGCACTATTTTGTTTCCATATACGACCTCAAACGGGGCTAGCTGAGTTTTCTCCGGATTTTACTTCTTCCTGGTCATGACCTAAACTGATTGTCAGTTTCACAAACTGACTGTCAGTTTGCACTGTTGTTTTTGTTTGCGAGCTCCAACGGCTAACTTGATACTTGAGGCTATAAATAGAGGCTTTGAGCAGATGTTTTACACACCAAGCAGCCCTCTTCTCATACATACACTTGATTATTTGTTTTGGAGTTAAAATCTTGATCTTTTGATCAAGTCGTGAGCTTTTGAGATCCACCGAGTTTTCAGTTCGCATCATCTTTGCATATTTAGAGTTTCTCGGTGCGTGTTGGAGGTCTAGACAAGACCTTGCAGCTCATTACTCTTGGTGAACGCCCTCACCTAGACGGTTTCATGGCGTGGCCGTTGACCTCTCTAGTTCGGAGATTGTTGGAGAGGCTCGGCATGTTTGTAAGAGGCATCTGTGCTCGTCTTTCTAGAGTGGACAAGGAGCAACCTATAGTAAGTAATATTCTTCGTGGATATTGAAGCAAGACTCATTCATTTGAGTGCTTTAACGAGGATTAGGGGAGACCGGGTGAGTCTCCGAGACCTCGGGAAAAATCTTGTGTTTGTCTTCTACTCTCTTCTATTTTAATTGTGCAATATAAACTCATTTGTTATTTCATTGCAAAAATTGTTTTAAATTGAAGTTTTAAAGCCTCCTATTCAGCCCCCTCTAGTCGGCATTCTCAATCCTACATTAATTGGTCTATCAGGTCGTCAATATGAGGAAGGTGTACCGGTTCTTGATGGTGATCTTGTTCAATGCTGATAGTCGATGCACATACGCCAAGTCCCATCTTTCTTTTGCAGTAACACCACAAGAGATCCACAAGGTGAACTACTTGGTTGGATGACACCATCATTCAACAGCTCCCCAAGTTGTCTTTTGATCTCTTCATTCTCCAATACCGAGTCGCGATACATACTCAGATTGAGAAGTGTCGCATCGGACAAGAGCTGAATTTCGTGCTCGACTGGATGTTTCGGTGGACGACCTTGGGTACTTTTGAATAGATCACTGTATTTCTCCAGTGCTGCATCTAGGCCCCTATTATTGTGGATTTTGATTATTGATGACATTAAATGTTTTTGATCTAATCATGTCTTTGAGTTATATGTATGCATAGACCTAAGAGCTATTTCGCCTAAGGTCGCAGTATTGCCAAAGTCGCAAGCACAAGGTCGGCAGGTAGAAAGCCGCAGAGACCTAAGCTATCTGGAGGATCGACAAGTCGCAAGCACAAGGTCGTGAGCTGAGGTCGAAAGCACAAGGTCGCAGTGTCGTCCAAGATTGCAAGTCCAAGGTCGCAAGCTATGGTCGCAAGCGCAAGGTCGCCAAGAATGAAGCTACAAAAGGCTTAAGGTAAAATGCGTATTTATTTTTACCGATCTCAGTGTTTGGAGGTTGATCGGTTTAAGAAATTATTTCTTAGTTTTAACCGTACTATAAAGAAGGATTGCAAGTCATCTCTACATTTTCAACATAAACTGAGAAACTCTTAGATCACTGCATTGCATTCTTATCGGTTGGATTTGTTTTAAAAAGATTTGGACTTTAAGTTGCGTTTTTGACAGTAGAAGGGTTTTTGCTTTTTCTAGAAAGATCTAGGAAGATTTGGCTTTTGCTTCTGTTGACAAAAAGATAGCCCTTTAAATTATCTTTCAAACGAATTATTAAACACTAAATTTGGATTTATGGATTTAAAGATATGACTGTTTTTATTCATGCTAACTGTCAGTTTGATATGCTGACTGTCAGTTTGAATGTCAGTTTGTTTATACCGACAGTTGTCCAGAGAGTGTGCTTTTTGTGTTAAAAGTTTTTGACCTATACTGACTATCAGTTTGTCCATACTGACTGTCAGTTTGCATTTCGACCATGAGCTGTTTTGTTTGAGTTTGTGTCTTTAATTGGTCGATTTTGTGGTCGAGACTGACTGTCAGTTTGTGATACTGACTGTCAGTTTGCACTGTTGATTTTACAGCTCGTGCACAACGGCTCTTTTGATCATTTGGGCTATAAATAGAGGATTTGAGCGGATGTTTTGTACATCAAGAAGCCTCCCTCTCTTATACACACTTGAGCATTTGTTTTAGAGCCAAAAATCTTGATCTTTTGATCAAGTCGTGAGCTCTGTGATTCATCGAGTTTTCTGTTCGCATCATTCTTGCATATCTAGAGTTTCTCGGTGCGTGTTGGAGGTCTAGAAGAGACCTTGCAGCTTGTTACTCTTGGTGAACGCCCTCACCTAGACGGTTCGGTGGCATGGCCGTTGATCTCTCTTGTTCAGAGATTGTTGGAGAGGCTTGGCGTGTTTTTAAAAGGCATCGGTGCTCGCCTTTCCGGAGTGGACAAGGAGTAACCACTAGTGAGTAATATCTTTTGTGGATATTGAAGCAAGACTCATTCATTTGAGTGCTTCAACGAGGAGTAGGGGAGACCGGTCGAGTCTCCGAGACCTTGGGAAAAATCTTGTATTTGTCTTCTACTCTCTTCTATTTTAATTGTGCAATATAAATTCATTTGTTCTTTCATTGCAAAAGTTGTTTTAATTGAAAAGTTTTTAAAGCCTCCTATTTACTCCCTTCTAGTCAGCATCCTCGATCCTACATCCAGCAGTCCCGATAACTGACTAGAATCTTCTTGGCACGTCAATGACAATGCTGCTCAAGTACTATCACTTTAACCAACTGGTCGAATCATAACAAGCATGTATTTATCACATGTATTGACGATTCTTTTGGCTTGATTTGTGGAAATCAAGTTCAAAGTGTTGACGTAGATGTCTCTACCGATCACAAACTTAACTCCGTCTTTAGTGAGCTCGTACTCTTGTGCTCGTCGATGGAAGTGGACGTCTCAATGATACAGATACGGACTCCCAAGGATCACTTGACAAATATCGATAGGGACAACGTCGCATTGAACCTCATCGATATATCGAGCAGAGATCACAAATTTCAACACACACTGACTCGTAATCTGTTGGTTCATGTCGGATGTAAACCAACCTAGCGGATACGGTCGCGGGTGTGTGGTCATCTTCAAACCAAGTCGTCGAACCAGTCCAGCGGAAACCAAATTCTTCTGACTTCCGGGATCAAATATTGCTGCGACCACTTCGTGCTTCACCTGAATGTTGATAGTGAACAAATTCTCTGTTGAGTGATGGTTGTCAGATGAATTCAAACCTTTCTCCTTCGGCATTGCCATCAAAGACAAGGTTGTATCCGCCTCATTAACCGAATTCACTCGGACAACTCCTTCTTCGGGTGTAGCCATAGTAGCTGTAGCTGTTCTTTTCCCTGGCCCATTTCTTTTTGGTCGAAGTTTAGGATGGAGCTTATAGCACTTATCTTTTGTGTGCCCAGCAACATGAAAATGATCGCAAGAGATGCTCGTACTAGACTTCGGAGTACTCTTCTTCGAACTCAACTTTCCTTTTGATGAGGTCGAATTCTCCTTCTTATCCTTGTCATTGCGGGATTTATTTTCTTCGTGATTGCCATAGCAGTCGTGTTTGCGGTTGTGATATCCTAGACGCCGAATAGGCTTAACTCAGCACTGATCGATTTCTGAAGTCCAGATGTGTATTTTTGAAACACTTGAGGATCAGAGAGTGAGATACCAATGACCATTGCTTGTCTCTAAAATTCTGTCGTATTATTCTGGACAGATTGGTCGTGGTGCTGACACAATCTATGCCAATGATCCCATCTCTCCTCGAGATAACCCATTGGGTAGAATTCTTGTCGCAAGAGTCGTTTGAAATGATCCCACGCAAGGTCGTCAGCTTCACCACTGGCGACAAGGGCCTTCCACCATGTCTTAGCGTGGTCCTTCATCTTCAAAGGTGCGAACTTCATCTTTTGAGCATTACTGAACCCTCGTAGGTCAAAGTAGGTCTCGAGCTAGTCGATCCAAGAATCCAGCTTCTCGGCATCGATCACCCCATCGTATATGGGTATATCAACCTTAGCTTTGACCTTGAAAGATCCGACAACTAAGGAGGTGTTGGCGAGGTTGTTGGCCTTATGGTCGTCTTCATTTTCATCTTCGTCTGGCCTACGCAAGTCGTCACCAGTCTTCACGCCCTTAACCTTGCCTTTTGAAGCATCAACTTCAAAAGGTACAGACATGGCCTACTGCTTAATCCAAGCAAGCACGGTATCCATGTCGGCGGAGAGTTTAGCTACTTGTTCGGTTAGGTTAGCTTGAACAGAGATATCGTCAGACATCTTTGGAGACATGACTGTAGGAACTGTCGAATGATTGTCTGGAGTTTCGCCGGAGGTTTTGTAACCCTGGCGAGTCTTCACCATCCATAGGACAGGATAGTTGCTCTGATACCAACTTGATTAGATTACGGGCTGGACCGGGTTTCGATCTAGCCTCGATCAGATTTTGGTTGCTCTAGTTGAAGTATAGCCGGGCTTCGACTATACTCGATCAGATGCTAATATGTGGAAAAATGGGATCTTACTCGGAATTATCGAAACTCAAGTTGATTGAAAACACAGTTCAAAAGATAGCATGCTCTTTATTTCAAAGAGGGATCTTGTACACGTCGAACGTTAAGACGCACTCGCTAACATCGATGAACTATGTGTCTAAGACTTAAACAAGTTTCAATGACTCTTCAATGATCTAAACTAGACCTATGACAAAGTATTTATAGTCCAATTGTATGAGTACGTATCAGACTCAATAACATAAATGTATTAGACTCAGACAACTAACTAAACCTGAACACGTAAGACAAGTTATGTGTATATTGATCGGATTATAATTCCAACCAGAGATAAGATCCATGTCACGAACCCTTTCCAAGGTCGCGAACCTTTCTGAGGTCACGAGCCTTTCTAAGGTCGCGAATCCTTTCCAAACTCGAATAGGTCTAGGTCACAAAGTCTTTGCGAACTCGACCTGAAAGACCCTAAGATCCTCCTAGATTAGATATGTACAGTTGCTTGACGGCCAAGTGGTCCGACAGAAGAAAAGGGCCAGTGATGAGGTAGGACCCTCTGGTGGGTCTTCATCAAAGAAAATGGAGAAGACCCCCTCTGCAACTAAAGGCTTGGCCTCATCCAAGGCTAGACAAACTGCTCCGAGTGTTGTAGTGGTAAGAATCCCTACTGCTCAAATTTTTCTGAGTACGACTAGAAATTACTTCATGGTCGTACAAAGAGAGGAGAGCGAGGAGGATGAAGATGAAACTCCTTTAATTCTTCGGAGGAAAAGGTCACTGGAACCTCTTAAAAAATATCCTCCAAAGGTGCTATCCTCGTTTTTATCTCCTGAAGGTGGGGATTCAAGTTCTCAAAATGTTCTGGGACTTTGCTTCAGATAACATCTGTTTTCTCTCTAACTAAGTCATGTTACTTAGTTAGGTATAACTTATCCAATTATAAACTGGATGTATAGGACAAACTGGACCACTTCTCGGCCTGCTTCAGTATCTGAAACTGAACCAACTGTGGTTGAGAAGGACCCTGAAGCTATCATTGATAAGGAGGTTCGGAACATCCCATCCTTCGAACCTATCAATGATGAAGAAGTTGAGGTTGCAACAGCGACTACGATCATGGGGACAAGCGAACAAGTAAGAACTTCTGCTCCCCTTCTGGTCGAAGAAATCATTCCTCCCTCCTGTTCAGGAGAACAAGGGGAAGAGAGGCCAGAAATGGCGGTCCAGCCTGCTGATCCCTAGCTCCCTGCGTTGGAAGTGAATCTTCAATCTCAAAACATTAGGCAGGCGCGGGATGACTTGGCCTCTTCCAGTCAAGTTGCGGGATCTGAGAAATTTCTCAAAGATCTTTTGAAGGTAAGTAAAACTTTTACCCGATATCTTTCAATGTTTATCTAAGAATTATCTTCAGATATTTTTTCTTTTGTTCTTTTCAGAATTTTGCTCGCTGCAAGGCCATGGTCAGCTTGTTGGTAGAGCAGTTCAAGGTCGCTCAAACAGAACGTGACCAATTAAAGAAGTAAGTGTCTTGCTTTAACCTTAATCCTTTATGAACTGGATTAGCAATTTTTGTTGTCACAGGAAGAACTCTGCTTTAATGAAAGAGGTGGCCAAAGAACGCAATGATAAGGAAGTTGCAGTGACATCCTTGAAGGAAAAAATAGAATCATGCAATTTCCTCCAAGGGGAAAAAGAGCACCACTTATTGGTTTGCAACAAATTGCGAACTGATACAGATCGTGAGTTCATTTTAGTAGAATTTTACATTGCTTCTATGAAATTTTATGAACAAATTGAATTTGTTCCTTTCTTTGATCAGATCAAAGAGAAGTAAACTTCGGGCTGGTTGAAGAGAAGAACCACTTCGAGCAGAAGTTTATCAACTGAGGAATCGACCTTGATAAACTTCATAATATCATTGACTGCTACAAGGCGGCCAACGAAAAAGCCGGCGAGACCAAAAAGCTCGCACTTAATGATAAGAAAGCCTTGGAAACAATCATCAAGGATTGCGGTCTCACTGAGAGGAATACCCTCGCAAAGCTGAGGAACATTGCAGACTCATTTGGTGCTGATGTGATAAATCCTGAGAAGGATGATTTATCTCTTGATGAATCTTGCAACTTGGTCATGGCTCAATCTGATTCTCTAGTCGGCAATATTCTAGAATTTGTGAGGAAGCATAAGGAAGCATTGAAGACTAATGTCGGTGCTGTGGTCTCTGCTATCCTCTGCAAACTCAGGCATCAGTTGAACACGACCATGGCTGAGGTCAAACATTTAGTGGATAAATTATTACATGACCTTGACCTTGTTTAATATATTTCCTCTCATTGTAATTTTTGTAGAATTGACAATGGAAATGGAAATATTTTGGTCTATTGGAGTCTTTGTACCTTGCAAATACATATGATTAGCAGAAAAATAAATGATAAAAAAAGTAAAGTACTTAGTTTCTGACTTAATGATATAGTTATATTCCCCTAGCCCCCTCCTGTGATCACTTATACTAAAGACATAGTATAGTGGTCGCAGGATAATTAATCTGTACTAAGAAGACCAAGGCTTGAATGATCAGATTCATGCTAGTAAGTCTCTTATGCGTTGAGAAATGGTTTAAAAAGAGATTTCTTAACTAGATGTGATCATAATGTCGTGGGGATAAATGACAAAGTAAAAATGCATAATTTTTTTGCTAACTAATAGCCACTCGAATGATCAGAAATATGCTAGTAAGTCCCTTATGTGTTAAGAAATGGCTTAAAAAGGGAGGTCTTATCTAGATGTGACCATGAGATCGATCAGTGAATCCATTTAAACATCATAATAAGGCACTTATCACGACCAGCCCCCCGGCATAGGCCGAGAAAAGAATGGGGTTGAAAATGAGAATGTAACCATAACATATAGTGAAAAAGGCACTTATAAAAGTATAAATGGAAATGGAAAAAACTTACACATAGAATTTTCGCAACTGGTTGATGTTCCAGGCATTTGATAAAATTCTTCCATCTTCCATAGCTAATTGAACCAATCCTGGTCACAGCATTGAAACTATAATGTCTGGGCCTTCCCACCGAGGGGAGAATTTGTTGTGATTAGACTGGTTTTGAATTTTTCTTAAAACCAAGTCTCACTACTACAGAAATGCTTTTCACTATCGATTAAAAATCCACTCTACTATCGGTTCTCTTACCGATAGTGGTCGGCACGATAGTAGAGGGCAGCACACTTCTATCGGTTCAAAAACCGTTAGTAAAACATCTACAATCCCAACGTTCACTAATCGCTATCGACTATTTCTTCTATCGGCTCGGTTTTAAACCGATAGTATTGTATAAGTTTTTTCTATCGGCTCGTATAAAAACCGATAGTATTGTTTAGGCCTTTTGTATCGGCTAGGATGTAAACCGATAGTAATCTAAACATTTTTTTCTATCGGCTCTTATATAAACCGATAGTATTGTTTAGGCCTTTTGTATCGGCTAGGATCTAAACCGATAGTAATCTAAACATTTTTTTCTATCGGCTCTTATATAAACCGATAGTATTTTGTCGACACATTTAGTACTGGAAACTTTATTCTATCGGTTGTTATATATAAACCGACAGTATTGTGTGGACACAGTCAGTACTGGAAAATTTATTCTATCGGTTATATTATATAACCGATAGTATTTTGTAGACTCGTTTAGTACAGGAAACTGTATTCTATCGGTTTCTAAATATGAACCGATAGTATTGTGTGGACACAGTTAGTACTGGAAACTTTATTCTATCGGTTGTAGTATATAACCGATAGTAATATTAGTTTTTCCTATCGGTTATGTAGTGGCACGGTTAGTACTAAATATTTACAAATATACATACAGCAATACAGAGATACATACAGCAATATACATACAGCAATACAGAGATACATTGGATCATTCACAAATACACCAATATTTACAAATATTCACCAATATTCACATATTGAATTTGTTCACAAATACACTAATACAGTAATATACACATGCATTGGACAGACTGAATTTATGCACATATTGATCGAGTTTATTCACAAATACATCAATGAATCTATTCACATATATTCACAAATCAATGAATCAACACATTCAATATATATTCACAAATACAACAATCAACACAAGTCAGTTACTATCGATCGTTGATAGCCACTTCTTCCATGACATATTGACCCCAAATTGTTCGCAGCTCCTTCAATTGAGGCAACTCATATTGCTCTTTCAACATGGTGCTCTGCATATATGCGTGTATGAAGTTAGGATCGTACGTCACATCTAATTAAAGTTCGACTTTGAGTCAGGAAAAATAGTTACCTTAGGGAATTGGGCAAAGTTTCTCCTGATCAGGTCATACATGAATCTCATGACATAGAAGCCACATTCCCACGATTGTGGCTGCTGATGGCACTGGAAAAATTGCATATGCAAAGACATAAACCCACATTAACTCGAAAGAACTAATTAAGGTTAAATTAAAAGACTCATCATGAGTGCTTCCATCCGTATTAATTACCTCATATTCTTTCCAAGAAATTGTTGTGCCCTTCGACGCGTCATGCCTCCCTCCAGCACTAGCATAATTTTTGAAAGCCCTATATTTAATTTAGCATTGTCGATTAATATCTTATCATTAATTAGCTAGTCAGAGAAAAATTTAAGACAACTATGTTACTTACGCGTCTATGTGCCATGTGAGGGTGAAAACATGCGCCACCTTGTCGCTCATCGAATCGAGGTAATAGACCTCATTCATTCATGGGCAAATGACGGCGAGGACCCAGTGGCCCCTACATTGCATATATAAGCGAACCGTTTCATACATATGTTAGGCGTAACATACAAGAATGAGTTAAATTAGTAGGAAATGCACTAACCTTTGGTGGTACGGCGCAAGGATGAACTCTCGGTCCTGCTGCGCTAGTAGTGCCCTTGATATGTATTCCTCCGCATGTGCTTGGTCGTGCTCTAGCATCGTGAGGCTTATTTTCTCTGGGTCGAGGAAACCCACCTTGTCACATGCCCTCATCGACGCCAGCCTATACATGCACCTGGATGCAAAGTAGACATTAGTAAGTAGTGCATACAAAAAGTGATTAGATTTATGAAACGAACTGTGATAACTTCAGACAACAGCACACTCACAGGACTCCAGTCCGTATGATGGACATATCAAGCTCCCGCCAGTTGAGGAGGTCGAACAAATCCTCGTGGGCCACCGATATGCTCCCGGGCTCACGGTGAAAATGGGCTGGCCTGAAGTGAACCAAGAAGTTGATGTGGCGCCTAGACCGGGTCAGGTACCACTCATGGAGACTTCTGGTTATTTGATCCATATTGCGCAGAAGATACTTCGACACGAGTGGGGACCCGTTCTTGAACGTACCCGGCTGGCTTTGTTTGGCCTTGCCTTTGGCCTTGCCCTTGCCTTTGGGCGGGGAGCGAGTGTATACCTTCGAAGGTTGGGGTGTGGTGCCGTCGGCCTCATTTGATGGCGAAGGGTTTGAGGCCGTCGGAGGAGGCATGGGGGCCGAAGGAGTTCGCTCATGCGTTGTGGCGGGGCTGGTGTCCTCAGGAAGTGTGCTGGTATCCATCCTCCACTTTAAGTACAAACGCTTAAATTAGATTTTGAAAATTAAGTATATTAACTGAGTTGTAAGCTAGAATGGCTAGGGTTTACCTCCTGTAGTCTAACACCCTTCTTGGGCCACTGTATGTACGAGCCCAATGCCTCGCCAATTGTCCGCATTTCGTCCGTTGGGACGGGCAACGAAAAAGAGCTGTAGCCCGGGAGGGCCATGTCCACCTGTACCTTTGCGAATCCAGGCTCCAGAGGTACGCAGTGGATCCGGACATCCTCCCAAGACTGGTATACGACCCCGTTTGCAACCGCAACAGGTTTGTCGCCTATGTTGATCAATAGGGTACAGCTCTCCGGCTTCTGCAATTTGCAACAATTATAACAGGTTAGCGAAACAATTCTAACGTAACGGGAGTGGCATCAGCCGAACTGCATATATAGCTCAAGAGTTGCAATACCTCGATCAGGTCCACCGGATCCACGTGAACCTTCGAGCCAACACTACTCGGCCTGGCAGCGTCGACCTCGGCAGCTGGATCTAAACCCTTGGACTGCACAACTCGGCTTAGGCGTTCATATTTCTCGTTCATTTGAGCGAACATGTCCGCGAATTGTGCAGTCACATCTGCCCGTATCTTCTGAGATAGCTCCACTTCCCTTTCCTTCCAGCTGCCAGGCTTCTTCGCCTTTTGCCCGGGGTCCGAGAAGCCTTCCTTCCATGGCACCACAGCCCCCACGGTTCACGTCCGCCCTGGATGCTCCTTGTTCCCTAGAGCCCAGGTAAGGATGTCGTTCTCCCTATGGGGACTGAACAATCCCTCGGTCGCCTCCTTCGAGCAAGAGATCTGTTACATTGAAAGCTCTCCATTGTGAGGAAGAAATATATACAAAGTTGTGCGCACACTAGTGATCATAGTTAGCCAACTTACGAGTCGCTGCACGACCTCGACGTCCCTGGGGTTTGGGAACGCCACAGTCCCCGTGGCCGACACGGTCCCTCTGGCCAGCCACCAGCGCTTGCATCGCTGATCGCGGATCTCGGAGAGTGGTAGGTCAGGGGAGTCGACGAAATGCGACGCGTCGTCTTCACCCTTCTTCCACTGCTCCTCCTTCCCCGCATAGCCGCGAGAACCGAGCCGGTGTGGGTGGTCGTTCCTCCTCTGGATTGCCCTGTTCTTCTCACTGAGGGCCTTCGTACCAGAAACAAGAAAATTAATGCACCACTGCTTACTGCATACAATGGTGTAACCAAGCAAATGAACCATTCATACCTTGAACTCAGGAGTCCCCTTCTGTTGGGCGAATTGCTCCCATACCTCCTCCGTTATGAAGGGGTACTTCTCGCATGGAGATTCGCCTTTAGCGAGGAAGGTACTGACGAGGACGCTCTTGAAGGTTTTCCACGTGTTGTTCATGTCCTTCAAGCAAGCTATCTTGGGACCATCGTCCGGGATATTCCACTTAGCCTGTTTCAAATGGTGCATATAAGTAGGACTTACCTAATCTCTAGGATAAACCAAGGGAATGTGATTACTCAAGAGTTCAGTGATTTTGATTAATTTTATCTTCACTTCCGCCCACAGCCTATCCCTCTCGTCGACCTTGACGTCCTTCCAGCTCTGGACGGTGATCTTCACCCTTTCCTTCGCCAACAAGCCAACATAGGCAGCATAGTGCCCGGCGTTCTTCCCGATCGGTCTCCCGAACTGGTTGAACTCACAGGAAAGATCCGCGCGTTTGGCCAAACGACCCAACATCGTCGTGCCTCGCGCCTTCCTCTTGCGCTGGGATGAGGCAGCGCCATCTACGTTCGCCCTCGCCGAATCACTAGTATCAGCCGAGGAAGATGCCGACATGGCTTTACCTAAAATACCATAAACAAACTATCCAATTGATATGAAGAAAGGTACATGACAAAGTAATTCACAGAATATTCAGATGAGCAGTGCAAACTAACAAATACTATATTTCCTATCGGTTTTAAAAGGAAAACCGATAGTACTAAGGTCTATATTCAGGAAAATTTAAAAGATTAGCAGTGCAAACTATGCTAATCTCTCTGCTGGAAAATAAAGTCTGTTAAAATTTAAATGAACCTAAATTTGAGATGAAAATTAGAAAATGGGAAGTAATTCACAGAAAATTCAAATTAGCTGTGCAAACTATGATGGCACTACTATTTACTATCGGTTTTCCAAGTCAAACCGATAGTAATCAAGTCAGCATTAGGAAAAATTTCAAAAATTGCTCAGCAGGAACATAAAGTAATTGCTCAGCAGGAACATAAGGTATGTTAAAAAATAAATGAACCTAAATTTGAGATGAAAATTAGAAAATGGGAAGTCATTCACAGAAAATTCATATTAGCTGTGCAAACTATGATGGCACTACTATTTACTATCGGTTTTCCAAGTCAAACCGATAGTAATCAAGTCAGCATTAGGAAAAATTTCAAAAATTGCTCAGCAGGAACATAAAGTAATTGCTCAGCAGGAACATAACGTATGTTAAAAAATAAATGAACCTAAATTTGAGATGAAAATTAGAAAATGGGAAGTAATTCACAGAAAATTCATATTAGCTGTGCAAACTATGATGGCACTACTATTTACTATCGGTTTTCCAAGTCAAACCGATAGTAATCAAGTCAGCATTAGGAAAAATTTCAAAAATTGCTCAGCAGGAACATAAAGTAACTGCTCAGCAGGAACATAAGGTATGTTAAAAAATAAATGAACCTAAATTTGAGATGAAAATTAGAAAATGGGAAGTAATTCACAGAAAATTCATATTAGCTGTGCAAACTATGATGGCACTACTATTTACTATCGGTTTTCCAAGTCAAACCGATAGTAATCAAGTCTGAATTAGAAAAAATTTCCAAAATTGCTCAGCAGGAACATAAAGTAATTGCTCAGCAGGAACATAAGGTATGTTAAAATATAAATGAACCAAACTTTCAGATGAAAATTAGAAATGGGATATAATTAACAGAAAAATCAGTTTATGGTATTTACTATCGGTTCTGAGTAAGAAACCGATAGTGAGCTACACTGTATGACAAATTGCTATGATTTTCATCAATTCTGTCATTCTCATAGCTATCAAGTTTGTAGTTCATGAATTTTACTCTAGGTTTCTATTTGTAATCCATGGAACGGGATATGAACCATTGCATACAAAATTAAGCAATACACGCGAGCGATTTGGTCAAGAACACTTACAGTGGATCGTGGAGTGGCCGGAGGCGGTGGCGCAATGCAATGCCGGAGGCGGTGGCGCAATGCAATGCCGGAGGCGGTGGAGAACCAGTGGCGCAGAGGAGCGAAGAAGCGAACGTCGGCGATTCTAGGGTTTTCCGCGCGAGTATTTTTTGATTTGGAATGTGATCAGTTGCACTGGAGAGAAAATCGTGCAGATTATAACCTAATAAATGAATATTTACTATCGGTTCATCACCACAAAACCGATAGTAAAAACATGTAAGTTAGGGTTTTCGTAACACAGTGTAAATCACTATCGGTTGTGAACAGTAAACCAATAGTAAACTAAGTACAGGGGATCATAACACAGTGTAAATCACTATCGGTTGTGAACAGTAAACCGATAGTAAACTAAGAACAGGGGATCATAACACAGTGTAAATCACTATCGGCTGTGAACGATAAACCGATAGTATAGTTTAATTTCATATCGGTTTCACAGTTATAACCGATAGTAAAATACAATGCTATTGACCCTAAAGGATTTCCCTTAGAAGAATTACAGAGGATCTCAGTACATCATTTTGTATTGTATTTACTATCGGTTATGACAATAAACCGATAGTATATGTTAATTTCATATCGGTTTGGAGGTTGAAACCGATAGTATAATACTGTTAAATTGATCTAAAGGTATTTCCTGAGAACAAATACAGATGGGTCTCAGTACATCATTTTGCACTTGTAAAGACACCTGAAACCCCATGCAAATGGCTTGCAATAATTTTGAAATAAAATAACAGTAAAGACCAATCATGGAATGAAAATTTGCAGTTTTCATATATATTTGTGAAAAGAATCAATTATTGCTCAAATCAAGTATATACTCCAATTGAAATGAAAATTTGCAGAAATGATTCTCAATGCATCACGTATGTTTTCCCAAAGAATTTTTGAAAATTGATTTGAACATTTTTCGATCCAAGTAATATACGTCACTTACATATTGCAAATTAGTCAAGAATGGTTGTCCACCCATAATCCTTCTTCGTGGTCGTCTCGCAGGTAACTTGTTTCGTCAATATCTTCGGTAGGGACAGATTGAAGGATTCCATCTAAAAATGGAGGTAGTTCGTCGAATTGATCGTACTCTTCTTCATCCACAACGTCTTCAACCCCAACAATACGTCTCTTACTGTGAAGGACAACGTGCAACTTTGGGTTGGCCGGGTCAACGATGTAGAACACCTGTGTGGCTTGCTCAGCAAGTATAAATGGATCATCTTTGTGTGCGACTCTACTGAGATCGACTAGAGTAAACCCATAATTGTCGACTTTAACACCTCGAGGGATTTCGACCCATTGGCATCGAAACAGAGGAATCTTAAGTAATACATAATCGAGCTCCCATATTTCCTCAATAATACCGTAATATGAGTCGAGTGCTCTTACTGCCCTGGCATCCTCCGAAATAGCAAGTAGTGTCGCTCCACTACATTGCATAGTACTCTTCTCGTCCTGAGTTTTTGTGTAAAATGAATAGCCGTTGATGTCATACCCCTGCCAAGTCCCTACAGTAAATCTAGGCCCTCTGGCCAACCATGTAACATCTTCATCTACATCGCCCTCAGAAGCTTGCAGGACTCTATTTTCGATCCACCCAGCAAACTTCCTATTATGTTCTCTGGTGACCCAAATCTCTGGCTTCGAGGGATTCTGTTTCCGTAACATTTCCTTGTGCTCGTGTATGTATGGCTCCACCCTCGTCATGTGCTGTAAGACCCAAAAATGGGCTTTTGCATACAGATCACTAGAGGGGACGACTGCTTTAAATCCAATCGTTCCAATGCCCTGAAGCCTGCCCTCATGCCGAGACGTAGGAACGCCAATTGGGTCAACCCCGGCCATATAGTTGGTGCAAAATTCGATCACCTCCTCGGCGGCATAACCTTCAATAATACTGCCCTCAGGCCGATATCGATTCCTTACATATCCCTTCAAGATACCAATAAATCTCTCAAATGGATACATGTAGCGCAGGAACACGGGTCCACAAAACTTAATTTCTCTGACAAGGTGAACAATTAGATGGACCATAACATCAAAAAAGGATGGAGGGAAATACATCTCCAGCTGACAAAGAGTGGTAGTCACATCGCGTTGCAAATCGTCCAGTCCATCCATATCAATTACCTGCAAGGACACAGTTGCAGCAAATATTCAGATCCAAAAAATCTGACAAGTTCCACGAATGGAGCTAATTAACTTGCTAGGAGTACACGCTTACGTACCTTGCCAGATATTGTGTTGAAGAAATAACATAGCTTTGTAATTGTCTCTCTGACTTTGACTGGGAGAATGCCTCTGATAGCAATGGGAAGCATTTGTGACATCAGTACATGACAATCATGGGACTTCATACCAACCAGTTTCAAGTCTTTCATGGACACAAGTTTTTTCAAGTTCGCAGAATACCCGCATGGAACTTTGACACCATGTAGGCACTGACAGAGTTCTGTTTTTTCTCTTTTTGACAAAGTATAGCAGGCTGGGGGGAGGTATGTCCGCTTTCCCTTCTCCAACGGTGCAAGCTCAGTCCTTATGCCCATGTCGAGCATGTCACGGCGAACGTTGATGCCATCTTTCGTCTTTCCTGGAATGTTCAACAACAAACCAATCAAACTGTCACAAACATTTTTCTCTACGTGCATGACATCAATGCAATGTCGAACTTGTAAGTGCTCCCAATATGGCAGATCCCAAAGAATCGATCTCTTCTTCCAAACATTTTTTCCTGGAGGTTTAGAACATTTACCGAACTCAACTTTGATGTCCTTCACATGCAAGTAAAGCTCCTTACCAGTCACAAACACTGGGGCTGATCCTTTCTCAGGCTTCCCATTGAATGACTTCCTCTTCTTACGGTAGGCGTGATGCATCAGAAGGAATCTGGGGTGACCCATGTACACTGTTTTTCTGCAGTTCGATAACCACATGCTTTCAGTTTCATCCAGGCAAATAGGACAAGCCTTGACTCCTTTCGTACTATACCCCGACAAATTTCCATAGGCCGGGAAATCATTTATGGTACAAAATATCATGGCCCGCAACATGAAATTCTCTCGCTTATGTGCATCCCACACCCGCACCCCTTCGCTCCACAATTTTTGTAAGTCCTCGACTAACGGTGATAGAAACACGTCAATATCATTCCCGGGTTGTCTGGGTCCTGAAATTAGTAACGACATCATGATGTACTTCCGCTTCATACATAACCAAGGAGGAAGATTGTAGATGCATAAAAGAACCGGCCAAGTGCTATGTCGACTGCTCATATTTCCGTGTGGATTCATACCATCCGTACTCAGCCCAAACCTTATATTCCTCACTTCGCCGCCAAACTCACCGAATGTTCTGTTAATGTTTCTCCATTGAATGGAATCAGCTGGATGTCTTAGTTTTCCGTCTTGTTTCCGACCTTCAACATGCCAATGCAAGTACTTCGCATCTTTCGGATTTGCAAACAGCCGTTTCAATCTGGGAATCACAGGCAAATACCACACAGTTTTGGCCGGAGGCCCTTTCTTTACCTCATCACATCCATTGTGATAAATTCTGTCCCCATGCTTATACCGCGATGCACCGCATCTTGGACAAACATGCAAATCCTCGTACTCGTTACGGTAAAGAACACAATCATTTGGGCATGCATGTATTCTTTCGATTTCCATTCCCAACGGACACAATAGTTTTTTGGCCTGGTAAACCGATCTTGGCAACTCATTTCCCTCTGGAAGCATGTCCGCTAACAGATCCAATAGCGCCGTGAAACTCTTATCGCTCCAACCGTTGCTTGCCTTCAAGTTATATAATCTCAACACAGAAGACAACTTTGTAAATGTTTCACATCCGGGGAACAAAGGCTTCTCAGAATCAATAATTAATTTCTGAAATTTAGCTAAATCGTTTTCGCTGTAGTCCTCTTCTACATCACATAACATTTCATCTAAATTGTCGTCATCTACATGGACTTCCGAATGAACATTATCAATGTTTTGATCATGATCATCATTACTGCAATCCACTTCCGGGTGCTGTTGAGTGGTAGCGGTAGTGGTCGTTTCCTCAAGATCTTCACCATGCCATATCCAACGGGTATAGCGTGCGTTAAAACCACGACGAATCAAATGACTCCTAATCTGATCAGAGTTGCCGAACCTTTTTAAGTTCATACAATCTATACAAGGACAATGCATATCTTTCCTCTCCCTTCTTCGCCTTCTCTTGCTCAGCAAATTTAATAAATCCATTCACACCCTCCAAATACTCAACAGTAGTACGTTTTATTCCATACATCCAATATTCTCGGTCCATCTACAATTATTTCACAAAATTGACAAATTCAAATAAATAATTAATTACTCAGGGCATGCATATATGAATGAAACATAATTAGCTAGGCCATATGTGTGTACATGCATGAGCTGTTTAATTACATTAAATGGATTTGTATATATGAAACCCTAATTAACTTGATGCATGCATTAATTGGAAGAGCCAGCTAGCTAGCTGCTTAAATTCAGCAAGCTATAGCTAGCTAGCCAACCCAGCCTTCTAGCTAGCTTGGAGATACATGTATCTAGTTTAATGAATTGCAAGTAGAGAGAGAGAGGGAGAGTGTGAAAGAGTGATCGAGAGAGAGAGAGAGGTGATGAGAAGATGACAATACCGAGGGGGATGGAAATATGATCAACCTCTCAGCTAGCTTCTCCAGATCACTCTAGCTTGGAGTTGTGCGCGGCTGAAATGATTCCAACATGTAGAGCGCAGAGCAGGGGTCGACCTAATTAAGTTGTCCAATTTTACTATCGGTTCAACAACACTAACCGATAGTAAAATAAGGTCCCCACTGTCATAACCATTAGTGTATATGAAGTCATTTTACTATCGGTTTGTGTTGTTGAACCGATAGTACTATGTAGTATATTGTATCGGTTAGTACAGTAATAACCGATAGTAAAAAGTCAGTAATTTCACTATCAGTTACCCGAGAAAAACCGATAGTACTATTCAATATATTATATTGGTTAATACAGTACCAACCGATAGTATAAAGTGAGTAATTTTACTATCTGTTACGAACGAAAAACTGATAGTACTATTGTAATATATTATATCGGTTGGTACAGTAATAACCGATAGTAAAAAGTCAGTTATTTCACTATCAGTTAAAAATGGAAAACCGATAGTACTATTTAATATATTATATCGGTTTGTACAGTAATAACCGATAGTAAAAAGTATTTGCATTTCACTAACGTTGGATTAGTGTATAACCGATAGTAAAATGATGGTTTTCCGCCGCTGTCGTCCTATTCTATCGGATTTTTCCTAGATTGCTTACAACCGTTAGAAAATAAGGGTTAGTGGAATGCACTTCTGTAGTAGTGTCTCCCACGTGTAGACTATGTGGTCGCACCCTTTTACTGTGATATTTATGCAAAGCTTGTAAATATGTTGCTAACCAAATCAGTGATTGATCACGCTTCTCTTCAAGAAGAATAATTTCATTTTCACGTTTTTCACTTTGATTGATGATATCTAAGTGATTGACGCGAACAAAGCCAATTTGAATTTCAATTGGCAACATAGCTTCTGCATTGTAAACTAGTTGGAAAGACGTTTAGCCTATAGCCCTACTAGACATAGTGCGCAAGCCCATAGAATGGAGTATAATTCGTCTACTCAAGCCCCCGAGCATAATTTAAGGCGGTCGAAAACTCGTTTCTTAACCCCTTGTATTATCTACCTGTTGGCACATTCAACTGCACCATTGTTCTGCGGATGAGCAACGGAGGCAAAATAGATTTTGGTTTCAATGCTGTTGTAATAGTCTAGAAAAAGACCACTAACAAATTGGGATCCATTGTCTGTGATGAGACGATTTGGAACACCAAATCGTGTCACAATGTTCTTATGGAAAACTCCTTCGCCGCAGTGGAGATAATGTTTCGGACTGGTTCAGCCTCAATCCATTTAGTAAATGTATTAATGGCTATGAACAAAAACTTGTCTCCATTGACCGCTCGGGGCATATGCTGGTTGATGAACTTGCCGAGCATAAAATTGACACTGTGGGCATGTTGACCAATTTGCATGGCATCATTAAGTGTTGTGGGCCAGTAATAACCCTGTTGAAAAGTTTTTCCGACCAGCGTCCGATAGGATGCGTGTGCACCGCACATGCTTCCATGAATGTCTCTCAGAAGGGATTTTCCATCTTCTTGAGGAATACAGCGCATAAGTACTCCTTGAGCACCTTTTTTGTACAGGGTTCCTTCGACTAGTCTGTACATTCGCACCTTTCTTACTAACCGATCACTTTCGGTTTCGTTCTCAGACAAGGTCCCATGTGCAAGATAGATTCTCAATGGTTGAATCCAATCTGCTTCATGCTCGAGGGCGGTGATGTTAGTCATCACCTCTGATGCCTCTGCATTAGTCACAATTGAGGGCTGTTTTAAGTGCTCAATGAACAGTCCTGCAGGGTTGATGCACGTGAGGAACCAATTTTTGATAATTGGTTTACGAGAATATTGTCTCTTCAGGGAACGAATTGGACTTCAAAATTTCTGAAGTATTTTTCCAGTTTCCTCACTTCGTCTAGGTATAGAGCCATTTGTCTTATTGGAATAGCTATATTCCTATTTACCTGGTTTACGAGTAGTTGTGAATTTCCCTTCACCACTAATCGATGGACTCTAAGGGATTTGGCTGCTCGAAGCCTGGCTAGAAGACCTTCATACTCTGTTGCATTATTGGTAGCAACAAAGTGTAATTGTACGACATACTAGAATTGGTCACCTTGGAGAGCGTGATTAAGACCACTCCAGCTCCCTAGTTTGCAAAACCACGAGAGCCATCAAAATACATCGTCCAGTGGTCGGTATTTTCTAAATCTATTGTTTCTTACGCAGATGGTTCGAGATTAGTCTATTCGACCACAAAATCTGCAAGAATTTGAGATTTAATTGCTACTCGAGCGGTGAAATGGAGATCAAATGCTTCGAGTTCGACCGCCCACTTCGCAACTCGATCAGTTACTTCCAGATTTCGGAGAATATCCCCCAAGGGAAAGGACGAGAGCACGAAAATCGTGTGCGCTTGAAAGTAATGTCGTAGCTTTCTGGAAGCCATTAAGAGAGTGTAATGTAATTTTTGGACTTCAGGGTAATGCTCTTTTGGTCCATTTAGTACTTCACTTACGTAATAAACTGGTCATTGCACACCTTCCCTTTCTGCGACCAGAACAGAACTAACCGCGTAAGGGGTATAGCCAAATAGATGAGTAATGGTTCTCCCGCATTGGGGGAACCAACACTAGAGCACTTGATAAATATCCTTTAACTTCCTGAAAGGCTATTTCGGATTCGTCCAACCACTAGAAACCATTGTGCTTACATAGAACCTTAAAGAAAGGTAACCCACGCTCACCCAACCGCGAGATGAAATGATTCAAGGCCGCCATTTGACCGGTTAGGCTTTGTACCTCCTTCGTGGTCGAAGGAGATCGCATTTGCTCAATGACCCAGATTTTCTCGGGATTAACCTCATTGCCTCTCGAACAAACAAGGAAACCTAAAAATTTACCAGAAGAAACTCCAAAATAGCACTTTTTAGGATTCAACTTGATTCCATGTGTGTTCAAATTACAGAAAGTCTCACTGAGATCATTTATATGACTAGAGCTTTTCAAGCTCTTTACAACCAGATCATATACATAAGCTGCTAAATTACACCCTAATTAAGATAAAAAGGTCTTCTGCATCAAGTGCTGGTATGTGGAACCAACATTCTTGAGCCCAAATGGTATGCTGACGTAGCAGTAGGTGCCAAATGGTGTGATGAAGACAGTTTTCTCTTCATCTACCTTTGCCATGCTAATTTGATGGTACCCTGAGTAAGCATCCAAGAATCTCATTAGTTCAGAACCCACAGTTGAATTGACCAACTGATCGATGTGGGGAAGGGGAAAATCATCCTTCGGGTAGACATTGTTAAGACTGGTGTAATCGACGCACATGCGACACTTACCATTAGATTTCAGGACCATGATCAGGTTCACGAGCCACTCTAGATGGTCAACCTCACGAATGAAGCCAGCTTCTTGGAGTTTGTCTAACTTCGAACAAATAGCTTCTTGTCGATTAGGAGCAAAGCATCGTAGCTTTTGGTTTATTGGTCGCTGTCCAGGTCAAATTGCTAGCCTGTGTTCGATCACTTCCCTTGGAACTCCAGGTATGTCGGATGGTTTCTACGCAAACACATCTGCATTAGTTTGTAAGAAAGTGATGAGTGCAAGTTCCTATTTTTCTTCTAGCCTTGACCCTATCTGAATAGCTCTAGACGGGTCATCTGGGAATAAATGAACTTGTTTAAATTTTTCATCTGGTCGTGGAGTTACTTTGACCGCATCTGGTTCCTTTGTCGCAGCCTTGACATCCCGAAGGGGAAGCTGGTCAACCAATTCCAAGGATATTCGATCACATGTGAGAGCCGTATTTTAACTGTCTCTGACTGTGATCACACCTTTTGGTCCTAGCACTTTAACGAATTGATAAGCATAATGCGTTGCCGCCATGAACTTAGCGAATGAAGGTCTACCAAAAATAGCATTATATGCTAAATCAAAATCAATTACATCAAAAGTAATTAATTCTGTTCGAAATTTGTCTGGTTCCCTGTGTGATGAGGACATATATACACCTACACGAGCAGCACCAATGTATGATGATGCTACACATACATTTGGTGATTCAAGTTCTGATAATTTAAATAAGAAAGCGTACCATGGTCCAATTACGTGTAGCCGTGTTAAATAGATCCAAAACCAGGTGAAAACTAATTTAAGTTTAATTTCTAATTTTAATGATTTAGCGATGCTTCCTATGTGTTCTTCTTTTATGGTACTTAGGTAAATGGAAGAGGAACCATTGCGTGATGATTATGGAGAAGAAAAGAGGAACTGAACCCTTATGAGTATGCACTCCAGCATATGGTTTAGTTTTGGTCGATTTACTCAACCAGACCAAACTTCAGTCGACCACAACCAGAAGAACTTTACTTGACATGCAGTCTGCCGACCAAGCAACAATCCGATGTTCGATCGAAAACTTTGACCAAGCACCTTTCTCAGCACAGATGTCCACGTTGGTTGTATGAGTAATTGTTAGAAAGTAATTCAAAAGAGCTTTCCAACAAATCAAGAATCATTAAATTCCAACGTCATATGCAACTAGGAGACCCAAAAGAGTAACGACTACATAGAAGGAAAAAGTCCAGTCCAAATCTGAGATGATTGATTCTGGACTTCTTTTATCTCTTATAGTATGTTAGTATTTTATTTTGATTTGAGTTAGATTAGGATTTGATTTTGATTTTAACACTTCTATATTTTGTAAACACCATCCTCTATAAAAAGAGAGGCATGGTCATGATTTGAGACATGAATTTTATGGTAATCGTTTTGAAGAGACAATCTATGAATTCAGATTGATCTATTAAGAGCCAAGAGTGTTCTTATTGCCCGTGTTCTTGTGATTTCCATGAATTGCACCTAGTTCGTGCTTCTACGCCATCGAGCGTAGTTGTGTGGATTATACTCAGGTTTTTTGACTAACGATTGTCTTGGATAGCAGGCTACGGTTGGCTTCCTCATCGTTGGGTTACAAATCCCCAAGTTATCTTCGATCCTACACCGTAAAGATTGGGCAAACAAGACGGGCATTAGCTCTCCCCAAGTTAGTGCGTATCATCTTGGTATCAGAGCTCAAGATTGATACGGTAGGATTATTTACCCTAAATTTTTTTTAGAAAGTATAGTAATAGCCTAATTAGTAGATTTTCTTTCAGTCCTAGCGTCCAGAACCGAAAAATCACAAAAGTACCTAGCCCTCTATTATAGTTCTGTTATTTAAAGTGCATTTATCAAGTTTTAATCCTTTGTATCAAGTTTAGTGTTGATGGTCATTTATATATATATATATAAAATCTTTGAACAAGAAAAGAAGAGTCAAAAGAAAGAACGTGTTGGCACTTGCTCAAAAAAAAAAAATCAATCTCGAGCATACAAAGAAGTGCTAGTAGCATTGTTGGTGTGTGTGTATAACACTTTTTCAAATAGCTTCTGCTAGCTTTTGTTGCTGGACCGGCAATCTAAGCATTGTTACTAGTTGGATTACTATTTGATCTTTGTTACTATTAAATTTCAGCACTATTTTTTTTATTTGCTACATCTTACTTACCTAGCTCCACAAGAACACTGTTAGCGTGTCTGATACAATCGTGTGTCCACATCTGTTTTACTACCACCGGTACGAGCTACGCAATTCCTCGAGAAACATAAGAGCGTGGGTAAGTAAGAGGTGAGTTGTGTGATCCCACATATAAACCTATTGTTGTCTCTTCTTTGTGTTACTAACATGGTGACAGGTTCACAATCAAGTGTTCAAGGCGATAATCAAGGAGAGAATGAAGCCCATAATCTCGAGACACGGATTACAACACTCGTACAGAATACACAAAACTCCCTACTTCAAGATATGGAGAGAATGTTCAATGAGCGTCTTCCTACAATGGGTATGAGGAGTCCACAACAACAAAATCCTACAGTTCTGCTGCACGAGGATGACGATCTCATCGTTGCACGAGTGGACGTCAATGATGCACACGACAGCGTTCCACTTGGTGGTAGGGGCCTTCATGAAAGGGACAATCGGCCTAGTCGAGGCCATGGTGGAGCACATGGGCGTGGCTTTGGCCCCCATGAGCACAACATTGATTAGCGTAGATACACTGCCCCCGATGCGCTCAACATAGTCAACGATGATTACGACGACAGTGATGATGCACGTGATGCATTTGCTTCGTTTGAGCAACAGCCACCCCCTAGACGTGGTGGTTACTACGGTAATGGTGGTCACTACGGTAATGGTGGTCACCCACGTGACTATCAAAACTATGATGATCTGGACAGTATGGCAAAAGTGAAGATCAATGTTCCTTTCTTTACTGGACAGGAGAGCCTAGATGCTTGTATTGATTGGGAGGAGAAGTGCAATCAGATCTTTTGCATTCATGGTTTTTCTGATGCAAAAAGGGTAAAATTAGCTTCAGTTGAGTTTTCTGGTTATTCCCTAACATGGTGGAATCAGTTGCAGGAGGTATTATATGCAGCAGGTCATAATCATATCGATACTTGGAGTGGGATGAAGTGTGCTGTGCGACGCCGCTTTCTTCCTCAACATTACCCAAGGGATCTCCATAACAGATCGCAGTGCCTTAGTCAGGGTTCCTGATCAGTCGATGAGTACTACAAAGAAATGGAAGTATTACTGATCCGTGCAGGAATCCAAGAGAATGATGAAGCTAAGATGGCGAGGTTTCTGCGTGGTCTAACTACTGATATTGCCGATCATGTTGAGCTGTATCCATATAACACATTGTAGGAACTTGTGCACCAAGCCATGTGAATGGAAAAGAGAAATCAGCGCCGCGCACAGTCCCGTTCGTATACGGACCATTCCACCGCACCGAGTTGGCGCCGTGGTCAACAGCAGTTTGGCGACCACCCACAAGGCTTTTCAAAAGAAGGTCCTAATTCTAGACCAACATCGACCACCATGGCTGGACGATCTTCAGCGTCATCCGCATCATCACTGGCACCTCGGTCCGGTGATAGGCGTCCCATTGCCAAGGCAGGGACATCCTCTTCGACACCAGTTGCGTCATCTTCTTCCCATAGCTGTGACATACAGTGTTTTAAGTGCCAAAGGAGAGGACACATCGCTTCGGAATGCCCTAGTAGGAGGGTACTGTTGGTTAATGCTGAGGGTGTAGGAGTCTGAGAGTGATTCCGAGGATCCTTTTATTACTGATGATTTTGCAGCTCACGACGGTCATGGGGTGGACAAGGAAGGTAATGTTTTAAGTCATGACCAGGTGGGAGGAGAAGCCTTGGTCGTATGTCGTGTTCTTAGTGTCCAGGCGGTCGAAGAAGATAAGGGGCAACGACATAACTTGTTTCATACACGTTGTTTGGTGAATTCTAAGGTATGTCGTGTTATTATTGATAACGACAGCTGCAATAACATTGCTAGTACAGAGATGGTCGAAATGTTAGGCCTACAAACAAAGCAACATCCTCAGCCTTATCATATGCAGTTGTTGAATGACTGTGGTTCAATGCGAGTTACAAGCATGGTTAGAATTCCCCTTACTGTTGGCACCTATCATGATGTGGTCGAATGTGATGTAGTTCCCATGCATGCTTGTTGTCGATGATTGCAGCCCGGGGGTCCTCCTGTCAAACTTTTGCAAGAATGAGATGGGTTATGAAGGGAGCTAATCAGAAAAGTACCAAGGTATTCAAAATATCTACGAATCAGGGATACGGGAATTTATCCAAGTTTGGGCCCTCGTAGCTGAGTAATGACCCTACGCCCTGTGTATTTGTTTATGTGAAAAATGATTAAAGAGAGATCGATACAAGGAAAATGTACTGGCTAATCCTATAAAGCTATGTCTAATCTTCTCTGTACTTGATCGTCCTCCCTTGATCTTCCCCTGAAGGCCTTCTTATACTTGTCGAAGAGCTTGTCGGTTATCCTCCTAAAGGCACGCCCCATGATCGCTCACAACTGCCTTAAAGTGATGGTTGTGGGTCGTGGGTACGTGGTGGTTGCCATAGATCATGGTTATGTGGCAGTAAGGCACCTTTGACTTGGTGTCGTGGAATTTCCTTACCATCCTAACATCCATCGACGGTTACCATCCCGTAGGGTGATGTCTCTGCGACCATAGCGTTCACGAATACAACACGAGATATGAACTTTATGGTAATAAGTGTTTGAGATTCATAGGGTTTTGTTATAATTCTTCATG
Organism: Pharus latifolius; assembly: GCA_019359835.1. Taxonomy (NCBI): domain Eukaryota; kingdom Viridiplantae; phylum Streptophyta; class Magnoliopsida; order Poales; family Poaceae; genus Pharus; species Pharus latifolius. The sequence continues at coordinate 51,197,576 of CM033320.1, read as the reverse complement.
AAATAAATATGATTTTTGGGCTATACCCAGAACACCCTTGGATTACCCGATATCTCCTTCTTAGGCCTTCCGTGACCATAGAAAGGTACTTGCAACAGTAGTTTGCTATGCGCGACCATGGAACGCTATGCGTGACTATGGAAGTCTAAGCACAGCTAACAATCCTCGTCAGCTAGCCCCCGAATTTGAAACGACAGAGGCCCATTACAATGGTTGTGTCGTTTCAAATTCTAAACAGTGTTCGGCGCTTCGAATTCCCTCGTTGAACTGTGTCTTTTAGAATCCCAACAAAACTCAAGAAGAAAATTTAGCATGTCAAAATTTCAGTACAATGATAAATTCTATCCAGAACAACCTTGGACTATCTCTTTATCTCTTTCCTTGGCTTTCCTCGACCATAGAAAGGTAATTTGCAACCACGGAACGTTATGCGCGATCATGCGAAACTCTTGCAGTCATGGGAAGGTTATGTGAGATCATGAGGATGACTAACTTTGTCGGCTAGCCCCCGAAGTCGAAGTGAAAAGGCTTTCTCTGGACTGAAAAAAGACATTGCAAGATGTAAAAAGGCATTTCAGGCTTTGAAAAGGCGTTTTTTCATTTCGACTTCCCGCCGAACCCAAGAAAAACTTTGAGTGTGCGTGTCAGGTTTGTTTTGATGGGCATTTAATGTGAAAACCCCTTTGTGTTTCACAGCGTGAACAACAGCTAAGAACCCGAGGGAAGTGGGTTTTTAAACCCGTCATCTCGAGCCCTACCTATGCACGCGACCTTCGATGAAATTTCCTAAGTTTTCATTGAGTTCTTCGCTTTCCCTTTGTTCACAGAGCTCTCATCCTTCATCTTCCACCACCAAAACTTAATTCGATGGCGTGTTGGATGCGATCCAGTCACCAATCAGAGGACAGTTTGTTGGCATTGGAGGCCAATGGTTACCTTCCCTCCAGGTCGCTGATTCCATGGCGGCCTGCTGGGGAGGACGAGGAGAGCCCTAAGGTGCAAGAGGGCGAGTTGGTGGTGTTCGAGGACTTCCTGCGCTGTGGTTTCCGCTTGCCGGAGAGCGACTTCTTGCGGGAGATCCTAGCGCACTACAACCTGGAGTTGGTGAATCTTAATGCCAACTTGGTGTTGATCCTCGCCACATTTCAACATTTGTGCGAGGTGTATATTGGGGTTTTGCCCAGTGTGGTTTTGTTCCGCCAGTACTACTTCTTAGTGAGTTCAAAGGGCACGGCCACACCAGGCTGTGTCTACTTTCGGCTACGGGAGAAGAAGGACTTTCTCCCCTTCCCACTGTGTGACTCGGTTCACAAGTGGTATCAGCGGTGGTTCTATTGCACCGCGCCGAAAGAGAGTCATCTCTGGTTCACGGATCGGCAGCCAGAGAAGAGTAAGGAGAAGGACATTACTCCCCCTCTTGACGATGAGCTGAAGAGGCAAGCCCAGGTCCTTAAACACCTGATGAGCAAGGGCTTGACTGTTCGGGACGTGATCCAAGATATTGTGAAAAATCGGATCATTCCTTTGAAGAAGAGGGACCACCCAGCATGGGAAATCAGGGCGATAGAGGACGCCACCAGGGAATGTAGCCTTGCTAAGGGCCTCGATCTTTGAGTTTTAATCAAATTGGTAGAGTGTGCCTTAATTTGTTTTTTCTCAGAGGTGCCGTTTTGATGTTTATCATCTTTCAGCCTTGTTCCCCTCTGACATCGAGGTGAGGACAAGTTTCCTCTTGAAATCATTCAATCCTGTTGAGGAAGGTGATCCTAGTGTGACAAGACCGAAAAGCCTAGTCGGGAGCACCGACGAACTTGGGAAGGCACATCGAAAGGTATGTCTCTTTCGGGAAACCTGTGCATATTCTGTTTTTTAGGAGATAATTCACCAAAGGAAATTCTTTTGGATTTGCGTAGCTGTTCATGTGGCCACTAGGCAAGAAAAGGCTTGGCGGCGGTGACGTTGAACCTTTTGGTGGTTCCTCGTCGAAGAGGCCGAAGAGAGCTTCACCTCCGACCAAGGGCTTGGCCCGGGGGGGGCGCTCTTTATCAATAAACTCAACCTCCCCTTCTGCTGTGAAGGCCGCGACCTCTGCTGCAGTGGGGGTTTCTGCGACAACCTTGCCTACTGTGACCAGGGTAGCTGCAGGCGTGCAGGAAGCGGCCACGGTTGCGACCACGGCCGACCCCAATGTCGCAACTAGAAGGATTGTTGTGGTAATATCTCTGATGTTCTGAACTTCCTCTTATACAACTACAATTCATTTTAAGGTTGTACATGAGAAGGGGAGTGATGTGGAGGAGGACACTTCCCTGTTTTTCTCGAGGAGGAGAACAAAGGCTTCCTCTGGCACCGTCGACTTTGAGGCACTGTCCACGCTCTTGTCTCCCAAGGGCGTGGCCTCGAGTTCCCGCAAAGTCCTGGGTCTCAACATCAGGTACATGTTTACCCCTTTCTTTGACCAAGTTACATTGTGTAGTGCGTGACACTTAGTCGCATTTGGGAAATGCAGGGCTCCTATTGGTTTGTCGATGCCATCAATTGAGGCTGCGAACAGAGCAACAGAGGTGGCGGTCATAGAAAGTATTACTGCGACAACTGAGGTCATGGTTTCTGAGGCCATCAGTGGAGAGTCTGCGCCCATTATCAACGAGGTGGGAAGAGATATCCAACCAGATGTCCTTTGATCGCGACCGAAACAGTCGAGCGCGATGTGTAAAGTTATAAACCACAAGTGAATAGTTGAATATTGAGCACTTGAGGGTCGAATTCCACGAGGAACAAGCGTATTCGTCTTTCTAGCTTAATGGATCACTGAGTAAGTCTAAACAAGTTGTGGGTGTATTTTTCTACAACTAAACTATCAATCTAGGGTTTGCAAGCTGGTATGAAAATCCAGGGCTTCAGGAATTCCATAAACATCCGGCATAATTCTATCCAAGGTCCGAGGATTGTAAGTTAATTTCAATTGTTTTTCAAGACAAATTAAGTTTCCAGTTCGGGGCGCTAGGTCAACAGTCAGAGGATTGCTTCCATTGTCATGTTTGGCGAGAGCCTCTCTCCTGTTCAGGATCCCGCGTCAAAGCACTAAGGACTCAAAAACTCCCCTAAATTCTTGCTAAGACTCAACTGTTACGTTTGTTGCCAAAATGAGAATTTAGGGTTTGGAGGAAGAAAATATTATGAAATTACTCCAAAACTTGAAATAAAGATCGAGGAAGAATCACGCCTTCAAGATTAGATCATCCCTAACCCTAGAGGAGATCTACTCGCTAAAAACCATAATAATGCAGAAATAAGAATAACAATTAAATAAAAACTAGCTTGCTTGCTTGGAAATTGAGGTTGTCATCCTTGCCAGTTTACAAAAACAATAAAAATAGAGAAGGTGGCTCTTTTAAACTAAAACTAAACTAAAAAGTAGCTAAAAACTATTACTAAGCATAAAGAAAGCATATCTAATTAAGCCAAAGGATTCTCTATTTATAGTACACAGGTAAACGTGTCCAAAAATAACTCCTTGATGTACAGGCGATGAAGTTTGGCTTCAAACGGTGCGAGAATGGATAAATCTGAGTCAAAACCGACCAGATTCGACCAGTTCTAACCCAATATGACTAAAACTAACTAGATTCAGCTAAAACCAACCAAACCCAACCAGTTTGAGTCAAAACCGGATCAAAACGGCTCACAAACAACCAGTCCTGGTCAAACCCGCTTCAAAATGGCCCAATTCCGACCAGTTTGGATCAAATCCTACTGAACACGATCGGTTTGGATCAAAACCGATCAAAACCGAGTTGAGGAATCCAATTCGAACACGACCGGGACACGTGGGGCAATTGTGGCCGCGCATGCATCGTGATCGAAATTGAGTTGAACACGACCGGGGCACGTGGCGCAATTGCGGGCAAACACGCGTCATGACCAAAACTGAGCGGGAGTCTTTTTCGACCGTGTTGTATTCGACCGGGATTCCTTTTTGAGCAATAGTCTTTTTCGAGTACAAGTCGTTTTTCACCCGAGATTCGTACGGATAGGATCTTTGACTCGCCAATTCGACTTCGATCAGGAGTCTTTTGCTTCTCCAGTTGGGTTTCTTGATCGTTTGGGTCTCAAATGTGGTTGAAATTACCTCAAATTTGGCAGGTTTGATCTCTAAAACATGATGAAAACAACCGTGAAAGCAATTTGTGAAAATAATCAAGTTTTGCACATGAAATGTCGCATCAAAGGAGTTTTAGGCATGATTTTACATGTTTTCAATACTAAACCTATGGTAAAAGTGTTACCAAGTTAGCTCTTATCAAATTCCCCCAAGCTAGCATTTTTCTTGTCCTCAAGCAAAGAATGTGAATGATTTTTTCAAAAATTGGGATGCCTTCGTTTATCTGATTTTCGATACACAATCTTCTGAAGATTCACAACACATTCATGCATATGAGGCAATTGATCTTAGCAATTTAAACTTTCCAAATGCATATATTAAGATTATCAAATTTCAACCTTAGAAAAGAGAGAACTTAATAAATTAGATTGTCTTAACAATCTTTTTTCATGTAGGATTTAGAAAAAACCATGCAAAGAAAACACTCATTATGCTATAATTTATACAAAGTTGTTAGATTGCCCTTTTCTAGAGAAAAATTAAAATACTTATATTTTTTTATTCACTCTTTTTTTTATTTTTCTTCTTCAACTTTTTCGTGCTCTTGGCCAGAATGTTTTTACTTGATCATTCCGTCGCGGCTAGAGGAGACACAACTGAAGACGCTTACTTAAGTGTACTTACAGAAAGACAGTTTTGTCGGTTTCCCGAGCCCTTGTAAGCAACCTCAATGTTCTGTATACCTTCCCTTCACCAGCTAGTCGACGATTCACCACCGCCTCCCCCCAATGGGTCGCATATATGTTACATGAGACTAGACAAAGCAGCATCTTAAGCAACCGTTTTACTGAAAATATTTTTGTGTGGATAATTTAAGTAAATCTTCTCTTCCCCGATTGGTCGATGATTCACCACTACCTCCCCTCAGTGGGTCGATTATACTTTACTCTTACACATTTTTTTAGAGAGAAGGGCAAGTAGCAATCTAGGCTTAAAAAGTAACATAAGAGAGTTAATTCCAAAAAATAGTATTATTAGAAATCTTCAATCAAGTACAATTTAATAGATAAGTTGATGAGGACATCCTTTCTATTGATACAATCACAACGCATATGCCTACGTATCAACCGGAGGCCACTGCTATAATACAAGGACCAATTACTCGAGCTCGAGCACGTCAACTCAATTACCAGGTGAATACGTTCCTAGGCTTACATACAAGTGTTATGCAGGGAGATGCCACAGAAGACCTAGAATTCAAGTCAGGTTCGGCCTTGCAGACCAAGTGGACATCGAATTCGAGTTCGAGTCAATTTCGGCCATCCAGACAGCATCATAATGAAATGGCCATAACTTTTGATCCAGAAGGCTCCTGGGGGTCCACGAGTACTTGACGGAAAGGATTTTTCGTCCTCTTTCCAACGGATCCAGCTTCGCGTCCAAAATTCCATCTCAGTCAACAGGAATATGCGAAATACTTCGGATCACTTTTCCAGTCCGAGTCAAAGTGGGCCTTGGGCCTTGTAATCGAGTCCTACTCGGCCACCCTAAGGTTTTGGCCAACCTACTCATCTCTCCCTCTCATAAATAGCCAGCCGCTGCACCTTTTAGGGGTGGGTTTTGTTTGATTAAGTTAGCCTTTGCTACTTCTTGTAATCGCGTGTGTCGGTTAGACCGCCTGAATTACTCGTCATCGGAACCCCATCGTCTTGTGTTCTTTTCAATCAGATCTTAATCCATATACGCAAATTGAGTTGCTTGTTCATCTTGTTCTTGCTCGTTCTTCGATTGCTTGCAGGAACAAAGACCTTCGTGGTCAGGTTGATTGCGCGCTGGCAAGATCAATAACCTTCTGGAGTTTGTGTATCGGTCGCTAAGGCGCAACGTCCTGGATGGTTGTAGTCGGGCCGCCAACGTCGACTTCCCCAAATCGAGCGTTATCCTCCTCATCGAAAGATCGGGACCACAGTTTTAATATCAATTGGTATTAGACCCCCAGGTTGATCGGTGAGAGATTTCTAGTTCTGTGTTTTTTTTTTACCTACAGTCCAGAAAACCAAAAAAAAAAATAATAGTAGATTAGTGTCCAAGGTCCAAGCCAGTCGAGCCTTTGCTATTACTGCTTAGTGTTGCTAGTTGAATTTACGGTTGCATCGTCGTGTCATTGCTGGTCGTAGTGTCTAATCCTTTAGAGTTTCGAGTTCTTGTCACGTAGCTGTTACCAGTACTTCGAGTTTGAGTAGGTTTCCTTATTGAGTCCAAGTCGAATCAGCACTGATTGCACCTTCGAATCTGAATCGGCTTCATCTTCGAATCAGAGTCGGTTTCATCTTCGAATCAGAGTCAATTGTGACATCAGATTTGTTTTCTTCCTGTTTCGAGTGATCTGCCAAATCAAGTTGTAAGATAAAAGGCAAGTGCAAAAAAAAAATCAACAAAAAAAGAAAAAAAACAAAACAAAAAAAAAAGGAAGAAGGAGCCTTATTGCTTTGCTTTGTGTTTCAGCGTCGTGGTTGCTATTCTGTGACATCGTTGGTGACTAGACTTGCGTCTCTGGAACGGCTAAAAGACCAGCACGGTACCGCCGTTGAACGTTTATTCAACTTGAGTTGACTAACGTGGTTCTAGTTTTTCCATTGTATTCAGCCACCTATAGCTTCACAGATACTACTGCCACCCAGGTACTAGCGACCGGCATCGGTACACCATATCTCCAAGAGTTTTTGCCTTGTCGGTTGCCATCACCTCCTGCTCAGCTTGGTAAGAATTGGTAAGAACTCGACAGAACAGGTTGAGTGTGAGCGCCTTGTTTAGACACATCCTAGTAGCTGCTAGGGATATATTTCCTGTTATTGCCTGCTCTTTTGCTTTTCTCTAACCATGGCAGGAGCTGAAGACGGCCACTTCCAACATTCTCCTCGCACCAAAGGCATCATACAACATTTTGACCGTCAAGTAAGGGTGCGCACCGAAGCACTTGAAGAAGATGTGCGAGTTACCAATGAACGCCTTGGCCAACTGGAAACTGCTCAAATTGAGACCATGACTGCAATCACTGCTGTCAACACTTCTCTTGCTGAGATCATGAGGCGACTTGATGACATGGGACGTGCACCTCCTGCTGATGTCGCGGCTGCTCACCGTAACCAGGACAACCATGGTGTATTGGGCAACGCAGTGGATAGAACGATGCAGAATATACTGCCGACACCAAGGTTGAAGATGTAGATGCTCGTCAGCGACGTCAGTTACACCGCAATCGTATTGGCATGGGTCCTTTGCCACCACGTCGTGAGGTACGTGCTTTTGATGAATTCCATGGGAAGATTAAATTCACTATTCCACCTTTTGATGGTAAATATGATCCTGATGCTTACCTTACCTGGGAATTAGCCATTGATCAAAAATTTTCTTGCCATGAATATCCTGAGAACAAAAGGGTTGGGGCTACTACTAGTGAATTCACTGACTTTGCTTCTATTTGGTGGAGTGAGTATCGTCGTAAAAATCCAAATGCTGCACAAACTTGGGATGATTTGAAAAGAATCATGCAGGCTAGATTTGTTCCATCATATTATGCGCGTGATTTGTTAAATAAATTACAACAACTGAGGCAAGGTAATATAAGTGTAGAAGACTATTATCAGAAATTGCAAATTGGAATGCTTCGATGCAGTTTAGAAGAGAATGAGGAGGCTGACATGGCTAGGTTTATGCGAGGGTTGAACCCTGAAATTCAGGACATTTTGGATTATAAAGAATATAATTCTATTACTCGTTTATTTTATCTTGCTTGCAAAGCTGAAAGAGAAGTGCAGGGGCGACGTGCAAGCACGAGGTCTAATGTTTCTGCAGGTCGTGCTAATTCTTGGACTCCTCGTACATCCACTGTCCCAACAAGCCGTCCACCTGCACCATCTGCTCCCAATGACAAGCCAAGTACGACTTCAGCAATTCCAGCCTCCAAGGCCTTGGGGCAACAAAAGGGTCTGTTCAAGCAACCGCCAAGAGTTCGTCCTTCGTGGCATCTATCGGTCGAACTAGAGATATTCAATGTCATCAATGCAAGGGATATGGGCATGTACGAAGTGAATGTCTAAGCAAACGTGTGTTAATTGTGCGAGATGATGGTGAGTTTTCTTCTGATAGTGAATTCGAAGATGAGACATATGCTATGCTTGCAGCTGACCATGCAGGAAGTGGAGACGAAGAAACACGCATCGATGCTACAGATGGAGGGCATGGCTATGAGAGTCTTATTGTACAGCGTGTGTTGAGTGCAAAAATGGAGAGGGCAGAGCAAAATCAGCGACACAATTTGTTACAAACCAAATGTGTGATCAAGGAGCGTTCATGCCGCGTGATTATTGATGGAGGGAGTTGCAACAACCTCGCAAGCTCAGACATGGTTGAGAAGCTTTCGTTGAACTCCAGACCGCACCCTCAGCCATATTACATTCAATGGTTCAACAGCAGCGACAAGGTAAAGGTAACACGGTTGGTGAGAATACAATTTGCTATTGGTCCCTATAATGTTTTTGTTGATTGCGATGTCGTACCTATGCAAGCATGCTCTGTGTTGTTAGGTAGACCTTGGCAATATGATAAGGATTCCTTGCATCATGGTAGAACCAATGAATATTCTTTTGTGCATAAAGAGAAGAAAATTGTATTACTTCCAATGACTCCTGATGCTATTTTAAAAGATGAGATTGCTAGAGCTAGTAAAGATAAACATCAGGGGCATGCTAAGAGTGAAAATCAGAGTGTAGCAAAAGGGTTTGAGCAACATAAAAAGAAAGAATCTAACTCTGTTCAGGACAAGAAAGATGGGATTAAATTGAAAGGTGCTTGTTTTCTTGCTACCAAGTCTGATGTGAATGAACTGGATGCTAGAAATTCTTTTTGCTATGGATTGGTTTGCAAGGATGCATTGTTTTCATTTGAGGATATGCCTTCTGCTTTGCCTCCTGCTGTCACTACTCTTTTGCAGGAGTACTCTGACGTCTTTCCCAAGGACGTTCCATCAGGTCTGCCGCCAATTCGAGGGATCGAGCACCAAGTTGACCTCATTCCGGGGGCATCTTTGCCTAATCGAGCGCCATACAGAACCAATCCGGAAGAAACTAAGGAGATACAACGCCAAGTTCAAGAGCTGCTTGACAAAGGGTATGTGCGTGAATCTCTTAGCCCTTGTGTTGTTCCTGTCATTTTAGTGCCTAAGAAAGATGGGTCGTGGCGCATGTGTGTGGATTGTACAGCAATCAATAACATCACCATTAGATATCGTCATCATATTCCTAGGTTAGATGATATGCTTGATGAATTAAGTGTTTCTACCGTGTTCTCTAAAGTGGATTTGCGTAGTGGGTACCATCAGATTCGCATGAAGCTAGGAGATGAATGGAAAACTGCATTTAAAACTAAGTTCGGTCTTTATGAGTGGTCAGTGATGCCTTTTGGTTTAACTAATGCACCTAGCACTTTCATGCGATTAATGAACGAGGTTTTGCGAGCTTTCATCGGCAAATTTGTGGTGGTGTATTTTGATGACATCTTGATCTATAGCAAATCATTAGAGGAACATCTTGACCATTTGCGTGTTGTTTTTAATGCTTTACGAGATGCACGTTTATTTGGTAACTTTGAGAAATGCACCTTTTGCACGGATCGAGTCTCTTTTCTTGGCTATGTTGTTACTCCACAGGGAATTGAAGTTGATCAAGCCAAGGTTGAAGCAATCCAGAGTTGGCCGACTCCTAAAACGGTCACACAGGTGCGGAGTTTTCTAGGACTTGCTGGGTTCTACATTCACTTCGTGAAGGATTTCAGCACTATTGCGGCACCATTAAATGAGCTCACCAAAAAGGGTGTGCCATTTTTCTGGGGCGATGCACAGGAGATCGCCTTCAACACATTGAAAGATAAGTTAACATATGCACCCCTACTCCAACTCCCAGATTTTTCTAAGACTTTTGAGCTAGAATATGATGCAAGTGGGATTGGTTTGGGTGGTGTGCTGTTACAAGAAGGAAAACCTGTTGCATATTTCAGTGAGAAATTGAGTGGGCCTAGTTTGAACTATTCTACTTATTATAAGGAATTATATGCTCTTTTTTGAACTTTGGAAACATTGCAACATTACTTATGGCCCAAAGAATTTGTCATACACTCTAATCATGAATCTTTAAAGCATATTCGAAGTCAAGCTAAACTAAATCGTAGACATGCTAAGTGGGTTGAATTCATTGAATCTTTCCCCTATGTCATAAAACACAAGCAGGGGAAGGAAGATATGATTGCTGATGCCTTGTCTAGACGATATACCATGCTTTCACAACTTGATTTCAAAATCTTTGGATTAGAGACAATTAAACAACAATATGTGCATGATGATGATTTCAAAGATGTGTTGTTGAATTGTAAAGAAGGGAAAACTTGGAACAAATTTGTCCTCAATGATGGGTTTATGTTTAGAGCTAACAAGCTATGCATTCCAGCTAGCTCTGTATGTTTGTTGTTGTTACAGGAAGCACATGGAGGCGGGCTGATGGGACACTTTGGTGTGAAGAAGACAGAGGATATACTTGCTGGCCATTTCTTTTGGCCAAAGATGAGAAGAGACGTGGAAAGATTTGTCGCTCGCTGCGCTACCTGTCAAAAAGCTAAGTCACGACTTAATCCTCATGGTTTGTATATGCCTCTACCTGTTCCTAGCGTGCCTTGGGAAGATATCTCTTTAGACTTTGTTTTAGGACTGCCTAGGACAAAGAAGGGGAGGGATAGCATTTTTGTTGTTGTGGATAGATTTTCTAAGATGGCACACTTCATACCTTGTCATAAAAGTGATGATGCTACCAATGTTGCTGATTTGTTCTTTCGTGAAATTGTTCGCTTGCATGGTGTACCAAACACAATAGTTTCAGATTGTGACACTAACTTTCTTAGCCACTTTTGGAGAACTTTGTGGGCTAAATTGGGGACTAAGCTTTTATTTTCTACCACTTGTCATCCCCAAACTGATGGACAAACGGAAGTTGTGAATAGAACTTTATCTACCATGCTTAGGGCTGTTTTGAAAAAGAACATAAAAATGTGGGAAGAATGTTTGCCTCATATTGAATTTGCTTATAATCGTTCTCTGCATTCTACTACTAAAATGTGCCCTTTTGAGATTGTCTATGGTTTTGTGCCTCGTGCTCCTATTGATTTGTTACCTCTTCCATCTTCGGAGAAGTTGAACTTTGATGCTAAACAACGAGCTGATTTAATCCTAAAAATGCATGAGACAACTAAAGAAAACATAGAACGCATGAATGCTAAATACAAGATTGCTGGTAGTAAGGGTAGGAAGCATTTAACTTTTGAACCTGGTGATCTTGTTTGGTTGCATTTGAGAAAAGATCGTTTCCCTGAATTGAGAAAGTCAAAATTGATGCCAAGAGCTGATGGTCCTTTCAAAGTTGTAGCAAAGATTAATGACAATACATATAAGCTTGAGTTGCCTGCAGATTTTGGGGTTAGTCCCACCTTTAACATTGCAGATCTGAAGCCATACTTGGGAGAACAGGACGAGCTTGAGTCGCGGACGACTCAAATGCAAGAAGGGGAGGATGATGAGGACATCCTTTCTATTGATACAATCACAACGCATATGCCTACGTATCAACCGGAGGCTGCTGCTATAATACAAGGATCAATTACTCGAGCTCGAGCACGTCAACTCAATTACCAGGTGAATACGTTCCTAGGCTTACATACAAGTGTTTTGCAGGGAGGTGCCACAGAAGACCTAGAATTCAAGTCAGGTTCGGCCTTGCAGACCAAGTGGACATCGAATTCGAGTTCGAGTCAATTTCGGCCATCCAGACAGCATCATAATGAAACGGCCATAACTTTTGATCCAGAAGGCTCCTGGGGGTCCACGAGTACTTGACAGAAAGGATTTTTCGTCTTCTTTCCAATGGATCCGGCCTCGCGTCCAAATTCCAACTCAGTCAACGGGAATATGCGAAATACTTCGGATCACTTTTCCAGTCCGAGTCAAAGTGGGCCTTGGGCCTTGTAATCGAGTCCTACTCGGCCACCCTAAGGTTTTGGCCGACCTACTCATCTCTCCCTCTCATAAATAGCCAGCCACTGCAGCTTTTAGGGGTGGGTTTTGTTTGATTAAGTTAGCCTTTGCTACTTCTTGTAATCGCGCGTGTTGGTTAGACCGCCTGAATTACTCGTCATCGGAACCTCATCGTCTTGTGTTCTTTTCAATCAGATCTTAATCCATATACGCAAATTGACTTGCTTGTTCATCCTGTTCTTGCTCGTTCTTCGATTGCTTGCAGGAACAAAGACCTTCGTGGTCAGGTTGATTGCGCGCCGGCAAGATCAATAACCTTCTGGAGTTGGTGTATCGGTCGCTAAGGCGCAACGTCCTGGACGGTTGTAGTCAGGCCGCCAACGTCGACTTCCCCAAATCGAGCGTTATCCTCCTCATCGAAAGATCGGGACCACAGTTTTATATCATAAGTTCAAGCCTTAATGGTCAATTTAAGATAAAAACTGAACATAAGTAATGAAAATTTTTAAGAGAGCTAAGTTCAATGGATCATATGCAAAGATATGATAGAATAGTCATCTAATTGATTAAAGATCATCTTCAAAACCAGGCATTCCAAGTGATAAATCTCTTTTTATTTTTCAGTTTATGATGGAATATAGTGGAGTAATGATTCGATGAAGACTAAACATATGGTGAAGTGAACATCCCCCAAGCTACATCAGACTAAACAAACGGTAAGTGAACACCCCCCAAGTTAAATCAAACATTTTCCTCAATGTATGGAGAGAGATACAGATTACCGTTTGTGGTTGTGGTTCAGGTTGGTAGATGTTGTGAAGGATGATGTAGTGAAAGAGGATGTTGCGGTCCACGTAGCTCCAATAGTGCAATCCAAGGCGTCGCAAGTGAAAACCTGAAAATAAAAACAAAAAGAAACAAAAAGGAAAATAAAAAGAAAAACTTGCGTACCGTAGAGATCACTCGTCGGAAGCCAGTGGAGGAGAATGGTAGAACTGTGAGAATGTATAGGATGGATAGGTAGATGGTTGAAAGAGTTGTGGGGAAAGTCGGTGGGCGTGGAGGTTGTCCCCGTAGTGGGTACGTGCGCCTGGAAATGTGCCATCTGGGAGGATGTAGCCTGCATGTACATGATATTCATAGAAGCGATCTACGCGGCCAATGAGGTGGTCCACCCTAGAATCCATGGAAGCCTTGTATTCCGCAAAATCTGACCTAAAGTCGAAGAGACTAGTGCACAAGGACTCTATGGAAGCATGTAGAGCGGCAATATTAGTCGCTGTTGGTTGGTTAGACTCAGCAACACATGAGGAGTTAGAATCAGATGAGCTAGATGGGAGTATTCTCCAATTTTGCTCATTAGATAAGCAAGTCTGAGAAATATTGGGCAAAAGAATAGAGGGAATTCTATTAATAATCCAACGAAAAGAATTCTCTTTCCTCCTACAAAACCCCATTGAAAACAATGCATTCAAATCTAAGGTGGCTGCGGGCACAGATTCTTGATAATATGTAGCATCAAACCCTAAGGCTTTTGCTGATAGATCAAGACACCTAAGATAATGGGTGAGGTTTTGTGTAAATCCTTCCCAATACTTTCAAGGCGACGGGCAAAGTAGGCTGCAGATGATATATGAATTTTGCCTAACATAGCCCACAAAACTTCATGGGAGGATCCTGAGTTGCATCGTCCTCGTCTACGGCCAACGTGTCCCAATCGATGGGTTGAGCCGGTTGGGAAGACCCGGAGCCACGGCGGCGACTGGTCTGGTTAACTCTTCCAGACATACTGACTCTGCGGGTAGAATTGAATGATATAGAATTTTTGATAAGAATGAGCGAAAAAGATGATCCGATATGATGAGAAGAGAATGTGATGAAATACATGATCCTCAAATGCACCTTTAAATTTCCCTTTACAAATTTTTGGAAAAACTTTCGTCTTTACTTTTTGACTAATAAAAAATGTCACCAAGTTTGCCTTAAGGTCTATTTCATAACTCTTAAGCTAAATATGCCAATAACATCACTAGCTATCATGCTTATAAAATTTTGCAAAAGTGATCAATTTATACCAAATTTTAGCAATTTTCGCACACTCAAATGATTTTATTTTAGTTGTTTCCAAATGTATTGTATTTTTGCATGTAAGTCAAATATCATCATGAGTATTTTTCAAATTTGGGTTTTCACTTACAATACTTGATATTTGTTTCCAATCATAGCACAAGTTACCAATTCATTTCTTTTGATTTGCTAAGTTACCAATTCATGCATGTCATCGAACTAGGATAAACGAGTTTGCAAGAAGTGATGAAAGCATATGTTCAAGTGTTAATTTAAGATGTTCATCACATTTGCACAAGAACTACACAATTTTATACCACGTAGTTTTATCCCTAAACAAGACATTTCAACACTCATGGCATGCATTTCTACAAGATGATTCAAATTGGTAGGGGCATATGAAATCACTACATGTTTGAGATTAATTTCATGAAAAACTCATCAATTTTAACATGCAAAAAGAAAAATCTTCCAAACCCTAGCATGTGAATCATGATGAAATGTAAGAAAAGGAGAGAGAAGAGAAGAAATCTAACCAAACCAAGGGAGGGAGAAGAGGAGTAGGAGCCGAAATTTTAAGCCGGATGAAATTTGGTCGGACGAATGCTTGAGTTCGAAGAAGAGGTGAGAGCTCGGTGTGAGAAGAAGAAAGAGATGAGAAAACTGCGTCTAAATGATTTGGGGAACAAGAAGAGGTCGAAGAAATTAAGTAACTGTCTAACCACACACAAGCCAGACAGAGTCTGCTATGGCCAGGCAAAGTCCGGTTTGGGCAGACAGAGTCCGACACAGGGCGTACAAAGTCCGGACGATTCAGAGAAATGACTGAATCTTTTGAAATTTTGGGATTTTGCCAGTTTTCTTCAAGATTTGGATCAAGTTCCAGAATAGACTCAAATATCATGTTAGGAATATAGATGGACATAATTGAGATAGATATGAGTTAAAGAAGATCTTGATATGAGTCCCCAAAGGAGATTTTAGGGTAAAACGGGTAAAAACAATTGGATTTTCACCAAATCTTCAATTTTCAATGAAACTTGGATTTTGCTGAAATGTTTGGACTTGTATGAATTTGAAATACTATTTCAAGCCAAGGCTTGGAAGAAAATCTGGCTCAAATAGATAAATTCACAAAATGCACATTTTTGGTGTTTTCAGGTCAAGAGTCGTTTTCGGGCGACCTAGGATATGTGATAACTTGAAAACCGTAGGTCTTTTGAGAAAACGTTCAACACAAACTATCTTCGGGTGATTGAGTTCTACGTGTTTTGTGTAGAAAATTTTTGTCAAAACTCAACCCATCTTGTTTTATGGAAATAAGTCATTTTGGATCAAAACAAGATTCCAAAGTCTTCAATTTTGTCAAAATTCTGCATTTTAACTCGAAATTCTTTTGTTTGACTTTCAAAACCTTTGAAAACATATTTGAAACGTATTTTTGAAGGTTTTTTTTGATAATTTTGAACATTTTTAATGTTTTGAGTACTTTTTCACCTTTTTGGTTTGGAAATGACTCTTTTAACAAAATACATGTATAATTTTCATTCATGTACACAGTTTGGGGTATACAAATATTCAATGAGCTTGAAGTTGCTCCCCCTTAATGTGTCATCCAAGTTTTGTTGAAAAGAGATGGAAAAGATTGGCATAGATGCCTACATTACTTTTATATATATATATATATATATATATAATCATAAGTATATACATATACTAGCTATGATCATAACAAAAGGGCATCTTAAGCAAGCAAGAATTTAAATGACATTTGAAATATCGATATCATTCAATTCATTTCTTAACTTGCTAAATCTTGATTCATCTAAGGGCTTAGTGAATATGTCCGCTAATTGATTGTCAGTAGAAACATGACAAATCACTATATCCCTTTTTGATACATGATCACTTAAAAAATGATGTCTAATGTCAATGTGCTTAGTGTGAGAGTGTTGAACTGGATTATTTGCAATTTTAACGGCACTCTCATTATCACATAAAAGCAGTACACAATTGACCTTTATGCCATAGTCTAATAATATTTGCTCCATCCATAATAATTGTGCACAACAACTACCAGCCGAAACATATTCCACCTCGGCGGTTGAAAGTGCAACCGAATTTTGTTTCGTAGATGTCCAAGAGATTAATGATCTTCCTAGAAGTTGACATCCACCGCAAGTGCTTTTTCTATCAATTTTACAACCGGTATAATCCAAATCCGAATATCCAAGGAGATCAAAGCTAGCATATTTAGGATACCAAAGACCTATGTTTGGTGTATGTTTCAAGTACCTAAACACACTCTTTACCGCAATCAAGTGACATTCTATAGGGGTGGCTTGGAATCTGGCACACATGCATACACTAAACATAATGTCCGGTCTAGAAGCAGTAAGGTATAATAAACTACCAATCATAGAACGATATAATTTGAGTTCCACCGGTTTACCTCCCTCGTCCATGTCCAAATGACCATTTGTTCCCATGGGGGTCTTGATTGGCTTTGCATCCTCCATCCCAAATCTTTTGAGAAAATCCTTCACGTATTTGCTTTGGCTCACGAATATACCTTCTTTGATTTGCTTGATTTGAAGTTCGAAGAAAAAGCTCAACTTGCCGATCATGGACATCTCGAATTCCTTTGACATGGTTTCACCAAAAGCTCGACAAAGGGATTTGTTAGTGGAACCAAATATTATATCATCAACATAGATTTGGCATACAAGGAAATCATCATTTATAATTTTGGTAAAAAGGGTTGTATCAATTTTTCCAACTTTAAACCCTTGTGAAATTAGAAAATTTCGCAACCGTTCATACCAAGCTCTAGGAGCTTGCTTAAGACCATAGAGAGCTTTTGAAAGTTTGTAGACATGATTAGGATATTTTGAATCTTCAACACCCGGCAGTTGCTTTACAAAAATAGTTCTGAAATTTCACCATTTAGGAAGGCACTTTTAACATCCATTTGAAATAATTTGATATCGAAATTGGATGCAAATGCAAGTAAGATGCGAATTGCTTCTAATCTTGCTACAGGGGCAAAGGTTTCATCAAAATCTAATCCTTCAACTTGTGAATAACCTTGAGCCACTAGTCTAGCCTTGTTTCTTATGACTATACCATTTTCATCTTGCTTATTTCGAAAGACCCATTTTGTATCAATTACATTGTGATCAAGAGATTTTTCTACAAGTTTCCGTACATTATTTCTAGTAAAGTTGTTCAATTCATCATGCATGGCATTTACCCAGTCCAGGTTCGCTAGAGCTTCATCAATGCTTTTAGGTTCAAGACTAGAGATAAATGATGCATACTCACAAAAAGATGCAATTTTAGAACTAGTTTGAACACATTTATTGGCATCACCTATTATTTGGTTGATGGGATGATCTTTAGTGACGGTTTGATGAAGTCTCGGATTTTGCAATACTTGATCTTCATTTTCCTTTGTCTCCGGATAGAGATAAACTTGAGTAGCAGCTTCCGACACCATATGAGTTACCTCATTCTCTTGGCTGGGTGACTTAGAATCTTCATCTTTAGGTTTGATGTCCCCAACCGTCATGTTCTTCATTGCTTCTCGCAGTTCTTCATTTCCTATATCATCAAAATTCTCATGCTCTTCTTGAGAGCCGTTAGTTTCATCAAATTCAACATTGCAAGTTTCTTCAATGCATTCAGTTATTGTGTTGAAACACGATATGCCTTGCTAGTTGATGAATATCCAACTAGAAAGTCCTTGTCAACACGTCTTTGAAACTTTCCAATATGCATGCGCTTTTTAAGAATATAACACTTGCAACCAAAAAATCGAAAATAGTAAATGTTTGATTTTCTTCCAACAATAAGCTCATAAGGAGTTTTGTTTAGAAGAGGATGGGTGTAAAGCCGGTTTATAGCATAACAAGCTGTATTGACGGCCTCGGCACAAAACCTAGTGGGGTTTTATACTCATCTAACAAAGTTCGAGCCATTTTGATTAATGTTCGATTTTTCCTTTCCACAACACCGTTTTGTTGTGGAGTGTATGGCACGAAAAATTCGTGTTTAATCCTGGATTCATCACAAAACTCAATAAACTCCGAATTTTGAAATTCTCCACCATGATCACTTCGAAGTTTCTTGATGAAGAATTCAAATTCATTTTCAACGCGTTATGCAAATCTTTAAAGACACTTGGAGCTTTCGACTTATGATTCAAAAAGAAAATCCAAATAAATCGGGAGAAATCATCAACAATAACATAGCAATAATTACTACCACCAATACTTTGAGTCTCGAATGGACCAAACAAGTCCATATGCAATAACTCAAGTGGTCTAGATGTTGATAAAATATTTTTAGCGGGGCGAGTACTTGCAACTTGTTTTCCCACTTGACAAGCACTACAAAGTTTATTCTTTTCAAACTTGACATCTTTCATTCCCAAAACCAAATCCCTTTTTAAAAGCTTGTTTAATTGATGCATTCCAACATGAGCTAAATGACGATGCCAAAGCCAACCCAAAGAGTTTTTGGCAATCAAGCAAGTTGAAATGCAAGATTCTTTCAAACCAAATCTACCAAATACAAATCTCCATATTGAAAACATTTGAACACTAGAGATTTGTCTTTTAAGCTTTCAATAATAACTTCATTTGGTTTAAAAATGCATCGAAGACCCAAATCACAAATTTTTGCAACCGAAAGAAAATTAAAATTCAAGGATTCAACAAGTAACACGTTTGAGATGGAAAGGTTGCTTGTGATAGCAACTTTATCTAATCCAATTACCTTTCCTTTGCTATTATCACCAAACGTGATTTTGTCTACGTCATTATTACCATTCTCAAAAGAGGAGAAACGATTTCCATCACCAGTCATGTGTTGGGTGCACCCACTATCAAGCACCCAATGCCTCCACCGGTCTTGTAATTTACCTATAAAAGAGATTAGATGCATTTAGGTACCCAAACTTGTTTGGGTCCTTGGAAGTTAGCGACAAGGGTTTTTGAACCCAAATCCTTTTTTTTTGTTTATTTAAGTGAGGTATACCAACAAATTTTGCAATTACTTTTCCAAATTTATTTTTCTTGAGCATGTAATGAGAGTGAGACATTTTGTTTAGCTTTAGAGGTTGAGGGACAAACATTTGGCAAATGATCTATATCATGGCATTTGTAACAAAACATATTAGTAGCCTTAACAAAAGTTATTTTAGTATCTAAATTCTTTCTTTTATTTGGTTCATATCCTAAACCTTTTTTCCTAAATGAGCATCGTTGCTCACTAAGAAGTTTATCTAGGGTCCTTTGCCTTTAAAACATTTTGCTAATCCTAGATTTAATTTCTCCACTTGTGCCTTCAGTTCTAAATTTTCTAAAATTAAATTTGAAGCATTATTAAGAACCGAATCACAAGCATTTTCATCGTTAATTCCTAGATCATCACAAGTAGTCGATATTGAATGAGAGACAACATGATGTGATTCATCTAGAATATCACAAGTAATTAGTACATTACTAGTTTGTTTGGAATCAACAAATTCCTTAACTAGTAGTGCTTCATGTGAATCATTTAGTTCAACATACAAATCACTGAGAGTTGCATATTCCTTTTTAAGTATTTTATTTTCTTTAGTCACCTTGCCTAATGCCTCATTTAGTTCCATGACCATATCTATAAGCTCATCATACGAAGGTTCGGAATCCAATACCTTTGTGTCGCCACTTACCATTAGACAAAATGATGACTCATCTTCGGAGGAAGAGGAACTTCCAATGGCGATTCCCGCCATCTTCTTGGAGGTTGATGGAGCTTCATCTTCCAAGTCGGACTCCTCGGATCCGGAGTACCACTCTCCAATGCAAGCTTCTCTCTTACCTCTGTTGTTGTAGAGCTTCTTGAAGAGCATCTTTTTGCCCTTCGAGCCTTCTCCTCTATCTTTCCTTTCTTGTGATCTTTGATGATCACTTCTCTTGTTCAGACATCTCGAAGTGAAATGCCCCTTCTCATGGCATTCATAGCATGTTATGTTCTTAAATACGGTCTTCTTGTGCGGGCCTCTCCTCTTTTCGAAGTCGAACTCCTTGTTGATTTTGTTTAGGAGTTTTCGGGTTTTTCTCACAAGGAGGGCTAAATCACCATCGGATCCATCATCCGAGCTATCCTCCTTGGCCTCCTCGACCTTGGCCTTAAAAGCCAAATTTTTCTTCTTCGACCCGGAAGCTTCCACAATTTCCTTCTTCTCCACCTTTTGCATTTCATGGGTAATGAAAGCACCCAAAAGCTCGGTTGGAGTTGTAGATGTGAGGTCATCGTTGATAAGCATGATCACAATTGTGTTGAAGCTTGATGGTAATATCATAAGCATCTTGCGCACAATGTCGATGTCCTCAAACTTTCTACCTAATCCTTTAAGATCATTGATTAAAAGGTTAAGTCGAGTGAACATGTCACTCACATTTTCATTTTCAAGCATGGTAAAAGAATTGTATTCTCTATTTAATTTAATTAATTTAGCTTCCTTAACTTTAGAGGTACCTTCAGGAATGACTTCTAAGGTTTTCCACATTTCATATGAGGTTTCAAGATTACTAATGCGGTTGAACTCATTTAAATGTAATCCATTGAATATAGCATTCTTTGCTTGAGCATTTGCTTTAAGATTTTTTGTTTCTAGAGGGGTAAGATCTTCTAAATTGACAGGAGCTCTAAATCCGTCTCTAGTAACCCTCCAAACATCAAGGCTAATAGACTCAAGATATACCGCCATCCTAATCTTCCAATAACAATAATTTTCACCCTTAAAGAAGGGGACCTTCCATTGTAATTTTCCTTGATTGACGACAACCTCTCTCTAGACGGTTAAGCCCTAATAAAGAGAGACCAATGCTTTGATACCACGTGTTGATCGAAAGATGCCGACTAGAGGGGGGTGAATAGGCAGTTTTTTAAATTTTAATCTTGCTTGAATAACTTGTATCCTAGATTGCAATATCAACTCACAAATAATCTAGATGATGACACAAGTTAAGTTTTGCAATCCTAGGGTGACAAATCACAATATCACAATTTCTAGAAATATAAAGCAAGTAATAGAAATAACCGAACGAGATCGAATTTTTCCTGAGGTATCAGAAATTTGCCGATTTTCACTAATCCTCATTGAAGCACTCTACACAAGAGCTTTTGCTTCGATTCCACTAGAGGTAGCCCTTCTCCTCTCCAGATAGGCGAGCTATGAGCCTTGGACAACAGGTGAATTCGTTTCTTGGGCAAATTAATTATTTAATTACAGAACAAATGATATTGCCTAATGATTGCTTTTTGCTTGTTGTTACATGTGAAGGAGTTCTGGATGAAGTTATTTGCG
Source organism: Pharus latifolius (assembly GCA_019359835.1). Lineage (NCBI taxonomy): Eukaryota > Viridiplantae > Streptophyta > Magnoliopsida > Poales > Poaceae > Pharus > Pharus latifolius. The sequence goes on along the minus strand of CM033320.1, from coordinate 51,175,970 downwards.
GTGACCTGACATACCACCCACGTGGTAGCACGTCCAGTCTATGAACATTTCCGAATAAAACCATCTTATCCGAGAATGTTTGTTACAGAGTAGCGAAACAGAAACATGGCTTAATATTACAAAGAGTTTAATTACATACACAAACATAAGTATTTTTATTATAGAAAAAGGAGATAGTTTAGGTGTGATCATAGTGGTCAGTCTTCATTGCCGGTGTTGAAGTAGGTTGGGTCAAACTCGCAGTTGTCCTCTCCTGGATCAACTTCTTCTGGTGTAATGGTCGTCATTGCATCACCCAAAGAGTATTCGAAGTCTAACAAGGAATTACAATAGCAAGGATGAGTGCCGAAGCACTCAACAAGCAATTGGGATGTATAAATGCACCATGCAGTCAAAGGGATATTATATCATATTAGCAAGGATGAGTTTTGATTCAGAAATTCATTTGTGATTGTAAATGACTCCAGTTATTACGTAAACTCTACTAAACACTTGTACCACAGGGTGAGACCACCTATAGGTCTCCTTTTCTGCTGCGACGCAGTTCTCGACCTGAGAACAAGGAGTGAATATTCACGTTTTACTCTGCAGAGGGGTATTACTTTACCCACAGAATCTCTTGACTACCATGTCAGTGTTCGTCAACAGTGCTCCGCATTTCTGATAATGCGTACATCATCAAGAGAACAAAGCCTTTTTCAAACCCTTCCACTAGTTCCCTCCATTGGTATGGTACCACCATACCTTCGTAGTCGGATGCATCCGCTACCACCACTGTGAGCCTATAGCTCCAAGCCCGCCTCAGGTCGTTCTTTCATCATAATACAATATACATATATGTTCCCAGTGTGGAGGTGTACTAGAGTCCGGATAAGATACTTGACTAGGCCCGTCCCATACATGTCTGTGGTCAATACAGGTATTGCGGCGCTGGGTAGAAATGACAGCTGGTTATGTCCTTATTTTTATAAACATACTTTAATACAAGATTCGAGCCCTCCTTTGGCTCTCCTCCAGTTACACTTTTTCCATTAAGACACCGACTCTTTCATTATGACCAACTTTTATAAAATACCTTTTTGATGCAAGATGGTATAACTACATAGATTATCAGATATAGGATAGCCAAATAAAAGCAATAAAACACGATCAATATGGTCAAGAACAAAACTTGCCTGAAGTAGCAAAGTCAGAATCCAGAATATGAGCGCTATCCTGGAACTCCTCACTTAGCTCCGCGCCTAGAATTAAAATAATTGCATATATATAAATCTCTAGGAGAACATTGGTGGATATTATGCAGAGATGCAGAGTTGAGGTGCTAATCGCTCTCGCTTCTATCGCAATGGTCACTCTCCTAGGCAAAATAAGAAATCGAGTTTAGTTTAATTGAACTGCATAATGGAATTATATAACCATTTTAAGTTAGGTAGTTTCCAAAAACAATAATAATATTAAGGGTGTTTGCTTTATAATGTTTAATATAATTAAGCTAAGATATTGTTTTAAAGTCAAGGTTATTTAAGTTGACAACTAGTTAATTTGTTATTTGGGAATAAAAACCAAAATAATTTATAATCTTAGAATTCTTTTACTTGGATGGAGGTCTATATGAATTACTGAAATTACTTTAGATATATTTGTTAAAATAATAAATATGTATTTGTGTACCTATACATAAATCTAATTTGATTAGACTCTAATTAAGCTAGACATAAATTAAGACACTGCAATTGTTAATTAGTTAGAAATATTTGATTAGGTAAATTCTTATATTTATAAATCTCAATTTGGGAAAATAATCATTAGTTAACTTAGAATTAATAATGGAATAGAGTTTATAAAAAAAAGGAAGAGAATTAAATATATAAAATTTAAATTTATTTATAAAAAGGACAAGAATATAATTTAAATGCACATATATATACATCTGGATTATATTTTTATAAAATTAGGTATGATTTGAGGGTTTACCAATATTAATTTGTCAATCCTAACTGATTGATTATACTTCTGATTTGATTAAATTTTAAGTTAGATAATAGTTCCATTAAGAATTGTAAATAGGATTGAAATTACAAAAAGGAAAAGAAACTAGAAACCATGAAAATCTCAGTTGGGCCGGCCCGAGGCCCAACCTCTCCCTCTCTCGGCCTGCCTACCACACAATTAACACACACACACACACACACACACTCATACACAGCACACACTACACAACACACACCACACGGCCGCCCCAAACCCTGGGGGCCCTGGGCCACCGTCTCCGGCTCCGGCGATGGCCGCCGTGGCTTCTCCGGCGAACCTTCTCCTCCTCGGGTTAGTGTGCCGTCTCCTCCTTCACACGCGCCCGATAGAACCCGTGGCCACAACCCTAACCCTAACTTGGCCGCCGCGAATCCCGACGGCGACCCGACGATTTTTTCCCGGCGCAAACGTCGCGGCCGGCCGTAGCCCGGGCCGCGCCGCCTCGCCTCCCCTCTCGCGGCTCGCGGCCTCGCCTGGCCGCGCCCTAGCGGCGTGGCCGCGCTGGTAGCCTGCCGCGCGCGTGGACGCGTCGCCGGCCGGCTCGTCGGCTGCCTGGTCCCCGCCGCTCGCGCCTCAGGTAAGGTTTTCTAATTCTGGTGTGGCCTTGGTGCTAGGTTGAGTTGTGCTCTGTTCTGGTTTGTGGTATTTGTGTGCTGTGATGCTTGTATTCATGTATGTGTGATCTGTGATGACTAGAGATGCTAGATGAAGTGTCCTACTGCTGCTAACTGTGTGATTTTGTGAATTTGTGATGATTGTGACTGAGATGATGTTGCTGGAGGTATGCACCTCATGTGGCAGCAATGATCTATAGGTTTTCTGGTGGTTTTAGGTGATTCTGGAGCAAATGCTATGGCTTACACTTCACTCTCTAGTTAAACAACTAAGAGCTAGACAAATTATGACAATTCAGTGGCTAAAATATGCTAAAATCTAAAGTTAGGTTCAGTTATAACCTTGCTGTTGGCTCTGGATCCCTTCTGTTTCCTGGGTGGCTCCTGTGGCTGCTACTCCTGTGATCACAAGGTCATAAAGATGAATAGATGTCTGAATTTGCTTTCTATCTCTATCTCTGTTCTAAAGTTTTACTGGCTTACCCTGAGTCTGGTGGTTTTGCCTTAATCTCTACCGCTCTTACTGGTTTACCTTAGCTCTACTCTGTCTGTGAGGCTGCTGTGTATGGAATGGTATAAATTATACTGTGCTGTTACTTCGTCTGGTGTACTAAGCCTGTAACCGACTTGCTGGGGCTGAGGTGGCTATTGGTAACTGTTCTGGAGAGCAGGTGGCAGCCTCTGGGCAAGCTTGGTGTCACATGGGCTGATTTGCAAATTTTAGAGAAGTTGGAGGGGCTTTGTGCATAATTTTTCAATGTGGCTGCAAATGGGAAAGTTTCAGGGACTGAAATGCAAATTGTGGCTCATAGTTTTTGGGCTGGATTTCTAAAAGAAAAGCTTTTTCTTTTTGTTTTGTTTTCATGCCTCCTAAGGCTCGAAACTGTCTTGGAACGACCGGAAACAACCCGAAATGACTCGAATTCGAATGTTGGATGATGACAAGCAAATACAGGGGTGAGCAGCGGCACTCGCTCAGGCTAAGAGGTGGTTGCAAAGAACCCCTGACGGATACTGCACAGTCTGACAGCCATCTCTCCAAAACAAAAAAAATCTAACACGTAGATTTAGGTGTCAGCATCATGATCTCTTTGTTAGCCAGCCACGTGGCCTCTGATCAGTCGACCAGTTTCGTGGTCCTCACATTATTGATCCAATTCTTAGCCAAGAAAGAATGAACACTTTCCTAGCAACTTCGACCAACGATTCCTTCGATTTCATTGATCAGAAGAACTCTGTGTTCGATCAGAAAGGCTCAAGGTCGAAGCCCCTGATCGGGAGCATATGGTCGCAAGCCGAGGACACAAGGTCACAGCTCACGATCGGCACATGGTCGCAGCCGACCATACTTGAGGACCCATGGTCGCAACCAGAGGACCATCCAGTCTGCCGAACAAGCTTGACTGTTCAGCAACTTCAATCAAACACCAATTTTAGCATAGATGTCTAAGGCAGTTGTGCGAGTACTTGTTGGAAATATATTCAAAAGAGCTTTTCAACGCATCAAGAATCATCAAATTCCGACATCGTATGCAACCAGGAGGCCCGAAACAATGGCAAGTGCACGAGGGGACGAGTCCTATCCGGATCTGTGAAAAGTAGCTCGAGATTTTCTTTTTACAGTTTGTTAGGTTTCTATTTTATTTCAAATTCGTTTAGAATTCTGGTTTTAAACTTTCTATCTTTGTAGACACCATCCTCTATAAAAGAGAAGGCATGGTCTTAGTTTTAGGTAGATTTCGTTGATATACAGATTGTATGCTCGTGCTTTTGCCGACTTGTATAATTCAGAGTCTCAATGTTCAACTCATAATTCATATTATTGAGTGCTATCCTTCCGCTGTTGTTCTTACTTTTCTTTATTGATTTGCTTGAGTTGTTCTTCGTGAACAGGTCAACCAAATTTTGCTCTGTTGATAACCAATTAAGGAGTGGTTTAGCAATTGTGAGGTTTTTGGTCGCATGTTTGAACATAGTTAGCCGCCCTTTGTCAAGGTCACAACTCGCATTTATCCACGGATTTCTCCTACGATGGAAGATCGGGACCAAACTACATGCACGCATCTTAAGGCAAGGCGTGTGCATATTAGTTGGTATCAGAGCTGACGTTGCCGGTAGGAATTTATTTATCCCTAGTTTAGTAGTTTGATTTTTTTTTTTACCTAGAGTCTAGAAAATTGCCAGACAAAAATAAAGAGTTTCCTAGCCCGTTGTTGCTTTCAATCTGTTATTTTCAGTTTGCTTAATTGAGTTTTTGTTCCGTTGAGTCGTGTTCAGTTGCTGGTCTTAATCTTGTTGGTCGACAATTCAAAGTTAGATTGAGTCTTTGCTACTGAGTTTAATAGTTTGCATCTTGCCGTGAATCCTAAAACAAACATACCAAAAGGAGGCAAGAGAGTTAAAAAAAAAAAAGAAGAGAGTATTCAGTCAAAGCAAAGAAAAAGAAAAATATGGTGAATTACTATAGCCTGTTGCTAAAAGCCAAGCCTTTCATTGTTTGATCAGTAATAAGGATTAGTACTCGTGTGAACTATTATTCAATTTTGCAATTTTTGATATAACTGATTGCTTTTCTTTTATACAAATAATATTTCCCTACCTACAACTCCACATATTCACCATTGGTCCGCGCGTACCACACATTGCAATTGCTGTAATTATTTCCTTTTCTCGTTATCAATACCTAGCTAGTTGCAAACATTAAGAGGGGTAAGAATTTCGGTTGGTAAGGTTGGTGAGGTTGAGAGTGCCACATACATTCCGTAGTTGGTAGGAAATTTTTGTGTTTCTTGTTTTCACTAACCATGGCAAGATCGAAGGGTTTATGAGGTTTGTTACATGAAAGTGATCCTGATGTTGAGGAGAGCATGGATTGACCACTAGTGCTCCCGTCGTCTCCGCGATCTCAAGCCCTGTTGGGTCACTTCGAGCAAATGCTGAACAAACAGATCGTTCCTCGTTTGACCAGCTTGGAGAATCGTCTTGACGAGATGGACGTTCCACTTGAGCAAGTTGAGCGGACGCCGCCCCGACAACACGCACCACCTTGATTCCCTCGAGGTCCAATCGAAGCCAATAATCATGGTGCGGCTGTCGTTCCACGTCAACCAAGGGCGAACTTGAACGCTGCGTTCTAGGAAGCCGCCAATGATGACATATATGATCATTATGTGGCTACCAATGAGGAAGTCGTTTTGGATCCTGATCAACAACGATTTGCACAAAACCGCCAAGGCATGGGAGCATATGCACGTCACCGCAATGAAGACAAAAGGGATGATGCTTTGGGAAAGATCAAGTTTACTGTCCCCAGCTTTGATGAGAAGTTTAATCCAGAAGCATATCTCGATTGGAGTTGCTCGTTCAACAAAAGTTCAGTTGTCATCTTTATCCAGAAGATCGTCGAGTACGTGCTGCCACAAGTGGGTTTGTTGATTATGCTTCCATTTGGTGGAGTCAAATCCGTCAAAGAGATAGAGCTCCTTGCACTTGGGTTGAGTTGAAGCACTTGATGAGGTCTAGATTCATACTCGCTTATTTTGAGAGAGATTTGTTTAATAGAATTCGGAGATTGAACCAAGGTAGCAAATATGTGGAAGACTACTATCAAGAGATGCAAGTAGGCATGCTTCGTGCTAATGTGCAGGAGGAGGAGAATGCAAAGATGGCCAGATTCTTGGGTGGATTGAATCGTGAGATTCAAGACATCCTTGATTTTCAGACGTACGCCTCTTTGGATCAGCTGTTTCATTATGCATGCAAAGCTGAGAGGCAAGTGCAAGGGAAACGACCAAGCTACAACAAATCTGGTCGAAGCTACCCTAGTGCGACCACGCCTTGGAAGAGCACTACCTCACAGCAAAAGAGTGCGCCAACTGCTAGCGGAGCTGCTGCATCCAATGGTCGAGTGCAATCCGCGAGCCGCCCTACTACTTCAACATCCAAGGTTGCCGATTCGAAGATGACCACTGTTGTCCCCACCAAAAGTTCATCATCGGTCATTTCTACAAGAAGAACAAGGGAGATAGAGTGCTTCAAATGCAAAGGAAGGGGCATTACATGCATGCTTGCCCAAATCAGCGTGCCCTCATCGTCTGAGATGATGGAGAGTACACATCGGCCAGTGAGGTCAAAGAAGAATCCGACCACGAGGAGCAACAGGACATGTTAGGCTCTGACGCAGAGGAGATCACCTTTGATGCTGGTCATACTAGCCTTATTGTTCGTCGTGTTCTTAGCTCGCAGATGGAAAAGGCGGAGTAGGGGCAGCACCACAATTTATTTCAATCAAAGTTTGTGATCATGAAGCGCTCATGCAAGGTCATCATTGATGGAGGAAGCTGCAACAACATCTCCAGTTCAGAGATGGTCGCCAAGCTTGGCTTGACCACATGAACACACCCGCAGCCATACTACATTCAATGGTTCAATTCTTGTGGCAAGTTGAAGGTGACCGCGATGGTACGTGTCCATTTCTCTGTAGGTTCCTATTCTGATTTTGTGGACTGTGATGTGGTACCAATGCAAGCTTGTGTATTACTACTTGGACGACCATGGCAATACGACAAGGATACTACACATCATGGGCATTCCAATAAGTACTCTTTTGTGCACACAACAAGAACGTTTCACTGGTTCCAATGTCTCAGGATGAAATTCTCAAAGATGATTTAGATAGGGCTGAGGTGAGAGAAAAGAAAGAGAGATGAGTTAGAGTCACAAATCAGGGAGTGAGAGCCACCAAACCAAATTGAGAGAAAAGAAAGAAAAGAGTGAAAAGAAAAGAGAGGTTCAGCTTAAGGGACAGGTTCTGTTAGCCACCAAACGTGAGATGCGAGAGCTTGCACCCAAGAGTGCTTTGTGCTTGTGTGTAAAGACGCTCTCTTTTCTACTAATGCTTTACCCTCTACTTTGCCCGTTTTGGTTGTTTCTCTACTGCAGGAATTTGAGGACTTTTTTCAACCGAGATACCTGCGGGGCTGCCACCATTGCAAGGGATAGAGCATCAAATCGACCTCATTCCAGGAGCACCATTGCCTAATCGACCTCCATATCGCACCAATCCCGAAGAGACCAAAGAAATTCAGTGCCAGGTACAAGAGTTGCTCAACAAAGGGTACGTACGCGAAAGCTTAAGTCCTTGTGCTATTCCTGTTTTCCTTTTGCCTAAAAAGGATGGGTCATGGAGGATGTGTATAGATTGTCGAGCTATTAACAATATCACTGTTCATTATTATCATCCGATTCCTCGGTTAGATGATATGCTTGACGAATTGAGTGGTTCGATCATCTTTTCTAAGGTCGATTTGCGTAGTAGTTACCACTAAATTAGAATGAAGCTAGGTGATGAATGGAAAAGTGCATTTAAGACTAAATTTGGGTTATATGAATGGTTGGTCATGCCATTTGGTCCTACTAATGCACCTAGTACGTTTATGCACTTAATGAACGAAGTGTTGCGTGCTTTTATCGGACACTTCGTGGTGGTTTACTTTGATGACATCTTGATCTACAGCAAGACTTTCGATGATCATTTGGGGCATTTACGCCAAGTTTTTGCTGTCTTAAGAGAGGCATGTTTGTTTGCTAACCTTGAGAAGTGCACCTTCTGCACAGATCGAGTCGTGTTTCTTGGTTTTGTTGTGACTGCGTAGGGCATTGAGGTGGATGAACAAAAGGTGCAAGCAATTCGAGCATGGCCTATACCTACAACGGTCACACAAGTATCGAGTTTTCACGGACTTGCTGGTTTCTACCGCTGGTTCGTACAGGATTTCAGTTTGATCGCCGCCCCACTCAATATGTTGACCAAGAATAACAAGCCTTTCAAGTGGGAACAGGCGCAAGAGGACGCTTTCAACACATTGAAAGATAAGTTGACCAATGCACCACTTCTACAACTTCTTGATTTTAATAAAACTTTTGAAATAGAATGTGATGCTAGTGGTATTGGAATTAGAAGTGTTCTCATGCAAGATAGAAAACCCATTGCTTATTTTAGTGAGAAGTTTAGTGGTCCAACTTTAAACTACTCAACTTACGACAAGGAATTGTATGCATTGGTTAGAGTATTAGAAACCTGGCAACATTACGTCTGGCCAAAAGAATTTGTCATACATTCAAATCATGAAGCATTAAAGCACATTCGTAGTCAAAGTAAGTTGAATCGTAGACATGATAAGTGGATTGAATTTATTGAATCCTTTCCGTATATTGTCAAGTATAAGAAAGGCAAAGATAATTTGGTTGTTGATACATTGTCTAGACATCACATCTTGTTGTCCCAACTTGATTGCAAAATTCTTGGGTTAGAGAGTTTGAAAGAATTATATTCAACTGATTTGGATTTCAAAGACATTTACATTAATTGTAAAGACGGAAGATGTTGGGCTCGATATGTACTGAATGATGGCTATTTGTTTAGAGCTAACAAGCTTTGTATTCTTGCGAGTTCTGTGCGTCTTTTGTTGTTATAGGAGGCTCATGACGGAGGATTGATGGGACATTTTGGGGTACACAAAACAGCAGACGTTTTGGCCACTCACTTTTACTGGCCAAAGATGAGGCGAGATGTCGAGCGCTACGTAAGGCGATGCACTACTTGTCAAACAGCTAAGTCTCGCTTAAACCCACATGGATTATATATTGTTCTTCCTATTCCGCAAGTACCTTGGGAGGATATTTTTATGGATTTTGTGCTGGGATTACCAAGGACTAAGAAGGGGAGGGATAGTATCTTTGTTGTCGTTATTAGGTTTTCTAAAATGGCTCACTTTATACCTTATCATAAGAGCGCTGATGCTACCCACATTGCTGATTTGTTTTTCAGCGAAGTCATTCACCTCCATGGAGTGCCGAAGACAATTGTTTCTGATTGTGATACCAAATTTTTGAGTCACTTTTGGAGGACATTTTGGGGGAAGCTTGGAACGAAGCTGTTGTTTTCAACGACTTGTCATCCCCAGACTGATGGCCAGATCGAGGTCGTCAACCGAACACTTGGTACCATGCTACGGGCAGTTCTGAAGCAAAATTTGAAGCTTTGGGAGGAGTGTTTACCACACATTGAATTCACACAAACATGTTGTACACTCTACTACCAAGTTTTGTCCTTCCAAGGTCGTCTATGGATTTAAACCTACTGTGCCAATTGATTTGTTACCTCTACCGCTTTCCGAATGAGGTAATCTTGATGCCGAACAGTGTGCTGACATGATTCGTAAGATACATGAGATGACCAAAGCAAATATTGGGAAGATGCAACTTCAATACAAGAAGCATGCGGATAAAGGCAGAAAGAAAGTTGTGTTCGAAGAAGGAGATCTAGTTTGGTTGCATTTGCGTCATGATCGTTTTCCAGAACAGCACAAGTCCAAAATTATGCCACGAGGTGATGGTCCATTCAAGATTCTTGCCATGATCAATGTAATGCTTACCAATTGGAGCTACCTGAGGACTATGGAGTGAGTGATACATTTAATGTTGCTGATTTATCTCCATACTTGGGTGAGAATGATGGGCAAGAGTCGAGGACGACTCTTTTTCAAGAAGGGAAGTATGATGAGGATATCGTGACCACACATCCACATGTTTTAACTCGAGCACATGCGCGTCGCCTTAGACAACAGGTGAATTCGTTTCTTGGGAAAATTAATTATTTAATTACAGAACAAATGATATTGCCTAATGATTGCTCTTTGCTTTTTGTTACATGTGAAGGAGTTCTGGACGAAGTTGTTGATCCAATTCTTAGCCAAGAAAGAATGAACACTTTCCTAGCAACTTCGACCAACGATTCCTTCGACTTCATTGATCAGAAGAACTCTGTGTTCAATCAAAAAGGCTTAAGGTTGCAGCCCATGATCGGGAGCACATGGTCGCAAGCCAGAGGACGCAAGGTCGCATCCCATGATCGGCACATGGTCGCAGCCGACCATACTTGAGGACCCATGGTCGCAACCTGAGGACCATCCAGTCTGTCGATCAAGCTTGACTGTTCAGCAACTTCAATCAAGTGCCAATTTCAGCATAGATGTCCAAGATAGTTGTGCGAGTACTTGTTGGAAATATATTCAAAAGAGCTTTCCAACGCATCAATAATCATCGAATTCCGACATCGTATGCAACTAGGAGGCCCGAAAAAACGGCAAGTGCACGAGGGGGACGAGTCCTGTTCGGATCCGTGAAAAGTAGCTCAGGATTTTCTTTTTATATTTTGTTAGGTTTCTATTTTGTTTCAAATTCGTTTAGAATTCTGGTTTTAAACCTTCTATCTTTGTAGACACCATCCTCTATAAAAAAGAAGACATGGTCTTAGTTTTAAGTGGACTTCGTTGATATACAGATTGTATGCTCGTGCTTTTGCCGACTTGTACAATTCAGAGTCTCAATGTTCAACTCATAATTCAGATTATTGAGTGCTATCCTTCCGCTGTTGCTCTTGCTTTTCTTTATTGATTTGCTTGAGTTGTTCTTCGTGAACAGGTCAACCAAGTTTTGCTCGATTGATAACCAATTGAGGAGTGGTTTAGCGATTATGAGATTTCTGGTCGGGTGTTTGATCGTGGTTAGCCGCCCCTTCGTCAAGGTCACAACTCGCATTTATCCACGGATTTTTCCGACGACGGAAGATCGGGACCAAACTACATGCACGCATCTTAAGGCGAGGCGTGTGCATATCAACACCCAAACCGCCGGGCCTCTCCACAACACACCATGAATGGAGAGATCGCCAGACCTTCCGGGTCATCTAGGGGACAGCAATCACCAAGAGTAACAAGTCTAGCAGTTCACTTGATAAAACACAAAGCTTGAAAAACAAGGATGCAAGTGCAAATGGCTCAAATGCTACTTTTCTCAAATTGCTCTCAAAAATTTTGCTTAAAGATTTGCTCTAAATGCAAGAGAGTAAGTGGGAGAGATTTGGCTAGTTTTTGCACAGAGTTTTTGAGATGATGAAATTACAAAAAGCTGCCAAAGTCGAGGTATATATAGCCCTGTCAAAGAAACTAGTCGTTTGCAAGAAACTGATCCAATTTTGTACAAGCCAGAATGTCCGGTCAATACATTTCAATAGTAAACGTTACTCAAAATGGCAAACTTGTCAATTACTGTTCAACTACTTTTGTTAAGGACGGACAAATAGCCTTTTGTCTGGATAAAAATCCCAGACAGATGCATATGTCTCTGTTTCACTCTTTAATTTAGCCTCAAAACAACGTTGTATTGGGTGGACATTGTCCGCTCACACTGAACAAAGTTCACTCAGTCTCAGACAGATGTGCCCGAACAAATTTATATGTCTCTGGTTCACTTTTGTTCGAGGCTCACAAGATTTGTACAAGCCGGACATTGTCCAGCCATCACGGACAATGTCCGGCCTATACCGAACAAATGCTCTAGACAAATCTATGTGTCTCTGGTTTCGTTTTGCAATTGCTAAAAGAATTTTGTACGGGCCGGACATTGTCCGGCCATCACAGACAATATTCGGCATGTGCAAAACGAAAACAGGACTTCATAATTTTACTCAAAATTGATTTGTGGCTATATGCAAATGCAATTTTGTTTTCAAAACATTGCGTTTGATCAAATAACTTGTGCTGAGACCCCTCTTAATAGTACGACCATAAAAATACCATGCGTACTACTCGATTTTTGCCCTCAAACCGAGTCTTGTCTTTGTCCACGCTTCGAGAGGTCTTAACGATCTTCATTTTTTGCTTTTGTGTCGTTTCCATCACACCTTAACCTAAAACTCAATTTGAAAGGTTAGTTGCATGTATTCCGGATGTCATTAATCACCAAAACCCTAACAAGGGTTCAAGATTCAACAGGACTCAATCTCTATTATTGAAAACTTTGTGGGCCTTTTTACAAAACAACCAAAACACTAAAATCACCCTAGCTGCCACTGTTGTTCCTTGGCCTGGCACATACCCAAAATCTCCCCCACTGTTCTTCTCTCTCGGCCCCCGCGAGCTTGCCGGCGGCGAGCCGTCGGTCTCCTTCCCCATTTCTACCTCCCCTTTTCTTTCTCTTCTCCCCTGATACCAGCCTAGACCGTCTCGCAATAGAACGAGGACGATGCAGTAGGAGAGTATTCAGTCGTTCTTTCCACGGGGACTAGGAAGCAAAACCTGAGGAACTAAACTAAATCGGTCACAAGTAAAAATAAATCAGACAAAAGAGAAGAAATGCGAAGATAGAAAGAGTAGGTCGCCTCGACAAGCAACTAGTGTTCGTTATGAACCTATGATTCGTGAATACATGTAGAAGAGTAGTAGTTGGAGGCAAAGAATTAAACAAATATCACTCAGAAATCAGTGCAGTCAGGTTATCGATCAATACAAGTCAACGCACAGGACTCTGAACTAAGACATTCAGAACATTGCAAAGCAATCATAAGATGGAAACTAATCAAGAACAATTTCAGTCTATCACTATTAATTCAGTTCAACCTCCAGCAAGCATTCAGCCAATATAATACATAGCAATGCAGAAAGTTCTAATCAACCTGAAGAAATAGAAGTGCAGTTGGATGGGGAATCAATCAAAATTCAATTTGGTTCTTTACACGCATTCATCATCTCATACATGCATTGTTCCTCTTCATCAGTTCATCAGAATTCAAGAACAAAGAAGGTGAGAAGGATTGAACCAGTAATTACAGCCGTTGGAGTTGCTGGTCGAAGGAGATAGCCGTGGTCGAGGGAGCTGCAGCCGTGTCGAGGAAGACGTCGAAGTGGACCTTCACGGCGAAGATGTCGACTCCACAACAGAGGAAGAAGGCGCCCGTGGAGTTGGTGCACGGCGAATGTCGGAGATGGCAGATCCGGCGATGGATTTGTGGTGGTGCGCCGGCGATGCTGCGGGAAGTGGTGGCGCGGGGAAGACGGTGCTCGCCCAGGAAGATGGTGAGGAGGGAGGCCACGGCTCGGGATCGGCCAGATCCGGCCGGATCTGGCGTGCGGCGGCGCTACGGCTCGGGGGAGATGGTGGCAGTAGCACAGTGGCGCGATGGAGGAGGTGCCGTGCTCGGGGGAGGGAGCTGTAGAGATCCGGTGGTGGCGCAGCTCGGGGTGCCCGGATCGGGTGCAGGCGAGGCGGCGGCTCTGGTGGAGATGGCGCGGCGCCGGTGGAGGATGAGAGAGGCGCGGGGAAATCCGAGAAGTGGAGAATGGCGACGGCTCAGATGGTAGGTGGCGTGGAGGCGGGATCGGGCAGATCCGGCGGGATCTGGCGCCGCGGGAGTGGCGTGGAGAGAAGGTGGATTTGGGGGCTTTTGGAGTTAGATGGCGGCTGGCTACGGGGAGAGAGCACCATATCTGGAGAAAGAGGAAAGAACAATTGAAGAAAAGACAGGAAGAAGCAAGGAGGAAGCGGAAGTCAGTTTTGGGCTAGAGATGGACGAAGGTGTGGAAAAACCGTGGGGAAGGCAGAGAAGAAGTCCGCTGACGGTCTACGACCTAGCGGCCGCCGGTGTGGTGGACGGAGGAGAGAAAATTGGGGGCAAAGAGAGAAGGAGAAGGTAAAGCACAAAGAATCAGGCTCCAGGAAGCAAAGTGGCTGGCGATTGGGGTTTTGGAGAAGAATGGCAATTTTGCAAAAAGCCCCTCGGAGTTTTAGAAAATTACAATTAAGTCCTCCCACTTAGGGTTTTGGAATTTCTGAGTCTAAGCCATTTTGCAAAAGAGTGTTTGGGGTTTTAGGAATTTACAAGAAAGTCCTCAGCTGAAAGGAATTGAGATTCCGGGCCCTCGGGTACTCCGATTTCGGCACAGTCAGTTCTTACGCGTCCGATGGAACGCGTGCTTCTAACTAGAATCGACCGAAGGTCAGGTGCATACAAAGAGACGCGCTCCATCAACCGAAATCCACCCAAATCGTATCGACCTGCAAAAAAATCATAAAACAAATAATACGGTCGATTTGGTGATGAAGATGTATATGATTAATGCAAATGCCGCCTTCTATGACTAAATGTGCATGATCTGGGGGTTTACATATGAAAAATATGCACAGATATGACAATTATCATCCCCCCGGTGAGCCACCGGTCTTCTCCCCCTTCATCCTCTCTCACCACAATTCGTCCTCTCCTCTCCCGTTTGTCTTTATCGCCGGCGAGCTCCCCATTTCCTTCTCTCTTCTTGTCCTCCAGTGTCGTTCCAACGTGCCATCGTAGATCCAGCGCCGGCGTGCCGCCTCGCCTTTGGATCCTTCACCATCCACTCTGCCCCCTCACATCCACAGCCGCCACCGCCACCACGCCGCCTCACTCCACTCATCGCACCGCCACCGCCGCTCTCCCGCGTCGACCTCGCCCCTCCGCTGCTCCCACGTACCGGCGCCCCAAATCCAACACTGCGCCGCCATCGCCTCGTGGTGTGCCGCCTCTTCGCCACCCCCCTCGCACTGCGCCACCCTCAATCACACCGTCACGCCGCCTCCACGCATCCACTGCTGATCTCGCCGGATCTGTACGATCCACCTTGCTCACCACTCCAGATCTGCCACCATCTCGTACTCACTGCTGGCCACATCCCGTGGGCTCCACCTTGCTAGAAGCTTCCACGGCCTTCATCAGTTACGTCGTCGATTGGAGCTGAGGCCATCTTCTGCAAGCTTGGCAGTGAGCTACTACTTCATCTTCGTCGTCAACAACCTCTACCGTCGACTAGCTTCCTCCTTCGACTACCTCAGGCCTCGACTAGCGCCGCCTTCGACCACAACCTCAATTGCAACCCCCCAGCAAGCTCTCTAGCAACAGTACTATCTGGTTCAATTCCTTCTTCTCTGCTTTCACTTCTGTTGTGAACATACAATGAAATGAACAATGCACAGAGCAATGGATGTATGAATTGGTCACTCTTGTATTGTGATGAACTAGCCATAACATCTACAATTAGTTTTTGCTAATATGAACTGAGATGTTTAGTTAGTAAATTGACTCTATGCTGTTTAATTCTCCTGAATGTTTTGCTGTCACTGAGTTGCATTGATTGAGCTGTGCCTCTGTGTTCTGAAGAACTGAGCTCTTAATTTGTTGCGGTTTGAGTCGACTAGTGTTCTCAGTGAATTCAATGAGCTACTATTCTTTGAGATGAAATCTTGTCCTGTGTTTGCCATTTCTGGTGAGCTATATTCTGCATTACATGTTTTTGAAGATTTTGTATTCATATGCTTTCATTCTCTGGGCCGGATTTTGAGTCGAGATTTGATTTGGCCCTGTGTTTTTTGTTGCCGAATTGAGGGGAGCTGGAGAATTGTAGATGATTGGTGTTTTCTTTGTACTTGTGATTCGTTGATACTTGTCGTAGATTGCGATCGATGATGGTTGTCTGCGCTGCCTCATGCGCTACCACTACACGATTTCTTTCTATCGCTTGTATTACGAAACGCTAGTCCAGAACAAACACTAGTCACTTGTTGAGGTGATCTCCTCTCTCTCTCTTTATTTCTTCTGACATCTTCTTCCTTTTTTTCATCCAATTTATTTTCATTTGTCATCGATTTAGTTTAGTTCTACACGATTTGTTTTCTCTAGTCCCTATGGAAAGAACGATAATACTCACTTTACTACTCCGATCTCGTTCTCTTGCGAGATGGTTTAGGCCGGTATCACAAACCTTGTAGTCGGACGCATCCGCTACAACAACCAGTTGAGCCTATAGCTCCAAGCCCGCCTCGGGTCATTCTTTCATCATAATACATATACATATATGTTCCCATTGTGGAGGTGTATTAGCTTCTGGATAAGATACTTGACTAGATCCGTCTCATACCAGGTCTGTGGTTGATACGGGTATTACGACGCTGAGTAGAAATGACAGTTGGTTGTATCCTTAACTTTATAATCATATTTTAATACAAGATTCGAGCCCTCCTTCGGCTCTCCTCATGATTACTCATTTCTATTTATAACACTATCACCAAGATACTCAATTCCTATCCACAACACTTTCATCAAGACTAACATTTATAGAAATATTCTTTTTGATGCATGATGGTAAAGCTACATAGATTATCAAATAGAGGACAATAACATAAAATCAATCAAAAATGGTATTCAACATGATCAAGAATAAAAACTTGCTTGAAGTAGCAAATTCAGGATCCAAAATGTGAATGTTGCTCTGGGGCTCTTCGCTCAGCTCTACCCCTAGAATTAAAATAATTGTGTATATAAATTTCTAGAATTTTTTGTACGGATATCTCAGAATAAAAAAATAATTTTAAAAATAACGTTTAAAAAAAAAATTGCAAAGATGGCGACTTACCGAAAATGGGCCATCAGTCGCCATCCCAGATGGCGACTGCGGCTTTTTTCCATCAGTCGCCATCCCAGATGGCGACTGATGGCCAATATATAAGGGGGGCCGGGGCGATTGTGGTGGAAACGAAAAAAAAACTCACACTCACTCACGGCAGAGGAAAAAAGAAGAGAGGAGAGGGGAGGAGGGGAGGGGAAAAAAGAAAAGAAGAGGAGGGGGAGGAGGAGAAGAGGAGGAGGAGGAGGAGAAGAGGAGAAGAAAAAGAAGAAGAAGAAGAGGAGAAGAAGAAGAAGAGGAGAAGAAGAAGAAAAAGAAAAAAAAAGAAAGGTAAAAATTTTTTTACTGATAATTAGTATAGAATGTTTTAGGAATTTGCATATCTGTTTTAGAAATGAGGTTTATAGAAAAAAGAAAGGGGTTTATAGATTTGTTTTAGGAATTTACAGATATGATTTAGAAATGTGTAGATCTGTTTTAGAAATTTGCAGATCTGTTTTAGAAATGTGTAGATCTGTTTTAAAAATTTGTTGTATCTGTATATCTGTTTTAAAAATGTATAGATCTGTTTTAGAAATGTGTAGATCTGTTATGTAGATGTGTTGTATTTGTAGATCCGTTATGTAGAAATGTTATGTATTGAGCGAATAAATTTGATTAATAAATAGTGAATCGATAATTTAGGACATACGGTTTATTCGTAGAAAATGTGTAGAAATACATATTTGATTAGATGTGATGCAATATCATTAATGCAGTGTACTTCTAAGATGTTAAAAAATAAGTCGCAGATGTCTTAAGGATGAGTATAGAGTAATGTGCAAAATATATTGAAGATATGATAGCTGATGTTTGTAATACTTATGTTGTAGACAATGTCGGAAACAAGAGTAGTATATATTTTTCACGGGGAACAAATCATTAGAAATGGACCATCTGGAGATGACCTAAGTGGATGTCACCGTGTAGACATGGAATTGAATGATCTTAATCTTCTTAATTTTGAAGACCTTAAGACCCGAGTCATGGACATCCTAAATATTGACCCATGTTTACATAAAATTGTCATGGAAGCGCTGGTGCCTATTGGTTTGACATCTTGTTGGAAATTGTGTAAACTTAGAGGCGATAGATCATGGGGCTCTCTTGTTAGGAGGGTGATAAATCCCAATCATGGGTCAGATGACTGTATACTGTATGTGACAAAGCTAGACAATGTACCCGAACCGGGAGCAGAACTTGTACCCGAACCATTAATTGGAGGAGAACATATGAACATTGATCCAACCATGACTTATAATTCTGCAGATATGCCCAACGCAGAATTCATGGGCGGGTATTTCTGGCCTGGGGATGAGGCTTATGCCGACGAAGGTGAAGACGAGGGTCTGGAAGTTTCAGGCAGCGAAGGGTCGGAGGTGGACGCAGACTATGCGGATTCCTCTGGTGAAGAAGACTATCGTGGAATGGGACCTCCACAACAATGGCTAGATCCTAGTGGTTTTGAGCATGCGCGAATCCACGACGATCGCAGTTTGGAGTCGGCAGGGAGTGAGCACAGATTAACATTGGGACAACATTTTCGAAGCAAGGAGGAGGCTAAGCAAGCCGTGGCGATGTGGTCCGTGACACTGCGTCGGTCTTTCAAGGTTGACAGAACAACTCCACGACTGTACGCAGTGAAGTGCAAGGTGGAAGGATGTCGATTTTATGTTCGTATTGCTCGGTATAGGGACAATGAGCACTTCATTGTTTCCAGGATCACCGAACACGACTGTTCGGTGACAGAAGTATCACAGAGTCATAGAAATATGTCCTCCGCATTTGTGGCACGTGTAATCTTGTCGAACCTTCATGCAAATCTTGATATGCCACCAAAACAAATTGTTAGCCAGATCAATGACACATTTGGGTACATCATTCAATATGGGAAGGCATGGAGAGCCAAGCAACTTGGTCTTGAGATGTTATTTGGATCTTTCTATGATTCATATAACTATGTGCCCAGATTGATCCAACAAATCGTTGACACCAACCCTGGCACTGTGATGGATATGGTCCATAGCCCAGTTGTCGGCAGAAATGGTGAGATAGTTCCTGGAGCTGAGTATATGGAGCGTATATTTTGGTCATTTGGTCAAGTAATCTCTGTGTTCAAGTACATGCGGCCAATACTTTGCGTGGATGGCACATTTCTAACTGGGAAGTACAAGGGAACTCTGATGACAGCAGTTGCTGCAGATGCAAACAACCAGCTACTTCCCATGGCGTACGCCTTAGTGGAAGGAGAGAGTACAAACAGCTGGGTATGGTTCCTTGCAAACCTAAAACAAACAGTCGTGAAAGACAGACGGAATGTATGTATAATCCATGATAGACACAAGGGTCTGTTAAGTGCCATTGAGTTCATGTTGTCCACTGAGAACCCGCAGTACAGCTGGAATGACTTGATCAGTCGGTGGTGTAAACGACACCTTGCGGCGAACTTCTTCACACACTACAAGAGTGCACGGCTTATGAAGAAGTTCAAGCGGTTGTGCGATCAGAACCAAAGCCATAAGTTCCAAAAACTTTGGGACGAGTTAGAACAAGAAACTTCAGATCTAGGTAAATCCCAAAGGTCAGAGGCAAGCAGTTCACAACATGCAGAAGATGAAGAAAATGTCGCGGAGACTACAGATGTGGCGAGACGACGCACCCGAAGATCAAGGCCAAAGAAATTTAGTGAATGGATCAGTGACAAAGCTCCTGAGAAGTGGTCTCTATTGCACGATGAGGGAGGTGCCAGATATGGCGTAATGACAACTAACATGGCGGAGGTATACAATTTTGTGTTGAGGGGGGTGCGAGGTCTGCCGCTCACTGGAATTGTGGAGTTTACATGGCATCGCACGGCCAAATACTTCTACGAGAGAGGTACAGCTGCAAGAGCATTGCTTCGGGTGACACCACCAAAATTTCCTCATGAAGTACAAAGGTACTTAGAAATGAAAGCCGCGGCCGCTCAGAAACACTCAGTCGAGTGCATTCCTAACAGTAGAAGGCAAAGTTGGGTCGTTTATCTGCGCAGTAAGAACGTGGGGGGTGGATACATGCGACAAATCAAGAGGCAAGGAGTCACATTTGAAGACGGTGTCAAGTGCACTTGTAACAAGCCAACTCTATTGCATAAACCGTGCTCTCATGTGATGGCCGCGTGTGCGCACGACAACAAGTCGAGCGAGATGTACCTCTCAGTTTACTATGGTTCACGGTACCTTGCCGAGACATGGACTGCAGACTTTGAGATTTGGGGGACTCAGCAGCACTACAGAGATCGGTCGTGTAGGGCAGGCGAGATCCGATATGTTCCACCACCGCACTTGGAGCGGAAAGGCCCTGGACGACGGCGGAAAATGCGAATTGGCAATGACATGGATAACGCAGAACGCGATGAGCTACGAAAGTGTGCCATTTGCCGACAGCCCGGCCACACGAGGAGGACATGTCCTGATGCATCCGGACCTAGTCGAACATGACTGAGTAATGTTGTGCAACACTTATTCGTTCCTGCTGTGTATTTGATGATGTACTAACCTAATGTTCTTGTTTGCAGGCATGGCTCACCCTCGTCCACAGTTTCCTGAGTTACTCGATCAGTACTACGACGGTCGTCATCGGTCTCGAGCGGTGCGATCCGGAGAGGAGCTTCAGCCATTCCGCCTGCGATCGTCCGGCACGTCTTGGCCTCTCGACGGGAGATACATCGCACGGCTGAGGGCAGCGGGGCTGCTTCCTTTTAGCAGGATGATCACCAGACTGGAGAGTTTCAGGCACGACCGATCACTCGTCTCTGTTCTGGTGGACAGGTGGAGACCCGAGACGCACACATTTCACTTCCGGTGGGGGGAGATGACCATTACCCTGGAGGATGTGGCCATGTTGTTCGGACTCCCGATTCGCGGGCAGGCCTGGGTACCACCACCCACTACCGCCGGATGGGACGGCATGCTCGCCGAGAGGTTTCATCCACTACCTCTGGGCCAGGAGCCCTTCCAGCACGACGTCGGAGTTCCTGCGACTTGGCTTGTTCACTTCAGGACGTGCCCAGCAGATGCAGATGAGTGGACTGTGAGCCGACACTTCAAGGCGTATTTACTGCACTTGTTCGGGGGCTTCATGTTCACTGGTATGCTTAAACATGTTATAGGCACAGCTATTTCCATTCTCTTGTTGAATTTAATTCCTATTTTTTTGCTTTTCTACAGGCACTCACGGCGACACAGTGGATCGTTGGCTTGTTCCACTGGCGCAGATGCTCGCGGACACGCCGATCGATCAGATCCCACGCATCAGCTGGGGGTCAGCGGTTCTCTGTGCGACGTATCGAGGATTGTGCGACGCCTGCGTTCGGCGTGCCCGAGCGGCGAACATGGCCGGATCTCCTCTGCTTCTTTGCTGTGGTCGTACGAGCACATACCTGTCGGACGACCGCTCATCACCGACACGCCCGTTGCACTTCCAGAGGGGCACCCGCCTAGGGATGCAGAGGATGAGATCGATCGCCCTACCATGGGGGATCGCTGGTTGCAACATGAGCTGCAGTGGGCCACAGTTCAGGTGCATGCATGCTACAGTGCGTACAGTGGCGAGTTGGAGTTGTTGCATCCGGCTCGTGTTATATGGAGGGTTTGGACGACGAGCTATATCGAGAGCACAGCCGGCGGCGCGATCTCTGTGGTGTGTATCGAGGACCGGGATTTATGGCTCACCCGCTGTATTCTTGTCTTCAGCCATATATTGGAGGTGTACGCTCCGTGGAGGGTGATGCGCCAGTTTGGCTTATTCCAGACGATCCCTCCTCCAGACGCCCCGCATCGTTTGTCGCATGACCAGTACGAGTAAGTTCTCCATTATCTCCGCGCATAGTGTTTTCGCTCTGTGAAATAACTGAACACTTTTGTTTTTTTTGCAGGCAGAGTCGCAAGGGCAAGAAGGTTGTCAGTTGGCAGGACCGACAGTCTCCTTACACTCGTCGCTGGGAGCAGACAGCAGCGATAGATGTCTTGCGTGAGGAGAGGGCGTACGATTCCACGACATACGGCAACTACCTCCGATGGTACCTCCCTCGCACCGCAGCTCGCATTGCCCCGCCGCCTCCGGCGCCTGCAGACGTGCCTGCTCCGAGCGTGCATCAGACATACGACCGACATCACGCATCTCGGGTACACCGCCAGGTACATGCCGCCAGCCCATGACCTACTTGTTATTTTTATTTCTGCCTCCCATTGTCTTACCGTCTTGCAGGCTGACGGCATCCGTGCGATCAGTTCCGTGACACGGCCACTAGTCCAGCGGAGGCAAGCAGGTCTGCCTATCACGCCCGACGAGCTATATCGGGCCGTCGCCTACGTCGACCGAGTCGCCTCGCAGCTGACCCTTGAGAGTGCCGCCACTTCGTCGACTTTTGTTGCACCTCCACGTCCACGGGCCCGACCCAGTCATACGCCGTCGCACTCAGCCGCTCCTCATCCCGACACAGCCGGCCCTTCAGGTACGGCCGTTGCCGCACCCATTTATCTCGGTGGGCCCCCGGCTCGCTCGTACCGTACAGGTGTTGCACCTCACGTGGACTTCTCGTCGCGTGGTGGTGTACGGATCTCTGAGGGTCCCCGAGCGTCGCCTTCTGCACACACTTCCGATTCTGGATTGGGCTTCGACGTCACGTTCGACTCAGACGACGAGTACATTGCTATGTCTGAGCAGACGGTGCCTATCCCGTCGGCTGGTCCGCTTCGGTCTCCTGCTAGGCACCCACCATACATTCCTCGTCAGTTGGTCCGTGCCGACCCCCAGGTGGTCCGCGACCCATCGTATGCTCAGTATGCCGATATGTTGCAGATGAGAGACGACGCCGATCGGAGCCAACATCAGTTGGCATCTTCGCAGCTTGGTGAGGCACCTCCACCGTCGCAGGACCCGAGTGCTCAGCCTCCCGGTCGACAGCCCTCGCAGAGGACAGTGCATCCGCGCAGCACCTATTCGCCATCGCCGTTTCAGCGCGACCGGAGCCATCGTCCGAAGAGGGGCCGACAGTAGTTTTTTTTTATGTTCTCCTTTTATGGAACATTATATCGATTCTCATGGTTGTACTATTTTGGTTTATATTAGTATTCTCATGTTTTCACTATTTTTTTATGTTCATTTTCGTTTTTGGGAACATCATACTCGACAGATTGAACCAACCACGAAATTCGAATGCTAATTTTTTAAAAAACCCTAATTTCAATGCTAATTTTTAAAAAAACACAAATTTCAATGTTAATTTTAAATAGAACACAAATTTGAATGTTATTTTTAAAAAATCACCCAATTTGAATGATAATTTCAAAAAAAACACAAATTTGAATGCTAATTTAAAAAAACCACAATTTTGAATGTTAATTTACAAAAAAAACTAATTTGAATGCTAATTTAAAAAAAACCACAATTTTGAATGTTAATTTAAAAAAAAACTAATTTGAATGCTAATTTAAAAAAACCACAATTTTGAATGTTAATTTTAAAAAAAACACTAATTTGAATGCTAATTTTAAACATAAAACAAATTTGAATGTTAATTTTAAACAGAACACAAATTTGAATGCTAATTTACAAAAACCACAATTTTGAATGTTAATTTTAAAAAAAACACTAATTTGAATGCTAATTTAAAAAAACCACAATTTTGAATGTTAATTTTAAAAAAAACACTAATTTGAATGCTAATTTTAAACATAACACAGATTTCAATGTTAAATTTAAACAGAACACAAATTTGAATGTTATTTTAAAAAAATAACACAATTTGAATGCTAATTTTAAAAAAAACACAAATTTGAATGTTATTTTAAGAAAAAATACAATTTTTATTGTTTTTTTTTAAAAGAAACACAATTGTCAAGAATTTTTTTGAAAAAAACACATTTTCGGCCTTCAGTCGCCATCCTGGATGGCGACTGAAGCTACGTGGCATTCAGTCGCCATTCCAGATGGCGACTGAAGGCGAAATGCCATAAATCGCCATCTGGAATGGCGACTGAAGCCAGTTTTGCAATTGTTTTTTATTAAGCGTTATTTTTAAAATTATTTTTTTATTCTGTGATATCCGTACAAAAATCTCAAATTTCTAGAAGAACATTGGTGACCTCTATTCGGAAATGCAGATATGAAACGCTTAGGTGCTAGTCGCTTTCGCCTTTCTCGCAACATGGAAACTCGGCCCGAACTAACTCTTAATGTTTTTAACGCTCTCAAAGAATCGCAAAGATCACTCTCCCGAATAAAATGAGAAATCAATTTTTGTTTAATTGAACTGCATAATGGAATTGTATAAAATCCTTGGGTTGGGTAGCTCCCAAAAGGAAATAATATTTGTTTTATAATGGTTGAAATATAAATTTAAAATAGTTAAGTCAAGATATTGATTTAGTGTTAAGGCTATTTAAGTTGATAATCAAATTGATTGGCTATTTGAAATAAAAATAATTTATAGCTTTAAAATTCTTTTTGACAGAACATTCTATGAAAGTCATGAAAATAACTCAAATTGATTTATAAAGAGTAAAAATATATTTGTATGCATATACATATATCTTATTTGATTATACTCTTATTAAATTAGGTATAATTTAAGAAATTACTAATATGAATTTTCCAATACTATATAATTAGTTAAACTTCTGATTTAAATAAATTTTAAATTAGATAATAACCAATAGTTAATTAAGAATTAAAAATAGAATTGAAATTACAAAAAGAAAAGAATAAAATTATAAAAGTTTTGGTTGGGCCTAAATTGGCCCAACTTCCCTCGGCTCGGGTTGGGCCGGCCTAGGCCCAACCTCTCTCCCTCGCCTCTCGCGCACACACACACACAAAAAACACTCACACGCGCACACGGCCGCCCGAAATCCCAATCGCCTTGGACGTCGTCTTCGTCTCCAGCGCCGGCTGTCGTGGCTCCTCTAATCTTTAGGTTTTGGTCGAGGCACTATGGTCTTTGATTTGGGTTTGTCTTGTGACTGCTCTAGTCCTGTGATGGTTGTGCTCATGCATGTGTGATTTGTGATGACTGAGACTGATTCATTGGCTATCTACAAGCCGTGATGGCTGAAGATGATGGATGAAAGTGTTCTAGTGTTACTATCTGTGATCCTGTAGTGTAATGGTGTTGATGGGTGTAAATACATCATGTGGTAGCAATGATCTATAGTTTCCAGGTGGTTTGGGGTGGCTCTGATGCAAATGCTACTACTATTACTACTGTTGCTACTCTACTACTACTACTACTACTACTAAGTGGGGAACACCACCCCGTACCGAACACCATGATACGGAACAACGCTCCCCTGTTGCAACTTCCCAGGATTCAGTTGTGAACTAGGAATGGATATCACAACAACCAGCAGAATACATAGATAGTTCACAAACATTACAGGTTCACATCAATAGCACTAGGGCCTTACATAAATAGCACAACGGGGTACAAAATAACATTTCATGTTTTTAGCAAAACGCAGAAAGAGCGGAACACTAGTCTTCTCCCACAGTTGCTCGACCGGGGTACACGACGCCTAGAAGCTTGGACCAAACTCGAGGAAGACTTCAGCTTCTGATGGAACAATTCAATCACGGGTGAGTACAGAGTACTCAGCAAATCACCACTTAACAAATGCAAGTATTTATAACATGATAGAGAATTCAAGGAAATGATTGAGGTTCTTTTCCAAACCTTTTTCATCACCTAACAGCTGATGATCATGAAAAGTATTCAAAACATTCTTTGGAAACTTACCTTATATATGTATATAACAATTCAAGAGTAAGGAATTTAAAGCAGCTGATAAAACAGTTCATAAAAACTACTTGTGCCTCACAACATGGATAAAACCCATTGACCATAACAAACTCCAAGATCTGGGAGCACGGAGTATTTAAATATATTTTAAACTCTGCAGAGGGGTACCGCTTTACCCACAAGACTTCTCAACTACCACTGTTGACCACGAGCATAGGCCTTTTGCCCAATTACGCTACTTTAAGCATATGAGTCTCCTATGCTAGGTTCGATCACGCTGCTTTAAGCGCGCCACTGAGTTGAGAATAACACACTTTTCACCCTGCCTTGCTATTATACTAGCTCTGCCCTGTAAAAGGTTCACCACCGAGTAGTGCCTGCAAGAAAGCCCACCTCCGGTTGGGGTTCCTAATACAGTTGTGAAGCATTGTAGGGATCTTCCCTCCCATACCTTCACCCTACCCCTCACTCAGTATTGGACTGCGATGGAGACCCTCTCTCCAATAGTGAGTGGACACACGAGGGGTTTTGCGTTGGGGACCACGCCATCCAACACTCGTGCCCTGGAACCACATCAGTTGCACGATATCTCTCAGACGATGCGGCTGGGCTCACTCATATCCGCCCGTGTAAGTGGGCTAAGAGGGATCTTCCCTTCACTGACCAGTGACAAATTAGTGCATTATTATTATTCTATGCAGAGCTAGGGCAATAGTTCGGCAAGGATACTTGGTCGTGCCCGTCCCATATCAGGCTTGTGGAGGTACGATAACATGTTACCGGATGCTTAGCACAAATTGGTTAGTCCTTAAGCTATTCTAGAGAGGAGTTTTCCTATTCACATTATACACAGATCACAATGCCATGTTAACAATCTTACCAGTTAACAATTATCATGTTAACAACTTTACCAGTTAACAGCATTTATCATGTTGCAACATTCTGACTGACATACCTCTCCTCCCTAGGATAGACATTTCAAAAGGCATCTTTAGTTTTGGAAAACCATTTTACTTACTCATACAGATAGCTCATATTACTGCTATTATACTTTAACATTAACCTAGGGCATCAAGAACATTATACTTGGCTTGCGAATCAAGAATGGCCTTTCAATTTGGGACAATAGCTAAACAGGTATATTCCAACATACTCAGTTTGCTTAAATAGCATGCACAATATTTGCAAAACAAAATACTTAGCTACTTGAAAACATGGGATCAACATGATCAAGGTGATGATGACTTGCCTTGATTTCCCGCGATAAGATCTTCGGCGGCTTCTCGAACGGCTGCTCCTCGGCTTCCAGATGAACGGCTTCTGAACGCGAGAAGAAACCGATCAATCAAAATGCATAAATATGAGACTACCAAATGTAGATCTAAAACCTAATAAGTTTAGGTAATACAGCCTGAGAGTCGGATCTGAAAAAGATTGAAAAGAGAAAGATATCAAAAACAGGGTAATTAGGGTAGAATCGGAGGAAATCGTTTTCGAAAAAGGCCGAAAACGACGGAACGGGGTTTTAGGGTTGGATGTTGAAGTGGTGGCAGAAGAGGAATATGTGTCTAGGATGATTTTTGGAAGGGTAGTTCAGACAGATTCGGATTTGGAGGTCGGACGGAGAAAAACCACTCTTGGCGAGATTTTAGGACAAACCGGGTAAAAGATCGGACAGGAGAAAGGTGAAAACAAGATCCGGGACTCGGATCTGAAGAAAAATTATAAATCTGGAAGATTGGAGTCGAGGCGAATCTGATGGCGTAGACGGATCTTCGATCGGAGACTTTTGCGATGAAGTTGACAAAATTGAGACAAGGGTACGACTTAGATCAAAACAGCGGATCGGAGATCCGGACAGTGGATCAAAAAAAAATTCACATCTGAAAGGTAGACGGCAAAACGAACAAGGCGGCACAATCGGATCTTCGATCGGAGGTCTCTAGAGCAATGAACGATGAAGCGAACCACCGCAAATACAAGAAAGGTACTGTAGCTGTCTGAGCTACAGTTCACTATTCACGGTGGTGCTCGCCGGCGGCGATCCAGGCCGCGGCTGGAGCTGAAACTTGGCATGTGGAGGAGTCAAAGCAAGAGGAGAAGGTTTGGTGAAGGAGGTACGGCAAGAGGGAGCTCCACGGCGAGTTACACGGCGAGGTTTACACGCACGGGCGCATGCACGGCACGGCCATGGGTGGCTTCGGCCGGAGCTCACCGGAGAGGGGAGAAGGCCGGGGAAGTGTTGGAACCGGAGGAGGAGCACCAGGGGAGGAAGAAAACACAACAATGGCGGAGTTTGATGGCCGGAATTGGAGAAGGTGGCGCACGGCCGGCCGCGAGGAAGACGAGCTCGCCGACGGCGGTTCTTGGGCGGCGTGCACGATTTGAGCTAGGATTTGGTGGGTGAGCTTCTGGGAACGATGGGAGGACAATGGCATGGCCGGATTAAGCAATGAGTGGCCGGAAGAAGGAGAACGGCGAAGTGGCCGACGGTGGCCGACGGTGGAAGAAAAATCAACCGCGGCAAATCGGGAGCTACGGAGACCAAACGGCCGAGGTTCTGTGGAAGGAAATGTGCACAACAACTAGGCTAACAATATTGACAAACCTGGACAACCATATGGTGGCCAGAGCACGGCGAACGGGGACGAAGAAGCGGCGGCCGGCGCTGGAGCGCTGCCAAAACAGTGTCTGAGCAGCCCGAATCACCCGCAATGATATTTTATGTGCAATTTTTCAACCAAATGCAAAAATTTTGAAGGCTCTGCGTGTCTAAGTGCTTCCTCTACCTCTCTACAGAAGGACTTAGTGAAATGTGAAGGTTTGAGCTGAGTTTCAACCATGCTAAGGCTTATATGGAGTGGCATTGAAGGGTAACTTGTTGTAGAAGCAAAGGTGCCAGCTAATGCATCCAACAGGGCTAAATAAGTCTTTACACTGTGTTTTCTCCAGGATGGTTGAGGGCAAGAGGGGAATTACACATAAAATAACATATTTGTCAACTCTAAGGGCTTTATTTGGAATTTTGAAAAACTTAGGTGCTGAAATGAAAAATGGCAGTGCATGGGAATTTGTCGGACCTGGTTACTTGTGCAAATAAAATATTTAAATATTTTTACAGAATTTTCTATGCATTATTTTAAATCAAAACAACTCTTTTATGCAATTTTAAATAGAAAACCTATCATTTTATGTGGAAAAATGATTTGTTTTATGCATAAAATCATGATACCATGGATTTAAAAATATGTATGCATGAGGAACAGATAGAACAGATGATTTAGGGTTTAACAGATGAAAGAATTTAGCTGATCGGGAAAAGATAAAAGGATTTTAGTTGAATTGAAATCGAAAGAAGTTGAAATTGGGAAGGATTGATCCGAGAGAAAATCTGAGAAAAAGGGGGTGGTGAAAAGGGGATTTTTGGGCTGTTACAAACTACTACTACTTTCTAATCAAATTCTTGAATGAACAATCAAAATACTCTAAAAATTGGGGATTGGGTCTAGCTATCACCTTACTGTGGGTTCTGGACTTCTTCTGGTTCCTGAGTTGCTCCTGTTGCTGCTACTCCTGTGGATCACTAGGTGGAAAAAGAGTGAACAAATGCTTGAATAGTTTGCTATCTTCTATGTTCCAAGGACTTACTGGTTTACCTTGATTCTTACTGTTTGTGCTGCTGTGTGAGTAATTGTGTGGTAAAATTGATTTATCTACTGTACTAAGCATGCAACCGACTTACTGTGGGCTGAGGTGGCTGAGTTTATTGTTCCGGCGAACAGGTGGCGATGCTCTAAGCTAGATTGGTGTAAACTGGATTGATTTGGAAAATCAGAGAACCTGAGGGGGTTTTGTGCAAGATTTACAATGTGGCTGCAATATGGAAAGTTCCAGGGGCTAAAATACAAAACTGAGGACTAATTGGGCCTCTGGGCCCAAGGCCTGGTGTTGGGTTGGCTTCTAAAAGAAAATTCTCTCTTTCTATTTTTTTCTATCATTTTGTTTTATGCCTCCTGAGGCTCGGAACTGTCCCGAAAACGACCCAAAATGACTCGAATGACTCGAATTCAAATGTTGGATGATGACAAGCAAATACAGGGGTGAGCAACGGCACCCGCTCAGGCTGAGAGGTGGTTGCAAGGAACTCTTGACAGATATTGCACTGTTTGACAGCAATCCTTTCTAAAACAAAAATCTAGCGTGTAGATCTATGTTTCAGCTTTGTCAGCATCGTGACTTCTCTATTGGCCAGCAACGTGGCCTCCAACTAGCCGATCAGTTTCGTGGTCCTCACACCCTGGGACAGTGCCCCAGGACATAAGGTTGGATTTGCTCCGTCTAAACCTGTAAAAACACCCTATGTCGCATTTTCCCCTCTTTGGCTCCCGAACTATCCCGATTAGCATGCGAGTGTCCTACCATTGAACAAACAAATTCACTTGCCAAGGCATCCCTAAACAGTTGGTGCTGACCGTGGGGGAATGTCGATCTACATGCTGATCCATCAAGGATACCAAAGAGAACTGCTTCTCAAGTTGCTATAGTTCCTCCTTGTCGTTCGACTGGAGAGAATGAATGTGGTGAAGAAGGGGTTTAGACCTGCACCTCCTAGGGTGCAAGAAGTTCTTGATCTAGTAGCATTCGCCCAGATGGTGACACTACTACAGAAATGCTTTTCACTATCGGTTAAAAATCTACTCTATTATCGGTTCTCTTACCGATAGTGATCGGCACGATAGTAGAAACGTAGCACACTTCTATCGGTTGAAAACCGTTAGTAAAACATCTACATTCCCAACGTTCACTAATCGATATCAACTATTTCTTCTATCGGCTCGGATTTAAACCGATAGTATTGTGTACGTTTTTTCTATCGGCTCGTATATAAACCGATAGTATTGTGTAGGTTTTTTCTATCAGCTAGGATCTAAACCAATAGTAATGTGCATGTTTTTTTCTATCGGCTGGAATCTAAACCGATAGTATTGTGTAAACACAGTTAGTACTGGAAACTTTATTCTATCGGTTGTTGTATATGAACCCGATAGTATTGTATAGACACAGTTAGTACTGAGAACTTTATTCTATCGGTTGTTGTATATGAACCGATAGTACTGGAATATTTATTCTATAGGTTGTAGTATATAACCAATAGTACTGTGTAGGTTTTCCTATCGGTTATGTACTCGACACGGTTAGTACTGGAATCTTGCACATATACATACAGCAATACAGAGATACATTGGATCATTCACAAATACACCAATATTTACAAATATATACCAATATTCACATATTGAATTTGTTCACAAATACACTAATACAGTAATATACACATGCATTGGACAGATTGAATTTATTCACATATTGATCGAGTTTATTCACAAATACATCAATGAATCTATTCACATATTGAGTTTATTCACAAATACAGCAATCAACACATTCAATATATATTACACAAGTCAGTTACAATCGATCGTTGATAGCCACTTCTTCCATGACATATTAAGCCCAAATTGTTCGCAGCTCCTTCAATTGAGGCAACTCATATTGCTCTTTCAACATGACGCTCTGCATATATGCGTGTATGAAGTTAGGATCGTACGTCACGTCCAATTAAAGTTCGACTTTGAGTCAGGAAAAATGGTTACCTTAGGGAATTGGGCAAAGTTTCTCCTGATCAGGTCATACATGAATCTCATGACATAGAAGCCACATTCCCACGATTGTGGCTGCTGATGGCACTGGGAAAATTGCATATGCAAAGACATAAACCCACATTAACTCAAAAGAACTAATTAAGCTTAAATTAAAAGACTCATCATGAGTACTTCCATCCGTATTAATTACCTCATATTCTTTCCAAGAAATTGTTGTGCCCTTCGACGCGTCATGCCTCCCTCCAGCACTAGCATAATTTTTGAAAGCCCTGTATTTAATTTAGCATTGCCGTTTAATATGTTATCATTAATTAGCTAGTCAAAGAAAAATTTAACCCAACTATGTTACTTACGCGTCTATGTGCCATGTGAGGGTGAAAACATGCGCCACCTTGTCGCTCATCGAATCGAGGTAATAGACATCATTCATCCATGGGCAAATGACGGCGAGGACCCAGTGGCCCCTGCATTGCATATATAAGCGAACCGTTTCATACATATGTTAGGCGTAACATATAAGAATGAGTTAAATTAGTAGGAAATGCACTAACCTTTGGTGGTACGGCGCAAGGATGAACTCTCAGTCCTGTTGCGCTAGTAGTGCCCTTGATATGTATTCCTCCGCATGTACTTGGTCGTGCTCTAGCATCGTGAGGCTTCTTTTCTCTGGGTCGAGGAAACCCACCTTGTCACATGCCCTCATCGATGCCAGCCTATACATGCACCTGGATGCAAAGTAGACATTAGTAAATAGTGCATACAAAGTGATTAGATTTATGAAACGAACTGTGATAACTTCAGACAACAGCAAACTCACAGGACTCCAGTCCGTATGATGGACATATCAAGCTCCCGCCAGTTGAGGAGGTTGAACAAATCCTCGTGGGCCACCGATATACTCCCGGCCTCACGGTGAAAATGACCTGGCCTGAAGTGAACTAAGAAGTTGATGTGGCGCCTAGACTGGGTCAGGTACCACTCGTGGAGACTTCTGGTTATTTGATCCATATTGCGCAGAAGGTACTCCGACACGAGTGGGGACCCGTTCTTGAACGTACCCAGCTGGCTTTGTTTGGCCTTGCCTTTGCCCTTGCCCTTGCCTTTGGCCTTGCCCTTGCCTTTGGGCGGGGAGCGAGTGTATACCTTCGAAGGTTGGGGTGTGGTGCCGCTGGCCTCATTTGATGGCGAAGGGTTTGAGGCCGTCGGAGAAGGCATGGGGGCCAAAGGAGCTCGCTCATGCGTTGTGGCTGGGGTGGTGTCCTCAGGAAGTGAGCTGGTATCCATCGTCCACTTTAAGTACAAACGCATAAGTTAGATTTTACAAATTGAGTATATTAACAGAGTTGTAAGCTAGAATGGCTAGGGTTTACCTCCTGTAGTCTAACACCCTTCTTGGGCCACTGTATGTACGAGCCCAATGCCTCGCTAATTGTCCGCATTTCGTCCGTTGGGACGAGCAACAGAAAAGAGCTGTAGCCCGGGAGGGCCATGTCCACCTGTACCTTTGTGAATCCAGGCTCCAGAGGTACGCAGTGGATCCGGACATCCTCCCAAGACTGGTATACGACCCCATTTGCAACCACTACAGGTTTGTCGCCTATGTTGATCAATAGGCTACAGCTCTCCGGCTTCTGCAATTTGCAACAATTATAACAGGTTAGCGAAACAATTCTAACGTAACGGGAGTGGCAACAATCGAACTGCATATATAGCTCAAGAGTTGCAATACCTCGATCAGGTCCACCGGATCCACGTGAACCTTCGAGCCGCAACTACTCGGCCTGGCAGCGTCGACCCGGCACCTGGATCTAAACCCTTGGACTACACAACTCGGCTGAGGCGTTCATACTTCTCGTACATTTGAGCGAACATGTCCGCGAATTGTGCAGTCACATCTGCCCGTATCTTCTGATATAGCTCCACTTCCCTTTCCTTCCAGCTACCAGCCTTCTTTGCCTTTTGCCCGGGCTCCGAGAAGCCTTCCTTCCATGGTACCACACTCCCCACGGTTCGCGTCCGCCCTGGATGCTCCTTGTTCCCTAGAGCCTGGGTAAGGATGTCATTCTCCCTATGGGGAGTGAACAATCCCTCGGTCGCCTCCTTCGAGCAAGAGATCTGTTACATTCAAAGCTCTCCATTGTGAGGAAGAAATATATACAAACTTGTGCGCAAACTAGTGATCATAGTTTTTTCTACCACACTCTATGATTCCAACCAGGAAGTTAGCCAACTTACGAGTCGCTGCACGACCTCGACGTCCCTGGGGTTTGGGAACGCCACAGTCCCCGTGGCTGACACGGTCCCTCTGGCCAGCCACCAGCGCTTGCATCGCTGATCGCGGATCTCGGAGAGTGGTAGGTCAGGGGAGTCGACGAAATTTGACGCCTCGTCTTCAGCCTTCTTCCACTGCTCCTCCTTCCCCGCATAGCCGCGAGAGCCGAGCCGGTGTGGGTGGTCGTTCCTCCTCTGGATTGCCTTGTTCTTCTCGCTGAGGGCCTTCGTACCAGAAACAAGAAAATTAATGCACCGCTGCTTACTGCATACAATGGTGTAACCAAGCAAAGGAACCATACATACCTTGCTCAGGAGTCCCCTTCTGTTGGGTGAATTGCTCCCACACCTCCTCCGTTATGAAGGGGTATTTCTCGCATGGAGATTTGCCTTTAGCGAGGAAGGTACTGACGAGGACGCTCTTGAAGGTTTTCCACGTGTTGTTCATGTCCTTCAAGCAAGCTATCTTAGGACCATCGTCGGGGATGTTCCACTTGGCCTGTTTCAAATGGTGCATATAAGCAGGACTTACCTAATCTCTGGGGTAAACCAAGGGAATGTGATTACTCAAGAGTTCAGTGATTTTGATTAATTTTACCTTCACTTCCGCCCACAGCCTATCCCTCTCGTTGGCCTTGACGTCCTTCCAGCTCTGGACGATGATCTTCACCCTTTCCTTCGCCAACAAGCCAACATAGGCAGCATAGTGGCCGGCGTTCTTCCTGATCGGTCTCCCGAACTGGTTGAACTCACATGAAAGATCCGCGCATTTGGCCAAATGGCCCAACATCATCGCGCCTCGCGCCTTCCTCTTACGCTGGGACGAGGCAGTGCCATCTATGTTCGCCCTCGCCGAATCACTACTATCAGCCGAGGAAGATGCCGACATGGCTTTACCTAAAATTCCATGAACAGACCATCAATTGATATGAAGAAAGGTACATGACAAAGTTCATAACTAAAATTGTTGTGCCCTACGCTAGTCTCTTTGCATGAACATAAAGTCTGTTAAAATTTAAATGAACCAAAATTTCAGATGAACATTAGAAAATGGGAAGTAATTAACAGAAAATTCAGATTAGTAGTGCAAACTATGACATACTTTATTTCCTATCGGTTTTCCAAGTAAAACCGATAGTAATCAAGTTTGTATTCAGGAAAATTTAAAAGATTAGCAGTGCAAACTATGCTAGTCTCTCTACAGGAACATAAAGTCTGTTAAAATTTAAATGAACCAAAATTTCAGATGAACATTAGAAAATGGGAAGTAATAACAGAAAATTCAGATTAGCAGTGCAAACTATGACATACACTATTTCCTATCGGTTTTTCAAGTAAAACCGATAGTACCCAAGTTTGTATTCAGGAAAATTTAAAAGATTAGCAGTGTAAACTATGCTAGTCTCTCTGCATGAACATAAAGTCTGTTAAAATTTAAATGAACCAAAATTTCAGATGAACATTAGAAAATGGGAAGTAATTAACAGAAAATTCAGATTAGCAGTGCAAACTATGACATACTCTATTTCCTATCGATTTTCCAAGTAAAACTGATAGTAATCAAGTTTGTATTCAGGAAAATTTAAAAGATTAGCAGTGCAAACTATGCTAGTCTCTCTGCCGGAACATAAAGTCTGTTAAAATTTAAATGAACCAAAATTTCAGATGAACATTAGAAAATGGGAAGTAATTAACAGAAAATTCAGATTGGCAGTGCAAACTATGAGATACTCTATTTCCTATCGGTTTTCCAAGTAAAACCGATAGTAATCAAGTTTGTATTCAGTAAAATATATAAGATTAGCACTGCAAACTATGCTAGTCTCTCTGCAGGAACATAAAGTTTGTTAAAATTTAAATGAACCAAAATTTCAGATGAACATTAGAAAATGGGAAGTAATTAACAGAAAATTCAGATTAGCAGTGCAAACTATGACATACTCTATTTCCTATCGGTTTTCCAAGTAAAACCGATAGTAATCAAGTTTGTATTCAGTAAAATATATAAGATTAGCACTGCAAACTATGCAGTCTGTTAAAATTTAAATGAACCAAAATTTCAGATGAAAATTAGAAAATGGGAAATAATTAACAGAAAATTCAGTTTAAGGTATTTACTATCGGTTCTAAATAAGAAACCGATAGTGGACTACACTGTATGACAAATTGCTAGTGATTTTCATCAATTCTGTCATTCTCATAGCTATCGAGTTTGTAGTTTATGAATTTTACTCTAGTTTTATATTTGTAATCCATTGAACCACATATGAACCATTGTATATAAATTTAAGCAATTGACGCGAGCGATTTGGTCAAGAACACTTACAGTCGTTCGTGGAGTGGCCGGAGGCGGTGGCGCAATGCAGTGGCCGGAGGCGGTGGAGAACCAGATTGCGATCGGCAATGGTGGCGCAGAGGAGCGAAGAAGCGAACGTCGGGGAAGCTAGGGTTTTCCGCGCGTGAGTATTTGGAATGTGATCAGTTGCACTGGAGGGAAAATCGTGCGAGGTTATAACCTAATATATGAATATTTACTATCGGTTCATAACCACAAAACCGATAGTAAAAACATGTAAGTTAGGGTTTACAGTGTTGGGATTGTTCACTATCGGTTTTATTATTCCAAACCGATAGTAAACTAAGAACAGGGGCTCATAACACAGTATAAATCACTATCGGTTATGAAAAATAAACTGATAGTATAGTTTAATTTCATATCGGTTTGACAGTTGAAACCGATAGTAAAATACAATGTTATTGACTCTAAAGGATTTCCCTTAGAACAATTATAGATGATCTCTGTACATCATTTTGCATTGTATTTTACTATCAGTTTTATGACAATAAACCGATAGTATATGTTAATTTCATATCGGTTTGGAAGTTGAAACCGATAGTAGAATACTGTTAAATTGATCTAAAGGGATTTCCTGAGAACAATTACAGATGGGTCTCAGTACATCATTTTGCACTTGTAAAGACACCTGAAACCCCATGCAAATGACTTCAAATAATTTTGAAATAAATTAACGGTAAAGACCAATCATGGAATGAAAATTTGTAGTTTTCATATTGATTTGTGAAAAAAATCAATTATTGCTCAAATCAAGTATATACTCCAATTGAAATGAAAATTTGCATAAATGATTCTCAATGCATCACGTATGTTTTCCCAAAGAATTTTTGAAAAATGATTTGAAGAATTCTTCGATTAAAGATCCAAGTAATATACGTCACTTACATATTGCAAATTAGTCAAGAATGGTTGTCCACCCATAATCCTTCTTCGTGGTCGTCTCGGAGGTAACTTGTTTCGTCAATATCTTCGATAGGGACAGATTGAAGAATTCCATCTAAAAATGGAGGTAGTTCGTCGAACTGATCATACTCTTCTTCATCCACAACGTCTTCAACCCCAACAATACGTCTCTTACTGTGAAGGACAACGTGCAACTTTGGATTGGCCGGGTCAACGATGTAGAACACCTGTGTGGCTTGCTCAGCAAGTATAAATGGATCATCTTGGTGTGAGACTCTACTGAGATCGACGAGAGTAAACCCATAATTGTCTACTTTAACACCTCGAGGGATTTCGACCCATTGGCATCGAAACAGAGGAATCTTAAGTAATACATAATCGAGCTCCCATATTTCCTCAATAACACCGTAATATGAGTTGAGTGCCCTTACTGCCCTGGCATCCTCCGAAATAGCAAGTAGTGTCACTCCACTACATTGCATAGTACTCTTCTCGTCCTGAGTTCTTGTGTAAAATGAATAGCCATTGATGTCATACCCCTGCCAAGTCCCTACAGTAAATCTAGGCCCTCTGGCCAACCATGTAACAACTTCATCTACGTCGCCCTCAGAAGCTTGCAGGACCCTATTTTCGATCCACTCAGCAAACTTCCTATTATGTTCTCTGGTGACTCAAATCTCTGGCTTCGAGGGATTATGTTTCCGTAACATTTCCTTGTGCTCATGTATGTATGGCTCCACCCCCGTCATGTGCTGTAAGACCTAAAAATGGGATTTTGCATACAGATCACTAGAGGGGACGACTGCTTTAAATCCAATCGTTCCAATGCCCTGAAGCCTGCCCTCATGCCGGGACGTAGGAACGCCAATTGGGTCAACCCCGGCCATATAGTTGGTGCAAAATTCGATCACCTCCTCGGCGGCATAACCTTCAATGATACTGCCCTCAGGCCGATGTCGATTCCTTACATATCCCTTCAAGATACCCATAAATCTCTCAAATGGATACATGTAGCGTAGGAACACGGGTCCACAAAACTTAATTTCTCTGACAAGGTGAACAATTAGATAGACCATAACATCAAAAAAAGATGGAGGGAAATACATCTCCAGCTGACAAAGAGTTGTAGTCACATCGCGTTGCAAATCGTCCAATCCATCTAGATCAATTACCTGCAAGGACACAGTTGCAGCAAATATTTAGATCCAAAAAATCTGACAAGTTCCACGAATGGAGCTAATTAACTTGCTAGGAGTACACGCTTACATACCTTGCCAGATATTGCATGTGTTGAAGAAATAACATAGCTTTGTAATTGTTTCTCTGACTTTGACTGGGAGAATGCTTCTGATAGCAATGGGAAGCATTTGTGACATCAGTACATGACAATCATGGGACTTGATACCAACCAGTTTCAAGTCTTTCATGGACACAAGTTTTTTCAAGTTCACAGAATACCCGCATGGAACCTTGACACCATGTAGGCACTGACAGAGTTCTGTTTTTTCTCTTTTTGACAAAGTATAGCAGGCCGGGGAGAGGTATGTCCGCTTTCCCTTCTCCAACGGTGCAAGCTCAGTCCTTATGCCCATGTCGAGCATGTCATGGCGAACGTTGATGCCATCTTTCATCTTTCCTGGAATGTTCAACAACAAACCAATCAAACTGTCACAAACATTTTTCTCTACGTGCATGACACCAATGCAATGTCGAACTTGTAAGTGCTCCCAATATGGCAGATTCCAAAGAATCGATCTCTTCTTCCAAACATTTTTTCTGGAGGTTTAGAACACTTACCGAACTCAACTTTGATGTCCTTCACGCGCAAGTAAAGCTCCTTACCAGTCACAAACACTAGGGCTGATCCTTTCTCAGGCTTCCCATTGAATGACTTCCTCTTCTTACGGTAGGCGTGATGCATCGGAAGGAATCTGCAGTGACCCATGTACACTGTTTTTCTGCAGTTCGATAACCACATGCTTTCAGTTTCATCCAGGCAAATAGGACAAGCCTTGCCTCCTTTCGTACTATACCCCGACAAATTTTCATAGGCCGGAAAATCATTTATGGTGCAAAATATCATGGCCTGCAACATGAAATTCTCTCGCTTATGTGCATCCCACACCCGCACTGTAACACCCCGTTTTTTTCTCAAATCCTGGCCTGCCTCGTCTCTCTCTATTTCAGAATGAGATCCCAGTTGTGCCAGTATCTTACCTCAAAAGGTTGGCAATCAAACTCTTTCGTTCAGATCTTTTTCAAAAATCAGCCCAAAAGAATCATAAATAAGCCCTTTTCAGATTTGTCAGAAGCCCAAAAAGACTAAAAGTCTCAGACCATCTCCAAACTTTGATCTGATTTAGTGAACATCTCCCATTCACTATTCTGAACAATTTTCCCTTCTGGAAGAATTTCCAAATCTTACCCTAAACCTGAGTTTCGGCCCTTGCCGCTTTGAAACCCTAATTACCCTAATTTTACCCTAAGTCGTTTTTGTCGAAACCCTTTAGATCTTGCCCGATCTTGTCAAACCTTGGCTAGATGAATTCCATTAATTTTATGCAACTCACTCCTGAAATCATATTTCAGATTAGACCCTTAGATCTCCAGATTTGCAATTAGACCCAACCTCTATTCAACTTTTCCTCGCAGATCAGTCCTTGGAGCAAGTTTCAAATTTGCAAATCGGCCCAGATATTCTTTTTCAGCCCCCGTTCGACCAGAGCTCCTATGCCGTTCGACCAGTGCCCCGTTCATCTTTGCCTCGCCGCAGAACTCGCCGCCGGCCATCTTCTCTGGTCGCTAGTGCTCGTGATCGGTTGAGCCACCCTGCGCGCACGTGCCAGCAACCAAAACCCTCACCAAGTCCAGCGGTTAAACGCCCGTGCTCCAGCAGCATTTTCGCGTGCGCACGCCCGTGGCCGTGGCACTTGCATGCGTGTACGTGTCATCGCCGGAGCTGCGTTGCTGCCTCCGCATCCGCGCTGTTTCAAACCTAGTTCCAATGCGCCCCGACAACGCTGGCAAAGCTACTGCACAGTCGCGTATATCACGTCGTCGTCGTCGTCGCCGCTGTTCCTCCTGCGCCCGACAAAGCTTCTCCCCGGCACAAGCCTTGTTGTCGGATTCCCCCTCGCTAGCTCCGCCTCTTAACCTATTAAAACCCCCCTGTGCTGTGAAAACCCCAAACCTCCAGAAAATCGGCTAAGTCCCAAGCACAGCCACTCTCACCTTCTTCTCCGGCGAGCCAGTGAGAGAGCTCACAGTGCTAGCCCACTTCACAACCCCTCTCTTCAATCCAAAGCCACCGGTGAGTTCCCCTCTTCTCCCTCTCTGTGTTATAGCAGCCAATTGCATCCCGACGAACCCCATCGCCGGTGATCGCCGTGAAAAGCCGTTTGCCCTGTTTCCCAAATTAACCTCACTCCAGTCCTTTTCACCACTCATCTCTGTGGAACGAAATGATCCTTAGCCACTTCTTAGCAAGCCTGTTCAGCCAGTTTTCAAATTGATGCAGCACCACGTGATTTTCCAATTTTCGTGCGCCACCGTGGACGTCGCATGTCGCCGGCGTGCCTCGCTGCAGCTCTCCCCAAATTGAAGCTACCTACACCTTCCCTGTAACCCCTAGATGGTGTAGTCTAGAGCATTTGATCAGCATTGTTGTGTAGCGCCTGTTCACTGTTCACCGTCTTCTCCAAATCCGGCGCCAACGCCGACGAGCTCAAATGCTCAATCCCAGACAAATTCCTTTCTCCAGATCGATCAGCACCACCCCAGGAGTATTTCCCCTCAACCAATTTCAAGTTAAACCCACCCCATTTCTCTATCACCATGGTTCGTCCATGTGTCAGGCGGCCGAAGGTTTCAACTTCGCTGTTCGTCACCGATGAGCCACCCCAGCCAAATTGACTAAGCCGTTAGCTTCCTCATCTCACCCTTTCACTCTCCAAGCTTGGAATTGAGCTCATTTGCCTTGTATCAAAAACCCCCAAATTCCAGAGTCTTCGTCTCCGGCACAGTTCACTGGATTTCGTCTCCGGCCACTTCAGTTGACACCACTTTGTCTCTTAGCTTTGCCTCAGCCCCCTGAGCATTTCCTTCCACTAGCTCGACACCCAGATCTGCCTAGATTGGAAGATATGCCCTTGTCAAGTTTTTGTCCAGATCAATGTCTGTGCCGTGTCTCCACTCTCCAGCCACTTTCTACCCTTGATCCTGTTAAGTATTTTGTTCCTGTTATCAAGGCCTAACTCCCAGACAAAGTTGTGCATCAATTGGAGCCCTGGATCAAAATTTGTGCTTTGCCCTAGTTTTTGGCAATGTCTGCACTATGTCAGTGCATGTCAGCCACTGGCATTAGCCTTGTTTGACCTCTTCTGGTTGAGCAATGGAAATGCCACTTTGTCCCTTAGATTCCTGGAGTTGTGATCTACATCTTTCTCTTCTGCCACTTCTCCAGAAAACCTACCTAAGACCAACTTATGGCTATGTCTTGCCGTGGACTGAATGTCGGCCTTTGACATTCAACTTCTTTTGAGCCCATCTCTTCGACCAGCACCCAAGTGACTTTGTCCAAATCTTTCCCCTGCATGCATGATATATTTACTTATTATTTTCTATTGCAACTATTTTATGTATGCTTATGTAGTGTATGTGTTGTATTGCTTGTGTCCACCGCAGTGCCCGAAGCTGAAGGAGCGGAAGAAGTCTTTGAAGATTCGTCCGAATAATTAGACCCAGCAGTGCAAGGCAAGTCTCAACCCCTTGATCATGTCTCACCTAGTATTTTGATATAAACTAGATTCACTGTTTTAAAGATATATGCATGCTGAGTATTTGAAAAAACTATGTTTAGAAACATGTGAGTAGATATGACCCAAGTCTTATGTGGAAACCTCTTTTGAGATTGAATCATCATGCAACCTTGTCACCCTAGGATGCTATGCTTAAACTCTACTCTTATTTAAATATACATGTTGGGTGTGAAATGGCTAATATGTGAGAAATGAATTTGAAACCCCTTTTATGAAAGAAAATGTGAAATTAGTATTGATAGTGAGGATTGGTTTGTATGGTGAGGGTGCGGTGCGCACCAGGGAATGTGGATGGCTCGTCACTATTAATTTATAAGGACTAGAATCTTGTGTTGTGCCTCTATGCGGCATGAAAAACGTACCAACCACTTGCCTGGTATGTGACAGGCACGACTTAGTAGCTTTTTGGTATTAGCAGTTCCCTACATGGTTTGTCAGTCTGGTTTCTCGCGTGGAAACTGGTTGGGCGCAGTTCGTCCGTGAGTGATGTGAGTTCAGAAAAAGTATGAGAGGAAAAGGTAGAAAGAAGGAAGACGCCCTATGCCTAGATTAAGCCGTGCACGGTTGTAATCAAGAAAGGTCAGATGTCTCGCGTGGACAGACCAACGCCATGTGTCCTGCGGGAGCATAAGCCAAGGCTAGGAAGTAAGGCATGTTGGATCAAGGATGCCGACTAGAGGGGGGGGGGGTGAATAGGAGGCTTTAAAAACTTTAAAACTTAAAGCAAATAAAGAACAAATTATGTAAATAAGAGAAAGAGAAACGAACACGATGATTTTTACCGAGGTATCGGAGACTCGCCCAGTCTCCACTAATCCTCGTTGAAGCACTCAAATCA
The DNA here is from genome assembly GCA_019359835.1 of Pharus latifolius. NCBI lineage: Eukaryota > Viridiplantae > Streptophyta > Magnoliopsida > Poales > Poaceae > Pharus > Pharus latifolius. The sequence continues at coordinate 51,133,386 of CM033320.1, read as the reverse complement.
CTTGAGTCTCGCTTCAATATCCACCAAGGATATTATCACTAATGGTTGCTCCTTGTCCACTCCGGAAAGGCGAGCACCGATGCCTTGTACACACTTGCCGAGCCTCTCCGACAATCTCCGAACGGAGAGATCAACGGCCACGCCTCCAAACCGTCTAGGTGAGGGCGCTCACCAAGAGTAAAAGGCAGCGAGGTGTAACATCCTGAGTTTTGGGGTGAAAAGTTTCTTTCTTAAAAGTCATGCATGCATATGTCTCTTCTAGATCAGCCAAATCAGCCTCAGCTTTATTCTGTTCTAGCCCTAAACCTCCAAATCCATCCTGTGACCCCAAGTCAAGATCTGACTTGCCAGATTTGATCTATCAGTTATCCTAAACCTAAAAGCCTTCAGAACCTGGATTCAATTCTAACCCTAACTCCCAGTATCTAAGTCTCTTTCTGTTTTCGAAAACAGGAAATTCAGATTTACCCTAAGTACCCCAGATTCCAGATAACTGAGTTATCATGGGTTAACCCTATCCAGACTTATGTATCTATTGGAATATGTTCCTAGGTATACCCTCAACTTACTCCAAAAAGTTGGGAACCAGATTGTTTCATCTAAACACTTTTCGCAGTTAGTCCAAAATTTTACTGCGAATAAGTCCTTTTCTGTTTACCTGGGAGCCTGAAAAGGCTAAAATTCACAAATCAACTCCAACCTCAGAATTCCTTCAGGGAACACCTCCCAAATGCTATTTGATACATATTTCCCTTCTGTCCAGACTTCAAAATCTCACCCCAATTACCAGAATTCGAGATCGACAAAATCCAGATCTGTTTTACCCTAATTTTACCCTATTTTCGAAAATAGGTGAAATCCCTCAAACCTTATCAAATTTTCTCCAAATTTGAGCTAAATGAGTATTAATAGAAATATTATACTCATCCATGAAATCAAATTCCAGATTAAACCTCTCTAAGACCAGAATTACAAATCAGTCCAGATTTCAACTAAAACTCTTACACTTATGCCCCTGGTTCGACCTCACCTCAGTTCACGACCAGAAAGTGTCTTCGACCAGCGCCTGGGACTTCGACCACGACCGGGAACAGCGCACGAGCACGGGAGCCTTCGACCACGAGCGCGCCACTGCTGTTGCTTCGCCTGCCGCCGCGTGTGTGCTCGCCATTGGCCACTGTGGATCTTCTCCAGCGAGGATCGCGACCAGCTAGCTTCTCCCGTTTACACGCCACCGGCAACGGCTCCAGCAGGAAAGCTTAGCCACGTGGAGTTCTTGCCGCGGCCAGCCATCGTGTCGCCTTCACTTCGCAGCAGCTCCAGTTGCAAAAGCTCTCACGGCCACTGAACCAAGTCACCTCGACGCCAGCTCGCCGTGAAGTCGCAATCCTGTCATTTCTTGCCGGCTTCAACTCCCCGTGCACATCTAGCCGTTGCAACACCTCCAGCCTTACCGATTTATACCCCCTGGGACTTAGCCAACTTCACCACACTCCAAAACACCAGAAAACCAGCAGCAGCACTGTGTCTTCTTCTTCCCCGGTGAGCAGCAAAGAGGGAGCACGGTGCCAAGCTTCCCCACTACTTCATTCTTCGATCCAACGCCCCCAGTGAGCTTCCCTCATCTCCCTCATGCTTCTCGAGCTTGGAATTTAGTCTAAATACCCTCAGTCGCCGGCAATTTCAATTTTACTCCAGTAGCTCCGGCGAGCAATTAATTTCATTCCAGAATGAATTGATCTTCGAGCCAGTAATCAAATATGCTCAGTAGACCTTGCTTAACATCCCTAAGCAACCAAAATCGACAGAATTCCTGATATGTGAAAATCCCCAATTTGGAACCTTGCATGTTCACTGAACTTACTGTTTAAGCTTTTCTGGTGCATCTCTAGCTAATCTAACTTCACCAGTATGTTTCTGATTCCCTAGAGATCATGTACAAGCAAGGAATTGAGTTCATTTGCCCTAAATCGAAAACCCCCAATTTCCATGTCATCTCCTTCTGCTCCAGTCGCCGGCCGTTGATTCCAGCCAATCCAGGCCTAGCCACTTTGCCATTTAGATGTTTTGGATCATTTTGAGCAACTTTGTCTTCTACCACGACCCCTAATTCAGCCTAGAACAGGAGTTATGGCTATGCCCTAGTTGCTGCACTGTTTGTGCTGCAGGTACTCCAGGCCAGTCAACTTCTTCGCTGGTTTTCATCATTTTCCAGCCATTTTCAGCCTTGGATCCTGTTGAATGAATTGTTCCTGTTATCAATGCCTACCTCCCAGACAAAGTGGTGCATCATTTGGAGCTCTAGATCAAAAGATATGGCAAGCCCTAGTTTCTGGCCATGTCAAGATCAATGCCAGAGCATGTCAGCCAGTGGCATTAGCTCTTTTCACCTCTTTTCAGTTGTGCAAACTGGAAATAACCTTGTCCCTTAGACTTGTGGAGTTGTGCTCTACATTTTATTCTACTGCCACAAGTTGAGATAACCCCTCTATCATCCATCGACCCTATGTCGATGCCTTGAATCGAATGTCGACCTAAAGACGTTCGCTGTTTTTGAGTGAACCAGTCGCAACCTTGATACCATTCTGATATTTTGAGACATTTGGAACCTTGTAAACCTTCAACAACTAACCTAATCCTAATCAATTTCTAACCTAATCATCTCAGAATCATCAAGACTTCATCCTTGCATTATTGCATATAGCATAATAATGTATTGAAAAGATTGTGATTATTGGTTATTTGTTTGATTGGAGAGCAGATCAAGAGCCCCAGTTCGAGGACTTCACTGTTGACCCGACATCAGCTGCTGTATTTTACGACGCGGAAGGCAAGTCATATTCTTGGTCATCTCGAACCTACATTTTAAGAGTTGCTATAACATAACCTTGAATATAGATAATATTGCATGAGAAAGATTGGAAATGGTTGATTTATGAATTGGCAGTACTGGACTGGTTATCTGTGAAATGTGAAATAAACAAGTTTTGAGCCATGAACTATTATATATATTTATATACTTATATTCATGAAATAAAACCCCTAGCCGTGACCAGGAAATGGTATGGAATGGTGGTAGCACTGGAGGTGCTAGACTGCAAAGGATGTGCAGGCACTGAAGGTGCAGGGTTGTGGATGGTCTGGTCACTGGCATATAAGGACTAGAACCTTGTGTTGTGCGTCTAGTGGCATGAACAAACGTACTAACCGCAAGCCTGGTATGGGACAGGCCTGGACAAGTACTTATGTGAATCATACATGAAACCCCTGCATGAGATGGAAAGTAATACACTAAACACACGGGGTTCAGCTCCTCCACGTATCACTGAATGTGATTTGATTAAGCACGTTGACCCAGTAATGGGAAGAGGCTTATGGGTGGGGGTATAGCCCGCCACAACTGCGGTTTGTGTGAAGAAAACTGCAGGGTCAGGGGTGAATTGTAAGTGAAACATAACAAAAGTTCCTGTTATTTCCACCTTGCCGCTCACAGTATGAAGTGAGTCAGGAGTCTAATCATTCTGATAGGATGGGCTTGAAAGTGGAATATCTTGCGGGTAAATTGGTACCTCTCTGCAGAGTTAAAAATGTATTCGAATACTTCGTGCTCCCGAGTTTTAGGAGTCTGCTACGGTGGATTAAATCCACGGGGTGTGACACAAGTATTATTTTCTAAATAAAATATATTAAATCAAGATTACCCAAATGACATGTGTTGTCATGATAAGGAGTGCTGCCGTGGGCGGTCATGTGTTGACGTGTCGCAGTAGTGCTATAATTTAGTGAACATGAATGACGATATTATATTATAGAAAGGTGCTGCCATGAGTTGAGCCAGGAAAGAGAAAGATTATTTTACAAATATCCATAATTCTTGACTAGTCTAGGTTCATATCATCTCTACTATATGTATCTACTCTTACCTATGACTTGCTGAGTACGAAAAGTGCTCACTCTTGCAACTTACAATTCAGTAGATGGAGCGTTCTACAACCAAGACGAAAGCATGGAGTACTTCGTGGATCCAGAAGGAGGAGCGTCAGTCCCGTCGTTTCCCTGATGTGTGTTGTTCTGCTGTCCACTTCTCTTTGTGGGTGGGTCACCTACCTTCTGCTGTGTAGATGTTATTTTGCTAAACCTGTATGCCGCGAAGGCATTGTAACCTCCTTATGTAATATTAAGGCCAGCAGGCCACACTGCTTAAATATTTTGTAAGTGACTCTGTTGCAATGTGATATACTCCTATGCTTGACTTATCCTGGGAAGTCAAGGGTATGTATATGCTATGCATATATGGGACTAGCTGCAGCGAGCTAGGTCTCTACAGGAGTAGTCGTTGACCCAGTTTCAGGGCGCGACAGAAAAGCTGGTATCAGAGCCACATGAGAACTTGACTGTAGGACGACACCTTTTGGGGATTGGTCGTGCCAGGAAGACGTAAATTATTTAGAAAACTAGTTGTTGAAAATTGTATTTTTATGAAAATAATGAGCTTTGTAGCTCCTAAAAAAAAAAAAAAAAACTTTTATTTCAAAATCTTATTTGGATTTTCTAAAAAATCGGTAAGATTGTGAGAGTGTGTCCTGTTGTTTCAGAGTGTCTTAGGGGTTGGTTTGGTGTAGATAGAGCTAGTGATGCTCTTGATAGCTTTGTGATTCGCTGTTGCTTTTGCAATGGTTAACTTGTGCACTATGGCTAGTAGCCTAAGTATTTAATGCATTAAAATAGTTGCATTAATTCCTGCATTGCTGTCTTAGTTGGCCCTAGTTAGTTAGATCAGTCTAAACTTTTTTCAGAGCCACCATGGTTGATACAAGAAGAAGATCCCGAAGCAGTGGAGAAGACAGGGAACAGACTCCGCAGGGAGAAGATACTAGGACAAGAGACCCTTTGTTCCAGCAAGGACCTCAGAGTTCCAATCCGCCCCAGAATGAACAACTCAGTCTGCAGGAAATCCTTCTGTCAATGGAGAAGAATCGACAGGAAGCTCAGACGGCCCATACTCAGTTATTGGCTCAGATAATTCAGAGATTGCCTATTGGAACAGCAGAAGGAACCATTGTAGGAACCAGATTAGCAGATTTCCAAAAGACCCGTCCACCAACATTCTCTAGTGCGACTGATCCCATGGTTGCAGATGATTGGTTAAGGGACATCGAGAGGAAGTTGGATACAGTTCGTTGTAACGACCGAGAGAAAGTTTTATTCGGATCACACCAACTTACAGGAGCAGCAGCCGCATGGTGGATGAACTACCAAGAGGCCCACCTTGACAAAGATAGCATCTCTTGGACAGAATTCAAGGAACAATTTCGGAAATTTCATGTACCTACCGGTGTCATAGCTGCCAAACGACGGCAATTCCGTAATTTGGTTCAAGGAAACAAGACAATTACAGAATATCTGCACCAGTTCACTCACTTAGCCCGATATGCACCTGGAGATGTCGATACTGAGGAGAAGAAAATAGAACGCTTTACAGAAGGACTTCAACATTACCTACAGTACCAAATCGCTTCCCATGAGATAACTGAATTTCAGACACTGGTGAACAGAGTCCTAAAGGTAGAGGAGAAGAGGAATATAGGAGAAGAAAATCGGAAGAGGAAGATGCTTCAGCAAGTGCGACCACAACCAGACCCAACCAGAGGGAAGGCTCCCATCACCTCCAATTTTCGACCATCATATCAAGCTCCTAGACCGACAACGACGATGTGCCCAACCTGCAGAGGAAATCATCATCAGAAGGATTGCCCTCGCATGAATATCATTTGTTTCCACTGTGGACAGCGTGGACATCGGAGAGAATTTTGTCCTTTGATTCGACTTCCATCATCCATTGCCAGATCACAGGCAAGAACACAACCAGAAGCACCCAGAGTACCAGTGTCACAACCACAGAATTCTAGAGGAACTCCACCAGAAAGAGGAGGAAGCATGGCCAACCGAGGAAGAGAAAGAGATGGAACACCAACAGCAAGTCCAGGAGGAAAGTTAAACTACATCCAAGGAGCAGGAAACATCACCGACAATCTTCAAGGTAGATCTATGACTCAGTTGCACCGACCTTAATATTATTTGGTCCTGGCAACTACACCTGAAGTTGAAATGCATATAAAGCAAGTACCCTTAGAATACTCCATATCAGATTATATAGGTTTAATGGGAAATCATTCAGAACAAGAAGCTACTTGGAAGAAGGAAGAGAATTTCCAGTGAACCTATCCCAATTCTTATCCTTCCTTGCTTTAGGTAAATCTCGGGGCGAGATTTCTTTAAGGAGGGTAGATCTGTAACATCCTGAGTTTTGGGGTGAAAAGTTTCTTTCTTAAAAGTCATGCATGCATATGTCTCTTCTAGATCAGCCAAATCAGCCTCAGCTTTATTCTGTTCTAGCCCTAAACCTCCAAATCCATCCTGTGACCCCAAGTCAAGATCTGACTTGCCAGATTTGATCTATCAGTTATCCTAAACCTAAAAGCCTTCAGAACCTGGATTCAATTCTAACCCTAACTCCCAGTATCTAAGTCTCTTTCTGTTTTCGAAAACAGGAAATTCAGATTTACCCTAAGTACCCCAGATTCCAGATAACTGAGTTATCATGGGTTAACCCTATCCAGACTTATGTATCTATTGGAATATGTTCCTAGGTATACCCTCAACTTACTCCAAAAAGTTGGGAACCAGATTGTTTCATCTAAACACTTTTCGCAGTTAGTCCAAAATTTTACTGCGAATAAGTCCTTTTCTGTTTACCTGGGAGCCTGAAAAGGCTAAAATTCACAAATCAACTCCAACCTCAGAATTCCTTCAGGGAACACCTCCCAAATGCTATTTGATACATATTTCCCTTCTGTCCAGACTTCAAAATCTCACCCCAATTACCAGAATTCGAGATCGACAAAATCCAGATCTGTTTTACCCTAATTTTACCCTATTTTCGAAAATAGGTGAAATCCCTCAAACCTTATCAAATTTTCTCCAAATTTGAGCTAAATGAGTATTAATAGAAATATTATACTCATCCATGAAATCAAATTCCAGATTAAACCTCTCTAAGACCAGAATTACAAATCAGTCCAGATTTCAACTAAAACTCTTACACTTATGCCCCTGGTTCGACCTCACCTCAGTTCACGACCAGAAAGTGTCTTCGACCAGCGCCTGGGACTTCGACCACGACCGGGAACAGCGCACGAGCACGGGAGCCTTCGACCACGAGCGCGCCACTGCTGTTGCTTCGCCTGCCGCCGCGTGTGTGCTCGCCATTGGCCACTGTGGATCTTCTCCAGCGAGGATCGCGACCAGCTAGCTTCTCCCGTTTACACGCCACCGGCAACGGCTCCAGCAGGAAAGCTTAGCCACGTGGAGTTCTTGCCGCGGCCAGCCATCGTGTCGCCTTCACTTCGCAGCAGCTCCAGTTGCAAAAGCTCTCACGGCCACTGAACCAAGTCACCTCGACGCCAGCTCGCCGTGAAGTCGCAATCCTGTCATTTCTTGCCGGCTTCAACTCCCCGTGCACATCTAGCCGTTGCAACACCTCCAGCCTTACCGATTTATACCCCCTGGGACTTAGCCAACTTCACCACACTCCAAAACACCAGAAAACCAGCAGCAGCACTGTGTCTTCTTCTTCCCCGGTGAGCAGCAAAGAGGGAGCACGGTGCCAAGCTTCCCCACTACTTCATTCTTCGATCCAACGCCCCCAGTGAGCTTCCCTCATCTCCCTCATGCTTCTCGAGCTTGGAATTTAGTCTAAATACCCTCAGTCGCCGGCAATTTCAATTTTACTCCAGTAGCTCCGGCGAGCAATTAATTTCATTCCAGAATGAATTGATCTTCGAGCCAGTAATCAAATATGCTCAGTAGACCTTGCTTAACATCCCTAAGCAACCAAAATCGACAGAATTCCTGATATGTGAAAATCCCCAATTTGGAACCTTGCATGTTCACTGAACTTACTGTTTAAGCTTTTCTGGTGCATCTCTAGCTAATCTAACTTCACCAGTATGTTTCTGATTCCCTAGAGATCATGTACAAGCAAGGAATTGAGTTCATTTGCCCTAAATCGAAAACCCCCAATTTCCATGTCATCTCCTTCTGCTCCAGTCGCCGGCCGTTGATTCCAGCCAATCCAGGCCTAGCCACTTTGCCATTTAGATGTTTTGGATCATTTTGAGCAACTTTGTCTTCTACCACGACCCCTAATTCAGCCTAGAACAGGAGTTATGGCTATGCCCTAGTTGCTGCACTGTTTGTGCTGCAGGTACTCCAGGCCAGTCAACTTCTTCGCTGGTTTTCATCATTTTCCAGCCATTTTCAGCCTTGGATCCTGTTGAATGAATTGTTCCTGTTATCAATGCCTACCTCCCAGACAAAGTGGTGCATCATTTGGAGCTCTAGATCAAAAGATATGGCAAGCCCTAGTTTCTGGCCATGTCAAGATCAATGCCAGAGCATGTCAGCCAGTGGCATTAGCTCTTTTCACCTCTTTTCAGTTGTGCAAACTGGAAATAACCTTGTCCCTTAGACTTGTGGAGTTGTGCTCTACATTTTATTCTACTGCCACAAGTTGAGATAACCCCTCTATCATCCATCGACCCTATGTCGATGCCTTGAATCGAATGTCGACCTAAAGACGTTCGCTGTTTTTGAGTGAACCAGTCGCAACCTTGATACCATTCTGATATTTTGAGACATTTGGAACCTTGTAAACCTTCAACAACTAACCTAATCCTAATCAATTTCTAACCTAATCATCTCAGAATCATCAAGACTTCATCCTTGCATTATTGCATATAGCATAATAATGTATTGAAAAGATTGTGATTATTGGTTATTTGTTTGATTGGAGAGCAGATCAAGAGCCCCAGTTCGAGGACTTCACTGTTGACCCGACATCAGCTGCTGTATTTTACGACGCGGAAGGCAAGTCATATTCTTGGTCATCTCGAACCTACATTTTAAGAGTTGCTATAACATAACCTTGAATATAGATAATATTGCATGAGAAAGATTGGAAATGGTTGATTTATGAATTGGCAGTACTGGACTGGTTATCTGTGAAATGTGAAATAAACAAGTTTTGAGCCATGAACTATTATATATATTTATATACTTATATTCATGAAATAAAACCCCTAGCCGTGACCAGGAAATGGTATGGAATGGTGGTAGCACTGGAGGTGCTAGACTGCAAAGGATGTGCAGGCACTGAAGGTGCAGGGTTGTGGATGGTCTGGTCACTGGCATATAAGGACTAGAACCTTGTGTTGTGCGTCTAGTGGCATGAACAAACGTACTAACCGCAAGCCTGGTATGGGACAGGCCTGGACAAGTACTTATGTGAATCATACATGAAACCCCTGCATGAGATGGAAAGTAATACACTAAACACACGGGGTTCAGCTCCTCCACGTATCACTGAATGTGATTTGATTAAGCACGTTGACCCAGTAATGGGAAGAGGCTTATGGGTGGGGGTATAGCCCGCCACAACTGCGGTTTGTGTGAAGAAAACTGCAGGGTCAGGGGTGAATTGTAAGTGAAACATAACAAAAGTTCCTGTTATTTCCACCTTGCCGCTCACAGTATGAAGTGAGTCAGGAGTCTAATCATTCTGATAGGATGGGCTTGAAAGTGGAATATCTTGCGGGTAAATTGGTACCTCTCTGCAGAGTTAAAAATGTATTCGAATACTTCGTGCTCCCGAGTTTTAGGAGTCTGCTACGGTGGATTAAATCCACGGGGTGTGACACAAGTATTATTTTCTAAATAAAATATATTAAATCAAGATTACCCAAATGACATGTGTTGTCATGATAAGGAGTGCTGCCGTGGGCGGTCATGTGTTGACGTGTCGCAGTAGTGCTATAATTTAGTGAACATGAATGACGATATTATATTATAGAAAGGTGCTGCCATGAGTTGAGCCAGGAAAGAGAAAGATTATTTTACAAATATCCATAATTCTTGACTAGTCTAGGTTCATATCATCTCTACTATATGTATCTACTCTTACCTATGACTTGCTGAGTACGAAAAGTGCTCACTCTTGCAACTTACAATTCAGTAGATGGAGCGTTCTACAACCAAGACGAAAGCATGGAGTACTTCGTGGATCCAGAAGGAGGAGCGTCAGTCCCGTCGTTTCCCTGATGTGTGTTGTTCTGCTGTCCACTTCTCTTTGTGGGTGGGTCACCTACCTTCTGCTGTGTAGATGTTATTTTGCTAAACCTGTATGCCGCGAAGGCATTGTAACCTCCTTATGTAATATTAAGGCCAGCAGACCACACTGCTTAAATATTTTGTAAGTGACTCTGTTGCAATGTGATATACTCCTATGCTTGACTTATCCTGGGAAGTCAAGGGTATGTATATGCTATGCATATATGGGACTAGCTGCAGCGAGCTAGGTCTCTACAGGAGTAGTCGTTGTCCCAGTTTCGGGGCGCGACACGAGGTCTTCTCTAGACCTCCAAACACACACCGAGAAGCTAAGTGGATGTAAATGCAAAAGAACTGAAACTCTCGGTGGATCAGAAAGCACTCAACTTGATCAAAAGATCAAGATTTAATATAGAAAACTAATGCTCAAGAGTGTATAAGAGAGGAGGCTGCTTGTTATTATAAAACTTATGCCCAAAGCCCCTTTTTATAGCCTCAAGAATCAAATGAACCGTTGGAATAGGGCTGAAAATCAGCAACCCAAACTGACAGTCAGTTTGCCTAACTGACAGTCAGTTTAGTGCACAACGGCCGACAAAATTTACGGACGAAAACTTTGCTAGCCGTTCGCAGCCAAAACAGGAAAGCTGGAACACGCAACTGACAGTCAGTTACACAAACTGACAGTCAGTTTGTGTACTAGCTCGACCAGAATCAAATAGAAACACAGTAAAACACTCTCTGGTCGAAACCCCAACTGACAGTCAGTATGGACAAACTGACAGTCAGTATGGACAAACTGACAGTCAGTTTAGTACAAAAAAATTTGAGACCAAAAAACACCCTCTCTGGACAATTGTCAGTTACACTAAACTGACATTCAAACTGACAGTCAGTTATGCAAACTGACAGTCACCATGAACAAAAACAGCTATAACTTTAAATCCAGAAATCCAAAAGAGGTGTTTAATAGCTCGTTGGAAAGATAATTTCAAGGGCTACATTTTTGTCAACAGAAGAAAAAGCTAGATCTACCTAGATCTTTCTGAAAAATGCAAATACTCTTCTGCTGTCAAAAACTGAACTGAAAAACAGATTTTTCAAATAAGTCCAAAAGCCAAATCCAACCAAAAATGATGCGATGCATTGACCTAGAATTCTCGGTTTGTGCTGGAGATAAAAAGAGGAATTTCGCTACCCCTCTTTATAGTACGGTTAAACTAAAAAAAGAATTTTCCTAACCGATTATCTCCACACGCCAAGATCGGTAAAAATAAAAACTCGTAATACCTGAGGTCTTTCGCATCTTCAAGATTTGCGTCTCGTCTCTTGCTCTTCTGCGTCTTGTGCTTTACTTTTAAGTTTGGTTCATCTTGATCTTCTTGCATTTCTTCCCAATTGATCCTGTGTCAATCAATCTCAAGAAGCACGATTAGTCCGGAACACTTTGTTTTCATTAATCATCAAAATTAGGGTTAGGCATGAAGGCCTAGATGCAACAAGGCAGTGGGGAGGACCCACAACGGTACTTGAGACTGAATTGTCTATTTATCGGGCGGGGATACTGCTAATACTAGACTGCAAAAGCGTTGTGTGATCTCGGCCTTGTCACATGCGTATAAGTCGCATGGAGCTGATCCGACTTGAAAGCTGAGTGAAGAAGTGGATTTAAAAAGAGGTACACCTTTGCAAAGTGTAAGAAAAGTATCAGATACTCTGTACTCCCAGGTCATGGAGTATGTTCGCTGTGGATTTATCCATGTGGTTCAGCACAAGTAATTATTTGGAATGTTTTCATAATATGGGTTGATAAAAGTGATGACTCATGGGAGACCATCACATAACAATTTCTAAAGTATAACTCAAGATTTCAACGTATTGCTTTTGAAACTAAAAGCTTTTCTTTATAACTTTAGAGTGAAAATCTACTCTATTCTTATATATAAAACCAAGACCTCTTTCCTTGAGAACTCCTCATCTATATACCTGCATTCTTGTAATGAGACTTGCTGAGCATTGTGTAAAAACATGCTCACCCTTGCCTTTACAAACAAATTCAGAAGAAAGGATTCGAGGATCCTGATCCCTTTGACTGTGAGCACCAAGAAGAGGAAGGAGCCTTTCCAGACGATTTGAGCTTCTAGGAGGGTCATGAGCCAAGTTGAGTCCGATGTGGAGGAAGCCCTTCCAGAGCCGCTGCAGAAGGAAGTGAAGATCCCTTGTGATTGCTTTTTGTGTTGTTTTTCTGTGTTCGGTACTTCGATACCGATTCTTGATTTTGAAAAACTCTCTACTTTTGTATCAACTTTAATTAATGCCATCCTTGGTATTATGATATTGTAATAGTGGTCCTTGTGACCTTGTACTTGTTTTATTTACCAGCTTTATTGTTTAAAGTAAATCCTGTTGTTGTGAGCTTATGATGTACCAATCTGTGCGCAATCCACCTGGGCGGTTGCCACGGGATTCCTCAAATGAAGGTCCCACACGCACCCCTTCGCTCCACAATTTATGTAAGTCCTCGACTAACGGTGATAGAAACACATCAATATCATTCACGGGTTGTCTGGGTCCTGAAATTAGTAACGACATCATGATGTACTTGCGCTTCATACATAACCAAGGAGGAAGATTGTAGATGCATAAAATAACCGGCCAAGTGCTATGTCGACTGCTCATATTTTCGTGTGGATTCATACCTCCGTACTCAGCCCAGACCTTATATTCCTCACTTCGCCGCCAAACTCACCGAATGTTCTATTAATGTTTCTCCATTGAATAGAATCAGCTGGATGTCTTAGTTTTCCGTCTTGTTTCCGACCTTCAACATGCCAACGCAAGTACTTCGCATCTTTCGGATTTACAAACAGCCGTTTCAATCTAGGAATCACAGGCAAATACCACACAGTTTTGGCCGGAGGACCTTTCTTTACCTCATCACATCCATTGTGATAAATTCTGTCCCTATGCTTATACCGCGATGCACCGCATCTTGGACAAACATGCAAATCCTCGTACTCGTTATGGTACAGAACACAATCATTTGGGCATGCATGTATTCTTTCGATTTCCATTCCCAATGGACACAATAATTTTTTGGCCTGGTAAACCGATCTTGGCAACTCATTTCCCTCTGAAAGCATGTCCGCTAACAGATCCAATAGTGCCGTGAAACTCTTATCGCTCCAACCGTTGCTTGCCTTAAAGTTATATAATCTCAACACAGAAGACAACTTTGTAAATTTTGCACATCCGGGGAACAACGGCTTCTCAGAATCAACAATTAATTTCTCAAATTTAGCTAAATCGTTTTCGCTGTAATCTTCTTCTACATTACGTAACATTTCATCTAAATTGTTGTCATCTACATGGACTTCCGAATGAACATTACCAATGTTCTGATCATGATCATCATTACTGCAATCCACTTCCGGGTGCTGCTGAGTGGTAGCGGTGCTCATTTCCTCAAGATCTTCACCATGCCATATCCAACGGGTATAGCGTGCGTTAAAACCATGACGAATCAAATGACTCCTAATCTGATTAGAGTTGCCGAACCTTTTTAAGTTCATACAATCTATATAAGGACAATGCATATCTTTCTCTCCCTTCTTCGCCTTTTCTTGCTCAGCAAATTTAATAAACCCATTCACACCCTCCAAATACTCAACAGTAGTACGTTTTATTCCATACATCCAATATTCTCGGTCCATCTACAATTATTTCACAAAATTGACAAATTGAAATAAATAATTAATGACTTAGGACATGCATATATGCATGAAACATAATTAGCTAGGCCATATGTGTGTACAGCTGCTTAATTACATTAAATAGATTTGTATATATGAAACCCTAATTAACTTGATGCATTAATTGAAAGAGCCAGCTAGCTAGCTGCTTAACTTCAGCAAGCTATAGCTAGCTAGCCAACCTAGCCTTCTAGCTAGTTTGGAGCTACATGTATCTAGTTTAATGAATTGCAAGTAGAGAGAGAGAGGGAGAGTCTGAAAGAGTGATCGAGAGAGAGAGAGAGAGGTGATGAGAAGATGACAATACCGAGAGGGATGGAATTATGATCAACCTCTCAGCTAGCTTCTCCAGATCACTCTAGCTTGGAGCGTGGATGCACGTACGGCAGAAATGATTCCAACATGCAGAGTGCAGAGCAGGAGTCGACCTAATTAAGTTGTACAATTTTACTATCGGTTCAAAAACACAAACCGATAGTAAAATAAGGTCCCCACTGTCATAACAATTAGTTTATATGACGTCATTTTACTATCGGTTTGTTTTATATAATTGATAGTAAACTTTACTCTATTATATCGGTTAGTACAGTAAGAACCGATAGTAAAAAGTTAGTAATTTCATTATCAGTTACGCAAGAAAAACCGATAGTACTATTTAATATATTATATCGGTTGGTACAGTACGAACCGATAGTATAAAGTGTATAATTTTACTATCAGTTACGAATGAAAAACCGATAGTACTATTTCATATATTATATCGGTTTGTACAGTAATGACCGATAGTAAAAAATGTTTGCATTTCACTAACGGTGTACCAGTGTCTAACCGATAGTAAAAAGGCTCTTCTCCGCCGCTGTCGTCCTATTCTATCGGATTTTTCCCAGATTGCTTATAACCGTTAGAAGATATGGGTTAGTGGATTGCATTTCTGTAGTAGTTTGACAGTCAGTGTGAAATGCTGACAGTCAGTGTGGGTCACCACTTCGATCAGAGGCTTCGACCAGCTGCTAACACTTATAACTGACAGTCAGTGTGTGAAGCTGACTGTCAGCATGGGCAACGACTTCGACCAGGCAGCAAATATCTACCAGAGAAGCAATAAAATATATTTAAATATATAACAGGTCAACTAGCATTTGAAATATCAATTATATTTAATTCACTTCTGAGAAAGCAAAATCTACACTCATCTAAGGGTTTGGTGAAAATATCTGCTGGTTGCATGTCAGTTCTGATATAACTTACATCTATATCCCCTTTTGCCACATGATCTCTTATAAAATGGTGTTGTATTTCAATATACTTAGTTCTAGAGTGTTGAATAGAATTATTTGTAATTTTAATGACACTTTCATTATCACACAAGAGTGGCACTTTTTCAAATGAAACTCCAAAATCCAAAAGGGTTTGCTTCATCCACAAAATTTTAGCACAACAAATACCTACTGAAACATATTCTCCTTCAACGGTGGAGAGAGCAACGGAATTTTGTTTCTTAGATGACCAAGACACTAGTGATCTCCCCAAAAGTTGACAACTACCAGATGTACTTTTTCTATCAATTTTGCAACCCGCATAATCTAAATCCGAATAACCAATTAATTCAAAGTTTGCATCTTTCGGATACCATAAGCCTAAGTTAGGATAGCATTTCAAGTACCTAAGGATTCTTTTAATAGCAATCAAATGACATTCCTTAGGGGCTAACTGAAATCTAGCACATAAGCAAATGCTAAACATGATGTTAGGCCTAGATGTAGTAACATATAGCAAGCTACCAATCATAGACCTATAAAGTTTAGTGTTAACCGATTTTCCGTTGTTGTCCATATCAATATGTCCATTTGTGGCCATGGGAGTTTTGACTCCTTTAGCATCTTCCATCCCAAAGCACTTGAGCAAGTCTTTCACATACTTCGTTTGACTCACAAACGTTTCGTTCTTGAGTTGCTTGATTTGAAGTCCAAGAAAGAAGCTTAGCTCGCCGATCATTGACATCTCAAATTCCCTAGACATCATTTCTCCAAACTCATGACAAAAATATTCATTAGTAGACCCAAAAATAATATCATCAACGTATATTTGACTTATGAATAAATCGTTTTCAATCATTTTTGTAAAAAGCGTTGTGTCAACCTTTCTAATTTTAAAACCTTTTGATAAAAGAAAGTCTCTAAGTCGTTCATACCAAGCTCGAAGAGCTTGCTTGAGACCATAGAGAGCTTTAGAAAGTTTGTACACATGGTTTGGAAATTTGGAATCTTCGAAATCGGGAGGTTGTTCCACAAAAACTAATTCAGATATTTCTCCATTTAAAAAGGCACTTTGTACATCCATTTGAATAACTTAATATTAAAGTTTGATGCATAAGCAAGAAGTATACGAATAGCTTCAAGTCTTTCTACCGGTGCAAAGGTTTCACCAAAGTCTAAACCTTCAACTTGAGAAAAACCTTGTGCAACAAGACAAGTTTTGTTTCTAACGACTACACCATTTTCATCTTGCTTATTTCTAAAAACCCATTTTGTTCCAATCACATTATGATCGTTGCGTCTTTCTACTAAAGTCCATACGTTATTCCTAAAGAAATTATTAAGTTCATCATGCATAGCATTTACCCAGTCAGGATCACTAAGAGCTTCATCTACACGTTTAGGTTCTAGGGATGATACAAAAAAATGATGTTCACAAAAAGAAGCAATGCGAGAGTGAGTTTGAACACCCTTACTGACATCACCCAATATTTGATCTAGAGGGTAATCCTTGATGATGGTTTGATGTTGCCTTGGTGCTTCCTCTTGTGCTGCTTCTCTTTGATTTAGCTCAGGTGGATCAATATGAGGTGATGATGTATGTTGACCATCATTCTCTATATTCTCATCATCTTCTTGATCATCTTCTATTGGTTTGATGTCACCAATGGTAATGTTCTTCACAGCTTCTTTAAGATCTTCACCTGAAACTTCACAAGAGACTTGCTCCTTTTGCGAGCCATTAGTTTCATCAAATTCTATGTCACACGATTCTTCCATACAACTAGACTTTTTGTTAAAAACGCGATAGGCTTTGCTAGTGGTGGAGTATCCGACTAGAAAGCCTTCATCAACTCTTCTTTGGAATTTTCCACCAAATGTTCTTTTTCTAAGGATATAGCATTTACATCCAAAAACTCGGAAATAAGAAACATTTGGCTTACGCCCAATAAGAAGCTCATAGGGAGTTATATGTAGAAGATGATGCAAACAAAGCCGATTAATAGAATAGCAAGCAGTATGAACAGCTTCGGCCCAAAAATAAGGAATGTCATACTCACTTAGCATTGTTCTTGTCATTTCTATTAGTGTTCGATTTTTCCTTTCCACAACTCCATTTTGCTGTGGAGTGTAAAAAGTAGAAAATTCGTGTTTAATGCCTAGCGAGTCACAAAAATCAACTAATGTTGAATTAATGAATTCTCCACCATGATCACTACGGATTTTCTTGATGGAAAGTTCGAATTCAGTGGAAACACGTTTTGCAAAACTTTTGAAACCATCGGGGATTTCAGATTTTTGAAAAATAAAGAAGACATAAGTGTAGCGAGTAAAATCATCAACAATAACAAAACCATAGTTGTTACCCCCAATACTTTGGAACTCGGAAGGTCCAAATAAATCCATATGCAGCAGTTCCAAAGGTTTGCAAGTTGAAAGAACATACTTAATCGGATGTGAAGTAGCTACTTGCTTGCCAACTTGACAAGCGCTACAAGGTTTATCTTTTTCAAAATTCACATCTTTTAAGCCAACAACCAAATCACGTTTTAAAAGCTTTTTAAGTTGATGTATTGCAACATGTGCAAGCCTTCTATGCCATAGCCAACCTTTTGAGATTTGAGAGACAAGACATGTTGAAAGGGATGCATCTTTAGAGTGAAAATCAACAAGATAGAATTTCCAAAATGAAACCCTTTGAAGATCAAAGAATTATCTTTTAAACTTTCAACTAAAACTTCTTTAGGATAAAAAATGCAACAAAATCCAAGATCACAAATTTGTGCAACGGATAGCAAATTAAAGTTCAGAGATTCAACAAGTAAAACATTTGAAATTGAAAGATCATTGGATATTGCAATTTTACCCAAGCCTACCACATTTTCTTGACGATTGTCGCCAAAGGTGATCTTTTGATTTTCACATGAGTTATCTTCTAATGAAGTGAATATCTTTTTGCTACCGGTCATGTGTTCAGAGCATCCACTATCTAGCACCCAATGTTTTCCACCGGTCTTGTAGTTCACCTACAAAACAAAAGAATCAAGTCTTTTTAGGTACCCAAACCCTTTTGGGTCTTTCTATGTTAGCGATCAAAGCTTTGGGCATCCAAATTGATTTCTTCTTTTCATTTAGCATAGGTGCACCAAAAAACTTTGCTATAGCATATCCTTTCTTTGACCTTTTGAGTATGTAGCAAGTATCAAGATAAGTTGAAGTCATTAAAGGACAAACATCATGCGAATGGCCTGTTTCATGACATTTAAAGCGAAATGTGTTACATGCTTTTACGAAGACAGTTTTTGCATTTAATTTCTTTCCTTTCTTCGGAAAGTATCCAAGTCATTCTTTTCTAAATAAGCATTTTTTGTTTGCTAAGAATAAGATCAAGAGATACTTTTCCTTTGTAACAATTTTCTAATCTTTTTCTAAGCTTCTCAATTTGTGCCTTAAGTTCATTATTTTCATTTAAAATTATTTCATTAGAAGCACATGGTATATCAAGAGAATTATGACAACTAGTAGTCATATTATTTTGAGGGATAGTATTAGAAGGATTATCAGCTAGGTCACAAGAAATGGCTGCATCTACCTTAGATGGTGCATGAGTGATATCTTTAATGAGAAGACTTTCATATGAAGTTTTTAACTCTGAGTATTGAATTCGTAAAGAAGAATGTTCTTCTTTAAGCGCTCTATACTTCTTCTTTGTGATTCCAAAAACTTCATTTAATTCAGTAATCATTTCAACTAGTTCATCATATGAAGGATCATGAGAATATACCTTTTCATCACCTTTAGCCATAAGACAAAGGGATGGACTCGTCGATGTGTTAATGTTGCCGAGAGCTAGTCCGGCTAGCTTCTTGGAACAGCCTCCTTCATCATTGGAGTCAGAATCGGAGCTCTCTCCTCCAGACATCCATTCTCTGAAACATGCTTTTTTGTTTGCACCATCGTTTTTCTTGAAAAATTTCTTCTCTTACCCCAATATTTGTTCTTGTTTGGACATCTTGATGCTATATGTTCCTTTTCATGACATCCATAGCATATGATGTCCTTGAGGTTTGCTTGTTTTGAACCCTTTGGTCTTGTGTCGATGTTGACTCCTTTCTTGTGCAACCTGCGAAGAAGCTTTTGAGTATTCTTTACCATAAGGGCTAGATCTCATCGGATGAGCCATCTCTTGAGTCATCTTTGGAGCCAGCTTTGAAAGCCAATGTCTTCTTTTTCGTATCCAATGGTTCGGCCGCTTCCTTCTCCTTTTGATGCATCTCTTGGGTGATGAGGTTCCCATAGAGATCAGTAGGTGTGGTGGTTGACAAGTCGGAGTTGGTGAGTACCATCACTTGAGTGTCAAAACTCTTCGGAAGATCCCTGAGCATTTTTCTTATAATTTTGATGTTAGGAAAAACAACTCCTAGCCCCTTGAGTTCATTCACAATGTTGTTCAACCGAGTAAACATGGAATCCACGGACTCGGTTGGCGACATGGTGAATGTCTCGTATCGTTGCCCCTTATCATGAGCAACTTTGCTTCCTTGACTTTAGTAGTGCCCTCGTATATTTCCTCGAGGGTGGTCCAAACCTTGTGAGCGATGGTAAGGTTGCTCACAAGGTTGAACTCATTTAAGGACAAACCGGCAAAAAGAGTATTTTTGGTACAGGCGTTTAAGTAGGGTTTTCTCCTATCGTCATCAGAGTGACTTGTCGGATCATCCGGAGGAGTAAACCCAAGCTTAACTATATCCCAAACATCAAGCCCCATGCCCTCTAGAAACATCGACATGCGCACTTTCCAATAAGGATAGTTAATTCCATCAAAAATAGGCGCACATATGATATGACCGAGATGAAAACCCTCATTTGACGTCATCCTCTCTCTAGGCGGTGAAGCCTACTCAAAGAGAGACCATGCTCTAATACCACGTGTAGGATCAAGGATGCCGACTAGAGAGGGGTGAATAGGAGGCTTTAAAAAACTTTTCAAATGAAACAACTTTTGCAAAAAAAAGAAAACAAGAACTAAAACAATTGAATAATATATTGCACAATTAAAAGTAAGAGAAAACAAACGCGAAGATTTATCCTGAGGTATCGGAGACTCGCCCAGTTTCCCTTACTCCTCGTTGAAGCACTCAAATGAATGAGTCTTGCTTCAATATCCACGAAGGATATTTCTCACTAATGATTGCTCCTTGTCCACTCCGGAAAGGTGAGCACCGATGCCTTTTACAATCACGCCGAGTCTCTCCGACAATCTCTGAAATGGAGAGATCAACAGCCACGCCACCAAACTGTCTAGGTGAGGGCGTTCACCAAGAGTAATAAGTTGCAAGATCTCTTCTAGACCTCCAACAATCACCGAGAAACTCTAAGTATACAAATGATGCGAACAGAACACTCGGTGAATCACAAAACTCAAGACTTGATCAAAAGATCAAGATTTTATCTCTAAGAACAAATACTCAAATGTATCTATGAGAATGAGGCTGCTTAGTGTAAGAAACATCTGCTCAAAACCTCTATTTATAGCCCAAAAGAATAAAAGAGCCGTTGTGCTCGAGCTGGAAATTGACAGTACACGCTGACAGTCAGCATAGCATGCTGACAGTCAGCATAGACCACGAGTAGTAACAAGCAAATCTCGGAGAAAACTCAGCTAGCCGTTGTGATCGAAAAAGGAAATAAAACAGCACAGGCTGACAATCAGCAACACATGCTGACAGTCAGCATATACCTCAACGGCTCGACAAAAATCACAGATAAAATTTAGCTAGCCATTTGTGGTCGTATATGGAAAGAAGTCACTCATGCTGATAGTCAGCAACGACCACAAAAAAGTCTACTTAAACAAACTCATAAACAAAGCAAATGTGGTTGAAATTCATGCTGACAGTCAGCGTAAGTCAAAACAAATCATCTCAAGAAAAAATATGCTCTCTGGACAAATGGCAGCAATGAAACTGACATTCATGCTGACTGTCAGCATCCCATGCTGACTGTCAATCTAGAAGAAAAAATCAGAGATCAGAAAAACACGTTCTTTGGGCAAATGGCAATAACAAAAACTGACATTTAGGTTGACTGTCAGCTTCACAAGCTAACTATCAGCTTCACAAGCTGACTGTCAACGTGGATAAAAACAGACATAACTTTTTATCCAGAGATCCGATTGAAGTGTTTTATAGCTTGTTTGAAATATAATTTAAAGGGCTATAATTTTGTCAATAGGATCAAGACCTAGATCGGCTTAGATAAATCAGTAAACTTTAAAATAGTTCTTGTTGCCAAAATATCTAAAAACCAAATCATTTAAAAACACAAATCCAACCGAGATGAATGAATGCAATGACCTAAGAGTTTCTCGGTTTATGCTAGAAATGTAGAAAGAATCTTGCAACCCATCTTAATAGTATGGTTTAAACTAAAAAAAAATTTCTATAAACCGATTAAACTCCAAACACCGAGATCGGTAAAAATAAAAACTCATTTTACCTTAGGTAGTTTGCAACTTGAATCTTGTGACTTGCGTCTCATCTTTTTACCTAGGTTCTTATGTCTTCTTTCTTGATCATCTTGCATATCTGTGCCAAAGGGCTCTGTATCCAAATAACTCAAAAACACAATTTGTCTGAAATGCTTGTTTTCATTAATCATCAAAATAAGGCATAAGGGCCTAGATGCAACAATTATTTCCTCCTAGCAATGATTATTGCCACGTGTACACAAACCTGCAAGTCCTAAAAAACTGTGTGCACGCTTCACGTTGATTGGGAATGGCAGGCTGGCGATGACATCGATCTTGACATTGCCGACCTCGAACTCTCGATCTGATATGATGTGGCCAAGTACCACACCTTCTTGCACCACGAACTAACACTTCTCCCATTTGAGCACGAGATTCACTTCTTCGCACATGGATAAACTCAAGAGAGATTATGCAAACAACAATCGAAAGAGGAATTATAAACAATAAAATCATCCATGAAAACTTCCATTATTTTCTCGATAAAATCTAAAAAGATAGCCATCATCCATCATTGAAAAGTTTCAGGCGCATCACATAGCCCAATTAGCATTCGGCGATAGGCAAGTGCCAAAAGGACAAGTAAACATGTTTTTGCCCTGATCATCGGGATGAATCAGGATTTGGAAGAACCCTGAATATCTGTCAAGAAAGTAAAAATAAGAATGTTTGGCTAATCATTCTAACATTTGATCAATAAAAGGTAAAGGAAAATAATCCTACCTAATGGCGCTATTCAATTTCCGATAATCAATGCACATACGTCATCCAGTGACAAGTCTAGTAGGGATCAATTCATCATTTGTATTTTTTACCACAGTCATACCTCCTTTCTTAGGAACCATATGAACAAGACTAACTCAACTAGTATCAGAAATAGGATATATAATACCCACATCTAACAATTCAGCAATCTCAGCTTTCACAATTTTCTTTAAATTAGGGTTAAGTCCACATTGGCGTTCAATGGAGGTTTGCGTTTCATCAACTAGAGAGATTCGATGCATGCAAATTTTTGGGCTAGTCCCATTCATATCATCAATTGAATAACCTAAAGTCTTGCAATGCAATTTAAGTAGAGAAATCAGTTGTTCCAATTGCGAATCGGTCAAATTTGCATTAACAATCATGGGATGCATCTCATCATCATCATCATCATCAAGAAACACATATTTTAGCAAGGATGGGAGAGGTTTAAGTGTTGGTTTGCTTACCTTATGATCCGTTTGAGACCTAGCCTTGGTTTTCGCACTAGATTCGCCCAGATTCTAATATGCGGAATAACGGGATCTTACTCGGAAATACCGAAACCCAAAGGTTGATCGAAAACACAGCTCAAAATAATTGCACAACTCTTTATTTCAAAGAGGGCTTTACACGTCGAACATTAGACACACTTGTCTACGTCGAAGGAACTATAAGCGTCTAAAACTCAAATAAGTTCTATGACTCTTCGATGATCTAAACTAGACCTATTACAAGGTATTTATAGTCCAATCATATGAGTACGTATCAGACTCAATAACCTAAACGTATTAGACTCATATAACTAACTAATCCTAAAAAGATAAGCTTAGTTATACATATTCGGATCGGATTATAATTCCGAACAGGGAACAAATTCCTTTTTATGGTCGCGAACCAATTCATGGTCGCGGACCCATCCATGGTCACGGAACCCTTCCGAACACGATTAAGGTCACGAAGCCGTATGCGATCAGGACTTTGTTGAGAAGCCGTATGCGATCAGAACTTGAAGATCCTCTCGGATCATGACTCCCATGTTGAGAAGGAGCCAACCCCTGTTGCGACCTCTCGATCAAACTGGAGATGCATGTGGAAATTGATCTTGTCCATCTTCTCTGGTGTACCATTTTGCCGCACGTGCTTGTTGATCTTTCCGACTGATTCGAAAAAGTCTCCTTTATGCCACTGCGGGTGGTAGTCACCTTCTTCTCCAGAATCACATCTTCATGTAGAGGTTCGTCTCATTGATAGACCAAGTCTTCAACAGATGGTACTATGGTATCTGGCTCATCATCTAGCATTGAAGGCTCGAAGAGTTTGAGGTGCTCAACATTAACAACAGAGTAAATATCTATGTATAGAGGTAACTCGAGCTGACAAGCATTATTACCCACCTTTTGTAAAATCCGAAAAGGACCATAACGAATGGGTTTGAGTTTCTTACCTTCACCTATAAGTCTCTCCTTACTCAGATATAACCATACCATATCACCTTCTTGAAATTGCGCATCAACTCGGTGTCGATCATGTCGCGCCTTGTACTTGAGTTGAGCTTTCAGCAAGTTCTGTTCAACCTCATGATGGAGTCGTTGAATACCTTCCAGGAATTTTTGTACTCGATCCTGATCAGATGCTTCCTTGCTGTTCTGTGCTGAAGTAGGAATCACAAACTCCATGTCGAATGGACTCTGTGGTAGAAATCCTAAACATACCTCAAACGACGACTTTCCAGTCGAACCATGCACTACTCGATTAAAAGAAAACTGCAGGTACGGTATGCTTTCATCCCAGATCTTCGGGTGCTTCGAGTTATATCCTCTCAAGAGATGAACGACTGTGCGATTTACCACCTTGGTTTGACCATTAGTTTGCGGATGAAAAGCAGTACTCCTCTTTAGCTTGGTGTCCATCATCGTCCAGAGCGATCGCCAAAAGTGACTAAGGAACCGGGTATCGCGATCAGACACAATAGAAGTTGGCATCCAAAGTGTGTCCAAACATTTTGAAAGAATACCCGAGCTGCTTCTTCTCCCGTGATAGTCTTTTGACAAGGTATAAGAATAATCATTTTGGAGAACCGATCAACGACCACGAATAGATAATCGTTGCCACGTCGGGTCTTAGGCAATCCTCCCAAGAAATCCATGGATATGCTCTCCCATGGTCGCGATGGAACTGGCAAAGGAGTGTACAAACCTAATTTTTGGTTTGCCGGTTTCGAGATGCTGCAGAGACCACATCCTCGAACAAAACTAGCCACATCTTGCTGCATACGCGGCCAGAACACATGTCGGTGAAGATTTTGCAACGTCTTTGTAACCCAAAGTGACCAGCTACCTTCGATGTGTGCGCTTCTTGCAACCATTGAATTCGATGTGCTCAACGAGGTATGCAAAGTAAATTGCCCTTGTACAAGAGTCCTTCTCGACGAACGAACTCTGAGGGTTTCCCTGTTTCGAGCTCAGTCAGTGCTGTTTGAAAATCAGGGTCTTCACTGTACATATTGGCATAGTCATCATGACATGAGGGCTCAATCTGCATGAACGCTGATAAGCAGAGGGTCATAACTGGTGGTCGCGACAATATGTCCGCCAATTTGTTTTGTGCGTACGCCCTTCTTGTACTTAATCACCAGATTAAACCGCTGCAGATACGACATCCACTTCATGTGTCAAGCTTGCTATAGCTTGGACTGAGTTTGCAAATATTGCAACGGTTGATGGTCGGTGTGGACAACAGTCTCTTTACCCAAGAGATAACACCGCCAATGTTTCACGGCCTGATGCACTGCGCACAACTCCTTATCGTACGTCGGGTAGTTCTTCTGAGCTCCCTGGAATAACTCAGAGTGATATGCCACTGGTTGACCTTCTTGCATGAGCACAGCGCCCATGGCATAACTTGAGGCATCAGTTTCTAGCTCGAATGGTTTCTGGAGATTCAGCAAAGCTAACACAGGCGCCTCGCTGATCTTCTTTTTCAACAAGAGAAACATGTCCTCATGTTTCCCTGTCCAATCAAACTTCTGATTGATCCTGGTTAAGCCATGCAATGGAGAAGCCACAATAGAGAAGTGTCAGATGAACTTTCGAAGATATTGGCATGCTCTCCCATAAAACTACGCACGTCCATAACTGTTTGTGGCCGCGGCCACTCGCGAATCACTTTTACCTTATCCGGGTCGATTTGCAACGTACTGTTGCCGACCATGAGTCCTAGGTAAAGTATAGTTTGTTGGCCGAACTCGCACTTCTTACGGTTGAGGCGAAGTCGATGTTGCCGAAGCTGTTCGAACACCTTTTTGACATGAATGAGGTGCTCATCCCATGAACGACTATAAACCAATATGTCGTCGAGATAAACGATCACAAAGTCGTCGATGAACTGTCTCAATACGTCATTCATAAGACGCATGAACGTTGTTGGGGCATTGCAGAGACCAAATGGCATGACAAGCCATTTGAATAGACCTTGTCCTGTTTTGAACGCGGTCTTCCACGTATCCTCCTCTTGGATGCTGACTTGATGATATCCTGACTTAAGATCCAACTTGGAGAAGACAACGGCATGCTTCAATTGGTCTAGCAGGTCATCAATACGAGGAAGGGGGTACCGATTCTTGATGGTGATCTTGTTCAGTGCTCGGTAGTCGATGCACATACACCAAGTCCCATCTTTCTTTGGCACTAACACCATAGGAGATCCACAAGGTGAACTACTCGGTTGAATGGCACCATCGTTTAGCAACTCACCAAGTTGTCTCTTGATCTCTTCATTCTCCAATACTGAGTTGCGATACATACTCAGATTGGGCAATGTCGCATCGGACACAAGCTGGATTTCGTGCTCGACTGGACGTTTCGATGGACGACCCTGGGTAGTCTCAAACAGATCACTGTATTTCTCCAGCAGTCCCGACAAATGACCAGAATCCTCTCGGCACGCCAACGACAACGCTGGTCGAGTACCCTTACCTTGACCAATGGGTTGAATCATGACAAGCACATACTTGTGACATGCATTAACAATTCATTTGGCTTGATTTGCGGTAATCAAGTTTGAAGTGTTGACGTGGATGTCTCTACTGATCACGAACTTAACTCCGTCTTTGGTGAGATCATACTCTTGCGCTCGCTGATGGAAGTGAGCGTCTCGATCATGTAGATACGGACTCCCAAAGATCACCTGACAGATATCGATAGGGACAACATCGCATTGCACCTCATCGATATATCGTGCAGAGATCACAAACTTCAACACACACTGACTCGTAATCTGTTGGTTCACGTCGATGTAAACCAAACCAGCGGATATGGTCGCGGGTGTGTGGTTGTCTTCAACCCAAGTCGCCAAACCAGTCCAGCGGAGACCAGATTCTTCTGACTTCCGGGATCGAATATCGCTGCGACTACTTCGTGCTTCACCTGGATGTTGATGGTGAACAAGTCCTCCGTCTGGTGATGGTCGTTCGGTGGATCCGATCCCTTCTCCTTCGGCATTGCCATCAGAGACAAGGTCGTATCCGCCTCATTAACCGAATTCACTCGGGCAACTTCTTCATTGGGTGAAGTCGC
Source organism: Pharus latifolius (assembly GCA_019359835.1). Classification (NCBI taxonomy): domain Eukaryota; kingdom Viridiplantae; phylum Streptophyta; class Magnoliopsida; order Poales; family Poaceae; genus Pharus; species Pharus latifolius. The sequence goes on along the minus strand of CM033320.1, from coordinate 51,106,361 downwards.
AGTAGCCATGGCTGTCATTTTCCCTGGTCCGTTTTTCTTTGGTCGAAGTTTAGGATGAAGCTTGTAGCATTTGTCCTTGGTATGTCCCACGACTTGACAATATTCGCAAAAGGCACCTATGCCCGATTTTGAAGCGTTCTTCTTCGGACTCGGCTTTTTTTTGTCGAGGTCGTACTTTCCTTCGTGCTTTTGTCGCTGCGGGATTTGTTCTTCTTCTCGATCGCCATAGCAGTTGTGCTTGCGGTCGTGATGTCTTGGACGCTGAACAGACTTAGCTCAGTACTGATCGATTTCTGAAGTCCAGATGTGTATTTCCAAAATACTTGAGGATCGGATAGTGAGATGCCGATGACCATTGCTTGTCGTCGAACCTCCGTCGTATAGTCTTGGACGGTCTGGTCGCACCATTGGTACAATCTGTGCCAACGTTCCCATCTCTCCTCAAGGTAACCCATCGGATAGAATTCTTGTCGCAAAAGTCGTTTGAATTGACCCCACACAAGGTCGTCAATTTCACCACTGGCGACAAGGGCCTTCCACCAAGTCTTGGCGTAGTCCTTCATCTTCAAAGGTGCGAACTTCACCTTTTGAGCGCTACTGAACCCTTTCAGGTCAAAGTAGGTCTCAAGTTGATCGATCCAAGAATCCATCTTCTTGGCATCGATCACCCCATCATATATGGGTATATAAATCTTAGCGTCGACCTTAAAAGATCCGACGGCTAAGGAGGTGTTGGCGAGGTCGTCGGTTTTGTGGTCGCCTTCGTCTTCATTTTTGTCTGTCCTGTGCAAGTCTTCACCAGTCTTCACACCCATAATCTTCCCTACTTCAGGAGGTACAATCATGGCCTACTGCTTAATCCAAGCAAGCACGGTTTCCATGTCGGTGGAGAGCTTAGCCACTTGTTTGGCTAGGTTAGCTTGAACGGAGGTATCGTCAGACATTGTCGGAGACACGGCTATAGGAACCGTCAATTGATCGCCTGGATTTTCACCGGAGGTTTTGTAACCCTGGTGAGTCTTTACCATCCACAGGATAGGAAAGTTGCTCTGATACCAACTTGATCCGTTTGAGACCTAGCTTTGGTTTTCGCACTAGGCTCGCCCAGATTCTAATATGCGGAATAACGGGATCTTACTCGGAAATACCGAAACCCAATGGTTGATCGAAAACACATCTCAAAGTAATTGTATAACTCTTTATTTCAAAGAGTGCTTTACATGTCGAACGTTAGACACACTTGTCTACGTCGAAGGAACTATAAGTGTCTAAAACTCAAATAAGTTCTATGACTCTTCGATGATCTAAGCTAGACTTATTACAAGGTATTTATAGTCCAATCGTATGAGTACGTATCAGACTCAATAACATAAACGTATTAGATTCATATAACTAACTAATCTTAAACAGATAAGCTTAGTTATACATATTCGGATCGGATTACAATTCTGAATAGGGAACGAATTCCTTTTCATGGTCGCGAACCAATTCATGGTCGCAGACCCATCCATGGTCGCGAAACCCTTCCGAACACGGTTAAGGTCGCGAAGCCGTATGCAATCAGGACTGGAAGATCCTCCCGGATCACCTTAGCCTTACCTATTGTGTCGATGTCAGTATGTGCACGGTAAGTGGTTCATCTAGTGTTTTCAACATTTCTTTTGTAGGTCATTTGTGTTCTTCGTTGCTATTTGTGTTTTTTTTCATCAAACATTTTGTTCATCTCATCTTTGTTAGTGAGTAACAAAGGCGATTCCTCCTCCAAAACAATTTCTAGGGCATAAACCCTGCACAACTCCTCATACATAGGACAGTTAGCAAGTTTAAACAATTTACACATTATTTTGTCCTTCCCTATGTGAAAAGTGATTTACCCCACGAACATCAATAAGTGCACCCGCTGTTCAAAGTATTGGTCGTCCCAAAATAAAAGGTATAGCAACGTCTTCATCCATATCTAGAATGACAAAATCGACTAGAAGATAAAATTTACCGACTTGGAGAGGTACATCTTCCAGAATGCCCTCAGGGTGTTTGGTGGAACAATCGGCAAGTTGCAACACCATCCATGTTGGTTTGATCCCACCCATGCCCAAATGTCATGTAGTGGCAAGAGGCATCACACTAACGCTTGCACCTAGGTCACATAGTACTTTCTTGATTTATACTATACCTATATTGCATAGGATAAAGGAACTCCCTTGATCTTATAGCTTTGTCGGTATCCTTTTCTGAATCAAAGCACTAAAATTCTCGGTCAAAACAGCAGTATCCAATTCATTGAGATCTCTCTTTTTAGTAAGAATGTCTTTCAAAAAATTTCCATAAGAGGGCATTTGAGTGATTAAACCAATGAAAGGCACAATCATATTCAATTTTCTTAAGATTTCCATGAAGTTTTCAAATTGCTTGTCAAGGTTAGAATAGAGATATCATCCAGGAAAAGATGGAATTGGTTTATAAGTACATGTTACCTCATTGTCTTTGACTTCCACTTCTTTGGACGGAATGTCCTAACCAATGTCAGTGGCCTGCTAAGTTGGTTGATCATCCGTTGTGTGACTTACCAGGTTTTTCTCTATGGGTGACGTTCACTCTAGTATCCTTGTTTCACTTCGTAAAATTACTTCATTATTTGTTTCAAGAAGATTAGAACAAGCAATAGAATTTATTTGTTCAGAAACACACGGATTGATAGATTGAGAAGGAAGGCTTGAATTTTTTAGTGCAGGGTTCGCCATTTGTGCTATTTAAGTCTCAAGGATGCGAACATGTGTGGAGATAGAGTCGATCTATTGGCTCATGGATGTTTCTTTCTTTTCATGATTTTCCAATAATGTTTCCAGCATATGCTCCATGTTTGATTGTTTGGGTTGTCACTGATGTGGCAACTGGTATGGTTGTTGAGGTTGTTGTTGGTATTGCTGCTTTTTCGCTTGGAAAGTGGGGTTTGATAAGTGAGGTTGCTATTGTTGGAAATTTTGTTGATGATGTTGGAAAGGTTGAGATTGCTGATTTTGTCCTGATTATGCAAAATTTGGGTGGTTCCGCCATCCAGGGTTATAAGAATTTCAGAAACTTATCGTTGTTGCGTACCCTGTGCAGTGACTTGACATACCACCCACGTGGTAGCATGTCCGATCTTTGAACATTTCCCGAATAAAGTCATATTATCCGACAATTGTTCGTTGTAGAGTAGAGAAACAGAAATATGGCTTAACATAACAAAGAGTTAGTTACACATACAAACATAAGTATAATTATTACAGCAAAACGAGATAGTTTAGGTATGATTATGGTGGTCAGTCTTCATTGCCGGTGCTAAAGTAGGTTGGATCGAACTCACGGTTGGTCTCTCCTGGATAAACTTCTTCTGGTGTACCGGTCGGTATTGCATCACCAAAGGAGTACTCAAAGTCTAACAAGAAAATACAGTAACAAGGATGAGTGCTGAGGCACTTAGCAAGCAATTTGGAAACATAAATGCATCATGCAGACCTTAACTAGTCAAAGGAATATTATATCATCTTAGCAAGGATGAGTTTTCTATCAAAAATTCATTTGTGATTGTAAAAGACTCCAATTATTAAGTAAACTCTACTGAACACTTGTACCACAGGGTAAGACCACCTGTAGGCCTCCTTTCCTGCCGCGATGCAATCTCGACCTGAGAACAACGAGTGACGTTTTACTCTGCAGAGGGGTATCACTTTACCCACAGAATCTCTTGATTTCCATGTCGGTGTTCGTCAACAGTACTGCTCCGCATTTCTGATAATGCATGATATCATCAAGGGAACAAAACATTTTTCAAACCCTTCCACTAGTTCCCTCCACTAGTATGATCCCACCATACCTTGTAGTCGGACACATCCGCTACAACCACTAGTGAGCCTATAGCTCCAAGGCCCTCCTCAGGGCATTCTCCCTTCATACCTCCATCATACCATACATAAACACATATACGTTCCCATTGTGGAGGTGTACTAGTTTCTGGATAATATCTTTGACTAGGCCCATCCCATACCAGGTCTGTGGTTGATATGGGTATTACGACGCTGGGTAGAAATAATAGTTGGTTGTGTCCTTAACTTTATAATCATATTTTAATACAAGATTCGAGCCCTCCTTCGGCTCTCCTCAAGATTTCTCATTTCCATCCATAACCTTATCACCAACATATTAAATTTCTATCCACAACACTTTCATCAAGACCAACTTTTATTTTCTAAAATATTCTTTTGATGCAAGATGGTAAAGCTACATAAATTATTAAATAGAGGATAACAAAATAAAATCAATCAAACATGATCAATATGGTCAAGAATAAAAACTTGCCTGGAGTAGCAAATTCAGGATCCAAAATATGAATGTTGTTCTGGGGCTCTTCACTCAGCTCCGCTCCTAGAATTTAAAATAATTTCGTATATAAATCTCTAGAAGAACATTGGTGGATATTATGCAGAGATGCAGCGCCTAGGTGCTAATCGCTCTCACCTCTATCGTAATGATCACTATCCCAGACAAAATGAGAAATCAAACTTAGTTTAATTGAACTGCATAATGGAATTGCATAAACACCTTGAGTTGGGTAGCTCCCAAAAGAATAATAATATTATTGGCATTTGTTTTATAGATTTAAAATAATTAAGTCAAGATATTGATTTAGTGCTAAGGCTATTTAAGTTGATAATCTAGTTGGTTGACTATTTGAAATAAAAGTAATTTATAGCTTTAGGGTTCTTTTTCCTATATAGAAAATTGTATGAAAGTAATGAAAATAACTTAAATTGTTTTATTAAAGAGTAAGAATATAATTTGTATGCGTATACATGTATCTTATTTGATTATGCTCTTATTAAATTAGGTATAATTTAAGAAATTATAAATGTTAACTGATCAAAAATATCTTAGTTAGTTAACTTCCTGTCTTCAACAAATTTTAATTAGACACTAAACAGTGGTTATTTAAAATTTAATTAAAATTTAAAATATAATTAAAATTAGAAAAAAGAAAGAAATTAAGAAAATTTTGGTTGGGCCTGAACCAGGCCAACTTCCCTCGACTTGGGTTGGGCCGACCCAGGACCAACCTCTCTCCCTCTCTCTCACGTGCACGCATGCACGCACACACACAAAACACACACACACAACACACACCACGCACACTGCCGCCTAAAACCCTAATCTCCTTGGACGTCGCCATCGCCTCCGACGCCGGTCGTCGTGGCTCCTCCGGCGAACTTCTTCCCATCCCTAGCTCGTGCACCGTCCTTATTCCCACGCGCCCTATAGAAATCGTAGTCGAAGCCCTAACCCTAACTCCCCCAACTCTGCCGCCTCTAACCCTCGCCGGCGGCTCGTGATCTCAACGGCGCTTGTGTCGCAGCCGGCTGAAGCCCGGGCCGTGCCACCTCACATCCTCTCCCGCGGCCTACGGCCGCCCCTGGCAGCGCCCTTGAGGCGTAGCCGCACTAGTAGTGCGCCACGAGCTTGGACGAAGTGCTGGCTGGCTCGCCGGCCGCCCAGTCCTTTTTGCTTGCGCCTCAGGTAAGTCTTCTAACCTCTAGTGTGGCTTCGGAGCCAGGTTTGGGTTGTGTTCTGTTCTGGTCCTGTGGTATTTGTGTGCTTTGGTCTGGTTTGGTGTTGTGTTCTGTGATGGTTGAGGATGATGGATGATTGTGATCCCGTGTTCATGTTTGTGTGACTGTGTGATAGTGATGGATGTATATACCTCATGTGGTAGCAATGATATATAGTTTCCAGGTGGTGTGGGGTGGTTCTGGTGCAATTGCTATTGCTTTATGCTTATTCCCTAACTAAGCAATTAAGAGCTAATTGAATTATAAAACTCAATAACTAGGACATGTTAAAAACTTGAGGTTGGTTTCAGCTATAACCTTGCTATTGGTTCTGGATTCCTTCTCCTTGCTCCTGGTTTACTCCTGCTGTTACTCCTGTGAATCACAAGGTAAAAGAGATGAATAGGTGTTTGAACTGGCTTGCTATTTCTCCTCTATTCTAAAGACTTACTGGCTTTACCTTAGTTATTGACTAAGCTGTTGTGCGTGTGATTGTGTGGTAAAACTAATTTATCCTGTGCACTAAGCATGCAACCGACTTACTGTGGGTTGAGGTGGCTATGGTTATTGCTCCGACGAACAGGTGGCGTTGTTCTAAGCTGGATTGGTGTAAATTGGACTGATTTGCAAAATCAGTGAAGTTGAGGGGGTTTTGTGCAAGATTTGGTTTATATGACGTCATTTTACTATCGATTATATAAAACAAACTGATAATAAATTTTACTCTATTATATCGGTTGGTACAGTAGTAACCGATAGTAAAAATTTCGTAATTTCACTATCAGTTACGAAAGACAAACCGATAGTACAATTTCCTCTATTATATCGGTTAGTACAGTAATAACCGATAGTAATAATTGTTTGCTATTCACTAACGGTACACCAGAACATAACCGATAGTACAAAGCCTCTTCTCCACCGCTGTCGTCGTACCCTATCGGATTTTTTCCAGATTGTTTATAACTGTTAAAAGATATGGGTTAGTAGATTTCATTTCTGTAGTAGTGTATGTACTCGGCTTCTATTGTAGAACCAGCAACCGTCTCTTGCTTAGAACTCTTCCAGCTTATAGCTCCTCCATTGAGACAAAACACAAACCCAAATTGCAATCAGTAATCATCCTTGTCAGTTTGGAAGCTAGCATCAGTGTAACCATTTACAATGAGCTCTTCCTCACCTCCATAAAATAGGAACACATCCTTAGTTCTTCTCAAGTACTTTAGGATGTTTTTAACAGCTATACAGTGACTCTCACCCAGATTTGATTAGTATCGGCTCGTAAAACTTAGAGCATAAAAAACATTTGGGCGTGTACAAAGCATGGTATACATGATAGAACCAATAACCGAAGCGTATGGAATTTTACTCATTCGGTCTTGCTCATCAGATGTCATAGGACATTCACTCTTGCTAAGACTAATGCCATGTGACATAGGTAAGAAACCTCTCTTGGAGTCTTGCATGTTGAACCGATTCAACACCTTGTTAATGTATGTACTTTGGCTTAATCCAATTAGCCGTTTAGATCTATCTCTATAGATCTTAATACCCAGTATGTATGCTGTCTCTCCCAAGTCTTTCATAGAGAAACTATTTCTCAAATAAGACTTGACAGATTCAAGCATAGGAATCTCATTTCCGATCAATAGTATGTCATCTACATACAAAACAAGAAATGCATGTGCGCTCCCGCTAACCTTCTTGTAAATACAAGGTTCATCTTCATTTTTTATGAAGCCAAATTGTTTGACTATCTCATCAAAATGAATATTCCAACTCTGAGATGATTGCTTCAATCCATAAATGGATTTCTGAAGCTTGCATACTTTCCCAGCATTTTGTGGATGAATAAAACCATGGAGCTGTGTCATGTACACATCCTCACTTAGATTTCCATTGAGGAAAGCTGTTTTAACATCTATTTGCCATATCTCATAATCATGGTAGGCAGCAATTGCTAGGATGATCCAAATTGACTTTAGCATAGCGACCGATGAGAAAGTTTCATCATAATCAATTCCTTGAATTTGTTTGAAACCTTTCACAATCAATCGTGCTTTATGAATGTGAACATTTCCATTCATGTCAATCTTTTTCTTAAAGACCCATTTACACTCAATGGGTTTTACACCATCGGGAAAATCAATCAAGTTCCAAACTTGATGAGTATACATGGAGTCTATTACAGATCTCATGGCGTGAAGCCATTTCTCAAAGTCTGGGCTCATCATTGCTTCCTCATAAGTCTTAGGTTCATCATTGTCTAACAATAATATATCCCGTCGTTCCGTGGTAAGGAACATGTACCTCTCAGGTACATTATGGACCCTTTCAAACCTACGGGGGCTGGTGGTCCCACAACTGTTTCTTGAACAATTTGTGGTTCTTCTTGAAACTCAGTGGGAGCTGAAACATTTTGCAATGGTTCTTGAATTTCTTCAAGTCGCACTGTACTCCCACTAATTTCTTTTGTGAGAAACTCTTTCTCAAGAAATACACTATTACGAGCAACAAACACTTTGTTCTCGTCCTTCTTATAGAAGTAGTATCCCTTTGTTTCCTTGGGATACCCCATGAAGAAGCACTTGTCTGATTTGGGTGTGAGTTTGTCAGACATCAAACGTTTCACGTATGCCTCACAGCCCCAAATCTTGAGAAAAGACAAACTAGGTCGTTTCCCAGTCCATATCTCATATGGTTTCTTCTCTATCGCTTTTGACGAAGCCCTATTTAAGTTGAACACAGCAGTTACTAGAGCATATCCCTAAAAAGATAATGGAAGATCGACTTGGCTCATCATTGACCGAACCATGTCCAACAAGGTTCCATTTTGTCGTTCAGACACACCATTCCATTGAGGTGTCCCTGGCGGTATTAGTTGTGGAACAATTCACATTACTTTAAATGATTGCTAAATACTTGGCTCAAATATTCTCCTCCACGATCAGATCGTAGGAATTTAATTGTCTTGCCAAGATGATTTTGTATTTCATTCTGATATTCTTTGAACTTTTCAAAAGATTCAGACTTATGCCTCATTAAGTAGATATAACCATATCTACAAAAATCATCAGTGAAAGTTATGAAGTATTGGAATCCACCTTTGGCCATAGTGCTTAATGGTCCACATACATCAGAATGTACAAGGGCCAATAAATCACTTGCTCTTTCACCTGAACCGGTAAAAGGTGTCTTTGTCATTTTGCCAAGTAAACAAGATTCGCATGAGTCATATGATTCAAAATCAAATGAGTCTAAAAGTCCATCTTTATAAAGCACTACTACAGAAATGCAATCCACTAACCCATATCTTCTAACGGTTATAAGCAATCTGGAAAAAATACGATAGGGTACGACGACAACGGTGGAGAAGAGGCTTTGTACTATCAGTTATGTTCTGGTGTACCGTTAGTAAATAGCAAACAATTATTACTATCGGTTATTACTGTACCAACCGATATAATAGAGGAAATTGTACTATTGGTTTGTCTTTCGTAACTGATAGTGATATTATAGAATTTTTACTATCGGTTACTACTATACCAACCAATATAACAAGTGCAAAATGATTTACTGAAACACACCTGTAACTGTTCTTAGGAAAAACCCTAAGTACTAGTGCCATTATACTGTACTATCGGTTTTAATTGCCAAACTGATAGGTAATGGATAACTTATATCGGTTTCTTTTTTCCAACCAATAGTACTACTAGACTGCCATTGTGTTGTTTATGCATGATTCTTTATCTTCCATGACTGGTCGTTACTGTTAATTTACTATCGGTTTATATTAACAATCCGATAGGAATTTTAATATCTGATATCGGTTACTTAATTTTAACCGATAGGAATATCAATACTATGATATTGGTTACTTTACTATCGGTTTTAGTTGCAAACCAATAGGAACCTTAGTGTCTTATATCGGTTTCTTATTTTTAACCGATAGTACATACCTCTATACTAGGTTAAACCCACAGGATTTTCCCTCCAGTCCAACTGAACACATTTCCAAATAAGTGTGTACTCACGCGTGGAAAACCCTAGCCTCCCCGACGTTCCCTTCTTTGCTCCTGCACCACCATTGCCGCTCGCATTTGGGTTCTCCACCGCCGCCGGGCACTGCATCGCGCCATCGTAGGCCACTCCACGAACTGTAAGTGTTCTTGACCAACACGATTAGAATTGATCTTGCCGCTCGCGTCAATTTCTTAAATTGATATCGAATTGTTCATATGTGATTCAATATATAACAAATATATAACTAGATGAAAAGTGCATGAATTACAAACTTGATAGATATGAGAATTACAGAGTTGATGAACATCACTAAGAATATTTTGTTACATAGTCGTCCACTATCTGTTTTAATTGTCGAACCGATAGGAAAATCATATCTTTGAGTGCACGATCCCTATATCGGTTGCTTATTTTGAACCGATAGTACAAGACCCTAATCAGCCACAAAACCATGAGAAGTCTGAATTTTCTGTTAATTATTTCTCATTTTCTAATTGTCATCTGAAATTTTGGTTCATTTAAATTTCCTAAAAAATTCTTTATTTTTCTTGGCTATGATTAGATTTGCTTAGAGTCTTAAGAGATTTTCCTGAATGTTAAAGATTGACTTGTTTAGTTTGTGATGAGCTAATAAGACATTGATGCTTATAAAAACTTATAAAAAAACTTGCAAAACAATGATCAGTAATTCCCCAGGCTCAATCCTACCATTGATGCTTGATCTAAAACCTATCTACTTCTGAACTGCACCATCGATTGTATGGGTTTTGCATAAAGAAAAATTTATGCATAGTGTTGCTCATTATAGTGGTGCATTCATGGGCGCCCCTACTGCAGAGAGACCAGCATAGTTTGCACTGCTAATCTTATCTATTATCCAATTTTGTGTAAAAAGTAGTGGCTCTTTCTTATTTTTCTTAGGTACTCTGTAGCATGTTGGGAGTTTTTGTTGTATGAACTTTAACCCAGTATACCCCTTTTTCTTTCAATGAAAATATGTAGTTCTATTGCATGTTCTAAAAAAAATTTCTATTATCCAATCTATGCAAGTATGGCTTTGTGAAAGAGCCAAATATTTTTTGGGTCTAAGCAAGTTTTCCGGCGAGATTCAAACACCCATAAGTTTCAAATTGAAACTCTTTTGAGAAAGTTTTCAATTTCGAACTTCTTCGGGGTAATAATATCTAGGACTCTAGGACTTTTGTAAAACAAGTTTTGGCACAATTCAAATAGATTTTGATTAGCACTCGAAACTAATTTGGTTAAAAAACAAGATAGTCGAAAGTCTCTAAAAACCTTTTAAATACATTTTGAAGACCATGTTGATAGGAATTGATGATTTTTGGCCTTTTGAATGAAAATTTGACATTTTAACAAAAAGAGGTGGTTCATCATTGCCATTCCATTTTAGTTATGAATTTTGTCATGTACCTTTCTTCATATGAATTGATGGTTTGTTCATAGAATTTTAGGTAAAGCGACGTCGGCATATTCCTCGTCTGATAGCAGTGATTCGAGGAGGGCCAACGTAGATGACGTTGCTTCGTCCCAGAGCAAGAGGTAGGCGCGAGGCTCGACGATGTTGTGCCGTTTGGCCAAACGCGATCTTTCATGTGAGTTCAACCAGTTCGGGAGACCGATCGGGAAGAACGCCGGCCAGTACGCTGCCTATGTTGGTTTGTTGGCGAAGGAAAGAGTGAAGATCAGCGTCTAGAGTTGGAAGGATGTTAAGGCCGACGAGAGGGATAGGCTGTGGGCGGAAGTGAAGGTAAAATTAATGAAAATCCCTGAACTCTTGAGTAATCACATTCCCTTTGGTTTATCCCAGAGATTAAGTAAATCCTGCTTATATGCACCATTTGAAACAGGCCAAGTGGAATATCTCCGACGATGGTCCCAATATAGCTTGCTTGAAGAACATGAACAACACGTGGAAAACCTTCAAGAGCGTCCTTGTCAGTACCTTCCTCGCTAAAGGCAAATCTCTATGTGAGAAGTACCCCTTCATAACGGAGGAGGTATGGGAGCAATTCACCCAACAAAAGGGGACCCCTGAGTTCAAGGTATGTATGCTTCCTTTGATTGGTTACACCGTTGTATGGAGTAACCAACGGTGCATTAATTTTCTTGTTTCTGATACGAAGGCCTTTAGCGAGAAGAACAAGGCAATCCAGAGGAGGAACGACCACCCGCACCGGCTCGGCTCTCGCGGCTATGCGGGGAAGGAGGAGCAGTGGAAGAAGGCTGAAGACAAGGCGTCGAATTTCGTTGACTCCCCTGACCTTCCGCTCTCCGAGATCCGCGATCCGTGATGCAAGCACTGGTGGCTGGCCAGAGGGACCGTGTCGTCCACGAGGACTGTGGGGTTCCCAAACCCCTGGGACGTTGAGGTCGCGCAGCGAATCGTAAGTTGGCTAACTTCATGGTTTGAATCATAAAGTGTGGTAGAAAAAACTATGATCACTCATGTGTGCACAAGTTTATATATATTTTTTCCTCACAATGTAGAGTTTTGAATGTAACAGATCTCTTGCTCGAAGGAGGCGACCCAGGGATTGTTCACTCCCCATAGGGAGAACGACATCCTAACCCGAGCACTAGAGAACAAGGAGCATTCAGGGCGGACGCGAACCGTGGGGGGTGTGGTGCCATGGAAGGAAGGTTTCTCGGAGCCCAAGCAAAAGGCGAAGAAGGCTCGCAGCTGGAAGGAAAGGGAATCGGAGCTGTCTGAGAAGATACGGTCAGATATGACTGCACAATTCGTGGACATGTTCGCTCAATTGAACGAGAAGTATGAACACCTCAACTGAATTGTGCAGTCCAAGGGTTTAGATCCAGCTGCCGAGGTCGACGCTGGTAGGCCGAGTAGTTGTGGCTTGAAGGTTCACGTGGATCCCGTGGACCTGATTGAGGTATTGCAACTCTTGAGCTATATATATATGCAGTTCGGTTGATGCCACTCCCGTTACGTTAGAACTGTCTCGCTAACATGTTATAATTGTTACAAATTGCAGAAGTCGGAGAGCTGTAACCTATTGATCAACATAGGCGACAACCCTATAATGGTTGCACACAGGGTCGTATATCAGTCTTGGGAGGATGTCCGGATCCACTGCGTACCTCTGAATCCTGGGTTTGCAAAGGTATAGGTGGACATAACCCTTTCGGGCTACAGCACTTTTCCGTTGCCCGTCCAAACGGATGAAATGCGGACAATTGACGAGGCATTGGGCTCGTACATACAATGGCCCGAAAAGGGTGTTACACTACAAAAGGTAAACCCTACCCATTCTAGCTTACAACTCAGTTAATATACTCAATTTTCAAAATCTAACTTACGCTTTCGTAACTTAAAGTGGACGATGGATACCAACACACTTCCTGAGGACCCCACCCCCAGCACAATGCATGACCGAGCTCCTTCGGCCCCCATGCCTCCTTCGACGGCCTCGAACCCACCCAAAGGATGCACGCCTCCTCGGAAAGCCCCTTCGCCATCAAATGAGGCCGGCAGCACCGTGCCCCAACCTTCGAAGGTATACACTCGCTTCCCGGCCAAAGGCAAGGCGAAACAAAGCCAGCCAGGTACGTTCAAGAACGGGTTCCCACTTATGTCGGAGTACCTTCTGCACAATATGGATTAGACAACCAAAAGTCTCCACGAGTAGTACCTGACCCGGTCTAGGGGCCACATCAACTTCTTAGTTCACTTCAAGCCAGGTCATTTCACCGTGAGGCCGGGAGCATATCAGTGGCCCACGAGGATTTGTTCGACCTCTTCAACTAGCAGGAGCTTGATATGTCCATCATACGGACTGGAGTCCTGTGAGTTTGCTGATCCTATATATATATTGTCGCAGTTCATTTCATAAATCTAATCACTTTGTATGCACTACTTACTAATGTCTACTTTGCATCCAGGTGCATGTATAGGCTGGCGTCGATGAGGGCATGTGACAGGGTGGGTTTCCTTGACCCAGAAAAAATAAGCCTCACGATGCTAGAGCACGACCAAGCACATGCGGAGGAATACATATCAAGGGCACAACTGGCACAGCAAGACCGAGAGTTCATTCTTGCGCCGTACCACCAAAGGTTAGTGCATTTCCTACTAGTTTAACTCATTCTTGTATGTTACGCCTAACATAGACATGAAACGGTTCGCTTTTATATACAATGTAGGGGTCACTGGGTCCTCGTCATCATTTGCCCATGGATGAATGAGGTCTATTACCTCAATTCGATGAGCGACAAGGTAGTGCATGTTTTCACCCTCACGTGGCACATAGATGCGTAAGTAACACAGCTGATTTAAATTTTGCTCTGACTAGCTAATTAATGATAATATATTAACCGGCAATGCTAAATTAAATAGAGGGCTTTCAAAAATTATGTTACTGCTGGAGGGAAGCATGACGCGTCAAAGGGCACAACAATTTTTTGGAAAGTATATAAGGTAATTAATTATACGATGGAACTACTCATGATGAGTCTTTTAATTTATGCTTAATTAGTTCTTTCGAGCTAATGTGGGTTTATGTCTTTGCATATGCAATTATCCCAGTGCCATCAGCAGCCACAATCATGGGAATGTGGGTTCTATGTCATGAGGTTTATGTATGACTTGATCAGGACAAATTTTGCCCAATTCCCTAAGGTAAGCATTTTTCCTGACTCAAAGTTGAACATTGGATGTGACGTACGTTCCTAACTTCACACACACATGCAGAGTGTCATGTTGAAAGACCAATACGAGTTGCCTCAGTTAAAGGAGCTGCGACAAATTTGGGCTCAATATGTGATGGATGAAGTGACTATCAATGATCGATAGTAAATGACTTGTACATGTAATATACATTGAATGTGTTAATTGGTGTCTGTGTGTATTTGCATTGGTGTATTTATGAATAAACTCAATATGTGAATAATTAGATTCAATCTGTTCAATGCATGTGTGTATCTTTGTATTAGTGTATTTGTGAATAAATTCAATCTCTAAATAATTAGATTCATTCTGTCCAATGTTTGTATCTCTGTATTGCTATACCTGTTAATGATCCTTTGTAATACTATCGGTTCATATCCTACAACCAATAGAAAAAAGTTTCCAGTACTAACCGTGTCGAGTACCTAACCGATATAAAAAACTATACAGTACTATCGGTTTCCTGTGTATAACCGTTACAAGAAATCTAACATCACTATCGGTTGAGTTCACTGAGCCGATAGAAGAAATTATCATTCGCGATTAGTGAACGTTGGAAATGTAGGTACTTTACTATCGGTTTGCAACCGATAGAATTGTGCTACGTTTCTTCTATCGTGCCGATCACTAGCGGTAAGAGAACCGATAGTAGAGGCGATTTTAAACCGATAGTGAAAAGCAATTCTATAGTAGTGAAGCTTTATGATGCGTTTCTCATTTATATGACCTAAACGACAATGCCATATAAAGGTTGGATTCAAATCATTTGTTTTGAGCCTTTTAGTATTTATGTTGTAAACAGGAACTTCAAGACTTAAAACATAAAGCCCATACATCAATTGGGCTGATCCATAAAGCATATCTGTCGCGCCCCACCTTGGGGACCACGACTACTCCCGTGGGGATCTAGTTCGCTGCAGCTAGTCCCACACATACATACCAACTGACTTCCCAGGATAAGTCAAGCATAGGAGTACATTCCAGCAGAGTAACTTACAAAATATTTTGAGCAATATGGCATGTTGGCCTTAATATAGCATAATGGATTACAAATCCATCATGGCATAAATAAGTCCGGTTTAAGCAAAACAACAAGAAGTTGAAAGCAGAGCAACACTCTTCCGGGCTCGGGCGGAACTGGTTCTCCTCCTTCTGGCTCCAAGAAATTCTCCAAGCATTCGTCTTGATCAAAGAACACTCCATCTATTTGATGATAGATTGCAAGGGTGAGTACTTACATACTCAGCAAGTCATAGTATATAAGAGTATATACATATAATAGTGATGATATGAATCTATGCTAGTAGGGAAAGAGGGAAGGTTGCAAAATATTTTTTCTCTTCACAACTTATGGTAGTACTTATCATAACATATCATCAATATCTTTTATAAACTCTTAGAAGTATTACCATAGCACGACAACACATGTCTGCCCATGTCAGCACCTCATTTCATGACAACACATGTCAAGCACATATGAGCAAGTCTACAAATTTTATTTTGAAAACATACTTGTGTCACATCGACGTGGATTTAATCCACCGCAGCAGGCTCCTATAGACCCGGGAGCTCGGAGTATTCGAATACATTTTTAACTCTGCATAGGGGTACCAATTTACCCGCAAGATATCTCAACTTTAATGCCCATCCTATCAGCGCGATTAGACCCTTCCTCACAACCATGTGCGAGTGACAAGGTTGAGATAACAAGAACTTTATTTACGGTTCACACACAATTCACTCCTGACCCTGTGGTCGGACAAACAACAGTTGTGGCGGGCTATACCCCCACCACGACTTGCATCTTCCCATTATTAGGTCAGCGTGCATCACATCATGTGTTGGAGCCGCACTCTGTGCCAATCGTGCACAACTTTCCATCTCATGCAGGGGTTGCATGTGCGATCCGCATACTACTTGTTCAGGCCTGTCCCATACCAGACTTGCTGTTAGTACGGTTTTTGATCCGTTTGAGACCTAGCCTTGATTTTCGCACTAGACTCGCCCAGATTCTAATATGCGGAATAACAGGATCTTACTCGGAAATACCGAAACTCAAAGGTTGATCAAAAACACAGCTCAAGTTAATTGCACAACTCTTTATTTCAAAAAGGACTTTACACGTCGAACATTAGGGCGCACTCGCCTACGTCGATTAATGAACTATAAGTGTCTAAAACTCAAATAAGTTCTACGACTCTTCGATGATTTAAACTAGATCTATTACAAGGTATTTATAATCCAATCGTATGAGTATGTATCAGACTCAATAACCTAAACGTATTAGACTCATATAACTAACTAACCCTAAACAGATAAGCTTAGTTATATCTATTCGGATCGAATTACAATTCTGAACAGAGAATGAATTCCTTTTCAAGGTCGCGAACCAATCCATGGTCGCGAAACCTTTCCGAACTCGGTTATGATCGCGAAGTCGTATGCAACTCGACCTAAAGATCCTCCCAGATCAATTTTCATGCCACTGAAAGCACAACACAAGGTTCTAGTCCTTATATGCCAGTGACCAGTTCATTCCACAACCCTGCACTCATCAGTGCTACCACCATTCCATACCAAACTCTGGTCACGGCTAGGGTATATATATATATATATATATATATATATATATATATATATATATATATATATATATATATATATATATATATATATATATATATTATGGCTCACAGTTTAATCATTTTATAAAGGATCTCATCACATTTCATCGGCATACAGCCTAGTACTTCCACATCATACTTTTCTCATTTCATCACATGCAATACTACTTATAGTCAAGGCAATATCTTAACAATTCATCAAATATAGGTTCAAGATGTTCAAAAATATGACTTGCCTTCCGCGTCGTAGGTATCTGCAGTCGGTGTCGGGTCGGTAGTGAAGTCCTCAAACTCTGCCTCTGGATCTACTCAGCAACAAATCAAACACAGAATGGTCACTAACTATTTTAAATGCTTTATGATCTACATGCATGTTTGCTTTAGAGAAGGAAAAGGATTGGCGATATAGGGATCGAATGTATCTATATGTCGAAGCTTGGTCGAAATGACGGAATCTCTAGGATTTGGGCTAAGATTGGATGTTAGAGACTCTTAGGGTTTCAAGGCATAAGTATTGACATTCGATTCACAGCTGGTTTGCTCAAATACAGCGAATGTCTGATAGTTGGCATTCGGTTTGCGTCCTGACATAGTCAGAGAATGGCATAGGATTAATTTGGAACTTCCAAAAGGTCATGACAAGTTCAAATTGGAGCATTAGGTGCAAAATAGAGTAAGATGGCTAATTGACAAACTAGTTTTTGCAGAAAAGTCCAGGAAATGAGAGAATTTACAAAAAGAACCCTGGCACAGAACACTGAGTGCTAGTGCACTGTCGTACTCTAGGGCTTGCGCGTCTGGACAATCCACGCATGCGTTTCTTCGCCAACTTTGTCAAATGTGTAGGCATGGTCAAGATGGAACTGCTGGCGAAGTGAATTGGAAGATGGCGGCTGAACGACGGCGAATGGTGAGGTCGAAGTCATCGGTTTTGAAAACCCGAGACGAGCTATGGTGACAAGGTGCTATGGTTGATGAAACTTGAAATTGATCGAGGGCCTTTGCTCTTGGGGTGATGCTGATGGTGCTGGAGTGAGAAATTTGGCTACAGTGGAGGTTTAGGGTTCGTCGGCGTTGACGCCGGACTAGGGAACGACGGTTGCGATGGGCGTCTACGATTTAGAGTAGTGCTGAACAATTGGGCTCGGCTACACGATCTATGAGACCTAGTGAACGTGTAGGTGAGGTCAATTTGGTCTTAGACATGGCGAGGTGTGCCGGCGACGTGAGACGTTCACGGCAGCGCGCAAAGAACAAAAAAACTTCAATCACAGGTTAATTTCAAATTTGGATTGAACAAGATTGTTCAAGGGGCTCTAGTGATTATTTTGTTCTACAGGAGGGGAGGCTAATTTGGACGGGAACTAGGGGCGATAGCGGGAACAGGGCAAAATCAATTTCTGGCGATCGCCGACGATACAGTTCACCGGAGATAAATTACATGCTACAGAATAAGGAGATGGGTACTAGGTACGTACTGGTTGAGCTGGATTGAAGGTTGAAGCAGTGAAGCACCCTGGCGTTGTGTTCCTCCTTAGCGGCTCGTCGGAGACGTAGAAGAAGACGAACTAAACAGTGGCTTAGCTGGTTTCCTGATGGTGTGAAGATAGCTCTGGATGAGGGTGGCTTATATAGGCGTGGCTGGTGCTCTCGAGACTTGGAGCGACAGAGCGACGTCGAATTGACTGGTGGCGAACAGTGGCGATGATGCGACGTCGTGCAGTGACTACAACGGCTTTGCTAGCTGGGAGGTGGCGTCTACGCAAGCTTCTGGCCGGCGCAGAGGTGGAATGATGAGTTGGCCTCGGCATGTTGACGGCGTGGCGCAAAAGCTCTGACATTGCCTGCTAGTGCGCGCGCGCAGGACGGGACAGCGCTGGTCATTGCTGCTGTGTGCTACCACGATGGCTGGCTCCGGCGTGATGCTTGTACGGCATGCAGGCACAATGATCACATGCACTGGCGATAAGCTGGACCTCACCGGCGGCAAAGATCACGGCGGTGCGCAGTTCAAACGTGTCGACGAGTTGAATTTGGTATTTGGACCAATTTGTAATTTTTGAAACTTCTTTTGGACTGAATTATAAATCCAGTGAAATAATTGGTTTAAGCTGAATGTGATTTCACTAGTATGACTCAATTAACTCAACAAATAGTTTAGTAAAGGCATTTGACAAAATTTGGGGTTTCTGATTAGATTTTGAACGAAAACGAAAACAGGGTAATTAGGGTATTTAGAATCTTGGTTTTGTCGAAGTCTAAAATATGGGATCTAGGATAAGATTTTGAGATTATCGCAGAAGGAGATTTTGTATTGAATAGCATATGGAAGATATCCCCTGAATCAGATTAAGATTTGGGGCTGATTTGTGGCTTTTAGTCTTTCCAGGCTTTTGGAAAATCTGGAAAGGACCAATCTGCAATACTTTTGTACTGATTTGAAAAAATGACCTTTGTGATGGAATTTTGCTGCCAACTTTTTGGATTAGGGTTTTGGCATACCCTAGATTATAATCCTAAAATAATTTGGTCTGGATCAGGTTAAGATTTGATCAAATCGACTTTCTGAATTTCAGAGCAACTAAGGTAATTAGAATATTAAATAATTCAGTTTTCGAAAACAGAAAGAGCTTGATGATTCTAGGTGTTAGATGTCGAATTTGATCTACCTTCTGAAGGCTTTTCTACTCAAGATAATTGGTAGATCAGATCTGGATAGTCTGCTCTTGATCTGGGCCTAACGCATTGATTTTGAGATTTTTGGGCTTTAGGATAGAATAGATTTGAATTGATCTTGTTACTTCTAAAGAGACATATGCATACATGATTTTCATGAAAAATGAAATTTTCACCCCAAAACCAGGGTGTCACAATATCATTCAAATAAAATGAACAACAATTGTTCTTTATTCTAAATTCAAAACATTTCTTGTCCAAACATGAAATAGAAATAATGTTTTTGCTTATGGCAGGAACATAATAACAATTATTAAGCTCCAATCAATCCTGAAGGTAAAGCCAATATAAAAGTCCCAACAGCTAAAGCAGCAACTCTTGCTCCATTGCCTACGCGAAGTTGAACTTCACCCTTTGTCAAACTTTTGCTCCTTTTAAGCCCCTGCATCAATGTGCAAATATGAGCTCCTGAACCGGTATCAAATACCCAAGAATCAGAAGGAGAAGTAGCCATATTGACTTCTATAATATAAATACCTGAAGCAGAAGTCTCTCTTCCAATTGCCAAATTCCTAGCAATAGAAGCACTCAGAAGCAGCAGTAGGGCCAGGCTTGGACTTTCCTTTGGGCTTATGCTGGCTGCTTGAGCTCTCATCTCGAGCCTTGCCTTTGCCCTTATCCTTTCCCTTACCCTTCTTCTTTAAATTCTTTCCCTATTGAACCATCAACACATTGTTAGGATATTTTTTTATGCTCTGCTCTGCCGTCTTTAACATCCCATGTAATTCAAGTAGAGTCTTCTCCAGATTATTTAGGTAAGCAAATTTTGCTAATCATATCATATATGACACTTGTTTTTTAGGTGATATCAATATGTCCCGGCTCTTAACACCATGCCCCAAGGCCCAAAACTGTTTTGATGGCCTTGTTATGTGAAACCAATTCTATGTGTATAAATGTCCAACACTTATCTTGCCTTACCAAGATAGTTAATGGCACCTTGATTTGTCAAGTCTACCAAATAATGATCAAAACTTTGACAGATGCATCAATTGAAAAGGGCATCAAAACAACTTAATTTTAGGGACTTAACAATGTTTAGAACTTTCAAGAAACAATCAAAATAATCATCAACTAGACGATCTAACAGGCGCAACTGCGACTATATTTAACGTCCGTTGGCAGTACGTAACCTTAGCCAGGAAAGACCGCAACTGTTTTCGCTCACACCATGAAAGAAAGCGTTCCGTTGAGCGGGGCCTATTAAGAAAAACCTTATGATGTATTCTTTCCTTACCACAGTTAACAACTTCTGGTTGTCCAGTATAATCTTTATGCACAAAAAACATGGAAAATCATCCATATGCACGAAAATAACTATCAGTTAGATGATCTAATCAATCTATGAGATAGTATGGCCCTTTAATATGGTGATCTCCATATCCATTTTTATGGGTCCAATCCACCATGCTTGAAAAATTCTGGAGTAAGTTCCTAGCTACTACACTAATATCTAGATATGAATTTACATGAGAGTGTCAATCATCACACATGTCGGTATGCAGGCTGTTATACATAAAGAGATAACCATCTCAACCATGGTCGAAATAAACGATTCGCAGATCGTGATGATTACATGATCACATCACATAAACATGCATAAGGGCCATACTTCACATACAAATTCCTGCAAAAACAAGTTAGGAAAAGAATCCTATCCCGTCATGCACCTTAGTGGCCTAAAACAATAAAAGCCTGACAGTGACCTTCGGCGGTCCCGCTAGCCGGTTAGGGGCGGAGGGTTCGAAGGGGGGGAGCACCCCCCCATGGAAATTTTTGACGATTTTCATTAATCCCCGAGATGATATTTTTAAAGATGTACCAAATCTTTTAGAACCAATCTAACAGAAATCCTGGTCTCCGATCTTGTCACTACAATGCTAGCCTTTACACCACCTCCCACTGGCCCATGCAAGGATTCATAGTAGCAATCAGATTAGATATGGACTCATATAAAATTGATCACGTCAATTTAACAAATCCACGTTATGAGATATCATCTTCTACGATTCTGCCGAAAGTGATAGATCACATCTATCATAGGTCAGTATATGTTTCATCATATGAAACACCAACAGATCTAATTATATTAATTCTGATCTAACATGTTACCAACAATTATTAATAAATTTAATCTATTAAACATATGCATATAATACATATATGTTAACAATCTAGATCTATGCTATACAACCTGGCTCTGATACCACTGTTGGGGAACGGGCTTGCTACTCTAGCGCAATTTCAATAATTTTACCCGAAATCCCAAAAAGCTTGCAAACAATAGGATAGATCAGATGATAAATGTATGCCCACCGCAGCTCCTTTTATAGGGCCTTGCAGATAAGTCATACTCAAATGCGATCTCTAATCCAAGGCCTTGCAGATAAGTCCTACTCAAATACGAACCCTAATCCTAATGGTAAACTCATTACTAATAGGGGACCCGTTTCGGATCCCATCCGAATTTATGCTCCAACCCGTTAAGTGTGTGACCCTGTAGATTCGTGTATATTTGGCCGCGACCGGAAACAACTTTCCGAGTCACAAGTCATAAGCGGTCCTTAGCAAGACATTATGATTACTCGCATGTACACAAAGATCATATCCGACGAACCTATACAACTAATCATGGATTATCTCTTTGCCTCACGATACCAGATCGAACTCAAGGTGAGAAACGTGTCATCCTTGAATAGCTCGGTCCTTTCTTGATCTTGTAATGTACTAACCTTTCCATAGTTGACTCTCAACTATATTTGGCACAGTCATGCACTTTCTTAGTCCAATTACATCAAGGAGCTAAGAGATATCTCTCTCAAGATATGAGATGGGCAAATTACATCTCGACCATTCACTTTTAACCACATGATTCATAACATATCTGTATGTCACCTTTATGACTACTCGGTTAAAAGTAGCGGTTGATGACACAAAGTATGCTACTACGCATGTATGAAACCATGATGATCTCAGGTCTAAAGATAAACCAAAATAACTATTAGAAACAAACTGATGACACATAAAAACTCAACAATGTCTCAAGATGGGTCAATCCAACTAACATGTTCTCCAATATGTGTCCACGACATTGACTTGATATCTAATATCCATTGTTCATGAAACTTGACTATCAATCAATGATCGTGCTGACTTATCTTGCATTATTATTCCATATAATGCCGAAAGTCAGAGATGTTTAGAATAAGTATTACTGATAATGTCGATAATTCATATATCATAATAAAGAGTTCCATGAACAAGTCACATACTTGTTTGATCAATAAAAATAATATTTTATTCAAAGAATACAATAATATTTTATTCGTACAATTCATAAATATATCATAATGCAATCATCTCCATGATTGACTCTAGGACATATCTCTAATAATACCAAAATTCCTATTTTTTATTCAAGATATTTAATGCAATAAAAAATTAAAACACGATTCTTCATAGAGATATGTACATAAGGCGGGTCCATAGAGAATAATGTTGTTCTGCCTTGGAGTTTATCTATACTATACATGGATCAGGCATCAATCCATTCTATTTTATTATGCCATTAAAAGGAAGGGTTTTTCACTAATGACTACTATTCCAGGTATGTCATGATATGAAATTCTTTGGACTACAAGATCAACTATCTCGAAGAGAGGATCAATGAAATACACATCTCAGTAAAGATACGAACTACCTGCACCACGTGCACCTAGACAGAAAGATCCTATGAAGTTTTACTGTTACCTGGGATTGGCTTTGGACCTTTCCTGCGTAGCTTAGGTGGAAGATAAAGAAGGCCCCCTTCTAGGGGACCCTGAACAATAGTCCTTTTGGGACATCGATTTTTATAGGAGCATTAGCAGGTGTTATATGTAACTTAGTCACTGTATTAATATCTATAAATGTATATGTCAATTGATTTACTGAACTTTATAAATGAATTATCTTTTGAATTTCTTGTTCACATTTTTTTTACAAAGATCAAAATGAGACAATATGAAAACTCTTTCCAATTTAACTTATTAATCAACTACTTACTTTCTCCCTCTATTGTAGGGAAATTAATTCATCAAAATGATAATCAGCATATTTAACGGTAAATAATTCTCCCATTGATGGATCAAAATATTTAGTTATAGATGAGAATTCATACCCAACATGCATCCCCAACCTTCTTTGTTGTCCATCTTAATATGTTTTTTGAAACAATAGAACATATACCACACATTCAAAAATTATTAGATGAGAAATATTTGATTCTCAATAAAAACCATTGTTAAGAGGAGAAATATAATAACTTATTGGCTTGATGCGAATCAATATTCTATATGAAGAATTGTTTTTTATGATCCCAAATAAATATTGATCACATCGGCAATAGTCTTTCTATCGGCAATAGTCTTTCTTTAGCATAAGATATTTAATAATTGATTCTACAATATCATTTCACATATGGACATGCTAATATTTCAATCTGACATATAATAATTACTAAATATTTTTGAAGTAAACTCACATAAATTATAAAAACACATTGTTTAAATAGTATATTGCGAAACTTATGCTTACAACTTAATTAGTTAAGTCAATAATCTTTTTAAATTCCATATTGTGAGTTGATAATAAGGGACATAACCATCTAGTCGATGCATTGATTAAAACTATAAAATATATAAATGGTCCACTTAGTGGCTATACATGTCCACATATATCTCATGAGCACTGCAGAAAACTAAGGGATTCAGTCCTAATTTTAATCGGTGATAGTCTTATTTTTCTTGAGAACAAGTCATACATGAGAGATCATTAAATTTAAAAATCTTTTGGTTCTTTCATAAATTTTTATATGCATTATCAATAATTTTCGCATCATAATTGATTTGAGATGATCTAACTGATCATACCAAATAACAAAATTATCACGATTGGTAAACGTCTGATTTATAATCAAACTATCATTGTCAGTAAACTTATGATTTACGATTAAATACAATCAATAAACTTCTAGTTTACAATCATATATAATTCATCAAAGAAATAGAAATTCAAATATTCAATGCAATAGCACAACAAATATAAACTATAAACCATAACATAAAAGTTTCATTTAAAAGAAACAGATATGACATGAAAAAGAATATAGTGGTGAAGAGAACTTACCGAGTAAAAACAATTGGAGGTAAAAGTAATCTATAGAGACACTCGTATTGATAACGTGTTATAAAAAATATATTCTCTAACTATAAAATATAAAGAATAAACAAAATATGGAGAGAAATGAGATAATCCTTCCTATCCTCATGTATTCCCATTTTCTTATTGTCATTCCAATGTATACAAATAGATTATTTATAGGCACCATGGGTATAAGAAGAGACTAAGAATTATAAGAATTTGATGGATTAATGGTTACCCAATTGATGACAAAGAGGTTATATAAGCTTTGTGCTGTATGTGAGTTTGCAACCATGATAATATATGAGATTATGGACATCCGTTAAAAAGATCATTAAAGATTCTTTGCACTCTTTGAGATTTGCATTTGTGATATTTTTAAGTTAAGATGGGCAATTGTGCAATATTAAGTGTTAAGAAGGGCATCATGTCATTCTCCCTTGAAAAGAACTCACCAAATCTTCTCAAAATTATTATTTTATTAGATCAATAATATATAGCAAAAAAACATGTAAACATAGATATTCAGTAAAATCACATAGTCATAATGATAAATAACAAATACTACTATAACACAATGATACATAAATGATACATAACTAGCACATCAGTACTTATTCATACATGGAAAAGCTTAGATTGCACGAACAATTAAGGTCCTCGGAAATCGAAAGCACTTGTAAACTTCGCCATACAAATGGACATCTTAAGATGTTATTTACCCTCCACATCCGGCTCTAGACCACTAGTGTCATTAATTAATTCTGTCCAACCCAAGAACACTTCAGGCCTAAGAGAAACTTTTCTTCCATCAGATGAACGTTACATCTCTGTTGGTATCACAACAATTCATGTATCATGAAATTTAAATCCAATCCAAACAGGTCCTGGAAGGAAATTTTGCTGCACGAGAATTCATGTGGAAGCTAACACTTAACGACCATACATATGAGTATGGTCGTTAAGATTGTCACTAACAACACTTATTGTAAGAATAACATTAATCAAAATTTGTGTAAAGTTGGATCACAGAGGTACAATGGGAGTAACTTGTGAGCAAGAAATTTGTAATATTGGTAAAAGTCACGAATGTTGGAACAGATCAATACTGATTTTACAACCTGAGACAAACAAGCGCAACCATAAATACGCAATCCAGCTTAACACTGGTCATTACTCCTAGACGAGCGACAACAATTTTCAAGTCAAGACTGGAAAGAATTATGCTCGATGAACAGGCTCACCAACTAGTGTTCCGAACATTCTCCTGCCAAAAACTGTAGTGTAAATCCAGGTAAAGATGACTGACATCCAAATTACAAAACATACACAACACAAACGAACTTAACTAAAAGGAAAAGTTCTCCTTTACCCAGCCTCATGTCA
Organism: Pharus latifolius; assembly: GCA_019359835.1. Lineage (NCBI taxonomy): Eukaryota > Viridiplantae > Streptophyta > Magnoliopsida > Poales > Poaceae > Pharus > Pharus latifolius. The sequence continues at coordinate 51,080,127 of CM033320.1, read as the reverse complement.
AAATTGGCTTCAAGATGTAAATGTTGAGCTCCCAGTGGGTGGAACAGCAACAACTTTTCCTACAGCGACTGTCTTACCTGAAACGATTCAAGGTAAAACTAAGCTTTGATGAAGAATAACAGAACTAAAAAGACCAAAAACAGAAATATCAATAGACTCAAGCACCAAAGAAAATGGAATTCATGAAAGAGTACAACAGACTAGCAGGCAGACTCTCAAGGAGAAAAGCACATCTATGACAGTTGCCAAAAGAACAAAAGTAGAATAAAAGTTGTGTTCACAATTGCACCCTTTTTTTGCATTCGCACATGCCTTTTGTATGAGCGGTCGAAACAGGCCCGCCAATAGTTTGACGTTCTTAAAATGCCTAGTTGTGTGACCCAAATTTGTGCCAAAATTATATGTATTTTCAATCTCAATATGGAGTACGTCATTACCAAATTAATCAGAACTAAGAAATAAAGTCAGTTTCAAGTAGATAGACTTCACTAAGTGGCTATAGTACTAATGGAATTGGTTTCAAATCAAAACCTCATTACCCAAGATAACTTAAAAATGACCTTAAAAGAAAAAAGAATCAATAGATTCATCAACATGAACATCTCCATGGAAAAACTATCCAAACAATGACAGAAGTACCTGAAATGAAAGAAATGATATTTTCACTAATTCATGTCTAATTCGACAATAATGTACATTTTGGCTGGTTTGATGTCAACATTTAGAAAATATAGGTGTATTTGGTGTCATATGTGAATGCTTGATCAAACTACATGTGTTTTGACAGAATTTACTTTTTCTGTATATTATGTATTCACTACAAGATGAAATGGGTAAGGAATCCTTTTCTAAATTATGTAACTTGCCTTCTGTCCGAAGTGTAAACCTTCCAAGCTGAGGAAAATCACAGAAGTTCTCGACACATATCAAGTTACTCACCTATAGTAAAGGCAGATAATTAGTGAAATCTATAATAATCTCTTAAGAAAAACAGAAGTGATTTATGGGAGAACCTGAATACGACAAACAACAACAGCACCATTCTTCACAAAAAGAGGCTTCTTCTTTGGCCTTTTCTTCTTTGGATCAGTTTCTCTCTTCTTCTTCATGTCAATTTCCTCTATGAGCTCTACAATCTCACACTCCTCAACTACAGAGTGGATATGTAATACTGCCTTGTAGCCAGCAGTGAAGATTGCCTGGCACATCAAAATCGCAATATAAGAAAGTCGGTCATGTCCAGAATTTTCCCAAAAATGACTAGAATTTGGATCAGCCTGGAGCTAGTGTTGAAAGAGAACCAACAGTTCAAAAACACATATTTCCCTTTGCTCTTCAGAGTATATTAATAAGCAATAGTCAAATATTAAACTATGGATATGCAATTTCGACACAGGTCATCCCAAACAGACAAGAACAATTATAAATCAAATATTGAATTTTTTTTAAACAATACATTTAAAAAAACTAATTACAGAAAAAACATTTAGTGTTGAGAATTTGCAAAACTAGCTGCTTGTCGCCACGATGAATGGCGACACCATCAATTCCCGCAGTCAATCGCCAGTATGTGTGGCAACAGAGCCAATCGCCACACGCAGCACCAGGTCGCCAGACATTATGATAACTGAGGCAGCCGCCTCTATATAAGCCCAAAAAATTGATGTAAAATTTATTTTAATGCGGAAAAAAGAAAGTTAGGTTTAAGGAGATGAGAGGAGAGGAAAGAAATAACGCGTGGAGGTTTTGTCAACTTCACACGACCGCCACTCTACTGTAATTCGCTAGTGAGTCTGTTTAGTAATTAAATGTTTTCTGAATATTATACTCAAATAATTAGTAAGACTTAAATTTTTATACAATATTTGAATGCAGTGTGCGGTCAAAAAAATTGTAGAACCTATGGATATTTGAGTCGCAAGTTAATCCCTCCAGGAGTACTTAGATATTTTGGTAAGTAGTACTTATGTATTACTCTAATAGATTTATCTGTTATAATTAATCATAATTAAATTAAATTTAGTGCACATAGCTCTTGGATTCAGAGAACATGAATTGAAATGGTACATTTGATGTTTAAATTTATAGGATATTTGAGTCTGAAAATGTGCTGCATACTTATATTAAATTTAAATCACATTACAATTGAAATGATCCGTTTGATGTTAAAATTTGTAAGATATGTCAATCCGAAATTGTTTATATTTGTTATGGTGAAGGTGCAATATAATGGGACTGATTTGAGTAGATGTCAGTATTTTGAGTAGTGAAGCAATAAATCCCAAATCATGTTTTTTGGAACAAATGCATGAATGAGTTGTTCGTTTATTTAAAGGGAGGGTTGGGTTCCACAATGTCAGATTGAAAGGATTGATTTTGTGGCAGAGTAAACAAAATTCAGGAGCGTACTGGTTGCTTTGAAAATTTGTGTGAGCAGACATGGTTGTCCTACGTCTTTAAGTTAATGGACCCAAAGAGTCCCATAAACACAATGCTAATGTACGCTGAGTTGTATTGCGTACCCGCCCCCCGCGCTACAACCTCGTTTATGACAAATGTCGAAGCTGATGAGTTTACATTTGCATATAACGACATTTACCAATTGATGGAAGGAGTTGATGATGGCCATGCAACAAACGCATACATCAATTCAGAAGACAGTAGAGATGATGACATTTCTGAATCAGACAAAAGATCTAATGAACCAGAAGAATGGCGCAGCAAAAGCAGGTTCTATGGAGCCATCATCAATCAAGAGCATAATTCTTCGTGGGATTTAAATGAGCACCATCTCAAGCAGAGTTTAAGGAACAAAGAATTAAAAAAAGCAGTCGCCAAATGGGCTTTGTCTAGGGGTGGAAACGGGTCAGGTTCGGGTCGGATAGCACTTAAACCCATATCCGCATCCGCATCTTTCTTCCGGATACGGCTACAGATGCGGATGCGGATATGGATATGAAAGAAACGGATACGGATACGGAGCGAATATTTTGCAGATACAGACACGGATATTAAACGGATCCAGAGCAGATGTGTGGACACAGATATTTGCAAAATGAATATGATTATGATAAAAAACAAATAAGAATGCACAAACCAGAACAACAACAGCCAACAGCACATCTCCTCCCAACGCTTCCCGCAACAGCACCACTCAGTTCAGCTTCCAAAACATCACAAGCTAGAACTGAGCTCAAAGTTCCAGTCCGAATGCACAAGCTTAAGCTTTTTCCATATACATTATAGACAATATTCGACATACATCAGCCAACAGAAACCAATTTTGAGGTAAAGAGAACAAAACTCAAAGTTAAGCATTTAGATTTCAAACATCAAAGTGCATCACAGTGGAGAATCACAAACCCACAGGAATTGCACTAAAGATGTGTAGGATCAGAGACTGACTGAAATTGATCTTCGATACCTAACTTAATACAAGCAAATGAAAGAAATAAAATCAGAGGTGCATACAATCCAACTTATATCACAATCTCCATAGAATACCACCACTAAACATGAACTGAATTCAAAGGCATATGAAATACAAATTTCAGAATCCACAATATAAAGAGGATCAATAGAGAGGAGGCGGTGGGCACCAGAGACGGCGGAGGAGGCCATGGGAGGTGTGAAGTTTAGATCCGAGGCAATCTCCTCCCCAATGCATGGTTTTAGATCTAGGACCATCTCCTCTCAAAGCACAGCTTCAGATCCGGCGATATCTCACCTCCCGGCAACGTACCACCTCAAATCCAGCGTGGCGGAGGCGGCAACGGCGGTGAAAGGGGCAAAGGAGCGGAGGCGGTTGCGGCAGCGGAGGAGCGAAGGGGTGGTGAGGGGTGGAGGCGGCTGTGGCGGCAGAGCCATAGAGAGGCGAAGCCGCGGAGGTAAGGAGATGGCGGTGAAGAGGGTGTGCTGTGGCGGCAGGTCTGAGAGGAGGAGGCAGCACAGGGGCTAAGGTGCTGTGCCGACGGAGAGGTGGAGGCGACGAGGCAGCGAATCTAGGGTTGGGTGAGGGTTGAGGAGGTTGTCCGTACTTGGGTGGATGTACAGTTGGGTTTGGGTTCAACCCGTATCCAGGCTATTTAAGTAAATATACATACGGATCCGGGTTTAACTCGTATCCACATTCGTATCCGAGCTATTTAAGTCAAACAGGAACCCGAACCAAGACTTTTAAAAAAACAGATCCGCATCCGCATCCAAACCCGGGTCAGATCCGAATTTCGCTATTCATACCCGGCTCCGTCCGGATCCCGATCTGGGTTGAACCCGACCCGACCCGGCTCCGTTTCCACCCCTAGCTTTGTCATTAAATAGGCATTACACAGTGGTGAGGTCCAGAAGTATTTGTACGAGGCGCGTTGTCTATCAGAAGAATGTTTATGGCGCATGCATGCATACAAACCAAAACACTAAAATTATTTTATCGTATCTCACATAAATAAGCCTTCATGCATATTAATAGCAGCATTGGGTGAGCACAGAAATATGTCATCTGCTTCTGTTGGTAGTGTGATATATTCAAACCTAGTGGCGAACTTTGCGATGACTCCTAAGGAAATAATTGCCCAAATTGATGACATGTATGGATACAAGATAAAATACAACAAGATTTGGAGAGCTAAGCAGAAGGCGTTGGAATCGAGGTTTGGAACCTTCCAAAAGTCTTACAATTATGTGCCACGATTGCTTGATTTTATTCAGCAAGCTAACTCCATTACAGTTGTAGACATTGCTGACGAAGGGATCGATAGTGTTGCGTCACACCGTATCCTTCATCGTATTGTCTGGTCTTTCGGGCAATGCATAAATTATTTCAAGTATTGCAGACCTGTGCTCTGCATTGATGGCACCTTTTTATCTGGGAGGTACTACAGCACTTTGCTAAGTGTTGTTGCTTCAAACACTAATGACCAACTACTTCCTATAGGCTATGACATTACTGAAGGTGAAAACAAAGACAGTTGGTTATGGTTCATGAGGAATGTGAAGAGGTGGATTGTGAAAAATCGAGAGAATGTCGACGTCATTCATGACCGCAACAAAGGGTTGCTCAGTGTTATTGAGGACATGAGGACACTTGAGAGTGAGCCGTACCCGTGAAAAGATATACAAAGTCGTTGGTGTGTGCGTCTTATGGCTGCCAATTTGTTCAATCGGTTCAACCGATGCCAGATTATGACGCTTTTTAAGAAGTGTGTAGAACCAAGAGAACAAGTTCGAGAGTCTGAAGGACAAATTAGATGATCTCGCACTTCGTCTAACGAAAGACAGGGAGGCACAACCCGGACCGCAACAGGACTAGGCGCACACGCAACAAGGTACGAGACAAGTGGCAATAGAGGATGATCTGCATGTCAACCCCGATGGCACAACACGACGAAAATGTAGAATAAAGTTCTCCGATTGGATCAGTGGTCTTCCAATTGAAAAGTAGGCTCTAATTGGGGATGTCGGAGGTTCGAGATACATCATAATGACAACAAATTTTACAAAGGTATACAATAATGTGTTGAAAGGGTGAGATCCCTCCCCATAGCCACTAGAGTCAAGATGACTTTCTACCGTACAGTTCGTTATTTCAACCACAAATTGCCTCTCGCAATGCAGTCAATCATGAACACAAATGTACAATATCCGGAGGTCATTCAAAGATACATGGACAAGAAAATCAAAAAAGCTCAATCCCATATTATGACAATGATGAGCATTCAGCAGAAGTATTGAGGTGCGGATACGACAAAAACATGTGGGTGCTCACATAAGATCGCAAAGGATGCATCAATGCACTCTTGCAGATGGGATAGCTCGCTGCACTTGCAACAAACCACAGCTTCCTCACAAACCTTACTCACATGTTATTGTAGCATGCGTGTGGAGTAGCTCGCTACACTTGCAACAAACCACAGCTTCACAAACCTTACTCGCATGTTATTGCAGCATGCGTCCAGTGTTTTAAAGATCCAAGTGAATATGTTTCCCCTTACTTTAGTTTGCACAATTTGGTACAAACATGGCAAGGCGGAGACAACAGCTTCAACACTTTTGAAACATTCACAGAGAGACCACTTGGATTCCGAACAAGCAGATGGAATGCACACGACCTGGACGACACAAATCTCACCGAATTCAAAACGACATGGATGAACATGACCGTGGCGGACTACATAAATGTAGTACTTGTCGCCAACCAGGACATACAAGAAGACAATGCCCCAATGGCTCTCGTAGTAATGCATAACTCTGTATTACTTATGTATTTTTGTTTTGTAGTAATTTCATATGATGTTGTATTGGAATTATGTACTGTTATGCTACAAAAATATGTAATAACTCTGTATTATTAATATATTGTTAATTTCGCATATTATTATCATTGTTGTTGTATATTATATTCATTTTGATGTTTCAGAATTATGCCTATTTAATGTTAAATTGGTTTGCGAATTACAGGTAGATATGGCTATCAACAACGAGCGGCGGGAGCTACTTGATCATGATATCGATTACTAGCATCAATCGCACAAGCTAGCCATGATGCAGAGGTACTTGATGTTCTTCGCCTGTGTGGCCCTGAGAGTTACTAGCGGATGCACTAACGGTTCATTCCCATTCTCAGACGTGCTGGTCTGCTTCCCCTAGCCAGGATGATCGAGGCCGGTGATTGATGGTTCGTTTTTGACTGTTTGTTGATCACTGCATTAGTTGCCAGATGGAGGCGGAGACCCACACTTCCACCTCCCGTTCGACGAGATAACCATCACGCTGCAGGATGTCTCCATGCTCTTAGGATTGCCGATTGCTAGTGAGGTGTACATCCCCCCTAACATGCAGTGTGTAGTATGGCACCAAACACTCCTACAGCGGTTCCATGGTGTCGTGGCGCATGGACTGGACGGGGGCACTGTACGTTGAGTTCAATCATCCTATCAAAGTGCCCCTAACTTGGCTCCGTCAGTTTGAGGTATGTCCGGATGAGGGACTGGACTGGATTATGAGGCATCTAAAGGCATATCTGCTCTTCTTATTTGGATGGGTGTTGTTCACGTTCACACACAGGGACACCGTGGACCACAATTTTATTCCACTTACACAATGGATTGCTGAGGTGGCCGATCATGAGCGGGTGGCAACGATCAGTAAGGGTTCGTTCTATGCGTACATATCGTGGTCTTTGCGACTTATCATGGTGCCAATCCCGCAATTCGTGCTTCATAGGCTGCCTATGCTTCTACAAATGTGGTCATATGAGCGGTTCAGCATCAGTAGGCCTCGGGTTGACTTCACCCCATATCCTCCTCCCGCCCAGTAGCATGACGACATTCATAGGCCGACAATGGGCTTGCGGTGGACTCGACAGTTGCATGTGTGGACGCACCACCAGGTTATCAGATGTTATCCAGACTTCATTGCCCAGTTCGATCATCTACATGACAGTGATGTCATATGGTGGTGGACCCAGGACTACATACATCATGTCGCTCCATATGATCTGTCCACACTCTACACCAGGGACCACCGGTTCTGGCTTACTCAATGCTTTTTTCTTTCATGGTGGAACTGTACACCCCGTGGAGAGTGATGTATCAGTTCGATCTCCACCAGGACGTACCTCTACTACCGGTTCCACCGCTTGCCTAAAACATGCATTCATTTGTTTCTCATATGTTGTACGCTAATTTTGATGAATTGTATGCAACAGACAAAGCAGGAAGGGAAACGCTTCTGACGGATAGTCCAATCGCCAATTGACATAGACTGATGCATGGATGAACAATGCGGAGCAGGATGTCGTACCTGAGGCACGTCCATTCAATCCACTTTCGTAGGCTGAATACTTGGAGTGGTCCGTACCAAGGACGCGCACAAGACTTGTCATACCACTCCCATAGAAGAGCACACGACACAGGCCCCAACTATAGAGCGCACATATGATCTTGACCCTGCTGCTAGGCTACATCGCGATTAGTAAAATGACTTAAGAGTGCATTTTTTCACACGATTTTTAAGCTAATTTTGTTTTGCAATTGTTGTAGGCTGACGGTTTTCGAAACAACTACCATTCAGCTCAAACAGTTCTCAACCGTCTCCACCGGGGACTACAAGTGGTGAGGCACGAGCTCCCTGCCGTACTCAACAAAATATGTAAGACATCGAAGCGCCACATGGAGGAGATGGGATGCCACAGAGGAGGTGATGTCCTCGACCCTTTGGATATTCCCAAACCATCTAGTACTGCAGCTATGACGCCAGATGTGGGGTTTGGCTCCTCGGACGAGGATATTTTGATGGCATGGAAACAACACGATCGCTCGATTGCTAAGAGTATAGCAGCCGACGAAGGGATGTCTCAACAGGACTTAATGATGACAGCCCAGTTCTCCCATCGACTAGGACCATCCACGACGCATGACCCCACCCGCGTCAGCACTGGGCCGTCATGGATACCACAGTATTCGAGCAGTATCGATCCTAGTCACAGTCTAGGAGATTACACTGATTTCGAAGGATGGTATGCAGCCATCTTTGGTGATAGTGCACCAAGCAGCCTAGATCCGACGCAGACGATTCCACCTCCACCTACACAACCAACGCAGAGTCCACCACCTTTACCTCAGGACCAGAACAGACGTCAGAGACAGGTCCCACCATCACGTGTTCCCAGCGGGCAACCTACTACCCCGTCGACTCGACGGTCTCTATCTGGCCATCATCAGCATCCACCACAGCCTCCTAGCGCGAAGAGAGGCCGCCATTAGATTGAGTTGTTGTAACTAACTGGTGGTCACATTTTACCTTCCTTGCCTTTTGCATGAATCAGATATTGGAATTAATATATATGATTGTTAATTTTCATTGGTTTTCCCCTTATATCTCATATCTACTTTTCCAATTTTTTAGCTTTCTGTCATAAAAGCCTGCTCGAGTTGCCCGATTTGACATATGCTCCAAAATGAAACTCGTCTCGAATCCGCTTGATACGACCATCGCTTTGGTCTATAAATATAAAGTGCTCTCTACCCAGTTGTGCACTTATCATATCTACTTCTGCATCAAAAGCTCTAAACTACTTCCTCTTCGTCTCCACTTTATGGCTGCATCTGGTTCATTGTCCGGAGGAAAACCTGAACAAACATATCAACCACCACCACTATCACTGTAACAAGCCACGCATCCAACATAGGTCCACTGATGAATGAACGTTCTAGCAAATGTACTATTGTTGTGTAGATTTTAAGTTTCCAAGGAACAGGGATGTAAGTGCTCTACTATGTTTACCGTTTTCTTTAATGCTATTTAACTTATTGATTGATCACTTTTGTTCCTCAGAATTACGAGTGCCAATGAGACTTCGTTCAGTGGATCGATAACAAGATGCCCGAGAGAGCTAAGTCACACAAAAGTTTATGGAAGAAATAAACTCACTGCTGGATGTTCGGTCTCCCGGAGAAGCTGGATCTTGACGAGGTTGATCCTTACTGTGAGGCCGAATGGCGTTCAGCTTCAAACTAACTGACGGAGAACGAAACATTAGCTCGCCGTAGTGAAGCTAATCGTACAATAATTAAAAAACCACAGTCGGCTCCGAGTCTTAACCGTCGTTGGCCCTTCTAAATGCTTTCTATCGTTACTTTGTTTGAATGTTATTCACTCAAAAATATACTCCCCCGTTTTCAATAATATATCTTGATTTAACTACATGCATATGAATTAAGCCGTGATTCAAAAATATAATCTTTTTATTAGGGTTTTCATACCGCAATCGGCTATTAGAGTTAGGGTTATAGTTCCAATAACCGCATGTCGAAACCGTAACTAAGCCTAAAGAGTTTGAGAACAAATCCTTATGCGGTCAATTAATTAAAAAGTTAAGAGCAAAACTGCATCAAAAAAAAAATTAGATATGGTACTGGATTTGTTCAAATTTTGGTTATTTTTTAATTTTTCTTTTTCCTCCACTAATTTGCTAAACGCTATCCATACAAAAAATTTTATTTTTATTAGTTTAAACAGAATATGTGTGATTGTCGCCACACATACTAACGACTACCCTCTGTCGCCAAACGTACTAGCGACTGACTGCGGGAATTGTTGGTGTCATCAGTCATAATGGTGACAGGCAATTAGTTTTGCAAATTCTCAACACTAAATATTATTTCTGTAGTTTTTTTAAATGTATTATTTAAAACAAATTCTCAAATATTGACTGCCTTTTTTTTAGAGAAATGTTGAATACACCATAGTTTTATTATAATTTTGCATCATTTAGAGTAAATTATAACATGGATAAACTTTAGACCAGTAAATCAGATAAAGAATTCACCTAGCAATAAGGTATTAAGTATGGCACAAACTAAATTTGAAAAATCAGATAACCAAATCAAGGTTTTAGTTTGCAAAAAATCCTGCACTACTAACTCAAATTAAAATGTAAGAAAAGTTTCGGATGTCCCATCATATTTCCATGTGCATCCACCTAGTCATAAGCTTCTCACAGTAAGAGGCAATGTTCTCGAAACAGGTTCTACACCTGAACCACTTTGTGGAAGATGCTGGTTTCAACTGGTCACAATGGGTAACCAGCTTAATACCAGATTGAACACTGTGCAAAAGTTCAGGGCAGCCCACAACTCGACCAGAAATCCGCAAAGAAACCAGCAAAAGTACAATCGGTAATAAGTTTTGAATTACTCTCTCATTATATCACTATTGTGAAAATATGGGTTTTCTTGAAACAATAATGTGAAACTCAACTGGAATAATCAAGAATCATTCATAACTCAGATTTACTAAGTAATAATACGCTAAAATCAACCCCCTAAACTAGCTTGTTTGCCAAACATCATGGCAGCCCAAGCCAGAAAAGATGTTAGTGGCAGTAGCTAGCCAGTGTCCAGCTGTTTTTCAAACCTAAGTAAAAAGACTGTCAAACAAAGTTTATTTGTATCCATTTTTAGTGTGAGTTGTAACCAGCAGGACTCCAAATCTCATCTGGAATTTTCAGTTCATGGTCAAATAAAAAATTGTTCTTCCTCCGAATTATCTGCAAAAGACTGGAAACTGGTATGTCCTGACCATCTACTGAAACCAGCCAAGCTTCAGTAACCAGCCCCAATTTACAATCTTAAACATGAGAACCAATAACAGACAAGTTATGTATTTGATGCACAAGTGACACTTACATTGTCAAGCAACTCCAGAATCTGTAGCTGAGCATTAAATTCGGAGACAGCACCAACAGGATTTGCTGCAATGATAAACATCATCAAGAAAAGAACATGCAAGGTCAGAATTTTGGTAAAGCTCCATAACTCCAAAGACAAAATGCCACAAATTGCATAAATTGTCAAACTCTCCACAAATTCCAAATCATGCATAACTAACTTAATTAGTGGATTAGAACAAATAGACACATGAATCAAACAACAGACTGAAAAGGTTTCATAAGAAAAGAATACAACATGGAAAGAACTGAGTGATAGATATCGGTGTATCACTTTATATAACAAGAACATGAATCATAAAGATATATAATCTTGTGAAATCTAGAATTTACATAACAATTTCAAATCCAGAGCTCAAAAAGCAACTCAAATTCATAAGCACAGTAGCACAGACAAGTCCAGTTATCAAACTCCGGAGGAAACATTTTATTCAAAGTGGGGAAGTGCTAAAGACGTAAAGCAGGACAATTTTATCTTGGCTTTCCTTGGACAAGGCTATACTTACTAATGCTTGAAAGTACAAAACCAGCTGTAATATCCTCCTCTTCAATTCCTGACAATTTGACACGGACATTCTCTCCAGGTGCAGCACTTCGCACTTTGTCCTCATCACAGTATACACTAACAACTTTCACATTGCACTGTGGTAAAAAAGCAAAGTGCACCAAGATTAAATTCCCAGAGTCGCAAGCACATTGAAGATATGCCAGTACAAGAAGTCAATAAAAATAATACCTTGTTTGGCATAACCAACAAGCTATCACCCTCTGAGATAGTTCCAGATTCTATTTTTCCCATCACTACAGTACCCATATCTTTATATTTATCAATAATTGGCATCCTGCATATACTTATGACTTGTTAATACAACAGGAAAAGTATTGCACAAAGCCAAAACAAGAGTACAAAAGACAGTACCAACGGCTTATGAGAAAGGTCCTCATTTTGCAAAAATGTTTGTGTGAACATCACAACAAAGAAAACAAAAACATCTTCATGATCAATTTAAATTGAACTTGATAAACCAAGCAGCGCAATTATCTAACCTTACTGGACCTTTGGGATCTCGCAAAGGAACTTCAATGCAATCCAAAACTTCAAAAAGACACGGACCATTCCACCAACTACAAATGCTTTTATCCACTCTGGTCTTCATATTGGTTCCCAAAAGACCAGAGATCGGCAAGAACTGGACATCTGATAGCAAAGACAACAAAATAGTAAGCAGCATATAGTTGGTCATCATGTCATCATTTTAACAACAATCAGAAACAATACAGAAAACATGTGATAACATGTTTCACCAATTGTCTACCAAAAAAATTCTTTCCAATATAAAATAAAATAATAAGCTCTGTAAAAAACAGAAACTAAGGACCCAATTGGTTGAGTCAAAATAGTCAGGTATTAGACCTATCAAACACCACCACATAACATGAACTGTACCACCCCACCTAATGGTGGAATATGCTGAACCAACTCAACTAAGGATGCTGTCTGGGGTGGCCAGTAGCAGTTTTTCCCTAGAAATCTTACATCCTAACCTAGTGTGCTACTGCCCCTGACCTCCAGCAAGATGATAGTAGAAGGAAAAGGTGGCTGCCCAAATGATTAAAAACAGGTATCTGCCTATTATCAAATCTCTTTAGTTAAGAAAACAACATTTTAGGATAACTAGGTTAGCTACCAAACAAAAGTGAGTCAAAGTAACCATGTTAAGTTTAGACACTTAGGTTGCATTCGGTTCGCATCATCTTATATTTCTAGTAATTTTAACATTTCTGGTAATCTTATTCCCACAAAAGAGATTAATAGTAAGCTAATTTTAAAATGTTTGTTTTGGTAGAAATACAAGATCATGATAAGTGCAAAATCTTGACTTTATAACAAGAATAACAAATTGAAGTCCTTATTCCAGTCATTCCATCAAGACAAGCAGTTGTTGACTGCGAACCAGAGGAAGTTGGAGCTCCCAGAGAATGAAATAGGTGCCGATACAGTACAAAAAAACTAAAAATAACTAACTAAATTAACCAAACTTGCCCGATGTTGAGGCAATCAAGAAAGCTGCATAAGTGAATATATAACCCATGGGCTAATCCAACCAATCTTGCTTGCACAATGGAAAGAGCCGCTGGCTTATCTCTCCAGCGAATTAAATTAGCCAAAGGTGTGCGTTCATGAGCCCATGCTAAAGTCTCAATTAATTCCTGCCAATATCCACGCCAGGAAATTAAGAACATAAATCCAGTAGCCCAAACAAGATGTCCAAATAAGAACATCCACGCCCATACCGATAAACTATTCATACCAATTATATCCATTGAGTTGTTGTGAAGAGTTTAACCATAGATAATCTCTTAACCATCCCATCAAATAAGTGGAGGATTCATTAAATTGTGAAACGTTACCCTGCCATAATGTGATGTGTTTCCAATGCCAATAAAAAGTAACCCATCCAATGGTATTTAACATCCAGAAAACTGCCAAATAAAACGCGTCCCAAGCAGAAATATCACAAGTACCGCCGCGCCCCGGGCCGTCGCAAGGAAAACTATAACCGAAATCCTTTTTATCCGGCATTAATTTTTAACCGCGTGCATCTAAAGCACCCTTTACTAAAATCAATGTAGTTGTATGCAAACCTAGAGCAATAGCATGATGAACCAAGAAATCCCCGGGTCCTATTGTTAAGAAAAGTGAATTACTATTCTCATTAACAGCATTCAACCATCCGGGCAACCATATTGTCGACGATTTGGACTCGGGGTCCTTAGTCGAGCTTATGCAAATTTGTTAGTTGCGGGGCCTTTCAGGGCGCTCCTCCGGGAAGGTAAGATGAGTGATGTCTAGATGAGGCACAAGAGATTTTATACAGGTTTGGGACCATCGCCCTATGTCCTGTTGTGATTTCACTATATCAAATAAGATTTTTACAATAGGGAAGAAGAGATGATCACAGGCGATGATCTCTTCAATGTTAGTGTCTTCTAACTATATCTAAGTCTTTAGGGTTGTTGAACGCCTGGTAGTGCTTGTATGCTTGACTGAATTATTCACCGTCCTTAGAACGTGCATTGACTACCTTTTTATACTGGACAAAAGGATGCCAATGCGAAACGGCCTCGGACAGTTGCTAAGATGCAGTTTTGTTAACCGCACTTAACTTCCACGCAGGCTTAACACGTGCAATCAAGGGATAACCGCATATGCTAACCTCCTGGCAATTGTCTTCATACGTGGAAATATCTTCGTGATTCTCGGGATATGCCCATTCAAAGATAATCAACGACCCTCTGACCGCGCACTGTCTTGGGTTTTCTGACCGCGCACTGTCTGCGACCTCATGATCACGCAGGGGCTGCGACCATGAAATATCTCTGTATCCGCGCCCTTTAGGTCGTCTGAGACCATAGCGACGGACTTATTGACACACATCTAATCTGATTCTGTCTTAAACCAGACGTGTAATACTTTGAACTAGCTCGGGTGATAATCCTCAGTCAGCTAGCCCCCAAATTTGAAGAAAATGAAAGAACATATTTACTTCAAATTTTTATCCTGCATCGAATTATGAACCCAACGTTTTAACTTCAGCTGATACTGTTCCGCCGTGTGGCGGTTCATATCCCGAGAAAAACCTTGTCTTTCTTGGCTGGTAATGATGACATAGGCGACACATCGTGATGGCAACTGAAAATGTTGTTTAAGAACCCGAGACGTGTGTGGAAACGAACCGACGCTTCAGGCTCTATAAATTGAAGAGCCTTTCAGTACTTTGAACTTACGAGTTTCTCACCACGTCTAGGTCTTTAGAGTTTCTCTTCTTCCCCAACCACTCCCTCTAAGCCTTAGTTCTTGTTCCGATGGCAGATCAAGACCCCAAGAACATCATTGAGATTGAGAGTGACGAGGAAAGAACAGAAGTACTGTTAGAAATTAATCAAGACTCTCAGGAAATAAGTCTTTTTTTGAAAGTCCTCGTTCAATTTTTTTCCTGCATTCTGGTCGGTTCCAAAGTAATGCTCTTTGAAACTTACAGGTTTGCGAAGAACTAATTCCTCCGAAGAAAAGATCTAAGAATGACGAAGGATCCTCCAGTGGGACTGCATCAAAATTGGTAAAAGGAACCGAGACCTGGGCTGTCACATTACCCTACTCTTCAGCCCCATCAGCTCCTTCAGTCGCATCATCTCCACCTTTGGAGATCCATAACAATCATTCAAAGCTTTCTTCTTCTGATCAGCTTTCTCCATTGCGACCAAGCGATCCCCAGCTTTTGTTGGGTGATCAATTTTCTGGTGGGAAGGTTGCATTCCCGCGACCAAATGGTCCTCGACTTTTGTCGGGTGATCTACTTCCTGGGGGAAGCGCTTCATCCTCCCATCCAATCTTACTGCGAGGATTGGTAATTATTTTCATTCTCTCTGCTAATCGTTTTGTCTTGTAAAACTAACTCATACATGTGTAGGAGATGATCTCTGGAACCCCCAGTGATCAGCCTGCTGAGGTCCAACCTCTTTCCCTCGAGCTAACTCTCCAAAAAGAAAAAGACTCTGGAGAAGAAGACCGATGAGATGTCTTCGGCCATTCTGCATCTAGCAGAATGTTAAGACAACTCCCGTGAAGAGGCGCGCCAATTCCGCTTGGAGAGGGACTATGCTCGGCAGCAGCGAGAACTCTTCGATACAATAAGGAATAATAGCGCTTTTTTGATTCGGGATGTAGATAGGCTTATGTCATAGCCAGTTCTCTAAGAGCAGCCAGTGTTGATCCCACTGATGTTAATGTCCCTGGGAGAACTTTGTAAAAGGCTATCAGACCAGGTCGATGCTTTAGTCACCTGTGTCCCTTTCGTATGTAAAGATTGTCAGAAATAAAGAATTTTTTTTCCTCACATACTTGATCTTTTAAAAGGATTGTGTAGGACTTATAATCCAAATTAAGATTCTTTACATTCTGTGAGAAATAGTTACACAAGAATGCTTCTGCGACCAAAAAATACACTTCTGTCCGAAACTGGCTCGGTTCTTCAGTCTTAGAATAGCATTAAAGGCCGTAGATCGTGATCAGAACTAGAGTGACGACCACAGAACAATTTTTTTCTCAGAATAGCATTGAGACCGTAAACTATGATAAGAACGATCACAGAACAGTATTTCGACCATACGGCAACCAAAGCTGTTATGATCACACAAACCTATCATGATCACAGGATTACGTTGCGATCAGTATAGAGGTTATAAACGTATTCCAAAGCCATAAGGAATTATTCCCGTTCAAAGATTTAGGAATTTCCAATATTTTTATCTGTACCATAGCCAACGAATGCGAAATAAAATGATAAAAACATATTTTATTTCGGATTCATGACTGGGTATGGATAACGGGTTCCAAGAGGAAAGGCACCCATTATGAGAAATTAATAAAATACTCGGCGAAGGGTCGTCTCGGACAAATAAAAGGAAGAGGTAGCTTACTGGAGAAGCCAAAAACCCTTCGTTGCCTTAGACCCTCCTGCCGGACAAAAACCCTCTTTTGCATTCCTCGTCTTCGTCGTCTCCAAAGTCACCACCTTTCTTCTCAGTTCTTCATAAGAAATGGCGTCCTGGAGCCGATCCGTCCACCATACAGAAGAAAGCCTGATGGCACTAGAGAAAGAAGAGATTCTCCCCCCACGGCTGCTAATCAATTGGCGGCCAACGGAAAAAGATCAACAAACCCCAACGGTCCAAGAAGGCAAATTGGTGATCTTCGAAGAATACTAACGCTGCGGGTTCCGATTCCCAGAAAGCGAATTTCTGAGAGGAATCTTGGACCATTACGGGTTGGAGTTAGTAAATCTCCATCCAAATGCAGTCCTTATCCCAGCGATCTTCCAACACCTCTGTGAAGCCTTTGTCGGAGTGCTTCCAAGCGTTGAGCTTTTCCGACGCTTCTACTTTTCGGCATGGTCAAAAAGTGCCAATGCCGCTGGGTGCATCTACTTCCGTATACGGGAGGAGTACCCATTCCCGCCCCTACGGGACTGTTCATGGGTGGTACCATAAATGGTTCTACTGCACCACTCCGTCGGAGAGCGGATTATGATTCGCGAACACCCGACCGAAAAAAGCCAGTGAGTTAGACACCCTTCCCATTCTGAGCGCAGAATAGAAGAAACAAGCTTAAGCTATTCTTCACCTAGTCCAGCAAGGCTTGACCGCGCGTGACATCATACGCGACTTCGTGAAGAATAGAATAAGCCCCTACGTGAAATGGCACATCCAGCTTGGGAAGTGGAGTCCATGGCGGACAGCACCCTGGACTATAATAACGGTTTGTGTTTTAGTCAACAAAACATACATTTTTACTGACTAAAAGATGTTGCATTTGTTAACATGCTAGTTGGTGACGCAGTGCTATCCTTGTCCGGGATTGAGAAACAGACAAACTACCTCCTTCAGACGTATAACGCCGCTATGGAGGGAGTTAAAGGATCGCTTCGCCCCCAGAGGCTGATTAACGCCGGCAATGATCTCAAGCAAGAGCGCCGAAAGGTATGATTTATTCAAACAAACTCTGCTGAAAACCTTCCATTTGTCTTGTATTACCAAAAACATGTTGAATTATACAGCTTTGGGAAAATTTGCTGAGGCAATGCGTCCAAGCGAGAACGTTGGTCCTTCGGGAAGACCAACTGCGAAGAGGGTGAGAAGGGCCCCTTCAAAGCACGAAGTGAAGGAGTCTGCTCCCAAAAAACCTAAGATCCTGGGAGAAACTTCTTCACGAAAGAAAACCATTATCGCGAAAAATACTGCGATAAGATTCTCGATACCTCCTGTAACCCCAAGTACGAACAGAAATTACTTCTTCGTCGTACAGGATGAAGGGAGCGAGGACGAGGAAGACGACATTCCTCTAGTTCGCCGCAAGAGGAAAACAACCGACCTCTTGGAAACAAGCGTCCCAGAGAGATCAACTTCCCTTCCAGTCGACGAAATCTTCTCCCTGACCGTAAGGACAGAAATGGCTATAATGGGCCCCATGACCACTAATAATCCCGTGGTTTCGGGTGGAACCCGGGTGCCTGAGGCTCGTGAAGCCCCAGGGCTTACAATACCTCCCCTACCGATAGAGGGAGCGACTGTGGTAAGAATCCTCACAATCCCGCATGTTTTCGTTCCTCTATACACATCTATTGAATTATGTTCATACAGAGGAGAGGATACTGTCCTTTTTAAGAGAAGGAAGACAAGGACAGAGGAAGACTCTTTCCCGAGAGCAACCAATAGGCTTCTTTCTCTTGGAAGCATATCATCGGAACCCAAACCATGGGTGGGGTTTCGAATAAAGTGAGAACTTTTCCCATCGCCATCTAAATATGACTGACGGGAGGCATCTTCACCTTACAATATGTTTGTCTGTCTGTTGGCGCAGGGATGCTGTACCTAGTACCCCGGCGACCTCGACAAGTCATGGAACACCCACTGGAGAGGTCGCGGGAGATCCAAATCCGATTCCCATGGCCGAAGAGGTTCTTCAGGCCATCGTCGATGGAATGGCAGCGGAAATCCGATCCCAAGGGACGGAAAACGTTGTCCCAGTGATAGAGGGGGAACAACAGGAAAGATCATCTGCTGCCCCTACCGCGGACACAACAAGTCCTGAGGTTAGACCTCACGCTGATGTTGAGAGCGACTCAATCAGCGATTACATAGAGGTATGAACTCTTCTTTTTTATTTTCAAACCCGCAAAAATTCAGGAACATTCAAGTCTTAAGAGCAATTTCTTATCGTGTTCCAGGACTTGACCAGGGTGGCGACCAAGTCAACAACTATAGCAAAGCATATCGAGGTCGCGCAACGGGAGATCAGCCGGCTGCAACAGTAAGTATATTGCTCTTTGTTCGTGTTAACTTGAATCCGTTCTTAAGCATAACTGATCGTCCTTCTTGTTACAGAGAAAATGCCTTTCTGAACAAGAGCATAGCTGATCGAGAGAATCAAGAAGCTGCAGCTGCGAGATATTCTTCTCTGGAGAAGGAACTTCGTGAACCGCAGTCAACGCTTTCTGGTAAGTATACTTCCGACAAGAAGAAATCTTCTCATCATATGAACTTGTTTATATTAAACGTTCACTGTGTTTATACAGCACAAGAGGATCAAATAAGCCGTCTTTCAGAAGAGAACAGAAACCTTCAGGCGACCATTGAGTTGCAAAGCTCGAAAATTGATACCGCTAGCTTAGAGAATGAAGGTCTAAACGAAACAATTTCCTCCTACAGCGGTACTCAATCAAACATCTTCAAAAAGCTGAAGATGGTGGCTACTCTGCTAAAAGTAGATGTGATCGAGTCGCAAAAGGACAATCCAAGCCTTAGCGAGTTAACCACACTGGTCGCGGACCAAGCCGAATCACTCCTCGAGTATCTTCCTGAAAATACCAAACGGCAGGAAGAGGTACTGAGGTCAAATGTCAGATCTGTAGCCTCTGCCATTCTCTACAGATTACGATTTCACCATGGCCCAAATTTGAATCTGAAGTCGGTGGTAGAAGATGCAGAGATCGAGAGTGATCGATTTGAGGCCATCTCTGAAGAAGTTAAGCCTCTAGTCGAAGATCTACTGAAAGAGTTAGGCCTTGTTTGATTTCTTGTAATGATCTCTCTTAGTAATTATACCTGTGAAATTACATTTATAACATGAAAATGCGTGCCTTCAATTTTTGGAAAAGAGTGATACTTTTTCGTTTCATATTATGATCATATTCTCTTAGCCCCCTCCTGAGATCATAAATACTGAAGATCTAGTATTATAATCTCTGGAAAAATATGGGTATTATGAATACTCAGGAAACGCTTTAACTTAGATCATCCGATCAAACCGAAACTGACCTCGATACAGCATCCGACCTTATTACAAACTGGCAGCCACTAGAATGATCAGGAACAAGCCAGTAAGCCCCGTGTGCGTTGAGAAACGGCTTATTGAGGGATGTTTTAGTTGGATGCGACCATGAGATCGGCCAATGAATCCGGTTAGGATATTTGTAACAAGATGATCATCGGCGATCACCCCCGAGTCAGGGTCGGTATAGGTATGGCAAATAAAGAAAACGAACATAACATGAGGCGAAGAAACTACTCACGAAGTTTTTGTTAAACCATGCTAATTGAACAGGAAAAAAGATTGGGAAACTTACACGTAAAACTTGCGTAATTGATCGATGTTCCACGTATTGGATAAGATTCTCTACCGTCCTCCATCGCTAGCCGAGCCGATCCTAGTCGCGGTACTGAAACAACGTAAGGGCCTTCCCACTGAGGAGAGAACTTATTGCAGTTAGACTGGTTTTATATTTTTCGTAAAACCAGATCACCCACGTGAAGACTACGCGGCCGCACCCTTCTGCTGTGATATTTTCGCAAAGCTTGCAAATACACTGCTGACCTTATCAACGCTCGATCACGCTTTTCTTCGAGGAAGGCTAAATCCTGAGTACGTTGTTCGATCTGATCAATCTGATCGAATTGATCTGTTCGAACAGAACCAATACGAATTTCCGTAGGTAACACCGTCTCGGCGTCGTATACCAACTGGAAAGGTCTCACCGGTGGCTCGACTACAGGTGTTGCGTAGTGCCCATAGAACGGAGTAAGCCCCCAAGCGCATCTTAAGGCGATCGAAAACACACTTCTTTATGCCTTGTAATATCTACCCATTGGCGCGTTCAACAGCACCATTGCTCTGTGGATGAGCTACAGAAGCAAAGCACACCTTGGTTCCAATATTATCGCAATAGTCCAGGAAGAGGCCGCTAGCAAACTGGGAACCGTTGTCAGTGACGAGACGACTTGGAACACCAAATCGAGTGACGATATTCTTATGAAAGAACTTTTGTGCCGCAGCAGCGGTGATATTACGGACCGGCTCAACCTCAATCCACTTTGTGAACGTGTCAATGGCTACAAACAGAAATTTGTCAGCATTAACGGCCTGTGGCACAGGTCCCACAATATCCATCCCCAGACCGCATAGGGCCACGTTAATGGGATGGTTTGCAAGACATATGCGGGCTGATGAACCTGTCTGGCGTGAAATTGACACTGGGGGCATGTCTTGACCAAATTCTTGGCACCACCGAGTGCTGAAGGCCAGAAAAAACCCTGTCGGAAAGCTTTTCTGACCAGTGTGTGAAATGACGCGTGCGCACCACACACACCATCATGGATTTCTTTCAAAAGGGATTTACCTTTCTCTTCAGGAATACAACGCATGAATACCCCTTGAGTACCCTTCTTATACAGAACTACTATAAGTTTGTATAGGCGCATTTTCCGAATCAACTGATCGCTTTCAGTTTCGTCCTTGGGCAAGGTCCCATGTTCGAGATAGACCCTCAATGGATGGGTCCAATCCCCTTCTTGTCCAAGGTTGATAACGAAGACTGTCACCTGGTCATCTTCGACTGTAATCATGATCGAAGGATGCTCTAAGTGTTCGACGAACACCCCTGCCGGAGCAGATGTACGTGAGGACCCAATTTTAGATAATTCGTCTGCGAGAATATTGTCCTTTCGCGGGATGTATTGGACTTCGAAATGACTGAAGTGTTTTTTCAATCTCCTCACCTCCCCCAGGTAATGAGCCATTGTCTTATCGGAGATGTTGTACTCCCTGTTTACCTGGTTTACGACCAGCTGTGAGTCTCCCCTCACCACTAATCGACAGACTCCGAGGAATTTTGCTGCCCGAAGCAATACAATAAGACCTTTATACTCTGCTGCGTTGTTAGTCACAACAAAGTGTAAATGAATGACATACTTGAGTTGGTCGCCTTGAGGCGTTTCGAAGACAACTCCAGCCCCCGAGTGTTGGAAACTACGAGAGCTGTCAAAATACATCGTCCAATGGTCGATACATGACAAGTCCTCGGATTCTTGCCTTGGAGGGTCAGGGTTAGTCCATTCGACCACAAAATCTGCAAGGATCTGAGATTTGACCGCAGTGCGAGGGGTGAAATGGATGTCAAATGCTCCCAGTTCCACAGTCTACTTCGCAATTCGACCAGATTTCTCTGGGTTTTGGATAATATCTCCCAAGGGAAAGGACGAGGGCACTGTAATTTTATGTGCCTGAAAGTAATTTCGTAGTTTGTAGGAAGCCATCAGTAGTGCGTAAAGTATCTTCTAGACCTCAGGGTAACGCTCCTTAGGACCATGAAGTACCTCGCTTAGGTAATAAACGGGTCGTTCACACCTCTTTCTGCGATCAGAACAGCGCTGACCACATGTGGTGTGGCCGCCAAATAAAGTAGTGGTTCCCCTACGACCGGGGAAACCAATACCAACGGACTAGATAAGTATGCTTTAACCTCCTGAAATGCTTTCTCGGCTTCATCCGACCAGATAAAACTATGGTGCTTGCGGAGAGTTTTGAAGAAGGGTAATCCCCTCTCACCTAGTCGCGATATAAATCGACTTAAAGCCGCCATGCGACCCGCTAGGCACTGGACGTCCTTCATGGTAGGAGACCTCATTTGCTCGATGGCCCTGATTTTCTCGGGATTAACCTCGATTTCTCTAGAACAAACGAGAAAGCCTAAAAGTTTACCAGATGAAACCCCGAAAGAACACTTTTCTGGGTTTAATTTTATTCCAAATCGGTTTAAGTTACAGAAGGTTTTAGCAAGATGATCTAAATGAGTCAAGCTTTTCAAGCTTTTTAAACCAAATCATCTACATAAGCTTCAAGATTACACCCCATCTGGGAAAAAAAGGTCTTCTGCATCAAGCGCTGATACGTGGAACTGGCGCTCTTGAGACCAAATGGCATTCTGACGTAGCAGTAGATGCCAAATGGTGTGATGAAGGCAGTCTTCTCATCTTCTGCCATGCTAATTTGATGATATCCTGAGTAAGCATCCAGAATACTCATCAGTTCGCAACCCGCAGTAGAATCAACCAACTGATCGATGCGGGGAAGGGGAAGTCATCCTTCGGGCAGGCACTGTTTAGGCTGGTGTAATCGACGCACATGCGCCACTTACCATTTGACTTACGGACCATGACCGGATTTGCAAGCCATTCCGAATGTTTGACTTCACGGATAAACCCGGCTGCTTGGAGTTTGCTTAACTCCACGCGGATAGCTTCTTGCCGATCAACAGCAAAGCGTCTAAGCTTCTGCTTTATTGGTCGCTGTCTAGGTCGAATTGCTAACCTGTGCTCGATTACCCCCTTGGGACACCGGGCATGTCGGATGATTTCCACGCAAACACATCTGCATTAACCCAGAGGGTAATGAGTTCGAGTTCCTATTTGTCGTCCAGGCCTGACCCAATCCGAATTATTCTAGATGGATCAACTAGGCATAATGGAACCAGTTTTAGCTTTTCCTCTGGTTGAGGGGCGACTTAAATCGTATCCGCAGCCGTGGTGGTAATCTTGACATCCCGAAGGGGAAGTTGATCCACGAGCTCCAATGATAATCGATCGCAAATCAATGCCACATTGCGGCTGCCTGGGACCGAGATAACGCCTTTGGGGCCAGGTAACTTGCTGCACTGATAGGCGTAATGCGTCGCCATCATAAATTTAGCGAGTTGGCCTGCCAAAAATCGCGTTATAAGCCGAATCACAACCAATTACATCGAAAGTAACTAACTCTGTTCGGAAATTATCCGGTTCGCCCAGCATGACTGGGAGCACCACCTGTCCCATCGGCATCATCGAGGGGCCAGAAATTATCCCATAAAATGGATGGATTATGGGTTTGATTTTTGAACGAGAGATTTGCATCTCGTCCAATGCCTTGACCAATAAAAGGTCCAAGAAACTGCCTCCATCGATCAGGACCCTTTCGACTCGCGTTACTGATTATTGGGGTAATGACCAGAGGTAATCTCAATGGTCGAATAAGCCCAATGGGACAATCAGAGCGATCAAACGTCAAAGGAGTGTCCGACCAACGGGGGTATTGAGGTTTGCCAAAAGGAGCTTCCGCTTGGTTAACTTCTCGATGAAATGCTTTAAACTGTCGTTTAGAAACAAAAGAGAAGGAACCTCCAAAAATGACATTAACATAATTACGAGGTACCTGGTAGGACATTTCTTCATCCCCGTTGGCGTCTCCAAGCCCGCAAGTCTGCTCTTTCGATGGCAAAGTTGGCATCGGCCCAATTCCATGGTAGAAGTCATCTAGTTGCTTCAACCAGCTCTGGCAATTTTTGAGGTCGTGCCCCGGAGAGTTGTGGATCGGACACCACTTCTTGCCTTCTTGCGAGTTGGTTTTTTTGGCTGGTCGAAATTGCGACCACCAGAGGCAGTTTTATTTTTAAACGAAAACTTATTACCTTTCTCCGGCGGCGACTTTTCCGCGACTGCGACCTCCCAGTACTGCCCGGTTCGATTCTTTTTGTTCTTCGACTTCCCGCCTGATGAAGACTCCGGCTTCTTGCCCGTATCCTCTTTTTTCACGTCCTTGAGACCTGGTTGGGGCAGTAAATTTCCTTTATCGACCATCCTATTCCATTCAACGGCCTCAGCCGCGTCTGAATAGCGATCAGCCATATCAAAGAGATCGCGACTGATCGAAGAGGGTTGATAAGTAAATCTTCCGTAAATCTCCAATATCGAACAGCGTGCTTAAACGCGCTGATAACAGAGTTATCAGATATGTTTGGGATGGTATTTCTCACCCCGACAAACCTTTTGACAAACTGTCGGAGAGTCTCGGTAGAAGTTTGTCATAAACGATGAAGATCGTCCTCTTTCCCGGCTTTTTATAACAATTCTGGAAATTGTTGAGGATAGCATCACACAACATTTTCCAGTTATATATCGAACCCTCGGGCTGATTAAATAGCCAGGTCATTGCCGGTCCCTCAAGAACCGTTGGCAAGTAGTTGGCCATGACGCGATCATCTCCGCCAGCCGCTTGGATAGCGGTAATGTAAATTTCAAGGAACTCCGACAGATTCTGGATCCCATCAAACCTTTCAATAGCCCCCCGGCTTGAACTTATCTGGCCAAACAACCGCACGGAGGCCTGGCAAGAAAGCCTTACAACCTACATAGGGACTGTGGAGAGTTCCGCGGTTTCCAACATACCCACGAGCGATTCCACGCCATGAGTTGCGCCACGTGGTCCCAGACAAGAATGCACAGGAATTCGATCTCGATCACGAGAACTTCCCACGCGCCTGGATTTGTCATGCCGAAGTGATCCGGATGGTAATCGATTACGCCTACCATGACTAGAGTAAGAATACTCCCATTCATGGGAACATATCGTAGACCGGGAGAAAGCTGTAGGGGTTGCATCAGATGCAACCTCATCCAGTTTCTCCGCCAGGATCCTAGCAAAAGCTGATTTGTCCGCGTCAGTGAGGGTAGGAGGAAAATTTCGCAACACCTCCGCGATAGATCGAAGTTGGCCATGCGTACTCCTCTTTGGTGTGCCAGGTGTAATCGTTTCTTCATTCGCCGGTAGATGTTCCGGTGGTAAAGAAGGCGTCTGGTCGTGCCTGCAACCATGTGGGCGACGGGAGGAACTAGGGGCGGCGTCATAACGAGCCTGCACATTTTGCAGAGCCTCTAGGGCTGTCCTGCGGAGTTCGTTATCTCGTCGCTTGCGGTCTTGATCCTCCTTCTGCTTGCGTTCTTGTTCCTCCTTTTCTCTGCGCTCCTATTCTTCCCTAGCAATTCGCTGATCGGGATTTTCTTCTGACAAGGCAGCGAATTCTCTGGAGAGCGAAGCTACAGGAGTGAACATCTCTGTTTGCTCCGAGTCAGATTCCAAATCAAAGAGAGAGTCGAGGTTGTCAGAATCAAACCTCCCCGAACTGAGTTTCTGGTCGCTGCCATCCTGGTCCCCGACGGGAACGCATGGCGACCGAGACTCGATTTTGCATATGGTGGAACTGACATCAAGTTCCGGACCTGTCGCTTCCATCCCCTGGTCGATGGACATGACCCGAGTAAGGGAAGATGTGTCCTCTTGATGTCCCTTCAGAATGTCTTCGCAACCGACCTCTTCCATTGGAATGGGATAGCTAGGCAAAGGCATTTGTATATGGGCATAATCATCGAGATCGAAGTCGTTCTCGGAATCATATGCTCCAGACATTGCTCACCAAACCTCCGGATGAAGGAAAAGTACCCTGAGAAAGGCCCCACGGTGGGCGACAGCTATCGACGATTTGGACTCGGGGTCCTTAGTCGAGCTTATGCAAATTGTGAGTTGCGGGACCTTTCAGGGCGCTCCTCCGGGAAGGTAGGATGAGTGATGTCTGGATGAGACACAAGAGATTTTATACAGGTTCGGAACCTCGATGGTGGGAGTAATAGCCCTACGTCCTGTTGTAATTTCACTATATCAAATAAGATGTTTTGCAATAGAGAAGAGATGATCACAGGCGATGATCTCTTCAATGTTAGTGTCTATCTAACTATATCTAAGTCTTCAGGGTTGTTGAACGCCTGATAGTGCTTGTGTGCTTGATTGAATTATTCACCGTCCTTAGAACATGCATTGACTACCGTTTTATATTGGACAAAAGGGCGCCAATGCGAAACGGCCTCGGACAGTTGATAAGATGCAGTTTTGTTAACCGCACTTAACTTCCACGCAAGCTTAACACATGCAATCAAGGGATAACCGCATATGCTAACCTCCTGGCAGTTATCTTCATACGTGGAAATATCTTCGTGATTCTCGGGATATGCCCATTCAAAGAGTTAGGCCTTCCCGAATTATTCTGGTAGCAGATAATCAACGACCCTCTGACCGCGCACTGTCTGGGGTTTCCTGACCGCGCACTGTCTACGACCTCATGATCGCGCAGGGGCTGCGACCATGAAATATCTCTGTATCCGTGCCCTTTAGGTCGTCGGAGACCATAGCGACGGACTTATTGACACACATCTAATCTGATTGTCTTAAACCAGACGTGTAATACTTTAAACTAGCTCAGGTGATAATCCTCGTCACATATGTTTCGACCTACATTGAAGGCAGGGCCATTCGTTGAAGAGTATATCGAACCCATATGTCGTCTTACCATGAGCAGATTGTATCCATTGGGTAGGTTCGATCCAAATTCGCTTTTCTGGAGTACCAAAAGCAAGCATGACATCGTTATGAACATAAAGGCCCAAGGTATGGAATCCTAGAAACAGGCTGGCCTACCTTAAATGAGATATGATAGCTTCTTTATGGTCTATCATTCTTGCCAATACATTATCCTCATTCAAACTAAACAAGGAAGAGTAAATTCCCTTTTTCCTCTTCCTTTTATTGATCAAATGCTTGAAAGGCTAGCTGGTCATGCTTACTATTGTTTTATAGATGGATTTTCAGGTTATTTCCATATTGCAATTGTGCCAGGGGATCAAAGACCACTTTCAAATGCCCATTTGGTACGTTTGCTTATCGAAGAATGCCTTTTGGTCTCTGCAATGCTCCTGCTACTTTTCAGAGATGCATGGTAAGTAGATTTTCTTAGTATATTGAAAACATCATAGAAGTGTTCATGAATGCTTTTAGTATCTATGGTGGATCATTTGATGATTTGTCTTGATAATCTCACTTTGAAAAGATGCATTTAAACTCACCTTGTGCTTAATTGGACGCCAGTGTCATTTCATGGTTTTTCAAGGGGCATGTTGTTTCATCAAGAGGGGTAGAAGTTTCTAAGTCTAAGATAATCTCTGTTTTAGTAGGGGCTTAGGGCAATTCTATGCCCTCTTCTAAAAGCAACGGAGCCTAAGAGAATTCGAGCTATTTCCACTATTGGGTATTATATAACTTTCTAGTTTTCTGAAAATAGGGTAAATCGGTTAATAAAAATAGGAAAATAATCCACCACCATTTAGTAGAACTATCTACTACTTTCAACTATAAGCTATTAATCTTATTGAAACTATAGGGTATTAGTAGGAGCTAGTAAAATAGGGTATTAGTTTTAGAAGTATACTAGAGGACATTCCACTATTTTACAGAACTATCTTCCATAGAAAATATAACTATAGGATATTCGAGTTTGATATACTACTATCTTTTACTTTGATATAGAACTCTCTTCTACTTTCAATATCTGAAATTCAAATCTAGAAAATTAAAAACATGAAATTCAAATTACTAGATTTCAAAATCCAAATTCAAATATCAGAATTTGCAAACACTGAAATACAATAAGTTTTGAAATCTAATATTCAAAATTCCAAGTTTTAAATCAGAATTGCAATTTGGGAAAATATAATTCAAATTTTCAAATCTGAAAAGTTTTATATCGAAATATAAAATTTAAAAATATGTAATTCAGATTTTAAATTTTGAATTACTGGAATTCAAACATAAAAATTTTACAATTTGAAATTTGAATACTGAAATCAAATTTTTCTATTTTAAAAATCATACTTCAAATTTTTATTTCTGGACTTTTTAAATTTACAATTATGAATTTATGTCAAAATTTGAAATTTAATTTTTGAAAACCGAAATCTGAAATCAAAATTTAAAATTTTAATTTTGATTTCGACTATTGAAGTTGCAAATCTCATTTTTGAAGTCTCAAAATTATAGTATTTGAAATTTAGGTACTTAATTTTGAAAAACTTATGGTTGAAAATTTTGTTATTTGAAATATCTTTATATTTTCAAATTTTGTTGTTAAATTTTTGCACATGTTGTAATGAAGATTATCTCATCTTGCTAATCTTACATATCCACCTCTCAAAGTGGTAATCAGATTACCACCATTCATGGGTATCTTGCAACCCTGGAAATCTTGAATAACCAATTTTATTTACTTGCCATTTTTACCAAACACGTAATTTTTAAGATTAACAGATGATTCATTGGAATCCTTAGAAGATAACACAAACCAAGCACAACCTTAATGTAAATTAACCTTGTTATTTCAACCCTAAAAAAACTAAGCCAAAATAACCTCACCAGCTATTGAATACCATAAAAAGTTTGCTCAAACAAAGACAATACCAATGTCTATTACCTCAGAAAGAAGAATAGGAAACATCGCAAAACACATCTAATGTTTCAATCATGCACACAAACAAATGATTTTGAAGCTTCATTCTGCGTAGGGCACAGTGTTGTAAACGGCGGCCTTGGCGGCCGACTAGGCTGCTCCTAGCACTCGACGATGACCGGCCACGGCGATTTTGCCGAAATCGGTAGCCTGGGCGGTCGAGGCACCTAGGTGGTCAAAGGCAGTCTTCGGCGGTGCCAGGCGGCACAAATCGGCACCAGACGGGGCTAGGCGAAGAAAGAGGTTAAAAAACGTACGTGGTTAGGGTAGTTTCTTTTCTCCACTTCTCCCGTAGTCCAGTGTCTCGCCGCCACAGTTTAGACGAGTAGATTTGCTGCCGCCTCCAAGGAACAAGATCTACTTCCGTGGTTCCACTCGTCTGCCGCCGCAGAGGAACGAGACCTCCTTCCACCCGTCCACCACAGTCGAGGAAGGAGATCTCGCCCATCTGCCACAGCCGAGGAAGGAGATCTCCCTCGGTCCCTCCGCCCGTCCGCTGCAGCCAAGGAACTAGGAAGTAGATCTCCCTCCACTCGTCCGCCACCGCCAACGCCAAAGAGATCCTACTCTGCTCGACTGCTCCTCTGACTCAACCCCGAAGCGATCTTCTCTTTATACAGACACTATGTTTTATTTACCTTAAATATATGAAAGCACTGATTTCCATTTGTCAATAATTATGTTGTTCAAGAATATTTCTGTGGTGCAGATGGTTAGTTGCTTGTTTGTTTGCTTCATTGCTTGTTGTTTGAGAATTTATTTGTTTGAGAATTTATTTGTTTGCTTGTTTGATTATGTATACTCTGTGATGCAAATAACTAGTTATAGTAAGTAACCTAGGTGGCCGCCTAGGCCCCACCTAACAACCTAGGCGCTAGGCGCCAGGCAACCGCCCGACTGGCACCTTGTGTCTTTTTGAACATTGGTGGGGCATCGAAAATTTTACACTCAATCAATAAAATGAACCATTACAAACTCCATTAGGCATTTTGCTTTTAATGAATGCAAATGTTTAATTTTCAAATAGGAGATGAAACACGACAAGCACATAAAAATGAAGACCAAGCTCGAATTCACTGTTTACAGTAAAGGAAAATTCAATAGATATATATGGTTAAGATATACTATACCTTTCTTAACATTATATCCTGAAGATTTAAGGAAAGGAGTCATCTTGGATTCTATTTCATCATATCTGAAATAAAAAACAGGGGGTAAATGATTTTCATAACCCAACTTATACCTGGCCTAATAATTTTCTCCAGTTTATAGAGGTCTTAATAGGACAGCCCTTATCAAAGAAACATGCCTTTCTTTAGACCATGACACGGTAGGGTCATCCATCTTATTTATGACCACAACCAACTTAGCAACACCCAGAGTTTTCGCCAACAGTACATGTTCACGAGTCTGCCCTCCTCTTTCATATCCAGTTTCAAATTCACCTTTCCTAGCAGATATCACCTGTGAAAAAAAAAATTGCATTTACCCCAGCTGGAATATGCAAGTTAACAAGAGTTCAACAAATAATGCCATCCAACTTACCAGGACACCAATGTCAGCTTGAGACGCACCACTTATCATATTTGGAACATAACTTTTGTGCCCCTACCAATTCAAATCGCTCAAATAAATGCAATACAAATACTAAAAAAGAAACACAAATGAAAGCATCAAATGAGTATATAGCATACATATACATGAAAGTAGTGTGCATTGCGATGCAGGGAGCATGATAGGCTGAATACAACGGTAAACAGCAACCATCAACCCATCATGAATAATAACGAAATAACAGTACACCTCACTAACATGGCACATACAATCATGGGCATAGGCTAATCACTGTATGCAGTAGAACTTATCAACGATTAGTCTACAGACCAGTTTGAGATGCACAGAAGTAGAGCTGTCAACAAGCCAAGCTCAAGTGAGCCCAACTAGGTTTGGCTCAAGCTCATTGGGATTAGGTTTCAGTTTAAGTTATATGCAAAGCCTTTTGTTTCAATTTTTTAATGCTATATTGAAATTATCTTTAAAAAATCATATGGCATGAGCCTATGTTGCACTTACACAAATTCACTACATTACATGGAATTTAATTTTCATTTTAGGGAAAAATTTATCATATGCCATCAAAATGTTGGTGTGGTGATTTGAAAACTGCCACTGCAAATTCAGGGTTTTGTACATACCACTTTATAATGTGTTTCATATCACATATGCCATTACATAAACTAAAATGCTCCTCTATAGTGGTATGCTATTATGGACCCATAGGCATTGTAGTCCACCAGTCTAGTGGCACATGGCAGTAGAAATCAACTTTGCAGTGGCATGAACCCTTAATTCCGTAGTGGCATTTTTCAAATTTTGAGCATTTTGAGTAGCATATAATAATCACCCTTAATTCAAATAGCTATATTCAGGGGCACTCCCATTTAATTGAAATTCTCCAAAATGACTTAGATATTTCAAGAAAATGGTCTATAAAATGGTTTGCCTTTATCCAGATTTTTGTTTGTGAAGCAATGCAAATGAAAGTATATTTCAAGTTAACAAATATATGAACTTGCATTACTATGATATACAAAAGTATATTATAGTGAGAAAACAGCTACCGGCGCATCTAAAATAGTGAATCTTGTATTTTCCGTCTCAAAGTGAGCTCTACCAACTTCAACAGTCTTCCCCTGAATAAATTAAAAATAATATACAATCATGATGAGCAAAACAAGCCTGGCATATTGACACTAAAAGAATTAAAAAAACATCTTATCTACAAACAAAATGAATGATACGTATAACATAGAGCAATCTAATCATAGGCTAGGTTGTCACTGTGACTAAGCAAGTCGCAGCGCAGGCCACTAGGCGCCTAGGCGATAATCAGGCGACAAAGCATATGTTATAAACCATCACTATAATTAATTTTGATTTAAAAATATAGCTAAAAATGTTTAAAATATAATTTTTTAATAGAATCCTGGTTTTCGGGACCTCAATATTACTCCAAACTACCACATAAGATCCTATATACCCTACAACACCAATAAAAACCATTTCCATCAGCCACAGAATATGTCGTTTGACTGATCCAACCATCAATTATGGAGTAACCACACATACCTACTCAAATCCCTCCCCTTCCCCGTGCCCTAGCCACCCCCACCCGTTCCTCCTCATTGGCTTCCATTAGCAGTAGCAAGACCTGAGGAAGCCATGGAGATTTAAGCGGGATACAACCGCAAGGTGTGACAGGCTGCAACGACTAGTGCGAGTCGAGCGATCAATCACATCGATTGATGCGACAAATCGTGATAGAAGTGGAGCGTGACAGATCCTAACGACGGGGCGCGATAGCAAACCGCGACGACTAGGGGCGACAGCAACGTCTAGGTCCTAATAAGGCAAGGCGAGCAGTCCAGGTGTCCGGTCTCCACTGACCAAACGCCTAATCAGCGCCAAGGCAGTGCCATAACCATGATAAGAGAAATCACAAAATCATTCTAACTCCGAATTTCCTTCCAACAGAGACCTTTATGGAATATGGACACCACGTAAGTGTAATACCCCGCAAGTCAACGCCTGATCAACACCAGTCAAAACCAGTCAAAGAGGGTCAACATGGTTAAGGGTAGTTAATGTGATCGAGTAACTCAAAGAAAGTCAATAGAAGCCCTAGAAGTCAAGCCAGTCAATGTCGATCTAAGGTAGTCAATGGGAGGTCAATCAAAGTCAAACCATGTAAATTATGGTTGTAAAATGATTGAATGATAAATTGGAGTTCATATTTACATTGCTCGTGAAAAACTGAGAAAGATTGTGTATTTTGTGATTTTTCAATTTTCGAGCAAAAATCGGGCTTCTAGTCCGCTACTGGGTATGTTTGGCCCACAAAATTATAACCCAACCAGCAGTCCATAACTGAATAATATAAATGTTGGGGGTCTCCACCCCAAACCCTAACCTCCATTTGCCTCCCACCACCACCAACTCCCACACTCATCTCTTCCTCATTTCTTCCCACATCCATAGAGAAAAAGAAAGGAAGAGAAGGGGAGGGAAAAGAGAAGAGGAGAGGAGGTGGTGCTGCCATAGGGGTGAAGGGGAGGAGCTGGTGCTGTCCAAGAAGAAGAAGAGTAAGAAGGAAATAAGGAAAAGAAAAGAACCAATTTTCTCAGTTTGCAAGCCCGATCTCGCGCTAATTTCATGATCCAAACATTTATAACGGTGGGAAATGTTGTCTATGGCCTTGTAGATGCATGGTTTGAGGTTAGAATAGGGTTGATTTGGGGAAAGATTGGATTTCTTTTGCCACGTTTTAGAAGAATCGGTGTGCTGCCCTGTATATATATATATATATATATATATATATATATGTATTTTCAGGGCCCGTGGAGGCAGATTTTGTGAATGGTTGCTGAATAAAAATTGTGGGGAATTTCATTAGCTTTCAATCAAGCCAAAGAACACCTCAATCCAAGGTCGGAGCTAAAAGTTAGGCTCCTTGGAAGTTGATTGTGTTGGGAAAAACCGCTATTTTGGAGAACTGAAACTTTATTTTCAAATCTGAGAGCAATCCATTTATAATTTGGGAAAACTTTGAACTAGAAACATGTATATTATTATCTATAGATGCTTAAAGTGTCCTCATTTGCATAATTTGGACTTGTCTAGTGAAAGTTATGCATCTCCGAATTTTCAACAGTAAGTGCATGTGAAGCTGAAAGTTTGATTTGAATTCTAGTATTAATATGGCAAAAAAGTTTGAACCAAAAAATTGTATATTATGTCAGAGTAGATGCTTGAGATGTATTTATTTGCTTTATTTGGCTTTGTAATTTACAAGTTATGGCTTTTTAACTGGTGGATGGCACACCCAGTAAGAACGTGGGGAAGTGCGTAGGAACAATTATTCGTTATTTTCTTTTGTATTGTGTTGAGGACAGAGATTAATGAACATGTATATATTGCTTAGTAGGCCTCGTGCTTCTCAATGATCGTCCACCCTGCCTAGTTTTGGGACAAGCCTAATTTTGGGGCAAGTAACCCCGTAAGAGGGAGTATATTCTAGTACTAGTTATACTTTAATTACAGTGTTGATGAATTGCAACTCTGGTATGTGGCTCAAGGTTGTAAATGGGTTGTGGTAATATACCATGCTTAATATATGAATTAGGGGACAATAGTGTAAGTAGCACGCTATTTTCGACAAATGGGTGTTTAGTAGTAGAATGGCAGGATTAAGCAAGCACAAAGATTCTTATCATCATTCACCTCTTATATCTTGGATGTTGAGTTATTGCCCTTGTATAGATTCATATGTCTTGAGGTAGATATCTTGGCTATAGACAAATGCAATATTCGGTCATTATGAGTCAACGATTCCATATATATTACTTGTGGCATACCTATATTATACAATTGTCTTTTTGGGTCGATGAATGATATATCCAGTTGGCTTTTTAATTCTTAATTGGCTTTTTAATTCTTTGTTCACGTCTAAGGCCAATGGCATAGTGGATACATCTTCTATGGTTAGTAGTAATTTTATACAGATTTGCTGATTCTTGGCAATTATTTTATACTTCTCAAGCCGCATATGTCGTGATGATGAATTGCACACAACAATGAATGTTGATGGCATAGTTCATCATGACGATATTGTGGCATGCATGATATGCACGATGAGTATGTTTGCACACAAGATATGCATAAAGTGGTTGCCTGAGGTGAGAAAGTCACCACCATTGAGTGGTGACTAACCCCACAGTGCAAAGTGTTGTGCCCAGGAGTGACAAAGTCTTCCACTAAAGTAGAGACTACTCCCACATCACATCATTAAAGTGGGCTACAGAGTTCCGTGAGGCGAACATGTAGTGCTTGTACTGGTACAATGGAGGAAACATTGAATTGCATGGTTCATGTATTGGAGGAAGTTTATAGTATGTGCAGCCATATATGATAATGTGTGGAGCATCCATTTCATAATGATTCCTAAGTGTATTTATAAGAGCAGTAGTTGGTGCATACATTGCATCTAGTGGCATGTGGACTCATCACTAGCACGGTGATATTGGCATGGTGATATTGGCTATTATGCATGTATATAGGTGTGGTTCCCTGTTACAGATATAACTAATGGGTAATTTGTGCTTGTATTGCCACAAGCTAGTAGAAAATATTATTATAATCATGATGGTGGTGACAATGGTATAGAGTATGATTAAGACTTGGCTCTTTACCAAGTCCTTGTGATTGATAGCTAATGTATGTACTCTTCATACGGAGCTTCCTTATAGGAGTGGTTAGAATTATAAAGAATTATGTAATTGATCCCTCTAAACTATGATCCAACTGCCATTTTCTGCAGAAAGCATTTCCAAAATGAAGTTATTTGCCATCCAGCTGGGTTACTTGCTGAGACATCACGCATGGTTCTTTTGATTTCAGATTGAGAGCAAGGAGATCGACATGTATATCATGGAAAGGGTGCTATAAGTTCCAATCAAGATCACTATTGATAATTGGTCACTAGTAACTAGTTTTGCACTTTGTTGTATAATATGCTAATTGAGGAAGATGAAGTTATCTGAGATATAGAGATACCTCCACACTAAGTATTTGTGTTGAAGATTAGTTGTGTAGATTTGATTTTTGTTCGCTTAACACTTGTAGTAGTTAATCACCATTACTTTGTTTATAATTGTAGACAATAGAGAAGTTGTGCTGTGTGTTATTCTGTAGTTATAGTTGTAGTGTGTGAAACTTGTCAAGTACATGTATATATATATTAGTTTACTAGTACATATAGGACTTGAGCCTTAGGCCATATCTTACTCTCGATCTGTACTCTAGACCTGTACTATATATATAGATGCAAGGCACTCCCCTTAATTGATTGAGAGAGATCATTCTATTCAAACTCTTACATGGTATCAGAGCCTCCTCTTCCGATGAATGCCGCTGTGCATCATCGTTCTCCTCGCCATTGAGTTCTAACGCAGCCTCTCCACGGGTCGTCATTCGCCTACTGTCGCGGGCTTCCTCCGTGCCATCCGCTCGTCGCGGGTCACCTCTGGAGG
The DNA here is from genome assembly GCA_019359835.1 of Pharus latifolius. NCBI lineage: Eukaryota > Viridiplantae > Streptophyta > Magnoliopsida > Poales > Poaceae > Pharus > Pharus latifolius. Next base: position 51,043,777 of record CM033320.1, on the reverse strand, counting down.
TTCCGCTGTCAGGTCGTCGCTCGCCTGCTGTCGCGGGTCCCTCCGCATCCTCTGTCGCCTCTCCACAGTCTCCACTGCCAACGCAGGCAACCTCCGTACCCTCTACTTGTCGCAGATCACCTGCAAAGGTTCCACCACAGCCGCTACTCGCTCGTGTGCACTAGCGCCGCCACCTTAAATCGACAACAGAAGGGGAGCCAAGCAGTCGAGCCAAGCCGATAAGCCGAGCCGAGTCGCCAGCCAAGTCGACCAGATCAGCCGAGCCGATTCTTCTGAGCCATTTTTAAGCCATCTCTGAGCCATGACCTCTTTGACAAGTCTGCCCGTTGCTGACATCAAGCTCAATGGGCAGAACTACCGCGAGTGGGCCACTACAATTCGTCTTCTGCTGATAATAGCTGATCTGGAGTCTCATCTCACTGATTCCCCTCTTGCCGCAGGGGCCGATGAGAAGATACTTGCTCATCGAGCAGACAAGCGGGTCAAGTGTATCATTTGTCAGAGTGCTGAGGTGTCGATTCGGATGCACATTGCTGAGCTTCCGACGGCACACCAGATGTGGGAGTCTTTAGCGGCGCTTCGTTCAGAGCAGCTCGGCGCATGAGTTCTCTCTCCTACAGCATCTTCAGAGCCTGCATCAGTAGGAAGCATCTCTTGGAGAGTTCTATAGCACCTAAATGGGCATATCTAGCCAGTTGACAGCCATAGCACCTCCCTCTGCCTGTGCCACGTGCACTCACTGTGCTGCCAGGACGAGACATCAGGAGCGACACACTATTTTCGACTTCATGCGTCTTCGTCCGGAGTTCGAGCCCATTCGAGCTCAACTGCTCAGCCATGCCACTCCACCTACCATGGATGACACTCTTGCTGCCCTCTATGCTGAGGAGACTCATCTTCGCTCGCTCTCAACTACATTGCAGATTTCTTCACATACAATCTTGGCAGCCACTCAGCCCCCTGATCCTCATTCATCTGTCATTGCTAAAATGCCATCAGATGTTGTCCCCACAGCAACTCCAGTAACTTCTGGTCCAGTTGTATGCTCTCACTGCAAGAAGCCGGGACAAACTGTTCTGAGGTGCTACAAGCTCCATCCAGAGCTAAGGCCTCCTCGTAGACAGTCACGTGGTCGTGCTGCTACTTCTGTTGTACCTGTGAATGACTCTGCTTCCACTGCTCTCCTGGCCCAGCTTCAGGCCAACTTAGATCAGCTACAGGCTCTTTTTTCAGCATCGGACCTCCTCTAGTAAGTCAGCGAGCCTTGCCGCTACTCAAGGGCCTCTTTTCACATGACCTCTGACAGCTCTCAGCTGAGCTCATGTCGACCTGTGTCAGATAGCACCTATGTCCAGACAGCTAATGGTACCTCTATGCCTGTTACCCAGCAAGGTACCCTTTCCACTGCACAACTTATAGTACCAACTGTTTCTCTTGTTCCCAGACTTTCTATGAGCCTTATGTCAGTTGGTCAGCTGACAGATATGCATTTCTTTGTGGGGTTTGATGATTATCATTGTTTTGTAAAAGATCGTCAAACAAGGACACTCGGTACTGGCCATCGCCGTAGAGGCTCTAAGGGTCTCTATGTTCTTGATCACCTACTGCCTCCAGTCTGCTCCACCACTACCATCCCTTCCGCCTTGGCGTCTACTCCTGTGTCTTCAGCTAGCTTTCCACAGTGGCATCACCGACTGGGTCATCTTTGTGGTGCTCGTCTGTCCACTCTAGCTCATCAGGGTATCCTTGGTCGTGTGTCTGTCGACACTAGTTTTGTCTATCCGAGTTGTAAGCTGGGTAAACAGCCACAACTCCCATACTCTTCTAGTACTTCTAGGTCTAGTCATCCTTTTGCTATAGAACATTCTGATGTATGAGGTCCGGCTCCCTTTGTCTAAGGAAGGCCATAAGTATTATGTCATTTTTATAGATGATTACTCTCGCTATACTTGGGTCTATTTTATGACACATCGATCGCAGCTTCTTTCTATATATCAGTCATTTGCTCGCATGATTGAGACACAATTTTCCACTACTATTTAGGTTTTTCGTTCTGACTCTGGAGGCGAGTACTTATCTGCTGCTTTTCGCCAATTCCTTAGCACTCAAGGGACACTTCCACAGCTTTCTTGCCCTAGTGCTCATGCTCAGAACGGTATTGCTGAACGCAAACACCGTCACATTATTGAGACTGCGCGCACTCTCTTGATCGCATCTCATGTTCCTCGTCATTTTTGGGGCTGAGACTATCTCCACAGCCGTATATCTTATCAACATTCAGCCTTCTCGCCTTCATGGCAAGTGTCCTGTAGAGGTTCTATTCTCTACTCCTACTAGATACGATCACCTTCAAGTCTTCGGTTGTACGAGCTATGTCCTTGTTGCACCTCGAGAGCGCACTAAGCTGACTGCTCAATCTGTTGAGTGTGTTTTTCTCGATTACAGTCTTGAGCATAAGGGATATCGCTACTATGATCCCTCTGCTCAACGTATTCGTTTTTCTCGAGATGTTACCTTCCTTGAGGATTGGCCCTTCTTTCACTCTTCCATTCCTCACACCACAAATTCTCCTGATTCGATCTCCTTCCTCTCTTTACCTGATATGTCCTTTGGTGCATCTCCTCTTCCCACTTCTAATGCATCCTCTCCTGATTCCTCACATATCTCGTCTTTTCCATTTCACTACACTCGTCGTCCTCGGGTCCCTACTGACACTCAGCCTACCTCTGCTACCCCTCCTGATACTGTCCTTACTAACACTCAGCCTACATCTACTATTCCTCCTGATAGTCCGACCAGTACTGATGGTGCTCTTACTGATGATCCGCCATCTCTGCCCCATCGGTATGCTCTTTGTGATCGCCAAGCTATTGTTGCTCCTAATTGCTATGGTTTTGCTACTTCAAGTGCTGTTTGTAAGCCACATACTTATCAGGAGACTGCTTCTATTCCTGAGTGGTAGTTGGCTATGACTGATGAGCTTGCTGCTTTGGATCGTACCGGCACTTGGGAGACCTACTAATGCCACTCCTATCACATGCAAGTGGGTGTTCAAAGTCAAGACCAAGTCTGATGGTTCTGTAGAGCGTTACAAAGCTCGTTTGGTTGCCCGGGGTTTTCAGCAGGAGTATGACAGAGACTATGATGAGACTTTTGTGCCTGTTGCTCATATGACTACTGTTCGCACACTGGTTGTGGCTGCTATTCGTTACTCGACTATTTCTCAGCTAGATGTGAAAAATGCTTTTCTTCATAGAGATCTTAAGGAGGAGGCTTATATGCAACCACCTCCCAACGTCTCAGATCCCGCCGGTCATGTATGTCGTCTTTGTCGTGCTCTATATGGTCTCAAACAAGCTCCTCAAGCCCGGTTTGAGCGCTTCCGATCAATGGTTCTTGCAGATGGTTTCCTTGATAGTGATCATGATCCTGCTTTGTTTATTCACTGCTCAGCTTGTGATCGGACCTTGATTCTCTTATATGTGGATGACATGCTAAGCACTGGGATGATATGGAGTATGTTGCCTTCATCAAGCAACGTCTGAGTGAGCAGTTTCTCATGTCTGACTTAGGACCCCTCAGCTACTTCTTGGGTATTGAGGTCACTTCTACCGGCGAGGGTTACTACTTGTCTCAGCAGCGGTATACTCAGGATCTTCTTGCTCGCTCTAGTCTCACTGATACACGGATTGTTGCCACTCCCATGGAGTTCCATCTTCAGTTACGTCCCACCGATGGTACTCCACTTCCTGATCCGTCCCATTATCGTCGGGAGCCTTGTGTATCTTACTGTCACTCAGCCAAACATTGCTCATGCAGTTCATGTGCTCAGTCAGTTTGTCAGTGCTCCTACGTCGGTTCACTACAATCACTTGCTGTGTGCGCTCCGTTATCTTCGTGGGACAACCTCGCGTCGGTTATTCTACGCTCGTTCGAGTCAGCTCCAGCTCCGCGCTTACTCTGATTCTACTTGGGCAAGTGATCCTGTTGATCGGTGTTCTCTCACTGGTTATTGTCTCTTTCTTGGTACTTATCTATTTGCATAGAAGTCCAAGAAACAGACGGTTGTCTCCTGCTCCAGTGCTGAGGCTGAGCTCCGTGCTTTGGCTGCTACTACTGCTGAGATTGTCTGGCTTCGTTGGCTCTTAGCTGATTTTGGTGTTCCGTGTACTGCTCCTACATCTCTTCTGTGACAACACCAGTGCCATTCAGATTACCAATGATCCAGTGAAGCATGAGTTGACAAAACACATTAGTGTAGATATCTTCTTCCTGCGATCTCATTCTCAGTAGGATACCATCGCTCTCCAATATGTACCTAGTGAGCTTCAGATTGCTGACTTCTTCACCAAGGCTCAGACTAAAGAGCAACATCGTTTTCATCTTTCCAAACTCAACACGTCTGATCCGTCTTGAGTTTGAAGGAGGTGTTAAGTACATGTATATATATATTAGCTTACTTGTACATATAAGACTTGGGCCTTAGACCATATCTTACTCTAGATTTGTACTCTAGACCTGTACTATATATATATATATAGATACAGGACACTCTCCTCTTAATTGTTTGAGAGGATCATTCTATTCAAACTCTTACAAAACTCACTATGTTGACAACGAGAATTTAGATTGTGCTATGGAAGGGTAACACCTAGCCACGCCGGGAGGATGGGATGTTACAGTAAGTAAATAACAACACAATTTTGTAAAGCAACCTAGTGACCGTTATAAGACATTTCCCAAGAAGATACCTTTGCCCGTTCTTCCTCATTTGTGTCCATAATGTATGCCATGTACCTACAATATTCAGTGTCAATGTGATGCAGTAAAAGGTGAAGTATTTGTTGTGCCCAAATATAAAAACAAGACTAAATAAAAAAACTTTGAAGCAGACTGAAAGGCTTATCACAATAGCTTATCAGATATGCTCCAAGCCTCCAACTAAGCATCAAAAAGTTCACCCATACCTTCTATTCAGTAGGAAAAAAAAATTCAGACCACTGTATAACAAGAAATGAGCATTAGACAAGTTGCATATCAACATTGAAATGTTCAGGTTTTAACATGACATTTCTGTGACCAAAGACAATGGAAATGACAAATTCACAAGGGCTTCTCATGAACAGTTGTTCAAGTTTTCAACTGTAAGTTAGTCTTAGTCAGTTGACATCTCAGTCAAACTCCTGAGCATAAGGAAGTGGTCGATCGGCTGGCTGGCGAAGCAAACAAGTCACTGCTACGCAAATGAACTCCCTAGTGCCTTATCCACTTGATGTCAACAGGGTCAGATGATATACATGGAGAAATTCAAAGACTAAATTTGGAAAACTTTGTAAATGATGAAATTTTAAGTTAGACGGAATGTTTACCATAGGTAAGGACAGCAGAAGAAAATTTGAAGCACTTCAATGAGAAACAGCATGTTTGTGACACTGTTATATAACCCAAATTTAAATGGTGGGAAATTAACTCCAAATCTGGCAAAAAATTATTGACAGAATGTACTGCATTGCACCCTATGCCATGCCATTTGAATAAATATTTATAATAATATCACTTTTGTAAAGTTTTAAGATATGTTGTCTGCAAAATTCATCATGTTAACTTCAGTCACTCTCTGAATATTGATTCTACCTTCTACAAGCTATTGCTTAAACTAGCAATATTTACAGTGCCAGTTCGAATGAGAACAGGACATAGAAACATGGACTAACTCTGAAAAGGTACTCTCACTCTGGTTTTCTGCTCAATTTATATATATCACATTCCAAGTTTAATGTATGGATCATAGAGCCAGGCTGAATAATTTGGGTTATGGTCAGGCAACCAGGAAAAAAAGCACAAAAAAGATGGAAAAAATTGGCAGAATAATTGTGCAGTTCTGTAGTACATATTTAAACAATAAAACATGAATAAGGCCTCACTGAGATTATCTCAGTTGACACATCTGCGCACACAATGGTTTGAATTAATTTATCCCACAAATAAGATGGTTAAAACACTAAAAAAGAAAAAAAGAGGGGGGGGGGGGGTGGGGGGGGGTGGGGGGGTGTGCAGAGGCTCCACACATTTATAAAATACAACAAATGCACAAATAGCTAGCATCTGAATAGATAAAGGGCGCAAATAGTATAACTCCCAACTCCCAAGATTTGTAAGATCTAACTATCATACAAACTAGGAGAATTTTCAACTTCAATCAAGATAACCTAAGGAAAGAAACAAAATCGACATGCCAAAAGAACATAATAAAGGAAATCACATAAACATGGTTAACATTTCATCACCACAAGTTTACATTACAACAAAAGCAGAAACAAGGAACATAGGGTATTATATTATTTAGCCTAAAACAGCTGCCTGGTAAGAAAAAAAAAATTGAAAATAAGTAGGGCCTGTCAACATAGGACTTGTAAACAAGCAGGTATGACTTAACAATCATTTGTGAAGCAAATTAGTTACCTACCAGCTTTCTCGACTTTTGTCCTTTGCTTCCTTTTCATATTTCTGGATTGTCCTTTCATCAACTTGACCACTCAAGAATAATATTTGGCCTCCAGATGTCGATTTACCAGCATCTAGAACCAAGAAATAGAGAAGTAAGTGAATGCACTACAACTCTTTTAGAATAAATCTGCAATACTTTTGTTACAAATCAGCATTAACAGAACATATTAAACATCAACAGACACAGAATTAAAAAAAATAAAGCATATGGTTAGCTTACATTTATCAATAACAATAAGAAAAATAGCAGAAAACAAATGTAGAAACAGGCTCAAATGAGGGGAAGCCAATCAAGCATCATAAGCCGGTGTACAAACTACAAACTGAACAGTGGCAAAAAAAATGAAACAAGAGTTACAAGACAGAAAACTTGGATTCAGTTTTGTTGGTAGCATCTGGTACGCAAATACACCAGTGGCCAGCATAGTCTTATTGTTTTGTCTAAAACAAGGTGTAGCAGTACTATTTATTGGCTCTTCTTAAACGCATCTGAACCTGCCAAACTAGTGAATTAATCCTTTCTATGGGTGAAATAGTCTACTAGTAGCAGCAATTTACCAAGCACCTCCCTAGGACTAAAACTATGAGGATTAACTATGTTGTACAAGGTGTGTTTTATAAGTCTTAAGTGTCATCCAAGAAAAAGAAATTAACTAATAACAAGCAGTTGGCAAATTCCCTTGCATCAAATCCAAGGCAATAAAGAGTAGAAATTCTACTACAATGATGATGTGGCTACAGAAAGTTTTAGAATCTATCGGTGCCATCCAAAAGGAAAATCTACTAACAGACTTAGCAAATTTCACAACCTAAAGCAGTAGAGAGTAGCATTATTTCAGAGACAAAATGGTTTGTACTGCAGCAATGAGTTCCCATGCTCATGTTATAATCTATTAAGAGTTTAAAGCCCAAAGCAAATTGCCAAACTTATACATTACTCTCAAATTCTATTGAGGATGAAATATGCTGATCAGGTACAAGAATTGCTTATAGTAGATATTTAATGCCTAAAAAACAAGATAAACTACTACTAGCCATTCAATGAGGAAGCCACCGGCAATTGGCACTAAGGTGCCTTCGTGACCAGGCTGTATGGACAACAAAGGCAACAGCACAATACAATAATATGGTCACAGGCAATGTTCTAAATAGTAGAAAGCAGACAGTGAACAGTTCCCTCACCTTGTAACACTTATGCGATATGCAGTCTTGTAAGCAATTCATCTATCTAACAAATAGATATATAAACATACAATTATAAGGTATAGATATGCTACATCAATAGACAAGTAAAGCTCAATTCACCAAATGAGACATAAATATATCATATATTGTTTCATATCAAGACATATGGCTATATTTTGATTATAATACTTGTCCATAAAACGTAAGTGCTATTTGTAGCAAAATGACAAAGCAAAACCAACCTCCCAGTACTAACTTATATACTGACCAAAGAAACTAACCATCCAAAAAAATATAATTGCTACAATACGCCTTTCCACAAAATGCAAGAGTTATAGCCCATATTATACTATTATAATAGATTAATTTCTAGCATACTATTAACTATACCACTAAATTGGACCGCTTAAGCACTAAATCCAGATGATATGCAATAAGTGTTGCGGGGAAGCTACCTTGACATTTTTAGTGGCTGCATAAAAGGTTTTAATGGCCACTATTTAGCACAATGGTCACAGGGGTACACCATTAGAAAAAAAAAATCACATGCCGAATAAAAGCTCATGTATGATGACAAGATAACTCAATGCTCCAAGGCAAGGAATACTTCAGCCTGTTCCTGACACAATCTGCAGCGCATCTTACATGTACGTGTTATAATATGACCAATCAAATGTACATGGGGTTAGACCCGAGTATATATATATATATATATATATGTACAAAGAGACTACTAGACCTCATAGACTAAATGGGGCCAATTTGGCCATATACACTAGAATATATACATGTGTATACACAAAAGCCCCCTCAAACTCAAGATGGATCAGGAGAATCTGAAACATGGACTTTGGAGAGATGAAAACAATGTTGTTCTCGAGTCTGAGCCTTCGTGAAGAAGTCGGCAACCTGAAACTCAGAAGGCAAATACTGAAGAGCAATAGTCATCTGCTGACAATGCGAACATGTAAATGAAGCATCCACACCAATATGCTTGGTGAGCTCATGTTTCACGGGATCAGTGGCAATTTGGATAGCACTGGTGTTGTCACAAAGAAGAGACGTGGGAATAGTATATGACACCCCAAAATCAGCTAACAACCAACGAAACCAGACAATCTCTGAAGTAGTAGTGGCCAAGGCACGAAGTTCAGTCTCAGCACTGGAGCGTGATACCGCAGTCTATTTCTTGGACTTCCATGTAAAAAGAGAAGTACCAAGAAATATGCAATAACCAGTCAAGAGGGTCACTCGCCCAGGTCGAATCAGAGTAAGCTTGAAGCTGGAGCTGACTCAAACGAGCATAAAAAAGACAACGAGAAGCAGTCCCATGCAGATAACAAAGCACACGAAGCAGTTGACCATAGTGAACGGAGGTGGGAGCACTAACAAACTGGCTAAGCACATGAACAGCATGAGCAATGTCAGGCCTAGTGACAGTAAGGTAAACAAAACTCCCAACGAGGTGACGATAGCGAGAAGGATCCTCGAGTAGAACACCATCAGTGGGGCGAAGCTGAAGATGAAGCTCCATAGGAGTAGCAGCCGTCCATGTATCAGTAAGCCCAGACCGAGCCAACAGATCCTGAACATAATGCTGCTGAGAAAGATAGTAGCCATCATCCGTAGAAATAACCTGTATCCCAAGAAAGTAACTGAGAGGACCCAATTCAAACATCAAGAACTGCTCACTGAGGCGGCACTTGATGAAAGCAACATACTCCACATCGTCACCAGTAATCAACATATCATCCACATATAGTAGGATCAAAGTGCGACCACGTGTAGATGTATGAATACATAAGGCGGGATCGTGAGCACTAGGAGAGAAACCAGCAGCAAGAACAACTGAACTAAACCGCTCAAACCAGGCTCGTGGAGCCTGTTTGAGACCATGGAGGGCTCGGCGAAGACGACAGACATGACCAACAGGAGAACAACAACGGGAGGTAGCTGCATATAGACCTTCGCCTATAAATCACCGTGAAGAAAAGCGTTCTTCACATCCATCTGAGATAGTCCAGGAACGAACAGTAGCCACAGCAACCAATGTGCAAACTGTAGTCATGTGAGAAACAGGCGCAAAAGTCTCATCATAGTCACGACCATAGGCCTGCTGAAAACCGCAAGCAACAAGGCGAGCCTTACAACGCTCCAGCGAGCCATCAGACTTCGTCTTAACTTTGAAACCCACTTGCAGGTGATGGGAACAACGTGAGCAAGTAGCGGGACAAAATCCCAAGTGCCAGTACGATCCAACGCTGCTAGCTCCTCAGACATGGCCAACTGCCACTCAGGAAGGACGACAGCCTCCTGATAGGTACGAGGCTCATGAATAGCACACACAGCAGTAAAGCATAACGATCTGGAGCCACAATGGTGCTGCGATCACGGAGAGCATACCGTGAAGTCAAGGGAGATGACGTCGGTGGTGTATCGTCAGTAAGGACACCATCAGTACTAGCCATGCCATCAGAAGTAGAACCTGGAGACTGAGGATCATGAGGAACCCTGGAGCGACGAGTGTAGTGGAAGGGAAATGGGGACACCTCTAAGGATGGGGGTGGTATGACTGGAGAAGGTGTGGTGGAAGCATGTGGCATGTGTGGTGTAGGAATAGGAGGAAGATATAAAAAGGAGACAGACTCTATGGGAGGGGCCCGAGAAGCAGAAGAGTAAAAATAAGGTCTATCCTCCACAAAAGAGACATCACGAGAAATGCGCAAGCGTCGAGCAGATGGGTCATAACAACTATAACCCTTATGCTCTAGACTGTAACCAAGAAAAACACACTTAACGGGCTGAGCAGTTAACTTGGTGCGCTCACGTGGGGCAAGAAGTACGTAGCAGGTACAACCGAAAACTCGAAGATGATCATAACCTGGTGGAGATGAAAACAAGAGTTCTCCAGGACACTTGCCATGCAGACGGGAAGATGGCTGCATGTTGAGATATACAGCCGTAGAAACAGACTCAGCCCAGAAGTGAGGCGGAACATGAGATGCAATCAAAAGAGTACGAGCAGTCTCAATAATGTGACGATGTTTGCGTTCAGCAACACCGTTCTGAGGATGAGCACCAGGACAAGAGAGTTGCGAAAGAGTCCCCTCAGCAGAGAGGAACTGACGAAAAGCGGATGACAAGTACTCACCCCCAGAATCAGAGCGAAATACCTGAATAGTAGCGGAAAACTGAGTATGAACCATACGTACAAAAGACTGATAAATAGATAACAACTGAGAGCGATATTTCATAAAATAAACCCAAGTATAACGTGAATAATCATTAATAAAAATAACATAATACTTGTGTCCACCTTGTGAAACAAAGGGAGCAGAGCCCCAAACATCAGAGTGAACTAAAGCAAAAAGGTGACTAGACCTAGAAGTACTGGAAGTATAAGGAAGTTGTAGCTGTTTGCCAAGCTTACAACCAGTACAGTCAAAATGGGTGTCAACAGAGACACGAACTAAGACACCTTGACGAGCTAAAGTAGACAGACGAGAACCACATAAATGGCCTAGGCGATGATGCCACTGAGGGAAGGCGACAGAGGATGCGGCGACAGAGGCAGACACCTAAGACTTTGTGGTGGAGAGCAGTGGAGGATGACGGAAGACTCAAACTATCAAGAATGTAGAGACCCGGAGAACCTCTACGGCGATGGCCAGTACCAATGAATGTTCTTGTCCGACGATCCTGCACAAAACACGAAGAGTCATCAAACCCAACAAAGCAGTGCATATCAGTAAGCTGACCAACAGACATCAAACTCATAGAGAGCTGAGGCACAAGAGACACATCTGAAACAAGATAGTGAGGGGTGGACAGAGTGCCCTGATGAGGACTATACAAGAGGTGTCATCAGCTGTCTGAACAGAGGCACCATCAGTAACAGGCTGACAAGATGCTAACTGAGAGCCATCTGACGTCATATGGAAGGAGGCCCCCGAGTCCAGAACCCAAGGATGTGCACTACCTGACACAGAGGGAGCTGAAGCGGCAGCACTAGCAGATCCACCAGAAGAGGGCGTAGACGACGAACGCTCCTTAAAAAGGACCTGTAGATGGCTCATCTGAGTCTGAAGCTGACTCAACTGAGTAGCTAGTGGATCCGGAGAGGCAATAGGTGCTGGAGAAGAGGCAGCAGCGGCTCAACGATGAGACGATCCACACGGTTTGGCTTCAGCTCAGGATGTAGCTTGAAGCACCGCTAAACACGATGTCCAGGTCGCTTGCAATGAGAGCAGACAACCTGAGTGGAAGAAGCCGGCGGGATAGCAATAACATCGGAGGATGTTGTCTGAGGGGAAACTGCCAGAACAAACTGCGGGGAACCACAGAAGCAGAGCCAGTAAGGGAGCGAAGACGAGTCTCCTCAGCAATCAAGATAGCAAGAGCCTCAATCATAGTAGGAAGTAAAGGACGCCCAAGGAGTTGAGCTCGAATGGGCTCAAAGTCTGAGTGAAGACGCATGACGAAGTCAAACATAAGGTTCTGCTCATCATATCTCTCCTTGGCCGCACATCCAAGGCAACCAGAACAGGCAAAGGGTACCATGGAGTCCAACTGACGTGAGAAACAGGTGAACTTACTATAGAACTCCTCAATAGACATATCCTGCTGATGCAAACCCTGAAGACTGTCGGAGAGAGAAACGAAGTGCCTCACTGCTCTGCTGATAGCGACGCTGAAGATTACTCCCACATCAGTCTGGAGGATGGCAGATCAATGAAGCTCATCCGAACTGAGATCTCAGCACTATGGCACAAAATACCCATAACACAGTCTTCATTGGCGCGCCACGCTACAGCAGCTGTCTTTTCCATCTCATCCGTAGGAGCATCCGCGGTAAGATGCGAAAGCAAACCAATGGACCGGAGTAACATACGAACCGAGGAGGACCACTCACGGTAATTCTGACCATTGAGTTTGATATCAGAAGCCAAGAGCGCACCACCACCATGAAGACTACTAAAAGCCATGTAGACTGCTACAATGTGTAAGTGACAGCACTGTGATATAGCAGAGGCAGCGATATATATATATATATATATAGTGCACACTACAACACCAGCAACAGAGGGAGAAGAGGGTCTGGCGGTGAGAGCTCGAGTAGACGACGGCACGAGCAGGGCGCACGAGCGGGTAGCTCCGGTCGGCGAGGCACAGCTCCAATCGGCGAGGCACGACACTAGGAGCGGCGACGCGAGCTGCAGCGACGCCCGCGAGGAGCGGCGACGCGAGCTAGGGCGGCGGCGACGGCGCCCGCGAGGACAACGCCGAGACGAGGCCGGATCTGGACGAGGAGGCGGCGGCGACCAACAGATCTGGTCCCGATCTCATGGGAGAGATGTCGGCGCTAGCTGGAGAAGACAACGGCGACCAGAGTTGGCCGGCGATGACCAACTCTGGGATTGATCGGTGGAAAAGCTGGATCTAAGAGGTTTCTAGCTCTGATACCATGTTATAATATGACCAATCAAATGTACATGGGGTTAGATCCGAGTATATATATATGTACAAAGAGACTACTAGACCTCAGAGACTAAATAGGGCCAATTTGGCCATATACACTGGAATATATACATATATATACATAACAGTACGAACATGGTAATACACATGAACATGAGACACATTTTGAGTGTGTTGCTGTATTCAGGTAAAATTGAACTTGAATATTAAACTACGAGGAAAGGATACAAGCATTAAGAAAACCAGACTTACCAACATGGCCAATGAACACTACATTCAAGTGCCGTTTCCTAGTTTCCTCCTCTAGTATCTCTTGAACTCCCTCAGGTGAAACAACTGAAATAATTCAAATTTAATCTTGGACGTGAGAAAAAAAAATGGTTTCACAAATCCAACAAACAGTAAGATTTGCAATTATAACAAAGGCAGAGAACCACATTATAGAAACTGATGCCTAAAACTGATGTGCCAGCACAAGGGAAGAATGTCTAAGGTCCAACAGGAAGAAATGGCATTTCAAGAGTTGCACAAAACAAAAATGTACAGATCATTATTTTTCTAAATGGTTCCCTCCACAAAAAAAGACCCAAAAAAATTAACAAGTCATTAAAATCAGTGATTCAATTCCCAGCTCCGTAGCAATCTTCACTTTCTCAAATGAAGCACATGATGTAAATTAATAAGTCAGTAATATTGAATCTACAAATATGGCAATCTGCTAGATGAAATCCAATGATTATATGTGGAACAAGCATTAATGTAATAAAAAAATTTATTAGAAACAAAGGGAAGAAAAATAACAAAGGAATAGCATTCGTGTTCAATTCTAAATAATCTAACAGCCATACAACTATCGCAAGCTGAACAAGGGTTGCATACAAACCATTGGGCTGCAATTCCAGAGACTGAAGGCTTGACTGAATCCCATTGACATCTGAGAATATACAGTATGAATTACAGGTTAGAACATTGTGACTTACACAATATTAGTAAAACAGAGGGCATCACAACTTGATATAGCATGAACAGAAAATCAGTTGATAGCTTGAGTACAAAACTTCATAAAATAAGAACTACGGCTAAAACTTCTACTAGTTTTCCCAACTATATCGATAGCTTGAGTACAAAACTTCATAAAATAAGAACAACGGCTAAAACTGCTGCTAGTTTTCACAATAATAAACTGAAACCAATGTAATAGTCCAATAATCAACATAATGGGCTCCATGCTAGCCCCCACAACCCTTGGGAACAGATGAGATTGAGCGTGACATTTTAGAAGACTATTGGACATATCAGCCTACACATCACTGCAGCTTTCTTAAGATCCTAAAACTGAACTGAAACAGCATTAAAAAAATTCTAAAATATTTCAACATGCATCTGACAACAGCACATCCAGAAAAATGAAGACATTTATCCACCAAATTCCAAAAGAAAATCCTGAAGGAAGAATAGTAGTAGACAAAGAAATATCCAATCATTGAATCATCATTTACAAACACATGTATGTCATTCTATCATGGTTGCAAAAGCAAACAACAGGTTCATACCTATTGGCTCCATGTATACTGGATCTCAAATATTGTGAAATATCAGGTGATACATTCCTATGTCAGGTTTTCAAGAAATACAAATTATTTTCATATCTATACTACTATATAATGCAAGAGTTTTGAATTTAACAAATATTCTTTCCTTTTTTTAGCTGTCTAATCCAAACAATCTTGTCTGTTGGTTTGTTGATTTGCAAGATCAAACGGTCCTTGTTTTGAGTTGGTCCTGCCTGCACCCAACCACTGACTAAAAAGCTTACCTTTTGTGTCATGCACCTTATCCGGAACACCAACAGCAAACGCATTTCAATAGTAAAAAGAACACCTCCCCCAAATAGCAACCCTCCCCCCTCCATCAATGCCCAACCCCTAACAATTCTCCCCCCCCCCCCCCCCCCCCCCCACCAAAAACCATCAAATCTCACCTCCACCAAGCCAGCCCACAGAAGCCCTATCAACAATGTCGAGTACACAACGAGATGCACCATTGCACTCGCTCGCTATTGCCAACAGTCTCAGCTCGGAGCCGCTGCATATCCCCATTGACGACGAGTGCAGGAGCTTCTTATGCCGGCCATTGACCCCAAGGCCACCAAGGTTGCTGAGGCAGCCGCCAAAGGTGCGCGCTGTTAGAGTATATAGGCTATTACTGTTAGACTTCATTTCCTACCACGGTATCAGAGCAAGGTTAGGATTAGACTTTCCAACCTCCTGTCGGCGTGCATTCACTGTCGTTGGTGTCCACCTCCTACCCTGGCGTGAATCCATCGCCAGCGTCCATCTCATTTCTTTGCCTTTTGGTGATTGGACCGCGGCAGTCAGATCTACACAGGTTCTAGACTGCCGTCGCCGTCATCGTCAGATCTGTACAGCTTCTGGCTATCATTGTTGCTGCTGCTGTGCAGTCGCTAGCCGTCCTTGTTCTATTGTCCCCACTGCCATCATTATTTCAGTCACTACTACCACCCCAGCCGTCATCACGGTGCGGCCACAACCATGCCACTTCTACCGCCACCTCTGCTTCTACTACAACTGTTGGCGCTGCCGCCACTTCCGCCACCGCCATTGCATCCGCCATCGTCACAGCCACCACCTTCATCTCTAGCTCTGGGATCACACAGTGTGCAAGAGACGGGCTCCAAATCTAAATCTTTGTCAGCTTCATATCTAAATTTTCCTAAGTTGAGCCGAGCTGACTTAATCTGCTTCTAAGTCGAGCCGAGCCAACCCTCTCGCGGCTTTGTTCAATGCATGTCTTCTATTGACAAGGATTCTGGCTCATCCTTTCCAAAAGCTCAATGCATAGCTCCTCTTGGATTGCAACTTCCGGTGATTGAAGACTCACTGAAACTGACACCTACAACGAGTTGTCATGCCTTGTCTCCTCCCTTTTGAAGGCTATGGGTCTTTCAAACCATATCGAGACATGATAACTTAGAGCGGGTGCAAAGCTAGAGGCCTGGAAGAGGAATGAGGCTCAAGTTCGATTTGCTCTCCTACGAAGTACTGACTCTGCCACCAGGCGGAGCATCTGTCGCTTGCCCTCTTGCTATCAGATTTGGACTACCCTTCAAGTTCGCTTTGAGCAATCCAGCCAAGCATTGAGGTTCATGCTTTTGCAGCAGCTACAGCACCTTCAACAAGGAGAGCTATCAATTGAGGCCTTCCATAGCAGGATTTTTGAGATCTGGCATCAGCTGGATGACATGGCACCTGCGCCGTGCTCCACTTGCGCAACCTGCAAGTATGCTACTGAGGCAGTAGTCTACCAGGAGCAAACAAGGACCTTTGAGTTCCTCACCCGTCTTCGTTCAAAGTTTGAGGTCGCCAAATCTCAGATTCTAAACCGGGAGGTACCATGCACTCTGGAGGCAGCTGTGAAGGCTATGATAGCTGAGACGCGCCAGTGTTCTCACTCTGCTACCATCTTGCCTTCTCACAGCGTTCTAGCTGCACATAACTCTTCAAGCTCCTCAGGCTCTCAAGCACCAACTTCCTGTTCTGATCCCAAGGCTAACACTCAGCCACAACCACAGTGTTCCTACTGTCACAAGAAGGGACATTTGCAAACGGACAGCTTCAAGTGGATCCGTAACGGGAGACCTGTTCCATCTGCAAGAGTTACTGATGGACCTCCTACATCTTCTGTTGTTGTTAACACGGCTCCAGCACTCACTTCAGCTTCAGATCCTCGTCTACAGCAGTTCATGACATTGTTCTAGCAGCTCTCCTAGGCATCAACATCTCCATCAGTTATCCACACTGCTACCTCTGCTTCCTCCAGTCTATTTGGTCCAGTTCCTTCTGCCGCAAGTATACGAGATGAGTCGAATTCTCGACTCAAGGGCCACTCAGCATGTTCAGCCTAATAGTTTTGGCCTCCAGGATTGTACCACAGGCAGTGCCAATTCCAAAATCCAATTGGCCGATGGTTCATCATTAACCATGCTTCACAGTGACACTCTCCACATCTCAATTTCATATTCCTGATGTTTACTGTCCCTAGTCTAGCCATGCGACTGCTCTCTATTGGTCAGATCATTAATCAGGGTTGTTTTGTGGGTTTTGACACTTATGCCTGCTATGTGCAGATTGCCGCACAAGAACCCTCATTGGAGCTAGCCATCGTCGTAGTGGATTAGACGGCCTCTGTGCTGGACTATCTGCATCTATCCTCTTGTTCGTCACCTGTCTTCTACCTTCACTAGCTCATTATGTTGTCTCTGTCAGTTTTCCCCAGTGGCATTATAGGTTAGATCATCTATGTGGATCTCGAATGTATACTTCAGTCTGATAGGGTGTGTTGGGTCGTGTCTCCCCAGACACCGATTTTGTTTGTACAAGTTGTAAACTGGGCAAGTAGCTACAACTCCCATATCGGACGAGTCAGTCCAGGTCTAGGTCTCCTTTTGATTTGATTCATTATGGATGTATGGGATCCTGCTCCCTTCCCTTCAAAAGGCCATAGATACTATGTTATTTTCATTGATAATCATACCAGATATACACGGATTTATTTCATGCGACATTACAAGGAGTTTTTTTTATTTATAGATACTTTTGCATCTATGATACAGACTCAATTTCCCACTTCTATTAGAGTTCTTCGTTCTGACTCAAGGGGGAGTATCTAATAGTTTTCGAGAGTTCTTAGCTTCTCAGGATACCCTCCCTTAGCTGTCCTATCCAGGTGCCCATGTCCAAAGTGGTGTTGCCGAGCACAAACGCCATCATATCATTGAGACTACTCGCACCCTTTTGTTAGCATCTCATATTCCTTCTCACTTCTGGGCAGAGGCCGTCTCTACCTCAGTCTACTTGATCAATCTTCAACAATCTATTCTTTCTGATAATAGTCCAGGCGAGTGCCTCTTTTCTACACCGTCGCACTATGATCATCTTTGGGTGTTTGGCTGTACTTGCTTTGTCCTCCTTTCGCCCTAGGAACACACGAAACTAACAACTCAGTCCATTCAGTGCACATACCTTGGCTATAGCCTTGAGCATAAGGGCTATCGTTGTTACGATCCTGTGCTCGATGAATCAAATTCTCCCACGATGTCACTTTTGTTGAGGATCAGTCGCTCTATCTTTCACCCTCCTCTCGTTCCACCCCTTCTGGTACCACCACTAATGTCTCATTTCTTTACTTTCCTTCTACTCCCTCTGGTGAGAAATCTTCACCTTCCTGACCTACTACCTGCTGAGACACATCCACCCCCCAGCGACTTGCCACCTACTAAGACATCTCCCTCCACAGATTTGTCACTTTCCTCTTTGCCTAGACCCTCAAGCCCTCTTTCTCTTTTCCCTTATCACTAGTCCCGTTGTCCTCGTCCTTCCTCCGATGAACCAGCCCCAGAGTCTGCTCCACTTGGCCCAACATCCACTCCTATAGTCCCTTGTGATGATCCACCACCACCTAAGGGCCCTGCTACAAAGTTGCCACAGTCTTGGTATTATTTGGGGGATCACTCTACTATTGCTCAACCTAATCGTTTTAGCTTTGTTGGCGTTTGTCAATTACAGGAGCCAGCTACTTATGAGGCGGCAACTAGTAGCCCAAAGTGGCGTTCTGTTATGGCTGAAGAGCTTGATGCTATGACCTGGACTTTGACTTGGGAGATTGTACCTTATCCACCTAAGTGCAAACCCTATTATCTGCAAGTGGGTTTTCAAGATCAAAACCAAGGCAAATGGTATTGTTGAGCGCTAAAAGTGCGTCTGGTAGCTCGTGGTTTTCAGTAGGATTATAGGTGTGACTATTGAGACCTTTGCTCCAATTGCTCACATGACTATTCATACTATCATTGTTGTGGCTGCCATGCGTGGTTGGGATCTCTCATATGTCAAGAATGTGTTTTTGAATGGGATCTGTATAGGAGGTCTATATATGTCCACCGCAAGGTCTTGACTATCCATCAGGTTATTTTTGCCGCTTGCGACGAGCTTTATATGGGCTCAAATAGGCTCCTCAAGCTTGGTTTGAGCACTTTCAGTCAATGATTGTTGTAGCCGGCTTTACTCCTAGCCGCCATGATCCATCTATGTTTGTTCATGTGAACCCACGAGGACGGACCATCCATTGATATGCTGCTAACTGATGATGATCCTGTTCATATAACCTCTATCATGGAAAAGCTCAGTGTGCAGTTCCCAATTACTGATCTTAGTCCGCTCAACTATTTCTTGGGCATTGAGGTTACCTAGTCAACGGACGAGGTTTCCCTTTCCCAGCAGTGTTATGTTTTGGATCTTCTCTCACTCTGGTGTCACTGATGACCAGTGTTGTAAACGGCGGCCACCTAGGCGCTCGGTGGTGACCGGCTGCGGCAATTTTGCCGAAATTGATAGCCTGGGCGATCGAGTCACCTAGGCGGTCATAGGCGGTCCTCGGTGGCGCTCAGCGGCACAAATCAACACCAGGCAGTGCTAGGCGGAGGAACGAAAGGGGTTAAAAAACGTACGCGGTTAGAGTAGTTTCTTTTCTCTTCTCCCGTAGTCCCATGTCTCGCTGCCGTAGTTTAGACACGAGTAGATTTGCCATTGCCGCCAAGGAACAAGATCTTCTGCGGTTCTGCTTGTCCGCCATCGTCGAGGAATGAGACCTCCTTCCACCCGTCCGCCGCAGTCGAGGAAGGAGATCTCCCTCGGTCCCTCCGCCTGTCTACCGCAGCCAAGGAACTGGGAAGTAGATCTCCCTCCGGCAGTCCGCCACCGCCGAAGAGATCCTACTCTACGCGACTGCTCCTCTGACTCGACCCCGAAGCGATCTCTTTATACGGACACTATGTTTTATTTACCTTAAACATATGAAAGCACTTATTGCCATTTGTCAATATTTCTATTGTTCAAGAATATTTTTGTGGTGCAGATGGTTAGTTGCTTGTTTGTTTGCTTCATTGTTTGCTTGTTTGATTATGTATACTCTGTGATGCAGATAACTAGCTATAGTAAGTAACCTAGATGGCCGCCTAGCGACCTAGGTGCTAGGCGCCAGGCAACCACCCGCCTGGCGCCTAGCACCTTCTTGAACATTGCTGATGAAAAGACTGTTGTCACCCCCATGGAGTTGCACTTAGAGCTACGCTCTACAGATGGTATTTCTCTTCCAAATCCATCCAGGTATCAGCGGCTCATGGGAAATCGTGTTTATCTTGGTGTCCCTCGACCGGATATATCTCATGTTGTTCATGTCCTTAGCCAGTTTGTCAGTGCCCGACCTCAGTACATTATGCTCATCTTCTTTATGTTCTATTGTATCTTCAGGGCACTTCTTCCCACTATTTGTTCTTTTCTAGGACCAGCTTGTTGCAATTGCAAGCCTTTTCTGATGCTAAATGGGCTAGTGATCCGACTGATCGTCGTTCAATCACGGATTAATGCATTTTCCTTGGAACTTCTCTTCTTGCCTTCTTGCCTGGAAGTCCAAGAAACAGACCGCTATGTCTAGGTCTGGAAGTCCAAGAAACAGACCACTATGTCTAGGCCCAATGCTGAGGCTGAGCTACACTCTCTAGCAACCACTACAGAGATTGTTTGGCTTCGATGACTTTGACTGATCTCGGTGTTTTTGTCACGACGACTACACCTCTATTTTGTGACAAAACCAGCTCCATTCAGATTGCCAATGATCTTGTGAAGCATGAGCTCACGAAGCATATTGAGACTAACGCCTTCTTCACTCGATCTCATCTTCTGCGGGATACCATTGACTTGCGCTAACTTTCTTCGGAGATGCAAGTCACTGACCTCTTCACCAAGACCCAGTCACCGAGACCCAAACTCGAAACCAGTTTTCTTTTCTAATGCCCAAACTCAGGCTATTTGATCCGCCCTGAGTTTGAGGGGAGTGTTAAGAGTATATAGGCTATTACTGTTATACCGTTGCTTTATCACTTTACTTTTCTCTTTCTTGGAGGCTACTCTTCCTTGGTATATATATGACTCTCTACCATTAATCAGATTGAGATGGAATTATCATCTTCAATTCCTAACATACGCAAGGAGGAAGATGCTCACAAAATCAAATAATGTGGTCTATGAGGTACCCCTCACCTAAGATAATTTATGATTTTCTTGGGATAATTGCTATATTTAGTGTTCGTGAAGTTTAAATAGAGTTTTCTTTTTGTAGGTATTATGGACAAGCTTTGGTTCCTCCTGCCATCGTTGATCATGAAACAAGTAAGCATTGGCATGATATTAATCACTTGCTCATTTTTTATTGATATGATTTTTCTCTATTTATATGCTTCAGATTCCTGTATATATGCTAAATTTTTCTTTTATGGATAAATGTTTTGTTCCTTTCTGGAATGTTGTTTCAAGAGGTGTCAATTTTTAATAATATGATGTGATTCCTCCAAATAATTGGAGTGATTAGATGATCTATATCCTATCTTCTTGACACTTGATCTGGCCTTTCACATTTCTATAATGTTCAAAGGGAATTGCATGGATCATATTTCTTTGTAGTTTCCATTTAGTGTTCTATTCAAACAATGAATAATTTCTCTCTAAATTCCATTTTTTGTTTTGTCAGAAAGCAATGCATGTCTATATGTCAGATTTAGACATGCATGGTCATGGGTGGCTGGGATTTGCACCATCACCAGAGCACTCCACATTTGCCAGAGGTCGCCAGACACATGTTTTTATCTAACATGTGTTTTATACTATTTTATTTTCTAATTCAGAAGATTGTTTTTTATAATGGTGTTGAGACCTCCAAATTTTGATTCTCACTACAATAGATGCATTTTTAGTAGCTACAATAGTTTCTACGGCAGTAAATAACTGGCCAAATAAAAGACTTAGGGCTTGTCTGAAAGCAATGCATATCTAAATGTCAGATTTGGTTCTAACTTAGGTCCAAATAAAAGACTTAAGTCTTTATGGAATATGCATATCAGAAAAAACCAATTGTTTCATTTGAATCTATTTGAACTAATTATTTTAGGGGGGTCTTCTGATTTGATCCAATATGAAAATATTGTGTCTTTTAGTATGATTTTGGGACCTTTGAACTCCTCAGATGAATTATGCTAAGTTTACCATAAGTAGGACAGTGATTAGAGGTCAACCATTAGTTACATTATTCTACATTACAGAGAACCAGCAAATCTTGAATGTTTTTAGCTTTTGGCTACATTTATTTTCCCATATCTAAAAAGTTCAATACCTTAATTTCGTATGCTGAGAACTTTAGATGGAGTATCATGCTTTTTTGAAGCAACAAACAGATTATTGCAATTAAGCTTTGAGCCACGTAATAGGTAATATATGTTCGGAACATTGCAGGTAGTTCTCTGCACCTCTGCACCAGGGTTGATGCGGCAAGACATTCTATAATTATCCTCTGAAAGCAATTTGTCCAGTGCAAATAGGCATTATTGATGCTTCGTCCTAAGCTCTCTCCATTGTTAGCAATTGCAAAATAATTAGGCCATGTCTGCTAACATTGATTATGACATATATAAAATATGAATGTATGGCAAACCCTTTTTTATTATTTTTATCTTTTACTGAAGTACCATTTGTAATTTTAGAAGCTGGTACATTTTCATCTCCAGCGGGCTAGAAACAGATTTTCTTATTCTCATCATTACTTATTCAGATGATCACATGCTAAGCTTATGTTCTCCACTCTGGCATCATTTTTTTGAGAGTTAATCTGGCTTTAGTTTGTTTTATGTAATATGATCTTGATATTACAATGCTGTGTGCTATCTGCCTATCTATAGGTGAAAATACAGCCTTTTTAATATCCTCCTCTTTAAAAGTTCTGATGGTGAACAGCCACACTCCCCTAAAGTAGTAATTTTTTGTTCCTCACAAAATCCAGTCATTATATCTAATTGTTTTTATTGTGTGTTATTTATTTTCTTGATCTGGCAGAAAACAAGTAAGGATGATCGTTGGATGAGTCCATCTCGATAGAGTTTTGGCAGCAACTTCTCAGCATGGAACCATGAACGTTTATTCTCTCAGCATGCTTTTATTTGTAAGATATACTTTCTTTCAGAGCAAGTGTGGATGTAACAACCACAACATTCTTTGAGGTTCATTCTGGAAGGGCTACAAATGTTGGCGAATTGACTTTCTAGAACAATTATTGCACAAGCTTCGTTGGAATCAAGGCTGCTGAAGATAGCTTTATTCAGTGTTTTTTTTCTTTTGGTAATACATTATTCATCTCACAGGAGTATGTCATCTTTTTATTGTACAAAGCTTATATTTTTAACTATTATCTGTTCCTAATTATCTAAATTGTGCTTTTCTTTTTAAAAAAATATATATATAATTTCATGTCGTGCTTTGTTGTGAAATTACATGTTATTTCAGAGGAGCACATTGATAATTAGAAGTGGGGTTCTGCCTTTGTTTAATTGAAAGATCAACAATTTGGGAGTCATTATCTCTCTTTGAACGAAGGATAATTTTGACCGGATTGGTTCATATTTTTTACATTAATGATTCAATGGCTTGCCTCCTCGGTAAATGAATTTGTGTTTATTTATCGTTTAGTTAGTCATTTTGTAAGATACGAGATGATCCATGCTTCTGTTTCTTTTTTTCCTTTGATAGCACCCAATGTACTATGATGAATTAAACAAGGATGATAGTGAGCCACTATTTTTTTTAGAATTTTCTCCTAACTCAAGTATTAGTTTTGTCCATGCATATTCTACTTGCTCGCTTACTAGTATATTGTTAAATTAGAGTATTTTTTCGTCTTAATTCTTTTACTTAAATGTCTTATAGCTCTAACAACTCACAATAGTACAAATTGCTAGGCACTTCTGAAGAAATATGAACATATTTTTACTATATAATATTTACATTAATCATTTTAGTTTAAATATTGCAAATTTTGAAGAAAACTTAGTTTAATATGATTTTGTTACACATACAAACATTAATTTTACAACCAACATATCAGATGACATCTATTGCATATTAGTTCGTACCAGTTGACCCCCTATAGCAATATACCAGACAATATATCAGTTGATACAAATGATATTTAAAACTATGCATTTTATAACTTCTTAGTCTTGCAAAAAAAACAGAATTGAACTTCCCAGGTTCATCATAAAAAGAGTGAAGAGTATTCACATTACACAGATGGCACATCAGAGTTTAGTTATGCTTCAAGCCAGATTAGAAACCAAACCCATGCCAAACAGCAAGATTAAGAAAACCTAAATAAATTATCTGCCAGCATCACCACCCTTGGCTAAATAGTACCTTACTAGCACATAGGACTTGTGAATCAGTGATGCAAGGCCACCTAACAGAAATACCTAGTTTCCACTCAAGGAAAAGCTCAAGGCATGTCATGAAATATCTAACCTCTCAAAGTATGTTCAACCATAGTTTCCTGAAAGCACAGGACAACAAATCAATAGCTAAATTGACGTTTTTGGGATTAGCTCACAGGATCATGAACGCCAAACTACATAGCACAATCCATATGGCTTCGCTTCTAACGGATGTACATTGTACAACAGGATTTGCAGCCACATATGTGCAAGAAGAACGCACAAGTTCTAAGAATCCGATCTGTTAACATTATTTCTTCTCTTCTCTCATCAAACCAAACACAATCATATCACACCAATCACAAAACGAGCAAAAATCTGATTAAACGAGTATAAGCCGCTAAAATCTCCACTCCTTCTCCCCATTTCCCATATCAATAACAACTTATACGCGCACAATTCAGCACAGTAGTTCCGTAGATCTGCACCGAGCAAAACTCAGATCCAGGCGAAGCATTCAGCAAACACGTAACAGCACAGAAGAGAGAGATCGGGCAAAAGAGGGCAGATACCTTGGGCTGGAGAAGAGGGAGATGCGTCTCTCGTTTTGTTGTCGGCCGCCGCCGCGGGGTGGGAGTGGGAATCCACCACCGGCAGCTCCTCGAAGTCATCGCGCGCCCAGTCGTCAGCGACAGCGTTGCCGTCGGTGGCTGGGGCGGGGGCGGGGGCGGGGGCGTGGTCGGCGGTCGGCGGCGCCATCTCCGCGTCGTTCACCATCTCCCGAGCACGAAGAGGCAGTGGATTTTTTTCCCTCCCCTTTTCCTTCGTTCGTGGGTTTTTTGCGTAATAAGAGGAATTGGATTTTCTTTGGGACGGGATTTCGGTTATTTACGGGGTGAAGAGGTGCGCAATGCTCTAGGGTGGCGAGCAGGTCACGCTCGGCTCAGACTTGAGCCAAATCCTCAGCACGGCGAGCTCAGGCTCAATTAGAAAGAAAGCTAGGTAGGCCTAAGCCAAATTCTATCCGGTGCAGTGTATACCTTTTTTCTCCATTCTAATGAGATAGGAAGTCCATAATAGTAGTGTGATAGTGAACGTGACAATAACAAGGTGATGGTTTCACACCAAGATCCCTCAAGAGTTCACCAGTCCTCCAATCTTGGATCTAAGGAGGTAAGATAGCCGGCGATCAATAGTGACTCAATGACAATGTGGTTGCGGCAAACTATCGGCCTCAAGTGGAGGCAGTTGGCCCATAATATGCACAGGAGAAGGGGAGAGGAGCATGGCAACAAGGCGAATCCCCATACTCGTTACGGTACAACACATAATTATTTGGGTATGCGTGTATTCTTTCGATTTCCATTCCCAACGGACACAACAGTTTTTTGACTTGATAAACTGATCTTGGCGACACATTTCTCCTGGAAGCATGTCCGCTAAAAGATCTAATAGTGCCGTGAAACTCTTATCGCTCCAACTTTTGCTTGTCTTCAAGTTATATAATCTCAGCACATAAGACAGCTTTGTAAATTCTGCACATCCAAAGAACAGAGACTTCTCAGAATCAGCAATTAATTTCTCAAATTTACCAAAGTCGCTTTCGCTGTAATCTTCTTCTACATCATGTAACATCTCATCTAGATTGTCATCATCTACATGCACATCGGAATGAACATTATCAAAATTTGGATAATCATCGATATTACTACAATCCACTTCCAGGTCCTACTGATTGGTAACTGTGCTTGTTTCCTCAAGATCTTCGTCATGCCATATCCAACGGGTATATTGTGCATTAAAACCACGACGAATCAAATAGCTTTTAATCTAGTCAGAGTTGCTAAACCTCTTTAAGTTCATACAATTTGTATAAGAACAAAGCACATCTTTTTCTCCCTTCGTCCCCTTTTCTTACTCAGCAAATTTAATACACCCATTCACATCCTCCAAATACTCAAGAGTAGTACGTTTTATTCAGTACATCCAATATTTTCGATCCATCTACAATTCACAAAATAAACAAATTGCAAAACATAATGAGTCAGGCATGCATGAAACCTGGCCAATTAGTGAGCTAATAACTTGATGAAACACTAATTAACCTAACTACACAATACAAACTAGTGAGCTCATAAATCATGATGCATTGTAAAAGCCAGCTAGCTAGCTAGCTCTGTAGCTTGGAGCTACAGCTAGCTTGCAAATAGAGAGAGAGATAGGTGATGACAAGCTTACATTAAAGAGAGGGAACGAATTAACTTCCTTCCAGCTTGCCCTGATCACTCTAGCAGTCTAGGTTGGAGCGTGGAACTCTTATCGAAAACAGAGAGAGACAGAGCGTGGAACACAACGAAACAACAAGGGTTGACTAGGTTTACTTATAGTGGAACATTTACTAAGAGTTTACAACACTAGAACCATTAGAAAAAGGGGGCTAACAGACTGCATTTCTATAGTAGTGCATATTCTAGTGGTTCTCCAAAATACAACCATTAGAAGAAAGGGGTTAGCAGACTGCATTTCTTCTAACGGTAAATCTATTACGAACCGTTAGAAAAACTCTAACTAACGATTTGTAACAACTTAACCGTTAGTACAAGTACATGTTTGAAACAGAAGCAAGTAAGTACATGTCTGAAACAGCAATACAAATACACAAATATACACCAATACAAATACACCAATTCACACATGCCGTCATAGCCGACTTAATTAATACCGAGATTAATATTTCCTAGGCACTACTATTAATAAAAGTAAAATAAGACTACATTTAAGAAGTAACATTATATGATCTCTCTATATAATGTAGGAAAATGGGTCATCCGCCATTGCCAAATAGCATTCTTTCTCCCAATCTTAGTACAAATGTCTGAAGCACAAGTACATGTCTGAAACAGCAATACAAATACACAAATATACACTAATACAAATACACAAATACACTAATTCACACATTCAATGTATATTACAAAAGTCATGTCTGAAACAGCATATCATGACAAGAACCCAGTGGCCCCTATATTGTACATAAAAGAGAACTGTTGCAAGTTGAGTATATTAAGTAAGTTGTAAGCTAGTGTTGCTACACCAAGCATGGCGCATTACTACAGAAATGTAACTACCAACTACAAGTTAGACTTGATACATCACAAATCCATTCATCTGAAACAACAAATGTATGAACCACGTTTGACTTAACCATAGGAGTTCAGTTCAGAGAGGCTCGAGGAAATCATCAGGCAGTGTGGCGAGGAGCTGGAACCAGCGAGTTGAGTTGAGTTTGTTGGATCTAGGTTGATCTAGGTTTTGATGATTAATGACAATTTGGATAAACCCCTGATGATTAATGTTAATTTGGATAATGACAGCTTTGATGATTAAATGACAACTTGAATAAATCCTGGTATAACAAAAGTACATTGAATAGTTATTTGTTAAACCCTAGAAGTCGATGACTCCCTGTTGTGGTTTAATATTGATGCATATGTTGAGGGGGAGCTTAGTGGTTGCATCAAGCTTGTGTTAATTGTAAATCAAAATGTCATGTGATAAATCCGGAAGTTTGATGACTCCTTGTTGTGGATTTGATATCGATGCATATGTTGAGGGGGAGCTCATCATGTATGTCGTCTGTGTTTACATCAAGCTTATGCTGATCATCATCATGACATGAGTAGTATAGATCGTGTGTTCATTTCTTATCATATACGGATCTATATGATTGTGCATTTCATCTCTTACTCATTTGAGATTTGTTGAATATGATTCTGTCATTTCACCAGGAAGAGAAATTGTTGAGTTAACTCTTGTGTGGAGTAATTTCTCTAGTGATTTATAAAAACCTAACTATGAGACTAACGATGTGCGTTGAGTGTATGTGTTGTAGTCTCAGAATGGTTGCAGGATGAAAGCAAGCAAGGGCGTGAAGAGGTTGATGCCGATATGAGTCATCTCGAGAGAGATCAAGCATTAGCGACGTTAAGCTTTGCGAGGACAAGATTCGATGGGTCGAGCTTCACGAGGTTGAACTTTACCGAAGGTAAAATCAAGATTAAGGTTTGTTTTCTTAGGATTTTACCGGTCTCGGTGTTCGAAGATAGATCGGATAGATAGGATTTCTTTTTACTAGTTTGACCGTACTATTAAGAGAGGTCAGAAACTAGTAACTTGAGTCTATCTAGTGTGGAAGCTCAAATGCATTCATATCATCTTGCACTAGTGTTTAATCTCCTATTGCATTGCTAGAAAGTCTAAGTGTAGTTTGTGTTGCATTAAAGAAATGTTTTGAAAACTACACTTAGTCGTGGTCGCCAGCTAGAGTAATTTGTTTCATTACTAGAGCTGGTCGTGGTCGTATTTGCACATTCTGATCGTATCCTTGCTTGGAGAGTGGTCGTGATCGTGTTTGCCGGTTGGCTGTACCTTTGTTTGGGTTTGGTCATGATCGTAGGAGTTCAAGCTGGTCGTATCAGTTTCAGCTCGCTTGCGTACGCTCGACCAAATCCACTCGATCACCTGTTTTTGACCGGATATTCGACCTATTGTTTAAGTTCCTAAATCATAGTGGTCGTGGTCGTGGTCATTGCTAAGTGTCAGCAGGCTCATCCGTGAGAAAACAAACAATCCATATGTGCAAATACCCTAAACTCGAGTTTAGAGTAAAACTGTAAAGTCCTATTTTCAGTTTGCACAGGCCAGACAATGTCTGTGATGGCCGGACATTGTCCGACCAGTACACAACTCTTGTGGCTTTTGCAAATCGTAAACAGACACACACATACACACACACACGCACACACACACACACACACACACATATATATATATCTGGAGCTTTTGTCCGGGGAAGGCCAGACATTGTCCGGCCTGTACAAAACTTGTGAGTTTTGTTGTAAAATGAACCAGAGACGTTTGTATCTATCCAGAGGGCTTTTGTCCAGGACAGGTCAGACTTTGTTCAGTATGGCCGGACAATGTCCGGCCACTACTACAAAAATGTTTTCTTCTAACGGTTCAAAACATAACTCTACTAACGGTTCTTATACCGATAATGATCGGCACGATAGAACAAAGCCAACTCTTTTCTAACGGTTTTAAACCGTTAGAAAAGAATACTTTTTTCTATCGGTTTTTATTAGTGAACTGTTAGAAAAAAGTATTCTTTGCTAACGGTTCACTAATAAGATCCGATAGAAAAGAATACTTTTTTCTAACGGTTCACTAATAAAAAATGTTAGAAAAATGTATTCTTTCCTATCGGTTCTTAGTAATGAACCAATAGAAAAGATGACATATTCTAACGGTTTACTACTAAGAACCGTTAGAATAGGTACCTTAGAATAAATGACTATATTCTAACGGTTTTTAGTAGTGAACCGTTAGAATGGTACATATTGTAAGCCGTACAGTAGTTTGTATCAAAAGTGATCAAGAAGGGTCAAACCGTTAGAATATGTTTAAACAGCAAGTTAATTGTGGCAAATTAGTCATAAGACAATCATTTTCTGGATTCGTCAATTAAACACTTGTTTGGCATTTATTTGAAGTAAATTTACACAATCATGCAGCTGTCATACGTTACATACACTCCCTCTGTCTTGCTTTGGGTTTAAGCTCTTTACAACAAGTTGTACTTCTCGTAATTGTGGCCCTCGGGATCAATAATTATGATGATAATGAGTGCATACTTGTATCACACCTCTTCATGGATGTAAGTGTAATCTGCAAGTAATAAATCATGAATGAGGTTTGATTAAAGAACTGTGAATAGATTGTATGTGTGGAAAAGAAAGGATACCCTAATTTAAGAGTGGTAGTAAATGCAAGGCTAAGAGAAAAAATTTGAAAGTTATTGAAAGAAAAGTAGTCCTAAATGAACTTGCAATTTGATAGTCACATGAACTTGCGTTTTGAAGGTTGAGTATGAGATTTTACTACTACCAAATACTCTGATTATGGAGTCCTGTTGTTAAAGAATTATGATAGTACCTTGAGATGGTGTCAACAGACTGAATGTCTTCTTCCATGTCTTCCTCTTCCATCTATTCTTCCTCCTCCTCCTCCTCTTCCTCCTCCAAGTCTCCCCAATGCTTACTTCAGTCAACAACTATTCCTGAAAACAACATAGTACAACATTCAGTTAACCAATAGTTTCAGTTCAGGTTACACATTCTAGAAACTTGGCTTGGAAAAAAGAAGTTCATAACACAATGAAACCAATTAACTATCCATCATAGTTTAGTTCATCTTGTTGTAGGACTCCAAAAACATCTCCATAGAAGGGGCGCTCATGCTGTTGGCCAACACAAGAAGAGCTCAGAAAGAGATGTACTAGTCAATTGAAGAAAAACATTTCGCTCAAAGGGTGCAAAGGTCACATTTCACATTTAGCGTACCTCATCAACTGAAGGTTTCCCCCGCTTCCCGGGTCGATAACCATAACTTGCATCGGAACATATACCTCTTTGGTGCTTGCAAAGCAGCTGTAGATGTAGCTGTCATCCATCCAGTACTGCAGGTTGCCCATCCACAACGTCCTCACCTCATCTGATGCCGCCGAGGCAGCCGGCGCCACGGCGTAGTACGGCTGCGGTGGCAGCGCCTGCTCGTAGGCAGATTGCGGAGGCGGCACCTGGCTCCACATGGTCGGCGGCTGCGGCGGCGGCGGCGCGTACTACTATGGCATCGGTGCAATCTAAGCCATCAATGGCCTAGATCTAGGGTTTGGAGGATTGGAGAAGAGGGCCGAGAGAGAGAGAGAGAGAGAGAGAGAGAGAAAGAGGAGGCGGCGTGGTAGAGCGGGGTGAATTGGAGACTTTATATAAGCTGTCCAATTTTACTAACGGTTTAAAACCACAACCGTTAGTGAACTTGCAATTTTACTAACGGCTCACTACTAAGAACCGTTAGAAAAGATGACTATATTCTAACGGTTCACTACTAAGAACCGTTAGAAAAGAGTACCTTTTCTAACGGTTCACTACTAAAAACCGTTAGAGAAGAATATGAGACTTTATATAAGCTATCCAATTTTACTAACAGTTCAAAACCACAACCGTTAGTGAACTTGCAATTTTACTAACAGTTCAATACTAAGAACCGTTAGAAAAGATGACTATATTCTAACGGTTCACTACTAAGAACCGTTAGAAAAGAGTACCTTTTCCTAACGGTTCACTACTAAGAACTGTTAGAAAAGATGACTATATTTTAACGGTTTACTTCTAAGAACCGTTAGAAAAGAGTACCTTTTTCTAACGGTTCACTGCTAAGAACCGTTAGAGAAGAATAGGAGACTTTATATAAGCTGTCCAATTTTACTAACGGTTCAAAATCATAACCATTAGTATATATGAGTCATTTTACTATCGGTTGAATAAAACAAGCCGTTAGTACAATGTCATATATTCTATCGGTTTATACAGTACTAACCGATAGTAAAAATACAGTAATTTCACTATCTGTTACAAAAGACAAACCGTTAGTACAGTTTCGTCTCTTCTGACGGTTCATACAGTACTAACCGATAGTACAAATGACGTGCTATTCACTAACGGTTTCCCAGACCATAACCGTTAGTACAAAACCTCTTCTCCACTGCGGTCCTCGTACACTAACAGTTTTCTCCCAGATTGCATATAACCGTTAGGAGATAGGGGTCAGTGGACTGCATTTATGTAGTAGTGGGCCTGTACAAATTGTTTGAACCTTGTAGTTGAGAGTGGAACAGAGACAAATGCATCTGTCCGGGGCTTTTGTCCAGACATATGATCAATTTATCCGGCTTTCACAAATATAGCCCAATGGTCACTGACACGTTTGCAACAGTTGTTTTTGTTGTACTGGCCGGACAGTGTCTGGCATGGCCGGACAATGTCCAACCTGTACAAAATTGCGTCAGCAGGTTGCAAACGCTAGTTTCTTGAGAGGGGCTATAAATATCTCGTGTTGGCTTTCATTTGAGGTTGCTCAAGAAGTTGATATCTCTGTGTATAAGCTAGCCAAGTCCATTGCACGTCTTCTATTGCATCTAGAGGCTAGATTTGAGCCAAAATCTTGAGTGGATTTGAGAGAAAACCTTTGTGTGAGGTTAAGAGTGCTTAGTGCACTTCATCCACAAGTTGCAAGCTAGTACTAGAGTATTGTGCATCCTCATTGCATCATTTGAGTTTCTAGCACATGTTTCGTTCAAGTGAAAGGGTCCGACTTGTTACTCTTAGCGATCGCTTTCGCCTAGACGGTGTCAGAGGAGAGTCGCGATCTCTGTGGTTGAAGTTTGTCGGAGAGGTCGACAAAAGCTTGTGAAAGGTTTGGTGCTCGCCTATCCAGTGTGGAGAAGGAGCAACCCGAGTGAAAGTATCCTTCATGGATATAGAAGCGAGGCTCACGCGTGAGCGCTTCAACGAGGAGTAAGGGCGACCGGGCGAGTCTCTGAGACCTCGGTAAAAATATTGTGTCAATTGCTTGTCTCTTATTCATTTCATATTTATCTTGGCACAATAGTTTAAATCTATCTAGTTTCTTGTTAAATTGTATACTTCATATTGATTAATTGCAACTAGTTGTTAGATTGTTGATAAACCCTTTGCAACCCTAGGTTATCCTAAAAGTCTTGCAAAAATTGTTTAATTGAAAAGAATTTTTAAAAGCCTCCTATTCACCCCCCTCTAGTCGGCATCCTTGATCCTACAGAGTTGAGCTCGACGAAATCACCAATACAATGTAAGATGCTTTCTATAGGTCCTGAATTGAGAAACACGCCGGGCTTGAGGATCTTCTCCACCAAGCCAACTAAGATCTCGCCCTTCATAGGCTTTTGTGTGAGGCAGGTGAATGTGACCGGGAACTCCACAGACCCTCTGGTTGTCCTTCACGTCCTTCCAGCTCTCGATAGTGATCTTCACCCTTTCTTTTGCCAACAAGCCAACATAGGCAGTGTACTCCCCAACTCTCTTTACGATTAGTCTCCCAAACTAGTTGAACTCACAGGAAAGATTGGCGCGTTTGGCCAAACGGCACAACATCATCACGCCTCGCTCCTTCCTCTTGCACTAGGACGAAGAATCATCAACTACGTTGCCCCTCATGAACATCGTCCAAGAACATACACAAAATCAATAGGCATTCTAGAGCAAATTAAGATTGTTTACTGCTACCTAAATGGCTCCCTGTCTGAAAAGAACTACCAAGATGAAAATTCTGTGGTATAGAATTCCTTTTACCCCTCAAAAGACAATCACATAAAATAAGACCTATCTATTGAAACCAAGTTTTG
This sequence comes from Pharus latifolius, assembly GCA_019359835.1. Classification (NCBI taxonomy): domain Eukaryota; kingdom Viridiplantae; phylum Streptophyta; class Magnoliopsida; order Poales; family Poaceae; genus Pharus; species Pharus latifolius. The sequence continues at coordinate 51,010,004 of CM033320.1, read as the reverse complement.
TGGATTTTTCTAAATAGAGAACTTAGATCTTTTGGATAGAGAATTTCACTTATTTGGTGCAGAAGAAAGAAATATCTGAACAAATAAGCACAAAAACTTTATATGTCACTACTACAGAAATGCTTTTTACTATCGGTTAAAAATCCACTCTACTATCGGTTCTCTTACTGATAGTGATCGGCACGATAGTAGAAACGTAGCACACTTCTATCGGTTGAAAACCGTTAGTAAAACATCTACATTCCCAACGTTCACTAATCGCTAACGACTATTTCTTTTATCGGCTCGGATCTAAACCGATAGTATTGCGTAGATTTTTTCTATCAGCTGGGATCTAAACCAATAGTATTGTGTAGACACAGTTAGTACTGGAAACTTTATTCTATCGGTTGTAGTATATGAACCGATAGTACTGGAATATTTATTCTATCGGTTGTAGTATATAACCGATAGTACTGTGTAGTTTTTCCTATCAGTTATGTACTCGACACGGTTAGTACTGGAATCTTTCACATATACATACAGCAATACAGAGATACAATGGATCATTCACAAATACACCAATATTCACATATTAAATTTGTTCACAAATACACTAATAGAGTAATATACACATGCATTGGACAGATTGAATTTATTCACATATTGATCGAGTTTATTCACAAATACATCAATGAATCTATTCACATATTGAGTTTATTCACAAATACAGCAATCAACACATTCAATATATATTACACAAGTCAGTTACAATCAATCATTGATAGCCACTTCTTCCATAACATATTGAGCCCAAATTGTTCGCAATTCCTTCAATTGAGGCAACTCATATTGCTCTTTCAACATGGCGCTCTGCATATATGCGTGTATGAAGTTAGGAACGTACTGACGAGGATTGACACCTGAGTTAGTTCAAATAAATGCACTGTTGGTTCAAGACAGATTCGAGCCAGACATGTGCCCAGCAGTGCGAACTCAAGTCGTTTCTGGGAAGCATCAGCCCGAGGTCGCAGGCTTTGCGCGATCAGATCACAGCTAATGCGCGGTCAGAAGTTCGTGTGCTGTGCGCGGACAGAAGGTCGAAAATGTTGCGCGGTCAACCAACATCGCGCGGTCAGAGCATCTTTGACCAGGGAACGTGGGAGTATTCTTTTCCAATAACAGGAATATCCCAAATACCCTGAAGATTCTTCCACGTGGGGATTAACCGTCAGGAGGTTAATGCGTGCAGTTATACATAAATAACACGTGTTAAACCTGCGTGGGAGTTAAAAGTGGTTCTCCAAACCGCATCCAAGCAACTGTTTGATGCAGTTACGACTTGGTACCCTTTCAAACGGTATAAAAGGGCGGCAAGATGTATCAAACAGGAGGAGATCAATCAATAGATCAAGATACAACTCAAACAGCCAAGACTACGGTTTAGACTAGATAATTTCTATAAGCCTCCCTGGCTTCTTTTTGTACATTTACATAGGAAAAACCTTCGCCTGTGAAGGCTTTTCCCGCTACTTTGTAACTATTAACTACACATAGTGCAATCCCAACAGGACGTAGGGCTATTACTCCCACCATCGAGGGCCCGAACCTGTATAAACCTCTCTGTGCTCTAGTTCTCCATAGTTCTACATACCTTCCCGGAGGGTCACCTTGAAAGGTCTCATTATTATAAATTTTGCATAAGTTCGGCTGAGGACTCCGAGTCCGAATCGTCGACAGCTGGTGCCCACCGTGGGGCCTTTCTCAAGGCGTCCTAATTTTCATCCGGAGGTTCGCTGAAATATGGCTGGAGTATATGATTCCGAGAACGATTTTGATCTCGAAGATTATGCTCACATTCCAATGCCTTCTCCAAGCGATCCTGTTCCGATGGAGGAGGTTGGAGGCCAAAATCTTCCAGAGGTTGAATCATCTCTCCAGGTCATGTCCATCGACCAGGGAGCGATTGGCGCAAGGTCAGAACCCACCGAGGTTCTTAATGCGCTAGAGGGTGAGTCTGGTCCGTCATACTATCCCGCTGAGGGTAAGGATGATACCGACCTGGAAATCAGCCCGGGGAGATTCGACCCTGATAACCTCCACTGTCTCTTTGATTTCGAGTTCGACTCGGAACAAACGGAGATGTTTTCCCATTGGCGACCTCTCTCCCTAGACAGTTTGCTGCCTCATCGGAGGAAACTCCTGATCAACAGGCTGCTACAGAAGAATGGGATCGCAAAGAGGAGGATCAAAAACTCGAGCAACAAAACAACGAACTACGCAGAACTGCCCTTGAGGCTCTTCAAGATGCGCAGGCTCGTTACGATGCTGCTCCGAGTTCTTCTCGACGATCACGCGGTCACAGACGCGACCAGACCCCCTCTTTGCCTACGGAGCGTTTCCCGGTGGACGAAGAAACGGTAACACCTGGTGCCCCTAGGAGAAGTACCCATGGTCGACTGCGATCTATCGCGGAAGTCATGCGTAACTTCCCTCCTACGGTCACGGATGCGCAGAAACCAGCCTTCACCAGGATCCTAGCGGAAAGACTGGATGAGGTCGCGTCTGAGGCGACCCCAACGGCCTCTTCCCGGTCGGTAACACGTTCCCGCGAACGAGAGTGTTCTCATTCTGGTTCTGGTCGGCGAAGTTACCCGACGCCTATACCATCCCACCGAACAAGTACAGGCGGACACAGGATTCTCGTGGTAGGGGTCGAGTCCCTGTCCACTCTCATTTGGGACCACGGATAACTCCACGTTGCGTGAAGTCCCCCGCAACCCAGTCGAGAGTCACAGGGCAGTTCACGGTCCCTACGTCGGTTGTAAAGCTTTCTCGTCCGGCCTACGTGTGGTCGTTTGGCCTGATAAGTTTCGACCAGGGGCCATTGAAAGGTTCGACGGAACTCAGAACCCATCCGAATTCCTTCAAATCTACATCACTGCTATCCAAGCGGCAGGAGGCAATGACTGGGTCATGGCCAACTACTTGCCTACAGTCCTCGAAGGACCGGCTAGAACCTGGCTGTTTAATCAGCCCGAGGGTTCCATCTACAATTGGGAAATGCTATGCGATGCTATCCTCAGCAATTTCCAAAACTGTTATCAAAAGCCGGGTAAAGAGGACGATCTTCATCGGCTACGACAAACTTTGACCGAAACTCTTCGACAGTTTGTCAAGAGGTTTGTCGGGGTGAGGAATACCATCCCGAACATATCTAATGGCTCCGTTATCAGGGCATTTAAACATGCCGTTCGATACCGGAGTTTCACCGAAGACTTGCTTATTCACCCTCCTCGATCAGTGGCCGATCTTTTCAACATGGCCGATCGATACTCCGACGCAGCCGAAGCGGTCGAATGGAACCGGATGGTCGACAAGGGTGACCTACCACCTCAACCAGGTTTCAAAGACGCCAGGAAAGAATATTCGAGCAAGAAGCTGGAATCTTTGTTGGGTGGGAAGTCGAAAAAGTCGAAGAGGAACCGCTTTGGACAGTACCGCGAGGACGCAATCGCAGAGAAGCCGCCCTCGACCAAAGGTAACAAGCCTTCATTTAAGAATAAAACTGCTCCTGGCGGTCGTAATGCCGACCAGCCAGAAAAGTTGACTAATCCGCAGGAAGGCAAGAAGTGGTGTCCGCTCCACAACTCCGCAGGCCACGACCTCAAAAACTGCAAGAGTTGGTTGAAGCAATTGGATGACTTCTACCAGGGAGTTGGACCAATGCCGACCTTATCGGCTAAAGAGCAGGCATGCGGACTTAGAGACGCCGACGGAGACGAGGAGATGTCCTACCAGGTACATCAAAATCACATTAATGTTATTTTTGGGGGTTCTTCCTCTTTTGTTTCCAAAAGGCAGCTTAAATCCTTTTACCGAGAGGTTAACCAAACGGAGGCATCCCTTGGTGAACCTCAATACCGCCGTTGGTCGGATACACCTTTGACATTCGATCGCTCTGATTGTCCCACGGGGCTTACTCGACCATTGAGGCTCCCTCTGGTCATTACCCCGATCATCAGTAACGCGAGAGTCGAAAGGGTCCTGATCGATGGAGGGAGCTCCCTTGACATTTTATTGGTCAAGGCACTTGACGAGATGCAAATTCCTCGTTCGAAGATTAAGCCCATAATCCATCCATTTTATGGGATAATCCCAGGCCCCTCCATGATGCCGTTGGGACAAGTGGTCCTCCCGGTCACGCTGGGAGAGCCGGATAACTTCCGAACAGAATTGGTTACTTTTGACGTAATCGATTGTGATTCGGCTTATAATGCAATCTTTGGCAGGACAACTCTTGCTAAGTTCATGATGGAACGCACTGTGCTTACCAGTGCGGCAAATTGCCTGGCCCTAAAGGTGTCATCTCTGTCCGAGGCAGTCGCAACGTGGCACTCACGTGCGACCGGCTATCTTTGGAGATGGTCGATCAACTTCCCCTCTGGGACGCCCAGGTCGCCACCGTCGCCACCGACGCGATCAAGGCTGCTCCTCGACCAGATGAGAAACTCAAACTAGTTCCATTGTACCCAGATGATCCATCCAAGACAATTCGGATCGGATCAGGTCTGGATGACAAATAGGAACTCGAACTCATTACTTTCCTCCGGGCTAACGCAGATCTGTTTGCGTGGAAGCCGTCCGACATGCCCGGTGTCCCAAGGGAAGTAATTGAGCATAGGTTAGCAATTCGACCTGGACAACGACCAATAAAGCAAAAGCTCAGGCGTTTTGCTATTGACCGATAGGAAGCCATCCGAGAAGAGTTGGACAAACTCCTAAAAGCCGGGTTTATTCGCGAGGTCGATCACCCGGAATGGCTCGCCAATCCGGTCATGGTCCGCAAGTCAAATGGCAAGTGGCGCATGTGCGTCGACTACACTAGCCTTAACAGTGCCTGTCCGAAGGACGACTTTCCTCTTCCCCGCATCGACCAGTTGGTCGACTCAACCACGGGTTGCGAACTGATGAGCTTCTTGGACACTTATTTAGGATATCATCAAATTAGCATGGCAGAAGAAGATGAAGAGAAAACTGCCTTCATCACCCTGTTCGGCACCTACTGCTACGTTAGAATGCCATTCGGTCTCAAGAACGCAGGTTCCACGTACCAGCGCTTGATGCAAAAGACCTTTCTTTCCTAGATAGGGCGTAATCTCGAAGCGTATGTAGACGACCTGGTTGTAAAAAGTACCAAGAGATTGTCTCATTTGGACGATCTCGCTGAAACCTTCTGCAATTTAAATCGCTTTGGAATAAAATTAAACCCGGAGAAATGTTCTTTCGGTGTTTCTTCAGGAAAACTTCTTGGTTTCCTTGTTTGTTCCAGGGGCATTGAAGTTAATCCCGAGAAAATCAGGGCCATTGAACAAATGAGGTCGCCCTCGACCATGAAGGATGTTCAACGCCTGGCGGGTCGCATGGCGGTCTTAAGTCGCTTCATATCGTGACTAGGCGAAAGGGGATTACCTTTCTTCAAAGCCTTGCGGAAGCATCACAATTTCACATGGTCGAATGAGGCCGAGAAAGCGTTTTAGGAGGTGAAGACGTATCTATCCAGTCCGCCAGTATTGGTGTCTCCCGATAAAGGAGAACCATTGCTTCTTTATCTGGCGGCCACACCATATGCGGTCAGCGCTGTCCTGATCGCGGATAGGGCAGGAATACACAGACCGTCTACTACGTGAGTGAGGTGCTTCGTGGTCCTAAGGAGCGTTACCCTGAGGTCCAGAAGATACTTTACGCGCTACTGATGGCTTCCCGTAAGCTACGACACTACTTCCAGCTCACAAGATCACAGTACCCTCCTCCTTTCCTTTGGGGGATATTGTCTGAAATCCCGAAAAATCTGGTCAAATCGCTAAATGGGCGGTCGAACTTAGAGCCTTTGATATCCATTTCACGTCCCGCACGGCGGTTAAGTCTCAGGTTTTGGCCGACTTTGTGGTCGAGTGGACCAACCTGAGCCACCCGTGCAGGTGCCAGAGGAACTGGAATGCCCCGATCACTGGACAATGTACTTTGACGGCTCCCTTAGTTTTCAACACTCGGGGGCTAGAGTGGTCTTAGTTACGCCTCAGGGCGAACAGCTTAAGTATGTCATCCAACTACACTTTGTTGCGACCAACAAGGCGGCAGAGTATGAAGGTCTTCTTGTAGGGCTTCGGGCAGCAAAATTCCTCGGAGTCCGTCGATTAGTGGTGAGGGAGACTCACAGCTGGTCGTAAACTAGGTAAACAAGGAGTACAGCACCTCCGATGAGACAATGACTCATTACCTGGGGGAAGTGAGGAGATTGGAAAAACACTTCAGTCATTTCGAATTCCAATATATCCCGCGAAAGGACAACATTCTCGCAGACCAATTATCCAAAATTGGGTCCTCACGCTCATCCGCTCCGGCAGGAGTGTTCATTGAACACTTGGACCGTCCTTCGATCATGACTTCGGTCGAGGATGATCCGGTAACAGTCTGCGTTACCAACCTCGGTCAAGAACAGGATTGGACTCATCCATTGAGAGTCTATCTTGAACATGGGACCCTACCCGAGGACGAAACCGAAAGTGATCGATTAATTCGAAAAGCGCGTCTGTACAAACTCATAGATGGGGTTTTGTATAGAAAGGGTACTCAAGGAGTATTCATGCGCTGCATATCTCAGGAGGAAGGTAAATCCCTCTTGAAAGAAATACATGACGGTGTATGCGGTACACACGCGTCATATCGAACACTGGCCGGAAAAGCTTTTCGACAAGGATTCTATTGGCCTTCGGCACTTGATGATGCCAAGCATATGGTCAAGATGTGTCCTCAGTGTCAGTTCCACGCGAGACAGGTTCATCAACCTGCCTATGTGTTACAAACCATTCCCCTCGCATGGCCTTTTGCGGTCTGGGGAATGGATATTGTTGGTTCTATACCACAAGCGGTCAACATGTACAAGTTTCTGTTCGTAGCCATTGACACGTTTACAAAGTGGATTGAGGCCGAACCGGTACGAAATATTACCGCATCAACAGCACGAAAGTTCTTTCATAAGAACATTGTTGCTCGATTTGGTGTTCCAAACCGTCTTATCACCGACAATGGTTCTCAGTTCGACAGTGGCCTTTTCCTAGACTACAGCGATCAGATCGGAACCAAGGTGTGCTTTGCTTCTGTGGCGCATCCACAAAGCAATGGTGCTGTAGAGCGGGCCAATGGGCAGATACTGCAAGGCTTCAAAAAACGTATTTTTGATCGCTTTAAGACTCGCTCGGGGGCTTGGGCGGACGAGCTTTATTGATCTGGGAGGATCTCCAAGTCCTGATCGCATACGGCTTCGCGACCAAGTCCTGATCGCATACAACTTCGCGACCTTAACCGTGTTCGGAAAGGATTCGCGAACATGGATGGGTCCGCGACTAGGAAAAGGAATTCGTTCCCTGTTCGGAATTGCAATCCGATCCGAATGTGTATAACTAAACTTATCTGTTTAGGATTAGTTAGATGAGTCTAATACGTTTAGGTTATTGAGTCTGATACGTACTCATACGATTGGACTATAAATACCTTGTAATAGCTCTAGGTTAGATCATCGAAGAGTCATAGAACTTATTTGAGTTTTAGACACTTATAGTTCCTTCGACGTAGACAAGTATGTCTAACGTTCGACGTGTAAGCCCTCTTTGAAATAAAGAGTTGTGCAATTACTTTGGGTTTCGGGTATAAGTTCCCGTTATTCCGCATATTAGAATCTGGGCGAGTCTAGTGCAAAAACCAAGGCTAGGTCTCAAACGGATCAAGTTGGTATCAGAGCAACTTTCCTATCCTGTGGATGGTGAAGACTCGCCAGGGTTATAAAACCTCCGGCGAAACTCCAGGCGATCAATTGACGGTTCCTACAGCCGCGTCTCCAACAATGTCTGACGATACCTCCGTTCAAGCTAACCTAGCCGAACAATTGGCTAAGCTCTCCACCGACATGGAAACCGTGCTTGCTTGGATTAAGCAGCAGGCCATGATTGTACCTCCTGAAGTAGGGAAGGGTATGAGTGCGAAGACTGGTGAAGACTTGCGCAGGGCAGACGAAGATGAAGACGAAGGCAACCACAAGACCGACGATCTCGCCAACACCTCCTTAGCTGTCGGATCTTTTAAAGTCGACGCTAAGATTGATATACCCATATATGATGGGGTGATTGATGCCGAGAAGCTGGATTCTTGGATCAATCAACTTGAGACCTACTTTGACCTGAAAGGGTTCAGTAGCGCTCAAAAGGTCAAATTTGCACCTTTGAAGATGAAGGACCACGCCAAGACATGGTGGAAGGCTCTTGTCGCCAGTGGTGAAGCTGACGACCTTGCGTGGGGTCAATTCAAATGACTTCTGCGACAAGAATTCTATCCGATGGGTTACCTTGAGGAGAGATGGGAGCGTTGGCATAGATTGTACCAACGGCGCGACCAGACCGTCCAAGACTATACAACAGAGTTTCGGCGACAAGCAATGGTCATTGGCATCTCACTATCCGACCCTCAGGTATTTCGGAAGTACACATTTGGACTTCAGAAATCGATCAGTACTGAGGTAAGTCTGTTCGGCGTCCAAGACATCGCGACCGCAAGCACAACTGCTATGGCGATCGAGAAGAAGAATAAATCCCGCAGCGACAAAAGCACGAAGGAAAGTGCGACCTCGACAAAGAAAAAGCCGAGTCCGAAGAAGAACGCTTCCAAATAGGGCACGGGTGCCTTTTGCGAACATTGTCAAGTTGCGGGACATACCAAGGACAAATGCTACAAGTTTCATCCTAAACTTCGACCAAAGAAAAACGGACCAGGGAAAAGAACAGCCACGGCTACTGGGACTTCACCCGACGAAGAAGTTGTCCGAGTGAACTTGGTTAATGAGGCGGATACGACTTTGTCGCTGATGGCAATGCCGAAGGAGAAGGGTTTGGATCCACCAAACGACCATTACCCAACAGAGGACTTGTTCACCATCAACGTCCAGGTGAAGCACGAAATGGTCGCAGTGATATTCGATCCAGGAAGTCAGAAGAATCTGGTCTCCGCTGGACTGGTTCGGCGACTTGGTTTGAAGACAACCACACACCCACGACCATATCCGCTGGGTTGGTTTACATCTGACGTGAATCAACAGATTACGAGTCAGTGTGTGTTGAAATTTGCGATCTTTGCACGATATGTCGATGAGGTGCAACGCGATGTTGTCCCTATCGATATCTGTCAAGTGATATTTGGGAGTCCGTATCTGTATGATCGAGACGCTCATTTCCATCGGCGAGCGCAAGAGTACGACCTCACCAAAGATGGAGTTAACACTACTACAGAAGTGCATTCCACTAACCCATATTTTCTAACGGTTATAAGCAATCTGGGAAAAATCCGATAGAATAGGACGACAGCGGCGGAAAATAGGCATTTTACTATCGGTTACACACTAGTCTAACGTTAGTGAAATGCAAATACTTTTTACTATCGGTCATTACTGTACAAACCGATATAATATATTAAAAAGTACTATCGGTTTTCCATTTTTAACTGATAGTAAAATTACGCACTTTATACTATCGGTTATTACTGTACCAACCGATATAATATATTAAATAGTACTATCGGTTTTTCATTCGTAACAGATAGTAAAATTACTCACTTTATACTATCAGTTATTACTGTACCAACCGATATAATATATTAAATAGTACTATCGGTTTTTCATTCGTAACTGATAGTAAAATTACGCACTTCATACTATCGGTTCGTACTGTACTAACCGATACAATATAGTAAAGTTTACTATCGGTTATATAAAACAAACCGATAGTAAAATGACTTCATATAAACTAATGGTTATGACAGTGGGGACCTTATTTTACTATCGGTTTGTATTTTTGAACCGTTAGTAAAATTGTACAACTTAATTAGGTCGACCCCTGCTCTGCGCTCTGCATGTTGGAATCATTTCAGCCGCGCACGACTCCAAGCTAGAGTGATCTGGAGAAGCTAGCTGAGAGGTTGATCATATTTCCATCCCCCTCGGTATTGTCATCTTCTCATCACCTCTCTCTCTCTCGATCACTCTTTCACACTCTCCCTCTCTCTCTCTACTTGCAATTCATTAAACTAGATACATGTATCTCCAAACTAGCTAGAAGGCTGGGTTGGCTAGCTAGCTATAGCTTGCTGAATTTAAGCAGCTAGCTAGCTGGCTCTTCCAATTAATGCATGCATCAAGTTAATTAGGGTTTCATATATACAAATCAATTTAATGTAATTAAGCAGCTCATGTACACACATATGGCCTAGCTAATTATGTTTCATGCATATATGCATGCCTTGAGTCATTAGTTATTTATTTAAATTTGTCAATTTTGTGAAATAATTGTAGATGGACCGAGAATATTGGATGTATGGAATAAAACGTACTACTGTTGAGTATTTGGAGGGTGTGAATGGGTTTATTAAATTTGCTGAGCAAGAAAAGGCGAAGAAGGGAGAGAAAGATATGCATTGTCCTTGTATAGATTGTATGAACTTAAAAAGGTTCGGCAACTCTGATCAAATTAGGAGTCATTTGATTCGTCATGGTTTTAACGCACGCTATACCCGTTGGATATGGCATGGTGAAGATCTTGAGGAAACGAGCGCCGCTACCACTCAGCAGCACCCGGAAGTGGATTGCAGTAATGATGATCATGATCAGAACATTGGTAATGTTCATTCGGAAGTCCACGTAGATGACGACAATTTAGATGAAATGTTACGTGATGTAGAAGAAGACTACAACGAAAACGATTTAGCTAAATTTGAGAAATTAATTGTTGATTCTGAGAAGCCTTTGTTCCCCGGATGTGCAAAATTGACAAAGTTGTCTGCTGTGTTGAGATTATATAACTTGAAGGCAAGCAACGGTTGGAGCGATAAGAGTTTCACGGCGCTATTGGATCTGTTAGCGGACATGCTTCCAGAGGAAAATGAGTTGCCAAGATCGGTTTACCAGGCCAAAAAACTATTATGCCCGTTGGGAATGGAAATCGAAAGAATACATGCATGCCCAAATGATTGTGTTCTGTACCGTAACGAGTACAAGGATTTGCATGTTTGTCCAAGATGCGGTGCATCGCGGTATAAGCATGGGGACAGAATTTATCACAATGGAGGATGTGATGAGGTAAAGAAAGGGCCTCCGGCCAAAACTGTGTGGTATTTGCCTGTGATTCCCAGATTGAAACGGCTGTTTGCAAATCCGAAAGATGCGAAGTACTTGCGTTGGCATGTTGAAGGTCGGAAACAAGACGGAAAACTAAGACATCCAGCTGATTCCATTCAATGGAGAAACATTAACAGAACATTCAGTGAGTTTGGCGGCGAAGTAAGGAATATAAGGTTTGGGCTGAGTACGGATGGTATGAATCCACACGGAAATATGAGCAGTCGACATAGCACTTGGCCGGTTCTTTTATGCATCTACAATCTTCCTCCTTGGTTATGTATGAAGCGCAAGTACATCATGATGTCGTTACTAATTTCAGGACCCAGACAACCCGAGAATGATATTGACGTGTTTCTATCACCGTTAGTCGAGGACTTACATAAATTGTGGAGCGAAGGGGTGCGGGTGTGGGATGCACATAAGCGAGAGAATTTCATGTTGCGGGCCATGATATTTTGCACCATAAATGATTTCCCGGCCTATGGAAATTTGTCGGGGTATAGTACGAAAGGAGGCAAGGCTTGTCCTATTTGCCTGGATGAAACTGAAAGCATGTGGTTATCGAACTGCAGAAAAACAGTGTACATGGGTCACCGCAGATTCCTTCCGATGCATCACGCCTACCGTAAGAAGAGGAAGTCATTCAATGGGAAGCCTGAGAAAGGATCAGCCCCAGTGTTTGTGACTGGTAAGGAGCTTTACTTGCGCGTGAAGGACATCAAAGTTGAGTTCGGTAAATGTTCTAAACCTCCAGGAAAAAATGTTTGGAAGAAGAGATCGATTCTTTGGGATCTGCCATATTGGGAGCACTTAAAAGTTCGACATTGCATTGATGTCATGCACGTAGAGAAAAATGTTTGTGACAGTTTGATTGGTTTGTTGTTGAACATTCCAGGAAAGATGAAAGATGGCATCAACGTTCGCCATGACATGCTCGACATGGGCATAAGGATTGAGCTTGCACCGTTGGAGAAGGGAAAGTGGACATACCTACCCCCGGCCTGCTATACTTTGTCAAAAAGAGAAAAAACAGAACTCTGTCAGTGCCTACATGGTGTCAAAGTTCCATGCGGGTATTCTGCGAACTTGAAAAAACTTGTGTCCATGAAAGACTTGAAACTGGTTGGTATGAAGTCCTATGATTGTCATGTATTGATGTCACAAATGCTTCCCATTGCTATCAAAGGCATTCTCCCAGTCAAAGTCAGAGAGACAATTACAAAGCTATGTTATTTCTTCAACACAATATCTGGCAAGGTACGTAAGCGTGTACTCCTAGCAAGTTAATTAGCTCCATTCGTGGAACTTGTCAGATTTTTTGGATCTAAATATTTGTTGCAACTGTGTCCTTGCAGGTAATTGATATGGATGGACTGGACGATTTGCAACGCGATGTGACTACCACTCTTTGTCAGCTGGAGATGTATTTCCCTCCATCCTTTTTTGATGTTATGGTCCATCTAATTGTTCACCTTGTCAGAGAAATTAAGTTTTGTGGACCCGTGTTCCTGTTGAATCTATTCACATATTGATTGAGTTTATTCACAAATACATCAATGAATCTATTCACATATTGAGTTTATTCACAAATACAGCAATCAACACATTCAATATATATTCACAAATAGAACAATCAACACAAGTCAGTTACTATCGATCGTTGATAGCCACTTCTTCCATGACATATTGAGCCCAAATTGTTCATAGCTCCTTCAATTGAGGCAACTCATATTGCTCTTTCAACATGGCGCTATGCATATATGCGTGTATGAAGTTATGATCGTACGTCACATCCAATTAAAGTTCGACTTTGAGTCAGGAAAAATGGTTACCTTAGGGAATTGGGCAAAGTTTCTCCTGATCAGGTCATACATGAATCTCATGACATAGAAGCCACATTCCCACGATTGTGGCTACTGATGGCACTAAAAAAATTGCATATGCAAAGACATAAACCCACATTAACTCGAAAGAACTAATTACGCTTAAATTAAAAGAATCATCATGAGTACTTCCATCCGTATTAATTACCTCATATTCTTTCCATGAAATTGTTGTGCCCTTCGATGCGTCATGCCTCCCTCCAGCACTAGCATAATTTTTGAAAGCCCTGTATTTAATTTAGCATTGCCGGTTAATATGTTATCATTAATTAGCTAGTCAGAGAAAAATTTAAGACAACTATGTTACTTACGCGTCTATGTGCCATGTGAGGGTGAAAACATGCGCCACCTTGTCGCTCATCGAATCGAGGTAATAGACCTCATTCATCCATGGGCAAATGACGGCGAAGACCCAGTGGCCCCTACATTGCATATATAAGCGAACCGTTTCATACATATGTTAGGCGTAACATACAAGAATGAGTTAAATTAGTAGGAAATGCACTAACCTTTGGTGGTACGGCGCAAGAATGAGCTCTCGGTCCTGCTGCGCTAGTAGTGCCCTTGATATGTATTCCTCCGCATGTGCTTGGTCGTGCTCTAGCATCGTGAGGCTTATTTTCTCTGGGTCGAGGAAACCCACCTTGTCACATGCCCTCATCGACGCCAGCCTATACATGCACCTGGATGCAAAGTAGACATTAGTAAGTAGTGCATACAAAAAGTGATTAGATTTATGAAACGAACTGTTATAACTTCAAACAACAGCAAACTCACAGGACTCCAGTCCGTATGATGGACATATCAAGCTCCCGCCAGTTGAGGAGGTCGAACAAATCCTCGTGGGCCACCGATATGCTCCCGGGCTCACGGTGAAAATGGACTGGCCTGAAGTGAACCAAGAAGTTGATGTGGTGCCTAGACCGGGTCAGGTACCACTCGTGGAGACTTCTGGTTATTTGATCCATATTGCGCAGAAGGTACTCCGACATGAGTGGGGACCCGTTCTTGAACGTACCCTGCTGGCTTTGTTTGGCCTTGCCTTTGGCCTTGCCCTTGCCTTTGGGCGGGGAACGAGTGTATACCTTCGAAGGTTGGGGTGTGGTGCCGCCGGCCTCATTTGATGGCGAAGGGTTTGAGGCCGTCGGAGGAGGCATGGGGGCCGAAGGAGTTCGCTCATGCGTTGTGGCGGGGGTGGTGTCCTCAGGAAGTGGGCTGGTATCCATCGTCCACTTTAAGTACAAACGCTTAAATTAGTTTTTGCAAATTGAGTATATTAACTAAGTTGTAAGTTAGAATGGCTAGGGTTTACCTCCTGTAGTCTAACACCCTTCTTGGGCCACTGTATGTACGAGCCCAATGCCGCGCCAATTGTCCGCATTTCGTCCGTTGGGACGGGCAACGGAAAAGAGCTGTAGCCCGGGAGGGCCATGTCCACCTGTACCTTTGCGAATCCAGGCTGCAGAGGTACGCAGTGGATCCGGACATCCTCCCAAGACTGGTATACGACCCCGTTTGCAACCGCAACAGGTTTGTCGCCTATGTTGATCAATAGGTTACAGCTCTCCGGCTTCTGCAATTTGCAACAATTATAACAGGTTAGCGAAACAATTCTAACGTAACGGGAGTGGCATCAGCCGAACTGCATATATAGCTCAAGAGTTGCAATACCTTGATCAGGTCCACCGGATCCACGTGAACCTTCGAGCCGACACTACTCGGCCTGGCAGCGTCGACCTCAGCAGCTGGATCTAAACCCTTGGACTGCACAATTCGGTTGAGGCGTTCATACTTCTCGTTCAGTTGAGCGAACATGTCTGTGAATTGTGCAGTCACATCTGACCGTATCTTCTCAGACAGCTCCGATTCCCTTTCCTTCCAGCTGTGAGCCTTCTTCGCCTTTTGCCCGGGCTCCGAGAAGCCTTCCTTCCATGGCACCACACCCCCCACGGTTCGTGTCCACCCTAGATGCTCCTTGTTCCCTAGAACCCGGGTTAGGATGTCGTTCTCCCTATGGGGAGTGAACAATCCCTGGGTCGCCTCCTTCGAGCAAAAGATCTGTGACATTCAAAGCTCAACATTGTGAGGAAGAAATATATACAAACTTGTGCGCACACTAGTGATCATAGTTAGCAAACTTACGAGTCGCTGCACGACCTCGACGTCCCTGGGGTTTGGGAACGCCACAGTCCCCGTGGCCGGCACGGTCCCTCTGGCCAGCCACCAGCGCTTGCATCGCTGATCGCGGATCTCAGAGAGTGGTAGGTCAGGGGAGTCGACGAAATGCGACGCCTCGTCTTCAGCCTTCTTCCACTGCTCCTCCTTCCCCGCATAGCCGCGAGAGCCGAGCCGGTGTGGGTGGTCGTTCCTCCTCTGGATTGCCCTGTTCTTCTCGCTGAGGGCCTTCGTACCAGAAACATGAAAATTAATGCACCACTGCTTACAGCATACAATGGTGTAACCAAGCAAAGGAACCATACATACCTTGAACTCAGGACTCCCCTTCTGTTGGGCGAATTGCTCTCATACCTCCTCCGTTATGAAGGGGTACTTCTCGCATGGAGATTCGCCTTTAGCGAGGAAGGTACTGACGAGGACGCTCTTGAAGGTTTTCCACGTGTTGTTCATGTCCTTCAAGCAAGCTATCTTCGGACCATCGTCCAGGATGTTCCACTTGGCCTGTTTCAAATGGTGCATATAAGTAGGACTTATCTAATCTCTAGGATAAACCAAGGGAATGTAATTACTCAAAAGTTCAGTGATTTTGATTAATTTTACCTTCACTTCGGCCCACAGCCTATCCCTCTCATCGGCCTTGACGTCCTTCCAGCTCTGGACGGTGATCTTCACCCTTTCCTTCGCCAACAAGCCAACATAGGCAGCATAGTGTCCGGCGTTCTTCCCGATCGGTCTCCCGAACTGGTTGAACTCACAGGAAAGATCCGCGCGTTTGGCCAAACGACCCAACATCGTTGCGCCTCGCGCCTTCCTCTTGCGCTGGGACGAGGCAGCGCCATCTACGTTCGCCCTCGCCGAATCACTACTATCAGCCGAGGAAGATGCCGACATGGATTTACCTAAAATTCCATGAACAAACCATCAATTGATATGAAGAAAGGTACATGACAAAGTTCATAACTAAAATTGTTGTGCCCTACGCTAGTCTCTCTGCATGAACATAAAGTCTGTTGAAATTTAAATGAACCAAAATTTCATATGAACATTTGAAATTGGGAAGCAATTAACAGAAAATTCAGATGAGCAGTGCAAACTAAGACATACTCTATTTCCTATCGGTTTTGAAAGGAAAACCGATAGTACTAAGGTTTGTATTCAGGAAAATTTAAAAGATTAGCAGTGCAAACTATGCTAATCTCTCTGTAGGAAAATAAAGTCTGTTAAAATTTAAATGAACCTAAATTTGAGATGAACATTAGAAAATGGGAAGTAATTCACAGAAAATTCAGATAAGCAGTGCAAACTAAGACATACTCTATTTCCTATCGGTTTTGAAAGGAAAACCGATAGTACTAAGGTTTGTATTCAGGAAAATTTAAAAGATTAACAGTGCAAACTATGCTAATCTCTCTGCAGGAAAATAAAGTCTGTTAAAATTTAAATGAACCTAAATTTGAGATGAACATTAGAAAATGGGAAGTAATTCACAGAAAATTCAAATTAGCAGTGCAAACTATGATGGCACCACTATTTCCTATCGGTTTTCCAAGTCAAACCGATAGTAATCAAGTTTGAATTCAGTAAAATCTATAAGATTAGCAGTGCAAACTATGCTAGTCTCTCAGCAGGAACATAAAGTATGTTAAAATGTAAATGAACCAAAATTTATTTCAGATGAAAATTAGAAAATGGGAAATAATTAACAGAAAAGTCAGTTTAAGGTATTTACTATCGGTTCTGAATAAGAAACCGATAGTGGACTACACTGTATGACAAATTGCTAGTGATTTTCATCAATTCTGTCATTCTCATAGCTATCAAGTTTGTAGTTCATGAATTTTACTCTAGGTTTATATTTGTAATCCATTGAACGGGATATGAACCATTGCATACAAAATTAAGCAATACACGCGAGCGATTTGGTCAAGAACACTTACAGTCGATCGTGGAGTGGCCGGAGGCAGTGGCGCAATGCAGTGCCGGAGGCGGTGGAGAACCAGATTCTGATCGGCAATGGTGGCGCAGAGGAGCGAAGAAGCGAACGTCGGCGAATCTAGGGTTTTCCGCGCGAGTATTTGGAAATTGGAATGTGATCAGTTGCACTGGAGGGAAAATCGTGCAAGGTTATAACCTAATAAATGAATATTTACTATCGGTTCATAACCACAAAACCGATAGTAAAAACATGTAAGTTAGGGTTTTCAGTATGGGAACTTTTCACTATCGGTTTTATTATACCAAACCGATAGTAAACTAAGAAACAGGGGCTCATAACACAGTATAAATCACTATCGGTTGTAAACATTAAACCGATAGTAAACTAAGAATAGGGGCTCATAACACAGTATAAATCACTATCGGTTATGAACGATAAACCGATAGTATAGTTTAATTTCATATCGGTTTCACAGTTATAACCGATAGTAAAATACAATGTTATTGACCCTAAAGGATTTCCCTTAGAAGAATTACAGAGGATCTCAGTACATCATTTTGCATTGTATTTTACTATCGGTTTTATGACAATAAACCGATAGTATATGTTAATTTCATATCGGTTTGGAGGTGGAAACCGATAGTACAATACTGTTAAATTGATCTAAAGATATTTCCTTAGAACAATTACAGATGGGTCTCAGTACATCATTTTGCACTTGTAAAGACACCTGAAACCCCATGCAAATGACTTCCAATAATTTTGAAATAAATTAACAGTAAAGACCAATCATGGAATGAAAATTTGCAGTTTTCATATATATTTGTGAAAAGAATCAATTATTGCTCAAATCAAGTATATACTCCAATTGAAATGAAAATTTACATAAATGATTCTCAATGCATCATGTATGTTTTCCCAAAGAATTTTTGAAAAATGATTTGAAGAATTCTTCGATTAAAGATCCAAGTAATATACGTCACTTATATATTGCAAATTAGTCAAGACTGGTTGTCCACCCATAATCCTTCTTCGTGGTCATCTCGCAGGTAACTTGTTTCGTCAATATCTTCGGTAGGGACAGATTGAAGGATTCCATCTAAAAATGGAGGTAGTTAGTCGAACTGATGTACTCTTCTTCATCCACAACGTCTTCGACCCCAACAATACGTCTCTTACTATGAAGGACAACATGCAACTTTGGGTTGGCCGGGTCAACGATGTAGAACACCTGTGTGGCTTGCTCAGCAAGTATAAATGGATCATCTTTGTGTGCGACTCTACTGAGATCGACGAGAGTAAACCCATAATTGTCGACTTTAACACCTCGAGGGATTTCGACCCATTGGCATCGAAACAGAGGAATCTTAAGTAATACATAATCGAGCTCCAATATTTCCTCAATAACACCGTAATATGAGTTGAGTGCCCTTACTGCCCTGGCATCCTCCGAAATAGCAAGTAGTATCACTTCACTACATTGCATAGTACTCTTCTCGTCCTGAGTTCTTGTATAAAATGAATAGCCGTTGATGTCATACCCCTGCCAAGTCCCTACAGTAAATCTAGGCCCTCTGGCCAACCATGTAACATCTTCATCTACATCGCCTTCAGAAGCTTGCAGGACTCTATTTTCGATCCACCCAGCAAACTTCCTATTATGTTCTCTGGTGACCCAAATCTCTGGCTTCGAGAGATTCTGTTTCCGTAACATTTCCTTGTGCTCGTGTATGTATGGCTCCACCCCCATCATGTGCTGTAAGACCCAAAAATGGGCTTTTGCATATAGATCACTAGAGGGGACGACTGCTTTAAATCCAATCGTTCCAATGCCCTGAAGCCTGCCCTCATGCCGGGACGTAGGAACGCCAATTGGGTCAACCCCGGCCATATAGTTGGTGCAAAATTCGATCACCTCCTCGGCGGCATAACCTTCAATGATACTACCCTCAGGCCGATGTCGATTCCTTACATATCCCTTCCAGATACCCATAAATCTCTCAAATGGATACATGTAGCGCAGGAACACGGGTCCACAAAACTTAATTTCTCTGACAAGGTGAACAATTAGATGGACCATAACATCAAAAAAGGATGGAGGGAAATACATCTCCAGCTGACAAAGAGTGGTAGTCACATCGCGTTGCAAATCGTCCAGTCCATCCATATCAATTACCTGCAAGGACACAGTTGCAGCAAATATTGAGATCCAAAAAATCTGATAAGTTCCACGAATGGAGCTAATTAACTTGCTAGGAGTACACACTTACGTACCTTGCCAGATATTGTATTGAAGAAATAACATAGCTTTGTAATTGTCTCTCTGACTTTGACTGGGAGAATGCCTCTGATAGCAATGGGAAGCATTTGTGACATCAGTACATGACAATCATGGGACTTCATACCAACCAGTTTCAAGTCTTTCATGGACACAAGTTTTTTCAAGTTCGCAGAATACCCGCATGGAACTTTGACACCATGTAGGCACTGACAGAGTTCTGTTTTTTTCTCTTTTTGACAAAGTATAGTAGGCCGGGGGGAGGTATGTCCGCTTTCCCCTTCTCCAACGGTGCAAGTTTAGTCCTTATGCCCATGTCGAGCATGTCATGGCGAACGTTGATGCCATCTTTCGTTTTTCCTGGAATGTTCAACAACAAACCAATCAAACTATCACAAACATTTTTCTCTACTGCATGACATCAATGCAATGTCGAACTTGTAAGTGCTCCCAATATGGCAGATCCCAAAGAATCGATCTCTTCTTCCAAACATTTTTTCCTGGAGGTTTAGAACATTTACCGAACTCTACTTTGATGTCCTTCACGCGCAAGTAAAGCTCCTTACCAGTCACAAACACTGGGGCTGATCCTTTCTCAGGCTTCCCATTGAATGACTTCCTCTTCTTACGGTAGGCGTGATGCATCGGAAGGAATCTGCGGTGACCCATGTACACTGTTTTTCTGCAGTTCGATAACCACATGCTTTCAGTTTCATCCAGGCAAATAGGACAAGCCTTGTGTAACACCCTAGTTTTGGGGGTGAAAAGTTTTGCATGAAAATCCTGCATGCATGTATCCCTGTAGTAGTAGCCAGATCAGTTGAACTCTAATCTCTCCCAAACCCTAAAAATCTCCAAATCTATTCTCTAGTTCCAGATCAAGATCTGACCATCCAGATTTAACCTATCAGTTACCCTGAGGATAAAAGTCTTCAGGAGCCAGATCAAATTCTGAACCTAACTCTCAATACCTAAGCCTCTCTCCGTTTTCGAAAACAGGAAAATTCAGACTTACCCTAAGTACCCCAGTTTTCAGATGATTGAATTATTTTAATCTAACCCTATTCAGACTCAAGTAACCCCTGGAATATGTTCCTAAGTTCATCCTCAACTCACTTCAAAAAGTTGGGAGCCAAATTAATTCATCTAAACACTTTTCGCAGTTTAGTCCAAATTTTACTGCGAATAAGTCCTTTTCTGTTTACCTGGAAGCCTGAAAAGGCTAAAATCTGCAAATTAATTCCAACTCCAGAATTTCTTCAGGAAACACCTTCCAAACACTATTTGATACAGATCTCCCTTTTGATCAGACTTCAAAATCTCTCTCCAATCACCAGAATTCGAAATCGACAAAATCCAGATTTATTTTACCCTAATTTTACCCTATTTTCGAAAATAGGTGAAATCCCCCAAATCTTATCAAATTTTCTCTAAATTTGAGCTGGATGAGTACTAATAGAAATGTTATACTCAGCCATGGAATCAATTCTCAAATTAAGCATCTCTAAGACAGAAATTACAAATCAGTCCAGATTTCAAATAAGAATCCTTGCATTTTGGTCCCTGGTTCGACCAGAGGCACTGTGCGCGACCAGCAGCCGTGCACGACCGCGACCACCGCGCTGCCACGCCAGGAACTTCATCGCCGGTGAAGCCCCGTGGTCGCCACCCTTGCCACTGCGTCCCTGCCACGTGTGCGCACGCCGTTCGCCACCGTGGAGCCACCGCGGTCGCACCAGCAGCGCCAATTTTGCCCGCGCGCGCACGCCATCGCTGCAGCCACGGCAGAAGATTGATGCCACGTTGCAAGCATGCCGGAGGAGCCCATCAATTCGCCGCTGCATCACCTGGGACAGCACACGCCAACCTGCAAAGCCGGCACGGCCGCTGGAGCACGTCGCTTCGCTGCTGTCCCGCCCGGCCGGTCAATTCGCCGCTCCAAGTCTCCAGGCGTTTTCCAGCCGTTGCAACACCTCCGAATCCTCTATAAATAGCCCCTGGTCTCAGTGAAGTATCACACACCACCAGAAGCACCTAAGCCCTCAAACTCACTGTGTCTTCTTCTTCCCCGGCGAGCAGCAAAGGAGGCTCACGGTGCCAAGCTTCTACACTGCTTCCCCCTCCAATCCAGATACTCCAGTAAGCTCCTCTTACCTCCCTCATCATGCCCGAGCATGTAATTGACTTCAAACCTCTCCAGTCGCCGGCAATTTCAGTTTTACTCCAGTAGCTCCGGCGAGCAATTAACCCTCAACCAGATCGATTCAGCTTTCGAACTAGTAATCAAATATGCTCACTAGACCTTGCTTAACATCCCTAAGCAACCAAAATCGACAGATTTGCTAAAATGTGAAAAACCCCAAATTGGAACTTTGCTTGTGAACTGAGCTTGCTGTTCAAGCTTTTCTGGTGCATTTCTAGTTAATCTAACTTCACCAGTAGCTTACTTATGCCCCAGAGACTATCCACAAGCAAGGAATTAAGTTTATTTGCCCTAGATCAAAAATGCCCAAATCAGGCTTGAGTTAATCTTTTCCCCGGCCAATATCCCCTAAATCCAGCCAATCCAGCCATAGAAACCTTGCCATCTAGATGTTTTGGACCATTCTGAGCAACTTTGTCTTCTATCACGACTCCTAATTCGGCCTAGATTGTGAGATATAGCTATGCCCTAGTTTGCTGTACTGTTCACACTGCATGTGCTCCAGGCCAGCCAACTCCTTCGCCGGTTTTCATCACTTTCCGGCCATCTCCTGCCCTAGGTCCTGTTGAGACATTTGTTCCTGTTACAAATGCCTAACCACCAGACAAAGTGGTGCATCATTTGGAGTCCTGAGTCAAAAGATATGGCTAACCCTAGTTTCTGGCCGTGTCAAGCCTATGCCAGCCTGTGTCAGCCAGTGGCATTGAGCCTTTTCACCCACTTCCAGCCATGCACTTTGAAAATAACTTTGTCCCTTAGACTCCTGATGTTGTGATCTACACTTTTCTCTACTGTCACAACTTGAGTTGAGCCCTCTATCACCCATCGACCTTATGTCGATGCCTTGAACCGAATGCCAACCTAAAGACATTCGCTGTTTTTGAGCGAACCAGTCAGCACCTTGATATTACCCTGATATTTTGAAACCTTGTAAACCTTGACAGCTAACTTTAACCCTGGTTTCCATAATTAAAACCACATCGCTTTCAAACCTTGTATTGCCAGAGTATTTTCTCCTTGCACCTTTGCATGTAGCAAGTTAGTAGAATAGAATTGATTGTAATGCCTGTTTGCTTGTTTGATCTTGTTCAGAGCAAGAGTCCGGAGTTGAAGATCTTGTCGCTGAACCGTCGTCGACTGCTGATACTTACGACGCGGAAGGCAAGTCATACTTTGAACATATTGAAACCCATATTTTATGAATTGCTATGCTATTCCATGAGTAGATATTTCATTAATATTGCACATGTTGAGATCAATGATATTATGGCAGTGATAGATTGAATACTTGAGAAATGTGAACTTGATAAGATAGCAAGCCTCGAACTAATAAAAGTATAAACATGTACATTTATATTCATGAAATAGAACCCCTAGCCGTGACCAGTATTTTGGTATGGAATGGTGGTAGCACTGGAGGTGCTTGGCTGCACTGGTTGTGCAGGCACTGAAGGTGCATGGTTCGTGGTATGATCTGGTCACTGGCATATAAGGACCTAGAACCTTGTGTTGTGCGTCTAGTGGCATGAAAAACGTACCAACCACTTACCTGGTATGGGACAGGCGCAACCTAGTAGCTTTCTTAGTATTATCAGTTCCCTGCATGGCTTGTCGATCCGGTTTCTCGCGTGGAAACTGGTGGGACGCAGTTCGTCCATGAGTGATGTGAGATCAGAAAAATTATGAGAGGACAAGGTGTAAAGAAGGAAGACGCCCTACGCCAGATTAAGTCGTGCGTGACTGTAATCGAAAGAGGTTATGTGTCCTGCGGGAACATAGACCCAGGCTAGGAAGTAAGGCAGTGGGGAGGACCCACAACGGTACTTGGGATGGTGTTGTCCATTTACCGGGCAGGGATGCTGTTAATACTAGACTGCAAAAACGTTGTGTGATCTCGGCCTTGTCACATGCGTATAAGTCGCATGGAGTTGGCCCGACTTGGAAGTCGAGTGAAAAAGTGGATTTAAAAAGAGGTACATCTCTGCAGAGTTTAAAAATGTATTCGAATACTTCGTGCTCCCGAGTTCTAGGAGTATGCTGCGGTGGATTAAATCCATGGGGTGTGACACAAGTATTGTTTATAAACTAAAATTTGTTAGCTCAAGATTACCCAAGTGGCATGTGTTGTCATGATAAGGGGCGTTGCCGTGGGCTGTCATGTGTTGACGTGTCGCGGTAATACCATAATATAGAGATCATATGATAATTAAGAGGCATGTGGTTTATGCCCTAAGTTATGAAATACTGCTAAGAGCATATGATTGAAAGACTTGAATAAGAGTAGTGTGATATGAGGATATATCGCCTTGGATATGGGATATATGTATCACCATCAATATGATTTATTTACTGCCATGGGTATGATCAGAAGTTGAGTAAGAATTGAGAAAGAAATGTATTTTGGAAAAAAAAAACCCTTCACTCTTTCCCCAATAGCATAGGTTCATGTCATATATATGTATGTATCTCTACCTTCCCTATGACTTGCTGAGTACGTAAGTACTCACCCTTGCAACAACTCATCAATAGATGGAGCATTCTACGACCTTGGAGGATACCCCGAAGATGCTGCGGACCCAGGAGATGATGAGCAGTTTCCTCCGGAACCCTGATGTGGTGCTGTCTTGCTGTCAACCTCTGTTTCCTGTGGTTTGCTTTTGGGCCTAGCTTCCGCCGACTAGATGTATTGTTTTGTTAGACCCTTGTGCCTTGTACGGCACTGTATCTCGTTTTGTACTAAGGCCTGATGGCCATACAATTATGACTATTGTACTATTTTGCTGCTGCAATGTAATCCTGTGATTGACTCATTCTGGGAAGTCAAGTGGTTAAAGGGCCAGCTGCACCGAGCTGGGCTCCTCACAGGTGATGTCACTGTCATGGCAGACGTGACATAAAATAGTGGTATCAGAGCAGCACAGACCTTGACTGTAGGACGGTACCCTTAGGGCTTGGTAGCGCCAGGACATCGTAAATTATTTAAAAATTATTTCTGAAAAACCTTATTTTTGCAAAAGGTTGTTCTTGCTCTTATAAAAATGTTGATTTCAAAATCTTATTTTGCTTCCAAAATTTCTCGGCAGGATGGCCAAGGAACGTTTCAGCTACATCGAGCGTCTCGGTGGATGGGCCACATTGCTGTGGCATATGGCTCAGTTCCTAGGGATTGATGAGCGGCCGATCTGCGAGACTATTTGGGACTATTATGAGGGGCGTCGCTATGGCTTCAAGGCCAAAGTGCTGGTGCACGCTCTCGATAGTCGTGAGGGACAGGTGATCAGAGTGGAGGCCAGCAGGGCAAGCCGACTGGATGCTATCCAGGACGCAGCTCGAGAGGCGGTGCATCGGGTACGCCAGGTGTACTCATGCCGGCTCCAGGAGTCACCTTTCCGTCACGTGCCTTCATCTCCCTCTGGGTTGTCACCCATCGTGGAGTACCCGGACCCGTGTCTGGCAGGCACCGTAGGTCTGTTGAGGACCCTCGACTCGCGCTACTCTACCTTGCTTGCTGAGCATCAGGAGCTCCGCAAGGAGTTGGAGGAGCAGAAGAAACGTGGCCGAACCGCTTCCCCGTCGTTGACTTCTCAGCCTGCAGCTCAGAGACGCCGCACAGTTGAGGAGGTTGCTCCGACAGTTGTCTCCCCAGCTCGTACCTTTGGACCCAGTGCAGGACCTAGCTTGATTCCTCGGAGGGTTGCTAATGCAGCTGGGTACCGACGCTCGTTCTCTACCCCTAGCACCCGCCGGGCAGAGGGCAGTAGGTCTGCGCTACTGTTCCATGAGTCTGGACCACCCGGATTTGTCACTCTGGAGGAGTCCGACGACGAGATGGAGCCAGAGGAGGTTGAGCCCTGTGGGAGTAGTTAGTTGCCTGTTCTTTTAGATCCTCAGGCCAGGGTAGATCTTCTAGGATTGGTGATGCTTTTGGTTGTTATCATCGCCATTACTTGTATTTTGGTTGTATCAACTAAGGTGCTTAGCCGCTTTTGTATCAACTACTTGTGCATTAATGAATCAGTTTCGCATAAATTTCTGCATTAGTACCTTATTTCTCTCTCTAGTTAGTTAGACCTGTCTGCTTCTCTCTTCAGAAGATCAGAATGGTCAACACAAGGAGAAGGACCCAAGATGACCAAGAGGGCCAAGACCCAGTTACACCACGAAGAGGATCCACACCTCATCCAGGATCGCAAAGCTCACTACCGCCACAAGAGGACTCACCAAGTCTCCAGGAAATTCTTCTTTCAATGGAGAGGAGCCGCCAAGAAGCCCAGGCTGCACATACCCAATTGCTAGCTCAAGTCATTCAGAAAATGCCAGGGACTGCTGAAGGTACTGCCGTCGGAACTCGACTCTCGGACTTCCTGAAGACTCGACCGCCAACCTTCGCAAGCGCGACCGACCCAATCGTCGCAGATGACTGGCTGCGGGACATTGAAAGGAAACTGGACACTGTCCGTTGCAATGATCGAGAGAAGGTGTTATTCGGATCACACCAACTCACTGGAGCAGCAGCTGCTTGGTGGATGAATTATCAAGAAGCACACATGGACAAAGACAACATCACTTGGACGGAATTTAAGGATCAGTTCCGAAAATTCCATATCCCTACAGGCGTCATGGCAGCTAAACGCCGAGAATTCCGGAACTTGACTCAAGGGAACCGGACCGTCACTGAGTACCTGCACCAATTCCACCATCTAGCTCGGTATGCGTCCAACGACATCGACACGGAAGAGAAGAAGATTGAACGCTTCACCGAAGGACTTCAGCACTATTTGCAGTATCAGATTGCCTCCCATGAGTTCACAGAATTCCAGACTCTGGTGAATCGAGTATTAAAGGTAGAAGAAAAGCGAGGCATCGGAGAAGAAAATCGGAAGAGAAAGATGATGCAACAGTCGCGACTGCCAGCCAGCTCATCTAGGGGAAGGGCCCCAACATCTCCAAATTTTCGTCCGCCCTACCCGGCGCCAAGACCACAATTCACGCCAATATGCCCCAACTGCAGAGGAGCACACTATCAACGGGATTGCCCTCAGGCAAGGACTCAATGCTATCATTGCGGGCAAATGGGACACCGCAAAGACAGTTGCCCGTGGATCCAACTCCCAACGGCGATAGCAAGATCGCAAGCTGGAACACAAGCGATGGCACCTAGAACCACAGCTTCACCACCATTGCAGAGCCCCAAAGGAGGTTTGCCCAACAGAGGGGGAAATGTAGCAGGCCGAGGACGAGGGCGAGGAGGAAGACCTATGGCAGGCCGAGGAGGCCGACTGAACTTCACCTCCCTTCAAGAAGCAGACAATGCCTCTGACATTCTCCTAGGTAGATTCTTGATCCAATCTGCATTTGCTTTAATACTGTTTGATCCTGGAGCTACAAACTCATTCATATCAGAAGATTTTGCATTTAAAGTGGGAATACCTATGGTACCTCTAAAGTACCCTATGGCTATACAGACCCCAGGAGCTAAGCTGCCTGTATATTCAGCTTGTCGTCATATAACTTTCAGAATAGATGGGATAGAGTTCTTGGCTAATCTATTAGTCCTAGAACTGCAAGGCCTAGACATTATAATAGGAATGGATTGGTTATCCCAGCATAAAGGTCTAGTGGATTGTGAGAAGAAAACTCTAAGCCTTGTTAGTAACCAAGGGAAGGAAGTCCTATTCCATGCGGAAAGAGCATCGGTCGAAAAACTGCAAGGATCAGTCCATGCACTTCAGGAAGTATGCTTGGATCAAGTGCCCACAGTGCAAGAATACCCGGATGTATTCCCAGAAGAACTCCCAGGGATGCCACCTGACAGGGAGATAGAGTTTACCATCGAGCTTAAACCAGGAGCGGCACCTATAGCCAAGAGACCATATAGGATGCCGGTAACGGATTTAGAAGAGTTGAAAAACCAGTTAGAGGAACTGGAGGGTAAAGGATTTATCCGACCCAGTGCTTCACCTTGGGGAGCTCCAGTTTTGTTTGTAAGGAAGAAAGATGGAACTTTACGAATGTGTGTAGATTACCGAGCTTTGAATGAAGTCACCATTAAGAACAAGTACCCATTGCCAAGAATTGATGACTTGTTCGACCAACTTCGAGGAGCCAAAGTATTTTCCAAGATAGATTTGAAATCTGGATATCATCAGCTGAAAATCAAGAAGGAAGATATATCGAAGACTGCTTTCACTACCAGATATGGTTTATACGAGTTTACGGTAGTACCCTTTGGATTGACCAATGCTCCGGCAGCTTTCATGAACATCATGAACAGTACGTTTATGGATTATCTTGACAAGTTTGTCATAGTATTCATAGATGACATTCTGATATATTCCAAGAGTACGGAAGAACATGAGCAACATTTACACTTAGTCCTAGGAAGGCTACGAGAGAGGCAATTTTATGCCAAGTTTGATAAATGTGAATTTTGGATGACAAGAATTTCATTTCTTGGACATGTGTTGACAGCAGAAGGAATTTCAGTAGATTCGGCTAAAATCTCTGCAATCAAGGAGTGGAAGCAACCCACCTCAGTTTCAGAGATTAGAAGTTTCTTGGGATTAGCAGGATATTATAGGAGATTCATTGAAGGATTTTCCCAAATAGCCAAACCTCTTACGAACCTGCTAAAGAAGGATGTTGCATTTGAATGGACCATCAAGTGTGAAGAAAGTTTTCAGAAGCTGAAGCAGAAATTGACAACAACACCAGTCCTCACCTTACCGGACAGCAAGGAAGATTTTGTAGTTTACTGTGATGCTTCAAAGCAAGGAATAGGCTGTGTGTTAATGCAGCAAGGTCGAGTAGTAGCTTATGCTTCACGCCAATGGAGACCACATGAGGAAAATTATCCGACTCATGATTTGGAGTTAGCGGCAGTGGTGCACGCTTTAAAGATATGGCGGCATTATCTCATTGGACATAAGTGTGAGATCTTTACAGATCATAAAAGCCTCAAGTATATCTTCACACAGACAGAGCTCAATATGCGTCAGCGCCGATGGCTCGAACTGATCAAGGACTACGACCTCAGCATACTCTACCATCCAGGGAAAGCCAACGTAGTGGCAGATGCCTTGAGCAGGAAGGCTTATACCCTACAAGGAGCTACACCTAAGAACCCGTGCTTACGGCAGGAATTTCAGAATCTTGAAGTAACCATAGTGCCATCTGGGATGTTAGCTACATTGACTGTGGAGTCTCGACTCCAAAAGCAGATTGAGGATGCTCAGAAAGAAGATGAGGAGATACATAAGATCAAGAGCCACATCAGATCAGGAAAAACCCAGGATTTCATTGAAGATCATCAAGGAATTGTATGGTATCGGGGAAGGATTTGTGTGCCTCGAAATACCGACCTTAAGGAACTAATTCTTTTCGAAGCTCATAAAACCCCATACTCACTACACCCTGGAAACACCAAGATGTACAAGGATCTGAAGACGCAATTCTGGTGGAATGGAATGAAGAGGGAAATCGCGGAATATGTCGCAAGATGTGACACTTGCCAAAGGATTAAGGCCGATCATCAGAAGATAGCTGGAAAGCTGCAACCCTTACCAGTGCCAACTTGGAAATGGGAAGAGATTGGTATGGATTTTATCACAGGACTTCCCAGAACACAAGGAGGATATGATTCCATATGGGTCGTTGTGGACAGACTCACGAAAGTTGCTCATTTTATACCAGTCAAGAAAACGTATAATGGCAACAAATTAGCGGAGCTATACCTGCAGCGAATAGTGACACTGCATGGTATCCCGAAGAAGATCGTTTCAGATCGAGGAACGCAATTCACATCCAAATTCTGGAACCGACTCCACGAAGCCTTGGGAACCCAATTGCAGTTTAGCACTGCATATCATCCACAGACAGGAGGACAGACGGAACGTGTAAATCAAATCTTGGAAGACCTTCTCAGAGCTTGCATCTTAGAGTACGGAACCTCTTGGGAAAAGTGCTTACCATTTGCGGAGTTTACTTATAACAACAGTTACCAAGCTAGTCTGCAAATGGCACCCTTTGAAGCTTTGTATGGACGCAAGTGTAGAACTCCACTACATTGGGACGAGCCAGGAGAAAGGCAAGTCATTGGACCCGAACTCATCGAAGAAGCTGAAGCACACGTCAAGCTCATCAGAGAACGATTAAAGGCAGCACAGTCACGCCAGAAGAGCTATGCCGACAACCGAAGAAGGGAATTGTCGTTTGCACCAGGCGAATCAGTTTATCTCAAGGTTACGCCGTTAAAAGGGATGAGAAGATTCCATCAGAGAGGAAAACTGTCCCCAAGGTACATTGGACCATTCAAAGTCCTTAAGAGGAAAGGAGAGGTATCTTACAAACTGGATTTACCATCAGATCTTGGAGAAATTCATGACGTGTTTCATGTCTCACAACTCCGTAAGTGCCTCAAAGAACCAACGGATCAGATAGAATACCAGGGAATTCGGCTTCAGAAGAATCTCACCTACCTCACTCAACCACTGCAAATACTGGCTAGTGATGAGCGCCAACTCAGAAGAAAGAAAATCAAGCTTTGCAAGGTTCAATGGGAAGACCACTCAAAGGAAGAAGCGACTTGGGAGAAAGAGGATGATCTGCGGCAGGCTTATCCCTACCTCTTCCCTTCTCTAGGTAAATCTCGGGGCGAGATTTCTTTAAGGAGGGTAGGCTTGTAACACCCTAGTTTTGGGGGTGAAAAGTTTTGCATGAAAATCCTGCATGCATGTATCCCTGTAGTAGTAGCCAGATCAGTTGAACTCTAATCTCTCCCAAACCCTAAAAATCTCCAAATCTATTCTCTAGTTCCAGATCAAGATCTGACCATCCAGATTTAACCTATCAGTTACCCTGAGGATAAAAGTCTTCAGGAGCCAGATCAAATTCTGAACCTAACTCTCAATACCTAAGCCTCTCTCCGTTTTCGAAAACAGGAAAATTCAGACTTACCCTAAGTACCCCAGTTTTCAGATGATTGAATTATTTTAATCTAACCCTATTCAGACTCAAGTAACCCCTGGAATATGTTCCTAAGTTCATCCTCAACTCACTTCAAAAAGTTGGGAGCCAAATTAATTCATCTAAACACTTTTCGCAGTTTAGTCCAAATTTTACTGCGAATAAGTCCTTTTCTGTTTACCTGGAAGCCTGAAAAGGCTAAAATCTGCAAATTAATCCCAACTCCAGAATTTCTTCAGGAAACACCTTCCAAACACTATTTGATACAGATCTCCCTTTTGATCAGACTTCAAAATCTCTCTCCAATCACCAGAATTCGAAATCGACAAAATCCAGATTTATTTTACCCTAATTTTACCCTATTTTCGAAAATAGGTGAAATCCCCCAAATCTTATCAAATTTTCTCTAAATTTGAGCTGGATGAGTACTAATAGAAATGTTATACTCAGCCATGGAATCAATTCTCAAATTAAGCATCTCTAAGACAGAAATTACAAATCAGTCCAGATTTCAAATAAGAATCCTTGCATTTTGGTCCCTGGTTCGACCAGAGGCACTGTGCGCGACCAGCAGCCGTGCACGACCGCGACCACCGCGCTGCCACGCCAGGAACTTCATCGCCGGTGAAGCCCCGTGGTCGCCACCCTTGCCACTGCGTCCCTGCCACGTGTGCGCACGCCGTTCGCCACCGTGGAGCCACCGCGGTCGCACCAGCAGCGCCAATTTTGCCCGCGCGCGCACGCCATCGCTGCAGCCACGGCAGAAGATTGATGCCACGTTGCAAGCATGCCGGAGGAGCCCATCAATTCGCCGCTGCATCACCTGGGACAGCACACGCCAACCTGCAAAGCCGGCACGGCCGCTGGAGCACGTCGCTTCGCTGCTGTCCCGCCCGGCCGGTCAATTCGCCGCTCCAAGTCTCCAGGCGTTTTCCAGCCGTTGCAACACCTCCGAATCCTCTATAAATAGCCCCTGGTCTCAGTGAAGTATCACACACCACCAGAAGCACCTAAGCCCTCAAACTCACTGTGTCTTCTTCTTCCCCGGCGAGCAGCAAAGGAGGCTCACGGTGCCAAGCTTCTACACTGCTTCCCCCTCCAATCCAGATACTCCAGTAAGCTCCTCTTACCTCCCTCATCATGCCCGAGCATGTAATTGACTTCAAACCTCTCCAGTCGCCGGCAATTTCAGTTTTACTCCAGTAGCTCCGGCGAGCAATTAACCCTCAACCAGATCGATTCAGCTTTCGAACTAGTAATCAAATATGCTCACTAGACCTTGCTTAACATCCCTAAGCAACCAAAATCGACAGATTTGCTAAAATGTGAAAAACCCCAAATTGGAACTTTGCTTGTGAACTGAGCTTGCTGTTCAAGCTTTTCTGGTGCATTTCTAGTTAATCTAACTTCACCAGTAGCTTACTT
Organism: Pharus latifolius; assembly: GCA_019359835.1. Classification (NCBI taxonomy): domain Eukaryota; kingdom Viridiplantae; phylum Streptophyta; class Magnoliopsida; order Poales; family Poaceae; genus Pharus; species Pharus latifolius. Next base: position 50,977,937 of record CM033320.1, on the reverse strand, counting down.
ATGCCCCAGAGACTATCCACAAGCAAGGAATTAAGTTTATTTGCCCTAGATCAAAAATGCCCAAATCAGGCTTGAGTTAATCTTTTCCCCGGCCAATATCCCCTAAATCCAGCCAATCCAGCCATAGAAACCTTGCCATCTAGATGTTTTGGACCATTCTGAGCAACTTTGTCTTCTATCACGACTCCTAATTCGGCCTAGATTGTGAGATATAGCTATGCCCTAGTTTGCTGTACTGTTCACACTGCATGTGCTCCAGGCCAGCCAACTCCTTCGCCGGTTTTCATCACTTTCCGGCCATCTCCTGCCCTAGGTCCTGTTGAGACATTTGTTCCTGTTACAAATGCCTAACCACCAGACAAAGTGGTGCATCATTTGGAGTCCTGAGTCAAAAGATATGGCTAACCCTAGTTTCTGGCCGTGTCAAGCCTATGCCAGCCTGTGTCAGCCAGTGGCATTGAGCCTTTTCACCCACTTCCAGCCATGCACTTTGAAAATAACTTTGTCCCTTAGACTCCTGATGTTGTGATCTACACTTTTCTCTACTGTCACAACTTGAGTTGAGCCCTCTATCACCCATCGACCTTATGTCGATGCCTTGAACCGAATGCCAACCTAAAGACATTCGCTGTTTTTGAGCGAACCAGTCAGCACCTTGATATTACCCTGATATTTTGAAACCTTGTAAACCTTGACAGCTAACTTTAACCCTGGTTTCCATAATTAAAACCACATCGCTTTCAAACCTTGTATTGCCAGAGTATTTTCTCCTTGCACCTTTGCATGTAGCAAGTTAGTAGAATAGAATTGATTGTAATGCCTGTTTGCTTGTTTGATCTTGTTCAGAGCAAGAGTCCGGAGTTGAAGATCTTGTCGCTGAACCGTCGTCGACTGCTGATACTTACGACGCGGAAGGCAAGTCATACTTTGAACATATTGAAACCCATATTTTATGAATTGCTATGCTATTCCATGAGTAGATATTTCATTAATATTGCACATGTTGAGATCAATGATATTATGGCAGTGATAGATTGAATACTTGAGAAATGTGAACTTGATAAGATAGCAAGCCTCGAACTAATAAAAGTATAAACATGTACATTTATATTCATGAAATAGAACCCCTAGCCGTGACCAGTATTTTGGTATGGAATGGTGGTAGCACTGGAGGTGCTTGGCTGCACTGGTTGTGCAGGCACTGAAGGTGCATGGTTCGTGGTATGATCTGGTCACTGGCATATAAGGACCTAGAACCTTGTGTTGTGCGTCTAGTGGCATGAAAAACGTACCAACCACTTACCTGGTATGGGACAGGCGCAACCTAGTAGCTTTCTTAGTATTATCAGTTCCCTGCATGGCTTGTCGATCCGGTTTCTCGCGTGGAAACTGGTGGGACGCAGTTCGTCCATGAGTGATGTGAGATCAGAAAAATTATGAGAGGACAAGGTGTAAAGAAGGAAGACGCCCTACGCCAGATTAAGTCGTGCGCGACTGTAATCGAAAGAGGTTATGTGTCCTGCGGGAACATAGACCCAGGCTAGGAAGTAAGGCAGTGGGGAGGACCCACAACGGTACTTGGGATGGTGTTGTCCATTTACCGGGCAGGGATGCTGTTAATACTAGACTGCAAAAACGTTGTGTGATCTCGGCCTTGTCACATGCGTATAAGTCGCATGGAGTTGGCCCGACTTGGAAGTCGAGTGAAAAAGTGGATTTAAAAAGAGGTACATCTCTGCAGAGTTTAAAAATGTATTCGAATACTTCGTGCTCCCGAGTTCTAGGAGTATGCTGCGGTGGATTAAATCCATGGGGTGTGACACAAGTATTGTTTATAAACTAAAATTTGTTAGCTCAAGATTACCCAAGTGGCATGTGTTGTCATGATAAGGGGCGTTGCCGTGGGCTGTCATGTGTTGGCGTGTCGCGGTAATACCATAATATAGAGATCATATGATAATTAAGAGGCATGTGGTTTATGCCCTAAGTTATGAAATACTGCTAAGAGCATATGATTGAAAGACTTGAATAAGAGTAGTGTGATATGAGGATATATCGCCTTGGATATGGGATATATGTATCACCATCAATATGATTTATTTACTGCCATGGGTATGATCAGAAGTTGAGTAAGAATTGAGAAAGAAATGTATTTTGGAAAAAAAAAAACCCTTCACTCTTTCCCCAATAGCATAGGTTCATGTCATATATATGTATGTATCTCTACCTTCCCTATGACTTGCTGAGTACGTAAGTACTCACCCTTGCAACAACTCATCAATAGACTAAGGCCTGATGGCCATACAATTATGACTATTGTACTATTTTGCTGCTGCAATGTAATCCTGTGATTGACTCATCCTGGGAAGTCAAGTGGTTAAAGGGCCAGCTGCACCGAGCTGGGCTCCTCACAGGTGATGTCACTGTCATGGCAGACGTGACACCTTGCCTCCCTTCGTACTATACCTCGACAAATTTCCATAGGCCGGGAAATCATTTATGGTGCAAAATATCATGGCCCGCAACATGAAATTCTCTCGCTTATGTGCATCCCACACCCGCACCCCTTCGCTCCACAATTTATGTAAGTCCTCGACTAACGGTGATAGAAACACGTCAATATCATTCCCGAGTTGTCTGGGTCCTGAAATTAGTAACGACATCATGATGTACTTGCGCTTCATACATAACCAAGGAGGAAGATTGTAGATGCATAAAAGAACCGGCCAAGTGCTATGTCGACTGCTCATATTTCTGTGTGGATTCATACCTGTGAGACCCCCATTTGAGGGTCACCTTGGCAACCGCCCAGGTGGATTGCGCACAGGTAGGTTCATCACAAGCTCACAACAACAGGATTCACTTTAAACAATAAAGCTGGTAGATAAAGCAAGTACAAGGTCACGAGGACCGCTATTACAATATCATGATGCCAAGGGTGGCACTAATTAAAGTTGATACAAAAGTAGAGAGTTTTTCAAAATCAAGGATCGGTATCGAAGCACCGAACACAGAGAGACAACACAAAAAGCAACCACAAGGATCTTCATTTTCTTCTGCAGCGGCTCTGGAAGGGCTTCCTCCACATCGGACTCAACTTGGCTCATGACCCTCCTAGAAACTCAAATCGCCTGGGAAGGCTCCTTCCTCTTCTTGGTGCTCGCAGTCAAAGGAATCAGGATCCTCGAATCCTTTCTTCTGAATTTGTTTGTAAAGGCAAGGGTGAGCATGTTTTTACACAATGCTCAGCAAGTCTCGTTACAAGAATGCAGGTATATAGTTGAGGAGTGATCAAGAAAAGGGTTTAAGACTTATAATTATAAATAGTATAGATTTCAATTCTTTGATCTCTCAAATGAGGGTTTTATTTTCAACAACGGGGTTTTGTAAATCTTAAGTTATACTTTAGAAATCATTATGTGTGATGGTCTCCCATGAGTCATCACTTTTATCAACCATATTATGAGAACATTCCAAATCATTACTTGTGTTATAACCCATGGATAACATCCACTACGAAAAGACTCCTGAACCTGGGAGTACAGAGTATCTGATACTTCTTTTACACTTTGCAAAGGTGTACCTCTTTTTAAATCCACCAGTTCACTCGGCTTTCAAGTCGGGCCAACTCCATGTGACTTATACACATGTGACAAGGCCGAGATCACACAACGCTTTACAGTCCAGTATTAACAGTATCCCCGCCCGGTAAATAGACAATTAAGTCTCAAGTAGCGTTGTGGGTCTTCCCCACTGCCTTACTTCCTAGCCTCTCTGGTCTACGCAGGACACATAGCCTTGGTCTATGTCCACGCGAGACATACGACCATTTAAGATTACAACCGCTCACGGCTTAATCAGGTCTAGGGCGCCTTCCTTCTTTTACGCCTTTTCCTCTCATTATTTTTCTGAACTCACATCACTCGTGGCCGAACTTTGGCCTTCCAGTTTCCACGCGAGAAACCAGATCGACAAACCATGCAGGGAACTGCTAATACCAAAAAGCTACTAAGTTGTGCCTGTCCCATACCAGGCAAGTGGTTGGTACGTTTACAATTCGCATAGAGACACAGCACAAGGTTCTCGTCCTTATGAACCAATAGTGAGGAACATTCACATTCCCTGGTGCGCACCGCACCCTCTCCATACAATCCAATCCTCACTACTGATCCCTTTTATCAGTTTTCTTGACAAAACGGTTTTGATCATAACTTCTCATGTATTTGACCATTTCAAGTTTAATGTGGATATTCAGTATAAGAGTCCTAGGATGACAAAAGCATATATATGAAGGTTCAATAACAAAAAGGGGTTTCATGATCCATTAGGTAATATCTACTCATGTCATTCAAACGTAACTTGTATTTCAAATAAGCATGCATAGTAAGAAACAGTGAATATACTTCATATGAAAATATTGGGTGAGACATGATCAAAGGAATGAGGCTTGCCTTGCACTTCTGGGTCTAATTACTCAGACGAACCTCGAAGACTTCTTCCGCTCCTTCACTTCGGGCTCTGCGGCGGACACAAGCAATACAACACATACACTACATAAGCATACCTAAAATAGTTGCAATAGAAAATAATAAGTAAATACATCATGCATACAAGGGAAAAGATTTGGACAAAGTCACTTGGGTGCTGGTCGAAGAGATGGGCTCAAAAGAAGTTGAATGTCAAAGGTCGACATTCAGTCCACGGCTAGACATAGCCATAAGTTGGTCTTAGGTAGGTTTTCTGGAGAAGTGGCAGAAGGGAAAGATGTAGAACACAACTCCAGGAATCTAGGGGACAAAGTGACATTTCCATTGCTCAACCAGAAGGGGTCAAACAAGGCTAATGCCAGTGGCTGACATGCACTGACATAGTGCAGACATTGCCAAAAACTAGGGCAAGGCACAACTTTTGATACAGGGCTCCAATTGTTGCACAACTTTGTCTGGGAGGTAGGCATTGATAACAAGAACAATTAAGTCAACAGGATCTAGGGTAAGAAATGGCTGGAAAGAAGGAAATTTGATGATGAACTGAGATGAACTGGCTGCACTAGATCAGTTCTGGACAAAAACTTGGCAAAGCTATATCTTCCAATCTAGGCCGATCTAGGTATCGGGCTAGAAGACAAAAATGCTCAGGAGGCTAAGGCACATCTAAATGACAAGGTGATTTGGGCTGAAACGGCCGGGAACACTTTTCCGGTCATCGGCGCCGGAGAAGAAGCACTGCCAGCTGTGGGTTTCTGCTACAGGCCGAAAGAACTCTAATCCAAGCTTGGAGAGCATCTAGGAGGTATAAGGAAGCTGTTGGCACGGTTAGTTTGGTCAGATAATCACCGGAGAAGCCTGGCGACGATCGCCGGCGACTGGTGAAATCCGGATTTGGGGAAACCATCAATTTAAGCTCAATCTGGAAATCTAAGTACACAGGCTTGCTTGAAATAACTCACTGATCATTTCTCTTCACAGGCTCGAGGGCTAATTCGAGGTAGATTGGCCAGCATTGCCGGAACAGGGCATTTAGCAATTCCGGCGATCACCGGCGATGGGGATCGATCTGGTGCAATTGGGAGCTATGACACAGAGAGGGAGAAGAGAGGAACTTACTGGTGGCCTTGGATTGGAGATTGGGGCTGTGGAGGGCTCTGGCGACGGCGGCCTCGAAAACAGCTCGCCGGGGAAGAAGCTGTTCGCGGCGGCGCTGGAGAGTTGGTGGTTTTCTGGTACTGGAAACTGAAGCAATGCACTTAGGAGTATTTATAGGCGCTGAAGCAATCCTCTGGTCGACAAATTGGGGAACAGAGGCGACAAAGTCGACCGCGAAGCGACTGGACACAGCGGGAACTTGTGCCGGCGATGATGGCGAGGCACTGGCGTGCAGCGGTGCAGGCTTTTGGCAGTGGAAGGCACTGGCGCAAGCGACGAGGGAACGGTGAAGTGAAAGCTCCGTCGACGCGTGGCCGAGACGTGTCGAACGGGTGAAGCTGGACTTGCTGGTTCGCGGGCTCGCGCGCGGGGAAGACATTGGTTGTGCTGGCGCGGCCGAGGTGGCGTCCACGGCGGTGCCACGAGTGCGCACGGGTGTCAGCTACGTGGCTGAGGTGTTGGCACGGCAGGAGGTTCACCGGCGGCGAAGAACACGGCGATGCACTGCGGCGGGTTCTGCTGAGACACGGCCAGGGGCCTAAATTCAATAAAAGGACTGATTTGCGATGATCTTTCTTGGAGTTTGGACCTGATTGCAATTCTGGAGATTTGGGGGTCCAAATTGAACTTTGATTTCGCAGCTGAGTGACACTAAAATGCTGGGACTCATCTGGCAGGAAATTTGGTGAAATTGAACAAGATTTGAGGGTTTCGACAAAAATCCGAAAACAGAGTAATTAGGGTAAAACAGGGTAATTAGGGTTTCAAAAACGGGAAAGGTCGAAACTCAGGTTTAGGGTAAGATTTGGAAATTCTTCCAGAAGGGAAAAATGTTCAGAATAGTGAAAGGAAGGTGTTCACTGAATCAGATCAAAGTTTGGAGATGGTCTGAGACTTTTAGTCTTTTTGGGCTTCTGACATTCTGAAAAGGGCTGATTTGTGAAAAGGTATGAATGACAAGAGTTTGATTGCCAACTTTTTGGGGTAAGATACTGGCATAACTGGGATCTCATTCTGATATAGGGAGGGATGAGGTAAGCCAAGATTTGGGAAAAATCGGGGTGTTACAATACCATCCGTACTCAGCCTAAACCTTATATTCCTCACTTCGCCGCCAAACTCGCCGAATGTTCTGTTAATGTTTCTCCATTGAATGGAATCAGTTGGATGTCTTAGTTTTCCGTCTTGTTTCCGACTTTCAACATGCCAACGCAAGTACTTCGCATCTTTCGGATTTGCAAACAGCCGTTTCAATCTGGGAATCACAGGCAAATACCACACAGTTTTAGCCGGAGGCCCTTTCTTTACCTCATCACATCCATTGTGATAAATTCTGTCCCCATGCTTATACCGCGATGCACCGCATCTTGGACAAACATGCAAATCCTCGTACTCGTTACGGTACAGAACACAATCATTTGGGCATGCATGTATTCTTTCGATTTCCATTCCCAACGGACACAATAGTTTTTTGGCCTGGTAAATCGATCTTGGCAACTCATTTCCCTCTAGAAGCATGTCCGCTAACAGATCCAATAGCGCCGTGAAACTCTTATCGCTCCAACCGTTGCTTGCCTTCAAGTTATATAATCTCAACACAGAAGACAACTTTGGAAATGTTGCACATCCGGGGAACAAAGGCTTCTTAGAATCAACAATTAATTTCTCAAATTTAGCTAAATCGTTTTCGCTATAGTCTTCTTCTACATCACGTAACATTTCATTTAAATTGTCGTCATCTACATGGACTTCCGAATGAACATTACCAATGTTCTGATCATGATCATCATTACTGCAATCCACTTCCGGGTGCTGCTGAGTGGTAGCGGTAGTGGTCGTTTCCTCAAGATCTTCACCATGCCATATCCAACGGGTATAGCGTGCGTTAAAACCACGACGAATCAAATGACTCCTAATCTGATCAGAGTTGCCGAACCTTTTTAAATTCATACAATTTATACAAGGACAATGCATATCTTTCTCTCCCTTCTTCGCCTTTTCTTGCTCAGCAAATTTAATAAACCCATTCACACCCTCCAAATACTCAACAGTAGTACGTTTTATTCCATACATCCAATATTCTCGGTCCATCTACAATTATTTCACAAAATTGACAAATTCAAATAAATAATTAATGACTCAGGGCATGCATATATGCATGAAACATAATTAGCTAGGCCATATGTGTGTACATGAGCTGCTTAATTACATTAAATGGATTTGTATAAATGAAACCCTAATTAACTTGATGCATGCATTAATTGGAAGAGCCAGCTAGCTAGCTGCTTAAATTCAGCAAGCTATAGCTAGCTAGCCAACCTAGCCTTCTAGCTAGTTTGAAGATACATGTATCTAGTTTACTGAATTGCAAGTAGAGAGAGAGGGAGAGTGCATGTGAAAGAGTGATCGAGAGAGAGAGAGAGGTGATGAGAAGATGACAATACCGAGGGGGATGAAAATATGATCAACCTCTCAGCTAGCTTCTCCAGATCACTCTAGCTTGGAGTCATGCGCGGCTGAAATGATTCCAACATGTAGAGCGCAGAGCAGGGGTCGACCTAATTAAGTTGTCCAATTTTACTATCGGTTCAAAAACACAAACCGATAGTAAAATAAGGTCCCCACTGTCATAACCATGAGTGTATATGAAGTCATTTTACTATCGGTTTGTTTTATATAACCGATAGTACTATTTCATATATTGTATCGGTTAGTACAGTAATAACCGATAGTAAAAAGTCAGTAATTTCACTATCAGTTACGCGAGAAAAACTGATAGTACTATGTAATATATTATATCGGTTGGTACAGTACGAACCGATAGTATAAAGTGAGTAATTTTACTATCAGTTAAAAATGGAAAACCGATAGTACTGTTTTAATATATTATATCGGTTGGTACAGTAATAACCGATAGTATAAAGTGCGCAATTTTACTATCAGTTAAAAGTGGAAAACCGATAGTACTGTTTAATATATTATATCGGTTTGTACAGTAATGACCGATAGTAAAAAGTATTTGCATTTCACTAACGTTGGACTAGTGTTTAACCGATAGTAAATTGCCACTTTTCCGCCGCTGTCGTCCTATTCTATCGGATTTTTTCCAGATTGCTTATAACCGTTAGAAAATATGGGTTAGTGGAATGCACTTCTGTAGTAGTGGTAGTAGTGTAAGTTCGTGATCAGTAGAGACGTCCACGTCAACACTTCGAACTTGATTACCGCAAATCAAGCCAAACGTATTGTTAATGCATGTCACAAGTATGTGCTTGTCATGATTCGATCCATTGGTCAAATTGGGGGTACTCGACTAGCATTGTCGTTGGCGTGTCGAGAGAATCCTGGTCGTTTTTCGGGACTGCTGGAGAAATACAGTGATCTGTTCGAGACTACCCAGGGTCGTCCGCCGAAACGTCCAGTCAAGCACGAAATTCAGCTTGTGTCCGATGCGACACTGCCCAATCTGAGTATGTATCGCAACTCAGTATTGGAGAATGAAGAGATAAAGAGACAACTTGGTGAGTTGCTGAACGATGGTGTCATCCAACCAAGTAGTTCACCTTGTGGATCTCCTGTGGTGTTAGTACCAAAGAAAGATGGGACTTGGCGTATGTGCATCGACTATCGAGCACTGAACAAGATCACCATCAAGAACCGGTACCCCCTTCCCCGTATTGATGACCTGTTAGACCAATTGAAGCATGCTCTTGTCTTCTCCAAATTGGATCTTAAGTCAGGATATCATCAAGTCAACATCCGAGAGGAGGATACGTGGAAGACCGCGTTCAAAACACGACAAGGTCTGTTCGAATGGCTGGTCATGCCGTTTGGTCTCTGCAACGCCCCGGCAACCTTCATGCGTCTTATGAATGACGTATTGAGACAGTTCATCGACGACTTTGTGATCGTTTACCTCGACGACATACTAGTTTATAGTCGATCGTGGGATGAGCACCTCATTCATGTCGAAAAGGTGTTCGATCAGCTTCGGCAACATCGACTTCGCCTCAACCGTAAGAAGTGCGAGTTCGGCCAGCAAACTCTACTTAACCTTGGATTCCTGGTTGGCAACGGTACATTGCAAATCGACCCAGATAAGGTAAAAGTGATTCGCAAATGGCCGCGACCGCGAACAGTTACGGATGTGCGTTGTTTTGTGGGAGCATGCCAATATCTTCGGAAGTTCATCCGACACTTCTCGATTGTGGCTTCTCCATTGCATGCATTAACTAGGATCGATCAGAAGTTCGAGTGGACAGGGAAACATGAGGACACGTTTCTCTTGCTGAAAAGGAAGATCAGCGAGGCGCCTGTGTTAGCTTTGCCGAATCTCCAGAAACCATTCGAGCTAGAAACCGATGCCTCAGGTTATGCAATGGGCGCAATGCTCATGCAAGAAGGTCGACTAGTGGCATATCACTCCGAGTTATTCCAGGGAGCTCAGAAGAACTACCCTACTTATGATAAGGAGTTATGCGCACTGCATCAGGCCGTGAAACATTGGCGGTGTTATCTCTTGGGGAAAGAGACGGTTGTCCACACCGACCATCAACCATTGCGATATTTGCAAACTCAGTCCAAGCTACAGCAAGCTCGGCACATGAAGTGGATGTCGTATCTGCAGCAGTTTAATCTGGTGATTAAGTACAAGAAGGGCGTACACAACAAATTGGCGGATATGTTGTTGCGACCACCAGTTACGACCCTCTGTTTATCAGCGTTCATACAGATCGAGCCCTCATGTCATGATGACTATGTCGCTATGTACAGTGAAGACCCTGATTTTCAAACAGCATTGACTGAGGTCGAAACAGGGAACCCTACAGAGTTCGTTCATCGAGAAGGACTCTTTTACAAGGGCAATTTACTTTGCATACCTCGTGGAGCACCTCGAACTCAATGGATGCAAGAAGCGCACACATCAAAGGTAGCTGGTCACTTTGGGGTTACAAAGACGTTGCAAAATCTTCACCGACATGTGTTCTGGCCGCGTATGCAGCAAGATGTGGCTAGGTTTATTTCAGGCTGTGGTCTCTGCAGCATCTCGAAACCGGCAAACCGGAAATTAGGTTTGTACACTCCTTTGCCAGTTCCATCACGACCATGGGAGAGCATATCCATGGATTTCTTGGGAGGATTGCCTAAGACCCGACGTGGCAACGACTATCTATTCGTGGTCGTTGATCGGTTCTCCAAAATGATTGTTCTTATACCTTGTCGGAAGGTTATCACGGGGGAAGAGGCAGCTCGGGTATTCTTTCAACACGTTTGGACACACTTCGGACTGCCGACTTCTATTGTGTCTGATCGCGATACCCGGTTCCTTAGTCACTTTTGGCGATCGCTCTGGACGATGATGGACACCAAACTAAAGAGGAGTACTGCTTTTCATCCGCAAACTGATGGTCATACCGAGGTGGTCAATCGCACAGTCGTTCATCTCTTGAGAGGATATAACTCGAAGCACCCGAAGACCTGGGATGAAAGCATACCATACTTGCAGTTTGCTTTTAATCGAGCAGTGCGCATGGTTCGACTGGAAAGTCCCCGTTTGAGGTTTGTTTAGGGTTTCTACCACAGAGTCCATTCGACATGGAGTTTGTGATCCCCACCTCAGCACAGAACAGCAAGGACGCATCTGATCAGGATCGAGCACAAAAGTTCCTGAAAGGTATTCAACGACTCCATCGTGAGGTTCAACAGAACTTGCTGAAAGCCCAACTCAAGTACAAGGCGCGACATGATCAGCACCGAGTTGATGCGCAATTTCAAGAAGGTGATATGGTATGGTTACATCTGAGTAAGGAGAGACTTAAAGGTGAAGGTAAGAAACTCAAACCCATTCGTTATGGTCCTTTTCGGATTTTGCGGAAAGTGGGTAATAATACTTGTCAGCTCGAGTTACCTCCATACATGGATATCTATTCGGTTGTTAATATTGAGCACCTCAAACTCTTTGAGCCTTCAATGCTGGATGATGAGCCAGATACTATAGTACCATCTGTTGAAGACTTGGTCTATCAATGGGACAAACCTCTACGTGAAGATGTGATTCTGGAAAAGAAGGTGACTACCACCCGCAGTGGCACTAAGGAGACTTTTCGAATCGGTCGGAAAGATCAACGAGCACGTGCGGCAAAGTGGTACACCAAAGAAGATGGACAAGCCCAATTTCCACATCTCCAGTTTGATCGAGAGGTCGCAACAGGGGTTGGCTCCTTCTCAACAAGGGAGTCATGATCCGGGAGGATCTCCAAGTCCTGATCGCATGCCGCTTCGCGACCAAGTCCTGATCGCATACGGCTTCGCGACCTTAACCGTGTTCGGAAAGGATTCGCGAACATGGATGGGTCCGCAACCATGGATTGGTCCGCGACCAGGAAAAGGAATTCGTTCCCTGTTCGGAATTGCAATCCGATCCGAATGTGTATAACTAAGCTTATCTGTTTAGGATTAGTTAGATGAGTCTAATACATTTATGTTATTGAGTCTGATACGTACTCATACGATTGGACTATAAATACCTTGTAATAGATCTAGGTTAGATCATCGAAGAGTCATAGAACTTATTTGAGTTTTAGACACTTATAATTCCTTCGACGTAGACAAGTGTGTCTAACGTTCGACGTGTAAGCCCTCTTTGAAATAAAGAGTTGTGCAATTACTTTGTGTTTCGGGTATAAGATCTCGTTATTCCGCATATGAGAATCTGGGCAAGCCTAGTGCGAAAACCAAGGCTAGGTCTCAAACGGATCATTTATACCGTTCTATGGGCACTACGAACTACCTCTAGTCGAGCCACCGGTGAGACGCCCTTCCATCTGGTCTATGGGGCCGAGGCTATGTTGCCTATGGAAGTTAGTATTGGGTCTGTTCGGACAGAACAATTCGAACAAGTTGATCAGTCCGAACAGCGATCACAAGATCTCATCCTCTTAGAAGAAAGGCGTGATCGCGCTTTGATCAAATCCGCGGCATACTTGCAAGCTCTGCGCAAATATCACAGCAAAAGGGTGCGACCACGTAGTCTTAATGTGGGCGACTTGGTTTTACGAAAAATCCAAGACCAGTCTAATCGCAACAAATTCTCCCCAAAGTGGGAAGGCCCTTACACTGTGGTCTCAGTGCTGCGACCAGGATCCGCGCGGTTAGCCATGGAGGATGGCCGAATTCTGTCCAATACTTGGAACATCGATCAACTTCGCAAGTTCTACGTGTAAGTACTCAATCCCTTTTCCTGTTCAATTAGCATTTTTTCATAAAACAAAAAATGTTTTGATTTCATATGATGAATATTTCCCTTCATGCCCACATACTGCGAATTCGACTCGGGGGCTGGTCGCCGGCGGTTAGATCATTACAACGTTCTAGTCGGATTCGCTGGCCAATCTCATGACCGCTTCCAGACAAGTCACTCCTAAATAAGCTGTTTCTCAATGCACACGGGGCTTTCTGGCAAGTCCTCGGTCTTCTGAGTGGCTGCTGGTTTGCAAACAAGGCTAGGCGTTACAATGATCATAATTGCTGGTTCGATCACACATCCCTGGTCGTTACATTCACTTTTCTCCTGCGTTTGTAATACTAAGTCTTCAATATCTACAATCACAGGCGGGGGGCTAGGGGGGATATGTTGATAATATGAAACAACATAAAACAAGAATATATTCATTTTCAAAAATGAGTTTCAACATACATTGCATTATACACAATTGTTTCTATACAGATGTAGGGATCACTCGATCCCAAGCTCAGTCAAGAGTTTATTTACAAGGGGTCTGATCTCCTCCATGACGGCCTCTAATTGTTCCTCACTCTCGACCTCAACCGGTCCCACCAATGGATTCAGATCTGCATCTGGGCCATGGTGAAGTCGAAACCAGCTGAGAATGGCGGAAGCAGCTGACCGAACCCTGGTTCTGATCGCCTCTTCTCGTCGCCGTGTATCTTCAGGAAGTACTCGAGAAGTGACTCTGCCTGGGCAATGACTAGCGTAGACCAGTCATTTAGGCTGAGGTTATCTCTTGAGGTTTCGACCACATCAGCCCTCAGGAGACGAGCCACCGTCTTCAATTTTTCGAAGATCGAATGGCTCAGCTCTCTGTTCGCCCTTTCGGAGGTTTGAATAGAGCCCTGGAGGATCACCTTATCCTGACTGAGTTGTCTTATTTGACCTGCTTGCGCTGCAGTAAGAGAAAAGTTTACTCGCAGGTTATGAAGTTAAGTCTTTCTAATCAGGAATCGACTTACCAGAAAGTTGTGACCGCAGCTTGTTGATCTCGATCCCTTGGTGTGAAGTCACTGAGATCGAATGAAGCTTGACCGTGGCCACTTCTTTCTTCAAAAACGCCACCTCTCTGTGATAGAACAGAAGAAGTGGTAATAACCAATTTGTATCTATACAAGTCGAAGTGTAATGATCCTTACCTGCGCAAGTTGTCTCGCTCTTTTTGTATGGCCTCAACGCTCACTATCATAGCAAGCGACCTAGCCGTCATCTGGGATAGCTCCTGTGATGCAAAAAGAAGTTAAAGGTGTCCTATGTATAATCCAGGCACCAAAAGAGAAGTTCATCATATCTTCCTGAATTCCCGGGAGGAAACGTCTTCCGGGATGACAAGAGAACTCGTTGAAGGCCCCGTTGCAGCCACAACAGAGGCAGCCGGTGGGAGTGCCTGTTGGGCACTACCCCCAGTCGCTGTTGCTTGCGACTGGGTCTCCTTCTCCCCTCGCGGCCCGGACTACTTCCTAGACCAAGGGGGCGGAGCGCTCCTCACTGGAGGCTCCGGTACTAGCAGCGACTTCAACCCTCTCTGGAGCGGTTGAAGGGCTGGGTGCTGTTTCTTTTCGCTTGACAAAGAAAGATGAACCAAACAATCACAATTCGTGATCATCACAACTTATTTTAATACCACCAAGATAAAGGTTCTTACCTTATCTGAAATCCCATCAGCCTTTGAGATTTCAGGGAAGGCTCTCCTCGAGAAAGGGGACATTCGTCGTCTGTCCTAGTCTTCCTCTTGGTGAACAAGGCTTTTTCCCCCTAGGTGTGTTCCTCTGTAAGCACATTTTTAAGGGAAGGTGAAGACAAAGGGTAAGAGTTCTTACCTGGGCAGCCTGTCCTGTGGGCGGGGTTGCATTCGAAGGTGATCCGTTTGAGACCTAGCTTTGGTTTTCGCACTAGGCTTGCCCAGATTCTAATATGCGGAATAACGAGATCTTATACCCGAAACCCAAAGTAATTGCACAACTCTTTATTTCAAATAGGGCTTACACGTCGAACGTTAGACACACTTGTCTACGTCGAAAGAACTATAAGTGTCTAAAACTCAAATAAGTTCTATGACTCTTCGATGATCTAAACTAGACCTATTACAAGTTATTTATAGTCCAATTGTATGAGTACGTATCAGACTCAATAACCTAAACGTATTAGACTCATCTAACTAATCCTAAACAGATAAGCTTAGTTATACACATTCGGATCGGATTGCAATTCCGAACAGGGAACGAATTCCTTTTCCTGGTCGCGGACCAATCCATGTTCGCGGACCCATCCATGTTCGCGAATCCTTTCCGAACACGGTTAAGGTCGCGAAGTCGTATGCGATCAGGATTTGGTCGCGAAGCCGTATGCGATCAGGATTTGGTCGCGAAGCCACATGCAATCAGGACTTGGTCGCGAAGCCGTATGCGATCAGGACTTGATCGCGAAGCCACATGCGATCAGGACTTGGAGATCCTCCCGGATCATGACTCCTTTGTTGAGAAGGAGCCAACCCCTGTCGTGACCTCTCGATCAAACTGGAGATCTGGAAATCGGGCTTGTCCATCTTCTTTGGTGTACCACTTTGCCGCACGTGCTCGTTGATCTTTCCGACCGATTCGAAAAGTCTCTTTGGTGCCACTGC
This sequence comes from Pharus latifolius, assembly GCA_019359835.1. Taxonomy (NCBI): domain Eukaryota; kingdom Viridiplantae; phylum Streptophyta; class Magnoliopsida; order Poales; family Poaceae; genus Pharus; species Pharus latifolius. The sequence goes on along the minus strand of CM033320.1, from coordinate 50,962,381 downwards.
GGGTGGTAGTCACCTTCTTTTCCAGAATCACATCTTCACGTAGAGGTTTGTCTCGTTGATAGACCAAGTCTTCAACAGATGGTACTATAGTATCTGGCTCATCATCCAGCATTGAAGGCTCAAAGAGTTTGAGGTGCTCAACATTAACAACCGAATAGATATCCATGTATGGAGGTAACTCGAGCTGACAAGCATTATTACCCACTTTCCGCAAAATCCGAAAAGGACCATAACGAATGGGTTTGAGTTTCTTACCTTCACCTTTAAGTCTCTCCTTACTCAGATGTAACCATACCATATCACCTTCTTGAAATTGCGCATCAACTCGGTGCTAATCATGTCGCGCCTTGTACTTGAGTTGGGCTTTCAGCAAGTTCTGTTCAACCTCACAATGGAGTCGTTGAATACCTTTCAGGAACTTTTGTGCTCGATCCTGATCAGATGCTTCCTTGCTGTTCTGTGCTGAGGTGGGGATCACAAACTCCATGTCGAATGGACTCTGTGGTAGAAACCCTAAACAAACTTCAAACGGGGACTTTCCAGTCGAACCATGCGCACTGCTCGATTAAAAGCAAACTGCAGGTATGGTATGCTTTCATCCCAGGTCTTCGGGTGCTTCGAGTTATATCCTCTCAAGAGATGAACGACTGTGTGATTTACCACCTCGGTTTGACCATCAGTTTGCGGATGAAAAGCAGTACTCCTCTTTAGCTTGGTGTCCATCATCGTCCAGAGCGATCGCCAAAAGTGACTAAGGAACCGAGTATCGCGATCAGATACAATAGAAGTCGGCAGTCCGAAGTGTGTCCAAACATGTTGAAAGAATACCCGAGCGGCTTCTTCTCCCGTGATAGTCTTTCGACAAGGTATACGAACAATCATTTTGGAGAACCGATCAACGACCACGAATAGATAGTCGTTGCCATGTTGGGTCTTAGGCAATCCTCCCAAGAAATCCATGGATATGCTCTCCCATGGTCGCGATGGAACTCGCAAAGGAGTGTACAAACCTAATTTTCGGTTTGCCGGTTTCGAGATGCTGCAGAGACCACAGCCTCGAACAAAACTAGCCACATCTTGTTGCATACGCGGCTAGAACACATGTCGGTGAAGATTTTACAACGTATTTGTAACCCCAAAGTGACCAGCTACCTTCGATGTGTGCGCTTCTCGCATCCATTGAGTTCGAGGTGCTCCACGTGGTATGCAAAGTAAATTGCCCTTGTACAAAAGTCCTTCTCGAGGAACGAACTCTGTAGGTTTCCCTATTTCGACCTCAGTCAATGCTGTTTGAAAATCAGGGTCTTCACTGTACATAGTGACATAGTCATCATGACATGAGGGCTCGATCTGCATGAACGCTGATAAACAGAGGGTCGTAACTGGTGGTCGCGACAACATATCCGCCAATTTGTTCTGTACGCCCTTCTTGTACTTAATCACCAGATTAAACTGCTGCAGATACGACATCCACTTCATGTGCCGAGCTTGCTGTAGCTTGGACTGAGTTTGCAAATATTGCAATGGTTGATGGTCGGTGTGGACAACCATCTCTTTCCCCAAGAGATAACACCGCCAATGTTTCACGGCCTGATGCAGTGCGCATAACTCCTTATCATAAGTCGGGTAGTTCTTCTGAGCTCCCTGGAATAACTCGGAGTGATATGCCACTGGTCGACCTTCTTGCATGAGCACTGCGCCCATTGCATAACCTGAGGCATCGGTTTCTAGCTCGAACGGTTTCTGGAGATTCGGCAAAGCTAACACATGCGCCTCGCTGATCTTTCTTTTCAGCAAGAGAAACGTGTCCTCATGTTTCCCTGTCCACTCGAACTTCTGATCGATCCTGGTTAATGCATGCAATGGAGAAGCCACAATCGAGAAGTGTCGGATGAACTTCCGAAGATATTGGCATGCTCCCACAATACTACGCACATCCGTAACTGTTCGCGGTCGCGGCCATTCACGAATCACTTTTACCTTATCTGGGTCGATTTGCAACGTACAGTTGCCGACCAGGAATCCAAGGTAAAGTAGAGTTTGCTAGTCGAACTCGCACTTCTTACGATTGAGGCGAAGTCGATGTTGCCGAAGCTGATCGAACACCTTTTCGACATGAATGAGGTGCTCATCCCACGATCGACTATAAACTAGTATGTCATTGAGGTAAACGATCACAAAGTCGTCGATGAACTGTCTCAATACGTCATTCATAAGACGCATGAAGGTTGCCGGGGCGTTGCAGAGACCAAACGGCATGACCAACCATTCGAACAGACCTTGTCGTGTTTTGAACGCGGTCTTCCACGTATCCTCCTCTCGGATGCTGACTTGATGATATCCTGACTTAAGATCCAATTTGGAGAAGACAACAGCATGCTTCAATTGGTCTAGCAGGTCATCAATACGAGAAAGGGGGTACCGGTTCTTGATGGTGATCTTGTTCAGTGCTCGATAGTCGATGCACATACGCCAAGTCCCATCTTTCTTTGGTACTAACACCATAGGAGATCCACAAGGTGAACTACTTGGTTGAATGACACCATCGTTCAGCAACTCACCAAGTTGTCTCTTGATCTCTTCATTCTCCAATACTGAGTTGCGATACATACTCAGATTGGGCAGTGTCGCATCGGACACAAGCTGAATTTCGTGCTCGACTGGACGTTTCGGCGGACGACCCTGGGTAGTCTCGAACAGATCACTGTATTTCTCCAGCAGTCCCGAAAAATGACCAGAATTCTCTCGGCACGCCAGCGACAATGCTGGTCGAGTACCTTTACCTTGACCAATGGGCCGAATCATGACAAGCACATACTTATGGCGTGCATTAACAATTCGTTTGGCTTGATTTGCGGTAATCAAGTTCGAAGTGTTGACGTGGATGTCTCTACTGATCACGAACTTAACTCCGTCTTTGGTGAGGTCGTACTCTTGCGCTCGCCGATGGAAATGAGCGTCTCGATCATACAGATACGGACTCCCAAATATCACCTGACAGATATCGATAAGAACAACATCGCATTGCACCTCATCGATATATCGTGCAGAGACCGCACATTTCAACACACACTGACTCGTAATCTGTTGATTCACGTCGGATGTAAAACAACCCAGTGGATATGGTCGCGGGTGTGTGGTTGTCTTCAAACCAAGTCGCCGAACCAGTCCAGCGGAGACCAAATTCTTCTGACTTCCTGGATCGAATATCGCTGCGACCACTTCGTGCTTCACCTGGACGTTGATGGTGAACAAGTCCTCTGTTGAGTGATGGTCGTTTGGTGGATCCGAACCCTTCTCCTTCAGCATTGCCATCAGAGACAAAGTCGTATCCGCCTCATTAACCGAGTTCACTCGGACAACTTCTTCGTCAGGTGAAGCCGCAGTAGCCGTGGCTGTTCTTTTCCCTGGTCCGTTTTTCTTTGGTCGAAGTTCAAGATGAAGCTTGTAGCATTTGTCCTTGGTATGTCCCGCGACTTGACAATGTTCGCAAAAGGCACCCGTGCCCTATTTGGAAGCGTTCTTCTTCGGACTCGGCTTTTTCTTTGTCGAGGACGCACTTTCCTTCGTGCTTTTGTCGCTGCGGGATTTATTCTTCTTCTCGATCATCATAGCAGTTGTGCTTGCGGTCGCGATGTCTTGGACGCTGAACAGACTTAGCTCAGTACTGATCGATTTCTGAAGTCCAGATGTGTACTTCCGAAATACCTGAGGGTCGGATAGTGAGATGCCAATGACCATTGCTTGTCGCCGAAACTCTGTTGTATAGTCTTAGACGGTTTGGTCGCGCCATTGGTACAATCTGTGCCAACGCTCCCATCTCTCCTCAAGGTAACCCATCGGATAGAATTCTTGTCGCAGAAGTCGTTTGAATTGACCCCACGCAAGGTCGTCAGCTTCACCACCGGCGACAAGGGCCTTCTACCATGTCTTGGCGTGGTCCTTCATCTTCAAAGGTGCAAACTTCACCTTTTGAGCGCTACTGAAACCTTTCAGGTCAAAGTAGGTCTCAAGTTGATCGATCTAAGAATCCAGCTTCTCGGCATCGATCACCCCATCATATATGGGTATATCAGTCTTAGCGTCGACCTTAAAAGATCGACAGCTAAGGAGGTGTTGGCGAGGTCGTCGGTCTTGTGGTCGCCTTCGTCTTCATCTTCGTCTGCCCTGCGCAAGTCTTCACCAGTCTTCGCACCCATACCCTTCCCTACTTCAGGAGGTACAATCATGGCCTGCTGCTTAATCCAAGCAAGCACAGTTTCCATGTCGGTGGAGAGCTTAGCCACTTGTTCGGCTAGGTTAGCTTGAACGGAGGTATCGTCAGACATTGTCGGAGACGCGGCTGTAGGAACCGTCAATTGATCGCCTGGAGTTTCGCCAGAGGTTTTGTAACCCTCGCGAGTCTTTACCATCCACAGGATAGGAAAGTCGCTCTGATACCAACTTGATCCGTTTGAGACCTAGCCTTGGTTTTCGCACTAGGCTCGCCCAGATTCTAATATGCGGAATAACAAGATCTTATACCCGAAACCCAAAGTAATTGCACAACTCTTTATTTCAAAGAGGGCTTACACGTCGAACGTTAGACACACTTGTCTACGTAGAAAGAACTATAAGTGTCTAAAACTCAAATAAGTTCTATGACTCTTCGATGATCTAAACTAGACCTATTACAAGGTATTTATAGTCCAATCGTATGAGTACGTATCAGACTCAATAACCTAAACGTATTAGACTCATCTAACTAATCCTAAACAGATAAGCTTAGTTATACATATTCGGATCGGATTGCAATTCCGAACAAGGAACGAATTCCTTTTCCTGATCGCGGACCAATCCATGTTCGCGGACCCATCCATGATTGCGAATCCTTTCCAAACACGGTTAAGGTCGCGAAGCCGTATGCGATCAGGACTTGGTCGCGAAGCCATATGCGATCAGGACTTGGTCGCGAAGCCGCATGTGATCAAGACTTGGAGATCCTCCAGGATCAGAAGGCCTGGAGGGCTCCTGGACTTCTGAGGCCGGCACCGCGGGGCTTTGTTCGGTGACATCCACTCCTGTCCGCAGGGGTGGAGGATTTTCCTCCCTGGGACTCGCAGGAGTTGCAGGGGGAAGCTCTTCTCCCTGGATAAGCATTAACTTAATGAACAAGTATACAGGAGGAATTGAAGAAAGCAAGACCGTGAAAGAATCTTCCCATGGTCACCCCTTCGACCAGGGAAGTAGAGGCAACTGGCCCTGAAGCCTCGGGGGCTTCAGGAGCAGGGGTGTCACCCGCGACCACGGGGCTTTCGGTGGCCGCGGAGTCTGCTACAGTCGCCTCTGCGGTAGCAGTTGTTTTTGCGGAACCAGTTAGAGTGCCACCGGATGGAGAGCCCGCAATCTTCCTCCTCCGGCGGATTAGGGGGACATCATCGTCTTCCTCTTCTTCGCTCCTCTCCCCCTGTACGACGAAGAAGTGATTCCAGTCCACACCTTGAAAGATAGGAGGAACATGATATCTTACCGCAGTTTTCCTTGCGGTAGGAGGGACGCTCCGTGAAGACCCCTCTCCAAGATTTTGCCTGGCTTTCTTGGGGGCGGGATTCCTCGTCCTGGGTTTCGAGTAAACCTTCTTCACGTGTTTCATCGTCGGCTTCCCCAGGGAACCGACGTTTTCGCTTGGGAACGTCGCCTCGGCGAACCTCCCTAAGAGCTGTTCCCATTCCGGCAAAATTGTTAGTGCTGGACATACATAAGACCTACAAACAGAAGCTAAGAGAAAGATGGCATACCTTCCGGCGCTCCTGTTTAAGGTCGTCGCCGGCGTGAACCAAGCTCTGCGGGCGAGGTGATCCCTTGGGACCCTCTACCTCGGAACTATAAGCCTTGAGGAGGTAGTTAGTCCGCCTCTCAATCTCGGATGAAGGCAGGACTGTTCCAGAATGCAAGTTAACCAATGCATTTCAAAAATAAAGATCCCAGTGTCAGAGAAGGGTACCTTCATTATAGTCCAAGGTGCTGTCTGCCATGGACTTGATCTCCCATGCCGAATGAGCCCTTTTACGCAGGGGGCTCACCCGGTTCTTCACAAAGTCTCAGATGACATCGCGCGCTGTTAACCCCTGTCCGACTAAGTGAAGGATCACCTCGGCGTGCTTCATGAACTCCGAGTTCATCGCCGGGAGGGAGTCCAACTCGCTCGGCTTCTCCGGCCGCGATTTCTCGAACCATAACCCGCTCTCAGACGGAGGGGTGCAGTAAAACCACTTCTGGTGCCACCCGTGCACCGAATCCCGCAGGGGTGGGAAGGGGTACACCTTCTTCTCTCTTATCCGGAAGTAAATACATCCGGCGGCGTTGGCACTCTTCGACCACGCCGAATAGTAGAAGCGCCGGAAGAGATCCACGCTGGGATACACTCCGACATATGCTTCACATAGGTGTTGGAACACCGCCAGAATCAGGACCGCATTTGGGTGGAGGTTGATCAACTCCAACCCATAATGCTCAAGGATGTCCTTTAGGAACCGACTCTCGGGGAATCTGAACCCGCAGCGCATGTACTCCTCGAAGACCACCAGTTCGCCCTTTCCGACGACTGGGGTTTCTTGGTCCTTCTCCGCGGGCCGCAAGTTGATTAGCAGCCGTGGAGGGAGAATCTCCTCCTTCTCCAGCGCCAGCAGACTCTCCTCGGAGTGGTGGATTGATCTGTTCCAGGATGCCATTTCTTGTGAGGAATCGGGAGGAAAGTTAGCAACTTTGGGGAAGACGGAGGCTGAGAAGAAGGAGGGTTTTTGTGCGGCGGGAGTATTGAGGAAGGGTTTTTGGCTGTGTGGCTTCCTCAAGAAGCTACCTGCTCCTTTTATAGACCCCAGAAGGCGCACTTCTGTGAGTAACGTTTCACTCAAACGTTCCACTGAATATTTTATTCATTTCTCATAATGGATACTGTCTTTGGTGGACCCGTTAAAGTGTTCCAGGCATCGGATCTGAAACAAAAAGACTTCTTTGTTTCAGAATCTGAAAGTATACAAGCCTGAAAAGTTTTCCAGGGCTTTTTCAAAGGACGTTTTCCTTCATGTGCCTTGTATATTTTCATGAAAAAATCCTATGGCCCAATTTTTGGACGCATGGATAAATTCTGATCGGGTTGTGGTATGATCGAAACCATGCCTTCGATTAAGCTCCGATTCTAATCGAAGTGACGATCTAACCGAGCCTCAATTCTGGTCGCAGTAAGCTTCGGTTCTAACCACGGCTTTAAGTCTGATCACGGTATCAGGGCTGGTCGCGGTACTTTTATAAAAGTATGATTCTAACCGCAGAACTGAAGTTTCCCTGTGTATGAGTGGTCGCAAAGACATTATTTACGGCCATGTTTTCGCACAGAAGATGTAAAGAATATTCATATGAAGAAAAAGAAAAATTTTATTTCTTGCATTCTTTACATACAAAAGGGATACCGGCGACCAGAGCGTCAACCTGATCCGAAAGAAGTTTGCAAAGTTCTCCTAGGGACATGTTGTTGTCAGTAGGATCTACACTGACAACTCCCAGAGAACTAGCAATTAATCTAAGCCTATCTACATCATCCCTAACAAGAGAAGCACTATTGTTCCTAATCAAGTCGGAGAGTTCTCGCTGTTGCTGAGCGTGGTCTCTCTCTCGACGGAACTGGTGCGCCTCTTCACGGGATTTTTCAAAACATTCTGCCAAATGTAGAATCGCCGAAGACATCTCTTCAGTCTTCTTCTCCAGGGCTTCTTTTTCCCCTTGGGGAGTCTATCCGAGGGAAGGAGATGGAATCTCAGCAGGCTGGTCGCTGGGGGCTCCAACAATTTTCGTCTCCTACATTTGCAAAAGTTAGTTGCACTAACTATAACTATCAGCAAAAGGAAATGGGGATCATTACGTGTCCCTGCTCGTGACAGGTTGATATAGCCATCCTGGAAAGTAGATCATCCGATAAAAGCGGATGATCACCAGATGGTGGAAGTGCAACCTTCCCACCAGAAGATTGCTTCCCCAACACAAGTTGAGGATCTTCTGGTCGAGTAGTCACCGCTTGCCGACCAGAAAATCGATCACCCAAACAAAAGCAGGGAATGTTGGAGTAAAGAACAGAAGGAAGAAAGAATGATGGTACGTCTTCTACCTTTGCCCTGCTGGAAGATCCTTCGTCAACCTTGGGTTTCTTCCTTGAAGGAGATGGATCTTCAGGCATTTGAGGCTCCTGTTTGAGAACTTCCTCTTCATCACTTTCAATCTCGATGATGTTGTGATCTGCCATCGGGAAGTATATGAAGAGAAGGATGAAGGCAATTTTTTAAAAACTTAACCGTGAGAAGAAATTGTGGGGCTCTACAATTCATAGGTTTCGGGATTTATAGCCGCCAAGATGACGGTTCACATTCCGAACGCTTCGGGCTTTTAAAGCATTTACAATTTCGCCTCGGGTTAAAAAACGTTTCAACAGTGCCATCATTACCCGTCACATAATACCCAGAACCCGTCTCGGGGAACCAACCGTCACACTTAGTGCGCCACTAAGTGGGGGATTTGAAGCGTCAGGTTAAAAATTCGATGCACGTCTCTAAATTCAAAATAAACACGTTCCTTCGTTTTCTTCGAATTTGGGGGTTAGCTGACGAGGATTGACACCTGAGTTAGTTCAAATAAATGCACTGTTGGTTCAAGACAGATTCGAGCCAGACATGTGCCCGGCAGTGCGAACTCAAGTCATTTCTGGGAAGCATCAGCCTGAGGTCGCAGGCTTTGCGCGATCAGGTCGCAGGTTTTGCACGATCAGATCACAGCTAATGCGCGGTCAGAAGTTCGTGTGCTGTGCGCAGACAAAACGTCGAAAATGTTGTGCGGTCAACCAACATCGCGCGGTCAGAGCATCTTCGACCAGGGAACGTGGGTTTATTCTTTTCCTATAACAGGAATATCCCAAATACCCTGAAGATTCTTCCACGTGGGGATTAACCGTTAGGAGGTTAATGCGTGCAGTTATACATAAATAACATGTGTTAAACCTGTGTGGGAGTTAAAAGTGGTTCTCAAAACCGCATCCAAGCAACTGTTTGATGCAGTTACGACTTGGCACCCTTTCAAACGGTATAAAAGGGTGGCAAGATGTATCAAACAGGAGGAGATCAATCAATAGATCAAGATACAACTCAAACAGTCAAGACTACGGTTTAGACTAGATAATTTCTATAAGCCTCCCTGGCTTCTTTTTGTACATTTACATAGGAAAAATCTTCGCCTGTGAAGGTTTTTTCCCGCTACTTTGTAACTATTCACTACACATAGTGCAATCCCAACAGGACGTAGGGCTATTACTCCCACCATCGAGGGCCCGAACTTGTATAAACATCTCTGTGCTCCAGTTCTCCATAGTTCTACATACCTTCCCGGAGGGTCACCTTGAAAGGTCTCATTATTATAAATTTTGCATAAGTTCAGCTGAGGACTCCGAGTCCGAATTGTCGACACGTACGTCACATCCAATTAATGTTCAACTTTGAGTCAGGAAAAATGGTTACCTTAGGGAATTGGGCAAAATTTCTCCTGATCAGGTCATACATGAATCTCATGACATAGAAGCCACATTCCCAAGATTGTGGCTGCTGATGACACTGGGATAATTGCATATGCAAAGACATAAATCCACATTAACTTGAAAGAACTAATTAAGCTTAAATTAAAAGACTCATCATGAGTACTTCCATCCGTATTAATTACCTCATATTCTTTCCAAGAAATTGTTGTGCCCTTCGACACGTCCTGCCTCCCTCCAATATTAACATAATTTTTGAAAACCCTGTATTTAATTTAGCATTGCCGGTTAATATGTTATCATTAATTAGCTAGTCAGAGAAAAATTTAAAACAACTATGTTACTTACGCGTCTATGTGCCATGTGAGGGTGAAAACATGCGCCACCTTGTCGCTCATCGAATCGAGGTAATAGACCTCATTCATCCAGGGACAAATAACGGCGAGGACCCAGTGGCCCCTACATTGCATATATAAGCGAATCGTTTCATACATATGTTAGGCGTAACATACAAGAATGAGTTAAATTAGTAGGAAATGCACTAACCTTTGGTGGTACGGCGCAAGGATGAACTCTCGGTCCTGCTGCGCTAGTAGTGCCCTTGATATGTATTCCTCCACATGTGCTTGGTCGTGCTCTAGTATCGTGAGGCTTATTTTCTCTGGGTCGAGGAAACCCACCTTGTCACATGCCCTCATCGACGCCAGCCTATACATGCACCTGGATGCAAAGTAGACATTAGTAAGTAGTGCATACAAAGTGATTAGATTTATGAAATGAACTGTGATAACTTCAGACAACAGCAAACTCACAGGACTCCAGTCCGTATGATGGACATATCAAGCTCCCGCCAGTTGAGGAGGTCGAACAAATCCTCGTAGGTCACCGATATGCTCCCGGCCTCATGATGAAAATGACCTGGCCTGAAGTGAACCAAGAAGTTGATGTGGCCCCTAGACCGGGTCAGGTACCACTCGTGGAGACTTCTGGTTATTTGATCCATATTGCGCAGAAGGTACTCCAACACGAGTGGGGACCCGTTCTTGAACGTACACGGCTAGCTTTGTTTGCCCTTGCCTTTGGCCCTGTCCTTGCCTTTGGGCGGGGAGCGAGTGTATACCTTCGAAGGTTGGGGTGCGGTGCCGCCGGCCTCATTTGATGGCGAAGGGTTTGAGGTCGTCGGAGGAGGCATGGGGGCCGAAGGAGCTCAGTCATGCATTGTGGCGGGGGTGGTGTCCTTAGGAAGTGAGCTGGTATCCATCGTCCACTTTAAGTACGAACACATAAGTTAGATTTTGCAAATTGAGTATATTAACTGAGTTGTAAGCTAGAATGGCTAGGGTTTACCTCCTGTAGTCTAACACCCTTCTTGGGCCACTGTATGTACGAGCCCAATGCCTCGCCAATTGTCCGTATTTCGTCCGTTGGGACAGGCAACGGAAAAGAGCTGTAGCCCGGGAGGGCCATGTCCACCTGTACCTTTACGAATCCAAGCTCCAGAGGTACGCAGTGGATCCGGACATCCTCCCAAGACTGGTATACGACCCCGTTTGCAACCACTACAAGTTTCTCGCCTATGTTGATCAATAGGCTACAGCTCTCCGGCTTCTGCAATTTGCAACAATTATAACAGGTTAACGAAACAGTTCTAACGTAACGGCAGTGGCATCAACCGAACTGCATATATAGCTCAAGAGTTGCAATACCTCAATCAGGTCCACCGGATCCACGTGAACCTTCGAGCCGCAACTACTCGGCCTGGCAGCGTCGATCTCGGCAGCTGGATCTAAACCCTTGGACTGCACAACTCGGCTGAGGCGTTCATACTTCTCGTTCATTTGAGCGAACATGTCCGTGAATTGTGCAGTCACATCTGCTCGTATCTTCTGAGATAGCTCCACTTCCCTTTCCTTCCAGCTGCCAGCCTTCTTCGCCTTTTGCCCGGGCTCCGAGAATCCTTCCTTCCATGGCACCACACCCCCCACGATTCGCGTCCGCCCTAGATGCTCCTTGTTCCCTAGAGCCCGGGTAAGGATGTCGTTCTCCCTATGGGGAGTGAACAATCCCTCGGTCGCCTCCTTCGAGCAAGAGATCTGTTACATTCAAAGCTCTCCATTGTGAGGAAAAAATATATACAAACTTGTGCGCACACTAGTGATCATAGTTTTTTCTACCACACTCTATGATTCCAACCAGGAAGTTAGCCAACTTACGAGTCGCTCCACGACCTCGACGTCCCTGGGGTTTGGGAACTCCACAGTCCCCGTGGTCGACACGGTCCATCTGGCCAGCCACCAGCGCTTGCATCGCGGATCGCGGATCTCAGAGAGTGGTAGGTCAGGGGAGTCGACGAAATTCGACGCCTCGTCTTCAGTCTCCTTCCACTGCTCCTCCTTCCCCGCATAGTCGCGAGAGCTGAGCCGGTGTGGGTGGTCGTTCCTCCTCTGGATTGCCTTGTTCTTCTCGCTGAGGGCCTTCGTACCAGAAACAAGAAAATTAATGCACCGCTGGTTACTGCATACAATGGTGTAACCAAGCAAAGGAACCATACATACCTTGAACTCAGGAGTTCCCTTCTGTTGGGTGAATTGCTCCCATACCTCCTCCGTTATGAAGGGGTACTTCTCACATGGAGATTTTCCTTTAGCGAGGAAGGTACTGACGAGGACGCTCTTGAAGGTTTTCCATGTGTTGTTGTTCATGTCCTTCAAGCAAGCTATCTTCGGACCATCGTCGGGGATGTTCCACTTGGCCTGTTTCAAATGGTGCATATAAGTAGGACTTATCTAATCTCTGGGAGAAACTAAGGGAATGTGATTACTCAAGAGTTCAGTGATTTTGATTAATTTTACCTTCACTTTCGCCCGCAGCCTATCCCTCTCGTCGGCCTTAACGTCCTTCCAGCTCTGGACGGTGATCTTCACCCTTTCCTTCACCAACAAGCCAACATAGGCAGCATAGTGGCCGGCATTCTTCCCGATCGGCCTCCCGAACTGGTTGAACTCACATGAAAGATCCGCGCGTTTGGCCAAACGGCCCAACATCGTCGCGCCTCGCGCCTTCCTCTTGCGCTGGGACGAGGCAGCGCCATCTACGTTCGCCCTCACCGAATCACTACTATCAGCCAAGGAAGATGTCGACATGGCTTTACCTAAAATTCCATGAACAGACCATCAATTGATATGAAGAAATGTACATGACAAAGTTCATAACTAAAATGGAATGGCAATGATGAACCACCTCTTTTTGTTAAAATGTCAAATTTTCATTAAAAAGGCCAAAAATCATAAATTCCTATCAACATGGTCTTCAAAATAGATTTAAAGTGGATTTGTAAACTCAATTTGCAAAGGGTTGTCGAACAGATACCTTCTTGCTTAACATAAAGGTCATTCGATAACTCTTGATTGTAAAATTAATCCTATTTGGAAAATGTCGCGCCCCGAGACTGGGACAACGACTACTCCTGTAGAGACCTAGCTCGCTGCAGCTAGTCCCAAACCACAAACCTTTGACTTCCCAGGATAAGTCAAACACAGGAGTATATTACATTGCAACAGAGTACTCACAAAATATTAAGCAGTGTGGCCTGCTGGCCTTAATATTACATAAAGAGGATTACAATGCCTACAAGGCATTCAAGGTTTAGCAAAATATTTAACTACACAGCAGAAGATAGGTGACTCTCCCACAAAAGAAGTTGACGGCAGAACAACACACTTCAGGGCTCTGGTGGAACTGATTCTCCTCCTTCTGGATCCACGTAGTACTCCGTGCCATCATCTTGATCAAGGTAGGTTCCATCTATTGAGTTGAATGTTGCAAGGGTGAGCACTTACGTACTCAACAAGTCATAGGTAAGAGTAGATACATATAGTAGTGATGATATGAACCTAGACTAGTCAAGAATTATGGATCTTTGTAAAATAATCTTTTCCTTTCTCATCTCATCTTATGGCAGCACTTTTCATAAAGTAACATCATCATTCATGTTCACTAGATTATAGCACTACCGCGACACGTCGACACACGACAGCCCACGGCAGCACTCCTTATCATGACAACACATGTCATTTGGGTAATCTTGATTTAAACATATTTTATTTAGAAAATAGTACTTGTGTCACACCCCGTGGATTTAATCCACCGCAGCAGACTCCTATAAACCCGGGAGCTCGGAGTATTCGAATACATTTTTAACTCTGCAGAGAGGTACCAATTTACCCGCAAGATATTCCACTTTCAAGCCCATCCTATCAAAATGATTAGACCCCTCCTCACAACCATGTGTGAGTGGCAAGGTAGAAATAACAAGAACTTTTGTTATGCATCACTTACAATTCACCCCCGACCCTGTGGCTCTCAGCGAGGCACAGTTGTGGCAGGTTGTATCCAAACCTCCACCCCTTTGCTTATTCCCATTACTGGGTCAGCGTGCTTGATCACCTTCAGTGATATGTGTGGGAGCCGCGCTCCGTGTTTATCGTGCATCACTACACATCTCATGCAGGGGTTTCATGTGCGATCCACATAATTACTTGTTCAGGCCTGTCCCATACCAGGCTTGCGGTTAGCACGTTGTTCATGCCACTAGACGCACAACACAAGGTTCTAGTCCTTATATGCCAGTGACCAGACCACCCACAACCCTGCACCTTCAGTGCCTGCATTCCTTTGCAGTCTAGCACCTCCAGTGCTACAGCCATCCATACCAATTTCTGATCACGGCTAGGGGTTTTATTTCATGAATATAAGTATATAAATACATATAATAGTTCATGGCTCAAAACTTGTTTATTTCATATTTCACAGATAACCAGTCTAGTACTGCCAATTCATAAATCACCCATTCTCAATCTTTCACATGCAATATTGCCTATATTCAAGGTTATGTTTTAGCAACATTTAAAATATAGGTTCAAGATGAACAAGGATATGACTTGCCTTCCGCGTCGTAAAATACAGCAGTCGATGACGGATCAACAGCAAAATCTTCAAAGTCAGCTTCTGAATCTGCTCGACGACAAACAAACACACAATAATTACTTATAATATTTAAAATGTTTTATGACTTATATGCAGAAATGCTTAACAAGAATTATTGAATTATACTGGAGATAATTTGAACTGCAACTGAACAGAGATTCTAGGGTTTCAAGGAATTTGGGCTAAGGATGGTGATTAGATAATCTTAGGGTTTCAGGATTGCAATAGGGATAACAATTTTGTGGCTGGTTTAATCAAAACAGCGAATGTCAACAGATCGACATTCAGATCAAAGCTTGGACATAGCTTTAAGAAAAGCTAGGATGCTAATCTCAAGTTGTGGTAGTAGAAGAAAATGTAGATCACAACTCTACAAATTCAGTGGACAAAGTGGATTTCAAATTACACAACCAGAAGTGGGTAAATAAGGTCAATGCCACTGGCTGACAAGCTCTGGCATAGAGCTGACAATGCCAAAAACTAGGGCTTAGCATAACTTTTGATCTGGAGCTCCAAATGATGCACCACTTTGTCTGGGAGGTAGGCTTAAGTAACAGGAACAATTAAGTTAACAGGATCTAGGACTGAAAATGGCTGGAAAGCAAGAAATTTGATGATGAACAGAGATGAACTGGCTGCACTGGAGCAGTTCTGGACACAAACTTGGCATGGCTATAACTTCCAATCTAGGCCGATCTAGGTGTCGGGCTAGAAGACAAAAAATGTTCAGAAAGTTAGGGCATACACAGTGGACAAAGTGATTTGAGCTGAAACGGCCAGGAATACTTTTCCGATCATCGGCGCCGGAGAAGAGACACTGCTGATTGGGGGTTTCTGCTACAGGCCGAGAGAACTAAATTCCTTGCTTGGAGAGCATCTAGGAGGTATAGAGAAGCTTCTGGTAACATCAAATTGACCGGAGGATCACCGGAGAAGCCTGGGGACGATCGCCGGTTTCTGGTGAAGCTCGGTTTAGAGAAAAGCTTCGAATGATGTTTAATTAGGGATTCTAAGCTTACAGGCTTGCTTGAAATAACCCACTGATCAATTTTGTTTACAGGATCGAGGGCTAATTCGGGGTAGATTGGCCAGCATTGCCGGAACAGGGCATCTTCGACTTTCAGCCATTTCCGGCGATCATCGGCGTTAGAGTCCACCGGAGAACAATTAGATGATATCACACAGAGAGGATGAGTAGGGGAACTCACTGATGTTGTTAATTTGGCAGGAAATGATCTGTAGAGTGTTGGCACCGTGAGCTTCCTCGACGGCTCGCCGGAGAAGAAAACGAAAAGGGCAAATTCTGGAACTTGGCTGGTTTCTGGTGAAGTATGGAGGGAGCTACTGAGCACAGTGGGGTTTAAATAGACCAGGCGAAGCTTGCAAGGAGGAGACAACGAAGTAATTGGCAGCCGGTGACTTGACTGGTTGCGTGCTGGAGCAACAGCGGCGAAGACACAGCGAAGAACGGTGATGCGACGGCGACAAGCTTGCAGTTGATCACAGTGTCACCTCATCGGGACCTGGCAAAGTTGTAGCAGGCGGTGGCGACAACACTGGCGCGGCAAAGCGACGTGGCGAGGAGTTGCTGACAAAAAGCCGTTGATCGCGCGCGGGAGCAGCGCTGGTCGTCGACGTAGCAGCGGCCTTGCCACGGCACTAGCTGGAGCGAGGACACGCGCGCACCGGCATGCACGGTCACGAGCGCGGGCGAAGCCTCACCGGCGATGAGCAACCACGGCGCACAAGCACGGCGGTTCCTGGTCGTGCGCACAGTAATTGGCCTGGTCGAAATTTGGACTGAACTGCAGTTTCAATTCTTTGAGTTTTGGACTGAATTGTAAATCTGGAATTCTGGAAGGTTTAAACTGAATTTGCTTCTACTGTTTTGGTAATCTTTATTCAACAGATGATTTGGCAGAGATTGAAGATAAAATTTGGCACATTTGGATAGCTTTTGATACAATTGAAAATAGGGTAATTTAGGGTAAATTAGAATTTGAGTTTTGTCGATTTTGAATTCTGGCATTTAGGGTTTGATTTTGATATCTGTACAGAAGAGAAACTTGTGGCAAATAGCATTTTGAGAAGATTTGCTGAAGAAATTCTGAATTTGGAGTTAATCTGGAGATTTTAGCCTTTCTGGGTTTTCAGATATCAGATAAGGACTATTTTGCGATAACTCTTGGACTGATTTGTGAAAAGAGTCTAGATGATGAAATCTGGCTGTCAACTTTTTAGATTAAGGTATTGACATACCCATGATCATATTTCAGAAATAATCTGGTCTGAACTTGGTCGAGATTTTGATTAAATCTGTATTTCCGAAACTTAAGGTATTTGGGTAATATAAGGTATTTCTGTTTTCGAAAACAGAAGGAGTTAATAAATCTGGAATTTAGAGATGAAATTGGATCTGGGTTCTGAAGACTTTTAAGTTCAAAGTAACTGATAGATCACATCTGAACAATCTGATCTTGATTTGAGGTCACAGGATAGATTTTGGAGATTTTAGGGCTTAGGATAGATACTGATCTGGCTATTACTACTGATACATGCATGCATGCTATTGATGAAAAAGGAAATTTTCACCCCTAACTCAGGGTGTTACAGAAAATTTCATCAGAAAAATATATTTCATGCAATGAAAATCATTTCTTTAAATTTTTATTTCAAATGTATTTGATTTGAGCAATAGTTGATTCTTTTCACAAATGAAATATGAACTCTGCAAAATTCAGACTTTTCAATGTACTATTGGTTGACAATAACAAACCGATATGACATACTCTATTTCCTATCGGTTTGACAATTGAAACCGATAGTAATTAACTATGTTAGTCTTAATTCAGATAATGGTATTTACTATCGGTTCTAAATAAGAAACTGATAGTGGACTACACTGTACGACAAATTGCTAGTGATTATCATCAAGTCTGTAATTCTCATTGCTATCAAGTTTGTAGTTCATGAATTTTCATCTAGTTTGATATTTCTAATCGATTGAACAACGTATGAACTATTGCATATAAATTTACGCAATTGACGCGAGCGGTTTGGTCAAGAACACTTACAGTCGTTCGTGGAGTGGCCGAGGGATGTGGCGCGATGCAGTGGCCGAAGGCGGTGGAGAACCCAACTGCGATCGGCAATGGTGGCGCAGAGGAGCGAAAAAGCGAACGTCGGGGAGGCTAGGGTTTTCCGCGCGCGAGTATTTGGATGTGATCAGTTGCACTGGAGGGAAAATGGTGCGAGGTTATAACCTAATATATGAATCTTTACTATCAGTTCATAACCACCAAACTGATAGTAAATACATTGTAAGTTAGGGTTTGGAGTGTTGGCATTGTTCACTATCAGTTTTATTATTACTAACCGATAGTAAATTAAGAACAGGGGCTTATAACACAGTATAAATCACTATCGGTTATGAACAATAAACCGATAGTAGAGTTTAATTTCATATCGGTTTGGAAATTGAAACCGATAGTAGAATACAATGTTATTCTAAAGGATTTCCCTTAGAACAATTACAGATGATCTCAGTACATCATTTTGCATTGTATTTCACTATCGGTTTGTTGATTATTAACCGATAGTAAATTAATCCAATGTACAAACCAAAATGTAGAGCAGGGTCTCATAACACAAAATGCAATACTATCGGTTATGAACAATAAACCGATAGTAGATATTAATTTCATATCAGTTTGGAAATTGAAATCGATAGTAGAATACAGTGTTATTGACTTCCTGATCCAGAACAATTACAGATGGGTCTCAGTACATCATTTTGCAGTTGTAAAGACACCTGAAACCCCATACAAATGACTTCCAATAATTTTGAAATAAATTAACAGTAAGGACCAATGATGGAATGAAAATTTGCAGTTTTCATATTGATTTGTGAAAAGAATCAATTATTGCTCAAATCAAGTATATACTCCAATTGAAATGATTTGAAGAATTCTTCGATTAAAAATCCAAGTAATATACGTCACTTACATATTGCAAATTAGTCAAGAATGATTGTCCACCCATAACCTTCTTCGTGGTCGTCTCGCAGGTAACTTGTTTCGTCAATATCTTCGGTAGGGACAGATTGAAGAATTCCATCTAAAAATGGAGGTAGTTCGTCGAACTGATCATACTCTTCTACATCAACAACGTCTTCGACCCCAACAATACGTCTCTTACTGTGAAGGACAACATGCAACTTTGGGTTGGCCGGGTCAACGATGTAGAGCACCTGTGTGGCTTGCTCAGCAAGTATAAATGGATCATCTTGGTGTGCGACGCTACTGAGATCGACGAGAGTAAACCCATAATTGTCGACTTTAACACCTCGAGGGATTTCGACCCATTGGCATCGAAACAGAGGAATCTTAAGTAATACATAATCGAGCTCCCATATTTCCTCAATAACACCGTAATTGAGTCGAGTGCCCTTACTGCCCTGGCATCCTCCGAAATAGCAAGTAGTGTCACTCCACTACATTGCATAGTACTCTTCTCATCCTGAGTTCTTGTGTAAAATGAATAGCCGTTGATGTCATACCCCTGCCAAGTCCCTACAGTAAATCTAGGCCCTCTGGCCAACCATGTAACAACTTCATCTACGTCGCCCTCAGAAGTTTGCAGGACTCTATTTTCGATCCACCCAGCAAACTTCCTGTTATGTTCTCTGGTGACCCAAATCTCTGGCTTCGAAGGATTCTGTTTCCGTAACATTTCCTTGTGCTCGTGTATGTATGGCTCCACCCCCGTCATGTGCTGTAAGACCCAAAAATGGGCTTTTGCATACAGATCACTAGAGGGGACGACTGCTTTAAATCCAATCGTTCCAATGCCCTGAAGCCTACCCTCATGCCGGGACGTAGGAACGCCAATTGGGTCAACCCCGGCCATATAGTTGATGCAAAATTCGATCACCGCCTCGGCGGCATAACCTTCAATGATACTGCCCTCAGGGCGATGTCGATTCCTTACATATCTCTTGAAGATACCCATAAATCTCTCAAATGGATACATGTAGCGCAGGAACACGGTTCACGCACTACTACAGAAGTGCATTCCACTGACCCATATTTTCTAACGGTTATAAGCAATCTGGGAAAAATCCGATAGAATAGGACGACAGCGGCGGAAAAAAGGCATTTTACTATCGGTTACACACTAGTCCAATGTTAGTGAAATGCAAATACTTTTTACTATCGGTCATTACTGTACAAACCGATATAATATATTAAAAAGTACTATCGGTTTTCCATTTTTAACTGATAGTAAAATTACGCACTTTATACGATCGGTTATTATGTACCAACCGATATAATATATTAAATAGTACTATCGGTTTTTCATTCGTAACAGATAGTAAAATTACTCACTTTATACTATCGGTTATTATTGTACCAACCGATATAATATATTAAATAGTACTATCGGTTTTTCATTCGTAACTGATAATAAAATTACGCACTTTATACTATCGGTTCGTACTGTACTAAGCGATACAATATAGTAAAGTTTACTATCGGTTATAGAAAACAAACCGATAGTAAAATGACTTCATATAAACTAATGGTTATGACAGTGGGGACCTTATTTTATTATCGGTTTGTATTTTTGAACCGATAGTAAAATTGTACAACTTAATTAGGTCAACCCCTGCTCTGCGCTCTGCATGTTGGAATCATTTCAGCCGCGCACGACTCCAAGCTAGAGTGATCTGGAGAAGCTAGCTGAGAGGTTGATCATATTTCCATCCCCCTCGGTATTGTCATCTTCTCATCACCTCTCTCTCTCTCGATCACTCTTTCACACTCTCCCTCTCTCTACTTGCAATTCATTAAACTAGATACATGTAGCTCCAAACTAGCTAGAAGGCTAGGTTGGCTAGCTAGCTATAGCTTGCTAAATTTAAGCAGCTAGTTAGCTGGATCTTCCAATTAATGCATGCATCAAGTTAATTAGGGTTTCATATATATAAATCCATTTAATGTAAATAAGCAGCTCATGTACACACATATGGCCTAGCTAATTATGTTTCATGCATATATGCATGCCCTGAGTCATTACTTATTTATTTGAATTTGTCAATTTTGTGAAATAATTGTAGATGGACCGAGAATATTGGATGTATGGAATAAAACGTACTACTGTTGAGTATTTGGAGGGTGTGAATGGGTTTATTAAATTTGCTGAGCAAGAAAAGGCGAAGATGGGAGAGAAAGATATGCATTGTCCTTGTATAGATTGTATGAACTTAAAAAGGTTCGGCAACTCTGATCAGATTAGGAGTCATTTGATTCGTTGTGGTTTTAACGCATACTATACCCGTTGGATATGGCATGGTGAAGATCTTGAGAAAACGAGCACCGCTACCACACAGCAGCACCCGGAAGTGGATTGCAGTAATGATGATCATGATCAGAACATTGGTAATGTTCATTCGGAAGTCCATGTAGATGACGACAATTTAGATGAAATGTTACGTGATGTAGAAGAAGACTACAGCGAAAACGATTTAGCTAAATTTGAGAAATTAATTGTTGATTCTGAGAAGCCTTTGTTCCCCGGATGTGCAAAATTTACAAAGTTGTCTTCTGTGTTGAGATTATATAACTTGAAGGCAAGCAACGGTTGGAGCGATAAGAGTTTCACGGCGCTATTGGATCTGTTAGCGAACATGCTTCCATAGGGAAATGAGTTGCCAAGATCGGTTTACCAGGCTAAAAAACTATTGTGTCCGTTGGGAATGGAAATGGAAAGAATACATGCATGCCCAAATGATTGTGTTCTGTACCGTAACGAGTACGAGGATTTGCATGTTTGTCCAAGATGCGGTGCATCGCGGTATAAGCATGGGGACAGAATTTATCACAATGGATGTGATGAGGTAAAGAAAGGGCCTCCGGCCAAAACTGTATGGTATTTGCCTGTAATTCCCATATTGAAACGGCTGTTTGCAAATCCAAAAGATGCAAAGTACTTGCGTTGGCATGTTGAAGGTAGGAAACAAGACGGAAAACTAAGACATCCAGCTGATTCCATTCAATGGAGAAACATTAACAGAACATTCGGTGAGTTTGGCGGCGAAGTGAGGAATATAAGGTTTGGGCTGAGTACGGATGGTATGAATCCACACGGAAATATGAGCAGTCGACATAGCACTTGGCCGGTTCTTTTATGCATCTACAATCTTCCTCCTTGGTTATGTATGAAGCGCAAGTACATCATGATGTCGTTACTAATTTCAGGACCCAGACAACCCGGGAATGATATTGACGTGTTTCTATCACCGTTAGTCGAGGACTTACATAAATTGTGGAGCGAAAGGGTGCGGGTGTGGGATGCACATAAGCGAGAGAATTTCATGTTGCGGGCCATGATATTTTGCACCATAAATGATTTCCCGGCCTATGGAAATTTGTCGGGGTATAGTACGAAAGGAGGCAAGGCTTGTCCTATTTTCCTGGATGAAACTGAAAGCATGTGGTTATCGAACTGCAGAAAAACAGTGTACATGGGTCACCGCAGATTCCTTCCGATGCATCACGCTTACCGTAAGAAGAGGAAGTCATTCAATGGGAAGCCTGAGAAAGGATCAGCCCCAGTGTTTGTGACAGGTAAGGAGTTTTACTTGCGCGTGAAGGACATCAAAGTTGAGTTCGGTAAATGTTCTAAACCTCCAGGAAAAAATGTTTGGAAGAAGAGATCGATTCTTTGGGATCTGCCATATTGGGAGCACTTACAAGTTCGACATTGCATTGATGTCATGCACATAGAGAAAAATGTTTGTGACAATTTGATTGGTTTGTTGTTGAACATTCCAGGAAAGACGAAAGATGGCATCAACGTTCGCCATGACATGCTCGACATGGGCATAAGGACTGAGCTTGCACCGTTGGAGAAGGGAAAGCGGACATACCTCCCCCCGACCTGCTATACTTTGTCAAAAAGAGAAAAACATAACTCGGTCAGTGCCTATATGGTGTCAAAGTTCCATGCGGGTATTCTGCGAACTTGAAAAAACTTGTGTCCATGAAAGACTTGAAACTGGTTGGTATGAAGTCCCATGATTGTCATGTACTGATGTCACAAATGCTTCCCATTGCTATCAGAGGCATTCTCCCAGTCAAAGTCAGAGAGACAATTACAAAGTTATGTTATTTCTTCAACACAATATCTGGCAAGGTACATAAGCGTGTACTCCTAGCAAGTTAATCAGCTCCATTCGTGGAACTTGTCAGATTTTTTGGATCTGAATATTTGCTGCAACTGTGTCCTTGCAGGTAATTGATCTGGATGGACTGGACGATTTGCAACGCGATGTGACTACAACTCTTTGTCAACTGGAGATGTATTTCCCTCCATCTTTTTTTGATGTTATGGTCCCTCTAATTGTTCACCTTGTCAGAGAAATTAAGTTTTGTGGACCCGTGTTCCTGCGCTACATGTATCCATTTGAGAGATTTATGGGTATCTTGAAGGGATATGTAAGGAATTGACATCGGCCTGAGGGCAGTATCATTGAAGGTTATGCCGCCGAGGTGGTGATCGAATTTTGCACCAACTATATGGCTGGGGTTGACCCAATTGGCGTTCCTACGTCCCGGCATGAGGGCAGGCTTCAGGGCATTGGAACGATTGGATTTAAAGCAGTCGTCCTCTCTAGTGATCTGTATGCAAAAGCCCATTTTTGGGTCTTACAGCACATGACGGGGGTGGAGCCATACATACATGAGCACAAGGAAATGTTACGGAAACATAATCCCTCGAAGCCAGAGATTTTGGTCACCAGAGAACATAATAGGAAGTTTGCTGGGTGGATTGAAAATAGAGTCCTGCAAGCTTCTGAGGGCGACGTAGATGAAGTTGTTACATGGTTGGCCAGAGTGCCTAGATTTACTGTAGGGACTTGGCAGGGGTATGACATCAACGACTATTCATTTTACACAAGAACTCAGGACGAGAAGAGTACTATGCAATGTAGTGGAGTGACACTACTTGCTATTTCGGAGAATGCCAGGGCAGTAAGGGCACTCGACTCATATTACGGTGTTATTGAGGAAATATAGGAGCTCGATTATGTATTACTTAAGATTCCTCTGTTTCGATGCCAATGGGTCGAAATCCCTCGAGGTGTTAAAGTCGACAATTATGGGTTTACTCTCATCGATCTCAGTAGGGTCGCACACAAAGATGATCCATTTATACTTGCTGAGCAAGCCACACAGGTGTTCTACATCGTTGACCGGCCAACCCAAAGTTGCACATTGTTCTTCACAGCAAGAGACGTATTGTTGGGGTCGAAGACGTTGTGGATGAAGAAGAGTACGATCAGTTCGACGAACTACCTCCATTTTTAGATGGAATTCTTCAATCTGTCCCTACCGAAGATATTGACGAAACAAATTACCTGCGAGACGACCACGAAGAAAGATTATGGGTGGACAACCATTCTTCACTAATTTGTAATATGTAAGTGACGTATATTACTTGGATCTTTAATCGAAGAATTCTTGAAATCATTTTTCAAAAATTCTTTGGGAAAACATACGTGATGCATTGAGAATCATTTATGCAAATTTTCATTTCAATTGGAGTATATACTTGATTTGAGCAATAATTGATTCTTTTCACAAATCAATATGAAAAATGCAAATTTTCATTCCATGATTGGTCTTTACTGTTAATTTATTTCAAAATTATTGGAAGTCATTTGCATAGGGTTTCGGTGTCTTTACAAGTGCAAAATGATGTACTGAGACCCATTTGTAATTGTTCTCAGGAAATCACTTTAGATCAATTTAACAGTATTTTACTATCGGTTTCAACTTCCAAAGCGATATGAAATTAATATATACTATCGGTTTATTGTCATAAAACCGATAGTAAAATACAATGCAAAATGATGTACTGAGATCATCTGTAATTCTTCTAAGGGAAATCTTTTAGGGTCAATAACATTGTATTTTACTATCAGTTTGAACTGTGAAACCGATATGAAATTAAACTATACTATTGGTTTATTGTTCATAACCGATAGTGATGAGCCCCTGTTCTTAGTTTACTATCGGTTTGGTATAATAAAACCGATAGTGAACAGTGCCAACACTGCAAACCCTAACTTACATGTTTTTACTATCGGTTGGTGGTTATGAACCGATAGTAAATATTCATACATTAGGTTATAACCTTGCACGATTTTCCCTTCAGTGCAACTGATCACATTCCAATTTCCAAATACTCGCGCGGAAAACCCTAGACTCCCCGACGTTCGCTTCTTCGCTCCTCTGCGCCACCATTGCCGATCAGAATCTGGTTCTCCACCGCCTCCGGCACTGCATTGCGCCACCGCCTCCGGCCACTCCACGATCGACTATAAGTGTTCTTAACCAAATCGCTCGCGTGTATACTTAAGTTTGTATGCAATGGTTCATATCCCGTTCAATGGATTACAAATATAAAACTAGAGTAAAATTCATGAACTACAAACTTGATAGCTATGAGAATGACAGAATTGGTGAAAATCACTAGCAATTTGTCATACAGTGTAGTCCACTATCGGTTTCTATTTAGAACCGATAGTAAATACCTTAAACTGAATTTTCTGTTAATTATTTCCCATTTTCTAATTTTCATTTGAAATTTTGGTTCATTTACATTTTGTCGTGGTATTACGGATACCCCGGCAGGTTCGGACGTGCACGGCACGAGTACAGCGGCGCGAGCAGACCGAGTTACTGGTCTCCTCCCGCCGGGCAACACAGAAAGTGACACAGAGGTTTATACAGGTTCGGGTCCCAGTGGGGGCCCTAGTCCTGTTGGCTCTCTCCGGACGCGAGTCCGCTGGGGAGGTGAGCTCTCGGGGAGAGGTCTCCAAGAGAGCCGGGAATTGCGTTTATATGAAAATGAATTGGAATCCCTGAAAAAGGGTACAAGAGGGGTTTATATAGCCCCTAAGAAATACAAAAGACAAAAATGCCCTCGCTGCGGCCGTTGGATGGAAGGGCGAAGACGTCTTTTGGCCTGATGGACGGCCTGGATGCTTGACACGTGGCGCCACGGGCTTCCTAGAGGCCCCACGGTCAACAACAGCTCTTCATGAGTCCGGAGGCTCTCCGGGTCTCACCGGGGTTACGGAGACCCTTCGGGTCTCACCGGGATCCCGGAGACCCTCCGGGTCTCACCGGGGCCCGGTGGCTCTCCGGGTCTCTCCGGGGCTTCGGTGGTTCTCCGGGTATCACCGGGGCTCCGGAGACCCTCCGGGTCTCACCGGGGGCCCGGTGGCTCTCCGGGTCTCCGGGTCTCACCGGGACTCTCCGGGACCTGGTGGTGCTCCGGGTCTCTCCGGGTCTCACCGGGGCTCTCCGGGACCCCGGAGACCCTCCGGGTCTCACCGGGGGCCCGATGGCTCTCCGGGTCTCACCGGGACTCCGGAGACCCTCCGGGTCTCACCGGGGGTCCGGTGGCTCTCCGGGTCTCCGGGTGTCACCGGGACTCTCCGGGACCCCAGAGACCCTCCGGGTCTCACCGGGGGCCCGGTGGCTCTCCGGGTCTCCGGGTCTCACCGGGACTCTTCGGGACCTGGTGGTGCTCCGGGTCTCTCCGGGTCTCACCGGGGCTCTCCGGGACCCCGGAGACCCTCCGGGTCTCACCGGGGGCCCGGTGGCTCTCCGGGTCTCCGGGTCTCACCGGGACTCTCCGGGACCTGGTGGTGCTCCGGGTCTCTCCGGGTCTCACCGGGGCTCTCCGGGACCCCGGAGACCCTCCGGGTCTCACCGGGGCCCTGGTGGCTCTCCGGGTCTCACCGGGACTCCAGAGACCCTCCGGGTCTCACCGGGGGTCCGGTGGCTCTCCGGGTCTCCGGGTGTCACCGGGACTCTCCGGGACCCCGGAGACCCTCCGGGTCTCACCGGGTCTCACCGGGACTCCGGAGACCCTCCGGGTCTCACCGGGAGCCCGGTGGCTCTCCGAGTCTCCGGGTGTCACCGGGACTCTCTGGGACCCCGCAGACCCTCCGGGTCTCACCGGGGGCCCGGTGGCTCTCCGGGTCTCCGGGTCTCACCGGGACTCTCCGGGACCTGGTGGTGCTCGGGGTCTCTCCGGGTCTCACCGGGGCTCTCCGGGACCCCGGAGACCCTCCGGGTCTCACCGGGGGCCCGGTGGCTCTCCGGGTCTCACCGGGTCTCACCGGGACTCCGGAGACCCTCCGGGTCTCACCGGGGGCCCGGTGGCTCTCCGAGTCTCCGGGTGTCACCGGGACTCTCCGGGACCCCGGAGACCCTCCGGGTCTCACCGGGGGCCCGGTGGCTCTCCGGGTCTCCGGGTCTCACCGGGACTCTCCGGGACCTGGTGGTGCTCCGGGTCTCTCCGGGTCTCACCGGGGCTCTCCGGGACCCCGGAGACCCTCCGGGTCTCACCGGGGGCCCGGTGGCTCTCCGGGTCTCTCCGGGTCTCACCGGGACTCCGGAGACCCTCCGGGTCTCACCCGGGGCCCGGTGGCTCTCCGGGTCTCACCGGGACTCTCCGGGATCCGGTGACTCCCTGGGACCAACAGCCCGGTGACCCCGGGTTACGGGGCCTAACCCTGGGACCAACCAGGTACCATCTCCGCACAAAGGACCGAGGCGCTCCAAAGACCCCGCGGGACCCAAGGCCCGGACGCCCAGGACCCGCCGGGAACCTTCTCCGCACAAAGGACCGAGGGCGCTCCGAAGACCCCGCGGGACCCAAGGCCCGGACGCCCAGGACCCACCGGGAACCTTCTCCGCACAAAGGACCGAGGGCGCTCCGAAGACCCCGTGGGACCCAAGGCCCGGACGCCCAGGACCCGCCGGGAACCTTCTCCGCACAAAGGACCGAGGGCGCTCCGAAGACCCCGCGGGACCCAAGGCCCGGACGCCCAGGACCCGCCGGGAACCTTCTCCGCACAAAGGACCGAGGGCGCTCCGAAGACCCCGCGGGACCCAAGGCCCGGACGCCCAGGACCCGCCGGGAACCTTCTCCGCACAAAGGACCGAGGCGCTCCAAAGACCCCGCGGGACCCAAGGCCCGGACGCCCAGGACCCGCCGGGAACCTTCTCCGCACAAAGGACCGAGGGCGCTCCGAAGACCCCGCGGGACCCAAGGCCCGGACGCCCAGGACCCGCCGGGAACCTTCTCCGCACAAAGGACCGAGGGCGCTCGGGAGCTCACTTCGAGGAGTACCCGGAGGTACAGGGTTTGCCCCAACAGGAGCCCCCCAGGCCCTCGGGGACACGTCGTGGCCCCGGAGGGTGTGTGTAAAACCCTTCTCCTAATGACACTGAGGTTTCCAGGGATCTCCGGGTGGAAGGATCGCGTATGGGCGGCGCGGTTGAGAACAACCTCCTCCCGGGACCAAGTCCACCCGGGAGAGGAAGTTACCGCGTTTGAGCGGCGCGGAGCCCCCAGACGGGAAAAGCCTTCTCCCGGGACAAAGTCCCTCCGGGGGAGAGCGTTACCACGTCTGAGCAGCGCAGCAGAGAAAAACTCCCTCCCGGGACCAAGTGCACCCGGGAGAGGAAGTTACCGCGTCCGAGCGGCGCGAAGCCCCAGGACAGGAAAAACCTTCTCCCGGGACAAAGTCCCTCCGGGAGAGAATGTTACCGCGTCTGAGCGGCGCGGCAGAGAAAAACTCCCTCCCGGGACCAAGTGCACCCGGGAGAGGAAGTTACCGCGTCCGAGCGGCGCGAAGCCCCCGGACAGGAAAAACCTTCTCCCGGGACAAAGTCCCTCCGGGAGAGAATGCTACCGCGTCTGAGCGGCGCGGCAGAGAAAAACCTCCTCCCGGGACCAAGTCCACCTGGGAGAGAAAGTTACCGCGTCTGAGCGGCGCGGTTGAGAACAACCTCCTCCCGGGACCAAGTCCACTCGGGGGAGGAAGTTACCACGTCCGAGCGGCGCGGAGCCCCTGGACGCATAGGAGCCTTAGGGTGTAGAGAGCTTCCGGGTTTTGACCCGGATTGTACCGTTTCCGATGCCTACCAGAGGGGGAAGATGTCCTCCGGGTGAATGATTAATAAAGCTGTGTTTGCGCTTCTTGTTGTTTTAAGAGTCTTCTTTTGATATTTTTCTTGGATGGTCTGGACAACTTATTTTGATAAGAATGAGCTAAGTTTGCTCATGGATGGTGCGGTCGACACCCGGGGGTTCCTTATCCCCCCCGCCCACAGCGGGCCGGAGGGTAGCTCCGCGCGCTGTGGGGGTGACAAAGGCCCCGGGGTGAAGATGAAGACCTTCCGAAAGACAATCGTCCGATCGCCGTGAGAACGGGGAGCTGGGAATAAGGTCTCCGGAGAAGAATATCCAAGAAATCCGTCCCGCTGGGGAGACTATCGACTCCCAGAGGAGGATGTGCCCGATGACGGGTCTGAGTGTTTGGGCAGGGGACTAGTCTCCCAAATTGACTCGTTACCACGGCCGCTGGGGACCGGGTTGCCGCTTACACCCTCAGTCCACGAGGGCTGATCGTAAGCCGCCCTATAGGAGGGACTTGCTGGGTCTGGGCCCACTTCCTCACGGAGAGGGCATCCTCACGAGGAGGGCTTCCTCGCGGGGAGGGCATCGCCGTTAGGGGCGGTAATGAGAAGAACCTGCAGTGAGACAGTTGAAGGACAAAAGCTATGTATTGATAACAAAAATGTACAGTGCCTCCCCCTGCGAAGCCGCGAAGGGGGAGGGAAAAGTAACTGCAGTGTCCCTCCTCCCCCTCCGGCGTGATCGCTCTGGGGGAGGGGACAGGCCCGTAAGGCTAAACATAGAACTTGCGAAGTAAACGCAAGTTCCACATGTGCTTCAGCTCCTGCTCTTGAAGGTTGGAGAGCTTGTAGGCCCCGGAGCCCAGGACCGCGGAGATCCTGTAGGGGCCCTCCCACTTGGGGGAGAGCTTACCCTGGGCTTGGGGGTCCGTAACGCGCTTGAGGACAAGGTCCCCAAGGCGAAAAGCTCTTTCGCACACACGCTGGTTGTATGCGCGCGCCATCTTGCGCTCGTAGATCGCATGGCGGAGGAGCGCTCGGTCGCGTTCCTCCTCCACGAGGTCAATTTCCAGCCGCCGGTTGTCTTCATTGGCCTGGTACGCTGCGGCCGTGGCTCCGTTTAGGAGCTCGACTCGCAGTGACCGGAAGCCAATCTCTGGGGGGAGGACTGCCTCCGCCCCGTAGACCAGGGACAAGGGAGTATGTTCCGTCGCCCGAGACGGGTTTGTGCGCATGGAGCAGAGGATGCTAGGAAGTTCCTCTGCCCACGCACCCCGCTTGGAAGCGGTTTGCTCGAGTCTCCGGCGCAATCCCTGCAGGATCACGCCGTTGACTCTCTCGACGGCCCCATTGCTCTGGGGATGGGCCACTGAGGCGAAGTGGATGACAAGCCCCAGGCCTTCGCAGAATTCCCGGAAACAAGCCGAGTCGAGTTGGGTCCGGTTGTCCACGGTGATTTCCCGGGGGACACCAAAACGACAAATGACGTTCTTCCAGAAAAACCGTTGAACGGCTCGGGACGTAATGCTAGCCAAGGGCTCCGCCTCAACCCACTCTGTATAGTAGTCGACTGCGACCGCCGCATACTTGTATCCTCCGGGCGTTGGGGGAAGGGCCCTAAGAGGTCTATCCCCCAACGCACGAAGGGCCAAGTGATGGGGATAGTCTGCAGTGCTACCAGGGGGAGGTTCAAGCCCTTGGCCATCTTCTGGCATGCCTCGCACGCGGAGACAAGGTCTCGCGCGTCGCGCATGGCCATGGGCCAGTAGAAGCCCTGCCGGAGAGCCTTGGCCGCAATGGCGCGCGGGGCTAGGTGAGAACCACAGCTCCCCGCGTGGATGTCTTCGAGGAGTTGAAGCCCTTCCGGCCGGGGGAGGTAGCGCAGGAGGGCGGAGGCCCCCCGCTTGTAGAGCCTCCCCTCTAGCAGGAGATATGCCCGGGCTTTGGCCCGGAGGCGCTTGGCCTCGGTCTCGTTGGGAGGGTCCCCCTCCCCCTTGATGAAGGAGATGAGGGGGTCCATCCATGACGGAGTCCGGGTAATCTCGGTGACCTCCGAGACGTGGGGCTCGTCGCCCGTGTCCGGGGAGGCCACCGAGGGCTCCGTGATGATTTCCAAGAAGGCCCCCTTGGGGAGCGATTCCCGGGCGCTTGCTGCCCGGGCCAAGGCGTCGGCCCGGTCATTGTCCCTTCGCAGGATATGCCTGGCCTCGAGGCCGTCGAAGTGCCTCTCCATCTTTCGCACTTCTCGGAGACGTTGTTGGCTGCGGGGAACTCGAACCGCGCTGCGTAGTCGAGTTCCTTCCCCTCGGGGCTCCGGAGGACTACCCCCGCACCGGCCCCGGCGAGACACAGCGACCCGTCGAACATGAGTGTCCAATGGTCACTGCGTCGGGGCGGTGCGGGGAGGTCTTCGTCCCCGGGCCTGGAGGCAGGAGTCCACTCCGCGACGAAGTCAGCGAGGACCTGTGCGACTTGATGGCGGAGCAGACTGTGAGGGACAGGGAGAAGGGGGCGAGCTCGGCCCCCCACTTCCCAATCCGGCCGGTGGCCTCTTTGTTCCGCAGCACCTCCCCCAGGGGGAGGGAGGACGGGACGGTGATGGGGTGTCCCGGGAAGTAGTGGCGAAGCTTCCGGGACGCCATCAGGAGAATGTAGCAGATCTTCTCCATCTCCGTGTACCGGGTTTTGGCCCCCTGGAGGGCCTCACTCACGTAGTACACGGGACGCTGCTGTCCCCCTTGCTCCTCCACCAATACCGCGCTGACGGCGACCGGGGTCACAGTAAGGTAGAGGAGCAAGAGCTCTTCTGGAGACGGACACACGAGCATTGGAGGGCTCGAGAGGTACTTCTTGAGGTCGTTGAAGGCTTCCTGGGCCTCGGGGGTCCAGCATAACCCCTCGAGCCCCCGGAGGATTTTAAAGAACTGGAGGCCCCGCTCCCCCGACCGGGAGACGAAGCGACTGAGAGCGGCTAGGCAGCCGGAGAGCTGCTGGACGTCCTTGATGGAGCACGGTGGGGGCATGTCTAGGAAG
Organism: Pharus latifolius; assembly: GCA_019359835.1. Lineage (NCBI taxonomy): Eukaryota > Viridiplantae > Streptophyta > Magnoliopsida > Poales > Poaceae > Pharus > Pharus latifolius. Next base: position 50,930,806 of record CM033320.1, on the reverse strand, counting down.
GCCCGAATCTTCTCAGGGTTTGCCTCAATTCCCCGCTGGGACACAAGGAAACCTAGGAGCTTCCCGCCGCGTACCCCGAAGGCGCACTTCTCCGGGTTCAGCTTGAGCCTGAACGCGCGGAGGTTGCGGAAGGTCTCTGCAAGGTCGTCGATGTGGGAGGCTGCGCGGGGACTCTTGACGACCGCGTCGTCTACGTAGACTTCGACATTGCGGCCGACTTGATCTTTGAAGACCAGCGTCATCAGGCGCTGGAAGGTGGCTCCCGCATTCTTGAGCCCGAAGGGCATGTGGCGGTAGCAGAAGGTTCCGAGGGGAGTTATGAAACTTGTCTTTTCCTCGTCCCCCCCCGCCATCCCGACTTGATGGCATCCCGAGTAGGCGTCTAGGAAGCTCATCAGCTCGCACCCCGCAGTGGCGTCGACCAGTTGGTCAAGGTGGTACCTGAGTCTGGCCGCCTCCGGCCGGAAGCGCCGGGGCAGTCGTGTCTCGAGGGGGTGGCTCCGGGTCACCGGGACCGGTGTCACCAAGTAGGGCGCGAGGTCCCGCAATCACGGTCGCAGTCGCGGTCGCCGAGCTGGAAACGGGAACACCTCTACCAAAGATTTCGGGAGAAGAAAGTGGCAGCTCTCTCCGGGTATTCCCGAACGGTAGCGTCGCGACGGTGACGTCTTGCTGGGGCGGCGCCGGGTCGCTGGGACCATAACCACCGGAAAGGGAGAGCTCGAGCGCTTGTTCTTGGGGGAGCCATGGCAATTCGTCACGAGTCCCCACGGTCGGCGCCAACTGTCGTGGTATTACGGATACCCCGGCAGGTTCGGACGTGCACGGCACGAGTACAGCGGCGCGAGCAGACCGAGTTACTGGTCTCCTCCCGCCGGGCAACACAGAAAGTGACACAGAGGTTTATACAGGTTCGGGTCCCAGTGGGGGCCCTAGTCCTGTTGGCTCTCTCCGGACGCGAGTCCGCTGGGGAGGTGAGCTCTCGGGGAGAGGTCTCCAAGAGAGCCGGGAATTGCGTTTATATGAAAATGAATTGGAATCCCAGAAAAAGGGTACAAGAGGGGTTTATATAGCCCCTAAGAAATACAAAAGACAAAAATGCCCTCGCTGCGGCCGTTGGATGGAAGGGCGAAGACGTCTTTTGGCCTGATGGACGGCCTGGATGCTTGACACGTGGCGCCACGGGCTTCCTAGAGGCCCCACGGTCAACAACAGCTCTTCATGAGTCCGGAGGCTCTCCGGGTCTCACCGGGGTTACGGAGACCCTTCGGGTCTCACCGGGATCCCGGAGACCCTCCGGGTCTCACCGGGGCCCGGTGGCTCTCCGGGTCTCTCCGGGGCTTCGGTGGTTCTCCGGGTATCACCGGGGCTCCAGAGACCCTCCGGGTCTCACCGGGGGCCCGGTGGCTCTCCGGGTCTCCGGGTCTCACCGGGACTCTCCGGGACCTGGTGGTGCTCCGGGTCTCTCCGGGTCTCACCGGGGCTCTCCGGGACCCCGGAGACCCTCCGGGTCTCACCGGGGGCCCGGTGGCTCTCCGGGTCTCACCGGGACTCCGGAGACCCTCCGGGTCTCACCGGGGGTCCGGTGGCTCTCCGGGTCTCCGGGTGTCACCGGGACTCTCCGGGACCCCGGAGACCCTCCGGGTCTCACCGGGGGCCCGGTGGCTCTCCGGGTCTCCGGGTCTCACCGGGACTCTTCGGGACCTGGTGGTGCTCCGGGTCTCTCCGGGTCTCACCGGGGCTCTCCGGGACCCCGGAGACCCTCCGGGTCTCACCGGGGGCCCGGTGGCTCTCCGGGTCTCACCGGGTCTCACCGGGACTCCGGAGACCCTCCGGGTCTCACCGGGGGCCCGGTGGCTCTCCGAGTCTCCGGGTGTCACCGGGACTCTCCTTGACCCCGGAGACCCTCCGGGTCTCACCGGGGGCCCGGTGGCTCTCCGGGTCTCCGGGTCTCACCGGGACTCTCCGGGACCTGGTGGTGCTCCGGGTCTCTCCGGGTCTCACCGGGGCTCTCCGGGACCCCGGAGACCCTCCGGGTCTCACCGGGGGCCCGGTGGCTCTCCGGGTCTCACCGGGACTCCGGAGACCCTCCGGGTCTCACCGGGGGTCCGGTGGCTCTCCGGGTCTCCGGGTGTCACCGGAACTCTCCGGGACCCCGGAGACCCTCCGGGTCTCACCGGGGGCCCGGTGGCTCTCCGGGTCTCACCGGGTCTCACCGGGACTCCGGAGACCCTCCGGGTCTCACCGGGGGCCCGGTGGCTCTCCGAGTCTCCGGGTGTCACCGGGACTCTCCGGGACCCCGGAGACCCTCCGGGTCTCACCGGGGGCCCGGTGGCTCTCCGGGTCTCCGGGTCTCACCGGGACTCTCCGGGACCTGGTGGTGCTCCGGGTCTCTCCGGGTCTCACCGGGGCTCTCCGGGACCCCGGAGACCCTCCGGGTCTCACCGGGTCTCACCGGGACTCCGGAGACCCTCCGGGTCTCACCGGGGGCCCGGTGGCTCTCCGAGTCTCCGGGTGTCACCGGGACTCTCCGGGACCCCGGAGACCCTCCGGGTCTCACCGGGGGCCCGGTGGCTCTCCGGGTCTCCGGGTCTCACCGGGACTCTCCTGGACCTGGTGGTGCTCCGGGTCTCTCCGGGTCTCACCGGGGCTCTCCGGGACCCCGGAGACCCTCCGGGTCTCACCGGGGGCCCGGTGGCTCTCCGGGTCTCTCCGGGTCTCACCGGGACTCCGGAGACCCTCCGGGTCTCACCGGGGGCCCGGTGGCTCTCCGGGTCTCACCGGGACTCTCCGGGACCCGGTGACTCCCTGGGACCAACAGCCCGGTGACCCCGGGTTACGGGGCCTAACCCTGGGACCAACAGCCCGGTGACCCCGGGTTACGGGGCCTAACCCTGGGACCAACCAAGTACCATCTCCGCACAAAGGACCGAGGCGCTCCAAAGACCCCGCGGGACCTAAGGCCCGGACGCCCAGGACCCGCCGGGAACCTTCTCCGCACAAAGGACCGAGGGCGCTCCGAAGACCCCGCGGGACCCAAGGCCCGGACGCCCAGGACCCACCGGGAACCTTCTCCGCACAAAGGACCGAGGGCGCTCCGAAGACCCCGTGGGACCCAAGGCCCGGACGCCCAGGACCCGCCGGGAGCCTTCTCCGCACAAAGGACCGAGGGCGCTCCGAAGACCCCGCGGGACCCAACGCCCGGACGCCCAGGACCCGCCGGGAACCTTCTCCGCACAAAGGACCGAGGGCGCTCCGAAGACCCCGCGGGACCCAAGGCCCGGACGCCCAGGACCCGCCGGGAACCTTCTCCGCACAAAGGACCGAGGCGCTCCAAAGACCCCGCGGGACCCAAGGCCCGGACGCCCAGGACCCGCCGGGAACCTTCTCCGCACAAAGGACCGAGGGCGCTCCGAAGACCCCGCGGGACCCAAGGCCCGGACGCCCAGGACCCGCCGGGAACCTTCTCCGCACAAAGGACCGAGGGCGCTCGGGAGCTCACTTCGAGGACTACCCGGAGGTACAGGGTTTGCCCCAACACATTTTAACATACTTTATGTTCCTGCTGAGAGACTAGCATAGTTTGCACAGCTAATCTTATAGATTTTACTGAATACAAACTTGATTACTATCGGTTTGACTTGGAAAACCGATAGGAAATAGACTAATCTGAATTTTCTGTTAATTAATTCCCATTTTCTAATTTTCATCTGAAATTTTAGTTCATTTAAATTTTAACAGACTTTATGTTCCTGCAGAGAGACTAGCATAGTTTGCACTGCTAATCTTATAAGTTTTCCTGAATATAAAGTTGAGTACTATCGGTTTTACTTGGAAAACCGATCGGAAATAGTGTATGTCATAGTTTGCACTGCTAATCTGAATTTTCTGTTAATTACTACCCATTTTCTAATTTTCTTCTAAAATTTTAGTTCATTTAAATTTTAACATACTTTATGTTCCTGCAGAGAGATTAGTATAATCTTATAAATTTTCCTGAATATAAACTTAGTACTATCGGTTTTACTTGGAAAACCGATAGGAAATAGAGTATGTCATAGTTTTCACTGCTAATCTGAATTTTCTGTTAATTACTTCCCATTTTCTAATTTTCATCTGAAATTTTGGTTCATTTAAATTATAAAAGACTTTATGTTCCTGCAGAGAGACTAGCATAGTTTGCACTGCTAATCTTCATATCAATTGATGGTCTGTTCATGGAATTTTAGGTAAAGCCATGTCGGCATTTTCCTCGGCTGATAGTAGTGATTCGGGGAGGGCGAACGTAGATGGCATTGCCTCGTCCCAGCGCAAGAGGAAGGCGCGAGGCGCGACGATGTTGGGTCGTTTGGCCAAACGCGCGGATCTTTCATGTGAGTTCAACTAGTTCGGGAGACCGATCGGGAAGAACGCCAGCCACTATGCTGCCTATGTTGGCTTGTTGGCGAAGGAAAGGGTGAAGATCACCGTCCAGAGCTGGAAGGACGTTAAGGCCGACGAGAGGGATAGGCTGTGGGCGGAAGTGAAGGTAAAATTAATCAAAATCACTGAACTCTTGAGTAATCACATTCCCTTGGTTTATCCCAGAGATTAGGTAAGTCCTGCTTATATGACCATTTGAAACAGGCCAAGTGGAACATCCCCGACGATGGTCCCAAGATAGCTTGCTTGAAGGACATGAACAACACGTGGAAAACCTTCAAGAGCGTCCTCGTCAGTACCTTCCTCGCTAAAGGCAAATCTCCATGTGAGAAGTACCCCTTCATAACGGAGGAGGTATGGGAGAAATTCGCCCAACAGAAGGGGACTCCTGAGTTCAAGGTATGTATGGTTCCTTTGCTTGGTTACACCATTGTATGAAGTAAGTAGCGGTGCATTAATTTTCTTGTTTCTGGTATGAAGGCCCTTAGCGAGAAGAACAAGGCAATCCAGAGGAGGAACGACCACCCACACAGGCTCGGCTCTCGCGGCTATGCGGGGAAGGAGGAGCAATGGAAGAAGGCTGAAGACGAGGCGTCGAATTTCGTCGACTCCCCTGACCTACCACTCTCCGAGATCCGCGATCAGCGATGCAAGCGCTGGTGGCTGGCCAGAGGGACCGTGTCGGCCACGGGGACTCTGGCGTTCCCAAACCCCAGGGACGTCGAGGTCGTGCAACGACTCGTAAGTTGGCTAACTTCCTGGTTGGAATCATAGAGTGTGGTAGAAAAAACTATGATCACTAGTGTGCGCACAAGTTTGTATATATTTTTCCTCACAATGGAGAGCTTTCAATGTAACAGATCTCTTGCTCGAATGAGGCGACCGAGAGATTGTTCACTCCCCATAGGGAGAACGACATCTTTACCCGGGCTCTAGGGAACAAGGAGCATCCAGGGTGGACGCGAACCGTGGGGGCTATGGTGCCATGGAAGGAAGGCTTCTCGGAGCCCGGGCAAAAGGCGAAGAAGGCTGGCAACTGGAAGGAAAGGGAAGTGGAGCTATCTCAGAAGATACGGGCAGATGTGACTGCACAATTTGCGGACATGTTCGCTCAAATGAACGAGAAGTATGAACACCTCAGCCGAGTTGTGCAGTCCAAAGGTTTAGATCTAGCTGCCGAGGTCGACGCTGCCAGGCCGAGTAGTTGCGGCTCGAAGGTTCACGTGGATCCGGTGGACCTAATCGAGGTATTGCAACTCTTGAGCTATATATGCAGTTCGGTTGATGCCACTCCCGTTACGTTAGAATTGTTTCACTAACCTGTTATAATTGTTGCAAATTGCAGAAGCCGGAGAGCTGTACCTCTGGAGCCTGGATTCGCAAAGGTACAGGTGGACATGGCCCTCCCGGGCTACAGCTCTTTTCCGTTGCCCGTCCCAACGGACGAAATGCGGACAATTGGCGAGGCATTGGGCTCGTACATACAGTGGCCCAAGAAGGGTGTTAGACTACAGGAGGTAAACCCTAGCCATTCTAGCTTACAACTCAGTTAATATACTCAATTTACAAAATCTAACTTATGCGTTTGTACTTAAAGTGGACGATGGATACCAGCTCACTTCCTGAGGACACCACCCCCGCCACAACGCATGAGCGAACTCCTTCGGCCCCCATGCCTCCTCCGACGGCCTCAAACCCTTCACCATCAAATGAGGCCGGCAGCACCACACCCCAACCTTCGAAGGTATACACTCGCTCCCCGCCCAAAGGCAAGGGCAAGGCCAAAGGCAAGGCCAAACAAAGCCAGCCAGGTACGTTCAAGAACGGGTCCCCACTCGTGTCGGAGTACCTTCTGCGCAATATGGATCAAATAACCAGAAGTCTCCACGAGTGGTACCTGACCCAGTCTAGGCGCCACATCAACTTCTTGGTTCACTTCAGGCCAGCCCATTTTCACCGTGAGCCCTGGAGCATATCGGTGGCCCACGAGGATTTTTTCGACCTCCTCAACTGGCGGGAGCTTGATATGTCCATCATACGGACTGGAGTCCTGTGAGTTTGCTGTTGTCTGAAGTTATCACAGCTCGTTTCATAAATCTAATCACTTTGTATGCACTACTTACTAATGTCTACTTTGCATCCAGGTGCATGTATAGGCTGGCGTCGATGAGGGCATGTGACAAGGTGGGTTTCCTCGACCTAGAGAAAATAAGCCTCACGATGCTAGAGCACGACCAAGCACATGCGGAGGAATACATATCAAGGGCACTACTAGCACAGCAGGACCGAGAGTTCATCCTTGCGCCGTACCACCAAAGGTTAGTGCATTTCCTACTAATTTAACTCATTCTTGTATGTTACGCCTAACATATGTATGAAACAGTTCGCTTATATATGCAATGTAGGGGCCACTGGGTCCTCGCCGTCATTTGCCCATGGATGAATGAGGTCTATTACCTCGATTCGATGAGCGACAAGGTGGCGCATATTTTCACCCTCACATGGCACATAGACGCATAAGTAACATAGTTGTTTTAAATTTTTCTCTGACTAGCTAATTAATGATAACATATTAACCTACAATGCTAAATTAAATACAGGGCTTTCAAAAATTATGCTAGTACTGGAGGGAGGCATGACGCGTCGAAGGGCATAACAATTTCTTGGAAAGAATATGAGGTAATTAATATGGATGGAAGTACTCATGATGAGTCTTTTAATTTAAGCTTAATTAGTTTTTTCGAGTTAATGTGGGTTTATGTCTTTGCATATGCAATTTTTTCAGTGCCATCAGCAGCCACAATAGTGGGAATGTGGCTTCTATGTCATGAGATTCATATATGACCTGATCAGGAGAAACTTTACCCAATTCCCTAAGGTAACCATTTTTCCTGACTCAAAGTCGAACTTTAATTGGATGTGACGTACGATCCTAACTTCATACACTATATGCAGAGCGCCATGTTGAAAGAGCAATATGAGTTGCCTCAATTGAAGGAGCTGCGAACAATTTGGGCTCAATATGTCATGGAAGAAGTGGCCATCAACGATCGATAGTAACTGACTTGTGTAATATATATTGAATGTGTTGATTGCTGTATTTGTGAATAAACTCAATATGTGAATAGATTCATTGATGTATTTGTGAATAAACTCGATCAATATGTGAATAAATTCAATCTGTTCAATGCATGTGTATATTACTGTATTAGTGTATTTGTGAACAAATTCAATATGTGAATATTGGTGTATATTTGTAAATATTGGTGTATTTGTGAATGATCCAATGTATCTCTGTATTGCTGTATGTATATGTGCAAGATTCCAGTACTAACCGTGTCCAGTACATAACCGATAGGAAAAACTACATAGTACTATCGGTTATACTTCAACCGATAGAATAAATATTCCATTACTATCGGTTCATATACAACAACCGATAGAATAAAGTTTCCAGTACTAACTGTGTCTATACAATACTATCGAGTTCATATACAACAACCGATAGAATAAAGTTTCCAGTACTAACTGTGTCTACACAATACTATCGGTTTAGATCCCAGCCGATAGAAAAAAAACATACACTTTACTATCGGTTTAGATCCTAGCCGATAGAAAAAAAATACACATTACTATCGGTTTATATACGAGCCGATAGAAAAAACATAAACAATACTATCGGTTTAAATCCGAGCCGATAGAAAAAATAGTCGATAGCGATTAGTGAACGTTGGGAATGTATATGTTTTACTAACTGTTTTTGAACCGATAGAAGTGTGCTGCATTTCTACTATCGTGCCGATCACTATCGGTAAGAGAACCGATAGTAGAGTGGATTTTTAACCGATAGTGAAAAGCATTTCTGTAGTAGTGACAAAACTTAATTCCTCTGACAAGGTGAACAATTAGATGGACCATAACATCAAAAAAAGATGGAGGGAAATACATCTCCAGCTGACAAAGAGTTGTAGTCACATCGCGTTGCAAATCGTCCAATCCATCCAGATCAATTACCTGCAAGGACACAGTTGCAGCAAATATTCAGATCCAAAAAATCTGACAAGTTCCACGAATGGAGCTAATTAACTTGCTAGGAGTACACGCTTACGTACCTTGCCAGAAATTGTGTTGAAGAAATAACATAGCTTTGTAATTGTCTCGCTGACTTTGACTGGGAGAATGCCTCTGATAGCAATGAGAAGCATTTGTGACATTAGTACATGACAATCATGGGACTTCATACCAACTAGTTTCAAGTCTTTCATGGACACAAGTTTTTTCAAGTTCGCAGAATACCCGCATGGAACTTTGACACCATGTAGGCACTGACAGAGTTCTGTTTTTCTCTTTTTGACAAAGTATAGCAGGCAGGGGGGAGGTATGTCCGCTTTCCCTTCTCCAACGGTGCAAGCTCAGTCCTTATGCCCATGTTGAGCATGTCACGGCGAACGTTGATGCCATCTTTCGTCTTTCCTAAAATGTTCAACAACGAACCAATCAAACTGTCACAAACATATTTCTCTACGTGCATGACATCAATGCAATGTCGAACTTGTAAGTGCTCCCAATATGGCAGATCCCAAAGAATCGATCTCTTCTTCCAAACATTTTTTCCTGGAGGTTTAGAACATTTACCGAACTCAACTTTGATGTCCTTCACACGCAAGTAAAGCTCCTTACCAGTCACAAACACTGGGGCTGATCCTTTCTCAGGCTTCCCATTGAATGACTTCCTCTTCTTACGGTAGGCGTGATGCATCGGAAAGAATCTGCGGTGACCCATGTACACTGTTTTTCTGCAATTCGATAACCACATGCTTTCAGTTTCATCCAGGCAAATAGGACAAGCTTTGCCTCCTTTCGTACTATACCCCGACAAATTTCCATAGGCCGGGAAATCATTTATGGTGTAAAATATCATGGCCCGCAACATGAAATTCTCTCTCTTATGTGCATCCCACACCCACATCCCTTCGCTCCACAATTTATGTAAGTCCTCAACTAACGGTGATAGAAACACGTCAATATCATTCCCGGGTTGTCTGGGTCCTGAAATTAGTAACGACATCATGATGTACTTGCGCTTCATACATAACCAAGGAGGAAGATTGTAGATGCATAAAAGAACCGACCAAGTGCTATGTCGGCTGCTTATATTTCTGTGTGGATTCATACCATCCGTACTCAGCCCAAACCTTATATTCCTCACTTCGCCGCCAAACTCACCGAATGTTCTGTTAATGTTTCTCCATTGAATAGAATCAGCTGGATGTCTTAGTTTTCCGTCTTGTTTCCGACCTTCAACATGCCAACGTAAGTACTTCGCCTCTTTCGGATTTGCAAACAGCCGTTTCAATCTAGGAATCACAGGCAAATACCACACAGTTTTGGCCAGAGGCCCTTTCTTTACCTCATCACATCCATTGTGATAAATTTTGTCCCATGCTTATACCGTGATGCACCGCATCTTGGACAAACATGCAAATCCTCGTACTCGTTACGGTACAGAACACAATCATTTGGGCATGCATGTATTCTTTCGATTTCCATTCCCAACGGACACAATAGTTTTTTAGCCTGGTAAACCGATCTTGGCAATTCATTTCCCTCTGGAAGCTTGTCCGCTAATAGATCCAATAGCACCGTGAAACTCTTATCGCTCCAACCGTTGCTTGCCTTCAAGTTATATAATCTCAACACAGAAGACAACTTTATAAATTTTGCACATCCGGGGAACAAAGGCTTCTTAGAATCAACAATTAATTTCTCAAATTTAGCTAAATCGTTTTCACTGTAATTTTCTTCTACATCACGTAACATTTTATCTAAATTGTCGTCATCTACATGGACTTCCGAATGAACATTACCAATGTTCTGATCATGATCATCATTACTACAATCCACTTCTGGGTGCTGCTGAGTGGTAGCGGTGCTCGTTTCCTCAAGATCTTCACCATGGCATATCCAACGAGTATAGCGTGCGTTAAAACCACGACTAATCAAATGACTCCTAATCTGATCAGAGTTGCCGAACCTTTTTAAGTTCATACAATCTATACAAGGACAATGCATATCTTTCTCTCCCTTCTTCGTCTTTTCTTGCTCAGCAAATTTAATAAACCCATTCACACCCTCCAAATACTCAACAGTAGTACGTTTTATTCCATACATCCAATATTCTCGGTCCATCTACAATTATTTCACAAAATTGACAAATTGAAATAAATAATTAATGGCTGAGGGCATGCATATATGCATGAAGCATCATCAATTAGCTAGGCCATATGTGTGTACAGCTGCTTAATTACATTAAATGGATATGTATATATGAAACCCTAATTAACTTGATGCATTAATTGGAAGAGCCAGCTAGCTAGCTGCTTAACTTCAGCAAGCTATAGCTAGCTAGCCAACCTAACCTTCTAGTTAGTTTGGAGCTACATGTATCTAGTTTAATGAATTGCAAGTAGAGAGAGAGAGGGAGAGTCTGAAAGAGTGATCGAGAGAGAGAGAGGTGATGAGAAGATGACAATACCGACAGGGATGGAGTTATCAACTTCTCAGCTAGCTTCTCCTGATCACTTTAGCTTGGAGCGTGGATGCACTTATGGTAGAAATGATTCCAACATGCAGAGCGCAGAGCAGGGGTCGACCTAATTAAGTCGTATAATTTTACTATCGGTTCAAAAACACAAACTGATAGTAAAATAAGGTCCCCACTGTCATAAAAATTAGTTTATATGACGTCATTTTACTATCGGTTTGTTTAATATAACCGATAGTAAACTGTACTCTATTATATCGGTTTGTACAGTAGTAACCGATAGTAAAAAGTCCGTAATTTCACTATCAGTTACGAAAGAAAAACTGATAGTACTATTTCATATATTATATCGGTTGGTACAGTACGAACAGATAGTATAAAGTCCGTAATTTTACTATCAGTTACGAATGAAAAACCGATAGTACTATCTCATCTATTATATCGGTTGGTACAGTAATGACCGATAGTAAAAAATGTTTGCATTTCACTAACAGTGTACCAGTGTCTAACCGATAGTAAAAAGCCTCTTCTCCGCCGCCGTCGTCCTATTTTATTGGATTTTTCTCAGATTGCTTATAACGGTTAGAAGATATGGGTTAGTGGATTGCATTTCTGTAGTATTGTGTGAACTTCTCCCGCGAACCAATGAAAGCAAATTCTATCCATTTAATTATGGTATTTGATTGTCATTCAACTACAAATCCTCTTAACCTGCATCTCAAGCTAAGAATGGTATACAAGAAACAAACAAAACAAATAACTTTGTTTGTCATTCAATCACAAGTTCTATTAACATGCATCTCAAGGTAAGAATGTTATACAAGAAACTGACAAAACAAATAATTTTGTTCATAAGTCTAATTAGAAATTTTCCTCGTCTTCTTTGTCAGATGAAATATAGTAGTTAGTTTGCAAATCAGTCGAAATTTAGTCACTTGAAATTACTAGATCTTAGTTTACTCACTCGAAATTTAGCCGAGGGAGTTGAAGCTGTGAGGTCCTTGGACTTCATTCACCAAAAACCCTAGTGGCCGACAGCGGTGGAGAAAGGTGCGGTGGCTGGAGATGGCACAATGAACCGCAATGAAGTGCCTGGTAGGGCTTGTTGTGCTCGAGGAGACAAAGAATTGGAACGGTTCGACTGGAAGACAAATTCCAAGGCATATGTATTTTTAGAGGGAGGCCTTGTTATAACTGTTTGACAAATTAATCCTTTAGTACAATTTCCTCTATTCTAACAGTAAATATATGAAGCACAGTTAGAATAAGTCATGTAATTTATTTTAACGGTTCCCAAAATACTACCGTTAGTATATGTATATTTCTTCTAACGGTTAATATATTCTAAACCATTAGAAAAAATCATGCCGTTTTTTCCAACTGTAACTTACATCAAAACCGTTAGTACAAATGCATACAAATGCCCTTCTCCACCACGCACCATGTACACTAACGGTTTTCTTCTAGATTGCGTATAATCGTTAGAAGATAGGGGTTAGTAGACTACATTTCTGTACTAGTGAGAGAAGCTTTTCACTTAATTTAAGCATATAGAGATCCACAATTTGCTTTAGTTTTATTTTAGTTTAGCCCCCATCTCTATTTTGTCTTGAGTTTTATTCAAGTTCTTACTCTTGTAAGTCGATGTGGATGGCGAACCTCATTATTTTATGCAATTGAGGAAGTTCTCGTTATTTCTTTGTTTTTATGGTTTTCTTTGAGTAAGAGTTAGGGATGCCCTAATCCGGAGGGTTTAGTTTCTTCTTTGGCTATGTTTTCGAGTTTTGCCACTTAAATTCTTGCGTTTTCTTCCTCTAAACCCTAATTTCTCAGCTAAGCAACAGACGTAACTGCTAAGCTTAGACGAGAACTTACATAGTTCTTGAGTTCTTTCGACCGAGTAATTGTACTCTAACATGAAACTCCTGAATAAGAAAGAGACTATTGCCAAACTTTGTAGGATCGAGAATGCCGACTAGAGGCTTTAAAACTTTTCAATTAAAAACAATTTTTGCAAAGAAAAGACTAAGAGCAAATAAACTAAAACAATTTAATAATATGTTGCACTAAAAAAGAGTAAGAAAAACAACTACAGTGATTTATCCCGAAGTCTCGGAGACTCGCTCGGTCTCCCCTACTCCTCGTTAAAGCACTCAAATGAATGAGTCTTGCTTCAATATCCACGAAGGATATTTTTCATTAAGATTGCTCCTTCTCCACTCCGGATACGCGAGCACCGATGCCTTTCACAAAATATGCCGAGCCTCTCAGACAATCTCCGTTAATGGAGAGGTCAACGGCCACGCCTCCAAACTGTCTAGGTGAGGGCGTTCACCAAGAGTAATAAGTTGCAAGATCTTCTGTTGACCCCCAACAAATACCGAGAAACTTCTAAGGATGCAAATGAATGCTCTCAGAAGATCTCTCTCAATCACAATAAATGATACTTGATCAAAAGATCAAGATTTTATCACTTGGGCTCAAGTGTATATCAAAAATTATATCTCTTGATTCTGTTCAAAAAATGTTTATAAACACTGATCAAAATCTGCTCAAAAGTATTTATAAAGCTGATCAAAAATATGAACAGAAGCTTCTCAAAAATCTACTCAAACATTGCTCAAAGATCTGCTCAAAAGTGTTTGTAAAACTGATCAAAAATCAGTTCCAAAATTGTTTATAAAACTGATCAAAAATCTGCTCAAAAAGTATTTATAAAACTGATAAAAAACCTGTTCAAACACTATTTATAAAACTGATCAAAAATCTGCTCGAAAAGGTTTGTAAAAACTGATCAAAAATCTGTTCAAGAACTGTTTAAAAACTACTCAAAAAGTGAACAGAAACTGCTCAAAACTTCTTCTAAAAATTGCTCAAAACGAATAGAAAATATGCTCAAAGGTGTGTACAGAGACTGCTCAAAAATGTGTATGAGAATGTTGCTTGAGATATGTTAAAATACTACTCAAAACACCTATATTTATAGCCCAACCTCTCAACTAGCCGTTAGGTCGAATAAGGAAAGAAATCAGGCCAGCTAACAGCCAGCTTCGACCTCTAACGGCTAGTAAATAGCCGTTGGAACCTCTGGTCGAATGAATAGTGCTACTGGTCGAATGAACATTGTTTACTGGTCGTATGAACAGTAACTGATCAAATAAACAGTGCATGAATAGTGTCTGGTCAAATAAACAGTACTCATGTGACTACTGGTCGAATGAACAGTACCTAGTTAAATAAACAGCACTCGGATGACCAGTTTCTGTTCCTCTTTGAGATTTTTGACCAAGATTGTGAATGAATGCGAATGCAATATATGACCTAAGAGTTTCTCAGTTTTTGCCGGAACTAAAAGAGATTTTGCAACCCCTCTTAATAGTATGGTTTAAACAAAAAAAATGAATTTCTTATAAAACCGGTCAAACTCCAAACTCCAAGACCGATACAATAAACAAGTACTTACCTTAGGTCTTGCAGCTTTCTTCTTGGCGACATTGCACTTGCGACTTTGGCTTGCGTCCTCGGACTGCGACTTCGGACGACACTGCGTACAAATAGCTCAAAGACACGATTAATCCAAGACACTTAATGTCATCAATAATCAAAATCAACCCAAAAAGGGCCTAGATGCAACAAACTTAACTATTGAAGTGATCATCTGATCGTTGCACTGATGATCGTACCAACAACTTAATCTGTCTTAGAAAATACTTAAAAATTGACTTGCAATTGAATGGCCTTTGTTAGAAATTACATCCGATGGTATGAAATTCATGAAATCCTAGATTTTCTCTTGATTTCTAGAACCCTAATTTGCTTTCTAAAACCCTAGTTTCTCAATAATTGCAATTTTCCCACTTTCAAAATCCTAGTTTGATAGATTTTAGATGTAGTTTTAGTTGTAGCTCTCAAAAACCAATTCTTGTTTTGATTTAGTTGGCAAATACTTAATCTGAAAGACAAATACGTTTGTTCCTCATGCATTCAACCCTAAGTACTCAACGTTCAACTGTTCACTTGCAGTTATTACTAAGCACACCCATTTCGGGCATGTCAGGTGTTACAAAACTTGACTAAAAAGTAATTCTAAAACTAAACCAATTAAAATCTGAAACTAGAGAGAGGATCTAAACCTAAATTTTTGGATACCCCTTTTGGTGCAAACCTTGTGTATTTATAGCTTCTTGACCTTGTATAGTACCCTTTCAAAAAAAAAAACTACCTCGAACCAAGTAACATGGAGTCCTCTAGGTGGTATGCTATTGCCGAGCTGGCCATTGGGTAGCCCAGGGCAGCATGCCCTGTGCTCAACTCTGAGTACTAGCGTGTCGGCCTCTGTTGTCTCATTTTATCATGTTTCTTTTTGTATTGTGTTTGGATTTGTTCCAACTCATCATTTTTGTCTTAAACAAGAGGAAAGACTTTCTAGCAGTAATTTTATCCAACTAATGACTACAGCACTTATAATTCATGAGTTTTGAGCGATTAAAAGTATGAAACAAACACTAACTTAAGGTTTTATGCATATGAAAATAACGCTTATCAGTTCCAACTAATATTATATTCTATTCATAAAGTATAAATATCATTTAAAGGTACAAAGTGGAGAAGTTGGAGCCTTTTGCCAAACACTTCTGAAACTCTGATACAAGTCAAAGCTAGAGATAAGCCAAACAGGGTCTAAGAACTCCAAAGTTCTTAAAAGGATCCTTACCCATAAACTTTATATTAATTACAAGTCTACTCTATTGACTTTTTTTCCAAGTTTTTACATGCATCATGCATGCATGTTGGTGCATGTCATCTTTTTTAACAAAAGAAATTTCAAGAGCTAGAATTTTGCCAATCTTATGAGCTTTTATTTTGAACTATAACATTTCTATTTGAGATGGAACTAAAGCATTATGGCTTCTCTTGCCTTCTCAAAGGGAGAAGCTCGAGCCTCATGGTGGGGGCTCCTTCTCCCCTCACAAATGAATTTGATACTACTTGGCCTTTTCTCCTCTTTTATGTCACACATTTGGTAGCAGCAGCTACATTTGTTGGGGCACAAGCAGGCTATGCTAGTAGAATTTCAAAAATTTCTACTCGAAGCATGCAAGTATTAGACTACAAATTAGATCGTTACCAGCAATGGAAGGAGAGTTGGTATAGTGTGTGTCCAGAAACCAATCCCGATCAGTGCAGCAATGGTAGTAACACTTCTACTAGTATCCACATGTCTTGGGATGAAACGTTGTGTTTTGCTGTGTTAGCACTAGCATGTATGACTAGGGTTTAGGAGTTATGGCCCTAGTTGAGGTGGCGACTAGAATTTTTTTTTATCATTTGAAAGTTTATCATGCCTCTCCTTTATATAGAGTCCTATAGATGGGTTCTATGTTAGGTTTTCAATGTGGTACTAAAACCCTATAATGGATCATATTCAAACTAAGTGATTTCAACATGTTAAGTGTGACCTTATTGATTTATGCATTCTTGGCCACAGCTTGGATTCATTTACCTAAATCACGAGCCGACAGTAGCTCCTAACAAGACATGATGACTATTGAGTAGATACGGAAATCATATCCAACAAACCTATATAAAGCACTTATGCCGATCTCTTCACCATGTGACACTAGATTGACCCCAGACAGGATACATGTCACCTTTGCATGATTCAATCCTTTCTCGATCCCATAGTAAATTGACTTTTCTGTAGTTGGCACTCAGTTCATCTATATCGAGAGTGCCTAGAGATATCTTTCCTGTTATATGTGAGAGACAATTCTATTTTAACCATTCACATTCTCTACATGGTTCATAGCATACCCAAATATTTCCTATATAACCATCCAATTAAGAGAAATATTTGGTAGCCCAACTTAAACTACAATGCATGTAGAAAACCATGACAATTTTAGGTTTAAGAATCAATCACAAATATTCTTTGAGACCAAGTGATGACACTTATATAACAATTATAGGATCGTCTAACAGTGGGTCAATTCAACATCATATGTGTCTATATTGTTGATTTGATATCTCATATCATGATCTGTAAAATATGATCATTAATCAACACATGTTCTGATCCATTAATCACTAGTGCCCTATCTAATGATAATAGGTCATGGATTATCTAGAATAACATCATCAAACAAATAAGGAATTTCACAAACAAGTCATATATTTGATGATAAAAAAATAATACTTTATATTAGAAATAGAATAAAATATTATAAGAAAGTTTATAGACATAACTGGGTACAATCATCTATATGATTATCTCTAGAACATATCACTAACAACATCTATTGAAGTTGACAAGCTAATGGTTATAGCCCTTGTTGATAGCTAAATTTGTATAGCAATTTTGTTTGCGTAACGACTAAATGGCTCATAGGTATTTTTCTCTCAAAAGATAAGAAGTCAAGAATGATTATTTTTAACAAATAGATTATCACAAACTGGACTCCTGAGCTGAGATGGCTTAGAATCAAATACGGATTGGCTTAGGCTTAGATAAAAAAGTGAAAATTTTGTTTGTATCCCTAAAAAACAACATATTTTTATTTCTAACACTAAAAAATTGCCTTTTTTTTTTTTGTAATTGTCACATCACCTCTTATTTTGTTTTTGTCATTGTTGTCAGCTCTGTCACTGTTGGAGACTGTTTTAGTTTTAAATTAGTTTTAACCTAGTTATAATTTCATAAAAAAAAGGCAAATATACCCTATCATCCACGTCACCCTCTCTGGCACCGTCCTCTCAAACCTGCGCTACACGTACATGACCTTGTCGGGCCACGGCTTCCTCCTCCACGAGACTGCCCACCACCACCTCGCCCACCTCCTCCCACTCCTCTACGCCACACTCTCTGACGCCGTCGCCTCCTCCTCCGACCTCGCATGCGTTTGCTACACCCGTAGCCTCAGCATGGGCGCGCCGCTCCAGGTCATCGCCATTGCCGCACGGGCGCTCGCTCTCCCCTAGTGCAAGTCCCTCGTCACCGTCAACCACTGCGTCACGCAAGCCCATGACCCCATCGTCCTCTATGTCTCTAGCGGCAACACACAGATCATTGCCTACAGTAAGGGGAGCCAGCCAAGGGCGGCAGGGTAGGCGGCGAGGGTAGGGAGTCGGGACGTAGCTGTGGCGGCAAAGGGGGAACCGCCTAAGGTGGCCAGGTGAAGCGGCGTGGAGAGGGATGACGACGATGCGGGGTTAGGGTCTACAAGTTGTGGCTACGTGAGGTGCGCATTGAGATAGGCGACCGAGTCGTATGCGACGGCAACCATGAGTGGCGTCGTCGATGGCCAACTCAAGCAGCTGCTAGGAGCTCCCTCGTGTCGTCGTGTCATTGTCAGCGCCCAGCTCAGTAGCTGCGTGGACATGGCGGCGCCTCTGCCGTCGACGTCTCCGGTCGGCTCCCTCATGCACCGATGAGCGATTGAGACAAGGCAGAGAAGAAAAGGAGTTAGAATTGAGGGTAAATCAGTCATTTGCTCGTTCTGTTATCTCGTAATGGTTTTAAATTTATGGTGATGATAAAAATAAAATAAGAGATTATGTGACAGTGGTAAAAAAAAAAATGATTTTTTATAGTAGATATAAAAATATGCTGTTTTGCAGGTACGGACAAAATTTTATTGAGTCGAATCTCCATCTCCTTTCTTTCATGAGCTGAGCTAAAGGTTAGAGTTCAGCTTGCTCGAGTTAAGCGAAATACTGAAGAGGACGACACGAAGCGATATGCGTGGTTCGGCCGCTCCAATGTTCAAGGCTCTTTTCAAAATTTCGGCCGAAGCCAAAAAGGGGAAAAAAACGTGCTATCCCCACGAATGGCGGCCTCTCTTCTTCTGACCTTATCGCCGGCCGTTTCCCGCGTCGCCTCCTTCCTCCTCCTCCGAACCACACCAAAACCCTCTTCTCCTCCTCGCCTTCTCCGCCTCCTCCTCACCCCCATCTTCCCATCAAACCTTCCTTCCCTCCGCCCCCTCTCCACCATGCCCTCCTCCGCTGCCGCGGCCACAGCTCGCCGCAACATCCTCATGCTCGGCATCGAGACCAGCTGCGATGACACCGCCGCCGCTGTGGTACGCTTCCTTTCGATCCCACCCGATCGCTTCTGGAGGTTTTGGAGTTTTGAGCTTAGTGCCTTTGTTGCCTGGTTACAGGTTAGAGGCGATGGGGAGATCCTTAGCCAAGTGGTGTCTTCCCAAGTAAGTCACCTCTCTCTCTCTCTCTGATCGTCAGATTTAGAACCGCATTTTTAAAATCATTGAGGTATGTGCTAAATTGCTTTTCTAGCTTGCTATAGCAATACTAGTTATAGCAACGGAGATGGATGGATGAAATTTACCAGATATCTTAGTTGAGATGTAGGAATGCTTGGGGGCAGTGAAGATTTCTGATATTGTGAAATGTCTAGATTCGATTGGATTGAATGAGGTGCGTTATATACACCTTTCTGCGTTATGTGAATGTTAGGATGGTGCCTTGATACAGGATAAACTGATGCCGTATGTAATTTAGTTGGGAGCACCTTTGTGGTTGCCAATTTATGTGTAATAATGTGAAATGTCATAATTTTTTCTTATGGATTATTCGTATCTGCTCAGCAAATCATGAGTGAGTCAACTATATTCTTAGCCCTTCCCAAATTAGGAGATAAAGCTTGAGTGCACTCAAGAGAAATTGCCGAAAATGCAGCTTGGCATTTGGGTTACTCTAGTATTATCTTCTCATCAAAATGAGCAATTTTTGATTTATTTTGACCATTTGCATTTCAGTTCCTGTTACAACTTGCCTTCTTAGTAGAATGCACTATGGGGGAAGGGAAAAACATGCTTTGTGTTTCCATTTGAAAGTGTGGGTGGTGTTAGGCATTTTGAACAGTTAAACACTTTCTTTACTTCACTCAAGAGCAAGTTTTGCACTAAGTGCAAACATGGAGGACATTTTTTGCAAAGCACTCGGCTTGGATGATGGACTAGTATGATAATGAAATGTAACATCGCTGTGGAAAAGTAATGGGAAAATTTTGTCCGTAGCCCTCAAAAAGAGCGTATTTTTGTTTCTGCCACTAAAAAAATTGGCCTTTCCTTTTTTGTTGAAACACTGAGAATACATATGTTTTACAAAAAAATACCATATGTTTTTACAAAAAAACTATAGTTCTTCTTCTCTGGACAGAGATATAATTGTCTTTTTTATAAAATTATGGCAGAGACAAAATTGGAGTTGATGTGGAAGTGGTAAAAGAGAAAGACCGACTTTTTTGGTGGCAGAAACAAAAATACATTCTTTTTGAGGGGTACGTACAAAATTTTCCCAAAAGTAATTAGCAGATTAGTGTGAATAAAATACTTCAAATTTCAAGGCCTGATCGTTGGCATTTGTATAATATTATGACAGTGATGAAGAAGAATAATTTAGTGAAATGTATTTGTTGGAAGTGCTTCAGGTTGCTAATGATGTGTTATGACCATGGGTTACAGACTGATATGAGTAATTCGAAACATATAGTTACTCCACTTGATTATTTGTAGACTTGCTAGAAGAAATATTTGGGGCTATTGAGGGTTAGCTTGAAGCCTATATGTAGTAGGTAGTTGTACTCCTGAGTTGTTGAAGCCCCTAGTGGAGAAGAGAATGAGTGCAATGTGGGAGGACCGGAGGACCCTCTAATGGTTTAGGAGGACTTTCAGGGGAGAGGAAGTAGAGAGTTAAGTGCCGATTATAATATAGAGAGGTGGAAAGCGAGTTTAGTCTACTGTGGAGGGTTTATACAGTTTTGGCTCCAATGTGGGCACCTTTGTCATTACATGTCTAGCTCAACGGCAAGGGTTTCCTGGAGTGTGCTAATGTTGTATTGGCAGTGCTCTTAATATCTCATGTACAAAAAAAAATAGCTGCTGACCCTATTTATAGTGGTATAAGGAGAGTTGAATTCCTATTCATGCCATCATTTGGGACAACATAGTGAAGGTAACCTCATAACTTTGGCATGTTGTCTATTTGTTCAACCAAGGGATTCCCCAAGTTGTTGGATTGCAGAAGCCTACTGATTTTTATGATGATTATTGTGTTGGTATGTATAAGCTTCAATGGACTACCCATGGAGGTTGTTGTCAAAGGCAACACCAAGGGGTCTTGTATGGAAGGGTGACAGGAGATTATCATTGGGGGCCCCAAATATTACTCTGACCTGTTAACAGTACAAGGTCTTCCACTGGGTGGTTCTAGGAGGAACACTTGAGGGACAGCGGGAATCCCCTCAGAACCCTTTGTCTGCATTAGGTTAGTTTCCTTGGGTGGTTCTTCTAGGGTCCTGGTCCCTTGGGTAGAAGAGTCCTTAACCCCCATTGTGGGCTTATCGAGATACATTATAACATTATCTTGCTTTGCTTTTCACGGTGCAAGCTATTTGTAAAAATATATTTTCCAACATTCTGGGGTTTTACTAATTTTTTTTGACTTGTTTCTATATTGGTCATATCTAATGCCAGCTGGAAATTTTGGCTGGATTTTGTATGCAATCTAATGCTTTTTGGTAGCCTTTCTAGAATACTTTATGTGGTGCTGATTGTACTTTTTGTATGGCTTTCCTTGAACAACATTTGGAAGGCAGATTTGCTTGCTAGGTATGGGGGTGTTGCTCCTAAGATGGCTGAGGAAGCACACACTCTTGCAATTGATCAGGTTTGACTTTCTTTTTGCAAGATGAATGGTGGTATTGCAGTTTTTGTAGTGTTTACTTTCATGTTCACTGCCTTTTACTTCTTTGCCAGATGAATAGTGGTATTGCAGTTTTTGTAGTGTTTACTTTCATGTTCACTGCCTTGCAGGTTGTCCAAAAAGCACTTGACAATGCAAATTTGTCAGAAACTGATCTTTCTGCGGTCTCTGTCACTATTGGACCAGGACTTAGTCTATGCCTTAGAGGTGTGATCTCTTGTCTTTTGTTCCTGAGATGAACCTGATTAACTGTTATATATAGTTATTTACTACTGAAATGTTTATTTGTTAGAATCATATCTAGTTTGGAAGCTTGCACATTAAGGAACTTCTTCCAATTTGATATTAGTTTATGGTCCAAATGAATTTACAGAATATTGTTATTCCCATAGAACACCGTTCGGGAGAACTTTGCTGTTGACTACCTTGGAATTTTTATCTGTTGTCAAATGTTATGACTTGTGATCATCATGGTAAGTGAGTTTGTTGTATATGTGTATAGGCCCATATGTGTGTATATAGGCTCATAAAGGCTCACTACATATGATTATGTATATGACTAAGGGGTATTCCCCATATAATCAATTATCATTCTTCTCTCAATTCACATGGTATCAGAGTGAACCTAGCTCTTCCACTGCTGTTAGTTGTGCCGTCGCCGCCGTTCGTCGAGGAGCCGCCGTCGCCCTCGCCCGTTGCGCCGTCGTTGCCGCCCGTCGAGGTGCCGCTGAACCTCGCTGCTGCTTCGCCACCGAGCACCGTCTCCCCGGAGCCGCGTGCGGGATCTTGCCGTTGCTTTGCCTCGCCGCCGCGATTGCTGCCTCACCTCGCCTCGGAGCCATGTGCGGTGATCCGCTAGTGCCTCGTCTCGTTGCCGAGCCCCAAGCCTCGCAGCCGCGATTGCCGCCTCGCCTCCCCCCGGAGCCGCGTGCGGTGACCTGCCGCTGCCTCGCCTCGTTGCAGTGCCGCCAAGCATCGCCTCATCGCCGAGCCGCCAAGTGTTACGGCGTAGGAGAGCTCGTGTGAGACGAGCAAGGGGGTGGCGGCGCGAGGAGAAACCCTAGCCTCCTTCCTTCGGTTTTAAGTTATTCCGTCGGCTCAAGTCGAGCAGTTTCCCTTGACTCGAGTCGAGCCGACGAAAAAAAAGAAAAAAAAACTCCCCGGCCCAGTTTTTCGCGCTGATCGCGTTTCTAGGGTCCGTTCTCGCTGGTTGTGCTCCCTTCGTTGACCTTCTTAGACCTTTCTATGGCTCATGATGCTCTTCCTGTGTTGGACGTCAAGCTTGATGGCTCCAACTATCCTCAGTGGTCCACCACCGTCCATGTCAATCTGAAAGGTCTTGGTTTACTGTCCCATCTCACTGAGGCAGCTCTCACGACTCCCTCAGAAGTGGTCAAGACGTGGGTCGCTGATGATGATCACGCTATGCAGCTCATCTGCAACAATGTGGTCATGGACATCCGGATGGAGATTGCCATGCTTCCTTCCGCTCAGGCGATGTGGCAGCATTTGGCGAAGATCTACGTGCAGGATAGCTCTGATCAGCTCTATGCTCTCGAGCAGCGGTTTCAGAGTCTTCATCAGGGGGATTTGTCTGTGCAGGCGTTCTACCGTGCTTTCAGTGCTATCACTCGTCAGATGGATTCACTTGCCCCCTCTCTGAGCGCCAGCTGCTCCAGCTGCACTGCTGTTTGTAGTCACCAGGCGAGATCTTGCATGTTTGCCTTCGTCATGCGGCTTCACCCGGAGTTCGAGAGTATTCGTGCCCAGCTGCTTGGTCGTGCGACCCCGCCGACCCTGAATGATGCTCTTGCTGCTGTTCTTGCTGTGGAGACCTGTTTCCGTACTCAGTCGCCAATGGTTCTAGTCTCTCAACAGTAGCTTTTTGTCCTTGTAGCCACACGCTCCCTCTTAGGTGACAGCCGCTGCAGCTGTCCGTGCTTCTGTGGTGTGTGCTCACTGCATGAAGCGTGGTCATACTTCTGAGCGCTGCTTTCGGCTTCACCCTGAGTTGGCGCCACCTGCTTGGCGCCCTCGAGGTGTGCCTTTGTGGAGGATGCAGCCTCCTCCGCCACTCAGCTTCAGCTGCTGACGGCACAGCTTCAGGAGCTGCGCCTTCAGAACTCCCAGCTTCAGGCGTACCTTCCACAGCAGCGCATCCCAGTTGCTTCGACCTTTGGCACCACTCCGCCACATTTTGCTGGGTCCGCTGGTTTGGCCACTCCGCCTCCTTCGTCGCTAGGTATGGATTCCCCTGATCATCACCTGGATTCCGGTGCCAGCTTTCATGTCTCACCAGATGGTTCCCAGTTGACCGTGTGTCAACCGGTCACTGATGGCCTGCACATTCGGTCAGCCTGTGGTACATCTTTGCCTGCTACCTCTCAGGGCTGTCTTTCCTCTGCTCAGTTTACCATACCAGACGTGGTTCATGTTCCGCATCTTTCTATGAGTCTCATTTCGGTGGGGCAACTTGCTGATTGAGGTTGTTTCATTGGGTTTGATAAGCTTTCTTGCTATGTGCAAGATCGTCGGACAGGCAGGCTATTTGGTACTGGCCATCGCCATAGAGACTCTTCTCGTCTTTATGTGCTGGATTATCTTCATCTTCCACCTCTATATGATCCTTCTGTTGCTGCTACATCATCATCTTTTGCTGCTTCTACAACCGACTCCTTTCCGTGGCATCATCGACTGGGTCATCTCTGTGACTCCCGTTTCTCTACGCTCATACGTCAGGGTCGTGTTGAGATTGGGTCGCGTTTTGTCTGTCCTGGTTGTAAGCTTGGTAAACAGCTACAACTTCCGTATAGCTCTAGTGTTTCAAGTACTCGCCACCCTTTTGCTTTAGTGCACTCTGAGGTCTGGGGCCCTGCTCCTTTTGTGTCCAAGGGTGGGCATCAGTACTATGTAATTTTTCTTGATTATAGTAGATATACATGGATTTACTTTATGTCTCATCGTTTACAGTTCTTATCGATATACCAGGCTTTCACTCGCATGATTCGTACTCAGTTCTCTGCTAGCGTTCAGATTTTCCGTTCTGACGCTGGTGGAGAGTATATTTTACGTGCTTTCCGACAGTTTCTTGTGGATCAGGGGACTTTTCCACAACTCTCTTGTCCTGGTGCTCATCCTCAGAACGGTGTTGCTGAGCGCAAACACCGTCATATTCTTGAGACTGCTCGTACTCTTCTCATCTCCTGTCATGTCCCCCATCATTTCTGGACTGAGGCGGTTTCCACGGCTGTTTATCTCATCAATTTTCAGCCGTCCACTCGTCTTGATGGCAAGTGCCCCGCAGAGCTCTTACTTCCTGCTCCACCCACCTATGATCATCTTTGTGTATTTGGCTGCACTTGCTACGTCCTCCTTGCCCCTCGAGAACGCACAAAGCTCACTCCACAGTCAGTTGAGTGCGTTTTTCTTCCTTTGGTGAGGACTGTCCCTTTTTTCACTCTCCTACCACCTCTCGAGTGTGTCCACCTAAGTCACTCTCATTTTTCTTGCTTCCCATCATGACATCTTCTGTTCCCTCTCCTGTTTCACCTCCATCAGGAGATTCTCCTTCACCAGTAGTTCCCCCCTCCTCTTCTAGCGTGTCCTCCCCCACCACCACCTCCGCTTCCTCGCCCTTCGATCTTCCGCTCCACTCGTTGTCCTCGTCCTCCTCAGTCACCTTCTCCTGTTTTGCCGGCCAGTACCGATAGCGACCCTGCTGATGATCCGCCTGAGCTGGAGCTTGCTACCCTGCCACGGTATGACCTTCGTGATCGCTCTACTCTTGCTCCACCTGCTCGTTATGGTTTCTCTGCAGCTGTCACTACCGAGCCCCAGACATATCAGGAGGCCGTTGCTAGTGTTGAGTGGCAGTTGGCCATGGCAGAGGAGTTGGCTGCTCTGGATCGCACATGCATGTGGGAGCTTGTTCCTTTACCTGCCCATGTAGTTCCAATTACCTGCAAGTGGGTGTTCAAGGTAAAGACACGGTCTGATGGTTCTGTTGAGCGCTATAAAGCTCGTCTTGTTGCTCGTGGTTTTCAGCAGGAGTATGGTTGAGACTATGATGAGACATTTGCCCCAGTTGTTCACATGACTACTGTTCGCACTCTTGTGGCTGTGGCTGCTGTTCGTTCTTGGACTCTCTCAGATGGACGTTAAGAATGCGTTTCTTCATGGTGATTTACAGGAGGTTTACATGCAGCCCCCACCGGGTGTTTCAGTTCCAGCCGGTCGTGTGTGTCGTCTTCGGCGTGCTCTCTATGGCCTCAAATAGGCTCCTCGTGCTTGGTTTGAGCGCTTCTGTGCTGTGATTGTCACCGCTGGTTTTACGGCTAGTGCTCATGATCTTGCTCTGTTCACCCATATTTCTCCTCGTGGTCGGACTCTCATATTGTTGTATGTGGATGATATGCTGATCACCGGTGATGATATGCAGTATGTTGCTTTTGTCAAGCAACGCCTGAGTGAGCAGTTCCTCATGTCCGATTTGGGCCCTCTGCGCTATGTTTTGGGCCTTGAGGTTCTTTCTGTTGGGGGGTACTACATATCACAGCAGCGTTACACTCAGGATCTATTTGCTCGCTCTACTATCACAGATACACGAACAGCCAGCACACCCATGGAGCTTCGAGCTCAGCTCCGTTCCACTGATGGTGTTTCACTTGAGGATCCGTCTCGATATAGGCATATTGTTGGTAGTCTTGTCTACTTAGCAGTCACTCGACCTGATATAGCTCATGCCGTTTACATTCTCAGTTAGTTTGTCAGTGCGCCGACTTCTGTTCACTATGGTCACCTACTCCGTGTGCTGCGCTATCTCCGTGGGACAATGTCCCGAGGACTGTTTTATAGTAGATCCAGCCCTCTACAACTCCGTGCCTACTCCGATGCTATTTGGGCGAGCAACCCTGATGATCGACGCTCTGTTACGGGTTACTGTGTATTTCTTGGGACTTTCCTACTCACTTAGAAGTCTAAGATACAAACTGCAGTCTCCACATCCAGTGCTGAGGCTGAGCTTAGGGCCTTGGCCGTTACTACCAGAGAGATCATTTGGCTTCGATGTCTATTGGCTGATTTCGGTGTTGAGTGTCCTACCTCCACCTCATTGTTGTGTAACAACACTAGGGCCATTCAGATGGCAAGGGATCCTATGAAGCGCTAGATGAGCAAGCATGTTGGTGTTGATGCCTCATTCACTCGGTCTCATTGTCATATTGGCACGATTGCTCTTTAGTACGTGCCTTCAGAGCTTCAGGTTGCTGATTTCTTCACCAAGGCACAAACTCAGGAGCATCATCATTTTCTCCTCTCCAAACTCAACATGTCTGGACTCCCAGAACCATCCTGAGTTTGAGGGGGGTGTTAATGTTGTATATGTGTATAGGCCCATATGTGTGTATATAGGCCCATAAAGGCCCATTACATATGACTATGTATATGACTAAGGGGTATTCCCCATATAATCAATTATCATTCTTCTCTCAATTCACAGTTTTGCTTGACTTCTGGGACGGTGTTATGGTCTAAATTTTGAGAGAGCGAGTGGAGGTTATAATGGTGGGTAGGAGGGTTTGGCCCAACCCCTATGGCGAACCCTGCCGTGGTGGTTGTAGTTGATTTGAAGAAGAGGGTAGGGAGAAAGATATTTCTTATTTCTTGCTTGCCCATTACATTACTCTTATAACTCTTATATAATATATCTATCTCCAATGGATAGACTCTAATTAAAATATAGGAACAAGTACTAAGGAATCAAGGATAGATTGATGACCACTAATTTAAAGATAGGGACAAGTATCAAGGGTAGAGATAACTAAGGATAGAGATAACTAATCTTGGTTAGCTGGACCTTTGTTCTTCTGACTGTTTACGTCCCTAACATTTCTCTCCTCTTGAAGAAACAACTTGTCCTTGAGCTGGAAAAATGGATATTGTTGATTTAAGTCGTCTAAGGATATCCAAGAGGAATATGTTGATAGATGGTCAGCCCATGCGACAAGCAATTCCCATATACCCTTGTTCAGCCGAGTTCGGAGCACTGCTTGCGGGGTGAAAACCACTTTGGCATTGAACAAGTTGGGAAATTCAGGAGTAACCAATGGTGTAGTACCATGGAATGGTTTGAGTAGGACAACATGGAAATATTGTGAATCCTAGCTTTCTTCGGGAGCTGAAGTTTGTAAGCAACTGGCCCGATTTTTTCCAGAACTTGATGAGGGCCATAGAACTTTGGTCCAACCTTGGAGGAGGTACCCGAGGAGATGGAAGAAGCCTGCCAATGATGAAGACGTAATCAAACCCATTGGCCAACATTGTAGGTGAGATCACGATGGCGAGTGTCGCCATGAACCTCTTGAAGGAATTGATCATGCTCGAGCAAGGAGCATTCAACGACCAACCTGCGCCCAACGACAAAATGCGCTGCGCCTGGTTCATGTGGAATGAGGGTTGGCGGCTCGAGGCCATACACCACATGAAAAGGAGTGTCGCAGAGGGTGGAGTGATAGGAAGTATTGTAGCAGTACTCGTTCCAAGGAAAGGCATTTAAGCCATTGATGCAGGCGGTTACAAGCCAAGTAGTGGAGGTACATCTCGATGGTATGGTTCACCACCTCAGTCTGGCCATCAGATTGTGGATGGAACCCTGAATTGAGCTACAACTGAACTCTAGCTAATTTGAAAAGTTCTTGCCAGAATTTACTAGTGAAGACATAATCGCAATCATTGACAATGGTTTTGGAATACCGCGTCGGCGCGCCACCTCATCGAAGAATGCTTGAGCCACCGAGCTTACAGTGTAGGGATGAGATAAGGCGATGAAGTGAGCATACTTAGAGAAGCGATCCACCACTATTAGAATTATTGACTTGGCGTTGACGTTTGGGAATCCTTCAACAAAGTCCATCGAGATGTCAGCCCAAACACAATGTGGCATTGGAAGAGGTTGCAGTAAGCCGGTCGGATGAAGATCCTCAGATTTGTTGCGTTGATAGACAACACAACTCTTGATAAAGTCTTAGACGACTTGTTTCAAGTGAGGGACAAAAAAATTTGCACGACGACGATGTAGGGTTTTATGCACACGCTCATGGCCCGCCAGTGTGGGTTGCTGTTATCACCGTTTGCAAGAAATCCGAGTTTAGTGGAATGAAGATACGGCAGCTGCACAACAATAGTCAGTCCGCGGTGATCCAATCGGACGAAAGCAACTCGGTAGCTAACTTCCGTTGTAGGTCAAGGAACTCTGGGTTGGTCAGGAGTCTTGGCGCAAGTCATCGTACAATTGGAAGTTTGGCAAGGAGACGGCTAGCAAGCTAGCAACGTCCTCGTTGCAATGCGAGAGAGCATCAGCCACAGTATTCATGCGACCTGGCTGATATTCAATAGTAAAATCAAATCCCAAAAGCTTGCTTACCCAATGATGGTGCGGAATGGTGGAAAAGCGTTGGTCAAGGAGGAACTTGAGGATGTAGTGGTTAGTTCAAATTAGGAATGGACGACCCCACATATATGGGTGCCAATGTTTAATGGTCATGACCAATCCGATGAGCTCCCTTTCACACGCCGCTAGTTTGGCATGGTGTGCTAAGATAGGCTAACTGAGGTAGGCTAGTGGTCAATCACCTTGGTGAAGCACCGTGCCAAACCTTGCTCGAGGTGCACACTCAATGAAAGGTAAGGCAAAATCAGGCAATGGAAGACTGGTGCGGTGGGCAATGACTACTTCAAGACGTTGAAAGGCGTTCTCAGCAGAAGACGACCACACGAAGTACTCCTTGAGTAGTTGGGTAGGGGGCGGCAATTACCCTGAAATCTTTGATGAATTTGCTATAGTAGCCTGCGAGCCCTAGAAAGTCCCGTGGAGCGTGGATGGAAGTTGGGTAAGGCTAGTCTTGAATTGCATGCACCTTTGTTGGATCCATGGGCATGCCTACTGAAGAAATAATGTGGCCAAGATAGGCGACTGACGTGTCACCAAAAGAGCACTTTGACTTTTTAATAAATAGCTGTTGTTGTCTAAGAATTTTTAAGGCGCTTCGAATGTGTCGAAGGTGTTCAGACCAGGAGTGTTATATATGAGGATGTCGTTGAAGAAGACAAGGATGAAACGACACAATTGTGGTTGCAAAATGTCGTTCATGAGTGCCTGGAAGGTGACAGGTGCATTTGTGAGACCAAAGGGCATTACCAAGAATTCAAAGTGTCTATGATGTTTCTGGAAGGCTGTCATAAACACATCATCCGGATGCATTTGGACTTGATGGTAGCTTGAGTGAAGATCCAATTTGGAGAAGAACCGAGCGTCTTGTAATTCATCGAGCAGCTCATCCACGATTGAATAGGGAATTTGTCCTTGATAGTGGTATTATTGAGTGCACGATAATCGATATAGAAGCGCCAAGAGCCATCTTGCTTTTTGACAAGCAACATTGGTGATGAGAAGGGCGATGTACTAGGTCGGATGAGGCCTTGCTCAAGCATAGCTCCACACTATTTTTTGATCTCTCCTTTTGGTTGGTAGGGTAGCGGTAGGGCCGAACCGCTATTGGAGGTGAGCCTGGAAGATGAAGGAGGTGATCATGACGCCGGACGGGGGGCAATCCATGTAGCTTGGTGAGTAGATTCGCAAATTCAGTCAATAACTCTTGCACCAAGTCTTGGCCTGTACAAGCAAAGGCCTGTGTTGCTGGAGGGTGATGTGGCACTATGCTGTGCCACAGAACATGATGGTTCTTCCGCCAGAAGGACATGGTAAGACTGTTGAAGTCCCATAGGATCGGCCCAAGGTGTGGAGCCATTGAATGCCCAACATCACATCAAACCCGTCCAAGGAGATGGCGTAGCAATCGTCAAAGAAGTCCTCGTTGCCAATGCATAAAGGCAGAGCATGACAAATCCTGGATCTAGTCATGTGGTCGCTGTTAGCCACGGCCACTCGTGACCATTGATGTGTACCATGAGTTGCATTGGTCGACCAGTGTTGATCCCTGTCAAAGCGTGCAAGGAAATTAGAGGGAGCTCGTCTGTACCCTTGGTAGTTCTATCACCAGTATCGTCTTCATCATCCATCACCTCTAACCAGAAGAGGTGCTTGCACTTGTGGCCACGGACAAAGGTCTCATCACAATTAAAATAAAAACCCTTTTGACGATGGTTAGCCATCTCAACTAGAGATAGGCGGTGGAAAGTGCACGCGACAGTCGGTTGAGGAGGTGCCAACCTGCTGTTCAATGCACTAGAACCCTTAGGAGCACAAGCAACAGGCGGTGAAGGGTGGGAGTCGAGGATGGAGGGTCAGGTGCCCCATGGCATAGGGGGTGGTGGTGTTGGCGAAGTAGCCTACTGCTAGCGACGCTCAAAAGCATGAGCCAGGTTGATGGCCATCTGAAGGGTGGATGAATGTTGCTACTCAACATCCATCTAGAGTGTTCTAGACAACCCTGCCATGAAGAACTAGACTTGTTGCTGAGCGGAGATCGCCTCAATGCGGCAAATGAGGGCACCAAACATCTTTGTGTAATCGTTGATAGAGCCTACATAGCGGAGATGCATCAATTCGCCCAAGGGGTTGTTCTGTGCCAGAGGGCCAAACTCCAGGTGGCAATACATCTTAAAACGAGGCCCACATTCCACTTGATAATACCATTGCTGGGCAACGCCTATCATGTGGTAAGATGCCAGCTAGGCTTTTTCCTCCTGTAAGGTGCGTTGGCTATGGAAAAACTGGTCGCATCGGTTCAACCAACCCAAGGGATCCTCTTCTTGTCAGACGTTGGAAAAGAAAGTTTGTAGTAGTGAGGTGCACCTAGTATGTCTACACACAAACCACCAGGTCGGCTTGAGGAGGCAACATCACCCTACTGGCCTTTTGGATCAAGCTTCTTGAAGGCTTTGTCATGTTGATCAAGTCGTTGGTGTAGCTCCTTGGTTGTTGTGAGGATTTCCTCCATCCGAGCGGCACGAGTGCCAAAGGATCGAGAGCCATGGAATCTGATACTAGGTTGTTATGGTCTAAATTTCGAGAGAGTGGAGGTTATAATGGTGGTTAGGAGGGTTTGCCCCAACCCCTACGGCAGGAGTTTCCCCTGCTGTGGTGGTTGTAGTTGATTTGAAGAAGAGGGTAGGGAGAAAGATATTTCTTATTTTTTGCTTACCCATTACATGACTCAAACTCTTATATAATAGATCTGTCTCCTATGGATAGACTAATTAAAATATAGGAACAAGTACTAAGGAGTCAAGGATATATGGATAGCCACTAATTTAAAGATAGGAACAAGTACCAAGGGTAGAGATAACTAAGGATAGAGATAACTAATCTTGGTCAGCTGGACCCTTGTTCTTCCAACTGTATGTGTGGCCCCAAAATGTGTCCCTAACAGATGGATAAATGGTAGCATGTGTAAGAGAGTTGAATTTTTTTGTTCCTGCCCCATGTTCCTGTTAGAGTGGAAATAGAATAATCTCTCTCAACTAATTAGGGGGAGAGTGCCCTGCATCAATATATAGTGTACAGATCTAGAGTACAGGTCTAGAGTAAGACATGGCCCAAGGTCCAAGTCCTATATGTACAAGTAAACTAATATATATATATACGTACTTAACAACCCCTTCAGACTCAAGACGGATCAAACATGTTGAGTTTGAAAAGATGAAAACGATGTTGCTCTCTAATCTGAGCCTTGGTGAAGAAGTCAGCAATCTGAAACTCAGTAGGCACATATTGGAGAGCAATAGTATCCTGCTGAGAATGAGATCGTAGGAAGGTATCTACACCAATGTGCTTCGTCAACTCATGTTTCACTGGATCATTGGTAATCTGAATGGCACTGGTGTTGTCACAGAAGAGAGATGTGGGAGCAGTGCACGGAACACCAGAATCAGCTAATAGCCAACAGAGCCAAACAATCTCAGCAGTAGTAGCAGCCAAAGCACGAAGCTCAGCCTCAGCACTGGAGCGGGAGACAACCATTTGTTTCTTGCACTTCCATGCAAGTAGAGAAGTACCAAGAAGAGTCAATAACTAGTGAGAGAACGCTGATCAACAGGATCACTCGCTCAAGTAGAATCAGAGTAAGCGCGGAGCTGGAGCTGACTCAAACAAGCGTAGAATAACCGATGCGAGGCTGTCCCGCGAAGATAACGGAGCACACGCAGCAAGTGACTGTAGTGACCGACGTAGGAACATTGACAATTTGGCTGAGCACATGAACTGCATGAGCAATGTCTGGCCGAGTGACAGTAAGATACACAAGGCTCCCAACGATATGACGATAACGGGAGGGATCAGGAATTGGAGTACCATCGGTGGGACGTAATTGAAGATGGAGCTCCATGGGAGTGGCAACAATCCGTGTATCAGTGAGACCATAGCTAGCAAGAAGATCCTGAGTATACCGCTGCTGAGACAAGTAGTAACCCTCCTCGGTAGAAGTGACCTCAATACCCAAAAAGTAGCTGAGGGGTCCCAAGTCAGACATGAGAAACTTCTCACTCAGACGTTGCTTGATGAAGGCAACATACTCCATATCATCCCCAGTGATCAGCATGTCATCCACATATAAGAGAATCAAGGTCCGACCACGAGCTGAGTAGTGAATAAACAAAGCAGGATCATGATCACTAGCAAGGAAACCAGCTGCAATAACCGTCGATCGGAAGCACTCAAACCAGCCTCGAGGAGCTTGTTTGAGACCATATAGAGCACGACAAAGACGACAAACATGACCGGTAGGATCTGAGATGCCGGGAGGTGGCTGCATATAAACCTCCTCCTGAAGATCTCCGTGAAGAAAAACATTCTTCACATCTAGCTGAGAAATAGTCCAGTGACGAATATCAGCCATAACAACCAGTGTGCGAACAGTAGTCATACGAGTAACAGGCGTAAAAGTCTCATCATAGTCTCTGCCATACTCTTGTTGAAAACCCCGGGCAACCAAACGAGCTTTGTAACGCTCTACAGAACCATTAGACTTGGTCTTGACTTTGAACACCCACTTGCATGTGTTAGGAGTGGCATGAGCAGGTAAGGGAACAAACTCCCAAGTGCTAGTACGATCCAAAGCAGCAAGCTCCTCAGTCATAGCCAACTGACACTCAGGAATAGAAGCAGCCTCTTTATAAGTATGTGGCTTACAAACAGCACATGAAGTTCAAAACCATAGCGATCAGGAGCAACAATAGTCTGGCGATCACGAAGAGCATACCGATGGGGCAGAGCTGGCGGATCATCAGTAAGAGCACCTTACTGGCCGGACTATCAGGAGTAGCAGAGGTAGTGTAAATGTCAGTAGGGACTGTATCAGGAGGGGTAGCAGAGGTAGGTTGAGTGTCAGTAGGGACCTGAGGACGACAAGTGTAGTGAAACGGAAAAGGCAAGATATGTGAGGCAGCAGGAGGGGATACATCAAAAGTGGGAAGGGGAGATGCATCAAAGGAGGACATATCTGTTAGAGATAGGAATGAGATCGAATCGGGAGGATTTGTGGTGCGAGGAATGGAAGAGTGAAAGAAGGGCTGATCCTCAAGGAAGGTAACATCTCGAGAAAAACAAAATACAGTGAGCAGAGGGATCATAACAGCGATATCCCTTATGCTCAAGACTGTAACCAAGAAAAACACACTCAACAGACTGAGCAGTCAACTTAATGCGCTCTCGAGGTGCGAGAAGAACATAGCACGTTCAACCGAAGACTCGAAGGTGATCATATCCAGGACTAGAGAATATAACCTCTCCAGGACACTTGCCAGGAAGGTGAGAAGGCTGAATGTTGATAAGATAAACGGCCGTGGAGATAGCCTCATTCCAAAAATGACGAGGAACATGAGATGCTATCAAGATTGCGTGCGGTCTCAATAATGTGATGTTTGCGTTCAGCAACACCATTCTGAGCATGAGCACCAGGGCAAGAAAGCTGTGGATGAATCCCTTGAGTGCTAAGGAACTGGTGAAAAGCAGCAGATAAGTACTCGCCATGATCCGTTTGAGACCTAATCTTGGTTTTCGCACTAAGCTCGCCCAGATTCTAATATGCGGAATAACGGGATCTTACTCAGAAATACCGAAACCCAAAGTAATTGCACAACTCTTTATTTCAAAGAGGGCTTTACACGTCGAACGTTAGACACACTTGTCTACGTCGAAGGAACTATAAGTGTCTAAAACTCAAATAAGTTCTATGACTCTTCGATGATCTAAACTAGACCTATTACAAGGTATTTATAGTCCAATCGTATGAGTACGTATCAGACTTAGTAATCCTAAACGTATTAGACTCATATAACTAACTTAACTAATCCTAAACAGATAAGCTTAGTTATATATATAAGATTACAATTCCGAACAGGGAACGAATTCCTTTTCCTGGTCGCGGACCAATCCATGGTTGCGAACCCATCCATGTTCGCGAAACCTTTCCGAACACGGTTAAGGTCGCGAAGCCGTATGCGATCAGGACTTGGTCGCGAAGCCGCATGCAATTTGGACTTGGAGATCCTCCCGGATCATGACTCCCTTGTTGAGAAGGAGCCAACCCCCGTTGTGACCTCTCGATCAAACTGGAGATGTGGAAATTGGGCTTGTCCATCTTCTTTTGTGTACCACTTTGCCGCACGTGCTCGTTGATCTTTCCGACCGATTCGAAAAGTCTCCTTTGTGCCACTGCGGGTGGTAGTCACCTTCTTCTCCAGAATCACATCTTCACGTAAAGGTTTGCCTCGTTGATAGACCAAGTCTTCAACAGATGGTACTATGGTATCCGGCTCATCATCCAGTATTGAAGGCTCGAAGAGTTTGGGGTGCTCAACATTGACAACCGAGTAAATATCCATGTATGGAGGTAACTCAAGCTCACAAGCATTATTACCCACTTTCCGCAAAATCCGAAAAGGACCATAACGAATGGGTTTGAGCTTCTTACCTTCACCTTTAAGTCTCTCCTTACTCAAATGTAACCATACCATATCACCTTCTTGAAATTGCGCATCAACTCGGTGCCGATCATGTCGCGCCTTGTACTTGAGTTGAGCTTTCAGCAAGTTCTGTTCAACCTCACGATGGAGTCGTTGAATACCTTCCAGGAACTTTTGTGCTCGATCCTGATCAGATGCTTCCTTGCTGTTCTGTGCTGAGGTAGGGATCACAAACTCCATATCGAATGGACTCTGTGGTAGAAATCCTAAACAGACCTCAAACGGCGACTTTCCAATCGAACCATGCACTGCTCGATTAAAAGCAAACTGTAGGTACGGTATGCTTTCATCCCAGGTCTTCGGGTGCTTCGAGTTATATCCTCTCAAGAGATGAACGACTGTGCGATTAACCACCTCGGTTTGACCATCAGTTTGCGGATGAAAAGCAGTACTCCTCTTTAGCTTGGTGTCCATCATCGTCCAGAGCGATCGCCAAAAGTGACTAAGGAACCGGGTATCGCGATCAGACACAATACAAGTCGGCAGTCCGAAGTGTGTCCAAACGCGTTGAAAGAATACCCGAGCTGCCTCTTCTCCCGTGATAATCTTCCGACAAGGTATAAGAACAATCATTTTGGAGAACCGATCAACGACCACGAATAGATAGTCGTTGCCACGTCGGGTCTTAGGCAATCCTCCCAAGAAATCCATGGATATGCTCTCCCATGGTCGTGATGGAACTGGCAAAGGAGTGTACAAACCTAATTTTCGGTTTGCCGGTTTCGAGATACTGCAGAGACCGCAGCCTCGAACAAACCTAGCCACATCTTGCTGCATACGCGGCCAGAACACATGTCGGTGAAGATTTTGCAACGTCTTTGTAACCCCAAAGTGACCAGCTACCTTCGATGTGTGCGCTTCTCGCATCCATTGAGTTCGAGGTGCTCCACGAGGTATGCAAAGTAAATTGCCCTTGTACAAGAGTCCTTCTCGACGAACGAACTCTGTAGGGTTCCCTGTTTCGACCTCAGTCAGTGCTGTTTGAAAATCAGGGTCTTCACTGTACATAGTGACAGTCATCATGACATGATGGCTCGATCTGCATGAACACTGATAAACAGAGGGTTGTAACTGGTGGTCGCGACAACATATCCGCCAATTTGTTGTGTACGCCCTTCTTGTACTTAATCACCAGATTAAACTGCTGCAGATACGACATCCACTTCATGTGCCGAGCTTGCTGTAGCTTCGACTGAGTTTGCAAATATTGCAATGGTTGATGGTCGGTGTGGACAACCGTCTCTTTCCCCAAGAGATAACACCGCCAATGTTTCACGGCCTGATGCAGTGCGCATAACTCCTTATCATAAGTCGGGTAGTTCTTCTGAGCTCCCTGGAATAACTCGGAGTGATATGCCACTGGTCGATCTTCTTGCATGAGCACTGCGCCCATCGCATAACCTGAGGCATCGGTTTCTAGCTCGAACGGTTTCTGGAGATTCGGCAAAGCTAACACAGGCGCCTCGCTGATCTTCCTTTTCAGCAAGAGAAACGTGTCCTCATGTTTCCCTGTCCAGTCGAACTTCTGATCGATCCTGGTTAATGCATGCAACGGAGAAGCCATAATCGAGAAGTGTCGGATGAACTTCCGAAGGTATTGGCATGCTCCCACAAAACTACGCACATCCGTAACTGTTCGCGATCGTGGCCATTCGTGAATCACTTTGACCTTATCTGGGTCGATTTGCAACGTACCGTTGCCGATTATGAATCCGAGGTAAAGTAGAGTTTGCTGACCGAACTCGCACTTCTTACGGTTGAGGCGAAGTCGATGTTGCCAAAGCTGTTCGAACACCTTTTCGACATGAATGAGGTGCTCATCCCACGAACGACTATAAACCAATATGTCGTCGAGATACACGATCACAAAGTCGTCGATGAACGGTCTCAATACGTCATTCATAAGACGCATGAAATGTGCCGGGGCGTTGCAGAGACCAAACGGCTTGACCAGCCATTCGAACAGACCTTGCCGTGTTTTGAACGCGGTCTTCCATGTATCCTCCTCTCGGATGCTGACTTGATGATATCCTGACTTAAGATCCAATTTGGAGAAGACAACAGCATGCTTCAATTGGTCTAGCAGGTCATCAATACGAGGAAGGGGGTACCGGTTCTTGATGGTGATCTTGTTCAGTGCTCGATAGTCAATGCACATACGCCAAGTCCCATCTTTCTTTGGTACTAACACCACAGGAGATCCACAAGGTGAACTACTCGTTTGAATGACACCATTGTTCAGCAACTCACCAAGTTGTCTCTTGATCTCTTCATTCTCCAATACTGAGTTGCGATACATACTCAGATTGGGCAGTGTCGCATCAGACACAAGCTGAATTTCGTGCTCGACTGGACGTTTCGGCGGACGACCCTGGGTAGTCTCGAACAGATCACTGTATTTCTCCAGCAGTCCCGACAAACGACCAGAATCCTCTCGGCACGCCAGCGACAATGCTGGTCGAGTACCCTCACTTTGTCCAATGGGTCGAATCATGACAAGCACATACTTGTGACATGCATTAACAATTCGTTTGGCTTGATTTGCGGTAATCAAGTTCGAAGTGTTGACGTGGATGTCTCTACTGATCACGAACTTAACTCCGTCTTTAGTGAGGTCGTACTCTTGCGCTCGCCGATGGAAGTGAGCGTCTCGATCATACAGATATGGACTCCCAAAGATCACCTGACAGATACCGATAGGGACAACATCGCATTGCACCTCATCGATATATCGTGCAGAGATCGCAAACTTCAACACACACTGACTCGTAATCTGTTGGTTCACGTCGGATGTAAACCAACCCAGCGGATATGGTCGCGGGTGTGTGGTTGTCTTCAAACCAAGTCGCCGAACCAGTCCAGCGGAGACCAGATTCTTCTGACTTCCTGGATCGAATATCACTGCGACCACTTCGTGCTTCACCTGGATGTTGATGGTGAACAAGTCCTCCGTTGGGTGATGGTCGTTCGGTGGATCGGAACCCTTCTCCTTCGGCATTGCCATCAGAGACAAGGTCGTATCCGCCTCATTAACCGAATTCACTCGGACAACTTCTTCGGCGGGTGAAGTCGCAGTAGCCGTGGCTGTTCTTTTCCCTGGTCCGTTTTTCTTTGGTCGAAGTTCAGGATGAAGCTTGTAACATTTGTCCTTGGTATGCCCCGCGACTTGACAATTTTCGCAAAAGGCACCTGTGCCCGATTTTGAAGCGTTCTTCTTCGGACTCGGCTTTTTCTTTGTTGAGGTCGCATTTTCCTTCGTGCTTTTGTCGCTGGGGGATTTATTCTTCTTCTCGATCGCCATAGCAGTTGTGCTCGCGGTCGCAATGTCTTGGACACCGAACAGACTTAGCTCAGTACTGATCGATTTCTGAAGTCCAGATGTGTACTTCCGAAATACCTGAGGGTCGGATAGTGAGATGCCAATGACCATTGCTTGTCGCCGAAACTCTGTCGTATAGTCTTGGACGGTCTGGTCGCGCCGTTGGTACAATCTGTGCCAACGCTACTATCTCTCCTCAAGGTAATCCATCGGATAGAATTCTTGTCGCAGAAGTCGTTTGAATTAACCCCACGCAAGGTCGTCAGCTTCACCACTGGCGACAAGGGCCTTCCACCATGTCTTGGCGTGGTCCTTCATCTTCAAAGGTGCAAATTTGACCTTTTGAGCGCTACTGAACCCTTTAAGGTCAAAGTAGGTCTCAAGTTGGTCGATCCAAGAATCCAGCTTCTCGGCATCGATCACCCCATCATATATGGGTATATCAATCTTAGCGTCGACTTTAAAAGATCCGACAGCTAAGGAGGTGTTGGCGAGGTCGTCGGTCTTGTGGTCGCCTTCGTCTTCATCTTCGTCTGCCCTGCGCAAGTCTTCACCAGTCTTCTCACCCATAACCTTCCCTATTTCAGGAGGTACAATCATGGCCTGCTGCTTAATCCAAGCAAGCACGGTTTCCATGTCGGTGGAGAGCTTAGCCACTTTTCCGGCTAGGTTAGCTTGAACAGGGGTATCGTCAGACATTGTCAGAGACGCGGCTGTAGGAACCGTCAATTGATCACTGGAATTTCGCCGGAAGTTTTGTAACCCTGGCGAGTCTTCACCATCCATAGGATAGGAAAGTCGCTCTGATACCAACTTGACCCGTTTGAGACCTAGTCTTGGTTTTCGTACTAAGCTCGCCCAGATTCTAATATGCGGAATAACGGGATCTTACTCGGAAATACCGAAACCCAAAGTAATTGCACAACTCTTTATTTCAAAGAGGGCTTTACACGTCGAACGTTAGACACACTTGTCTACGTCGAAGGAACTATAAGTGTCTAAAATTCAAATAAGTTCTATGACTCTTCGATGATCTAAACTAGACCTATTACAAAGTATTTATAGTCCAATCGTATGAGTACGTATCAGACTTAGTAATCCTAAACGTATTAGACTCATATAACTAACTTAACTAATCCTAAACAGATAAGCTTAGTTATATATATAGGATTACAATTCCGAACAGGGAACGAATTCCTTTTCCTGGTCGCGGACCAATCCATGGTCGCGGACCCATCCATGTTCGCGAAACCTTTCCGAACACGGTTAAGGTCGCGAAGCCGTATGCGATCAGGACTTGGTCGCGAAACCGCATGCGATCAGGACTTGGAGATCCTCCCGGATCACGCCACCCGAGTCAGAACGAAAAACCTGAATAGTAGTGGAAAACTGTGTCTGAATCATGCGAGCAAAGGACTGATATATATAAAGAAGCTGCGATCGATGTGTCATAAAATGGACCGAAGTATAGAAAGAGTAATCGTCTATAAAAATAAGATGAAGCTGGACTGCATACATCAGAATGTACTCAAGCAAAGGGATGACTAGGCCTAGAAGTACTAGAAGAGTGGGAGTTGTAGCTGTTTACCCAGCTTACAACCCAGACAGACAAATTTGGTGTCGATAGACACACAACCAAGGACACCCTGACGAGCTAGAGTGAATAGGTGAGCACCACATTGATGACCCAGTTGATGATGCCACTGTGGAAAGCTACTTGAAGACGCAGTAGATGCCAAGGCGGAAGGGATGGTAGAGGTGGAGTGGACGGGAAGCAATAGGTGATCAAGAACATAGAGACCCTTAGAGCCTCTACGGCGATGACCAGTAGCGAGTGTCCCTGTCCGACAATCCTGCACAAAACAATGAGAATCATCAAACCCCACAAAGCAATGCATATATGTCAGTTGACCAACAGACATAAGACTCATAGAAAGTCTGGGAATAAGAGAAACAACTGGTATTGTAAGCTGTGCAGTGGAAAGGGTACCTGCTGGGTAACTGGCAGAGGTACCATCAGCTGTCTGGACATAGGTGCTATCCGACACTGGCCGACATGAGCTCAACTGAGAGCTGTCAGAGGTCATGTGAAAAGAGGCTCCTGAGTCAAGAATCCAGGGATGACTGGCAATACTTGTCGCAGAAGTGGAAGTGGCGGCAAGGCTCGCTGTCCCACTAGAGGAGGTTCGATGCTGGAGAAGAGCATGTAGCTGATCTGAGTTGGCCTGAAGCTGGGCTAGGAGAGCAGTGGAAGCAGAGTCACTCATAGGTACAGTGGAAGTAGTAGCACGTCCATGTGACTGTCTACGAGGAGGCCTCAGCTCTGGATGGAGCTTGTAGCACCTCAGAACAGTGTGTCCCGGTTTCTTGCAGTGAGCAAACAACTTGACCAGAAGCCGCTGGAGCTACTATGGGGACAACATCAGATGGCGTCTTAGCAATGACATGTGAATGAGGATCAGGGGGTTGAGTGGCTGCCAAGATAGTATGCGAAGAAATGTGCAATGTAGCCGAGAGCGAGTGAAGACGAGTCTCCTTAGCATTGAGGGCAGCAAGAGTCTCATCCATGGTAGGAGGCACGACTAAGCAGTTGAGCTCACATGGGCTCGAACTCCGAACGAAGATGTATGATGAAGTCGAAAACAGTGCGTTGCTCCTGATGTCTCGTCCTGGTAGCACCGTGAGTGCACGCGGCACAGGCAGAGGGAGGTGCCATGGCTTTCAACTGGTTGGATATGCCCATGTAAGTGCTATAGAACTCTCCAAGAGATGCCTCCTACTGATGCTCTGAAGATGTTGTAGGAGAGAGAACTCATGCGCCGAGCTGCTCAGAATGAAGCGCCGCTGAAGACTCCGACATCTGGCGTGCCGTTGGAAGCTTAACAATGTGCATCAGAATCGACACCTCAGCACTTTGACAAATGATACACTTGACCCACTTGTCTGCTCAATGCCAGGCTGCAAGTATCTTCTCATCGGTCCCCGCGGCAGGAGGGGAATCAGTGAGATGAGACTCCATATCAGCTCCCATCAGCAGAAGACGAACTGTGGTGGCCCACTGGCGGTAGTTCTGCCCATTGAGCTTGATGTCAGCAACGGATATACTCGTCAAAAAGGTCATGGCTCAGAAGGATCGACTCAGCTCGACTGATCGTCTTGGCTCGGTTGATCGGTTTGGCTCGGCTGCTTGGCTCCTACTAGCTCGATGTAAGGTGGCGGCGCTAGGACACACGAGCGAGTGTCGGCGGCGGCGGAACCTCCAGAAGCGGTCCGCGATGAGCGGAAGGCACGGAGGTTGCTCGCGGAGGCAACAGAGACTGCAGAGAGGCGGCGAAGGTTGCGGAAGCAAGCTGCGGCGGCAGAAACTCCAGAGGCTGTCCGTGACGCGCGAAGGGCACAGAGGTTGCCTACGGTGGCAGCGGAGACCGCGGAGAGGCGGCGAAGGCTGCGGAGGGGCCAGCGATAGCAGGCGAATGACGACCCAGCGGCGGAACCTCCGAAGGTGGCCTACAACAAGCGGAAGGCACGGAGGTGGCCCGCGACAATAGGCGAACGACGACCCGTGGAGAGAAGCTGCCGGAAGAGAACTCAACGGCGAGGAGAACGATGATGCATAACGGCACTCATCGAGAGGGGAGGCTCTAATACCATGTTAGAGTGGAAATAGAATAATCTCTCAATCAATTAGGGGGAGAGTGCCCCGCATCTATATATATATAGTACAGATCTAAACTACAGGTCTAGAGTAAGACATGACCCAAGGCCCAAGTCCTATATGTACAAGTAAACTAATAATATACATGTACTTAACAGTTCCATCCATATTACAGAATGCACTGGCTGGTTAAGCTTCACTTTTTAACAATGATCTGCTTTATCTTGCTTTCTTAGTTGTACTTTAACAAGAACTTAGTATTGACAAATTTTCA
Organism: Pharus latifolius; assembly: GCA_019359835.1. NCBI lineage: Eukaryota > Viridiplantae > Streptophyta > Magnoliopsida > Poales > Poaceae > Pharus > Pharus latifolius. The sequence goes on along the minus strand of CM033320.1, from coordinate 50,887,887 downwards.
TCATTTACTCGTTTGTCCTTTAGCTCCTCTAGTGGGCCTTCCTCATGCAGTAGTTTGAAATGTCAACCTGAACAATAACCATAATAAGTCAAGTTTTGAAGTGACTTATCTCCTACAGACCCAATCACGAGCTGTCCCTATTATTCTCAACCTCATTGAATATGCCACTGTTTTTTCTCTTATATATTGGACTCTCCAAGCTTGCAGACCAACAATCTCTCGAGATGTCTTTTTCTTGCCATCTAAAAGTGTGCATTTTGTATGCTTGCATAATGGTTTTTCTCTAAATTGCAGTTGGTGTTCACAAAGCTCGAAAAATAGCAAAAGCTTTTGGCTTGCCCATTGTTGGAGTTCATCATATGGAAGCACATGCGTTAGTCTCCAGGTATTGAACTCAGTCTCCTTTTTCTATACAATTCAACTTTTGCTTCTTGTTTTGTTGACATTTGTGCAATCTTGAAATATGAGTAGATCGCCTACATTTCCTGAACAGTTAAATTTTTTGGTAAATTGGTTGGTGTATAAAACTCAATATGGTATCATAGCTAAGGCTCTGAGTTTGAGATCTAGCTGACACAATTTATGAGAATATATTATGGTAATTGAAGGGTCTGGTGGTGAGACGAAAAGGGTCCCAGCCCAATTGAATCCACATCATGAGCTTGATGGAGCCTAGACGTTAGGAGTGTTGAAATATGAGTAGATTGTCTGTCTTTCTCTATTTTTGGGTGAATGATTGGTGCATGAAACTTAACATGTAAATGATGTTCAAGTCATTCAATTTGATCATATCAAACAAAAGCACGGACTAAAATCTCTCAATGTCTATTTGGCAGGAAATTTGATGTTTTCATTATTTACTTCATGTTCTCAATCAGGTTTTAATTAGAAGTTGTACATTTGTTTTGATGTTCTATTGCCCTCTTATGATATCCAAAAAGAGAATATTTTGGACTAAGGGTCAATAACCTGGCTTATGATGTAAAATGTAAACTTTAGAATCTTTTTGGCAGAAATTTCCTATCATTCAGCTTATCCTTTTCTTCTCCCTAAGACTATCAACATGTCCTAACAGATCTGCATGCCTTGCCTCTCTTGTATCTTTTTTTATTTTTGTGTTTTTTTGAGAATAATCTCTCGGGGATCATAGGCACAGGGTTCTCTCATGTTTGATACTAGATCAAAATTATGGATCTAAACATCGGTATCGTTATAATCGATTGATGTATGTCCCATTGCATGAGAAAATTGCTTGAGGGGCAGTGTTGATGTGCACTTTTTCTGTAAATAAATGTACCATTCTCTATTAACAGGTATCTACTTTCCATTATTGGATGCACATTTACTCCTAACTGATGTATGTGGTTATCACAGCGTCCTGGCGAGGCGAGTTGCCTCCCGGCCGATTGGCCACCTAGGTGCTGTGAACGATTTTATATAGTTTGCAGCAACTGCAAACAAAACAAAGTTTTCTTAAGATTGTTGATTGAAGGATGCCGACTAGGAGGGTGAATAGGCGGTTTCTCTAATTTTAATCTTGCTTGAATAACGTATATCCGAGTTTGCAAAAACAACTCACAATTTATCTAGATAATGACACAAATTAAGTTTTGCAATCCTAGGGTGACAAATCACAATATCACAATTTCTAGAAATATAAAATAAGTAATAGAAATAACCGAAATAGATTGAATTTATCCCGAGGTATCGAAAATTTGCCGATTTCCACTAATCCTCGTTGAACCACTCTACACAAGAGTTTTTGGTTATAGAGAGGTTTGGCTAGCTTTTGCACAGAGTTTTTGAGTTTATGAACTTGCAAAATGCTGCCAAGGTCGAGCTATATATATAGCCCTCACAAAGAAATAGCCGTTTGCAAGAAATTGTGCAAATTTTGTACAGACTGGACATTGTCCGACTGCCGGACAATGTCCGGTCAGTATATTTCAATAGTAACCGTTACTCACAACGGCAAACTTGTCAGTTACCGTTCAACTACTTTTATGAAGGCCGGATAAAAGCCTTTTGTCCAGACAAAAATCCCGGACAGATGTAAACGTCTCTGGTTCACGTTTTTAATTTTGCCTCAAACTAGATTTGTACTGGGCGGACATTGTCTGCTCACACCGGACAAAATCCGCTCAGTCCCGGATAGATGTGCCCAGACAAATTCATTTGTCTCTGGTTCACTTTTGTTTAAGGCTCACAAGTTTTGTACTGGCTGGACATTGTCCGACCATCTGTTCTTGACAAAAGCCCCGGACCGATCTATCTGTCTTTGGTTTCGTTTTGCAATTGATAAAAGAGTTTTGTATTGGCCGGACATTGTCCGGCCATCACAGACAATGTTCGGCCTGTGCAAAACGAAAACATGACTTACTATTTTACTCAAAATTGATTTGTGGCTATATACAAATGCAATTTAGTTTTCAAAATACTGTGTTTGATCAAATTACTTGTGATAAGACCCCTCCCCTCTTAATAGTATGACCATCAAAAATAGAAATTATCAACAAAAATGAGCGTACAACTCAGTATTTTGCCCTTATGCCGAGTTTCGTTGTCTTCCACGCTTCGAGAGGTCTTGACGATCTTGATTTTGAGCTTTTGTGCTGTTCCATCACGCCTTAACCTAAATCTCAATTGCAAAGGTTAGTTGCGTGTATTTTGGATGTCATTAATCACCAAAACCCTAATTAGGGCTCAAGATTCAACAAAGATAACAAGCAGCAAGTTATGAGCTAATATTCACCAAAAGTACCATAACATTAAAGTTTTCAAAGACGATTAAATAACATAAACAGACGGTACTAGTAGCATAGCAATATAACACCACGTCATCATCAATAAGTCTCAAGAATCAAGACTCCCAAGTCTCAACTCTCAAAGTCAAATATCATGATTCAACTCTAAATCATCTATATGGTTCTCGTCACTTGGTCCACCACTCTCATGAGGAGTGGGTGGAGCTTGGCCATAATCATCTTCAACATCTAAATCATCAGCCATGAAAGATTTATCTTCTTGATCGTCTAAATTTGGCTCGGTAAATCTTGGTGTAGAACTTGAACTTCCACCATGTCGAGAATAACCAATCACCTCACCATGAGCTATCCTAGGAACATGCGACCCTGAAGCACGTGTTTGCACTGGTGGCGTCATCAACATAGCCCATGAAAGATCATCCCCATTATGAACTTCTTCGGCACCCATGTCAACCTAAGATCAAAGGGTTAAAATTACTTCCTTCTACACAGTTCTTTGAACCTATTTGCAATATTCCTGTTATATTGAATTTAAACCAAATCATTCAATCTCTTGTGCTCTAACTGGTTTCTTTTTTTTGGTATAGATCTAAAAATAACAAACAAAAACAAAAAATAAATGAATAAATTGTACTATATGGCTAGCTATAAATTGAAATTAGCTAAAATGCTTAGTTACTTACAAACTCAAAGGTACTCCAATTGAGTTCACACCTGGAGGCCGAACAACAAAAACCAATGGTATGCCTTGCAAACGTTTGGAGCTCTATAGCAGGGCCACCAAATGCACCTCACCAATCAACTAAAATGTTAGATATCATACCTATGTTAGAATGCTTAAAAGGAAAATTAGCTTGAATTTTAGTACACTTAGAAGTTAGTAGTACATACGAGGATTGTTTTTTTTTTGCTGTTTGATTGCTAATTGCTTTCTAAAGCTACTTTGCATGTTCTCATATTGATCAGCTAGGTCACTTATCTTGGCAAGCAAATCATCATCAATGACCTTTTTTCAAGCACATCATTAAACATCATTGGTAGTCTGGAAGCATATGCATAATCATTTGCTTTGATGTCAAAAAAATTTATTTGGATTCAAAAACAATGCAGCCCCATACAATTTTTGCTCCATTTGGTCTGGCCACCTCTGCTCAACAATGTCCACTTTCTTGAGTATTCTTGGCTTGGTTGCAAAAGTCATTAATTTTCTTCTTTGCAAGATCCATACTTGCAGAAACCTTCGGCATTGCTGGCTTTTCATCACCATCGGCGATTCTCAACACAATAAGAAGCGGTTGCAATGCGCCCATGCAATCTTTCACTGAATTCCAAGATCTAGTAGAAAAAGCACAATGTTGCACACTTTTTCCCCACTTCCGTGATTGCCAATTAAGACCTAGTTCAATCCTTACTAACAAAGAGATGTTCCAAAGCATCTCTATGCTTGTACAAACTCTGTAAAGTGAGGAAAGTTATGGCAAATCGAGTAGCTGGGTCTTACAAGATCCCTCTTACTTGTCTTCTCCCTCATTGCATCAAGAAGCCTCCCATGCTTGTAAATAAATGTGGTGACACGCTTGGCATGTTCAATATTATCCTTTAAGTCTTTCGACTTCTCGATGTCCTCCGCCATATGGTCCAAGCAATGGGTAGCACAAGGGGTCCAATATAGAGTAGGAATCCTCTCGATAAGAAGTCTCCTAGCGCCTTAAAGTTAGCACCATTATTCATGACTACCCGAACAACTTTGTCCTTGTTGATCTCCTCAATTCTTTTCTCTAGCAACTTTGCTAACATCATTGCATCAGCTGATTGATTTGATGCATTAACAGACTCTAAGAAGAAAGCCCTCTCAGTACTGCTTCCAAGCCAACTCATGCTTCTTCCTCAACTTATCTGCCAAAAGGAAATTAATCAAATGGCATCCCTTCTTATCTGTCCATCCATCTAACATGAATGAGCAACTGTATAGCTTCCAAGCCAACTCATGCTTCTCTCTCAAACTTATCTCTCCTTTTCTTGCCTTCTTAAGCAATGGCACTCTCAACTCATGAAAACTAGGAGGCTTATACCCTAGTCCAAATTGCCAGATGGACTCAACCATAATCTCAAAGCTCCTTGAGTTGGCAACATTGCATGGTATGCCACACTTGTAGAAAAATTGGCTACATGCCCATGCACTCTTTTTCTTCCTTGCTCCTTATACATTGCTCGGTGGTAGTTTTAGAAGGCCCCTTGGCATGTCTTTCCTCAACCTCTTTAGGTATTTTTTGAAGCATAGAAGCAATTGATTTAGTTTGTTTTGGTGCTGGTTGCTTAAATTGAAGAGCAGCAAGAGCTGATTGCTTCCTTTTGGTAGCTGTCCCAGAACTTGGAGTTGGATTACAAGAGTTGCCCTTAGATGATGCTTCTTGTTGCGCATGTTGTATTTCCTGAACATCATCATCACCTTCATCTTCATCATCGAAGCTCACTGGTTTGTTTCTTGAAGTCTTCTTCATGTACTCTTGTATCTCTCTCATGATGGTTGTGGTGGTTTTGGGACATTTCATAACATCTCCAAAGCTCGCTACAAGATGCTGCTTCAATCTTTTGATTTTTGAATGCATTTTCTTGCCACAAAGCGAACATTGGACCAAATCCTTGTTGCTCAAATCTGGCCAAAAGCTATATTTCCATCCCGGATCTTTAGACTTACCCTTCCATTTAGGATCCTTAGATAGATCATATTGCTGGTTTCCCTCACCGGCATTTATACCTTGTTGATCTTACTTTGCCATGATGATATATTGATATTGCTACTGACTGCTGAGCCACAAACACTGAGAGAACAGAGGAGATCAGTGGATGGTGACGGACGGCAGTGGCTTCGGGCGATGGCGAGGCGGCGAGTTGGAGGAAGGTGGCGGCGGCTTTGGGGGAGCTGAATGGTGGCGATGGTGATTGGTGAGGCAGCGGCAGCGTCGAACAGATTGGAGGGAGGCAATGGCGAGGCGGCGAGCTTCGGATGAGCTGGAGGGAGGTGATCAGGCAATCCCGAGGCGGCGGCGGCTTCAGATAGACCAGAGGGAGAGGCGATGGTGAGACAGCGAGCTTCTTACGGCGGCGGCGGCACTGGACAACCGGTGGCTAGGGTTTACTCTCAACCTCTCTCTGGCATTGGGTGGCTAGGGTTTACAACTCGTGAAACTTTCTACTTAACACCCCTCAACCTCCCCTGCCCCATTTGGCCGCCCAGTCATGGCTTGGCGACACCTACTCTCCTTGGGAGACGCTAGGATTCACTAGGTGGGCACCTTGCCTTCGAAAAGCGAGGTGACCCTCCCTGTCATCGTGCGGCCGTCGATTGGACGCCTAGGTGGCGACTAGGCGTTGCCTAGGCGACGCTGTGATAACAATGTTGATGTATATTTTATTTGATTCGAAATGCACATTGTACCAGCACATGGGAGGGAATTTTGAATCTTACATGTGGCCCAAGGCCAAGTTAGTTGACCTCACAGTACATTTTTCTATTTTTTTTGTACTCAAATGATTTGACCCCTCTCCACTAACAATCTCACAAATTGCAAGGCACGAATCTTTAGGCCAAATGGATGGTAATGATATCTGTAGTTGTTATGTACTGTAGTACAGAATCTGCTTCCAAAAGATATTTACATCTATAAACTAATTATTGCAGAGTGTCAAATTTGTTGCTTTGTTGTCCTTTGAATTGGATAGATACTGAATGGAATGTCTTGGTGAATATATGAAAATCATGGTTTAGTTACCATGAGTATAAACATGTATATCCTGAAGTCTTTATTATATTAACATAATAAAAAACACAAGGTGCCTCAACATACTTTTTATGTTGTTATGTGCATTGCATTCTGAACTCATGCTGTTTGATCCTTGTTAGGCTAGTGGACAAGGACCTTGATTTCCCATTCTTGGCTCTTCTAATTTCAGGTATACAGTTATTACAGTATTGTTTCGACATTCTATATGATCATTGAGATTAAATTTCTGTGGTATTATAGAAGTTGTAATATACTTAACAAAGCTCCTATAGATGCTTACACTACAACAACACTAAGATACTGATCTTAGTACTTTATCCATTACAACACATCTTCATTTGTTACAGCACAGCATTAACTAGTACATCTTACTTCTTCCTAGTTCCTACCACTACATCTTTGAAGAATAGGGTATTGCATTCAATACTTTAAAAAACGTTATTCCATTTCTCCATCTCTTACAACATAGTATAACTATCAGATCTTATTGCTTTTACACTTCACTACTGCTAAGACATATTTTTTTGCACTGTTGCAACATGACATTCTATTGCACATTATTTCATCATTGTAGCAAATCTCCATTTGTTACTATACAACTCGAATTATTAAGTCTTACCACTTCACACTATAGTGTTTTACTACATAGGAGTATTACATCAAATCCTTTCAAACTATTTTGTTCTTTTCTACCTATGGCTACAAAGCAAACCATATCTAATTACTATTATTTGGACCTATGAATTGGAATTGAAGTGCCGAATTCAACTCTAATTCAATTTCCAAATTTTCAGTGAAATTGAAATTGAATAGAATTGGCCCAATTCTATATTTTGTTTGGATGCTCACTAGTTGGAATCTTATGTACTTTCTATAAATTATATTAAAATTTCTCATTTAAATTAAATTATCTTCTCTCTGCTTTAACAATAAAAAATAGAGTTGAATTTGAATTCTGAATTTTTAGATTTGAACACAAAATTTGAATTTAAGTTTCAATTTTGAACTTTGAACATAAAAATAAAATTTGAATTACAATTTGAATTCAGGATTCAAATTTGAAATATGAAATTTAATTCAAAATTTAAATTTTCATCTTTTAAATTCAAAATTTAAATTATAAATTTCAACTAAACTTAAACTTGAATTAGAATTTAAAAATAATTCTAATTTTTTAATTTGTATTTAAAAATGAAACTCATTTAAGTTTCTATGTCAGATTTGAAGTTCAAAATATTGAATTCCACTTTTTACTTGAAATTTGACTTCAAAAAGTCAAATTTGCAATGCGAAACTCAAAAGTTAAATTCAAATTCCAAAAATTTTCAAATTCAGAATTCCATTTTAGGTTGAAATTTCAAGTTCATAATTTGAAATTCAAAATCTCAAGTTTGGATTTAATTCAAGATTTAAAATTTAAACTTCAATTTTTAATAGATTGTTTGAAATTGGAATTCAGGATTCAAAATCCAAATTCAAAGTTGAATCTAAATTTATAAGAGTTGCAACGAGTGACTTCCGTATGGTGGAATTCAAATTTCTTGGGATAAGAGTAAGAATTTGTTTAACTCATAATTGAATTCATTCCTTGGGATAAGGATAAGAACTCGTTTAACCCATAATTGAATTCAGTGGAATTGGGTGTAGATTTGTAGTTCCAATTCTAGTTATGGAATTAAATTTCAATTCCTGAATTTCATACATAATTACTGTGATCCAAACAGAGTTATTGTAATGTAATACCTGACAAATATGTTCACTGAAATACAAATGAAAATAATACTGAGTAACATCCAGTTTCTTTTCCTATACCCATCCATTCATGAAAAAGTGGGAGACAAGCATCAAAATACCTAAATGAAAAAAGCACATCAACTGATCAGCCCTGGTGGCAAATCGTAAAAATTCATACACCATATGTGCTACTGCTAATCCGGTAGAATCAAAAATATTGATTCTGACAAAGCAACAATGCTTTTTCTTTTGTGTTTTTTGGAATCTTTTTTTGTGATGTTAAGAATTTTAAGATCTCTAACCAGTTGATATGTTCAGGAGGCCACAATCTTCTTATTCTTGCTCATAGCCTTGGTCACTATGTTCAACTGGGGACTACAATAGATGATGCAATTGGTGAGGCATATGACAAGACAGCAAGATGGTTGGGCCTTGATATGCGAAAAGGTGGTGGTCCTGCTCTTGAAGAGCTTGCTTTAGAAGGTGATCCAAATGCTATCAAGTTCAGAGTAAGTTCTTTGATGAAGTTTTTCCTTAACGGGCAAGTACAGCTATTAAAATATAGTGTTATGGTTATTCTTTTTTGCTGAAATGATGTAATCTCTTGGCTTTTGTTTTGGATACTTTCAGATTCCTATGCAGCAACACAAAGATTGCAATTTCTCGTATGCTGGTCTGAAGACTCAAGTTAGATTGGCTATTGAATCTAGAGATCTGTATGGAAGTTTTACCCTTTTAGTTCTGGAGCTTGCATCCCCTTTATCATAAAGATGAATATACTTTATTGGTGTGTGATATAGTTCTATGGAAAGATCTTGCATTTGGTATCTTGGTTGCTCCTTGTTTGTTTTTTCCTGCATATTAACCTTTTTTTTTTTCCCAGTATTGCTATATCTCAAGTTCAAAGTGCTAGATTGGCAATTATCTATACTGTCTGAAACATGAAATTGTACATAGGTTTGTTTCTTGCTCTTAAATTATTTGTTTCAAGTGGGACTTCTAACATGAAACTCAAGCAGGTGATCCTATCCAAATTTAGTAACTCCGAGTTTCAGACACGTAAACTTTGTGATTTTTTGTGAAGAAAATACCTGTATAGGTAGTGCACACTCCTCAGGCACCTCCTAATGTATAGTATCTATATTGGAAATGTTTGCTCAGGAAGGAGTGCAGGATTCATTTAACATGAACAATGTGATACCTAGATATGATAGCAGCATTCTAGATAGAGTACCAGAGCAACAAATAGTGGAAAGTGGGATGCTCCCGTCTTGTATGAATAATAAGAGGCATTTTCTGCATGCCTGAATCACAAGATTCACAACTTATGCTTTGCTAAGAATGGATTGGTATCCAATTCGAAGTGTTAGGTATGTGGGAAAAAAAGTTGAAAATCTGAAAATTTTGGAGATAAGAGTTTGACATGTTCTACAACCTGACCAAATTTTGTGTTTGAAATGATCTAGAATAGGAAATACAAAAAAGACAAATTCCATGAGAATTGGGATAAAATAATAAAAAGACTATCTCCTGTACTTTTTGAGAATTTTTCAAATTTTTCTATGGTACTTTGCACGACTTTGCACCAAAACACTACTTGGACAACAAGGCACTACCTTTTTGTTATGAAAGGTGTCTGGCATTCTTCTCAAGTAGTTGGCACCTCAACTTGTGGATTAAATTAAATCTAGGTAGATCAAACATCTTTCCCTTTCAATAGATCCCCTTGGTTATGTGGTTTAAGATCTAAACAACAGCAGCAGTTAGCCTTCGATAATGTTAAAGAATATCCTTTTGGGGAAAATTGTTCTGTTTGCTAGTTTGGTTAACTGGTCTGTCTTGTTTATACTATGATAGATGTACAGATGATATTCCCATTTCATCTGCGGCAGCAGAAGACAGACGATCAAGGGCAAACATTGCTGCTTCTTTTCAGGTTTTATGATAGACAATATATTTTTTGTTCATTGAGGATTTTGTCGGGTTTCTGATGATTTATGTACTTCTGCAGCGAGTTGCTGTTTTACATTTGGAAGAAAGATCCCTGCGAGCGGTTGAATGGGCATTGAAGATTGAACCTTCTATTAAATACTTTGTAATTCACATTTCTTCTTGTTGGTTAAATTGAATTACTTACATTAGTTTATCTGATATGTTGCTTAATTCAATTCTGCTACATAAAAGGTTGTTTCAGGAGGTGTTGCATCAAATCAGTATGTTAGGGCTCGTTTGAATTGTGTTGTTGAGAAGAATGGCCTACAGCTTGTGTGCCCTCCACCAGGCCTTTGTACTGACAATGGTAATAAGCTAAGTGACATGACAAGTAAACTAGGAATCTTCAATCATACTGTGGATAGAAATCCGTAGTTTTCAAAAATCAGCTCCATTGCTACACATCACAATTCTTCATTTTTCAATCTAGACTCTGGGCTGGGCTGTACTGTTCTCTTTTTGATTGGTCAAACTAAAGTATATTGAACTAATTATCCTGACTGTTTGTCCTAGCTTTAGTCCTAATGCTTTGCATAATTTCAGAGCAATAATCAGATAAGCTATGTTGTGGCCTTTGCATAGGTGTCATGATTGCTTGGACTGGGATTGAGCACTTCCTTGCGGGTAGATTTGACAATCCACCTGCTGCTGATGAGCCTGATGATATGCAGGTGTGCACTCAAGCTTCAACTTATTGTATACCTTTTTGTGTTTAAACTCGTCCAGTATGTACGTGGTTTTATTCGATCAAGTGTACTGCTTGGTTGGGATCAAACCTGCTAGTTTGGTATTGGTCATTGCATGTCACTGGCCAGTTTTACAGATGGTTTCCACCGACTGGAACTGATTCACTGCTTTATAGGTGCCATATTATTCTTAGAGCCTTAAGACTTAACCAGTCAATCAAGCAAATACATAAAATGAATTGGGTGCTAATTGGATACAGCACATTTTTTTTATCCCATATTTGCTTGGCCTGTCAGAAAACCAACTGTAACTGATGGTGTTTGACAAAACTTGCAAACTTAATTTCAGCACAGTTTGTATGCTCGACATCATGCAGTTTGAGCATTGCAAGAAGTAAGAGCCATAGAGGTAATTTCTGTCATTAAAATGGCAAGCAGTTCGGAGTCAGGCCTTTTTGTTTCTACGAGGGATTCAGTAGGAAAGTATCTGTTGAGTTAGTGGATTTGGAAAAGGGTTGTTGTGATCTCATCTGGACCACACCCTTATATATATATATATATGTATCTCCTCAAGATGGGTTAAGGATATCAATCATACCCATCTTGTTATATATTTTGGAATTGTCTCTACAACCTAACCTTTTTGTAAGACGATCTGCCAATGGTGCACTTAAATGAATATAATCCAGCTTTAGCATTCCACGATTTAATTGCTCTCAAATGAAGAAATGACCCATCTCCACATGCTTCATGTGATCATGCTGTATTGGATTTTTTTGCGATGTTGATAATAAATTTGTTGTCACAATGTAGCACCAAGGGCCTCTCAACAAGCGTAGCTTAGAAAGTAATCTTGTCACCCATGTTATCTCACATAGAACTATCAACATGGCTCTATATTCTTCTTTAGCTGTCAATTTGGTCACAGCCTCCTGATTCTTAAGAAGAGACAAGATTGTCCAACAAAGATAATAGTAGTCTTAGGTTGGCCTATCATCTACATAGTTTGTCCAGTTTGCATCACAAAAACCTTCTACCTTCAGATGGTCATGTCCTTTGAACTAGAGACCTTTCTCAGGGCTTCCCTTCAAGTATCTCAGAATTCGATAGACTGTCTCCATGTATTCCGTCTTAGGATCATGCATATAGCTATTGACCACACTTAGTGCATATGTAATATCAGGTCTTGGGTGGCAAAAATAGATAAGTTGACCAACAAGTCACTGATGACTCCTTTGTTTACCAGATCACTTGATTGAGCACTCAGTCTATGATTTTGCTCAATTAGGGTAAAAGTCGGTTGGCACCCAAGCATCCTTGTCACAGTCAACGGATCAAGGACATTTCCTTTGAGAACTATACCTATGGAGGACTGGGCAATCTCAATCCCGAGGAAGTATTTTAGTGGCTCGAGATCCTTGACCTCGAATTCCTTTACTAGCTTGGCCTTCAAGCAACCTATCTCTACTTCATCATCACCAATAATCACAATATCATCTACATACACGGCTAGAATTATTATGCACGAACCTCGATGCTTGTAGAACAAGATGTGATCTCTACTACACTATGAGTAGCTCATACCACATATTGCTATAATCATTTGGAATTGGCATTGACTGTAGAGATGCAATGAATGTTTTATATGTAGGGAAGACATGTATATGAAATAAAGTTAGCAATGTCATGCTCAAAGGCAAACTAGATAGGGAGGTTTTCTGGGATTGACTTGAGACTCCCTATGCTGTGCAAGAGGTAATTTAGGAGACAACGAGGGGTGAGAAGACACGTTACCACCAGTCTTAGATGGAGACGTAGAATTGGAGGGAGAAGGAACCCAGGGAGGATTTGGGACAGGCGTCGGCTATATGGACACTGGAGACGGTACATCTTCAGTCTTTGTGAGTATGAACTGCTGAATACCCTACACTTGAGCTTGCTCTTGCTCTTCCTGGACCAGTCTGCTTAGGTCCCTCCAAGTTCTTCCTTTTATACACCTTCAATTGCTCTTGAGCATGCCCCTGAGCCACATCACCATCACCTCCACCATGCTGCTGCTCCCCCTAAACCACACCACCTCCTTGAACACCACCATCTAGTGGGCAGGGAATCATCCCAACTATGAATTCTCCCTGTCTCGAAACCACCATTAGTGGACAGAGAGAAATCCTCAAACACTTGCTTCTTGAAAAAGGGCTTAGCCTTTCAAAAAGTGATACCATGCTCACAAATAGGCGTCTCTCTATCGGGCTCCAATGCCGATAATCCTTCTAGATGGAGCAATATCCAAAAAAAATGTACTTGACTGCTCGAGGATCTAACTAGCCAATAGAAGGACGATGATCTCGAACAAAGCAGGTGCACCGAAAAACCATGGGAGGGACTATGAATCTATTCTCATTCAAAAGCAGTTCACATGGAGTCTTTATCCCTAATACTCTTGAAGGCATCTGATTGATTAGAAATGAGGCTGTTAGCATCGCTTCACTCCACAAATATGATGACACATTCATCTGAAACATGAGTGAACACGCCACGTCCAGGAGGTGGTGATTCTTTTACTCAGATACTCCATTCTGTGCAGAATCACCTGGACAAGTAGTCTAATGAAGAATGCCATATGCAGCTAAGTGAGAAAAAAACTTGGTTGACATACTCAGTCCCATTGTCCATGTGAAGAATCCAAACCGGAGCATTTAATTGGGTCTTAACGATAGCATGTAAATTCTGAAGCATCGAAGAATCTCATTCTTGTGTTTCATTAAGTGGACCCATGTCATACAAGTGAAGCAATCAATAAAAATAATGAACCATTTATAACCATTGATAGAGGTGATAGAACATGTTCCCCACACATCAAAATGTATAAGCATAAATGGTTCAACACTTCAAAGTTCAATACTAGGGTATGTAAAGCGTGTGTTTGCCTAGCCCACAAGCATCACAAACAAGACTACCATCAATTTTGGGTAGTAGTTCAAGAAACATCCTACTCAAAATATTGAAAGACAGCCCGGAGGCGCTGATGGTGTAACATAACCTCAAACTCCGCTCCTGCAGCGACCGCCATGAGTGCAGCATGCATACTCATATTAGTCAAGTACCACAATCCATCATGCATGATGCCAGTCCCAATCCTCCCAGAAAAGGCACATGTCCTTGTCAAAGAGAACCCAACAGTTAACTTGATCAATAATGGAACTGACAGATAGGAGATTAATTGGAAAGAAGGGAACATGCAAGACGGAAGGTAAAGTGATGGAGTGCATCGGACTGATCCAACCCCCTTAATGCACTATGATGTTCCATCAGCGGTTTGGACAGTCTCATGATATGTATGAGGAGTATAAGATGTAAATGTATCAACTGTGCCAGTGACATGCCTGGATGTACTTGAATCTACCATCCAGTTTGTGTGAAATGACTTATATGGAGATGCAAGTGCCTTAGCCTGAGTACCTGTGCCTGAGTGGGTATAGGTAGCAAAGTTACCAAAAAGGGTAGTAGCAAAAGAGGTCTCCTGTGTTGCCACTTGCCCTTGGAGCTCTCAGCATGCATCTTCAGAGTCTACCAACTTTCCCACTTAGAGACCTGATCAGCTGTCATCTCTACCATATGGGTCTTGGTGTTGGCTACAGTGAGATTGGCTCTAGGGCCATCCTGACCTCCACGACCACGGCCATGCCCACCGCCAGTTTTGCCTCTACCGAGGTGACTACGACCACTAGGAGTCCGAGTATGAAGACAAGCAAAGCTCAAGTGGCCCTTCTAACCTGGTTATCCACAGGAGTTGGTGCAAGTAAAGCAGATCTCACTAGTGGGGAGGTGTTAGCTGACAACACTTGTAGACGACCCTCCTCTTGCACCATAGCTAAAATAGCTTCCTTCAAAGTAGGAAGAGTTGCCTGATGACACATGGCAGCATGACGATGCTTAAACCCATCATTCAACCCCTTGAATTATAAGAGCCTTGTGCTCTCAATCCACTTCTTGGCTAGGGTGACATCCTCAGTATCTCGCAGTGTCAGGGGATGATAGTGATCCAAGTCGGACCACAATGACTTGGGCTCAACAACATACTCACGGACAGTCCTTTCCCCATGTGTTGAGTTTGTGATCTTGCTTGAAACCTCCACTAACTTCATCACATTTTTAGCACTAGAGTGCGTACTCTCTAATGACTTTTACATAGCTACTGTAGTAGGGATTGTCTCCATGTGAGCTATGGGGAGAGATAGAGCTCATCAGCCAAGCCCTCACCAGGGAATTTGTGTGGCGTCCCACGTCTCCCAAGCACACTACCCTATCTATAGGCTCGAGACAAGTCTCCTCTACATCCTCAAGATGATCTCTACCCTTCGAGACCAACTCAAGTGGTTTTTGGCCCCTTCCAACTTCACGTCATTCGGTAGCAGCTCTAGTTTGTGAGCCTTATTGGTCATTGTAAGCAACGCACCCAACCCTGCTCCTGTCTGAGCCTCAACCATCCTGACAATCAACTTCTGAAACATCTCCATCATCCTTGCCATGGTGGTCGGGTCCCCCATCGATGCTATCCCTTACTCTTGCCACCTTGCAAAAAGGCTTACACAGACACAAAATTCAAGCTCTTGTACTTGTCGTGTGTTTCTCTTGTTATCACGGCCTTCGATCATGCACAGCAAATTCCATTGCGAATCCACTCAATGGGCAAGACTCCCATCATCAACAAACAATCCCCAAAAACACAATCCCAAAAAAAACATCAGAGCAGTCTTCTTGCCTCCCTTCTCTGTCAAAGGCAGCAGAGAGAAGGCTTTCCTTCTCTGTCGAAGGCAGTAGAGAGGCGGCTGTCGGTGAGACGACAATGTCGGTTGGTGTCGGCAGGGATAGCGGCAAGCGGTGGGGTCGGTTGGTCGATGTTGGCAACGATGGCAGCAATGTTGGTGTTGGTTGGCTGAGTGACTGCGGTGAGAAGGCGGTGAGCAGTGGTGCAAGAAGCGACGGGTGGCTCAAAGACAACGACCTCGCGGGTGGGAATGGTGGCGTTGACGGTCGTCAGTGGGTTGAGACAAAGCTCAGGGTGGACGGGACTTGGTGGTAGGGACTCATGGTACCTGGATGATGGGTCGTTGGCGGTTGACGAGTAGGAGGATGGCGTCGGTGTCGGACTAGGGTAGAAGCCCTAGCTCTGATACCACGTTGAATTAGTGGATTTGGAAAAAGGTTGTTGTGATCTCATCTTGGACACCACTCCTGCAACCCCCCACACACACATATTTATTGAACTTTAGCAAAAAGGTACCTAGACTTACATAATATCAACAGTATCCAAGTCAGGCCTATTGTGTGCCATGAAAGGTGCCTTGTACTGTAGCAGTAAATCTGCTAGTGCAGAAGAATTGCTGTTTTAATTCTGGCCTGTTCACTATTATCCTACCTGACCAATATGTTGTGTACAGTATGACCTGCGTCCAAGATGGCCTCTGGGCGAGGAATATTCTGAAGGAAGAAGTGTTTCACGATCACTAAAAACAGCTCGTATCCATCCATCACTGACGTCGATAATTCAGGGTTCCCTTCAGAAGTAGTTCAGTGAGACGATTGGTCTCTACTGCTTACTGGATTTGGGTTTCCTGTCAAGGATTATAACTTGGTAGCTCACCTTTAATTTCTGTAATAAACTGCAAAGTTCTGGGCATGATAGTTTTCGTTGTACATCCGAGGAGCAATACACTGGCTTTGTTATAAAATTAAAATTTAGTAACTGTATCATGTGTTCTACTGGGAAGCCTGTTAGTGTACATGTATCTTTTGTCTATTTGGTCTATTCATTTGACCACAGTAAGGTTAGGACATTCTCTTGCGTGTTTGTATTATTTACGTTGCTATTTTCAGGCCTTGATATTAGTTAAGCAATGGGATATCATGTCCGCGTTCATATTTTTAAGATAGATTTGACTCAAATTTGGATCAATTATGCATCAGATACAACTTTGAATTGTCTTTTTTCTTAGTTCTGATTCAATTTTGTTATTTATTAGATATTATTGATATTTTTTTTTATTTTGTTGTTTTCTTAGTACAAAATTTAAAATTTGATCATTTTAAATCAACACATGATGCAATTCCAATGCACTATCTTTGTTTTCAAATGTCTTTTTAAAAAATTGTGGTTATTAAGACAATCATATTATCCGTAAAAATATTAAGAACACTTTTAATAACTATTGGGTAATTTAACTTTACCTACTATAAGTAATGAGTTTTAAACTCTAATTACACATAAACATAAGGATTAATCATCTAATTTAATAGGAGTGGTATGGAAAATTTTGTTTAGAATTTATAGTGATAGATACTTGTGAAAATAAAAAAAGGAATGACTAAGGAAAAAATGTTTGTTTAACAATTTAACTTTCACTTTTGATACAAACACTATGTCTTGATTAAATAGTCGTTATTTAATCTAATAGATTTTAAATTACCGCATTTTTTTAGATTGTACTGTTTTAGTTATCACATTTTTTGGTTGTCGCATTTTTTAAGTTGTCGTTTATTTTTAGGTTATTGTATTTTCTTTATTTTTAATTGTCATATTTCTTATGTTGTCGTATTTTTAAATTTTAGGTTGCCGCATTTTCTTATTTTAAATTGTTGTATTTTTTATTTTAAGTTATTTTTATCTCAGATTGTTATATCTTCTTATTTTAATTTATCGTATTTTTTTTATTTTAGATTATCACATTTTCTTATTTTAAGTAGTCATACTTTTTTAGGTGATCATATTTTTTTCTAAATTTTTTTTGTATTTAAAAATTAGAGTATCTTTGGCATGTAAAAAAAAAAAATTCTATGGGGGGCACATTTACCCAAATAAAAGGGTGCACAAGACACGTGGCTATAAGCAATCGGACACGTGGCTATAAGCAGAACTGGGAACAAAGTATAGCTTCTGAACCCCACGCCAGCAGGTGGGGTGGCCAGGATTTTCTGTGCTTGTAGCATGTGTAGCATTTGTTTTTCTATAACAAAAATATCAATTTTCTTTCTTTCATTTTGGACTTTTTTTCTACCCAAACATGCTCTATAATCAATATAATTTGATTCTTATAAAAATAAAAATTTATCATATTTACACCATATGGAAGACAAGAATTTCAGAGAAAAATTTCTATTAGTAGTTCTCCAGAATTCTCATAGCATTTTAAAGTCTTTTAATAAAAGATTATTTTTCATATTTGTTCCAATATTTCCGTGGTTGTAAGTGTTTTTATGTCTTATAGGTTTACTTGAAGTTTCTACATAGCCACGTGATTATTTTTAAAAATTTTCTTGACTAATAATTTAGTTACGAACATTTACTTAATTTAGTTGCGAGCTCAAATTATTTATCTGCTCATAAATTTTCATTATATCATCAAATTTTTTATGATCTAGTTGTAAGTTATTGTTTATATTATGTGTACGCTTGACTGGGCAATTTTTTAACATAGTCGCAAGTGAAGATGAATGTATTATTAAAGTATACCTTTTTTTGTTATATGATTGCATCAACTAGTTTATTCAAAAATCTAAACTATTGATGTATGGTAATCATCCACTCATACTTGAAAACTCCCCGTTAGTCTAGACTTCATTAGGTCTATTAAACAATCCACGTTTCCTAAAAAAATCAAAAAATTTTAAAAATCAGCAAAAATAAAAAAAAATTGGCAAGGAAAGAAGGGAGCACGGGATTGATATGCTCGAGAGTGACGCATTTAGTAATAACCGCAAGTGAACAGTTAAATGTTGAACATTTGAGGGTCGAATCCACAAGGAACAAGTGTATTTATCTTTCAGATTAATAATTTGCCAACTAAATTATGGAGAATTGGATTTTTGTGAGCTACAACTATACTACAATTAAAATCTACAAATCTAGCGTTTAAAGCAGTAAAAGAGCAAGTATGAAAATTAGAATTTTAGAAACGGGAAGAAAAACCTAGGTTTTTGGAATTCTGTAACCACTAGGTGTAATTCTATCAAAGATCTGAGAATTGCAAATTAGTGTCAATTGTTTTTTATGACAATTAAGTTAACAGTACGGTTGCTGATACAAAAGTCAGAGAATCGCTTCCATAGTTAAGTTTGGCGAGAGACTCTCCTGTTCAGGGTCCTGCGTCAAGGCGCAAATGACTCAAGAATTCCCCTAAATTTTTGCTAAGACTTAACTGTTACATCTGTTGTCAGAACGAGAATTTAGAGTTTAGAGGAAGAAAATATAAGAAACTAACTTTAAAACTTAAGATCGAAACCGAAGAGGAATTACGCTTTCTGGATTAGGTCATCTTTAACTCTGAAGTGAATTACTCGTAAAAAACTATAAAAATATAGAAATAATAAGAAATAAAAGAAAACTTACTTGATTGCATCAAAAAATTAGGTCTGCCGTCCTTGCCGGCTTACAACCACGGAAACTAGAATAAAAAAAGAAAAGAGGGCTATACTAAAACTAAACTAAGGAAAGCATCTAAAGCATATTTAATTGAGCTAAAAATTTCTCTATTTATAATACAATAGCCAATGTGTCCAAATATAACTCTTGATGTGTAGGCGACGGAATTCGGCTTCAAACGGCGTGAGAAACAGATAAAGGGGAGACAAAAAGACCAAAATCGACCAAAACAGCCTTGGGACCTGAGCCGGGCACAGGTCGTGCCCGTGGTCTTGTTGGGCTCGGCTAGGTTCCTTTTTTGTCCAGTTTTTTTGTTTTTCATCGAAACTGGTCGAAAGGAACTTGAAACGTTCCCAAATTTTATAGGCGTGATCCCTAGAACATAACGAATAAAACTATAAAAGTAGATTATAAAAATGATACAAAAATTTACATAAAATCTCACGTCAAAAGGAGTTTTCAGCATGTTTTCAATACGTTTTCACTAGAAAACCTAAGTAAAAACACTACCAATGAAGTACTTATCAAATTTTCCCAAGCTAACATTTTGCTTGTCCTCAAGCAAAGAATGTGAGTGATTAGAATGCCCAGTGTGGATGATCGGAACCCGGGGGTCCTCTTATCGAACTTATGCAAAAATAAGATGAGTTATGAAGAGAGCCAATTGTTGCATCTAGGCCCTTTTTGGGTGATTTTGATTATTGATGACATTAAATGTTTTTGGACTAACCGTGTCTTTGAGCTATTTATATGTAGAGATATTTCTGTAAAGTCTGCAAGTGATTTGGGAGGATTTGCAAGTCGCAGTGTCCCCCGAGGTCGCATCCCAAGGCCGCGAGCCAAGGTTGCGAGTGAAAAGGATCTAGGATATCGACTAGAGGGGGGGTGAATAGGCGATTTTAGCAATTGTACAACTAATCAAGCAATTATCAACAATTAAGAGCAAATAGCTAAGAACAAGATGAATATCAAGCAACTTGACACAACGATATAACCCGTGGTCTCGGTGATTTGCCCATCACCGCTAATCCACGTTGAGGCAAACTCAAATCTCTAACCGCTCCTCTATTTAGTCGACTTCCTCTCAAGAAGTGACCTAGATCTCGAGCCGGATTAGTATGATGAGTTATCCAAACCTTGATTTCACTAGTGATGCACTTTACCGCTCCGGCAAGGCGTGCTCAACCTCTTCACAAGTTGTTTTGAGGCTTCTTCACAATCTCCCTTGAAGAGCTCTCCAAAACCTTCCACCTCGCCGTCTAGGAGTCAGCAAACTCCAAGAGTAACAAGCCGGTGATGATCACTTAATGCTCTTCTAGTGCCACAAGATTGATTTAGTGAATTAAATGCAATGCACTAGAAGATCTTAATTGCACACTCTCTCAAATTCAAGAAATTGAACACTAGAGTGTATGAAACGTGGTTAAGCTCTTTAGAATGAAGTTAATGTTCACACATATGCCCAAAAGTTTCGAAACAGGACCATGCATGGGAGTATATATACTTCCCTCAATAAATATAGCCGTTACAAGCCGTTGGAGGAAAAAGATCACCTGGCGGTCAGACCGCAGGTATAATCTCGGTCAGACCGCCGTAATTACAACGGCATTAAACAGGCGCAATAAATGCTCACCAACTTGTGTTGGGCACTCTCACGGTCAGACCGGAGCCAACGGCGGTCAGACCGTGAACCCATCCAGAGACAACATCGTTTCTGGACACAATTTACGGTCAGGCCGAAAACCTCGGTCAGACCGGCTACACGGTCAAACCACAGTACAAAATCTCGATCAGACCGGTTTAGCGGTCAGACCGGATTAACTGACGGTCAGACCGACTAGCACACTAAGTTTCACAAAATATGATCATGAAGCTCCAGGAGTCTAACCCAATGTTTAACCACGGACAGACCGACCATTTTAGGAAATAAAAACACTTCACCATAACTGTCGGTCAGTCCGAAACAACTCTCGGTCAGACCGTTTCTGCGGTCAGATCGGCGAACACGGTCAGACCGACAGAGACTGAACTTGGCTGATTTGAGTGGATAAAAGCATTTTCAAAAGATATAACCTTCTAGTATGCAATGTAAGTTGTTTTTATGACTTGTGGCACAAATATGAACTATTTAATGATACACCACATGCTCCTCTTAATAGTACGACAACTATCCTATAATCCGGTCAAAATCCTTCTCTAATCACCTTAGACCGGTAAAAAGAAAAGAGTCCTATTCCATACCTTTGCCTCTTTGCTCAATATCCTTTCTTCATCATTTAGCTCATTCTTTGCCTTTCATTATCCTGTCTTTTGATTTTTTCTTTGACACAACTTAACAGGTATCGTTAGTTCAATATTTGTGATTGTCATTAATTACCAAAACACCCTTTAGGGGCCTAGAAGCTACAATCTCCCCCTTTTTGGTAATTGATGGCAACATTAAGAGTAGATGATTGAATTTTGAGCATTAAAAGGATTTTCAATGAGCATAGTAGGGAAAACTCCCCCTAAATAGATGTATATGAGAATTTTGGTCTTTTGGTGGAGTTCAAGCATGTATATAAGAGCATACCACGCATTGCATAGCTATTGAAACATTGTCAATTCATTCTACAAACGTTATCAGAGTTAAACACCGCAAATTTTTCAGAGCTTAGTCATGTATGTAAAATAGCATAAAGCGCATCATTTAACATGAAGTATCACAAAAGTCATAAGACATTCAAAACATCACTACATCACAAAAGTCATTCAATCATACAACAAAATCACTCATCTAAAGTTCTTCTCCCCCTTTGGCATCAATTGGCAGAAAAGCTAAGAATCGGTGGGAGCATCATCGTCTTGAGACGGAGGGTTGAAGGGAGGAGTCTGAGGGAATCGAGAGTTGAAATGAGCGGAGAAGGCGTCGAAGCGCTGCTCGAGTTGATCTTGGCGTGAAGAAAAGGTCTAGAATTGATCGTTGAGAGCTGCCAAGTCAGATTGTGTGAGTTCAAGCCCCTGGAGAAGTGTAGAAACCTGATCCATCATCGGTTGATGGAACTGTTGCTGGAACTGAGCAAACCAGGCGGGGATTTGGCTCTGCTGCGCTGGCTGCTGAGCCTGTGGCTGAGGTGGAGGAGGCATGTCCTGAGCCTGCTGCTGCTGCTGCTGATGGTGCTGTGCTCCATGGCCTCGAGCTAAGATGTGCAGATTGACACTGAACGGCTTATAGCCGAGATGCCTGATATCGCAAGATCCGCGAGGAAACTTTGTCTTCTGGAGCAGCAAAGTCATAATATATGGAGCAAAATACAGATTTGGAAGAGTGGTTACCGAGACATCCTCAATCGTTTTGAAGATGAATGTGACAACGTTGATCCGATGTCGCTTGAGGATGTGATCTATGAAATTCCAGTAATAGTCTCTAACAGCTTCTCGATTTCCACTCTTTGGATGGATTGTGGCTCTTACAATCTTGTTGACCACAGCTGGGAGGACCTTAAGGCCTGTAACCGTGCCAAGTATGATCCTCTGGGCACCTCCCGGCTGTTCATAGAACTGGAGCCAGTCATCCTCATCCAGATAGTCTTCGTCTTCCATATTGATGCCTTCTTTCATTTTTTCATAATTGATCTTATTAGCCACAGCAAATTCCTAGAAAGTAGCCTCATATCTCCTAGTGTCTGTCATCCAAACTATCCTCTGTTCCGCTCAAACAATCTCGATGGTAGCATAGAACTGACGGATGGCAGTGGCGTTCCATGGGCACTTATGCTCCACAAAGTCATATAGCCCAATCTCTTTGAAAATCTGAACTAGAGGAGCCATGATGGGCTGGTTCACGACGTAAGCCCACTCAATCCACTTGTGCTCGAAAATGTTGTTAACCAGATGTCCGTAGAACGCATCTTGCTGGATCATCGTGTGGAAATGAGGAGTAGTGGCGTCGTTCTCATGGTTATAGGCATAGGTTGTCCTAGCCTTTGTGTAGTATTTTGACGTCCAGTTCGTCTTGGGTCCTTGGTATGCGTGGACGTTTATCTCATCGTCTTCACTCTCAATGTTCATAGCCACGTGTTCGGAGCCGCCAAGGTGAGAAGATTGTTCTGTTTCCGAATCTCCGGGCGAGGGTACCCAATCTGCATCTTGAGTGTCGTTGCTACTCGACGTTTGATCCCTTTTGGGCCGCTTCGCCAATTTCTTCTTATGAGTCCGGACGAAGACATTCCCTTGAAAGTCTCGACCGCTAGAAGATGGGCAAGATATAAAACAGATAAGATACCAAGAGAATTGAAGGCATGAATCGAGTCAAGAGAATCAGCAAGCCCTAGCTCTGCTGTTGCTGGCGGTCAGACCGGAATTGGGGTCGATCAGACTGGTGCTGCCGCAGAGTTAGGGTTTGAGGAAATTTCTGGGATTTAGTTGAATCTAGGGTGCAATGTGATTTGATAAACAAGGGTAAGCATTCAGAGCATCAAGAAAAAGTATCAATTTGAGGTTTTGAACAGATTTATACTAGATTCACCAAATTTGCCCGGAATTCCAAAAAAAAGGAAACTATTGAGAAAAAGGAGAAGAATCCGAGAAGGATACCTAGAAGACATGATTTGGAGGAGTTCTTGACCGTCGGCTTGTCCGTGCTTTGCTTCGGTTTGACCGGAGAAGAAAGCTCCAAAGAGTTTAGGGCGCACGTGAGAGAGACAAGAGTGAGGTGAGAGAGTGAAAGTGACAGAGACTTGGGATTAAGTTCTCTGGTCGAGTATTTGCGGTCAGACCGCAGGAAAGAGGCCGGTCAGACCGCTGGAAGATGGGATTTTGAAACACTCTCTAGAGATAAATTCGGTCAGACCGCAAATATATTTCGGTCAGACCGCTGGAATGGTTGAAAATTGAGAAATTTATTTGATCGATGCTCATTTGAGATTCTAGTATAAGGTATGAGAGATATATAAGATAAGTATAAGTATGATATAGACAATATTGCCAAGGGGAAGTATCCATATTGCAAATCAACATGTATTTAGCTAGTTTCACTCAATTGCCGATAAAAGAACCTAAAATGCCCTAAAAAGAGAAGTTCAAGCAATCAAGTGACAATTTAAGCACAACCAATATGAGTTCAACATTTCATGCCACATTTGATATATCAATGACGTTAAGCTCATTTCGAAGTTTACAAAAACGGTTTTCATCTAAGGGCTTAGTGAATATATCCGCTAATTGATCTTCGGTCCTTACATTATCTACCAACACATCACCTTTGCTAACATGATCTCTAAGAAAGTGATGTCGGATATCTATATGCTTGGTCCGAGAGTGTTGAACTGGATTTGTGGCTATTTTCACCGCACTCTCATTATCACACAAAAGAGGCACTTTTTCAAATTTGATTCCATAATCCAACAAGGTTTGCCTCATCCAAAGTAATTGTGCACAACAACTACCTGCAGAAACATATTCCGCTTCGGCGGTTGATAGAGCTACTGAGTTTTGTTAATAGTTGACAACTGCCTGAGGTGCTTTTTCTATCCACTTTACAACCCGCATAGTCGGAATCAGAATATCCAATTAATTCAAATTTAGCACCTTTTGGATACCACAACCCTATACTAGATGAATATTTTAGATACCTCAAAATGCGCTTAACGGCCATTAAATGACTTTCTTTAGGAGAGGCTTGAAATCTTGCACACATACATACGCTAAACATGATATCGGGCCTAGAAGCAGTAAGATACAGTAGACTGCCAATCATAGATCTATAAAGCTTTGAGTCTACCAGTTTACCTCCTTCGTCAGAATCAAGATGACTGTTTGTGGCCATTGGCGTCTTGATTGGTTTCGCTTCTTTAAGTCCGAATTTCTTGAGCAAGTCCTTCACATATTTGCTTTGACTGATGAAAGTTCCTTCCTTGAGTTGTTTAACTTGTAGTCCGAGGAAGAAACTTAGTTCACCTATCAAGGACATCTCAAATTCCCTGAACATCATGTTACCAAATTCCTCGCAAAAATCTTGGTTAGTAGATCCAAATATGATGTCATCAACATAAATTTGACATACAAAGAAATCATTTCCAATTTTCTTAGTAAATAAAGTACTATCAACTTTCCCAATTTTAAAGCCTTTTGAAATTAAGAAATCTCTAAGTCTTTCATACCAAGCACGAGGTGCTTGTTTAAGATCATAAAGAGTCTTGGAGAGTTTATAAACATGGTTTGATTTTGTAGGAACTTCAAAACCAGGCGGTTGTTTGACAAATACTAATTCATTAATTTTACCATTTAAAAATGCACTTTTGACATCCATTTGATAAAGTCTAATATTATGAGATGAAGCAAAAGCAAGCAAAATTCTAATAGCTTCAAGTCTAGCTACGGGAGCAAAGGTTTCACCGAAGTCCAAACCTTCGACTTGAGTGTATCCTTGAGCGACCAATCTTGCTTTGTTCCTTACTACCACTCCGTTTTCATCTTGTTTGTTCTTAAAAATCCATTTGGTTTCGATGACGTTGTGTTCATCCGGATTTGGTTCTTTGACCAATTCCCAACCATTGTTGCGGGTGAAGTTGTTTAATTCCTCGTGCATAGCATTCACCCAATCCGGATCTTTCAGAGCTTCATCTACATGTGTGGGCTCAAAAGAGGAAACAAAAGAGAGATTTTCGCAAAATGAAGCAAGGCGAGAGCGAGTTTGAACACCCTTACGCTAGTTACCAACAATTTGATCGACGGGGTGATCTTTAGTAATTGAGTGATGAATTCTTGGATGATCAACCGGGTCTTGTGAAGTAGAGGTAGACGTTACTTCCGGTT
Organism: Pharus latifolius; assembly: GCA_019359835.1. Lineage (NCBI taxonomy): Eukaryota > Viridiplantae > Streptophyta > Magnoliopsida > Poales > Poaceae > Pharus > Pharus latifolius. The sequence goes on along the minus strand of CM033320.1, from coordinate 50,861,711 downwards.
GTTGTTGAGGCGAATCTTCCACATTAACCACTTCAACTATTTGATCTTCATGTTGAGGTGTTGAAGAGGAGGAGATAGCTTGAGTGGATGGATCTTCATCTTGATCACTATTTTCTTTCGGCTTGATATCCCCAATGGTCATGTTCTTCATCGCCACCCTTAAACCTTTATTGCCTACATCATCCAAGTTGTCTTGCTCCTCTTGAGAGCCGTTAGTCTCATCAAATTCTACGTCATGCGTCTCTTCAACCAAACCGGAGTTTTGGTTGTTGACACGATATACTTTGCTATTTGATGAGTATCCTAATAAAAATCCTACATCACATTTTCTTTGAAATTTAGATAAGCATGTACCTTTTCGTAAAATGTAGCACTTACATTCAAACACTCGGAAGTAGGAAATGTTTGGTTTCCTTCCGATGAGAAGCTCGTATGGAATTTTCTTTAATAGCCGATGACAATAAAGTTGATTCGATGCATGGCAAGCGGTGTTGATTGCTTCGGCCCAAAAGGTGTCTGAAACATTGTACTCCGAAAGCATGGATCTTGTCATATCTATCAATGTCCGGTTCTTTCGTTCGACTACCCCATTTTGCTCCGGTGTATACTTGGCTAAAAACTCGTGTTTGATGCCCTTATCGTCACACTAGTTTTCAATCTTGGTATTCTTGAATTTGGAGCCATTGTCACTTCTCACTTTCTTGATCTTGAATTCAAATTCATTTTCGGTCATTTGTGCAAAACTTTTGAAAGTGCTAAATACAATTGATTTGTCATGTAAAAAGAATATCCATGTGAATCTAGAAAAATTATCTACAATGACAAGACAATAACTATTGCCACCAATGCTAACATAAGTAGTTGGACCAATTAAATCCATATGCAATAACTCGAGTGGACTAGAAGTTGACATTGTGCTTTTGGTTGGATGTGAATTTACAACTTGTTTTCCGGCTTGGCAAGCACTACATAATTTATCTTTTTCAAACTTTACATCTTTTAAGCCAACAACTAAATCATGTTTAACTAATCTATTTAGTTGTTTCATTCCAACATGTCCAAGTCTTCTATGCCATAGCCAACCTTTAGATGTTTTAGAGAACAAACATGTACCAAGATTTGCATCATTTGAATTGAAATCAACTAAATAGAGGTTGCCATGTCTAAAACCTTTGAAGATCAACTTATTTTCATCTATACTAGTGATAATCACATCTTTGGAGAAAATGCACAGATAAATCCTAGATCACAAAGTTGAGCTATGGATAAGAGATTAAAATTAAGAGATTCAACAAGCAATACATTAGAGATGGAGAGGTCGTTTGAGATGGCAATTTTACCTAAACCTTTTACCTTTCCTTTGCTGTTATCTCCAAATGTGATCTTGTCATATTCCGCACCTTCGTTATTGAGAGATGAGAACATATTGTGATTACCGGTCATATGTTGAGTGCATCCACTATCAAGCACCCAATGTTGTCCTCCGGCCTTGTAGTTTATCTACAAAACAAAATTTGGTCTTTTTAGGTACCCAAATCTTTTTGGGTCCTTGGAGGTTAGTTACCAAGGATTTTGGAACCCAAATGGCTTTCCTTTTGGCACCAATTATAGGGGTTTCAATAAATTTGGCTTTAACATCACCAATATTCATTTTCTTCAAAACATAGCAAGGGTTGAATATAAGAGATGAGATATTTTTGCTAGCATGACAATTTTTCTCAATATGACCTAAACTTTTGTATTTGTTGCAAACCCTTTTTCTTTTACAAATGTGGTTTTAGTTGGAAGAAATGCATGTTTGCCCCTTTTAGGTATATAACCTAGTCTTTCTTTCCTTATTGAGAACCTTTGACTATCTAGTAGATGTCTTAATTTTGATTCTCCTACATAACATTTAGCTAGATCATTTGTTAGTTTTTCAATTTTGTCCCTAAGTTCATTGTTCTCAAGACTAAGCACATGATCATCAATTTTTGGACTAGATGGTAATTCAATTAAATCCTCACAAGATGTAGATATGCTAGAAGTAGATATCATAGGCAAGTCATTTAAAATATTGCAAGTAATGCCTATGTTATTACCCGTTTTGTTGGCTTTATGAGCAATTAATGAGTCATGAGCTTCCTTAAGCATCTCATGAGCTTCTCTGAGACTTTCATGAGATGTTTTTAGCTCCTCATAGGAATTTTGAAGAGTTTTGTATCTCTTCTTCAATTCCTTGAATTTTTCCTTTTCTTTGCTCATATAGTCATCAAAACCGGTGATCATCTCAACTAAGTCATCATAAGAGTATTCATCTTCGTCACATGATACCTTAGATTCTCCTTTAGCCATGAGGCAATGAGGAGTGGAGAATAGAGATGGAACTTCCTTGATAGCCACTCGAGCGAGTCCTTTAGGGGATGCTTCATCTTCATCTTCGGAATCAGAACTTGAAGCATCCGAATCCCATTCGATGAAGCAAGCTTGTCCGTCCTTCTTCTCTTGTAATATTTCTTGAAAACCTTTTTCTTGCTTTCTCCTTCCTTTTCGTACTTCTTTTTCACCATTTTTCTTCTTCCTTGTTTTTGCATTGTGCGGAGATATGGCCCTTTTCACCACAATCAAAACATCTTCTTTCTTCAAATGGGTTCTTTTTCGACGATTGTCCTTTCTTGAAGAATTTTCCTTGATATTTCTTTTTCATGAACCGCTTGAATCTTCTAACGAAGAGAGCCATTTCCTCATCGGTGTCTCTCTCATCGCTTTCTTCTTCATTATCTTCCCTCTTGGAGGCTTGAGCTTTGAGTGCTATATTCTTCTTCTTGGAGTCGGAAGCCTCATCTTGCACCTCTTCTTGTGATTTCTTAAATATGTCATGAGTGAGAATTTCACTCAAGACCTCCAAAGGAGTCACACTCTTCAAATTAGATCACACAAGTAAGGTCACAATAGTGTCATATTTTGAAGGTAAAGCTCTAAGAAATTGATGACAAAAATCAACATTTGTGACATCCATACCAAGCTCTTTTAGCTCATTTACTATATTATTTAATCAGTTGAACATCTCCGAGACATCCTCATTGGGTAACATAGCAAATTTTTCAAATTGTCCTTTATGGATGAATAATTTAGCATCCTTGACCATTGAGGTTCCTTCATGAATATCCATAAGGTTTCTCCAAATATCATGAGCCGTTTCAAGTTTACAAATTCTGTTAAATTCATTTAGATTTAGAGCACTATAAAGAACATTCATGGCTTGAGCATTTGCTAGAGCATTTTCTCTATCTAGGTTAGTCAAGTCTTCATCATCTAGAATTGTGAAACCCTCATCCACTACTTTCCAAATTTTTCCACCCATGGCTTTAAGATAGACCATCATTCTAGTTTTCCAATAGGTATAGTTTGATCCATCAAAGAGTGGTGGTGTGCCAATATTAATCTGACCCTCACTAGCCATCTTTATCCTACTCTGGGATGGTTAAATCCTCTAAATATGGAGTCCTTGCTCTGATACCAATTGAAAAGGATCTAGGATATCGACTAGAGGGGGGTGAATAGGCGATTTTACCAATTAAACAACTAATCAAGCAATTATCAACAATTAAGAGCAAATAGCTAAGAACAAGATGAATATCAAGCAACTTGACACAAGGATATAACCCGTGGTCTCGGTGATTTGCCCATCACCCCTAATCCACGTTGAGGTAAACTCAAATCTCTAACCACTCCTCTATCTAGTCGACTTCCTCTCAAGAAGTGACCTAGATCTCGAGCCGGATTAGTATGATGAGTTATCCAAACCTCGATTTCACTAGTAATGCACTTTACCGCTCCGGCAAGGCGTGCTCAACCTCTTCACAAGTTGTTTTGAGGCTTCTTCACAATCTCCCTTGAAGAGGTCTCCAAAACCTTCCACCTCGCCGTCTAGGAGTCGGCAAACTCCAAGAGTAACAAGCCGGTGATGATCACTTAATGCTCTTCTAGTGCCACAAGATTGATTTAGTGAACTAAATGCAATGCACTAGAAGATCTTAATTGCACACTCTCTCAAATTCAAGAAATTGAACACTAGAGTGTATGAAACATGGTTAAGCTCTTTAGAATGAAGTCAATGTTCACACATATGCCCAAAAGTTTCGAAACAGGACCATGCATGGGAGTATATATACTTCCCTCAATAAATATAGCCGTTACAAGCCATTGGAGGAAAAAGATCACCTGGCGGTCAGACCGCAGGTATAATCTCGGTTAGACCGCCGCAATTACAACGGCAATAAACAGGCGCAATAAATGCTCACCTACTGTGTCGGGCACTCTCACGGTCAGACCGGAGCCAACGACGGTCAGACCGTGAACCCATCCAGAGACAACATCGTTTCTGGACACAATTTACGGTCAGGCCGAAAACCTCGCTCAAACCGGCTACACGGTCAGACCACAGTACAAAATCTCGGTCAGACCGGTTTAGCGGTCAAACCGGATTAACTGACGGTCAGACCGCTAGCACACTAAGTTTCACAAAATATGATCATGAAGCTCCAGGATTCTGACCCAATGTTTAACCACGGACAGACCGACCATTTTAGGAAATAAAAACACTTCACCATAACTGTCGGTCAGTCCGAAACAACTCTCGGTCAGACCGTTTCTGCGGTCAGACCGGCGAACACGGTCAGACCGGCGAACACGGTCAGACCGACAGAGACTAAACTTGGCTGATTTGAGTGGATAAAAGCATTTTCAAAAGATATAACCTTCTAGTATGCAATGTAAGTTGTTTTTATGACTTGTGGCACATATATGAACTATTTAATGATACACCACATGCTCCTCTTGATAGTACGGCAACTATCCTACAATCCGGTCAAAATCCTTCTCTAATCACTTTAGATCGGTAAAAAGAAACGAGTCCTATTCCATAACTTTGCCTCTTTGCTCAATATCCTTTCTTCATCATTTAGCTCTTTCTTTGCCTTTCATTATCCTGTCTTTTGAGTTTTTCTTTGACACAACTTAACATGTATCGTTAGTTCAATATTTGTAATTGTCATTAATTACCAAAACACCCTTTAGGGGCCTAGAAGCTACAGCGAGTCAAGGTCGCAAGCGCAAGGTCGGCAAGAAGAAAGCAGCAAAGACCTAAGGTAAGTACTTGTTTATTGTACCAGTCTGGGTGGTTGGAGTATTGACCAGTTTTATAAGAAATTCTTTTTAGTTTAACCGTACTATTAAGAGGGGTTGCGAAATCTCTTTTAGTTCCGGCAAAAACTGAGAAACTCTTTGATCATATGTTGCATTCGCATTTATTCATATTCTTAGTCTAAATCTGAGAAAAATATTTAGATTTCAAAGAGGGACTGAAACTGGTCATCCGAGCACTGTTCATTCGACTAGACATTCCAGCAGCTATTTACTAGCCATTAGAGGTCGAAGCTGGCTGTTAGCTGTACTGATTTCTTTCCTTATCGACCATAATGGCTAGCTGAGAGGTTGGGCTATATATATGTGTGTGTGTGTGTTTTTTTTGAGTAGTATTTAAACATATCACAAGCCACATTCTCATATACACCTTCGAGCATCTTTTCTACATTGTTTTGAGTAGTTTTTAAAACAATTTTTGAGCAGATTTCTATACTGTTTTGAGCAGTTTTTAAAACAGTTTTTGAGGAGATTTCTCTACCGTCTCGGGCAGTTTTTAAAACACTTTTGAGCAGATTTCTATACATTTTGGAGCAGTGTTTTTAAAACAATTTTTGAGCAGATTTCTACATATTGATGAGCCATATTCATATTCTGTTGATCAAGTATCATTCCTTGTGATTAAGAGAGAGCCTTCGAGAGCATTCATTCGCATCATTTGCATCCTTAGAGTTTCTCGGTGGTTGTTGGGGGTCAAGAGAAGATCTCGCAACTTGTTACTCTTGGTGATCGCCTTCACCTATACGGTTTGGTGGCGTGGCCATTGATCTCTCTATTGACGAAGTTTGTCGGAGAGGCTCAGTGTGTTTGTCAGAGGTTTGGTGTTCACCTTTCCGGAGTGGAGAAGGAGCAACCCTAGTGGAAATATCCGTCGTGGATATTGAAGCAAGACTCATTCATTTGAGTGCTTCAACGAGGAGTAGGGAAGACCAGGGGAGTCTCCGAGACCTCGGGTTACATCGTTGTGTTTGTCTCTCTTCCTCTCATATTATTTGTGCAATCTATTTGTTTAATTGATTCATTTTTTATTTGCTCTTAGCTCTTTTAGGCTTTAATCTTGCAAAAGTTGTTTTATTAGAAAAGTTTTTAAAGCCTCCTATTCACCCTCCTCTAGTCGGCATCCTTGATCCTACACCAATCAGACAAGTACCAAGGTGTTCAAGGTATATGTGAATTTAAGACAGGGAAATTTATCTAGGTTGGGGCCCTCGTAGCTGAGTAATGACCCTACTCCTGTGTACTTATCGCAGTGGAAAAAGGATTGCAGAGAGAGTGTTACAAAGTGAATGTGCTAGCTAATCCTATATAGCTAGGTCTAATCTTCTTTGTAGTTGATCGTCCTCCCTTGAACCTTCTCTTGAAGGTCTTTTTATACTTGCCGAAGAGATCGTCGGTTGTCCTTCTAGAGACACGTCCCACGACTGCTTACAACTGTCTCGTAGTGGTAGCTATGGGTTGTGGGTACGTGGTGGTTGCCGTAGATCGTGGTTACATGGCGGTTTAGGCAGTTTTGACTTGGTGTTGTGGAATTGTCTCACCATTCTAATCTCCTTCGATGGTTACCTTTGCCAGGGACTTATGATTATCTTGTGAACAATCATAAGTATCAAGGCATGGTCGAGGTGGAGAGTGATCGCGTATCTCTGCGACCACGTGTTGATACGAGGCTTTGTATCTGCGAGAGACCATGGTGTTCGCGGATACAGCTCAAGATTATGGACTTTATGATAATAAGTGTTTAATATCTTGTCTAAGATTGCAAGAAATAAATATGATTGCTGGGCTATGTCCAAAACATCCTTAGATTACTTGATATCTCTTTCCTAGGCCTTCTGCTACCATAGAAAGGTACTTGGATCGTGGAGTGTTGTGCGCGACCATGGGAGTCTAAGCACAGCTAACAATTCTCATCAGCTAGCCCCCGAATTTGAAACGATAAAGGCCCATTACAATGGTTGTGTCACTTCGAATTTTGAACAGTGTTCGTCGCTTCGAATTTCCACGTTGAACTACGTCGTTACGAATCCCAACAAAACTTCAAGGAGAAACTTCAATGGAAAAGGGGGAATCGCCCTTTCACAGCTGCCCCTCCACAAAATTGATACCTATCCTTTCGCCTAAGATGATCACGAACGAAGACAGAGAACTGCGTAGATAGGAGGAAATGAACCAACCTGGGGGCCCAAACTGTAACACCCCTGTTTTTGCCAAACCCTAAAATAGCCAAAATCCACATCTTGACCCCAAACCTTAATCTGCTTCAGCCATTCCCTTCTAAATGTTGTTCAGAACATTTTTCCCTTCTGGATCATCTCCAAAATCCCATCCTAAAACTGAGTTTCGACCCTTGCCGTCTCAGAACCCTAATTACCCTAATTTTACCCTAAACTGCTTTTCCCCAATTTTGTCGAAACCCTTCAGATCTTGCCCGATCTTACCAAACTTTGGCCGGATAAGTTCTAATAATTTTATGCAACTTATCTGCGAAATCAGATTTCAGATCGGACCATCAGATCTCCGAATTTGCAATCAGGCCCAAGTTCTATTCAAATTTTCCTCACAGAACAGTCCCTGGAGCAAGTTTCAAAATTGCAGAACGGCCCAAATCTTCTTTTCAGGTCCATTCGACCAGCACCTGGTCGTTGCCTACGACCAGCGCGTGTCGCCGGAGCCGCGCCGTGGTTTTCGCCGCATTTGTCGCCGCCGGCCACCGCCTCTTGTCGCTTGTGTTCGTGATTAGTGGAGCCACCCTGCGCGAGCGTGCCGGCCACCGTAGCTTCTCCAAGCCCAGCGGATAAACGGCCGCGCTCTAGAGCTTTGTTTTCGCGCGCGCGCCTGTTGCCGTGGCATTTGCATGCTGTTACGTGGCGTTGCCAGAGCTGTGCTGTTGCCTCCGCATCTGCGCCGTCCCGGGCGAAGTTCCAAGGCGCGCTGACATCGCTGGCAAAGCTGCAGCACCGCCTGAAGCACATCACGTCGCCGTCGCCGTTGCTGCGCCTACGCCCGACAAACTTCTCCCCGGCGCAAGCAACCGCTGTCGTTTTATCCCTCGCAAGCTCCGTCCTCGTGCCTATTTAAACCTTCCCTGTGCTTTGAGAGCCTCAAACCTCCAGAAAATCGTCTAAGTCCCAAACTCCACCGCGAACGCCTTCTTCTCTGGTGAGCCAGTGAGAGAGCTCACGGTGCTAGCCCATTTCACAGCCCCTCTCTTCGATCCAAAGCCACCAGTGAGTTCCCCTCTTCACCCTTTCTGTGTAGTAGCAGTCAATTGCACCCCGACGATCCCCATTGCCGGTGATCGCCGGAAAAGCCCAATTGCCCTGTTTCCCCAATGCTATCAGATTCAGCCCGAATTAGCTCTCGTCCCAGTAACAAAAACTAATCCTTAGCCATTTCTTAGCAAGCCTGTGGAATCCAAATCCCCAATTGAGCTCAAATCGAAGAAATCCCAATCTGGAACCTCAGCCGTTCGCCGGACCTCGGTGCCAAGCTTCTCCGGTCATTCTCCGACCAAATTGACTTCACCAGTAGCTTCCACACTCCACCCTTTCACTCCCTGAGCAAGGAATCGAGTTCAAACGCCTTGTAGCAAAAACCCCTAATCTCCAGTGTCGTCTTCTCCAGCGCCGGTCGCCGGAATCCTTTCCCGGCCGATCTAGCTCCTGAAACCTTGTCCCTTAGCTTTGCCTCAGCTCCTTGAGCAATTCTTTCCACTAGCTCGACACCTGGATCTGCCTAGATTGTGAGTTATGCCTTTGCCAAATCTTTGTCCAGAGCTGTGCCTGTGCCGTGTCGCCACCGCAGTTCATCACCTGATTTGGCCGCTCTCCAGTCACTTTCTGTCCTTGAGCCTGTTGAGTGATTTGTTCCTGTTAGTAATGCCTACCTCCCAGACAAAGTGGTACATCAATTGGAGCCCTAAATCAAAAGTTGCGCCATGCCCTAGTTTCTGGCCATGTCCAGCACTATGTCAGTGCATGTCAACCACTGGCATTGACCTTGTTCAGCCCCTTCTGGTTGAGCAATTGAAATTCCACCTTGTCCAGTAGATTCCTGGAGTCAAGATCTACAACTTTCTCTACTATCACTTCTCCAGAAAACCATCCTAAGATCAGTTTGAAGCTATGCCAAAGCCATGAACCGAATGTCGACCCTTCGACGTTCAATCCTTTTTAGCCGTTTTTTCGACCAGAGCCCTTGTGACCTTGCCCTAACCTTTTCCCCTGCATGCATGACTTATTTACTTAATAATTTCTATGGAAACTATTTTCTGTATGCTTATGGTATGTGTTTGTGTGTTGTTTGATTGCCGCAGAGTCAGAAGCTGAAGGAGCAGAGGAAGTCTTTGAAGAATCATCTGAGTACTTAGACCCAGCATTGCAAGGCAAGCCTCATTCCTTTGATCATATCTCACCCAATATTTTCATACAAAGTATATTCACTGTTTCTTACTATGCATGCTTATTTGAGATACAAGTTATGTTTGAATGACATGAATAGATATCACCTAATGAATCATGAAACCCCTTTTTGTTATTGAACCTTTATATATATGCTTTTGTCACCCTAGGACTCATATATTGAATGTTCACATTAAACTGGAAATGGTCAAATGTATGAGAAGTTACATGAAAACCGTTTTGTCAAGAAAACTGATAAAAAGGATCAGTAGTGAGGATTGGATTGTATGAAGAGGGTGCGGTGCGCACCAGGGAATGTGAATGCTCCTCACTATGGGTTCATAAGGACAAGAACTTTGTGCTGTGTCTCTATGCGAATTGTAAACGTACCAACCACTTGCCTGATATGGGACAGGCACAACTTAGTAGCTTTTTGGTATTAGCAGTTCCCTGCATGGTTTGTCGGTCTGGTTTCTCGCGTGGAAACTGGTGGGCCGCAGTTTGGCCATGAGTGATGTGAGTTCAGAAAAATGATGAGAGATAAAGGTAGAAAGAAGGAAGACGCCCTACGCCTCAGATTAAGCCGTGCGCGGTTGTAATCTTGAATGGTCATATGTCTTGCGTGGACACAGACCAAGGCTATGTGTCCTGCGGGAACATAAGCCAAAGGCTAGGAAGTAAGGCAGTGGGGAGGACCCACAACAGTACTTGAGACTTAATTGTCTATTTACTGGGTGGGGATACTGTTAATACTGAACTGCAAAAATGTTGTGTGATCTCGGCCCTGTCACATGTGTGAAAGTCACATGGAGCTGATCCGACTTGAAAGCCGAGTAAACCAGTGGATTTAAAAAGAGGTACACCTTTGCAAAGTGTAAAAGAAGTATCAGATACTCTGTACTCCCAGGTTCAGGAGTCTTTTCGTAGTGGATGTTATCCATGGGTTATAGCACAAGTAATATTTGGAATGTTTTCATAATGCGGTTAACAAAGTAGTGACTCATGGGAGACCACTACATCTAATGTTTTATTGAAAACCTGTTTAATGTTTAAAGTATCATTTTCATGACAAAGTACTGTTTTACTGAACAAATGACTTGGAAATCTATATATCTCTATCCATATGAAACTAAAACCCCGGAATCATATGTTTCACCCTCATGTAAGTACAATTGCATTAATCCCCGGAATGAGTGTTGCTGAGCACCAAGTGCTCACCCTTGCATTTATATCCAATTGTAAAAGAGGGATTCGAGGATCCCGATTCTTTCGGTTATGAATACTCAGCGGAAGATGGAAGTGCCCCGGACGAGCCCACATTCTAGAAGGATCATGCACCAAGTCAAGTCAGATGTGGGAAAAGCCCCTCCAACCCTGCTGCGGATTGAAGTCAAGCTGTTTGTTGTCGCTTTGTGCTTTATGTTGTGTGTTCGGTACTTGGATAACGATTCTTGTCTTGATAAACTGATTATTTTCTTAGCAACTTTACTTAGCGCCATTTTCGGTGCTTTGGCTATGTAATATTGGCCCATGTTGGCCTGATACTTGTTTAATTATAATGCTATGCTTGTGTGGTTTGAGCTCATGTGGCATCATGCTGTGTGTAACCTACTTGGGCGGTTACCAAGGTGATCCTCAAATGGGGGTCTCACACAAACAAACAAACAAAAGGGAATGAGAGAAATGATCAGAACGATTGAGGAAAGAAAGAGAATGATCTAGGGAAGTGGTTACCAGGCAGGCACTAGGGAGGATCTCGAGGCCTTTGCGCTGCGCGCTAGGCTAGGAACTCGAAACGTCGTCTTTGGAACTCCATAAATATCTATCACCTTTCTGTGAAATTCTCAACTTCTTCATAAATTTTCTAAGTCTCAAACCTTTCGTCTCCTTAACCTTCTGTTCCAATGGCTTCCCTGAACCAGGAGCGATTTGATGAGGAAGAAGGTTTAGTCGCCGAAGAAAACGTTGGGGCCTGGTCTTACAGGGGACCAGCGTGGGCAATATTATACCTCCCTCTCAAGAGGTAATTCTTTCTCGGTAAGTTGGTGTAAATTTCTTCATGAATGCAATCCTTTCAAAACTCTTGGCTTTTTGCCGTTATTTGATCTTCCAACAGCTTCAAGGAAGCGATCAAGCAATGATGTTGGATCATCCAGTGGATCTTTCTCAAAGAGGATGGTTGTGCCTCTTCCTTAGTTGCACAAGGCCATTATGACAGAAGGAACGATGCCTCAGCCCCCCAGCCATTAGCTACAATTGTGGCTTAGGTCTCATCCAGGGCCACACGAACTGCTCCTCGTGGCTTGAGGTGAATATTTGCCATTTCTCTAACTGAATGGAGTTATTTAGGGCACCTTGGGCGACTTCCTCCTCTCCTGTAGCATCTCTATCACTGTCCTTAGAGGAGGATGTGGAAGTTATGGACCCCACTGTGGCCCAGTCAGCAATGGCCTCCCAGGTAAGTTCCCTGAGCTCTTTGGATTCTTTTCCTTTACTGTCATCTTCTGTGTGCATGACTTTGGGTGGCCATTTAGGGAGACGAAGCCAGGGAAGAGCTAGCTGAGGCATTGGCCTCTCTGAAGGAGGAGGCTACAATGTGCAGCTTTGATACGGGGTGCCCGATCTTCACGACGTAGGATCGTTGATAACTCGTTGATTCGTGTAACCTGACGAACTGATGGTGCCAACCACTGTCAATACAGCAACCTGCAACAAAAGAATTTGCCCAACCACACGCTTTGATCGTTGTCTACTTGACCATGCAAAAGTAGATGCACAGTTCCTACAATCAATGAAGAAATTACAAGAACTATGACAAGAGAATAACTTCCAATTCTAGGTGGCGGCTTAATAAGCACAAACCCTAGAATAAGAGCAAAAGTTTCTCTGAAAATATTTGTGTATTCAATTCGTGGTTATTTCAAAACTATGATTATGCCTCTCTTTTATAGAGGATGGTGTTTACAAAAGATAGAAGATTTGAACTAGAAACCAAATCTTAATCTAGTTCAAAATGGAATAAATTCCTAACAAACTATAAAAGATGAAAGAAATGCGGAATCAATCTTCTCGGATTCGGAGTGGACTCTTTCCTTCTGTGCAGTCGTTACTCTTTTGGGTCTTCTAGTTGCATACGACGTCGAAATTCAATGATTCTTGATTTGTTGGAAAGCTCTTTTGAATTAGGTTCCAACAAGTATTCACATGACCAACTTTGGCATCTGTGCTGAGAATGGAGTTTGGTCGAAGTTTCTGGTCAAACATCGAACTGTTACTAGATTGGCAGACTGCACGTCGAGCAGAGTTCTTTTGGTTGTAGCGGGTGCAATCCTTGACGGAATTGAGTGATCTTGGGCTCGCTGGAAAGCTTAGGAAATATTCTTTCCACTCAGTAGGTGTACGGCCAGATTCGATGAAGTCCTTTAGCTCATACGTGGCTATGTACTTCCTATTATGCTCTCCCTCTTCATTTGTAATCAATATTAAACAAGAGCTATTAGGTAGCAGCATATTCTCATCATAATTTAATTCTTTGAGGAACAAAGTCACCTGTTGATTTAATTGTCTGACTTTCGCTCGAGTGATTGGTCCTGTATGTGCCTCTGGTCGAGCGCTAGTGCTACTAGTGCTAGGGATGTCCTTATCTCCCCTTCTTGAAAAGGACTCATTTTCGAGTCTGACAGCGTAGAACCAAAGAACGGAGAAATGTTCGAAACGTTGAATGTGGCACTAACTCCATATTCCCCCGGTAGCTCTATCTTGTAGGCATTATCATGGATCTTTTCCAACACTTTGAATGGACCATCTCCTCTGGGCAGCAACTTTGGTTTCCTTTATTCTTGAAATGTTTCTTTTCTCAAATGAACCCACACTAAGTCACCTGGTTCAAGACTGAGCTTCTTTTTCTTCTTATTCCTTCTATTTTGAACTTGCCAATTCATCTTTTCAATGTTGGCTTTGGTTTCTGCATGGATCTTCTTGATGTGCTCGACCCTCCTCGTGGCATTCATGTTAGTGAGCTCCTGTGAAGGCAAAGTTATGAAGTCAATAGGGGTAGCAGGTGTAAATCCATAAACAATCTCAAAAGGAAAGAGTTTAGTAGTAGAATGTGTAGCCCTATTATAAGCAAACTCAATGTGTGGCAAGCATTCTTTCCATGACTTCAAATTTCTTTTGAGAATTGCTCTCAGCATGGTGACAAGTGTTCTATTCACCACTTTGGTTTGCCCATGAATTTGTGGATGACAAGTTGTACTAAACAATAGCTTGGTTCCCAATTTGCTCCACAAAAGTCCTCCAAAAGTGGCTAAGGAACTTAGTGTCTCTAACTGAAACAATGGTCCTTGGCACACCATGAATTCTCACAATCTCCCCTTTATCCAGTAGCTCTTGTACTTGGCGCTGAATTTCTTTTGTCTCCTCTGGATTGGTGCAGTAGGGAGGACGGTTGGGAAGTGAGGCTCCAGGGATGAGGTCAATTTGATGCTCAATGCCACGCATGGGAGGTAGACCAGCAGGTATATCCTTTGGAAACACGTCATCGAATGCTTGCAAAATACTAGAAACAGCACTAGGAAGAGAGGTTAAGTCATTAGTCGAAAGCAAGACATCTTTGCACAAAAATACAAATGCATTAAATATGGGTTAGTCCTCACTGCTCTTGGATCAAATTTGGTGGCTAACATTACTAGCTTCTCTTCCTCACTTTTTGTTTTACTTCTCACATTTTGCTTGTGGCTCTCACCGATTTTTGGATCTCATTCAGATTTGTTTTCGCTCTATCTTGCCATCATTCACTCTCTACATATTATCAGCTAAAATCCGATTTGGAGACATTGGTCGAAATGCAATGTCTTTGCCCTTCCAATTGAGGATATAAGTGTTGGCGTGACCATCATGATGCACTAATCGATCAAATTGCCATGGCCTTCCCAATAGCAAGTGACACACCGTCATTGGCACCACATCGCATTCCACGGTGTCTACATAATCTCCAATTTGGAATTGCACCTTAACCATGTACTGAATTTTGACATCTCCACAATCACTTAACCATTGCACATGATATGGATGAGGATGTTTGAGCAACTTTAGACCAAGTTTAGTGCACAATTCTTGACTAGCTAAGTTATGACAACTACCACCATCAATAATGACTTTGCATACCTTGTCATCAACTTTAGCCCTCCTTTGGAATAGATTGCATCGTTGTCCATTGTCTTCCTTGACTTGCACACTTAACACCTTTGCGACTACAAGCGCGGGTCCTTGCTCAAAACCAAAATAGGTCAGCCCCTCATTCTTATCTTCTTCTTCCGGTGCTTCTTCATAGTTTTTTGGATGAGCTAGCTATTCTGAGTCATCTTCACTTGCGGAATCATACCCTCCTTCGTCGATGACAAGCATAGCACGATTATTTGGCCATTCCTTGGCGATGTGACCATGCTCCAAACATTTAAAGCATTGAATAGCACTACTCTTGGCTGTGGAACCAATTGAAGAGGTAGTGGATGCCGAGGACTTCTTACTTGTAGCAGATGCCGATTTTGCAACCGAGGAAGAATGAGCAGTAGTATTGGAACTAGTACTAGATGAATATGTACCTCGTCCCAAATCAAAGCGTGCTTTGGTTGCATTGGATGATGGAGCTCCCAAGTTGAAGGATAGAACCCTTGCGGTTGGTTTAGCATCTTCTAGCAGTTTCCTTTCTGTCTTCTGAGCTTGGTGTACTAATTCCACAACGGTGTTGTAGGGCTGATATACCACAACACGTTTAATGTTCTTGTTTAGGCCAAACAGAAAACGCGCAATGGTTTGCTCTTCATCTTCATGCACATGTGCCCTAATCATAGCTTGCTCCATCTCCTTGTAGTATTCCTCCACCGAGTGGGCTCCCTGTCTCAAATTATGCAATCGATCAAAGAGATCACATTTGTAATGACCAGGGACAAAACGTGCTCTCATCTCTCGCCTCATCTCAGCCCATGATGCAATTGGAGGCTCCCCATTCTCGTATCTTTGGTTCAGCACTTGTTCCCACCAAATCAGCACGTATCCATCAAACTCAAGTGAGGCCATGTGTAGTTTCTTTGCTTTCAAATAGTTATGCATTTGAAATATCTTCTCTACCTTGAGCTCCCATGTAAGATAGGCATCAGGATTAGAGTTGCCTTCAAATTTTGGGATGTTGAACTTGAGTTTGCCAAACTTCTCTTTGGGTTGATCATCATGGCGGTGACTACGGCGTTGATAGCCATCATTGCGGTGCAGCATGTAGTTGTCGTTGATGTCATCTCGTCCATGACCTCTCCCTAGACCATGGGTAGCACCACGGCCTTCTCCTCCATGCCTTGGAGGTGGTGGTCGAACAACGTTGGTAGCCGCTCAATCTCTCTTCACGTGGACTTCACGTGCCAAATGAGCAGCGATCTCCTCATCAGTCTCGTCGCGGTCTAATCCTCCTCCATGAACACTAGCATCACCTGGTGTTCGTTCTTGACGTAGCTCCTCCAGTTTGTTCAATTCACTGGCCATCTTCGAAGTGATCTCCCTTCACAAGATGCTCATGTTCTCATTCAGTTGCACACTGAAAACATGGGTCATCTTGTCTAGATTAGCCTGGGTCATACAGGGTGTTGGTTTGTCCTCTTCTTGTCCTGCTATGGTGAGTATAAATAGAAACAACAAGAAATATGGGTAATTTTTGTGGAATCACTCAAACTCACTCTCTCCTTACCAACCGAAGTTCTTATATTTCTTCACTAGATTGAGGTGTTGTACGCACTCTGGTAGCAGTAGACGATCAAAGGTGATGGATCAAGCGAATCCACTGTCCAAGTACTATAACAACCTTGGCTTGTATGTGGAGCTTGGAGGGCTAAGTGTTATCCTAAGCAATCCAAAATTCTCGATATTGTAAAGTTATGTAACAATTCAAACTAGATCCAATGCCTAGTTGCTGATCTCAAAATATAAGCAAGGGACAAAGCAACTCACACACAAAGATGATGTAACTTGATGCAGCCAAAAGAACGAGCTAACAAAATATAAGTGATAGCACAAATAGCTCGTGTTGCACAAGTTATAGAAAGACGTTAGCTAGATTGCAAAATATGAGATAGGGCTATGGATTTGCACACAATCTGATCGAACACAGAAATTTTTTCTTTCTATGCTTTGAAAACGATGCTAACCAAAGCAAAAATTGGTCAATTTTTTTATATATTATTTTTTTATTTAGGAGCAGCACACAAGCATGAGCACAAGATTATGATACCCTACTATTCAGTCACTTTAAAGATATTAATTCAAGTGTGCAAAGCCCAAATACAATTTTCAACAGCTAGTCTTATGTAGATTCAAAGTTTTCGCAAAGGACAGATTGGCTGTCAAAGGATACACGTGATTTGATTTTTTTTTGAACTCAACGAAAACAAAAGTTACGCAAAGAAGTTTGGATCAGCCAACTAACAAAGACTCTAATGGACTAAAGAAGAACAATTTTTCTTGGCTTTTTGGTGTATAGGCTGAAAACAGATCTAAACTATGGGATAAATAATCCTACCGTGAAAACTGATGATCTGATACCAAGATGATACGCGGTGCCCGATCTTCACGACATATGATCATTGATAACTCATTGATTCGTGTAACCTGACGAACTGATGGCGCCAACCACTGTCAATACAACAACCTGTGACAAAAGAATTCGCCCAACCACACGCTTTGATCGTTGTCTACTTGACCACGCAAAAGTAGAAGCACAGTTCCTACAATCAATGAAAAAATTACAAGAACTATGATAAGAGAATAACTCCCAATTCTAGATGGCGGCTTAATAAGCACAAACCCTAGAACAAGAACAAAAACTTCTCTGAAAATATTTGTGTATTCAATTCGTGGTTGTTTCAAAACTATGACCATGCCTTTCTTTTATAGAGGATGGTGTTTAAAAAAGATAGAAGATTTAAACTAGAAACCAAATCTTAATCTTGTTCAAAATAGAATAAATTCCTAACAAACTTTAAAAGATGAAAGAAATGCGGAATCAATCTTCTCGGATTCGGACTAGATTCTTTCCTTCTGTGCAGTCGTTACTCTTTTGGGTCTCCTAGTTGCGTACGACGTCGGAATTCAATGATTCTTGATTTGTTGGAAAGCTCTTTTGAAGTAGTTTCCAACAAGTATTCACATGACCAACTTTGACATCTGTGCTCAGAATGGAATTTGGTCGAAGTTGCTGGTCAAACATCGGACTGTTACTTGATCGGCAGACTGCATGTCGAGCAGAGTTCTTTTGGTTGTAGCGGGTGCAATCCTTGACGGAATTGAGTGATCTTGGGCTCGCTGGAAAGCTTAGGAAATCCTCTTTCCACTCAGTAGGTGTACGGCCAGATTCGATGAAGTCCTTTAGCTCATACGTGGCTATGTCCTTCCTATTATGCTCTCCCTCTTCATTTGTAATCAATATTAAACAAGAGCTATTCGGTAGCAGCTTATTCTCATCATAATTTAATTTTTTATGGAACAAAGTCACCTGTTGATTTAATTTTCTGGCTTTCGCTCGAGTGATTGGTCCTGTATGTGCCTCTGGTCGAGCGCTAGTGCTACTAGTGCTAGGGATGTCCTCATCAAGCTCGCTCCAGGGGGAGAACGAGCGCTTCGAGGAGAAGTATATCCAACGAGGGTCAACCTTGACTCTCTCCTTCGAGTTGTTGATCGCTACAAGGCGGCTAGCGAGAGGGCTCGAGAGACTGCAAGGCTTGCTCGAGACACCAAGATGCTTGTCTGCAGGGAGAAGGACGCCTTGGACGCTTTGGTCAAAGGCTGCAGTGTCACTAAGGGGGGATACCTTCAGGAAGTTGAAGGTGGTTGCAAATTCTCTTGAGGCCGAAGTTGTTAAACTTGAAGGGTCAACTTGTCTCTTGAGGAGTCTTGCAAATTGGTTGCGGACCAAGCTGATTCACTGGTCGCCAACATCCTAAAGTCTGCAACAAGGTACAGGGAGAGACTAAGGACTGAAATCGATGCCACAGTTTCTACTGTCCTCTACAGGCTTAGGCTTCACCACGGCCCAAGTTTAGATTTGGACCCCGTGGAGGATAAAGATGTTGGCAGACAGGAGCAGCTGGACGCGGCCAGGGCCGAGGTCAAGCCCTTAGTAGATAGATTATTACATGACCTCGACCTCGCCTAATATATCCCTTCTCAGTTGTAAATTTTTTGTAAAAATTCTTAATGTAAATATTATCAAAGAAAAGGAACAATTTTTTATCATGTCAAAATCTCAATATCGTTGATGAATTATGTCCAGAATATCCTTGGACTATTCTTTGTGCACAATCATGGAATGACTATCGCGGTCATGGGAAGGTTATGTGCGATTATGGGAATGACTAACTTTGTAGGCTAGACCCCGAAGTCGAAGTGAAAAGGCTTTCATTTCTCCTTAATAAAGGCGTTTCAAGCTCTGAAAAGGTGTCTTTTCGTTTCGACTTCCCGCCGAACCCAAGAAGAACTTTGAGTGCGCGTGTTAGGTTTGTTTTGACGGGCATTTAATGCGAAAACCTCTTCTTTTTTCTCGCGGTGTGAACAACGGTCAAGAACCCAAGGGATGTGGGCTTTTAAACCCTGTGTCCCGAGAACTGCCTGTGCACGCAACCTTCCTCGAAATTTCCTAAGTTTTCTCTGAGTTCTTTGCTTTCCCTTTTTGTCTACGGAGTCTTAGCCTTCATCTTCCTCTACCAAAACTTGACCCAATGGCGTGTTGGATGCGATCCAGTCACCGATCAGCGGAGAGTTTGCTGGCTTTGGAGGCCGACGGTTACCTTCCCTCTAGGTCACTGATTCCATGGCGGCCAACTGGGGAGGACGAGGAGAGCCCGAAGGTGCAAGAGGGCGTGCTGGTGGTGTTCGAGGATTTCCTGCGCTGCGGCTTCCGGTTGCCAGAGAGTGACTTCTTCCAAGAAATCCTCGCCCACTACGACTTGGAGTTTGTGAACCTGAATGCCAGCTTGGTGTTGATCCTTGCAACATTCCAACACTTGTGCGAGGTGTACATTAGGATTTTGCCCAGTGTGGTTCTGTTCTGCCAGTCTATTTTCTGGTTAGTTCGGAGGGCACTGCCACACCAGGCTTTGTCTGCTTTCGGCTACGGGAGAAGAAGGACTTTCTCCCCTTCCCACTGTGTGACTCGGTTCACAAGTGGTACCAGCGGTGGTTCTACTGCACCGCCCCAAAAGAGAGCCATCTCTGGTTCGCAGATCAGCGTCCATAGAAGAGCAAGGAGAAGGACATTGCTCCCGCCCTCAATGACGAGCAAAAGAGGCAAGCCCAAGTGATTAAACACCTGATGAGCAAGGGCTTGACTGCTCGGGACGTGATCCAGGATTTTGTGAAAAATTGGATCAGTCCTCTGAGGAAGAGGGACCACCCGGCGTGGAAGGTTAGGGCAATAGAGGATGCCACCAGGGACTGCAGCCCTGGTAAGTACTTCAATCTTTGAGATTTAGTCAGATTGGTAGAGTGTGTCTCAATCTGTGTCTCTTTGGAGGTGTTTTTTTTATGTTTATCATTCTATTTCAGCCTTGTCCTCCTCTGACGTCGAGGTGAGGACAAGCTTCCTCTTGAAATCGTTCAGTCCGGTCGAGGAAGGCCACATCAATGCGCCAAGTCCGAAGAGCCTAGTCGGGAGCACCGACGAATTTGGTTAGGTGTGTCGAAAGGTATGTCTCTTTCAGAAAACCTGTGCATATTCTATTTTTAGGAGATGATTCACCAAAGGAACTTCTTTTGGATTTGCGTAGCTGTTCATGCGACCACCAGTCCAGAAAAGGCTTGCCGGTGGCGACGTTGAACCTTCTGGTGGTTCCTTGTTGAAGAAGCTGAAGAGAGCTCCCCCCCACGACCAAGGACTTGGCCAGGGGAAGAGCTTTACGAATAAGCACTACTTCCCCTCCTGCGGCTTCTTTAGTGAAGGCTGCGACCGCCGCTGTGGTGGGGGTTTCTGCAACAACATCGCCTGCTGCAACCAGGGCAGTTGCAGGCGTGCAAGAACCAGCCACAGTGGTGACCATGACTGACCTCGATGTCGCAGCTAGAAGGATTGTTATGGTAACGTCTGTAATGTCCCGACTTTTCCCTTATACAACTACAATTCATCGGAAGGTTGTACGGGGGGAGGGGAGCGACGTGGAGGAGGACACTTCCCTGTTTTTCTCGAGAAGGAAAACAAAGGCTTCCTCTGGCGACTTCGACTCCGAGGCGTTGTCCATGCTCTTATCTCCCAATGGTGTGGCCTCGAGTTCCCGCAACGTCATGGGTCTCAACATCAGGTACATGTCCACCCCTTTCTCTGACCAAGTTATATTGTGTAGTTATGGATGATGAGTTGCGTTTGGGAATTCAGGGCTCCCTTTGTTGCACTACCTGTGGCGTCGACTGAGGCTGTACACAGAACAGCGGAGGAGGTGGCCATAGAAGGTGTTACCGCAACAACTGAGGTCGCAGTTTCACAGGCCATTGGTGAAGAGCCTGAGTCTATCATTGACGAGGTAGTAAGAGACATCCAATCCGATGTTCTCACCGATGATGAGGCGATTGAGGCCGCTGTTGAGACTTCGGCCACGGGGATGGACAACAGGTAAACATCTTTGCTCCCCCTGTGGTCGAAGGAATCGCGTCTCCCTCTTGTTTGGGAGAATAAGGAGAGGAGGTAGCGGTAGATACGGCGGACCATCTTGGACAGATCCAGTGCCCTGCTGAAGATCTGAACCCTTTAGTGGTGCCTTCTAGCTTGGCCCCTGTTGGCCGAGCAAGCGGATCCAAAGATCTCTTCGAAAGGTTCTTCCATGAATTTTTGGAGGTAAGCAGAATTCTTTACATTCAGGCTTTGCGTTATTTCCTTAGGAGTTTTACTCCTAGTACTTTCTTTGTTTTATGCAGGACACGGCTCGAGCATCGGGTTTGCTAGTCGAGCGTGTGAAGGTCACTCAGGTCGAAAACAGCCAATGGAAGCCATAAGTACTTTTCTTCTAAGCTTTAGTCTATTGGAACGGTAGTAACATTCATTGCTGCAGGGAGAAGGTTGCTCTACAGAGTAGGATGGCTGAAGCCAAGGAAATGAACGAAGAACAATCCGCTAAAATCTGGGCGCTAGAAGTTGAACTATAAGAAGCTAAAGAAAGAGCTGCAACCTTTGAGCAAGCATCAGGATTGTGCAATTCTCGGAAAGAAAAGACTGAACAACTCCTGGTGCGTTGCGAGGAGCAACAAGACAAAATGAAATGTAAGTTCCTTTTGGCAAAATTTTACCTTACCTTGGTAAATATCATGAATCAGATTGAATCCATTTCTTCTCCTTTTCAGTACAAGAAGAGCAGATTAAGAAGGTAACTGAAGAAAGAGATCAATTCGAGCAACAATTCATCCAGAATGGGATGACATTGATACGCTCAACAAAGTTTGTGAGCGTCTCCAATCATCCAACGAGAGGGCCAGAGACGCTGCTAAGCTTGCTCGCAACGAAAAGGACGCTTTAGAAGCGACTATCAAGAGCTGTAGCAGTGTCGAGTTGGGCACTTTCAAGAAATTGAGGATGGCCACGGACTTATTGAAGGAAGACATCATTGATCCCATAAAGGATGACTTAAGCCTCAGTGAGTCCTGCAGGTTGGTCGCCGCTCAAGCTGACTCACTGATCAAGAGCATTCCAGAAACTGCGAGAAAGCAAAAGGAAGCTTTGAAGTCCAACGTTGGGGCAGTAGCTTCTGCTATCCACAGCAAGTTAAGGTATCACCACGGTTCGAATTTAGATCTGAAACCCTGTGGGTGAAGATGCCACTCTTGACAATGAGAGCCAGTTGAGTGCTGTGATAGATGAGGTGAGACCTCTAGTTGAAAGGTTGCTTTGAGATATTGATGTCGTTTGATGTAAAGTCTGCCATGACATCTTGTAATGATGAACTTATAGAAATGAAAATGTTTACCTGACTTACCGATGACTTTGTACCTTGCAAATACATACAGTTAGCAAAGATTTTGATGATTGAAAAGAAAATGTATGGATGAGAAAATGCTAAGTGTTTAGCTTCTTGACTTAATGTTATGGTTATGTTTCCCTAGCCCCCTCTTGTGACGACCATGTGTATTCTAAAGTTTGTACCATAGTCGCAGGATTGAAAATATCTTAAGGCAAAAGTGATCGAGAACATACAAGTCCGACTCTTATGCGTGAAGAGATGGCTTAAAAAGAGGAGTTTGGACTTTATGCAATCACATGGTCGCAAGGACTGATGAGGACATCACTAACACAAATACGAACGCCGCTCCATCCACTCCTCCCACTCCGTTGCCCAAAGACCATGGAGAACATCAAGTCGGTAGGAACCCACATGTCAAGCCTTTCAAGCCATCTACACTGAAGGTCCAGCATACCACGATGCTCCAAGACGAGCCCAAGAAGAAGCCCAAGTTGTCCACGCTCCAATACAATCCCAAGATGAAGCCCAAGTCATCTGCGAGCCCGATTCGGCCATCCAGGAGCACGCCAACTTCAAATGGACGTCCAGGCCACATACAGAGTCCGTTTGGGGTGAATGAGCACTTTACGGAGCAGCCCACGACCCCACCTTTCCAACGGATTTGGCCCCACTACAAAATTCCATCTGGATCTCCCGCAATTGACGAAATAATTCGCGGACAGATTCTGCCGGGTGCTGCACCACCTCTACTTTGGGTCCAAGGCCCGTGTATCCCTAGGGTTACATTGGGGGGAGGGGGGTTCTCTGGCCAGTGGCCTACCTCTGGCCGCCATACTCCTGCTACATATGGCCGCCACCCCCTATCCTTTTCGGTGGGTTTTGCTTAGATTATACTTCTTAGACAGTTTTCGCCGTTCATCGGTTTGTGAAACCCCAACTCGTACTCTTCATTGGTAATTGGCAATATTTAGATTGCGTCTACCGTGTTCTTGCTTGTGTTCTCGATTCGCATGCAGGGATAAGCCTTATTGGTGAGGTCAACTGTGTCTTGGCGTGGTTGATAACCAACGGAGCCGTAGTGTAGAGATTGCAGGGGTTTGAATCAGTTCTGATTGGAAGCTGGATCGTCAACGCCGAGTTATCAATCGATTTACCTCTACCTATCAGAAGATCGGGACACCGTTTACATCAGTTGGTATCAGAGCAAAGGTTGCTCGATAGGTAACACTGTATCCCCTCCTTGTTTAGATTAATTATGTTCGTCCTAGAGTCCAAAAATTTGCCCTACAAAAAAAAATTGTTTACCTTGTCCAAACCCTAGCCATTAATCTTGTATTGTTCTTGTCAGTTTGCATCTTTGAATTTTTGTTCATTGTTGTCGAGTGCTGGTTTTACTTCTACTTTTGGTCTAGTTTCCGTTTTGCATCTAGTAGTCAACTCAAAATCCATCTTGTTTCCTCGTCGCGTCCAAATTCCAATCTACTACTGTCTAGTTCGTTGTTTTCATCATATCTTTCTCATACGAACTCGGATTTTCATGTTCTTGGGCTTTCTGGAATCGTAGCGAGAAATCCCACAAAAAGTTTAGTCGTGGACATTTTCAAATTCGGCCGTCTTCAGACGCTTAATTTTGGGCAAACTCGAGTCCAATTCAGATTCGAATTGTTCAATCCTCGACAGGTTCGGTAAAACTATCATATCTTTTGATTCCCAACTCCGTTTTTGATGTCCTTTTACTTTTTGGAAAGATAAAAAGATCCTCTACAACATTTCTGTTGGGTAGATCTTCAGATTCAGAGCTTTTGGAGTGCGAAGTTGCCGAACAACGTTTCTATTTCGTTGTACAGTTGCAAAAGAAAGAGGCAAGTGCAAAAACAAAAGCCGCACTGTTTAAAAAAAAGGAAATAAAAAAAATCAAGTGCAAAAAAAAAAATCATAGAAGAAAAATATGTGTAGCAAATAGGAGAATTTTCAGTGGCGCATCTTGGGTTCTAGTCCTTTGTGATTCTAGTTGCTTGATTGAGTTAGATCTGAGTCTAGACTAGTTCCAGTACTTTGACTATTACTTTGGACTAATTTTCAACTTTGAATTACTGATATTGAATTGTTGCTACACATATATTAGCCTTCCGAGCTCCAACTCAATTACATGTTTACCTTGCAATTGCCTCACTCACGCTCGTCACAGTATCACGAACCAGGCACTGGTTGCACCCCTACTGCCTTGATAAGAACACTTGTAAGAGCGTGGTAAGACGCTTGAGAGTGTGTGATTTCCCCCTCCACAACCTAGTAGTTGATAGTGATAATACTCTGGTGTTGTCTTCTATTTTCTACTAACAATGACAGGTGATACATCTGATGGAGACAAGTGTATTACAAAAGGAGAGCTCATGAAACTCCTGGGTGAACAACACAATGCCATTAATGAGCACCTTAATAGCAAGCTTGAAGATACTACAGCTACCATGAACAACTTGCGACGAGACATGGCGACACTCACTGATAGCTTGGCCACGCTCACTACACGCATTGAAAGAATGGCAAAAAATCAGCCACCTAACAACGGTGCCAGACGGGGGGAAGTGCGCGATGCAGCACAAGATAATGAGGAGTCTGTTGTGGGAGATGATGATGATGCTCGGCGAGCCCACAATGCCAACGCTGAACTCGCCGCTGCCCAACATGCACGTCAACAACGCTACTTCAATTACAACCATCAAGGTATGTGAGGTAATAACTTTAATCACCGCAATGGTCGTGTTAATGATGATCCTTTTGCTAAACTTAAATTTACCATACCATCTTTCTCTGGTGTATATGATGCTGAAGTTTATCTAGATTGGGAAATGACAGTTGAACAAAAATTTAACTCCCATTTAGTCCCCGAGGTACATAGAGTTAGACAAGCTACTAGTGAGTTCAAAGATTTTGCTATCATTTGGTGGAACGAATTAGTTAATACTGGCATAGAACCTGATACGTGGGATAGGTTAAAGTGAGCTATGCGTGGTAGATTTATTCCTCCTTCCTATAAATGTGATTTGCGCAAGAAATTGCCGTGTTTGAATCAAGGTAATAAGTCTGTAGAGGAGTACTATCAATAGTTACAAATAGGTATGTTGCGTTGTGGAGTAGTTGAGGATGATGGGGATAAGATGGCTCGTTTTTATGGGGGTTTACGGCGTGAAATCCAGGACCTAATTGATTACAAAGAATATGATACCGTCAATAGATTGTTCCTTCTTGCTATGTTGGCAGAAAAAGAATTGCAGGGAAGGCCGCAAAGGACAAGGAGCAACTTTGGTAGTACAACTACACCGAGCTCGACACCGGGACAAGCCAAATTAGATTCGCCTTTTGTTGTTTGGTCTGCTGCCCCCTCCATGAGTAGGGAGCGTTCAAATAGCACCGCCACTGCCGTCATGTGCGCCCGAGGTGAGTAAATTTGCTAGTGTGCAGGTACCAGCGAAGAGTTCATCATCAGTCGCTTCCACGGATCGAATGAAAGGGATCGTGTGCCACCGTTGCAAGGGATTGGGCCATGTTATGAAGGATTGCCCAAGTCAATGAGCATACATTGCAACGGTAGACGGTAGGTACATTAGTGCTAGTGATGTTGAGGATGAATATGCTCTTGCAGCTAACCTTGCAGGTAATGATGATGATCATGAGACGGACAGCGATGGTGAGGAGATTTTAGGCATCGCTGCCACGGAGAGTTACAGGGCCCTCATTGTGCAGCGAGTATTGAGCACTCAAATGGAGCAAGCGGAGAAGCTACAACGTCATAATTTGTTTTAGATGTTACTCATCATCAAGGATCGACGTGTTCGTGTCATAATTGATTGGTGGAAGCTACAACAACTTGGTGAGTTCAGATCTGGTCAAGAAGCTTGGCTTGACCACACGTGCGCATCCTCATCCATACCATATCCAATGGTTCAACAACAGTGGTAAGGAGAAGGTAACACAAACTGCGAGAGTGCATTTTTCCATTGGAACATACCATGATTTTGCTGATTTTGACGTAGTGCCTATGCAAGCATGTTCACTTTTGTTAGGCCGTCTATGGGAATTTGATACTGATGACACTCATCATGGTAGAAGTAATAAATACACTCTTATGCACAAAGGAAAGAAAATCACTTTGCTTCCTATGACACCAGCTGAAATTGTGCAATGTGCTAAAGAAAGAGCTAACAGAGATAAAAATGAATGTGATAAAAGTGAGAATCACATTGTAGCTAAAGAACTGAACCCACTTCACAAGAAAGAACCTAGTTCTACGAAATCTGAAATTAAATTGAAGGGTGCTGTTTTACTAGCTGCTACGTCTATTTTGCATGATATGTCTCCTGTTATGACGCCTGTTGCTCCTAATATTTTGCAGGAGAATGTACTTGAGTCGAGGACGAATCCAATTCGAGAAGGGGAGGATGATGAGGACATCACCAACACAGATACGAACACCGCTCCATCCATTCCTCCCACTCCATCCCCCGAAGACCATGGAGAACATCAAGTCGGCAGGAACCCACATGTCAAGCCTTTGAAGCCATCTACACTGAAGGTCTAGCATACCACGGTGCTTCAAGACGAGCCCAAGAAGAAGCCCAAGTTGTCCACGCTCCAAGACAAGCCCAAGATGAAGCCCAAGTCATCCGCGAGCTTGATTTGGGAGCACGCCAACTTCAAATGGATGTCTAGGCCACGTACGGAGTCTGTTTGGGGTGAATGAGCACTTTACGGAGAAGCCCACGATGCCACCTTTCCAATGGATCTGTCCCCACAGCCAAATTCCATCTAGATCTCCCGAAATCGATGAAACAATTCACAGATAGATTCTGCCGAGTGCTGCGCCACCTCTACTTTGGGCCCAAGGCCCGTGTATCCCTTGGGTTACATGGGGGTGGGTTCTCTGGCCGGTGGCCTACCTCTAGCCGCCATACTCCTACTACATATGGCCGCCACTCCCTATCCTTTTCGGTGGGTTTTGCTTAGATTATACTTCTTAGACAGTTTTCGCCGTTCATTGGTTTGTGAAACCCCAACTCATACTCTTCATTGGTAATTGACAATATTTAGATTGTGTCTACCGTGTTCTTTCTTGTGTTTTCGATCGCATGCAGGGATAATCCTTATTGGCGAGGTCAGCCGTGTCTTGGCGTGGTTGATAACCAACGGAGCCATGGTGTAGAGATTGCAGGGGTTCAAATCAGTTCTGATTGGAAGCCGGATCGTCAATGTCGAGTTCTCCATCAATCGATTTACCTCTACCTATCGGAAGATCGGGACACCGTTTACATCAAGGACAAACATTCTAAGGAAAATGTACAAGCTTTGCGAATTGATGGTCACTCAAATGATCTATAACATGCTAGCAAGTCTCTATGCGTTCAGAAACGACTTATAAAGAGATGTCTTGACAAGATGCGATCGTGAGATCTGCAGCGAATCCACTGAAATATTACGCGAAAGGACGTTTACTCCGACCAGCCCCCGGGCGTGGCCCGAGGAGAGGAGTAGGGAAATAACGACAACATAAAGTGAAAAATGTTTTATTGAATGTGAGAATGTACAATAAAAAATGGAAAAGACTTACACATAAAATTTGCACAGTTGGTCTATGTTCCAAGTGTTAGTTAAAACTTAGCTAATGGAGCTGATCCAGGTCGCGGCATTGAGACCACAGTGTAGGGACTTTCCCATTGGGGAGAGAATTTGTTGCGACCAGACTGGCTTTGGATTTTTCTCAAAACCCAGTCTCCTACGTGAAGGCTATGTGGTCGCACCCTTTTGCTGTGATATTTACGCAGAGCCTGTAAATACGCTGCAGATTGAAGCAATGCTTGATTATACTTTCTTCCAGAAAAATGAGTTCATCTTCGCGTGTTTCACTTGGATTTGCGATATCGAAGTTATTCATGCGAGAAGAGCCAAGTTGGATTTCACTTGGCAGCATGGCTTGGGCACCAAAAACCAGTTGGAAAGCCGTGTTGCCTGTTGCTCTACTTGGTGTGGTACGAAATGCCTACAAAACGGAGTAGAGTTCCTCTACCTAGGCCCCCGAGCGTAACTTAAGGCGGTCGAAAACACGTTTCTTAACCCCTTGGATTATTTGCCCGTTGGCACGTTCAACTGCCCCGTTGCTTTGCAGATGAGCGACGGATGCGAAACAGATTTTGGTCCCAATGTCATCGCAATAGTCGAGGAAAAGACCACTAATGAATTGGGATCCATTATCAGTGATGAGACAACTTGGAACACCAAATCGTGTAACGATGTTTTTATGAAAGAATTCCGCTGCGGCGGTAATGGTTTGGTTTGTTCAGCCTCGATCCATTTAGTGAATGTATCAATGGCTACGAACAAGAACTTGTATCCATTGACGGCTTGGGGCATTGGCCCTAGAATATCTAATCCCATACGATGAATGGCCAAGTCAAGAGAATAGTTTGTAGTGCATATGCCAGCTGGTGAACTTGTCGAGCATGAAATTGACATTGCGGGCATGTCTTGACCAAGTGCTTGGCATCGTTTAATGCCGAAGGCCAGTAATATCCTTGTCGAAAAGCCTTTCCAACCAATAGAATGCATGTGCACCGCACATGCCTCTGTGGATTTCTCTCAAAAAGTTTTGTCCATCTTCTTGAGGGATGCAACGCATGAGTACTCTTTGCGTACTCTTTTTGTACGAGGTCCCTTCGACCAGTCTGTACATGCGTGCTTTTCTAACTAACCAATCAGCTTTAGTTTCATCCTCGGGCAAGGTCCCATGCGCGAGATAAATCCTCAATGGTTGGATCCAATCTGCTTCATGCTCGAGGTTGGCGACGTTAGTCATCACTTCTGTCTTCTCGGTGATCGAGGGATGTTTTAAGTGCTCAATGAACACTCCTGCCAGAGCAGATGCGCGTGAAGACCCAAGTTTTGATAACTGGTCTATGAGAATATTGTCTCTTCGCGAAACGAATTGGACTTCGAAGTTTCTGAAGTATTTTTCCAATTCCTCACTTCGTCCAGGTAACGAGCCATTATCTCGTTAGAGGTGCTGTACTCATTGTTTACCTGGTGTCTACGATTGGGACTTTCTTCATTAGTCGAACTTACATAAATGTTTAAGAAGAGTGTGAAGCCAATCTAAGGTGAATCTCAGGTATATTATGATAGCTATATCAGAGGAAGAAAGGAATTTATACAGGTTCGAGCCCTCTGATGATGAGTAATAGCCCTACGTCTTGTTAGGATTTCACTATATAAAATGAGGATTACAAGAAGAGAATCAAGGATGTTCTTAGATGAACTAAGAACAATCTTGTATTCTTTAGCTTACAGTCAATGTAAATCTACTGTGGCTAGTTCTAAAGTGTTATGTCTTGAATCTCTTTAGTCTGTCCTCTTGGTCTCTCCTGGCGATCCTCCTTTTATAGCTCGTGGTTGATCATCAGTTACGGAATCAAAGAGTCGCCGAGAGGCAGACGTGCAATGACTATAATGTGTAATTATACCCGTTTATGATTATGCCTCCATCTTTTTGACAGTTACTATAGACTTAAAGAGTGAAAACGTCTAAGACGGCAGTAGTGGTAAAACAGGTTCAACCACTATTCATGATTGAATGAGTCTAATCATATAGCCGTTAAATGTTTTATCTCTTTAGTAAGCCATGGTCGTGTATTAACTATATCAATGCACAGCTATTTTCCTATCCTTCACGACCCAGGGGATCATGGGGAAATGTCTCCATGTCCATAGTATTCGTGAGACCATAGTCTGTGCGATCTCGATGTTTGTGGATATCTAAAGACTACAAATTCTGTGACATCACAGGTTGAGACCATGGAATGGGCTATGTCCAGTATGTCTTGGACTATTCTATTTTCTCCCTCTTATGCTCATGAGACCATAGAGAGGTAGAAAATCTCGTTCTGTAGTCCTTGTGACTATAGAACTACAAAGGTGACTAACTTGGGTTATAATCCTCGTCAGTTAGCCCCCGAATTTGAAATAACAAGATATATACTTTGTTATTTTAAATTCAATCATTTTGTAAATATTCCGATGTTTCACCTCCTCCTATAACAAAAAGACGTCTTTTTTCCACCGTTTGTCCCAAGAAGAGCTTTGGGTGTAATTTTGACAGGTCATGATGAAGTCTTTTGCTACAACTCGAGACAAAACTTAATGCATATTTTAAGAACTCGAGGATCAAGAATGCAAACCATCACCCTCGGGTTTATAAATACTTAGCTTGTATGTTCTAAGATTTTCAAACTTTCACTCATTAAGTCTTAGAACTCCCTTTGTCTTTTCCCCTCTGTTCTTGTTCTAATGGCGGGCCAAAGTTCTAAACAAGTTGTTGAGAGTGATGAAAAGGAAATAGAAATGGAAGATAGTCTTATGTAGGCATTTCAAGAGGGAACTCTTCTTTTGAAGAATCTGCATTAATCTTTTTTCTAATATGTAGTTTTAAAATAACGCTTTTTTGGACTTCTTTAGGATCTTGAAGTTGCAACTACCTTAAAGAAGCGAACTGGTGATGACATTGGATCATCTAGTGGATCCTCATCGAAGAAACTAATGAGCTACGAGGAGTTAGCTGTCACTGTTTCTCAAACCATGGTGTCAGCCCCTTCTGCTCAAAGCGATTATGACAAAAGAAAAGAGGCTGACAACCTACAGTCTTTGACTATTGGCTCTCATCCTGTTGGGGGAAATCTCCGCCCGATCGATCCCGGTGAGAAGGGCCCCCGGTGACCCCATCCCGAGCTCCTTCATTAGCCTGGGGACAAGGGCCCCCAGTGACCTCGCCCAGAGAAGGCCGCCGCGGAGGCCTCCCGCACAGTGTCATGTGGGGGTC
This sequence comes from Pharus latifolius, assembly GCA_019359835.1. Taxonomy (NCBI): domain Eukaryota; kingdom Viridiplantae; phylum Streptophyta; class Magnoliopsida; order Poales; family Poaceae; genus Pharus; species Pharus latifolius. The sequence continues at coordinate 50,830,284 of CM033320.1, read as the reverse complement.
ACGTGAGGAGGGCCTCGGGAACTGGCAAGGACACTTGTCGCGCATCCGAGCCCCCCTGGCCAGCAGAATGACGTTGATGCCCCTCGATCCGACGGCCACAGACAGGGTAGCCTAGTAATTTGCATCTTTTTGGGCCTATATATGCCCTTGTACCCCCTCTTGTAAAGGAGGACAATTCATTATTATCAATACACAAAAACCAATAGGCGTGCTTAGGAGCACTCCTCCGCGAGAGAGCTCCCCTAGCCGACCAGTGTCGGGAGCACGTCAATAGAACTAAGGTCTCCACTGAGACCCGAACCTGTATAAACCCTCGTGTCACTCTTTGTGTTTGCCCGACGGGAGGTGACCGGTCGTACGGTTAGCTCGCGTCGTTGCTCGCTTGCTAGGAACCTTCGTGAAACCTGCTGGGGTATTCGTAGTACCACGACACATCCTTCTGAATTAAAGTTAAGGTATTGATTATCTCACTAACTAAGTTGTTTAATCAAGAAATAACTCATACTTTAATCGAATATGCAGGACGGATGGTATTGTTCTTGTACCAATCCCTTCGGTGGTCCAACCAGCATCTGCCTCTAAGGTAAGTAGTTTTCCTTCCTCAATTCTTCTTGTATGCGACCTGGATTAAACCTTTTGTATATAGGAGGACAAGGCATTGTGGATTCTCAGCGAACAACTTGCTAAGATCCAGGTTCTTCTGAGAGAAAAGACTGCTTTATGCAGAACTCTCCAAAAAGAAAAAGAGGAGATTGAGGAGCGCTTCATCAGGCGAGGACTCAACCTCGAGACTGCTTTCAAGGTCATTGAGCACCTGAGGGAGAACTATAACAGGGCTCGTGAGGATGCAAGGTTGGCTCGCGAAGAGAGAGACCTTGTGCGAGAGCAGAGGGAACTCTCTGACGCAATAAGAGCCAACTGTTTTCTCACAATAAAAGACGACGTCGAAAGATTAAGGAACGTCACTGATTCTCTTGGGGTAGCTAGTGTTAATCCTACTAACTATAACTTGTCCCTTGGAGAACTTTGTATTTTGCTTTCGGATCAGGTTGACTCTTTGATCGCATGTATCCCTTTTTTGTGTAAGGACTGTAAGAAATAAAGTTATTTTCTTTACACTGTGAAAGTTTTAATGGATGATTACGCATAATCCATAATCATTTTGAATATCCAATTTACATCTCTGCTATCAAAAATGATTGCAGGCAAAAAATCTCTGCGAGAAAAAATAACCACAGGAAAATATATCTCTGCGACCATAACATTCACAGGTAGTATAACTATAACCAAGGTCGCGGTGATAAGAAATTGAGACCATAGAATTCCTAGCTATGGTATTGAGTGACTGACAGCTAGCCCCCAAATTCGAAACAAAATGACTTTTCGGATTTCAAAAATATTCATTTTCGTTTCGGATTCCAACAAGGCCAAGAAGGAATTTGGGTGCGCCTGTCAGATCCATCATGGGAACCATTTAATGCCAAAACGGGTGCAAGGGCAACTTACAGTTTCCAAAGTCTCAAAAACCTTGTTTTTGCAAACTTCGCCGCCTCACGCCGCCAAAAACCCTCGCCTTCCAAAACCCATTTTCCTTTGATCTTGATCAGATGGCATCCTGGAGCCGATCCATCTTCTATGATAGTGAGCATCTGGAGATTTTGGAGAAAGAAGAGATTTTGCCTTCGAGGCAACTAATTCCATGTCGATTGACTGAGAAGGAAGAAACACTAGACGTTCAAGAAAATGAACTGGTGCTTTTTGAGGATTTCTTGCTCTGTGGATTTCGTCTATCAGAAAGTGAATTCTTCCTCGGCGTCTTAAACCATTTCGGGCTTGAGCTAGTAAACCTTCACCCCAACTCTGTATTGAGTTTGGCCATTTTTCAGCACCTGTGCAAAGCTTTTGTTGCGGTATTGCCGAGCATCAATCTTTTTCGCCGTTTCTACTTTCTGGTGTGGTCCAAGAGCACGAATGCTGCTGGATGCGTCTACTTCCACTTGAGGGAGAAGAAAGATTATCTTGTTGTCCCACTGCGCGATTCTGTCCACGGCTGGAATCAGCGATGGTTCTACTACAGCGCTCTCGAGGAAAGAAGCCTTTGGTTCAAAAATCGTCGGCCAGAAAAAAGCAACGAGAAAGACTCCACCCCAGATTTGGACGAAGAGCTGCAGAAACAAGCCTCCAATATCCAATGTCTAGCACAGGAAGGCTTGACAGCTCGGGGCGTGATTCGGGACTTCATCAAGAACTGAATTAGTCCATTGAAGAAAAGGGTGCACCCTGCTTGGGAGGTGCGCTCTATGCGAGATGGAACTTTGGACTATGAACAATGTAAAATCTTTTCTTGCAGATTGGGAAATTGTCTTCAATCTACATGCGCTTATTGTATTTTCCAAACAGAGTTTCCTTCTTCTGAGGTCGAGAGAAGAACGAATGCTCTTGTGAAGCTGTTCAATTCGACCATAGAAGGTGACGTGAATGCGGCGAGACTGTGGAGCTTGGTCTGTGGTAGTGACAGATTGTTACAAGAAAGATGAAAGGTAAAATCTCCTCCACAAACTTGTATATTTTTTCTTTTTTGGAGAAAAAAGAAACAGATTGGACTATCTCTTTGATGTAGTTGCTCCTGGGCCAAATAATTGGAATGAAACAGGTTGGTAATGATGGTGAGTCATCAGGAGGTCCTTCATCCAAAAACTGAAGAAAACTCCTTCGAAAGTGAAGAAATCTTCAGCCCCCAGCAAAGTTATCCAGAAGAAGGCTGCAGGGGCAACTTCATCGAAGGCCGTTACTTCCAATGTGGTGGCCAAAACGGTAAAAGCATCTAGTTTTCGCCCTTCTCCAAGTGCAATTGGAAATTACTATTCCATCATACAGGGAGAAGGAAGCGAAGAGGAGGAAAACGAGACTCCCCTCATTTTGCGGAAGAAGAGGTCTGTAGAACCCATGAAGAGACATCGAAGAAGATGTTTTCTTCATTGGTATCTCCTCGAAGTGGAGAAATGAGTTCCCTAGGACTCAACATTAGGTAACAAACCACCACCCTTCTAGCAGTATGTGAATGCATTCCTATGTAGTTGTGACCTACACAATCATTAATGAATGCACAGGTCGAGCCCATCCCTTGCAGATGCTGCATCAGTTCCAAATGTCGATACAACCATTGTAGAGGAGAACACAGCTCCTACAGTTGAAATTGCAGCAATACCTGAAGTTCTAGCTGCTGTTGATGCAACTGGAATCATCATTGACGAGGTGATTCACAATATTCAGTCAGAACTAGTCAATGATGTGGAGAATGATGTCGCAGCTGCGACCTTGACCATGGGGACAGGCGAACAAGCAGGAACTTCTACTCCCCCCTGTTTGAAGGAAATGTTGAACCAGCAGATCTAGTTGCTGATTCCTCGTATCCTGCTTTGGAATTGAATTTGCAAATCATTAAGCACGTGCGAGATGACTCAGGATCCGAGATCCTTCTAAAGGATCTTATTGAGGTAAGGATTATCTTCACCCCAATATTGTTTATTATTTCTTATCTGAATAACATCTTTGAATATTTGTCCTCTTGTAGAATTCTGCCAGGCATTCGACCTTGGTGAATTTGCTGATTGAGTGAAGATAATCCTGTCGAAAAGTTTTTTCAACTAGTGTGCGATAAGAAGCATGTGTTCCACATATGCCTCAATGTATTTCGTTTAGAAGGGATTTGCCATCTTCTTGGGAAATACATCGCATTAGGACTCCTTGAGTGCCCTTTCGATACAAAGTTCCCTCAATGAGTCGATACATGCGTGCTTTTCTAACTAACCGATCACTGTAGATTTCATCCTTAGGCAAGGTCCCTTGCGCAAGATAGATTCTCAATGGATGAATCCAATCCAGTTCTTGCTCTAAGGTCGCGACGTCAGTTATCACTTCGGACCCTTCTTTGATAGAAGGGGATTTTAAGTGCTCAATGAGGACCCAATTTTTGACAATTGGTCTGCGAGAATGTTGTCTCTTCGCGGAACAAATTGGACTTCAAAATTACTGAAGTATTTTTTCAATTTCCTAACCTCGTCCAAGTAATGACCCATTGTCTCATCGGAGATGCTGTACTCCTTGTTTACTTGGCTTACGACTAGCTGTGAGTCCCCCCTCACCACTAATCGACGGATTCCAAGGGATTTGGCTGCTCGAAGCCCAACAAGAAGACCTTCACACTCTGCTGCGTTATTAGTAGTAGCAAAGTGTAATTGTATGACATATCGGAGTTTATCACCTTGAGGTGTTATTAAACTACTCCTGCCCCCGATTGTTGATAACTGCGAGAACCATTAAAGTACATCATCCAATAGTCAGAATTACCCAAATCCACCCCGCCTTGTTCCTGTGGTGCGGAATTAGACCATTCGACCACAAAATCTGCAAGAACTTGAGATTTGATTGCTACTCGAGCAGTGAAACGGAGATCGAATGCTCGAAGTTCAACTACTCACTTCGCAATTTGACTAGAGACTTCCGGTTTCCGGAGAATGTCTCCTAAAGGAAAAGACAATGGCACAGAAATCGTATGTGCTTAAAAGTAATGATTGAGCTTTCTAGAAGCCATTAATAGAGCATAAAGGAGCTTTTGGACTTCAGGGTAATGCTCCTTCGGTCCATTAAGCACTTCACTTATGTAATAAACTAGTCGTTGTACTCCCTCACGTTCTGCGACCAACACTGCGCTAACCGCATGAGGGGTAGCAGCCAAATAGATGATTAATAATTCTCCCTTAATAGGGGAAACCAACAAGGGAGCACTGGTGAGGTATGTTTTAACTTCCTGAAAGGCCTTTTCGGTTTCATCCGACCATCAAAAACCATTGTGCTTGCGTAGAACCTTAAAGAAAAGGTAAACCATGTTCTCCTAACTCGAAATGAAATGACTCAAAGCCGCCATTCGACCAGTTAGACTCTGCACTTCCTTCATGGTTGAAGGGGATCGCATTTGCTCAATGGCCCGAATTTTTTTGGGATTAACCTCAATGCCTCTAGAACAAACAAGAAAACCCAAAATCTTACCCGAAGAAACCTCAAAAGAGCTCTTCTCAGGATTCAACTTTATTCCATGTTTATTCAAATTACAAAAAATTTCAGTAAGATCATCTATATGATTGGAGCTCTTAAGGCTCTTACAACCAAATCATCAACATAAGCTTCTAAATTACGCCCTATTTGAGAAATAAAGGTCTTTTGCATCAAGCGCTGGTATGGAACCAGCATTCTTGAGCCCAAATTGCATTCTGATGTAGCAGTAAGTACCAAATGGGGTGATGAAGGCAGTCTTCTCTTCATCTTTTTCTGCCATGCTAATCTGATGGTAGCCTGAGTAAGCATCTAGGAAGCTCATCATTTCACAACCTGCTGTGGAATCAATCAACTGATCGATACGGGGAAGAGGAAAATCATCCTTTGGACAGGCATTGTTCAAACTGGTGTAATCGACACACATGCACCACTTACTGTTTGATTTCAGGACCATGACCGGATTCGCGAGCCATTCATGATGGTCGACCTCACAAATGAAACTAGCCTGCTGGAGTTTACCTAACTCCGAGCGAATAGCCTCTTGCCGATCAGGAGCAAAACGTCTGAGTTTTTGCTTTATTGGTCGCTATCCAGGCCGAATAGCTAGCCTGTGCTCAATTACTTCCCTTGGGATTCCAGGCATGTCTGAGGTTTTCCACGCAAACACATTCATGTTAGCCTGGAGGAAAGCAATGAGTGCTAGTTCCATTTTGAGTTTTCTTCTGGTCGCGCGGATCCCTTGACCACATCTGGAGTTGAGGTCACAACTTGGACATCCCGTAGGGGAAGTTGATCAACCAACTCTAGGGAAATTCGATTACAAGTCAAGGCCGAATGCTGACTGCCCCTAACTGTGTTCACGCCATGAGGACCTGGGACCTTGACGCATTGATAGGTGTAATGCATCGCCGCCATGAACTTAGCGAGGGAAGGCCTACCAAAAATGGCAGTATAAGCAGAATCAAAATTAATTACATCAAAAGTAATCAATTTCATTCAAAAATTCGCTGGTTCCCCAAGTGTTACCGGCAGCACAATCTGGCCAATTGGTAACATAGAGGAACCTGGAATTATTTCGAAAATGGTTGTGCCACTGGCTTTATCTTCGAACGAGTAATTTGCATCTCGTCGAGAGCCTTGGCAAACAGGAGATCGAGGGAACTCCCTCCATCAACCAGTACTCGTCCTACCTTAGCATTGCTAATGGTAGGAGATATTACCAAAGGGAGGCGCCGAGGTCGCGTCAACTCTTTAGGGAAATCTTCCGGCTAAAGGTCAGGGAAACCTTCGACCAATGGGGATACTGAGGCTCTCCCAAAGGAACCTCAGTACTGTTTACCTCACGGCAGACATTTTTATATTGACGCTTAGAAAAATAAGATGAAGAACCACCGAAAATAACATTAAGATGATTGTTAGGTACTTGACATGCCATGTCTTCATCCGCATTAGCGCCTTTGCTCCCTCTAGTTTGTCCTTGACTTGGTACTGTAAGCATAGGAGTTTTACCTTGATAAAAATCTTCTAGCTTCTTTAACCAAGTCCGACAATTTTGGAGATCGTGCGACAAAATGTTGTGGAATGGACACCATTTCTTCGATCCTTGTAGTTTAGCTTGTTTTTCTGCTTGGTCGCCATGACCAGTGGGAGAAACCTTGTTAGCTTTAAAAAGAACCTTCTTACCTTTCCCTTGAGGCTACTTGTCGATGACGGTGACTCCTCGGAATTGGTTGGTTCTAGCTTTCTTTATCTTTTTTGATTTCCCACCCGCATATGTCTCAGGTTTCTTACTTGACTTATCCTTCTTGTCAGCTTTGAGACTTGGTTGAGGCGGAAAATTCTATTTATCCACCATCTTATTCCACTTAACGGCCTCAGCCGCATCGGAATAATGATCAGCCATGTCGAAGAGGTCCGCGACTGACTGTGGTGGATGAATGAGCAAATCTTCGGTAAACCTCAGATATCAAACGACATGTTTAAATGCCCTGATGACAGAGCTGTTAGAATGTTGGGAATAGTATTTCGTACTCCCACAAATCTTTTGACAAATTGGCGGAGAGTCTCTGTCGATGTCTGGTGCAAGCGATGAAGATCATCTTCCTTGCCAGGCTTTTGGTAACAATTTTGGAAATTGTTGAGGATTGCATCACACAACATTTCCCAATTGTAAATGGAGCCTTCAGGCTGATTAAATAGCCAGGTTCGTGCTGGACCTTCCATAGCAGTTGGCAAATAATTCGCCATAACCCGTTCATCACCATTAGCCGCTTGGATGGCAGTGATGTAAATCTGTAGAAATTTGGAAGGATTTTTGGTCCCATCAAATCGCTTGATTGTCCCGAGTTTAAACTTATCTGGCCAAATTACTGCTCGTAATTCTGGAGAGAAAGCCTTGCAACCTACGTACGAAGGATGTGGCTGCTGTTGCTCGCGACCTCCATCAAGGTCGCGGAATGAACTCACCTGTGGCCCCAAACGTGAATGCACCGATTCTCGATTACGATCGCGAGAAGAATCTATTCGCGGTCCTAACCAGGAATGTACTGGCTTACGACGGAGGTCACAAGAGTTACCTTTACGCCTGGTTTTACGATACCGTGCCGATGGAGTGTGCCCACGGGAACACTCCTGGTTCGAATAATAAATGTCCTTCTCATGAGAACGAGCTGCTAATGGCAAGGACGATGTCAAAGTGACAATAGTTGCCACCTCCTCGAGGTTATCTACTAAGATCCTTGCAAACAAAACTCTGTCATCATTCGCCAAATTTGAAGGAGGATTGCGAAGAGTATCTGTAGTCACATGAATCCGCTCTTGTGTGCTCCTTTGAGGTGCCATGGGAGTTATCGTAGCTTCATCCATCAGAGGACAGGCTGGAGCTGATGAGGGAGTTTGGTCCCGCCTGCGACCATGATGTCGCGGACGAGAAGTACCAGGGACCAGGTCGCGAGCTGTGGCATCATGGAGAGATTGCGCAAGCTGTAGAGCTTGCTCTGTGACCTTACGAACCTCGGCCTCTCGCTGCTCACAAGCTGCATCTCCTTCGCACTTGCGTTCTTCTTCCTCCCTGGCCACACGTTGCTCAGGGGTTTCCTCTAAAAGCACATCAACTTCCCGGGCAACCGAAGTGGCAGACGGGGAGAGCATCTCCTCACCTGAGTCAGACTGAAAATCAAAGATAGAATTCAAGTTCTCTGGAGCAAAACCTTCCAGACTGAACTCGAGGTCCTCATCTCCCGCATCATTTGGGACGATGGGTTCTAGTACATATTCACCATATGTGTGATAGGACTCACAGGAGGTGAACATACTGCCTATTCAGGTTCTTGACCATGGATCAAGTTCTGAGGATACTCCTCAGTAGCAGGCTCTGAGGGTACTTCATTTTCTTCCATGTAGAGAGTCTCATCCTCCATGTTAAGATCAACATAATCTACAAGATCAAAATCATTTTCAGAATCGTAAACTCCTGAGATGGCTTACCAAAAATTCTTGATGAAGAAAGACACCTTGAAATAAGGCCTCACGGTGGGCGCTAGCTGTCGACGATTGGGACTTTCGTCCTTAGTCGAACTTATGTAAATGTTTAAGAAGAGTGTGAAGCCAATCTAAGGTGAATCTCAGGTAAATTATGATAGCTCTATCAGAGGAAGAAAGGAATTTATACAGGTTCGGGCCCTCTGATGATGAGTAATAGCCCTACTTCCTGTTAGGATTTCACTATATAAAACGAGGATTACAAGAGGAGAATCAAGGATGTTCTTAGATGAACTAAGAACAATCTTGTATTCTTTAGCTTACAGTCAATGTAAATCTAATGTGGCTAGTTCTAAAGTGTTATCTCTTGAATCTCTTTAGTTTGTCCTCTTGATCTCTCCCGGCGATCCTGCTTTTATAGCTCATGGTCGATCATCGGTTACGGAATCAAAGAGTCACCGAGAGGCAGACGTGCAATGACTATAATGTGTAATTATACCCGTTTATGATTATGCCTCCATCTTCTTGACAGTTACTATAGACTTAAAGAGTTAAAATGTCTAAGACGGCGGTAGTGGTAAAACAGGTTCAGCCACTATTCATGATTGAATGAGTCTAATCATATAGCCGTTAAATGTTTTATCTCCTTAGTAAGCCATGGTCGTGTATTAACTACATCAATGCACAGCTATTTTCCTATCCTTCACGACCCGGGCGATCATGGGAAAATGTCTCCATGTCCGCAGTATTTGTGAGACCATAGTCTGTGCGACCTCGGTGTTTGTGGATATCTAAAGGCTACAAATTCTGTGACATCACAGGATGAGACCATGGAATGAACTATGTCTAGTATGTCTTGGACTATTCTATTGTCTCCCTCTTATGCTTCTAAGACCACAGAGAGGTAAAAAAATCTCGTTTTGTAGTCCTTGCAACAGTAGAACGGCAAAGGTGACTAACTCGGGTTATAATCCTTGTCACCTGGTTTATGACTAGCTGTGAGTCTCCTCTCACCACTATCCAATGGACTCCGAAGGATTTGGCTGCTCGAAGCCCGGCCAGAAGACTTTCATACTCTACTGCATTATTAGTTGCAACAAAGTGGAGTTGTATGAAGAACTAGAGTTGGTCGCCCTGAGGCATGATTAAGACCACTCCAGCCCCCGAGATAGAAAAATTGCGAGAACCATCGAAATACATTGCCGAAAAGTCGTTAGTCGACAAATCCGTCGTTTCTTGCACAAGTGATTCGGGATTAGTCCATTCGACCACGAAATCTGCAAGAATTTGAGATTTGATTGCTACTTGAGCAGTGAAGTGGAGATTGAACGTTCCGAGTTCTACTGCCCATTTGGCAACCCGACCAGTTGCTTCCGGATTACGGAGTATGTCCCCTAAGGGAAAGGACGATGGCACGGAAACCTTGTGTGCTTGAAAGTAATTTCGCAGCTTTTGGGAAGCCATTAAGAGTGCATAGAGTAATTTTTGAACCTCGGGGTAATGCTCCTTAGGTCCGTTTAGTACTTTGCTTACATAATATACTGGTTGTTGCACTCCAGGACTGCACTGACCACATAAGGGGTAGCAGCTGAGTAAATGAGCAAAGACTCTCCCATTTGTGGGGAAACCAACACTTATAGGAGTTCCGGTTTTGACTTTTCGCGAAGTCGTATGGGAGATTCTAGTCTCCTTCGAACAAAACACTACACGTGTCCCTCCCGATGAAAGTAAAGGTGTTAGATTTAGATTTGCAAATGTGGATTATAATTTTTCAATAGATGAATTTGAAAATATGCTAGGGTTTAAACCCGGGGGAACTTTTCATGCTTCTATTATTTGTGACGAGGATTGACACCCGGGTCACTTCTAATAAACTTCTGGTTCAAGACAGGTTCGAACCAGAGCATGTGTCTGGAGATGCAAACTCAAGTTATTTTGAGAGGCATCACCACGAGGTCGCAAGCTTTACGTGATCAAGTCGCAGCTTTACGCGGTCAGACCGTAGGCCTTGCGCGGTCAGAAGTTCGTGGCCTATACGCGAACTACACATTCGGGATATTACGCGGTCAGCCAAATCCCGCGGTCAGAACGTCTACCGATCAGGATACCTGGGATCTATCTATTCGGTTGTCTATACGACAGGATATTCTAAGTATCCCGAAGATTCCTACACGTGGAAAATCAACCGTCAGGGGGTTAACACGTACAGTTATTCATGAATAACACGTGTTTAACCTACGTGGAGGTTAAGAGCAGTTTCAAAAACCGTATCTAACCGTCCGAGCAACCGATTGATGCAGTTTCCTTCACATGGCACCCTTTCAAGCAGTATAAAAGGATGGCATGAAGTATCAATCGGAGAGAGATCCAAGTTAGCCAAGTCTACGGCACACCTCATATAGCATTTTTAAGTCTTCTTTAGCTTATTTTTGTACACTTTTATAGGAAAAATCCTTGCCTGTGAGGACTTTTCCTCCCATTTGTAAACATTTTACCACACTTAGTGAAATCTCAACAGGACGTAGGGCTTTTACTCCCACCATCGAGGGCCCGAACCTGTCTAAATTCTCTGTGTTCCTGTTCTCCATTGTTCAGCATACCTTCCCGAGTGGTCATCTTGAAAGGTCTCACTATTACAAATTCTGCATAAGTTCGGCTGAGGACCCCGAGTCCGAATCGTCGACAGCTGGCGCCCACCGTGGGGCCTTTCTCAAGGCGTCCTAATTAAAATTCGGAGGTTCGCCGAAACATGGCTGGAGCATATGATTCCGAGAATGATTTCGATCTCGAGGATTATGCTCATATCCCAATGCCTTCTCCAAGTGATCCCGTTCCGATGAAAGAGGTCGAAGGCCAGAATCTTCCACAGGATGAACCATCTTCCCAAGTCATGATGATCGACCAGGAGGTAACTGGCACAGGGTCAGAACCCACAGAGGTTCTTAATGTGCTAGGTGATGAGTCCGGCCCATCGTACGATCCCGCTGAGGGAAAGTACGATGGTGACCCCGAGGTCAGCCCAGGAAGATTCGACCCTGATAACCTTCACCGTCTCTTTGATTTCGAGTCCGACTCGGAACAAACCGAGATGTTCTCCCCATCGGCGACTTCTCTCCCTAGGCAGTTTGCTGCGTTGTCGGAGGAAACTCCCGATCAACAGGCTGCCAGGGAAGAACAAGATCGCAAACAGAAGGAGGAGCAAGATCTCGAGCAACAAAACAACGAACTACGCAGAACTGCCCTAGAGGCTCTTCAAGATGCGCAGGCTCGTTACGATGCTGCCCCGAGTTCTTCTCGACGGTCGCGTGGTCATAGACGTGACCAGACTCCTTCCTTACCACCGGAGCACTTCCCAGTGGACGAGGAAACAATAACACCCGGTGCCCCTAGGAGAAGTACCCATGGTCGACTGCGATCTATCGCGGAAGTCATGCGTAACTTTCCTCCTACGGTCACGGATGCGCAGAGACCGGCCTTTTACAGGATCCTGGCGGAAAGATTGGACGAGGTCGCATCTGAGGCGACCCCAACAGCCTCTTCCCGCTCAGTGACACATTCCCGTGATCGAGATGGTCCTCATTTTGGCTCTGGTCGACGGAGTTACCCGCCGCCTATACCGTCCCGACAGGACAAATATCGGCGGATGCAGGACTCTCGCAGTAGGGATCGAGTTCCCGTTCATTCTCGTTTGGGACCTCGAGTAACCCCGCCGTTAAGTGAGTTTGCTCGAAACCTGACCGAAAGTCGCGGGACGGTCCACGGTCCTTACGTCGGTTGCAAAGCTTTCTCGCCTGGCCTACGAGCGGTCGTTTGGCCCGATAAGTTTCGACCAGGGGCCATTGAGAGGTTTGACGGAACTCAGAACCCATCCGAGTTTCTTCAGATCTATATTACTGCCATCCAAGCCGCAGGAGGCGATGACAAGGTCATGGCTAACTACCTGCCAACAGTCCTCGTAGGACCGGCTAGAACTTGGTTGTTCAATCAGCCTGAGGGTTCTATCTACAATTGGGAAATGCTATGCGATGCCATCCTTAGCAATTTTCAAAACTGTTACCAAAAGCCGGGTAAGGAGGACGACTTGCATAGATTGCGGCAAACTTCGACCGAAACGCTTCGGCAGTTTGTCAAGAGGTTTGTCGGGGTAAGAAATACCATCCCGAACATATCTGATGGTTCCGTAATCAGGGCATTTAAGCATGCCGTTCGATACCGGAGATTCACTGAAGACTTGCTCATTCACCCTCCTCGATCGGTGGCCGATCTGTTCGATATGGCTGGTCGATACTCCGATGCAGCCGAGGCAGTCGAATGGAACCGAATGGTTGACAAGGGGGACCTACCACCCCAACCAGGCTTCAAGGACGCCAAGAAAGAAGACTCGAACAAAAAGCCGGAGTCTTCACCGGGTGGGAAGTCAAAAAAGTCGAAGAAGAACCGCTCTGGACAGTACCGTGAGGTCGCGGTCGCGGAGAAACCACCTTCGACCAAAGGTAATAAGTTTTCTTTCAAAAGTAAAACTGCTTCTGGTGGCCGGGATTCCGACCAGCCAGAAAAATCAACTAATCCGCAGGAGGGCAAAAGGTGGTGTCCACTCCACAATTCCGTAGGCCACGATCTCAAAAACTGCAGGAGTTGGTTGAAACAGCTGGATGATTTCTACCAAGGAGCTGGACCAATGCCGACCTTACCGCCCAAAGAGCAGGCGTGCGGGGTTAGAGACGTCGATGGAGACGAAGAAATGGCTTACCAGGTACCTCAAAATCATGTTAATGTCATTTTCGGAGGCTCCTCCTCTTTCGTTTCCAAAAGGCAGTTTAAAACTTTTTGCCGAGAGGTTAACCAAACGGAGACATCCCTTGGTGAACCTCAATATCCCCGTTGGTCGGATATGCCTTTGACGTTCGACCGCGCTGACTGTCCTGCGGGGCTAACTCGACCATTGAGATTACCTCTGGTTATTACCCCAATCATCAGTAACGTGAGAGTCGAAAGGGTCCTGATCGACGGGGGAAGTTCCCTTGATCTTTTATTGGTCAAGACACTCGACGAGATGCAAATTCCTCGTTCGAAGATCAAGCCCATAATTCATCCGTTTTATGGGATAATCCCAGGCCCCTCCATGAGGCCATTGGGACAAGTGGTCCTCCCGGTCACTCTGGGAGAACCAGATAACTTCCGAACAGAATTGGTTACTTTCGATGTAATCGATTGTGATTCAGCTTATAATGCAATCTTTGGCAGGCCTACTCTCGCTAAGTTCATGATGGCAACGCACTATGCTTATCAGTGCGGGAAATTGCCTGGCCCCAAAGGTGTCATTTCGGTCCGAGGTAGTCGCAACGTGGCACTCACGTGCGACCGGCTATCTTTGGAGATGGTCGATCAACTTCCCCTCCGGGACGCTCAGGTCGCCACTGTCGCCACCGATGCGATCAGGGCTGCTCCTCGACCAGATGAAAAACTCAAACAAGTTCCTTTGTATCCAGATGACCCATCCAAGACAATTCGGGTTGGGTCAACCCTGGATGACAAATAGGAACTCGACCTCGTTGCTTTCCTCCGGGCTAACGCAGATGTGTTTGCGTGGAAACCGTCCGACATGCCCGGTGTCCCAAGGGAAGTAATTGAGCACAGGTTAGCAATCCGACCTGGACAACGACCAATAAAGCAAAAGCTTAGGCGTTTTGCCACAGACCGACAGGAAGCCATCCGAGAAGAGTTAGACAAACTCTTACAGGCCGGGTTCATCCGTGAGGTGAATCACCCGGACTGGCTCGCCAATCCGGTCATGGTCCGCAAGTCAAATGGCAAGTGGCGCATGTGCGTCGACTATACTAGCCTCAACAGTGCCTGTCCGAAGGACGACTTTCCCCTTCCCCGCATCGACCAGCTGGTTGACTCCACTGCGGGTTGCGAACTGATGAGTTTTCTGGATGCCTACTCGGGATATCATCAAATTAGCATGGCAGAAGACGATGAAGAGAAAACTGCCTTCATCACCCCGTTCGGCACGTACTGCTACGTCAGAATGCCGTTCGGTCTCAAGAACGCTGGCTCCACGTACCAGCGCTTGATGCAAAAGATCTTTCTTTCCCAGATAGGGCGTAATCTCGAAGCATATGTAGACGACTTGGTTGTAAAGAGTACCAAAAGATTGTCTCATTTGGACGATCTTGCTGAAACCTTCTGTAACTTGAATCGCTTTGGAATAAAATTGAACCCGGAGAAATGTTCTTTCGGGGTTTCTTCAGGAAAGCTTCTTGGTTTTCTTGTGTGTTCCAGGGGCATTGAGGTTAATCCTGAGAAAATCAGAGCTATTGAGCAAATGAGGTCGCCCTCGACCATGAAGGATGTTCAACGCCTGGCTGGTCGCATGGCGGCTTTAAGTCGTTTCATATCGCGATTAGGCGAAAGGGGACTACCTTTCTTTAAAGCCTTGCGGAAACATCATAACTTCACGTGGTCAGATGAGGCCGAAAAAGCGTTTCAAGAGGTAAAAACATATCTATCCAGTCCGCCAGTATTGGTGTCTCCTGAAAAGGATGAACCATTGCTTCTGTATTTGGCGGCCACCTCACACGCGGTCAGCGCAGTTCTGATCGTGGAAAGGGAAGGAGTGCACAGACCCGTCTACTATGTGAGCGAAGTACTTCATGGTCCTAAGGAGCGCTACCCTGAGGTCCAGAAGATACTTTACGCGCTACTGATGGCTTCCCGTAAGCTACGACATTACTTTCAAGCACACAAGATCACAGTACCTTCCTCTTTTCCTTTAGGGGATATTGTCCGAAATCCAGAAAAATCTGGTCGAATCGCCAAATGGGCGGTCGAATTCGGTGCCTTTGAGATCCACTTTACCCCTCGCACGGCGGTTAAGTCTCAGGTTTTGGCCGACTTTGTGGTCGAATGGACAAACCCTGAGCCACCCGTGCAGTTGGAAAAGGAACTGGAGTGCCCCGATTATTGGACAATGTACTTTGACGGCTCCCGTAGTTTTCAACACTCGGGGGCTGGAGTGGTCTTAGTTACACCTCAGGGCGAACAGCTTAAGTATGTCATCCAACTACACTTTGTTGCAACCAACAATGCAGCAGAGTATGAAGGTCTTCTTGCAGGGCTCCGGGCAGCAAAATTCCTCGGAGTCCGTCGATTAGTGGTGAGGGGGGACTCACAGCTGGTCGTAAACCAGGTAAACAAGGAGTACAGCACCTCCGATGAGACAATGGCTCATTACCTGGGGGAAGTGAGGAGATTGGAAAAACACTTCAGTCACTTCGAAGTCCAATACATCCCGCGAAAGGACAACATTCTCGCAGACCAATTATCCAAAATTGGATCCTCACGCTCATCCGCTCCGGCAGGAGTGTTCATTGAACACTTGGACCATCCTTCGATCATGACTTCGGTCGAGGATGATCCGGCAATAGCCTTCGTTGCCAACCTCGGTCAGGAACAAGATTGGACTCATCCATTGAGGGTCTATCTTGAACATGGGACCCTACCCGAGGACGAAACCAAAAGCGATCGGTTAATTCGAAAGGCGCGTCTGTACAAACTCATAGATGGGGTTATGTACAGAAAGGGTACTCAAGGAGTATTCATGCGCTGCATATCTCAGGAGGAAGGAAAATCCCTCTTGAAAGAAATACATGACGGTGTATGCGGTGCACACGCGTCATACCGAACACTGGTCGGAAAAGTTTTTCAACAGGGATTCTACTGGCCTTCGGCACTCGATGATGCCAAGCTTATGGTCAAGATGTGTCCACAATGTCAGTTTCATGCAAGACAGGTTCATCAACCTGCTTATGCATTACAAACTATTCCTCTCGCATGGCCCTTCGCGATCTGGGGAATGGACATCGTCGGTCCTATGCCACAAGCGGTCAATGGATACAAGTTTTTGTTTGTAGCCATTGACACGTTCACAAAGTGGATTGAGGCCGAACCAGTACGAAATATTACTGCATTAGCCGCACAAAAGTTCTTTCACAAGAACATTGTGGCACGATTTGGTGTTCCAAACCGTCTCATCACAGACAACGGTTCTCAGTTCGCCAGCGGTCTTTTCCTAGACTACTGCGATCAGATTGGGACCAAGGTGTGCTTTGCTTCCGTGGCACATCCACAAAGCAATGGTGCCGTAGAACGGGCCAATGGGCAAGTACTGCAAGGTATCAAAAAACGTGTTTTTGATCGCCTCAAGACCCGCTCGGGGGCTTGGGCAGACGAGCTCTATACTGTTCTATGGGCACTACGAACTACCTCTAGTCGAGCCACCGGTGAGACACCCTTCCATTTGGTCTATGGAGCCGAGGCTGTGTTGCCTATGGAAGTAAGTATTGGATCTGTTCGCACGAATCAATTCGAACAGGTCAACCAATCCGAACAACGATCGCAAGATCTCATCCACCTGGAAGAATGGCGTGATCGCGCCCTGATTAAGTCCGCGGTATACTTGCAGACCCTACGCAAGTATCACAATAAAAAGGTGCGACCACGAGATCTCAACGTGGGCGACTTGGTTTTACGAAAAATTCAAGACCAGTCTAACCGCAATA
This sequence comes from Pharus latifolius, assembly GCA_019359835.1. Taxonomy (NCBI): domain Eukaryota; kingdom Viridiplantae; phylum Streptophyta; class Magnoliopsida; order Poales; family Poaceae; genus Pharus; species Pharus latifolius. The sequence continues at coordinate 50,813,185 of CM033320.1, read as the reverse complement.
AATTCTCCCCAAAGTGGGAGGGACCATATACTGTCGTCTCAGTGCCGCGGTCAGGATCTGCGCGGTTAGCCATGGAGGATGGTCGGATTTTGTCCAATACTTGGAACATCGATCAACTTCGCAAGTTTTACGTGTAAGTATTCCAATCACTTTTTTCCTGTTCAATTAGCATCTTTTCATAAAAAGCATGTTTTGTTTTCATACAATGAGTGTTTTTCTTTAAGCCCAAATTATACAAATTCGACCTGGGGGCTGATCGCCGGCGGTTAGGTTATTACAGCATTTTTTAACCGGATTCGCTGGTCAATCTCATGATCACTTCCAGATAAGTCACTCCTAAATAAGCCGTTTCTCAACGCACACGGGACTATCTGGCTAGTCTTCGGTCATTTGGGTGGCTACCAGTTTGCAATAAGGTTAAAATGTTACTTTAATCTTGACCATCGGCTTGAAGCACATATCCCTGGTCATCATACTTATGTTTTCCTCTGTTTAAAATACTAAGGCTTAAGTATTCACAAAACAGAGGCGGGGGCTAGAGGAATATACTTATAGTATGAAACTTATGATGTGAATATGCACTTTCTCTTGAAAAAAAGATTTTACATACATAGCATTGTAATTACAATTGTTTGGTTACAAAATACAAGGATCATTCGATCCTTAGCTCAGCCAAGAGCTTGTCAACGAAGGGCTTAACTTCTTCGATAACGGCGTCAAGCAATTCGTCACTCTCGACCTCAACCGGTCCCACCAGCGCGCTCAGATTCGCATCTGAGCCATGGTGAAGTCGAACCCGGCTGAGTACGGCGGATGCGGCTGATCGGACTCTCGTCCTGATCATCTCTTCACGTCGCCGTAAATCTCCAGGGAGATATTCGAGCAGTGATTCTGCTTGAGTTGTAAGCAGTGATGCCCAATCGCTGACATCTGGGTTGTCCTTCCTCAACTCTACCACATTGGTATTCAAAAGGCTGGCTATGGCCTTCAGTTTTTCGAAGACCAGTAGACTCAACTCTTTGACCACTTGATTGGTGTGGTCGAGCGAGGACTCGAGAAGCATTTTGTCCTGGCTGAGCTGTTTAATACGACCTGCTTGCACTGCACAAAGAAAAGAGGTTATGAACAAGAAATGTCTTTAAGTCTTCTCAAGTTGGGAATCGACTTACCAACATTCTCAGACTGAAGTCTATTGATTTCAGTCCGTAGTTTCTGAAACTCTGTAACTGAGTTTAGCTTTATCTTGGTTAACTCCTTCTTCAAGAACGTAACCTCTCTGCAGCAAAATCAGGCTAGTCACAATTAAAGCCTACTTATATTAACAGAAGGATGACGATACTCACTTGCGCAAGCCGTCACGATCTTTTTGAACAGCCGCCATGCTAGCCATTGCAGCATGCGACTGGCTCGTCACCCATGACAAGCCCTGTGACACAAAGCAAAAGAGTCAAGTATGCTCTAAAGGCGATTCAAACGCCGAAACAGGAGTCATCATACCTTCATAAACTTATTTAAAGCAGCATCATCCATGCTAGCAGGAATCCTTGCTAGCGCGCCTGAAGTGCCTGCAACGGGGACAGTTGATGGGAGTGTCGGCCGGATGCCACCCCCAGAGGCCACTGGTGGTGACCTAGTCCCTGTGCTTGATTCACCTCCCGCGGTCCGGACGATTTCCTGAACCACGGGAGTAGAGCGCTCTTCATTAGAGGCTCCCTCATTAGCCCTAGCTTCAACCTCCCCAGTGGCGGTTGAAGGTATAGGCGCTGTCTTCTTTTGCCTAACAGGAAGAGTGGGTCAGACAGTTTTTATATAAGATTACTGTCGAATAAGAGTTCTTACCTTATTCGAAATCCCATTCGTTCCTGGGACTTCTGGGACAACTCCCCTTGCGAAGGAGAGCCGTCTCCGGTTCTTGCCTTCCTTATGGTAAATAAGACAGCACCCCCCTGGAAATATCATGTTACAGGCATATTCTTAGGGAACAGTTAAAAACACATAAGTCTTTACCTGGACCACCGGGCTAATTGGTGGGGCTTCATCCGAAGGCCTTGACGATTCCTGAATTGCTGGAACCGTCATAGCCGGCCTTCGTTCGTCTACTTCCTCCTCTGTCCGCGGAGGAGGAGGATTTTCCTCCCTGGAATCCCCAGTGGACCCAGGGGGAAGCTCTCCTTCCTGTATGTACATTAACTTGTCAAATACGCAGAAAAAGTCATGGAGGGAATGATCGAAAAGATCCTTTACCTTAGTCGTCCCTTCGACCAGGGAAGCAGAGATGACTGACCCTGAAACCCCGGGGGCTTCAGGAATTGGAAGGTCACCCGCGACCACCAGATCTTCGGTGGTCGCAGGGTCAGCCACGGCCACCTCTTCGGCAGCTGTAGTCTCTGCGGGACAGCCTGGGACATCGCTGGATGGAAGATCCGCGATCTTCCTCCTTCGAAGGATCAGAGGTACGTCATCCTCTTCCTCCTCGCTCCCCTCTCCCTGTACGACGAAGAAGTGATTCCATGTCGTGCCTGAAAAAGTAGCAGGAATGTGATATCTTACCGCAGTCTTTCTTGCGGGACGAGGGACGCTTCGTGAAGACCCCTCCCCAGGGTTCAGCTTGGTCTTCTTAGGGGCAGGACTCTTTGTCCTGGGTCTCTGGGAGACCTTCTGATACCACCTAAAACGGGGCCTCGCAAGCGGACGAGGTCACAGTAGAAGGCGAGTATGTCGTTCTCTCCCAAAGGACTAGATGAGAGCAAAATATGTCTAACTAAATCCAAATCAGAAAAATCAAACAAAACCGCCAAGAGGGATGTGGGTTGGTTCACCTCGACTCGTCTCACTGACTAGAATGCAACTATCAGAAATCAAATTCTGAACTCGTACTCTAGGCCAGCGGTGAATAAAATCCGTATGCCGAGTGAACACTACTGTGTGAAAGCAATTTAGGCGGAGAAGATCAACAGAAACAGATTCTCAAGAGACTACATACAGCAATCCAAACCTAACCGAACCAAGTTGTCAAGCAGCAAATTGGGTCCAGTTTTCTGTACATCATGTGACCAGAGGAAACAAAAACGTCTATACAATTGAAATGATCCAATTTAGTTTAATCAAGTCAATCCAGCTCCCAATCAGAGGTATAGTTCAACTTAAGTAGCAAGACAAATTCGAAACAGAACTCATACAAATCCAAACACAAGAACTCTAGCAAATTCAGTAAACTCCTGCAATCAATGCAAACAGTTCACACCTCATTTGATTCATCACAGTTCAGGTCTAGTTCCCTTTTCTGTACATGCATCACTGGAATAACAGATTAGGGGGAGAAGAGAATGAGGTTGAGAGAGGGGAATCGTTGCCAAGAGTTCGAAGTCGAAGAAGAAGCCGGGCGCAGAGGTCGCCGGAGCAGTGGAAGAAGATGGCCGGAGTCGATGAAGACGTGGCCGTCGTCGTCGAAGCCGCAGCAACTCGGGATGAAGAAGAGGATGCCGGCTCGGTGAAGCACAGCTGTGGCGGCGCCGGCTCGGGACGGCGATGAAGCGAGATCGGCTGCTGGTGGAGTGAAGAGGGGCGCCCGAGGAAGATCCCAACGGCGGCTGTCGTGGAGCTGTGGGGCGGCGACGCTGAAGGCCGGCGCAGATCCGTGGTGCTGGAGCAGAGGCACCGCCGCTGTGGAAGCCCACGGCGCGGGATGGAGGCGCACGACGGTGGGATGGCACCAGGTGGTGGATCGGCGCGGGAGACTGGCGGATCGGTGGCGTGGGGCGGCTGTGGTGCCTGCGCAGGGGATCCGTCAGTGGAGGCCACGAGGGGCGGCTGTGGGGGCTTTGAGCTCGCCGTGGAGAGGAAGGGCGCGGCGCCGTGGAGATCTGGTGGTGGCGGCGCGGTGGCGCGTGGATGGCGCGGGAGAGACGCAGTGGTGGCGTAGCTGGCTCGGTGACGTCTCGGGCTGCACGGTGCAGGATGAGAGCGGCGCGGGATCCGTGGGCGAGGACGAGCACCGCCGGTGTATGGCCCGGCCACCGGCGGCGAGGTGGAGGGAGGTGTGGAAGAGTGATTTGGGGAAGAAGGAGTAAAAAAAATAAATGCCGGGCTCAACTCTACTGGTGGCTGGCGGCTAGGGTTAAAACCCCAATTTGGCATTTTTACACTTAAGTCCTTGGGTTTTTCAGAAATTGCAGAAAGGACCTCGTGGCTAGGGTTTGGGGTTCCGGGCCCCCGGAGACTCCGATTTTGGTGCGGTCAGATCCTATGCGTTCGCGAGAATGCGCACTTTCATCAGGAATCGTCCGATGGCCAGATTAAGTCGAGGACGCGCGTCCGCTAGCCGAAAATCCATCCAATCCTCGTCGACCTGCGATAAAAATTGGAAAAACAAGTAATCCGGTCGATTTGGCGACAAATCTGGAATAATCTAGACATATGCCGAGGTTAATGACTGATATGCGCAAAAATCATGGGGAAAATATACAGAAATATAAGACGAATCAAGTAAATATCACCTTCTTCACGTTCTTCGCCGCCGGCTTCTTCAAAAAGCCGACATTTTCACTTGGAAATGTCGCATCCGCGAACCTCCCTAGGAGCTATTTTCATTCCAATGAAATTGATTAGTGTTGGACATACATGAAACCTGCAAAACAGAGGCCAAGTGAGAAGTTTACCTTTCGGCGCTCCTGTTTAAGGTCGTCGCCAGCATGAATCAAGCTTTGGGGGCGAGGCGATCCCTTGGGGCCCTCTACCTCGGCGTTGTACGCCCTGAGGAGGTAGTTAGTTCGTCTCTCAATCTCAGCTGAGGGCAGGACTGTTCCCGGATACAAGTTAAATTGGTACATTTCAAAAATAACAAAAGGATTTCTATGTCAGAAATAAGTACCTTCATTATAGTCCAGGGTAGTGTCCGCCATGGACGTGATCTCCCAAGCCGGATGAGCCCTTTCACGTAGGGGGCTCACCCGATTCTTTACAAAGTCTCGGATGACGTCACGTGCTGTCAGCCCTTGTTCGACTAAGTGAAGGATCACCTCGGCATGCTTCATGAACTCCGCGTTCATCGCCGGGAGAGTATCCAACTCGCTTGTTTTCTCCGGCCGCGAGTTCTCAAACCACAGCCCGCTCTCGGTCGGAGGGGTGCAGTAAAACCATTTCTGGTGCCACCCGTGCACTGAATCTCGCAGGGGTGGGGAGGGATACTCCTTTTTATCCCTCAGCCGGAAGTAGATGCATCCGGCGGCGTTGGTGCTCTTCGACCACGCCGAAAAGTAAAATCGTCGAAAAAGATCCACGCTGGGATATACTCCGACGAAGGCTTCACAGAGATGCTGGAATACTGCAAGAATCAGCATCGCGTTGGGGTGGAGGTTGATCAGTTCCCACCCGTAATGCTCAAAGATATCCTTAAGGAACCGACTCTCAGGGAATCGGAACCCGCAACGAAAATACTCCTCAAAAACCACCAACTCGCCTTCTTGGACAGTTGGGGTTTCTTGGTCCTTCTCCGTAGGTCGCCAGTTAATGAGCAGCCGCGGAGAAAGGATCTCCTCCTTCGCAAGCGCCATCAGGCTCTCCTCAGAATGATGAATGGATCTGCTCCAGGACGCCATCTATGGTGTAGAATCAAAGGGGAAGCTGGCGATTTGGGGAAGACGAAGGCTGAAGAAAAGGAGGGTTTTGAGCGGCGGGAATTCTAAGGGTTTTTCGCGGCTGAGTGGCTTCCTCAAGAAGCTACCTACTGCTTTTTATAGACCCAAGGCGACGCATTAATGGGTAAACAGCTCGTTTCAAACGTTCCATTGAATGCTTTATTCATTTCCCATAATGGATACTGTCACTGATAGACCCGATAAAGTACCCAGACGTCGGATCTGAAACAAAAAGGCTTCTTTGTTTTGGAAACTGAAAGTGCAAAAGGACTGAAAAATTTTCAGTACTTTTCAGAAGGCATTTTTTTCCTTTTTATACTTTGAACATTTTCTTCGAAAAAATCATATAACTCAATTTTTGACGTACTGGAATGTTTCTAATTGGGTTATGGTTTTTTCGAAATCATGTTTTAGGCTGAAATTTCGATTCTAATCGCAATGACGGCCTGACCGAGTCCTAACTCTGGTCGCACTTTAGTTCTGACCGCGGCTCTGAAACTGCTCGCGGAATCAGGGCAGGTCGCGGTGCTTTTTTTTTTAAAAACGATTCTGATCGCAGAACTAAAGTTTCCTGTGTATGAATGGTCGCAAACGTAAAGTTTATGGCTATGTTTTCGCACAGAAGATGTGAAGAATATTCGTGAAAAATAAGAAACTTTTTATTTCTTACATTCTTTACATACAAAAGGGATGCAGTCGATCAAAACATCGACTTGCTCCGAAAGAAGGTTACAAAGTTCCCCAAGGGACATATTGTTGTCAGTAGGATCTACACTGACAACCCCCAGGGAACTAGCAACTACCCTAAGTCTATCTATATCATCCCTAACAACGGACGCACTATTGTCCCTAATCAAGTCGGAGAGTTCTCGCTGTTGCTGAGCGAAGTCCCTCTCTCGACGGAAATGGTGCGCCTCCTCTCGGGATCGATCAAGACATTCTGCTAAACGCAGAATCTTCGAGGCCATCTCCTCGGTCTTCTTCTCCAGGGCATTCTTCTCTTCCAGAAGAGTCTGTCCGGAAGGAAGAGATGGAGCAACAGAAGGCTGATCGCTGGGGCCTCCTACCTCCTGCATTTTGCAAAAAGTTAGTCATATTAACTAAAATTATCAACAAAAAGGGAGAAGAATTGTTACCTGTCCCAGTGCAACGTTCCCAGAAGAAAATTGCTTCGCCAACCCAATATGGCAATCATCTGGTCGAGGGATAGTCACCGCTTGCCGACCAGGATGTTGATCACCCATAAGGATGGGAGAATTGAATGTTATGGGATCTTTCTCTGAGGATAAAGGCCTAACTTGCCGAGAGGCATGAACGGGGAGGGTCAAAGGAACTGAAGGAAGAAGGAAACTCGCTACACTCTTCACCTTTGTTCCACTGGAAGATCCTTCGTCAACCTTGGGTTTCTTCCTTAAAGGAGACAGGACTTCATCAGACCCTTGTTCGACAATTTCCCCTTCATCGCTCTCAATCTCGATGATTTCGTGATCTGCCATTGGGAAGAGTAAGTGAAAAGGAAGGAGGCCAGGTAACAAGAAAAAGACTTAGGCGTGAGAGGGAAATTGTGAATCTTTACATGTCCAGGGGTCTGGTATTTATAGCCGCCAGGTCGACGGTTCGCCTCCCAGACACCTCGAGTTTCGTTAAAGACATTTACAATTTTACCTCGAGATAAAAATCTCTACGGCGCCATCATTGCCCGTCACGTAATGTCAGAACCCGTCTTGAAAAACCAACCGTTTTTCACTTAGTGCGCCACTAAGTGGAGAAGTTAAAGGGCCGGGTTGAAAATCCAATGCACGGTTTTTAAATTCGAAATAAACACGTCTCTTCGTTTTCTTCGAATTTGGGGGCTAGCTGACGAGGATTGACACCTGGGTCACTTCTAATAAACTTCTGGTTCAAGACAGGTTCGAACCAGAGCATGTGTCTGGAGATGCAAACTCAAGTTATTTTGAGAGGCATCACCACGAGGTCGCAAGCTTTACGTGATCAAGTCGCAGCTTTACGCGGTCAGACCGTAGGCCTTGCGCGGTCAGAAGTTCGTGGCCTATACGCGAACTACACATTCGGGATATTACGCGGTCAGCCAAATCCCGCGGTCAGAACGTCTACCGATCAGGATACCTGGGATCTATCTATTCGGTTGTCTATACGACAGGATATTCTAAGTATCCCGAGGATTCCTACACGTGGAAAATCAACCGTCAGGGGGTTAACACGTACAGTTATTCATGAATAACACGTGTTTAACCTACGTGGAGGTTAAGAGCAGTTTCAAAAACCGTATCTAACCGTCCGAGCAACCGATTGATGCAGTTTCCTTCACATGGCACCCTTTCAAGCAGTATAAAAGGATGGCATGAAGTATCAATCGGAGAGAGATCCAAGTTAGCCAAGTCTACGGCACACCTCATATAGCATTTTTAAGTCTTCTTTAGCTTATTTTTGTACACTTTTATAGGAAAAATCCTTGCCTGTGAGGACTTTTCCTCCCATTTGTAAACATTTTACCACACTTAGTGAAATCTCAACAGGACGTAGGGCTTTTACTCCCACCATCGAGGGCCCGAACCTGTCTAAATTCTCTGTGTTCCTGTTCTCCATTGTTCAGCATACCTTCCCGAGGGGTCATCTTGAAAGGTCTCACTATTACAAATTCTGCATAAGTTCGGCTGAGGACCCCGAGTCCGAATCGTCGACAATTTGCACCCTCGGTAAAATTTGGAGTGATATAGCCGAGGAAGGGCAACATCTTTTTCGACCCGGTAAATCAAAGGCCGCCAAAATTTGTAATCCAGCCTTTCACTATTTATAGCGTCTCATGGCCGGAACAATTTTGGGCCGTGTTAGTAATCAGGCTAAAGTTTTAGAAACCGAGGTTGAATTTTTGTGGGCTATGTTAGGCAAAATTCACATATTATCTGCTGTCTACTTTGGCCGTCGCCTTGAAAGTATTGGGAAAGATTTACGCAAAACCTCACCCATTGTCTTAGGTGGCTTAATCACTCACATAGAAAAAGCCTTAGGATTTGATGCTACAGATTATCAAGAATCTGTGGCCGCAGCCACCTTAGATTTGAATGCATTGTTTTCAATGGAGTTTTGTAGGAGGAAAGAGAATTCTTTTCATTGGTTTATTAATGGAATTCCCTCTATCCTTTTGCCCAATATTTCTCAGACTTGCTTATATAATGAGCAGAATTGGAGAATGCTCCCATCTAGCTCATCTGATTCTAACTCCTCATGTGCTCCTGAGTCTAACCAACCAGCAGTGAATGTTATTGCCACTCTACATGTTTCCATAGAGTCCTTGCACACTAGTCTCTTTGACTTTAGGTCGGAATTTGCAGAATACAGGACTGTGATGGATTCCAGGATGAACCAACTCCAAGGCCGTGTCAACAGCATCTATGACTATCATGTACACGCAAACCACATTTTTCCTGACACCACATTTCCAGGTGCACGTACTCATTACGGGGACAACCTCCACACCCACAGACTTTCCCCACATCTCTTTCCTCCACCTACATATCCATTCTATACATTCCCACAATTCTACCATTCTCCTCCACTGGCTTCCGACGAGTGATCTCCAAGGTACGCAAGTATTTTCTTTTATTTTTTTGTTTCTTTTTGTTTTTCTTTTCAGGTTTTCACTTGCGACGCCTTGGATTGCACCATTGGAGCTACATGGACCACAACATCCTCTTTCACTACCTCATCCTCCATAACACCCACCAACCTGAACCACAACAGCAAATGGTAATCTGTATCTCTCTCCACACATTGAGGACAATGTTTAATTTAGCTTGGGGGGGGTGTTCATTTAACCATTTGTTTAGTCTGATTTGGCTTGGGGGATGTTCACTTCACCACATATTTAGTCTTCAGCAAATCATCATTCCACCACATTCCATCATAAACTAAAAAAATAAAAAGAGATTTATCACCTGGAATGCTTGGTTTTGAAGATGATCTTTAATCAATTAAATAATTATTCTATCACATCTTTGCATATGATCCATTGAACTTAGCTTTCTTAAAAATTTTCATTGCTTACGTTCAATTTTATCTTAAATTGACCATTAAAGCTTGAACTTATCTATTAAATTGTACTTGGCTTCTTCCAAATTGAAGATTTCTAATAAAACCATTTTTTATAATTAACTCTCTTATGTTATTTTTTATGCCTAGATTGTTAATTGCCCTTCTCTTTAAAAATAAAAAATGTGTAAGAGTAAAGTATAATCGACCCACTGGGGGGAGGCAATGGTGAATCATTGACCAGCTGGGGAAGGGAAGATTTACTTAACTTATGTACAAATATTTTTAGTAAAACGGTTGCTTAAGCTGCGGCTTTGTTTAATCTCGTGTAACGTATATGCGACCCACTGGGGGGAGGTGGTGATGAATCGTCTACCAGCTGGTGAAGAGAAGGTATACAGGGCATTGAGGTTGCTTACAGGGGCTTGGGACACCGACAAAGCTGTCTTTCTGTAAGTGCACTTAAGTAAGCATCCTCAGCTGTGTCTCCTCTCGCCGCGAAGGAATGATCCAATAAAAACATTTTGGCCAAGAGCACGAAAAAGTTGAAGAATAAAAAAAAAAGAGAATAAGTGTTCTAATTTTTTTAGAAAAGGGCAATCTAGCAACTTTGTATAGATCATAGCATAACGAGTATTTTCTTTGCATGGTTTATTCTAAATCCTATATGAAAGAAGATTGTTAAGACAATTTAATTTATTAAGCTCTCTCTTTTCTAAGGTTGAAATTTCATAAACTTAATGTATGCATTTGGAAAGATTAAATCACCGAGATCAATTGCCTCATATGCATAGATGTGTTGTGAATCTTCAGAAGATTATTTATTGAAAATCGGATAAACCAAGCATCTCAATTTTTGAAAAATCATTCACATTCTTTGGTTGAGGACAAGCAAAATGCTAGCTCGGGGGAATTTGATAAGTGCTAACTTGGTAACATTTTTATCCTAGGTTTAGTATTGAAAACATGTAAAATCATGCTTAAAACTCCTTTGATGTGACTATTTATGTCTAAAATTTAATTATTTTCACAAATTGCTTTCACAGTTGTGTTCATCATGTTTCAGGGACCAAACCTTCCAAATTTGAAGCAATTTCGACCACATTTGAACCTCCAACGACCAAGAAAACCATATGAAGAAGCAAAAGAGTCATGGTTGAAGTCGAATTGGCAGGTAAAAGATCCAATCCGTACGAAACTGGGTGAAAAAAGGGACTTTTACTCGAAAAGAAATCCTACTCGCAAAAGAAGAACTAGTCGCAGTCGAAGAAGATTCCCACTTGGTCCTGGTCGCGCCACATGTCTGGCCGTCATTGCGCCACATGTCCAATCGTAATCGATGCAGTTTCGGCCACGAGACGTGTGTGGCTGAGATTGCGCCACGTGTCCGGTTTTGATCCAAACTGGTCGTTGTGGGTCGGATTTGATCCAAACTAGTCGTGATTGGACCGTTTTGAAGCGGGTTTTATCCAAACTGGTCGCTTGTGGGCCGTTTTTATCTGGATTTGACTCAAACTGGTCCAATTTGGTTGGTTTTAGCCAGATTTGGTCAGTTTTAGTCGTATTGGATTAGAACTAGTTGAATCTGGTCAGTTTTGACTCAAATTTGTCCGTTCTTGCATCGTTTGAAAGCAAACTTCGTTGCCCGCATGTCAAGGAGTTATTTTTGGACACGTTTTCCTATGTACTATAAATAGAGAAGCTTTGGCTCAATTAATCATGGTTTTTCTTAGGTTTAGAAGCCATTAGGGCTTAGTTTTTAGTCTAATTTTCTTAGAAGATCCCCCCTTCTCTACTTTATTGTTTCTGTCAGCCAGCAAGCATGGCAACTTCAATTTTCAAGCAATCAAGTAAGTTTTTATTTATTTCTTATTATTATTTCTAAATTATTATGGCTTTTAGCGAGTAGATCCCCTCTAGGGTTAGGGATGACCTAATCCTGAAGGCGTGATTCTTCCTCGGTCTTTTTTTCAAGTTTTGGAGTAATTTTATGATGTTTTCTTCCTCCAAATCCTAAATTCTCATTTCAGCAACAGACGTAACAGTTGAGTCTTAACAAGAATTTAGGGAGTTCTTGAGTTCTTAGCGCTTTGACGCGGACCCTGAACAGGAGAGAGGCACTCACCAAACGTGATAGTGGAAGCGATTCTTTGATTGTTGACCTAGTGCCCCAAACTGGAAACTTAATTTGTCTTGGAAACAATTGAAATTAACTTACAATCCTCGGACCTTGGATAGAATTACGGCAGATAGTTATGGAATTCCCGAAACTCTAGATTTTCATTCCAGCTTGCAAACCCTAGATTGTTAGACTTAGTTGTAGAAAAACAACCACCCCAAAATCATTTAGACTTAATAAGTGATCCATTAAACTAGAAAGACAAATATGCTTGTTCCTCATGGAATTCGACCCTCAAGTGCTCAACGTTCAATTATTCACTTGCGGTTATTACTACACATTGCACTCGACCATTTCGGGTGTGATGAAGTTTTTGGCGCCATTGTTGGGGAACAATGGTAATTCATCTTTTTATATTAATTTTCAGTAATATAAGTCGATCTCACTTCTCAATCTTTCTTCTATTTTCTTTTTCTTCTTTTTGCACCACTAACCTTTCAGGGATAGTAGTGCAAAGCTGGAATTCTCGGACGCGCCTGTCAAAATCGCGTGCCAACTTCGATACGAGGTAAGATAGGCAAGATCAGAGGACAATTCACAGACTTTTCAAGACATCGAAGAAAAACCAACAATGAAGGACCAAAAGAGACTCAAGGATTATGCAACCCCACTCAGCATGGGATTGCAATAAGATATTCTTAGACCACTGATTGAATCAAATAATTTTGAGATAAAACCTGCGCTTTTTTATTTGGTTCCACAAAACCAATTTAGCGGTCTTCCTGCTGAAGATCCATCGCTACATTTACATATGTTTCTTGAGCATTGCGATACTTTCAAGATTCATGGAGTAACACAGGATGCACTTCGTTTGAGACTCTTTCATTTCTCACTTCGCGAGAAGGCGAGAGCATGGCTATACACTCTTCCTCCTGTGTCAATCACTAGTTTGGATGAACTCTCATGAGCTTTTCTAGGTAAGTTTTTCCCTTCTGCTAAAACTTTTCAAATTCGCAACCAGATTGCATCTTTTTCTCAGCAGGTAGGTGAATGTCTTTACGATGCTTGGGAATGATACAAGGACTTGCTGATCAAATGTTTGCATCATGGACTAGAGAAGTGGCTTGTAGTACAAACATTTTATAGCTGATTGAACTATAATGCACGGATGGCCGTAGATGCCGCAGCTGGCGTCGCATTGATGAACAAAAGTGTAGACGAAGCATATGACCTCATCGAAGGTATAACTCAGAACTACACACAATGGGGAACCGAACGAGCTACTCAACAAGCTCCGACCAACAGCATGGATGTAAGTGTAATGTCACAATTAGCCGAACATGTTGCACTTTTAACCGATAAACTTGCCATTCTTGGATCAAATGCTACTTCATCTATTAATGCAATTACACCTATATGTGAACTGTGCAGTGTACAAGGCCACTATGGCCATGAATGCCAATTTAACCCATCCATGGAGCAGGCAAACGCTTTTCAGGGTATGCAACAACGGCAAGGTAATACTTTTCCTAACTCGTATAACTCTGGATGGCAAAACAATCAAAATTTTGCATGGTTAGGACAAAAGCCGCAGCCTCAACGCAAACAACAAAGCTTTGGAGAGCAACAACTACAGCAACAAAACCCCCAATATCAAACTCAAAGGCCGCCATTCCAACCACAAAAATTAGCAACCTTATCGACCACCAAACCAACGACAACCTGAGCAGTCGAACATGGAGCGCATGATAGAAAATTTTCTAGCAAATCAAGAGAAGGAGAAGATGTCCATGAGCCAAAAGATAGACTCCATATCGACTCACGTCCGCATGCTCAAGCTCAAATCGCGCAATTGGCGAATCTAGCAATGAAAAAGGATAACTCTCTTCCTTCTCAACCTATCAATCCTCACAATTCTGAGCAAATTAATTCTATAGCTTGTTCTAAACCTCTTGTTTCTAATGCAGTGATCATAAGGAGTGGAACAAAGCTACCAGAATGGACACCACCAACCGAACCTGCACCGGCAAGAGAATTTGAAGAAACACCATCACAACTGGCTAAGGATGATGACAAGGTTGCCGAACCACAAGAAAAGGAAAGTGGAGAAATTCAGGTAACATGTATTTATAATCCAACTCCACCTTTTCTAGGAAGGTATGTAAAAGCAAAACTTGATAAGCAATTTGAAAAATTTGTTGAAATCTTGAAAAAGCTTAATGTGACTATGCCTTTTATTGACTTAGTAACTCAAATGTCTTCTTATGGGAAATTCTTGAAAGATATACTTACTAAAAAGAGGATTTGAGTGAATTTCAAACCGTTGCTTTGATCAAAAATTGTAGTGCTCTAATTCAAAATAGGATGTCGGTAAAGCTGTGGGATCAAGGGAGTTTCTCCATCCCTTGCAATATAGGTACGGTACACATAAATCGAGCTCTTTGCGACCTAGGTGCAAGCGTTAGTGTGATGCCCTTAACCATCGCCCAACGTTTGAGCATGGGTTAGATCAAGCCTATTGATAAGGACATCACTTCCTCGGATACACGCACTACACCTGCTGCCTTGGATACATGCACTACACCTGCTAATCCTCATGGTTCAACAATTGAAGGTCCAATAAGACAAGCTTGTGCACGCCAATTAAATCTTGGGGTGAGCTTGTTCCTTGCTGTTCATAATTATATTATTAAGGATGGGATGCTACTGAATTCTTGTGACATTCTGTTACTTAGGAATATTGGAGAAGACACTTCAAGTCATGGCACCTATTGCATGTTGGTTGTTCAGCAGATGATGGTGCACTCAACTTCCTTACATGAAGACATACTTTCAGAATGGCGCCATCATCAGTTGGTTGCCACCTCGTCCTCTTGGCACCGCCTCATCTGCAGCAGCACATCACTACCACCAGGCCCAACAAACAATTCGGAGTACAAGCCCACGCGAGCCCATAAGTCAGTTCGGAGACAGCATGAAAAATTCATGGTTCAAGAAGGCGTGGTACTTGGCCACATAATTTTTGAATGAGGGATTGATGTCGACAATGCAAAAATTGCGGTCATAGAAAGTTTTCCTCCACCAACGAACGTGAAGGGCATACGCAGTTTCTTGAGATGTTGGGGGAAATCACCGCCCGATCGATCCTGGTGAGAAGCGCCTCGGTGACGCCGTCCCTGGCGCCGCCACGGGCCCGGTGGCAAGCGTCCTGGTAACCACATCTCGGGCGCCGCCATTAGACCGGTGATAAGGGCCCCAGTGACCCCGTCCTGGGCGCTGCCATTGGCCCAGTGACAAGGGCCCCGGTGGCCCTGTCCCGGGTGCCGCCACGGTCCCGGTGACAAGTGTCCCAGTGACCCCGTCTCAGGCGCCACCACTGGCCTGGTGACAAGCGTCCCGGTGACCACGTCTCGGGCACTGCCATTAGCCCGGTGATGAGGGCCCCGGTGACTCTGTCCCGCGCGCCGCCACTGTCCCAGTGACAAGGGACCAGGGACCCGCGTCCCGGATGCCGCCACTAGCACGGTGACAAGGGCCCCGGTGACATGTGCGCTGGTGACCCCGTCCAGGGCGCCACCACTAGCCTGGTGACAAGGGTCCCAGGGACGCGCGTTCCGGGCGCCGCCACTGGCCCGGTGACAAGGGTCCCAGGAACGTGCGTCCCGGATGCTGCCACTGGTGCCGCCACTGGCCTAGTGACATGCACGCCGGTGACCCCGTCCCGGGCGCCGCCACTGGCCCGGTGAAACGCGCTCCGGTGACCTCGTCCCAGGCGTTGCCACTGGCCCGGTGACGGGCGCCCCGGTGACCCCGTCTCGGGCGTCGCCACTGGCCCGGTGATAAAGGCCCCGGGGATCCACGTCCTCGGGAAGGCCATAGAGGTTCCCCGCGTGGGTCACGTGAGGAGGGCTTCGGGAATCGGCAAGGACACTTGTCAAGCATCCGAGCCCCTTGGCCAGCAGAATGACGTTGATGCCCCTTGATCCGACGGCTGCAACCGAGGTAGTCTAGTAATTTGCATTTTTTGGGCCAATATATTCCCTTGTATCCCACTTTTGTAGCTGAGGACAATTCATTTTACATCTAATACAAGAAAACTAAAAGACGTGCTTAGGAGCACTCTCCCCACGAGAGAGCTCCCCTAGTCGGCTCGTGCCGGAAGCACGTCGACAGGACTAGGGCCTCTACTGAGGCCCGAACCTGTATAAACCCTTGTGTCAATCTCCGTGTTGGCCCGACGGGGGGTGACCGATCGCACGGTCAGGTTGCGTTTAAATAGGCCAGGCGAAGCTTGCGAAGAGGGGACAGCGAAGGGATTGGCACCAGTGATGAGACTGGTTGGGCACAGATGCAACAGCGGCGAAGACATAGTGAAGAACGGTGATGCGACGGCGACAACGGTTCTGCTGCTGATCACATTGTTGCTTCATCGGGACTCAACGATGTTGGGCGGTGCAAAACAGTGGCGACAATGGCTGGCAAGGCAAGGCAACATGGCGTTGAGTTGCTGACAGAAGGCTACTGGTCGTGCGCGGGAGCAGATGCTGGTCGCGCACGAGGGCGGTGCTGTTCATCGGTGTTGCCACGGCACGGGCTGAAGCAAGAACACGTACACACAAGTATGCACGGTCACGAGTGCGGGCGAAGCTTCACCGGCGGCGAGCAACCACGGCGCACACGCACGGCGAGGCTCTGGTCAAAATCAGCTAAGTGCTCTGGTCGAATTTGGACTGGATTGCAATTTCAGATTTTTTAGTTTGGACTAATCTGTAAATCTGGAGATTTGGAAGGTTTAAACTGAAATTGATTGCACTGATCTGGCAAAGTATATTCAACAAGATATTTGGCAAAGAAAATTGATAAAATCTGGCACATTTGAATAGTTTTTGACATAAACTGAAAATAGGGTATTTTAGGGTAATTGAAATCTGAGTTTCAATTGATTTCTAATTCTGGCATTTAGAATGAGATTTTGAAATCTGAACAGAAGAGAAAATTGTGTCAAATAGCATTTAGAAGAGATTTACTAAAGAAATTCTGAATTTGGAGTTAATCTGAAGATTTTAGCCTTTTTAGGTTTCCAGATATCAGATAAAGGACTGATTTGCGATATCTCTTGGACTGATTTGTAAAAAGAGTCTAGATGATAAAATCTGGCTGCCAACTTTTTGTTTTAAGGTATTGGCATACCCATGATCATAATTTAAGAATAATCTGGCCTGAATTATGTCAAGATTTGGCTAAATCTGAGTTTAGAGTATTTAGGGTAATCAACTTAATTTCTGTTTTCGAAAACAGAAGTTTTGACAAATCTGGGATTTAGAGATGGAATTGAATCTGGCTTCTGAAGACTTTTAAATTCAGGGTAACTGATAGATCACATCTGAACAATTTGATCTTGATTTGGGTTCACAGGAAAGATTTGGAGATTTTAGGGCTTGAGATAGATACTAATCTGGCTACTACTACAGATAAATGCATGCATGCTATTTATGAAAAAGGAAGTTTTCACCCCTAAACTCAGGGTGTTACAGACGGTGCAATGCAACATCTTCCCCCTCTACCTCACTGGAATCGCCCGCTCATGTTTTTACAACCTGAGGGCCGGTTCCATCAAGTCCTTCACGCATCTTAAGTGCGAGCTCTGCGCAAACTTCCAGGGGAACTACGTGCATCCCCTGGACTCATCTCAACTCTACACCGTTCGGCAGAGGATGGGGGAGACCATCCGCAGCTTCTTCAAGCACTTTGCGCAGGTCAAGAGCAAAGTGGCTCACGTCCCTGACTCCACAGTCATCGAGGCATGCAATAGCGGGATCCTCCCCGGGGAGCTCCATCGGAGGCTCTCCCGGAGCTGCCCCACCTCTGCCGACGAGCTCTTCACTATACTAGAGAAGTATGATCGAGCGGAGGAGGACGACCTCTGGAAGAAGAACCAGAGGGCCCTTGCCCCCGCCGATTGGGAGGCTAGGGACCCCCTCAAGCGTCCCAGGAGGGCCAATCACAACGATTCACTGCCTCGGGACACCTTTGTCCTCGAGGGCGGAGGCGGCTTGCGCGACGGCCACAAGGGCAACCGCCCCTTCCCCAAGCCGAAAGGCCATCTGGGGGGACAGTCGTCCCACGACCGGGAAGGTCCCGCACCGGGGAGCAAGGAGGGCATGACCAGTTTGTGGTGTACCTTCTACAAGTCCAATACCCACGCTACCCGGGAATGCCACCAACTTCTCCAACACTTCACCGCATTCCTCGACCAGCGTGGGCAGGGGGGAGGGAGCCCTGCCTCCTTGCCCCCTCAGCCGGCCTTGCTGGCTCTCCTCGCTCCCTCGGGGGAGCAGCAGCAAAGACAGGCACGGGAAGGGGGCTCAACCGAAGAGCTCCCCTTCCAAACCTCCAAAAGGCGTGTAAACGTCATTACGGGGAGATCCGCCTCAATGCGAGACTCCAAGCGCCAGGGTAAGGAGTACGCACGAGAGGTAAAGGTGGTGGGGGTGCTACATACGTCTCGGCAACCCAAGTGGTCAGACGTCCCCCTCACCTTCATAGCGGAAGACGTGTGCGGGGTTCGCTTCCCCCACGACAACGCACTCATCGTCTCCTTCATTGTCTACAACTACCAGCTAGCACGCATCCTTGTTGATGGCGGAAGCTCCGCCAAAGTCCTGTACCTGAAGGCGTTCAAGGAGATGCAGGTCGACGAGAAGTTGCTGCGGCCCGCAGCCGAGCCACTACAGGGCTTCATCTCGGGAAAGACCATTCACCCGGTGGGGAAGGTTGATCTCCCCATGACCTTCGGCACCCCAGACAACTACTGGACGGAGATGGTCCGATTTGACGTAGTGGACCTCCCCTCTTCATACAACGCGATCATGGGGAGGACCACAATCAACCGTCTGGGGGCGGCGATCCACCAGAGTTATCTCTACGTGAAGATCCCGGGGCCTCACGGCGTGACACCGCCCGAGGCGACAAGGATGAGGCCCGCGCTCTCTATGAGTTCGCCACCGCAATGATCAGGAGCGTTAACATGATCGAGACCTTGGTGGGAGGTAGCCCCCCCCCCCCCGACCATAGACGCCCTGGTTGTCCCCTCCGAGAAATCTCTTCCACAGCTGCGCTCGGAGGGGGACCTCCGGAGAATTCAGCTGTCGCCGGAGGACGGGGAGAGGACTGTCAAGCTCGGGGCGGACCTCTCCGAAGAGCACACAGAGCAACTCGTGACCTTCCTCCGCAAGAACTCTGACGTTTTTGCATGGAAGCCCGCCGACATGCGGGGCGTCGCCCGGGAAGTTATCGAGCATAGGCTTACTGTGACTCCCGGTCATCCCCCGATCAAGTAGAGGTTGAAGAAGCTCTCCCTTGAATGCCAAGAGGCTATCAAGGTTGAGATCACTAAGCTCCGACAGGCAGGGTTCATTTGGGAGGTCTTGCACCCCGAATGGCTGGTAAACTCTGTCCTCATGAAGAAGTCGAACGGCAAGTGGCGAATGTGCGTAGACTTCATCGACCTTAACCGCGCTTGCCCAAAAGATAACTTCCCACTCCCGCAGATCGACCAACTGGTCGACTCAACCACGAGGTGTGACCTGATGAGCTTCCTCGACGTGTACTCGGCCTACCATCAGGTTCGGATGGCAAAGGAGGACGAGGAAGCTTCCCACTCCCCTCGGCACCTTCTGCTACGTTCATATGCCCTTCGGGCTGAAGAACGCCGGAGCAACATTCTAGCGTCTCATGTGGCTGGTCCTTAAGGACCAAATCGGCTGCAATGTCGAAGTCTACGTCAACGACGCGGTCATAAAGAGTCTCCGCTCGGCCACCCACATCGATGACTTGGCGGAAAGCTCCCGCAACCTCCGCACCTACGGGTTGAGGCTTAACCTGGAGAAGTGCGCCTTCGGCGTATGCGGGGGGAAGCTGCTTGGCTTCCTCGTGTCCCAGCAGGGTATAGAGGCCAACCCCGAAAAAATTTGGGCTTTGCTGGACAAGCCCCCTACGCGCTCCGTCAAAGACGTACAGCGGCTTACCGGCCGCCTAGCCGTGTTAAGCCACTTCATCTCGCGGTCGGGGGAACGCGGCCTTCAGTTCTTCGAAATCCTTCGGGGCCTCGAGGGGTTCCGATGGACTCCCAAGGCTTAGGCGGCCTTCGACGACCTGAAGAAGTACCTCACGAGCCCTCCGATGCTCGTGAGCCCGTCTCTGGAAGAACCCCTACTCCTTTACCTCGTTGCAACCCCGGTCGCTGTAAGCATAGTGCTGGTGAAGGAGCAAGACGGGTAGCAGCGCCCCGAGTACTATGTCAACGAAGCCCTCCAGGGGGCTAAGACTCGGTACATGGAGGTGGAGAAGATTTGCTATGCCCTCCTTATGGCATCCCAAAAGTTACATCACTACTTTCTGGGACACCCGATCATGGTCCTGTCGTCCCTCCCCCTGGGGGAGGTACTACGAAATAAAGAAGCCATCGACCAGATCAGAAAGTGGGGATCTGAGCTCGCTCCTTTCTCCCTCTACCTCATGGGCCGTTCCGCTATCAAGTCACAAGTCCTTGCCTACTTTGTGGTGGAATGGACCCCCAACCCCGGGATGGAGGGGGAGAATCTCCCCGAGCCGCCCCGGCGCAATGACCATTGGACGCTCATGTTCGATGGCTCCTTGTGCCTCGCCAGGGCCGGCGCGACGGTAGTTCTCTGAAGCCCCGAGGGGAGAGCGCTGGAGTACGCAGAGAGGATTGAATTCCCCGACACGAACAACGTCGCCGAATACGAGGCCCTCCTCCTGGGGCTGCGTCTTGTGCGCTCTCTGGGGATTCGGTGCCTCCTTGTCAAAGGAGACTCCCAGCTCGTGGTTTGCCAGATGGACAAGTCTTACTTGTGCCATGACGCAAACCTGAGCCTAGCCTTGGGGGAGGTGCGCAAGATGGAGAGACACTTCGAGGGCCTGGATGCCCGACACATCCCCCGGAGAGACAATGAGCGCGTCGACACCTTGGCCCAGGTGGCCAGTGCCCGAGAACCTCTCCCCGGGGTGCCTTCCTGGAGATCATCGCGAAGCGCTCGGTGACCTCTCTGGACGTGGACCACGAGTCCTGAGTCCCAGAGGTCTCCGAGATTGCCCGAGCAACATCTTGGATGGATCCCCTCATCTCCTTTATCAGGGGGGAAGGGGATCCTCCCAGTGAAGCTGAGGCTAAACGAATCCGCGCTAAGGCACTGGCATACCTTTTGCTGGAGGGGAAGCTCTACAAATGGGGGGCCTCTGCCCTGCTCGGTTGCATCCCGCGGGCTGAAGGACTTCAACTCCTCGAGGACATCCACTCGGGGAGCTGCGGGTCTCACCTAGCTCCGCACGCTGTCGCGGCAAATGTTCTCCGCCAGGGGTTTTATTGGCCCATAGTGGTCTGCGATGCGCGAGACCTTGTCTCCGTGTGCGAGGCCTACCAAAAGATGGCAAAGGGCTTCCGTTTGCCCTCTGCGACGCTGCAAACCATCCCAATCACTTGGCCTTTGGCGCGCTGGGGGATGGACCTTCTTGGCCCCTTCCCACCCAGTGCCTGGGGTTTACAAGTATGCGGTGGTCGCAGTTGACTACTTCTCCAAGTGGGTGGAGGCCGATCCCATGGCTAGCATCACCTCCCGAGCAGTACAGTGGTTTTTCTAGAAGAATATCGTGCGTCGCTTCGGGGTCCCGTGAGAAATCACCGTCGACAATGGGACCCAGTTCGACTCAGCGTACTTCCGGGAATTCTGCGAGGGCCTGGGGGCTACCCTCCACTTTGCCTCTGTAGCTCACGCCCAGAGCAACGGAGCCGTTGTAAGGGTCAACAGCGTGATCCTGCAAGGGTTGCGTCGATGACTTGAACCGGTCGTCTCTAGGCGGGGCGCGTGGGCGGAGGAGCTCCCGAGCATCCTTTTCTCCATGCGTACGACCCCGAGCCGGGCAACGAGGCGCACCCCCTTTTTGCTAGTATACGAGGCTGAGGCAGTGCTCCCCTCGGAGATTGGTTTCCGGTTACCGCAGGTCGAACTCCTAGACGGAGCTACGACCGCAGCGTACCAAACCAACAAAGCAAACTAGCGGTTGGAAGCTGACCTCGTCGAGGAGGAACGCGATCGAGCGCTCCTCCACCACACAATCTACGAGCGCGGGATGGCACGCGCATACAACTAGCGCGTCCATGAGAGAGTTTTCCGCCTTGGGGACCTAGTCCTCAAGTGCGTGACTGACCCCCCAAGCCCAGGGCAAACTCTCCCCCAAGTGGGAGGGCCCGTACAGGATGTCAGCGGTCCTGGGCTCCGGGGCTTATAAGCTCTCCAATCTTGAAGACCAGGAGTTGAAGCACACTTGGAACATAGGCTTGCTTCGCAAGTTCTACATCTAGCCTCTGGGCTTACTCCCTCCCCTGTCGCGATTTTGCAGGGGGAGGCACTGTAATCACTATTCCCTCCCCCACCATGAGTACGCGGGGGGAGGCGTTGTATTTTGTCTCCATCAATACAAAGGGATTTCTGATCAACTCTGGGATTTTTTGTAGAATCACGGTTCCCTCCCCCACCGCGGCTTTGCGGGGGGGGGGGGGGGGGGAGGCGTTATATCTCGTATCCATTAACAAAAATGTCTTTTTGCCCAACTTGAGTTCCTTGCAGATTCCCGCCTTACTGTCTCACAAGACGATGCCCTCCTCAAGAGGATGCCCTCTCCGTGAGGACGTGGGATACCGCAACCAAAAAGTCCCTACAACAGGATCCCCGCTCCCGTAGGGCAGCTTATGACAACCCCTCGTGGACTGAGGGGGTAAGCGGCAACCCAGTTCTCCTGAATTGTGGTAGCGTGTCACTTTGAGAGATTAGTCCCCCCCTCAAACACTCAGACCCATCATCGGGCTCATCCTCCTCCGGGAGCAAATTGTCCACCCTCAAACACTCAGACCCATCGTCGGGCTCATCGTCTCGGTTTCTCGAAAATTATTTACCCGGCTCCCCGTTCACACGATGACCAGTGGATTTCTCATTGGGACTTTCAGAAATTTGCCTTCTGGAGGCCCCTTACCTGGCTCCCCGTCCTCACGGCGACCAAGGGAATGTTTTACCGGTCTCCAGAATTTTTTCTACCGGGAACCTCCTTACCGGCTCCACGTTCTCACGGCGATCGGGGGAATTTCTCATCGGGCGTTGAAATCGCAGCTCGGAAGCTCTAACCGGGGGCTTAGTGACCCCGGTTACCATTCACGTCTGGGCCTCTTTGTTCCTCACCCACAGCGCGCAGAGCCGAGCTGCGCCCCGCTGTGGGGGGGGGGGGGTAATAACCCGGGCCCGGACAGGTGAATATTTTTGAAAATTTTGAAGACAAACAACCTTATGAAAAACATTACGGAACAAGCAATCTCACAACTTTATTGATACATCTAACCGGGGGACATCCCCCCCGGTGGGTACTGATACAACATCTAACCGAGGGACAAACCTCCCCCCCCCCTCGGTGGGCCAAGATGTCCCAGGGATGATAAGCCCCGGGCAAGTACAAGATACAACCCGAGGAGTTAAGCTTCCGCGGGAAACTACTCCGGAGGATAACCCCCTCTGGGGGGTGGCTACATCTAGTACTCCAGGAGGCCTTCTGATAGTTCTCGGGAAAGGTCCCGGTGCAAGCTCCGTATGCGTCTATGGCCCTCTCGAAGCAAAACCTCGGGCCAATACTCATAGCCGGCCGGAGGGCGTATCCTAAGTGGTGGGACCCTCTGGGACCCCGGTCTCGGAGGGGACAACTCGGCGTGACTATTGTTGAAGTTATCCAAGTGCCACTCAAGGGAGCCATCACAACCGGATCAGCTCCCGGGAAGCACTCGCACCACGTCCCCCGGTGGTGAGGGTTAGCAAAGCCAAAGGCCACTTGGGCATCCCCCGGGTTATGTCCCCTGGGACCCGAAAGCTCCTTCTCGGGAGCGAGCCCCCGGGCCACCGGGGAGCACCCCGAGCTGAGGCGCTCAAGCCTCGGAAACTCTCCCTCGGGAGCGGGCTCTCGGGGGGCCTGCTCATGACAAGTCAAGACTTAGCAAAATAATTTCCATTTCATTGAGCAAAAAATACTTTACAAGTCTCTAGGGCTTCCTCTAAGAAGCTATCGGGAGCAAAAATCCTAGCAAAAGAAAAAGTACCTATCTAAAGGCCCCGGGGGGGGGGGGTTGATTCATACTTGCTCATCGCCGCTCCCCCCCGGGGGGGTCTCTCTCGCCGCCGGGACGTCTGCCCTCGGGGGCGCCAGAGCCAAGAACCGAGCCTGGATGATTCAATCATAGAAGCCTCCTGCCGACTCCTCCAACTCCCGCCGCTGCGGCTTGAAGAAGTCGGGGAAGCTTCGGGGGAGCCGGCCTCCGATCTCCCGGGCACCGGTCCCCCGGTGCTCCATGAGGGCCACGGCTGCGGCCACCACCGGGACTGCCCAACCTCGGGCCCGTGCGTCGGCAGCCTCCTGGATCACAGAGACTTGCGCATTGAGAAATCGCAAAGCCTCCGTAAACGTGGTCGACGCCACGTCGGAGCCACCTCCCGGGCCGAGCGGACCGAGTGGCCCACCTCTGTGACCACCCGGGAGTTGGAGTTCTCGAGCTTCCGGTAGGCGCTCTCCTTCGCCTTCGCCTCTCTCCAGAGACGGGCGTTGGCGTCCTCCGAGGTGAGGAGCTGGGCCCGGACCCTAGCTAGCTCCCCGAGGGCTTCGTCCCTTTCGGCACGAAGAGCGGCGGCCTTGTCCTCCACCTCCTTTAGCGCCGCTCCGAAGTGGTCTTCGATGCCCTGAGAGAGGGCCGCCCCCTACAAACCCAAGGATTAGACAACCTCCGAGAAAAAGTCACTGGACGACTTGAAAGCGAACTCATCTGGAGATGGAGCGAAACCAACTTGGAGCAACGCTCCCGGATGGTCCCCTGCTGGACGTAGGCCTGAACCTTCCGGGTTTGGAGGCCCACGACGAACCTCTGAGCCTCACCCGAGGACAGTAGGGGGGTCTCCCTCCCGAGGGCACCGGACCCGTTCCCACCGGCGGGTCCCCTCACTACTACAGAAATGCTTTTCACTATCGGTTAAAAATCCACTCTACTATCGGTTCTCTTACCGATAGTGGTCGGCACGATAGTAGAGGGGCAGCACACTTCTATCGGTTAAAAAACCGTTAGTAAAACATCTACAATCCCAACGTTCACTAATCGCTATCGACTATTTCTTCTATCGGCTCGGCTTTAAACCGATAGTATTGTATTAGTTTTTTCTATCGGCTCGTATATAAACCGATAGTTTTGTTTAGGCCTTTTGTATCGGCTAGGATCTAAACCGATAGTAATATAAACGTTTTTTTTCTATCGGCTTTTATACAAACCGATAGTATTTTGTGGACACATTTAGTACTGGAAACTTTATTCTATCGGTTGTTACATATAAACCGATAGTATTGTGTAGACACAGTTAGTACTGGAAACTTTATTCTATCGGTTGTAGTATATAACCGATAGTATTTTGTAGACACGTTTAGTACAGGAAACTTTATTATATCAGTTTCTGAATATGAACCGATAGTATTGTTTGGACACAGTTAGTACTGGAAACTTTATTCTATCGGTTGTAGTATATAACCGATAGTAATATTAGTTTTTCCTTTCGGTTATGTAGTGGCACGGTTAGTACTAAATATTTACAAATATACATACAGCAATATACATACAGCAATACGGAGATACATTGGATCATTCACAAATACACCAATATTTACAAATATTCACCAATATTTACAAATATTCACCAATATTCACATATTGAATTTGTCCACAAATACACTAATACAGTAATATACACATGCATAGGACAGACTGAATTTATGCACATATTGATCGAGTTTATTCACAAATACATCAATGAATCTATTCACATATATTCACATATATTCACAAATCAATGAATCAACACATTCAATATATATTCACAACTACAGCAATCAACACAAGTCTGTTACTGTCGATCGTTGATAGCCACTTCTTCCATGACATATTGAGCCCAAATTGTTCGCAACTCCTTCAATTGAGGCAACTCATATTGCTCTTTGAACATGGCGCTCTGCATATATGCGTGTATGAAGTTAATTAGGATCGTACGTCACATCCAATTAAAGTTCGACTTTGAGTCAGGAAAAATGGTTACCTTAGGGAATTGGGCAAAGTTTCTCCTGATCAGGTCATACATGAATCTCATGACATAGAAGCCACATTCCCACGATTGTGACTGCTGATGGCACTGGGAAAATTGCATATGCAAAGACATAAACCCACATTAACTCGAAAGAACTAATTAAGCTTAAATTAAAAGACTTATCATGAGTACTTCCATCCGTATTAATTACCTCATATTCTTTCCAAGAAATTGTTGTGCCCTTCGACGCGTCATGCCTCCCTCCAGCACTGACATAATTTTTGAAAGCCCTGTATTTAATTTAGCATTGCCGGTTAATATGTTATCATTAATTAGCTACTCAGAGAAAAATTTAAAACAACTGTGTTACTTACGCGTCTATGTGCCACGTGAGGGTGAAAACATGCGCCACCCTGTCGCTCATCGAATCGAGGTAATATACCTCATTCATCCATGGGAAAATGATGGCGAGGATCCAGTGGCCCCTACATTGCATATACAAGCGAACCGTTTCATACATATGTTAGGCGTAACATACAAGAATGAGTTAAATTAGTAGGAAATGCACTAACCTTTGGTGGTACGGCGCAAGGATGAACTCTCGGTCCTGCTGCACTAGTAGTGCCCTTGATATGTATTCCTCCGCATGTGCTTGGTCGTGCTCTAGCATCGTGAGGCTTAGTTTCTCTGGGTCAAGGAAACCCACCTTGTCACATGCCCTCATCGACGCCAGCCTATACATGCACCTGGATGCAAAGTAGACATTAGTAAGTAGTGCATACAAAAAGTGATTAGATTTATGAAACGAAATGTGATAACTTCAGACAACAGCAAACTCACAGGACTCCAGTTCGTATGATGGACATATCAAGCTCCCGCCAGTTGAGGAGGTCGAACAAATCCTCGTGGGCCACCGATATGCTCCCGGGCTCACGGTGAAAATGGGCTGGCCTGAAGTGAACCAAGAAGTTGATGTGGCGCCTAGACCGGGTTAGGTACCACTCGTGGAGACTTCTGGTTATTTGATCCATATTGCGCAGAAGGTACTCCGACACGAGTGGGGACCCATTCTTGAACGTACCCGGCTGGCTTTGTTTGGCCTTGCCTTTGGCCTTGCCCTTGCCTTTGGGCGGGGAGCGAGTGTATACCTTCGAAGGTTGGGGTGTGGTGCCGTCGGCCTCATTTGATGGCGAAGGGTTTGAGGCCGTCGGAGGAGGCATGGGGGCCAAAGGAGTTCGCTCATGCGTTGTGGCAGGGGTGGTGTCCTTAGGAAGTGAGCTGGTATCCATCGTCCACTTTAAGTACAAACGCTTAAATTAGATTTTGGAAATTGAGTATATTAACTGAGTTGTAAGCTAGAATGGCTAGGGTTTACCTCCTGTAGTCTAACACCCTTCTTGGGCCACTGTATGTACGAGCCCAATGCCTCGCCAATTGTCCGCATTTCGTCCGTTGGGACGGGCAAAGGAAAAGAGCTGTAGCCCGGGAGGGCCATGTCCACCTGTACCTTTGCGAATCCAGGCTCCAGAGGTACGCAGTAGATCCGGACATCCTCCCAAGACTGGTATACGACCCCATTTGCAACCGCAACAGGTTTGTCGCCTATGTTGATCAATAGGCTACAGCTCTCCGGCTTCTGCAATTTACAACAATTATAACAGGTTAGCGAAACAATTCTAACGTAACGGGAGTGGCATCAGCCGAACTGCATATATAGCTCAAGAGTTGCAATACCTCGATCAGGTCCACCGGATCCACGTGAACCTTCAAGCCAACACTACTCGGCCTGGCAGCGTCGACCTCGGCAGCTGGATCTAAACCCTTGGACTGCACAACTCGGCTGAGGCGTTCATACTTCTCGTTCATTTGAGCGAACATGTCCGTGAATTGTGCAGTCACATCTGCCCGTATCTTCTGAGATAGCTCCACTTCCCTTTCCTTCCAGCTGCCAGCCTTCTTCGCCTTTTGCCCGGGCTCCGAGAAGCCTTCCTTCCATGGCACCACAGCCCCCACGGTTCGCGTCCGCCCTGGATGCTCCTTGTTCCCTAGAGCTCGGGTAAGGATGTCGTTCTCCCTATGGGGACTGAACAATCCCTCGGTCGCCTCCTTCGAGCAAGAGATCTGTTACATTGACAGCTCTCCATTGTGAGGAAGAAATATATACAAACTTGTGCGCACACTAGTGATCATAGTTAGCCAACTTACGAGTCGCTGCACGACCTCGACGTCCCTGGGGTTTGGGAACGCCACAGTCCCCGTGGCCGACACGGTCCCTCTGGCCAGCCACCAGCGCTTGCATCGCTGATCGCGGATCTCGGAGAGTGGTAGGTCAGGGGAGTCGACGAAATGCGACGCCTCGTCTTCAACCTTATTCCACTGCTCCTCCTTCCCCGCATAGCCGCGAGAGCCTAGCCGGTGTGGGTGGTCGTTCCTTCTCTGGATTTCCCTGTTCTTCTCGCTGAGGGCCTTCGTACCAGAAACAAGAAAATTAATGCACCACTGCTTACTGCATACAGTGGTGTAACCAAGCAAAGGAACCATTCATACCTTGAACTCAGGAGTCCCCTTCTGTTGGGCGAATTGCTCCCATACCTCCTCCGTTATGAAGAGGTACTTCTCGCATGGAGATTCGCCTTTAGCGAGGAAGGTACTGACGAGGACGCTCTTGAAGGTTTTCCACGTGTTGTTCATGTCCTTCAAGCAAGCTATCTTGGGACCATCGTCCGAGATGTTCCACTTGGCCTGTTTCAAATGGTGCATATAAGTAGGACTTACCTAATCTCTAGGATAAACCAAGGGAATGTGATTACTCAAGAGTTCAGTGATTTTGATTAATTTTACCTTCACTTCCGCCCACAGCCTATCCCTCTCGTCGGCCTTGACGTCCTTCCAGCTCTGGATGGTGATCTTCACCCTTTCCTTCGCCAACAAGCCAACATAGGCAGCATAGTGCCCGGCGTTCTTCCCGATCGGTCTCCCGAACTGGTTGAACTCACAGGAAAGATCCGCGCGTTTGGCCAAATGACCCAACATCGTCGCGCCTCGCGCCTTCCTCTTGCGCTGGGACGAGGCAGCGCCATCTACGTTCGCCCTCGCCGAATCAATAGTATCAGCCGAGGAAGATGCCGACATGGCTTTACCTAAAATACCATGAACAAACCATCCAATTGATATGAAGAAAGGTACATGACAAAGTAATTCACAGAATATTCAGATGAGCAGTGCAAACTAACAAATAGTATATTTCCTATCGGTTTTGAAAGGAAAACCGATAGTACTAAGGTCTATATTCAGGAAAGTTCAAATTAGCAGTGCAAACTATGATGGCACTACTATTTACTATCGGTTTTATAAGTCAAACCGATAGTACTCAAGTCTGAATTAGGAAAAATTTCCAAAATTGCTCAGCAGGAACATAAAGTAATTGCTCAGCAGGAACATAAGGTATGTTAAAATATAAATGAACCTAAATTTGAGATGAAAATTAAAAAATGGGAAGTAATTCACAGAAAATTCAAATTAGCAGTGCAAACTATGATGGCACTACTATTTACTATCGGTTTTCCAAGTCAAACCGATAGTAATCAAGTCTGAATTAGGAAAAATTTCCAAAATTGCTCAGTAGGAACATAAAGTAATTTCTCAGCAGGAACATAAGGTATGTTAAAATATAAATGAACCTAAATTTGAGATGAAAATTAGAAAATGGGAAGTAAATCACAGAAAATTCAAATTAGCAGTGCAAACTATGATGGCACTACTATTTACTATCAGTTTTCCAAGTCAAACCGATAGTAATCAAGTCTGAATTAGGAAAAATTTCCAAAATTGCTTAGCAGGGACATAAAGTAATTGCTCAGCAGGAACATAAGGTATGTTAAAATATAAATGAACGAAAATTTCAGATGAAAATTAGAAAATGGGAAATAATTAACAGAAAATTCAGTTTAGGGTATTTACTATCGGTTCTGAGTAAGAAACCGATAGTGAACTACACTGTATGACAAATTGCTAGTGATTTTCATCAATTCTGTTATTCTCATAGCTATCAAGTTTGTAGTTCATGAATTTTACTCTAGGTTTCTATTTGTAATCCATGGAACGGGATATGAACCATTGCATACAAAATTAAGCAATACACGCGAGCGATTTGGTCAAGAACACTTATAGTGGATCGTGGAGTGGCCGGAGGCGGTGGCGCAATGCAATGCCGGAGGCGGTGGAGAACCAGTGGCGCAGAGGAGCGAAGAAGCGAACGTCGGCGAATCTAGGGTTTTCCGCGCGAGTATTTTTCGATTTGGAATGTGATCAGTTGCACTGGAGGGAAAATCGTGCAGGTTATAACCTAATAAATGAATATTTACTATCAGTTCATAACCACAAAACCGATAGTAAAAACATGTAAGTTAGGGTTTTCGTAACACAGTGTAAATCACTATCAGTTGTGAACAGTAAACCGATAGTAAACTAAGAACAGGGGATCATAACACAGTGTAAATCACTATCGGTTGTGAACAGTAAACCGATAGTAAACTAAGAACAGGGGCTCATAACACACTGTAAATCACTATCGGTTGTGAACGATAAACCGATAGTATAGTTTAATTTCATATCGGTTTGGAGGTTGAAACCGATAGTAAAATACAATGCTATTGACCCTAAAGGATTTCCCTTAGAAGAATTACAGAGGATCTCAGTACATCATTTTGTATTGTATGTACTATCGGTTATGACAATAAACCGATAGTATATGTTAATTTCATATCGGTTTGGAGGTTGAAACCGAAAGTATAATACTGTTAAATTGATCTAAAGGTATTTCCTGAGAACAAATACAGATGGGTCTTAGTACATCATTTTGCACTTGTAAAGACACCTGAAACCCCATGCAAATGGCTTGCAATAATTTTGAAATAAATTAACAGTAAAGAGCAATCATGGAATGAAAATTTGCAGTTTTCATATATATTTGTGAAAAGAATCAATTATTGCTCAAATGAAGTATATACTCCAATTGAAATGAAAATTTGCAGAAATGATTCTCAATGCATCACGTATGTTTTCCCAAAGAATTTTTGAAAAATGATTTGAACATTCTTCGATCCAAGTAATATACGTCACTTACATATTGCAAATTAGTCAAGAATGGTTGTCCACCCATAATCCTTCTTCGTGGTCGTCTCGTAGGTAACTTGTTTCGTCAATATCTTCGGTAGGGACAGATTGAAGGATTCCATCTAAAAATGGAGGTAGTTCGTCGAACTGATCATACTCTTCTTCATCCACAACGTCTTCGACCCCAACAATACGTCTCTTACTGTGAAGGACAACGTGCAACTTTGGGTTGGCCGGGTCAACGATGTAGAACACCGGTGTGGCTTGCTCAGCAAGTATAAATGGATCATCTTTGTGTGCGACTCTACTGAGATCGACTAGAGTAAACCCATAATTGTCGACTTTAACACCTCGAGGGATTTCGACCCATTGGCATCGAAATAGATGAATCTTAAGTAATACATAATTGAGCTCCCATATTTCCTCAATAACACCGTAATATGAGTCGAGTGCCCTTACTGCCCTGGCATCCTCTGAAATAGCAAGTAGTGTCACTCCACTACATTGCATAGCACTCTTCTCATCCTGGGTTCTTGTGTAAAATGAATAGCCGTTGACGTCATACCCCTGCTAAGTCCCTACAGTAAATCTAGGCCCTCTGGCCAACCATGTAACATCTTCATCTACATCGCCCTCAGAAGCTTACAGGACTCTATTTTCGATCCACCCAGCAAACTTCGTATTATGTTCTCTGGTGACCCAAATCTCTGGCTTCGAGAGATTCTGTTTCCGTAACATTTCCTTGTGCTCGTGTATGTATGGCTTCACCCCCGTCATGTGCTGTAAGACCCAAAAATGGGCTTTTGCATACAGATCACTAGAGGGGACGACTGCTTTAAATCCAATCGTTCCAATGCCCTGAAGCCTGCCCTCATGCCGAGACGTAGGAACGCCAATTGGGTCAACCCCGGCCATATAGTTGGTGCAAAATTCGATCACCTCCTCGGCGGCATAACCTTCAATGATACTGCCCTCAGGCCGATGTCGATTCCTTACATATCCCTTCAAGATATACCCATAAATCTCTCAAATGGATACATGTAGCGCAGGAACACGGGTCCACAAAACTTAATTTCTCTGACAAGGTGAACAATTAGATGGACCATAACATCAAAAAAGGATGGAGGGAAATACATCTCCAGCTGACAAAGAGTGGTAGTCACATCGCGTTGCAAATCG
This sequence comes from Pharus latifolius, assembly GCA_019359835.1. NCBI lineage: Eukaryota > Viridiplantae > Streptophyta > Magnoliopsida > Poales > Poaceae > Pharus > Pharus latifolius. The sequence continues at coordinate 50,780,915 of CM033320.1, read as the reverse complement.
TCCAGTCCATCCATATCAATTACCTGCAAGGACACAGTTGCAGCAAATATTCAGATCCAAAAAACTGACAAGTTCCACGAATGGAGCTAATTAACTTGCTAGGAGTACACGCTTACGTACCTTGCCAGATATTGTGTTGAAGAAATAACATAGCTTTGTAATTGTCTCTCTGACTTTGACTGGGAGAATGCCTCTGATAGCAATGGGAAGCATTTGTGACATCAGTACATGACAATCATGGGACTTCATACCAACCAGTTTCAAGTCTTTCATGGACACAAGTTTTTTCAAGTTCGCAGAATACCCGCATGGAACTTTGACACCATGTAGGCACTGACAGAGTTCTGTTTTTTCTCTTTTTGACAAAGTATAGCAGGCCGGGGGGAGGTATGTCCGCTTTCCCTTCTCCAACGGTGCAAGCTCAGTCCTTATGCCCATGTCGAGCATGTCACGGCGAACGTTGATGCCATCTTTCGTCTTTCCTGGAATGTTCAACAACAAACCAATCAAACTGTCACAAACATTTTTCTCTACGTGCATGACATCAATGCAATGTCGAACTTGTAAGTGCTCCCAATATGGCAGATCCCAAAGAATCGATCGCTTCTTCCAAACATTTTTTCCTGGAGGTTTAGAACATTTACCGAACTCAACTTTGATGTCCTTCACGCGCAAGTAAAGCTCCTTACCAGTCACAAACACTGGGGCTGATCCTTTCTCAGGCTTCCCATTGAATGACTTCCTCTTCTTACGGTAGGCGTGATGCATCGGAAGGAATCTGCGGTGACCCATGTACACTGTTTTTCTGCAGTTCGATAACCACATGCTTTCAGTTTCATCCAGGCAAATAGGACAAGCCTTGACTCCTTTCGTACTATACCCCGACAAATTTCCATAGGCCGGGAAATCATTTATGGTACAAAATATCATGGCCCGCAACATGAAATTCTCTCGCTTATGTGCATCCCACACCCGCACCCCTTCGCTCCACAATTTTTGTAAGTCCTCGACTAACGGTGATAGAAACACGTCAATATCATTCCCGGGTTGTCTGGGTTCTGAAATTAGTAACGACATCATGATGTACTTACGCTTCATACATAACCAAGGAGGAAGATTGTAGATGCATAAAAGAACCGGCTAAGTGCTATGTCGACTGCTCATATTTCCGTGTGGATTCATACCATCCGTACTCAGCCCAAACCTTATATTCCTCACTTCGCCGCCAAACTCACCGAATGTTCTGTTAATGTTTCTCCATTGAATGGAATCAGCTGGATGTCTTAGTTTTCCGTCTTGTTTCCGACCTTCAACATGCCAACGCAAGTACTATTTAATATATTATATCGGTTTGTACAGTAATAACCAATAGTATAAAGTTCACAATTTTACTATCAGTTACAAAAGGAAAACCGATAGTACTATTTAATATATTCTATCGGTTTGTACAGTAATGACCGATAGTAAAAAGTATTTGCATTTCACTAACGTTGGATTAGTGTGTAACCGATAGTAAAATGATGGTTTTCCGCCGCTGTCGTCCTATTCTATTGGATTTTTCCTAGATTGCTTACAACCGTTAGAAAATAAGGGTTAGTGGAATGCACTTCTGTAGTAGTGCCTCCAGCCATCCCTTGGTCAGGGGGCGCGCAAGCTACCCGTTTCTCACTCACGAGCCTTCATGGGCGCAGTGTCCGGCGTCGTCACCGGGCCGGGGGTCTTCTGCGCCTTGGCGCGCTTTCGCTCGGGACACCCGGCGGTCTCTTCCCCCGCTTGTGAGAGCCAGGGGTGGGGAGAGGCTCCCTCGCCGGTAGCTTGAGCCCGAAGGCTTCCACTACCAAGTTACAAGGAGGGCCCTCCCCAACTACACGCATGACGCGCTTGTGCTCGTCGGCGTAATACCTCCTGAGGAGGTTCTCCGCCTTCTCCCAGGTGGCCAGGTACGGCTGAACTACAAGAAACAAAACAAGAAAAGTGTTAGCCAAAATAACGAAGAGTGAGAAACGGGTCACCGGATACTTACGTCGAGCCACCGGCCTCTGCGGGGGACCGCTGCGCTGGACACTTCCTGATCCCCCCCTCCCGTGCGAGAAGGGGGAGAGCTTGAGGAGTGCCAACTCCTTCACAAGGTCCCTCATGGACCTCTGGGCCCGGGCGACCACCATCTTGCTGAGGAACTTTAGCTCCTCGGCGGTCCAGACGGGGGGGCTTGGGAGCGGATGAGCGGCAGTAGGAGGGGGGCTCCGGGGAGTAAGTCACCCCGGAGTCCCGGACCCGGACATAGAACCATCTCCGGAGCCAATCCCCCCAATGGTCCCAGGAGGTCGCCATCGGGTACTCCTCCACTTGGGCTGGTAGGAGCTGCATCATGATGGAGTTGAAGGTGGACTTCGGCCCTCCCTTGACCATGTATGAGCCCCTCGCCAAGGGCTCGTAGAAGTACTGAAGTACTGGAGCGTCGACTCCCGCCCGGTGGCTGTCTCGCATAGCCAAATGAAGAGGCCTATCCGGACGAGGGTGTTGGGCGTCAGGTGGTTGAGCGCCACCCCGTATTCTCGGAGAAACTCCTAGAGCAGCGGATGCACCGGGAGCCAGAGATCGGCCTCCACAAAGGCCTCAAAGATGACCACCTCCCCGGCTTGAGGGCAGGGCGCGGTCTCCTTCTTCGGGGGGATCCGGATGTCCCCGTCCGCGAGGACCCCCAGCTCCACGAGGGACTCCAAGTCCCCCGAGGTGAATTCGGAGGCCCAGAGGAAATCCGCGGTGACTTCCTTCGGGGGCACATCGGCAGCTTTAGTGCGGCCTTTAGGAGCCATCTAGGTTTCCGGGAGGCTAGGTTCCCAGAGGCTAGGTTCCCGGGAGGCTAGGTTTCCAGGGGGGCTAAGCTTCCGGAGGCTAGGTCTCTAGGAGAGGCTCGGAGCGCCAGTGAGAAGTTGGAGGCTAGGCTTTTGATGTGAGCTCTCCGGGCCCCCTGTGGCCCTATTTATAGAGCCCTCGCCAGTCCCCGATGGGCGACACGTGGCCCATCAGGGACAATCCGAGCAGCTCGTTTCAAACGCAGTGGGCAAATTGGAGGGGCGCAAGGGAAATGGTGCGCCAAAGTTTGAACCGCGCGAGGCCATGATGGCCGGCGGTGCGCGCTAATTGAGGCGGCGTCATAATTGTCAGTGGTGCCGCCACAAAGGTGGTGCACGGAAATCAAAGCATCATTGAGATCTGAAGGCTCCCTCCGGGGGAGATGTCCCCGACGACATAAACCATCCCCTCTGGGGACTTACGACATGTCCCCGGAGAGCATAGGGGCTACTGTTGGGGGAAATCTCTGCCTGATCGATCCCGGTGAGAAGCGCCCCGGTGACCCCATCCCAAGCGCCGCCACGGGCCCGGTGACAAGTGTCCCGGTAACCACATCTCGGGCGCTGCCATTAGCCCAGTGACCCCGTCCCGGGCGCCGTCACGGGCCCGATGACAAGCGTCCCGGTGACCCCGTCCCGGGCGCCGCCACTGGCTCGGTGACAAGCGTCCCAATGACCACGTCTTGGGAGCCGGCATTAGCCCGGTGATGACGGCCCCGGTGACCCCGTCTCGGGCGCCACCATTGGCTTGGTGACAAGGGCCCCAGGGACCCACGTCCCGGACGCCGCCACTAGCCCGGTGACATGGGCCCTGGTGACTCCGTCTCGAGCGCCACCATTGGCCCGGTGACAATGGCCCTAGGGACCCGCGTCCCGAACGCCAGCACTGGCCGGATGACACGCGCACTGATGACCTCATCTCGGGCGCCGCCACTAGCCCGGTGACACGGGCCTCGGTGACTCCGTCCCGGGCGCCGCCACTGGCCCAATGACAACGGCCCCAGGGACCCACGTCCTGGACGCCGCCATTGGCCCGGTGACACACGCTCTAGTGACCTCGTCCTAGGTGCCGCCACTGGCCTGGTGACGGGCGCCCCCGTGACCCCGTCGCAGGCGCCGCCATTGGCCCGGTGATAAGGGCCCCGGGGATCGGCATCCCGGGGAAGGCCACAGAGGTTCCCTGCGCGGGGTCACACGTGGGTCACGTGAGGAGGGCCTCGGGAATCGGCAAGGACACTTCTCAAGCATCTGAGCCCCCTGGCCAGCAGAATGACGTTGATGCCCCTTGATCCGACGGCCACAACCAGGGTAGTCTAGTAATTTTCATTTTTTGGGCCTATATATGCCCTTGTATCCCACTTTTATAGCTGAGGACAATTCATTTTACATCCAATACATGAAAACTAAAAGACGTGCTTAGGAGCACTCTCCCCACGAGAGAGCTCCCCTAGTCGTCTCGTGCCAGAAGCACGTCGATAGGACTAGGACCTCCACTGAGGCCCGAACCCATATAAACCCTTGTGTCAATCTCCGTGTTGGCCCGACGGGGGGTGACCGGTCACTCGGTCAGCTTGCATCGTCGTTCGCTTGCTACGAACTTTCGTAAAACCTGCTGGGGTATTCACAATACCACGACATGGGACATGCAGGTTTTTACCGTCATTTCGTTAATGATTTTTCCAAAACTGCTAAACCTCTCACTCATTTGCTTGTTAAATATGTGCCTTTTGATTTTGATGATAAATGTCTTGATGCCTTTAATCAACTAAAACATGCATTAACTAGTGCTCCCATCATACAACCTCCAAATTGGAATGAATCTTTTGAATTGATGTGTGATACTAGTGATTATGCAATTGGCGCTATTCTAGGGCAAAGAACAAATAAGGTTTTACATGCTACATACTATGTAAGCAAAACTTTGGATGAGGCTCAAAGTAATTACACTACGACTGAAAAAGAATTGCTTGCCATAGTATATGCCCTAGATAAATTTCGTCCATATTTAATTGGTTCAAAAGTCATTGTACATACTGATCGTGCTGCTCTTAATATCTTTTGACCAAGACAGAAACCAAGCCATGGCTTGCAAGATGGATCCTATTACTGCAGGAATTTGATTTAGAGATCAAAGATAAAAAAGGTGCTGAGAACGTCGTCGCCGATCATCTCTCGCGACTCTTGACCGACATCACCGACGTTCACATCAATGACGCTTTACCTGACGAGTACCTTTACTTGATTCAACAAGAACCATGGTATACTGACCTCGGGCACCGGAGCCCAGTACGACCTCGGGCACGGTTCATGCTCGGCCCAGGGCATGAGTCGTGCCATGGATTTTGCTTGGCTCTGTTATTTATTTAATTTTAAAACAGAGCTCATCGAGCCTAGCACGACCTCAGGCACGGGTCGTGCTCGGCCCATGGCACGAGTCGTGCTCAGCTCTGTCCCTTTTCACAATTTTGTTTTTTTTGGTTTTTTCAAAAACTTCAGCCCTAATTTGGGTATGTTTTCAAAAAATAGGTTTTGGAGGGTCAAACGACGTCGAAACTGAGTGATTCTTGCACTGTTGTGTTCATAGGAGAGAAAATTACATGTTAGTATACTGGGTCGCCTCTCGGCTAGCGCTGGTTTAACATCCCGATCGACAGAACGTTCTCGGTCATTCAAAAATAGATGGAATCAAAAGAATTGACTGAGTTCAGTGCACTTACCTGGTCTCCTGCATTGTATAACTTGATGCGATGCATGTTTACGTTGAAAATGGTACCGTCGTGTGTCCGAAGCTGTACGGCACCATAAGGGAATATTTTTTCTATCGCGTAAGGCCCAGTCCATCGCGATTTCGATTTTCCTTTCGAGGAAGATGATGTGATGTGGAGCTGAATGTCGTAGTCTGAAGTTGGTTGGTCCCGAAAAAGAGAAAGAAAAAGAAAATAAAGAAAAAGAAAGTGAAAGAAGAAAAGAAAAAATAAAAGAAAGAAAAAGCATCGGGTTACGTCTCGACAAGTGCTGGTTTAATTTTCTGCTCGACATAAAGCCTAACATGATCTTTATGGAGGCTCCCAATAGTGATTTTGAATGTTGGTGTAGTGGGAGAACTGAGCCTATTGTCAAGCAGTTCAGATTTTTCAGTTTTCATCACAGATAGGTTTAATTGATATTGGGACTCAATACCGATAAGATCATCAATAGAATAACCTAATGCCTTGCGATGCAATGTTAGTGTATTGATCAATGTGCTCAATTGTTTATTAGTTATGTTAGCATCTACAAGTATAGGATTTTGTTTATCTCTATCAAGAAGCATATATTTCATTGAGGAAGGAAGGGGTGTGAGAATTGGTATCTTGTTTGCGCGAGAATTGGTATCTTGTTTGCGCAAGAATTGTTAGGATTTCTTACCATTAAGAGTTGATTGGGCAATAATGATGTGTTTGTAGTAGCATGATTGTCCTTTTTATTGCTTGTCTTTGTGTTGTCATCAAGAGCATTATCTCCAATTGGTTTACTCTGCAATACAGTCTCAAGAGGGTCTATCCTACAAGTGGTGTCCTCATACATAGGGCAGTTAGCAATTTCAGGCAATTTAAACAATATTTCCTCATTCCCCATGTGAAAAGCAATTGTACCTCACGTACATCAATTTGAGTTGTTTCTAAATCATCCAAATCACTTTTATTTGTAAGAATTTCTTTTAAGAATTTTTCATATGAAGGAATTTGAGTGATAAGATCAGCGAAAGGCACAGTCACATTCAATTTTTTCAGGATATCAAGGGATTTGTCATCTCTGTTATTAAAATTAGATTGGAGGTAACGACCCAGAAAAGGTGGACATGTGTTACCCCATTATTACCTAATTCTGTTCCTTTCGGTTGTTCATCCTTACCAAGGTCATCTGCTGGCATAGGTGGATCATCGTGCTTATATTTAGCTGTCAGCGTCAAATCCTTGGTAGGAGTCTTTGTTGGTTCTGGTTGCACCTTCCATCTTTGGAAAGTTCCTGCACCATTCAAATCAACAATATCAACACAAGATATAACATTAATATGTTTAGAATCATGAGGGTTGATAGGTTGAGAATGAAGATGATTAGAAATCATTGGTGCGGATTGGCCAGTTGCACGATTTGAGTCTCGAGTATGTGAATGTGCGTAGAGATGGAGTCGATCCTCTGGTTCAGTGCAACCTTTTTCTTCTCTTGATTTCTAGAAAAGCTTCTAGCATGCGCTCGATGTGATTGTTCGGGTTGATTTTGTCGTTGATGTGGTGGCCGGTACGGTTGTTGTTGTTGTTGCTACTAAAACGATGGTCTTGGTGCTTGGTACAACTGTTGTTATTGAGGGAGTTGGTGTTGCGGTTCGATCGGTCCTGATGCAGCATGTTCATTCCCCCATTGCGTGTAGTTCTGTGTCATACCTTCAATTAGATCATACGCTTCGTCAACACTTTTGTTCATGAGTGCACCGCCAGCTATGGTGTCAACAGTCATCTGTGTTGAGTAATTCAAATCGTTATAAAACGTTTGAACTACAAGCCACTTCTCCAAGGTAATTCAGTGATCTTGTACAGCTCGCATGCTTCGTAGAGTGATTCTCCTCCCTACTGAGTAAAACGAATAATTTGGTTCTAAATATTTGCAGTTTTAGAGGGAGGGAAAAATTTATTGAGAAAAAAATGTGAGAGTTCATCCCATGTTGAGAAAAAATTTATTGAGTGTACAACCATACTCTCACCTTATCTTGAAGAGAGAAAGGAAAGAGACGTAGTAGTAGCGTATCCTACGCAACTCTATTAATTTTAAAAGTATCACAATGCTCAACAAAAATATGGAGATGCAGCGAAAGATCTTCAGTGGCAAGATCACTGAATTGATTTTGTTGTTTCAGATTCAAGAGTGCAGACTTAATTTCAAAATAATCTATTTCAATTACTGGTCTTAAAATATCTAACTACAACCCTTTAGCGAGTGGGGTTTCATAATTCTTCAATTTCTTTTGTTCACCCATCTTTGGTGATTCAGCTTCCTCTGGTGTTTGATTATCCAATGTGGCTCGTTCTTGATCGTATCAGATGCACCTCCAATTTGCAGAGATTAGTTGTGCACAAAAAGAAGAAAAAGAAAAGTAGAAGCAAGATTGAGAAGTGAGATTGACTTATATCAGCAAAAACTAATCTAAAAGTTGAATAACTGTTTTTCCCCGGCAACGGCGCCAAAAACTTGATACGCTCAAGAGGGACGTGTTTGGTAATAACTGCAAGTGAACGGTGGAATGTCGATCACTTGAGGGTTGAATCCACGAGGAACAAGCATATTCATCTTTCAGATTAAGAATTTGCCAACTACATCAGAGTGAGAATTGGGTTTTTGTGAGCTACAACTAAAACTACAAATAAAATCTACCAATCTAGGATTTAAAGTAGTAAAAGAGCAAGTATGAAAACTATGATTTTAGAAATGGGAAGAAAAACCCTAAATACTCATTCTATCCAAAGTCTAAGAATTGCAAATCAGTTTCAATCATTTTTCAAGACAGATTAAGTTGTCAGTATGATCGCTGGTACAACAGTCGGAGGATCGCTTCCACGGTTAAGTTTGGCGAGAGCCTCTCTCCTGTTTAGGGCCCGCGTCAAGGCACAAAGGACTCAAGAACTCCCTAAATTCTTGCAAAGGCTCAACTATTACGTCTGTTGCCAGAATGAGTATTTAGGGTTTAGAGAAAGAAAACATAATAAAATAAATGCAAGACTTAAGATCGAGACCGAGGAGGAATTACGCCTTCCGGATTAGGTCATCCCTAACCTTAGAACTGAATTACTCGCAAAAAACCATAAAAATACATAAATAATAAGAAATAAAAGAAAACTTACTTGATTGCATCAAAGAATTAGATTTGCCGTCCTTGTTGGCTTATAAACATGGAACTAGAATAAAAATAGAGAAAGGGGCTCTACTAAAACTAAACTAAGGAAACCATCTAAAGTATGTTTAATTGAGCCAAAAACTTCTCTATTTAGAATATAATAGCTAATGTGTCCAAATATAACTTTTGACGTGCAGGCGACGGAATTCGGCTTGAAACAGTGTGAGAAATAGATAAATGGCAGCCAAACTGACCACAATCGACCAAAACAGCCCTAGGACCCGAGCTAGGCATGGGTTGTGCCCACGGTCATGCTGGGCTCGGCCAGGGTTCTTTCTAGTCTGATTTTTCTATTTTTCATCGAAACTGGTCCAAACGAACTCGAAACGTTCCCAAATTTTGTAGGCATGATCCTTGGAACATAACGAACAGAACCGTGAAAGCGGATTATAAACATGATACAAAGTTACATAAAATGTCGCATCAAAGAAAATTTCAACTTGTTTTCAATACTTTTTGACTAGAAAACTGAGGGTAAAAACACTACTAATTAAATACTTATCAGGGTGAGGGCACGTCTGTGCTCTTGCTTGTGCTGCCTTTTGTCACCTTTGACAGCCCTTGTCCTTTTGTCCTTTTTCTTCTCTTTCTTCCCCCTTCATTTCATTCTGAAATTTTTCGG